>CM039673.1:581157925-582574127 GCA_022496015.1 Hordeum marinum
TCAGAGATGTGGACACGTTGCTCTACAAGGAGGTTCCAGACTGTATTGGATGCCTATACAAGTCTGCAGCAGGCCGGTGCCATCTGGTGAGGACGTTTAAGGCCACCGGGCACAATAGACGCTGTAGAATCTCGTTAGGGACTTGGACAGGGCGAAACCGCCAGGGCTGTAGAAGGACAACTTGAATGCAGCGACGGCAGACACAGACGGATTTTATATGGAGACGCTTCACGAGCGGTCGAGCGCTGACCTCGTCGTCGCCGGGAGAACCAGCGTAAGTTGGTTGCCCTGTGAAAGGATTTGGGGCATGATCCATCTTGGGATGTTTCAGTCTATACAGGTGCTATTTTGCAAAGAAAAGGGCTGAAGGCGGACACATTAGTAGAAATTTTTCTCAAACAGAGTAAGAAGGCACGATTCAGATCTGATGGTCGGAAACACAAGGATACACGGATTCACGACCGATACCTGATACGACGCCATATATATGGAGGGAAAAGCAAACTTATGAAACTTGGCTGGGCGGCTGCAATCACGAGCGCGCATTCGTGTTCGGATCTGGTCCCCCCTCTTACCTCATCTGTATTTTCTTGTTATTAATCATTTGATGCCTATTTCCTCTTACAGATGAAGATGGCCCATGTTGCCTGCGGGGCTACAGTGTTGCGCATGCACTAGGCTGTCAGGATGACAGTGCAGCAGGCAGCGACCACCCACATTCGGCACCAACTATTCCAACTTGAATGTGAAGAACCCCATATTTTATGTTTTTTCGTCCGCTATGTTTTCTTGTGGAAATAAGCATGACGCGATAGTTGTGGTAGCAGGCCCCTTTTACTATTGACGATGATGCTATGGGCTCAGGATTGGGCGGTGACTTGAAAAGAGAAAATGTGCCAACTAAAAAAGGAAGAAGACAAGATGTAAAGCAAATGTAAGGAAACAAGAAAAGAGGGCTGGACACGCCACTCCCCTCACCATGGTCGCCATTTATGTACCGAGAGCCATGTACGACATAGAGCACCGCAACTAGGTGATTTTATTTTTTAGCATACCACACCCCCGGCGACATAGAGCATCGCAACTAGGTGATTCCATTTTTTAGCATACCACACCCCCGGCGACATAGAGCACCGCAACTAGATGATTTCATTTTTTAGCATACCACACCTCGGCGACATAGAGCACCGCAACTAGGTGATTCCATTTTTTAGCATACCACACCTCCGGCGACATAGAGCATCGCAACTAGGTGATTTCATTTTTTAGCATACCACACCCCCGGCGACATAGAGCACCGCAACTAGATGATTTCATTTTTTAGCATACCACACCCCCGGCGACATAGAGCACCGCAACTAGGTGATTCCATTTTTTATCATACCACACCCCGGCGACATAGAACACCGCAACTAGATGATTTCATTTTTTAGCATACCACACCCCCGGCTCCTACAGTCCCATTGACACGCCACAAACGTTTTTGTCCAACACCAGGCTAGAGCTACCTCGTGCACATGCATCTGCACGCATTTGCCTCATCTATTCCACCGTAGTGCACCACAGAATAATAACAGGGATGGCCCAAAAGACATACGTGTCCATGACGGTTTGACCATCACAGGTTCAACGATCGTTCTCGCAGTATTAGGGCAGCTCCCAAGTTGATCTGCATATTTTCTCCAGCATCCCTCCACGGACAGGGAAATATCAATCCGTGAACACGTATGCAAGAAACGGCCATCCAACACTACACACATGCATTTCCAACACGATTCAAATAAAACAAGAGAAATTCATAAAAACATGACAGATTTCATTAAAATATGACATGATTTATATAAAATGATCGATATTTCGACCATTTTAACTAAAAACTAGCAAAAAAACATAAACCATATACCGGACGACCACCTCGTGCTTGTGTCCTCCTTGTCGTGCCGGACCACTGTCGTCGTCGTCACCGTCGTTGTCCCTCCAACGCCGGAAGGGCACCGGAGGGCCATGTCAGCCTTGTCCGACGGCTTCTTGGCGCTCGCGAAGGAGCCACTTCGTCTCCTCTTGCATGATGCAGATGGTCGCCACAGCCATAGCAGACGACGCCCACGAAGCTCTAACGGCGGTGTTGCCCTTACCTGCGTTGGCGGAGGAGTCGAGTTGAATGAAAAGCATATAATAAAAATAGTAAACACAAAAAAGAAAAGGGGAAACACAATATGAAACCCCTAAACCCTCCAAAACCCCTAAACCCTTTCAAAAATAAAAAAGAAACTAGCGCCTACCAGGTGCTGACGCTGTTAGGTAACGTAGCAGAAAACAAAAAATTTCCGACCTAAGCACCAGCCCAGGACCACTATGGAGACTGCATACAAGGTTTGATCATTTTCGATGACGAACGGCGGTGCAGATCCCCGCAACTAGGATTTTACAACCTCCCAACCGCGAGGATGTATACCCTCATCTGCCCCGCGGACAGCCCTCCGAGAGGCGGTCGGACAGTCCCCCGGATGGTGTCGCGGACAGCCCTTCGGGAGGACCTCCGAAACTTGGATTGTCACTCGAACAACCCTTCGGGAGGACCTCCAAAACTCTGACGGTCACACGGACAGCCCTTCGGGAGGCACTCTCGAACTAAGACCGAAACTACGATCTCTCTACAGAGTTGCACACATAAGGTGTCATCTATCCGGCAGGGCTTCGCCGTCCAGAAATACTTCCCACCGGAACCCAGACAGCCTTTCGGCTCTACGAAACTCTTTTCGTGGGAGGGAGAGAAGAAGCCAGATAATGTATGGCATGTGTATGAGAGTTCAAGGATGAAGAGATGGCAGCCCACATCTCCTCTATTTATAGGAAAACCAAGGGGTAGGGTGGGACTTGAAAATACCAAACTACCCTCACTTTATGTCACACATAAAAAATCATAAGAAGGAAAAGAGGTGCCATGTGGAGCTCCACCCTTGGCCGGCCAACCCTTGGAGGGCCCCCATGAGGAGCCTTTTGGAAATATCCAAAAATGTGCTTTTCCATAAATATCCAAAAAGCACTTTCACTATTCACGACGACATTTTTCAGCGTCCGATCGAACTGAAAATATTTATGTGGGCTTAGAACAATTCTAGTACCCCACTAAAATAATTTTTAATGCAATCCGGAATAATTCCGGAATAGTAATTTTCATCTGCGAAAAGCATCTGAAGCGGTTCCGGCAGCTCCGAAACATTTCTGGTTTTTCTTCTGAAAAATTCCCAGAAGTTTCCAGAATGATTCTGGCGCCCTCCAAGAATTATCAGGCATGTGTCGAAACCAATTTGACTTAATGGTATCCCCTAAAACTACTTTTTAGTTTTACCGAAAAGGTTCCGGTGTTCTGTCTACAGAACTTTTCTGATGCCCAAAACTTTTCCGGTGTCCAAAACTTTTTGGTGATTTTCTCTCAGACTCCCTGTCTAGTATTCAACAGATAGATGACCCTTAAGCGTGTGACCCTATAGGTTCGGTGAAGCATAGACATGACCCGGAAGGGGCCCTTCCGATCAATGATCAACATCGGAGTTGTGGACACCCATATTGACCCCTATACCCACACGAATGAATATTCGAGTGAACCTCCAGTTGCCGTGAGCTATTCCTGTTGCTTCGTGATATGTTACAATTACCCGAGGTGAGACATGTAGGCATCCTCGTGGATCAACAACTTGTCCACTATGCCAGTTACCTTGTTGTCGGTATTGTTCTCTTTCCTCGTTCCCGTGTTCCGGCATCCCCGTGATCAAATCACAAAGTGTCTGGCCAGACGATGATGGATACCGTAACACCGAGAGGGCCCAGAGATATCTCTACATCGTTGGAGGAGCAAATCCCAATCTTGAGTTATCAAGTTACTTGACATACTTTTCCATGAACCCGTAAGCCGCCGTAATAGCCACCCATTTATGGATGACATTTAACAAACCCCAAAGTTCATGAAGCAAGCATGAAGAAACTCGATACTCTCATGGTCTAAGGAATTATGCAAACATTAACTTCTCTGTGTTATTAACCATTAACTTATGACGAATGTATCTCATAGCATAACATCAATTTGGGTCGATTCAACACAAATGTTCTTCTAACATTGTGCCCTCAAAATTGCCGGCATAGCCATGCCCATGATCAGGAAAACAGGATCATCATACAATACTTGAGCCAGTCTTAGAGGCCAGACTAGGAATACAATTTACCGTTTATTATTCCACACGTGCATATGAGTCTTCCTTCAAGCCTCGTGGTTATTGTAGACTCGAGAACCATAGCAGTTATAGCATGGAACATAAACCTAATTATGAACAGAAGATAATTAATAACATATATTATTGCCTTTAGGGCATATCTCCTACAGACGTGTGGCAGCCTTCTATTCCCGGTTGGTGTTACCAACCGGGACTAGAGGTCCTCCTGCCTTGGCGCCCACAGCGGCCACGTGGAGACCCTTTAGACCCGGTTCGTCATCCAACCGGGACTAAAAGTGGGGGCCTTTAGTCCCGATTGTTTTTTCCTGGTTGCTGAACTGGGACTAAAGGCCCTCTGAAACCGGGATTGATGCCGTGTTTTGTACTAGTGATGTAGGAGGGATGCGAGAAACGGCTCAACGTGGTGGTTGGTGCCTCGACGCGCAGGGGAAGTTATACATCACCTCCCGAGGTGATGTATATTTGCATCACTTGAGACAAAATATACATCGCGATTTAAAAAGTTTAGATCGTCAAATAGGTCTACATCACTTGTTGGAGAGACATTTCTACCCCAGATGATGTAAACGTTATTTTTCACATCACCAAACCTATTATCAATTTATCATTTGTTAGAGATGCTCTGAGTTAGGAAGGAGCTGCGTTTGATGTTCCTCGAACCTGCCGATCGAGTGGGTATTTCCAATTGGACATATCACATGTTTGATGTTCCTCAATAGGAAAACGTTTTAGACGGAACCACGCATTCATCGAGGATCCCCATTAACCTAGGATATAACCTTAATGTTCCTCGAAATATAGTGCTCTGTTCATTTGTTCATTTTATGTCATCTCCAAATTAAGCCAACGGAAAAACACAAACCGTGGCCAGCCGAGCCGTACTTACACAGAATCAATAAGTCAAGGAAATCAAACAACTTAATTAACAACAGCCACTGGCAGTAGTAGTATAAGAATAACAAATACAGTACAGTACATTACTATAGTCATTTTCAATTATGCATATTCGCCGTCCTAATTTTAATACTGCCTCTGTAAATTAATATAAGAATGTTTAGATCACTAAAATAGTGTTTTAAACGTTCTTATATTAATTTACGGAGGGAGTACTAAGTAGGAGGAACGTGGTTGTGGAAGTCATATGGAGTATAATTATAAGTGTTAAGGGTCCGGAAGTGCATGCATGCATGGATGCATGGACCTAGCTAGCTACTCTACTTGCGGCCGGCATGGTCGAGGAGCACCTCCAGGACAGGCATGAACTTCTCCACCTCGTTGCCCGGCGAGATCCCGTCGACAATCTTCTTTTCCTCCTCCCCTTGGCGGCAGTTTTGGCAGTTCCACTGGAGGTGCTTCTTCTTGGCATCGACAAGGACGCTACGGACGTCATCGAGCTTTGCGTTGACACAATCGTACAAGCTATCACTGGTCTCGCATGATTTGGTCAAGGCACGCCAGGCCTTATCGAACTCGTCGGCGCACTTGTTGAAGCAGATGATTTCCTCGCGAGGCATGTCTTCATTGTGTAATTTTTGAAAGCTCGCGGTAGCGGATGCGGCGTTGAGGAGGCTGATGCCGCTGTTGATGGCCATCCCGGCCAGCATGTGCGCATCTGCGCCTTTGCTATCTTTGTAGGGCGAGAGGGTGGAGAAGCACACGTCTGGATGCGGACTGTCAGCGCAGGCCCTCTTGACGGTGTCGTTGTTCTTCTCGTCGCCGTTGCCTTCCACTTCCACGACGAGGGAGCCGACGCTGGAGAGGAGGAGGATGGCCAAGAAAGACGCGCCGGTGGTAGCCATGATCAGTTGATGCGCAGGTCGATCAGTCAATCCTATGAGCGTATGTGTCTGTGGAGGTGGATTAGCAAAAGCTAGGTTGCCGACTTGATCTTAATCAAATTTTAGCTTGTTTTGCTTCTTACTGTTTTTTTCTCTCTTGCATATAAGCTTCTGACCCTCGATTGTAGGTACCATCTTAAATTCTTAATTAAACGTAGACATGTGTGTGCACAATGGTTGAAAGCTTGGCGCTTGAGATACGAGTTTCATTTACTGGACATAGATGCTAGCTCCGCCACTGAGCATAGCCCTGCGTACGGCTAGGATCGAAGCATGTCTTCTCTGTGTAATGCACTATGCTTCAGTGAAAAAATTGCAGTTCGACAGGCGGAATTGAGAGGACCTGAATGGAGAAGGGAACGCTTCTATACATCAACCAACAGACAACAACAACGCTTTAACAGGACCACATGTTACAACCTTAAAGACGACCTGCTTTCTTAGTATTATTAATCGGGCTTGCTAAAAATCAGTCGACTGAGACTTCGCGAAATATCAGTCGACATTATAATCCATTGATCTTACATCAAGATTTGTGCAAACAGTTTTTTTTAGTTTTTTTATTATTCTTGCAAACTATACTACTTGACTGAGACTATTGAGACCTAGACACTCTTGCCCCTGCCATAGAAAACAGCTCACTTTAGATTATACTCTACCTAAGATATTGATGGATGCAACAAGCACGTATGTGGAGTATTGATGGAGATTACTAGGAGCCTTCCTTCATACATTGAAAACGATCTGGTTTATTCCTAGTTGGATGCTAGCTCTTTGTGGTTTCAAATATGCTTGCGACGACCCAGGGGAAGGAAAGTTCACTGATGTTGCTACTCCCTTCGGTTTTAATTACTTGCCTTAGATTTGTTTAGATACGAATGTATCTAGATACATTTTAGTGTTAGATACATTCGTATCTAGAAGACAAGTAAATGGAACCGGAGGGAGTACCATTTTTTGAAATTGCGGTTCTTTTTAACCTATTTTCAGTTGTCGGGAAAATACCACAATTGCTTTTCAGTTGTCTGTACTAACTATTTTCTCTTTCTTCCACTTACAGTGCGAACAAGTTGTAGACTTATGTTGTCCACAAGTACGTCCTTGATTGCTTATATGTTTCCATTTGGTTTTAGACTTGAAACTTAATTCCTGTAAATATTGCACAATACGTGTGACTAAATAGTAATGCCAATTTTTTAATTGATAGTGTGTCATTTTCCCTTATGTGCATAAACAAATATTTTGCACTTTTACTCTTAAATGGTTTTTTAATGATTTCTTAAATTATTTATGTTGAAAAACTAGATGTATATGAGCCACCCTTTGGTTACTACTCACTGGATATATATGTATACCAGTAAATATGTCCGCACGTTGCAACGGAAGAAAAAAAATCATGGCTATATCCCAATAAGCATGACCCAAGACTCCTAAGAGATCCACGTCCTCTAATTCGACATGACGCCTGACCGTGTCATCGGTTATGCTTTTCCCCACCTCTCGGACGGTGACCATGATGCCCACCCGATAACAACACATCAAATGTGGTCAATCCTATGACGATGGGTTCACGCATGTCACACCAATCATTGTGCCCATGACAGTATATATATGGGCTTGCAGCCAACTGCATGCCGCCACACACATACTTAGTATGCTGTCATATATAGTATATAGATCTTCGCTGCATGCCACATATGCCGGCTGGCCGCCCAAACATGCGTCGCATCAAACCAATAGATCGTCGAATGTCTGGCTAAGAAATTTTAGTTTGTTTGAGAGGAGACAAGATTCTAGAATTCCAGGAAGTGATCTTGAGGAAACTGAGGAATCCGTTGGAACTAGAAACGGTCGGAAGATTTGCAAGCCTGGAATGGGGCATCTGTCCTGGGCGAAAGCATCTCATGGGGCAGCGCATGGGGGGAGGAGCACGGTTGAGTATCAATTGAAAAACCCTGCAAAGGCTAACTCCATTCATGTGGTCTTCTTGAGCTGTTGATGATGCATGGAAAAAGAGGCTCAGGGGGAGAAAACTCTACCTAAGATAGTTGGTCTTTCGGCGTCTCACTAGTGTAATAAAAAAGGCAAAACTGTGATGTGGAGTGACTTGATCCTCCAGCCTTGTTGTAGAGATACTTATTTTCTTTCTTTTGATTTCCTCTTTCCGGTTTAGGCTGGTGTGGCATGGTACTCGTGGGCTTCTATTTTCGCAATGAAAAGCTGTAGCCGGAGGAGGCCCCTGATCTATTATTATATTACCTACTAACAAACAAAATATGTTTGTCTCAACAAAAAAAATAAAGGAAATCTGTATTCTTAGTTCGTTATGATGTTTTAAATAAAATCCTTAATATTTTTATTGTTTACTAGCAAATATGACCGTGCGTTGCAACGGTAAAAAACAATCATACTATGCAGATTATATATAAAGATTTTTTAAAATGTCATTTCGTAAACTACGTGTGAGTCGTGTCATGTTGAGATAAGAGACTTTTAAATTCATTTCAAAAACAAAAAAATGTGTTGGCCTCATCATGACTTGATTTTCTAAGGTGCCACAACGAAATATTTTTGACTGAGCAAACTATATGGACGGATCTTGCCTCACGTAGACAGATGAATGATGTGTCTCACCTTGACCTAGCGTTGTTGTATTTTTTTCATGACCAGTAAAACTATAGTATCAAAAATCAGAATAAATATAAGAATGTATGGAGGCAAATTACACATTTAGTTAATTCATACAGCTTAAAAACCTAACCCATAGAAAGCCGTGTTAAATTTTTCGAACCTCAGCGTTGTAGAGAACATATAAACCTTTTTTTATCCGACATGTGGTGGACTAAATAAAATCATAAAACAATCACTATGGATGGCTAAGAAAATCTCAATGTAAGCAACGGTTCACTTTGTTTGTTATTTACATATATGTTTCAATGGATTTGCGTGAATGTTTTTGAACATTTTCTAAAATTTGATGGACATTTATTCTCAAATTCCATAATAGTTCACGAATACAAGATCATTTTTTTATAAATGACGAACATTTTTTATTTCACAAAGAGTTTTTTTAATATAATGAACATTTATAACTTCGAAAAAAATTAA
Source organism: Hordeum marinum (assembly GCA_022496015.1). Taxonomy (NCBI): domain Eukaryota; kingdom Viridiplantae; phylum Streptophyta; class Magnoliopsida; order Poales; family Poaceae; genus Hordeum; species Hordeum marinum. The sequence goes on from CM039673.1 coordinate 581,167,104, forward strand.
AACTCACAACTTTTTGAAAATGTGGAATTCTACAATGAATTGAAAGGGAAAATAAAAAAATGACAAGAAAATGCAAAAAATGAAATAAAAAAACATAGGGCATCACTCCCCAATATTTTCTAGAATTTTGTGGACATTTAATTTCCAATTCCGGAAAAAAATGAATGCAAACTCATTTTTTATAAATGATGAACATTTTATATTTCACAAAAAGTTGTTTTAAAGTCATAAAAGTTTGCTAACTTCTAAAAAAATAAAAACTCGAAACTTTTGAAATTTTGGAATTCCAAAATTTATTTAAAGAAGGAAAAGATAAAAAAATAAAAGCAAAAAGAAAATACAAAAAACGAAATAAAAAAACAGAGGGCATCTCGCCCGAGACATGGGCCGGCCATGGAAACGTGCGGGAGCGCAGAGAAAAGGGCCGCCATGAAAAACGTGCGGGGGCATGGAGAAAAGGAGAGAAAAAAGGGCAAGGATGGGAATTGATCCCGGGTCTCCACTTTGGAATACTATGTCTTTAGCTATTGGGGTACTTGTGCGTTTGGAATATATCAGAGTATTACCTTATACGAACCCAGCACGACGTCGACTTCGAAAAAAAAACTGAATCATTTTCTTCACTTACCGATGGCATAGGGGGTAAATTCATGCGAACTTTAGGGGTAATTTCTGTGATGGAGAACCCAGAAGTTATCTCTGTTTTATTATATTATATATATATATATATATATATATATATATATATATATGGAAATTCCATACTACTATCAGGTATAGTTACCCCTCCCTCGTTGGTCTCCACGTGTCCTATAGGTAGGAGCAACCCTGCCAGGTGTGGGAGGGGGCGAATGTGGCCAGAACCGTTAACTCGGAAGCTGCGTTAATTAACTAGTCAAGAAAATTGTTTTTTTAGATAAGGCAGTCCTTGATTTTTTGCTGGGCTGGTACGTGCAACTGATTTCGGCTTGACCAGCGCTATATAGATAGCCTACGTGTATCGTCCGAGACACCGAATACAACAGACCACTAGTTTATAACTAAAGAGGCCTATCTTTCTATCTGGTTATATGGACCGAGATGATGGATCCGAGCAGTCAGAGTAAGTATATTCTCAATATGTGTATACGTACTAGTGTATATATATATATATATATACACACACACTCCATACTCTTCTCCTCTACATACTTTTTTTTACTGCCGTTTCAGAAAATCAACTATGTGTATACTACATACTCCCAACGACTATACCCTCTAATCTAGTAATAAGCATTTTCCATACTCCTTTCTGAAAAAGCTATTCTATTTTACATGCTCCGTATCGTATATGATTTTTTTCATACTCCATACTCTTCTAAAAAAGACTATTCTGCTTTACATACTTTTTTATACCACCGCTTTAGAAAACCAACCACATATATACTGCATACTCCCAACGACTGTACTCTATAATCTAGTAATAAGCATATTCCAAACTCCCTTCTAAAAAAGCTATTCTATTTTACATGCTCCATGTGTATCATATATGATTTTTTTTCGTACTGCTGCTTAATTTTTTTTAACTACCCACATACTACATATTGTCGGACGGATTTATTCCATACTAGTAATGGGCATATATACCCAGCATACATATATATTGCATACTTCTCATCTAAAAATACTATTGTACTCTGCATACACCGGAGTACTATTGTACTCTGTGACTCTTTTGTTACAAGAGTATGGAGTATTCACGCGTGAAGTATGGAGTATATGCATAGTTGATTTTCTCGACAGTATAAAAAATTAAATATGATACGCGTGGAGTATATAGAGTAGAATAGTGTTTTTTTAGAAAAGAGTATGAAGTATGTATGTACCCTTTTTTGCATGGTAGTATATATGTACCTTGTATGGGGCATATATGCTTATTACTAGAGTATGGAGTATATCCGTCCAGAGTATGTAGTATATATTTGTTTGAGTAAAACTATATATTATGTGCGCGGTGTATGCAGAGTACAATAGTATTTTTAGATGGAAAGTATGCAATATATATATGTATGCTGGGTATATATGCTCATTACTAGTATGGAATAAATCCGTCCGGCAATATGTAGTATGTGCGTAGTTAAAAATAATTAAGCAGCAGTATGAAAAAAAAATCATATAGGATACACAGGGAGCATGTAAAATAGAATAGCTTTTTTAGAAGGGAGTTTGGAATATGCTTATTACTAGATTATAGAGTACAGTCGTTGGGAGTATGTAGTATATATGTGGTTGGTTTTCTAAAGCGGCGGTATAAAAAAGTATGTAAAGCAGAATAGTCTTTTTTAGAAGAGTATGGAGTATGAAAAAAATTCATATACGATACACGGGAGCATGTAAAATAGAATAGCTTTTTCAGAAGGGAGTATGGAAAATGCTGATTACTAGATTAGAGGGTATAGTCGTTGGGAGTATGTAGTATACACATAGTTGATTTTCTGAAACGGCAGTAAAAAAAGTATGTAGAGGAGAAGAGTATGGAGTATATATATATATACTACTAGTACGTATACACATATTAAGAATATACTTACTCTGGCTACTCGGATCCATCATCTCGGTCCATATAACCAGATAGAAAGATACGCCTCTTTAATTATAAACTAGTGGTCTGTTGTATTCGGTGTCTCAAGCGATACACGTAGGCTATCTATATAGCGCTGGTCAAACCGAAATCAGTTGCACGTACCTGCCCAGCAGAAAATCAGGGACTGCCTTATCTAAAAAAGCAATTTTCTTGACTAGTTAATTAACGCAGCTTCCGAGTTAACGGTTCTGACCACATTCGCCCCCTCCCACACCTGGTAGGGTTGCTCCTACCTATAGGACACGTGGAGACCAACGAGGGAGGGGGTAACTACACCTGGTAGTAGTATGGAATGTCCATATATTTATATATACATATACATATATATATATATATATATATATATATATATATATAAACACTATTTTGATTACGGGATCAAAATATTATTCTGATCACAACATAATCTGCCGCAACAGTAGCACCCTGAAATTCCCCTAGTGCTAGGTTGAACTTCCGGCAAAAGTACCCAAATGGAGCTTGCGATATACCGTTTGAAAGCTATGGACACCAGTATAACAGCCTATGTCAAATTTTTAGGAAAATGTACACGGTTTAACAGTAGTTTTGAAAACTGTTTTTGTTCATGCAAAAAAAGTGTATCGTATTTTCGACGCTATTCCTAAACTGTTTATCAGAATGAGGCAAATGAGATGGCGTTTGATAGCTGCTGCAAATCCGCTCATTTCACATGTTGAACGTTTTCCTAAATTCCCTATGGATTGATAGGAATTTCAAAAATGGCGGAATTTTTGAAACCGAACAGCCGGCTTCGTATTTCGGGGTTAATTTTAAAACGGCTCGTCCGATCGATGCATATGATATGGCGTTCAAAAGCTTACGAAAATGCGCATCATTTCATATAAAAAGTTTGTTTCAACTATGAACGATTTAAAAGTAATTTAGGAAACGGCAGAATCTATACCGAGTTCGTATTTTCACGTAATGTCTTAACAATTTGTCGAAATGCAGCAAATGATATAAAGCTGGAGCAAATACAAAACTTTTATATGTAGATTATTTTTTTCCAATTCTTTATGGTTTTAAGTCAATTTCAAAAATGGATAAAAATGTATTTCAACCATAATTTTTAAAAACTTTATCGAAATGGGGCAAATAATATGTCGTTGAAAAGCTATGGAAAATGCGAAACGTTTTCATATTTATTATTTTCTCGTACTCCAAGTCATTTTCAAGTAATTTGGAAAACAAAGAGAATATTTGTTCTGCCTTTATTGCAAAACAGAGTCTTCGAAAATGCACCGCGTGAAGAACTTGAACTTCATCGACACGTCTACCTGAACTTCACTCTGTTTCTTCACGTGCTGTCTTTTGCTCGTAGCTCTCCATCCACTCACCGGAATTGAGCAAATGATATACCGATGCAAAGCTGATGTAAACACGCAACTTTTCCGTCAGAATCATTTTTTTCATACTCACGACGGTTTAAAAGATTTTCAATCAAAATTCTTAATCTGCCGCAGCAATAGCTCCCTGAACTTCTCCTAGTGCTAGGTTGAACTTCCGACAAAAGTGTCCAAATGGAGCTTTCGATATACCGTTTGAAAGCTATGGACACCAGTATAACAGCATAGGTCAAATTTTTAGCAAAATGTACACGGTTTAAGAGCACTTTTGAAACCGTTTTTGTTTGTGCAAAAAAACGTGAATCGTATTTTCCATGCTATTTCTAAACAATTTATCGGAATGAGGCAAATGAGATGGCGTTTGATAGCTGCTGCAAATCCCCTCATTTCACATGTTGAACGTTTTCCTAAATTCCCTACGGACTGAGAGAAATTTCAAAAATGGCAGAATTTTTGAAACCGAACAGCCGGGTTCGTATTTCGGGGTTTATTTGAAAATGGCTAGTCCGATCGAGGCATATGATATGGCGTTGAAAAGCTTGTGAAAATGCGCATCTTTTCATATAAAAATTTTGTTCTAACTATGAACACTTTAAAAATAATTTGAAAAATGGCTGAATCTGTACCGAGTTCGTATTTTCACGTTATGTTGTGAACATTTTGTGGAATGAGGAAAATGATATGGCGTTGGAAAGGTTGAAGCAATGCGAAACGTTTTTGTGTAGATTGTTTGTTCCAATTATGTAGGGTTTTAAGTCAATTTTGCAAATCGCCAAAAACGTTTTTTGACCGTAGTTTCTAGAAACTTTTTCATGCAGGTGGTTTTCTCTAATTCCTATTAGTTTTCAAGCAATTTCGAAAACGATGAGATGACGCGTTCTTCCTTTTATCGTGAAACAGAGTCTTTAAAAATGCACCACGTGAAGAATTTGAACTTCATCGACACGTCTACGTGAACTTTACTCTGTTTCTTCACGTACTGTTTTTTGCACGTAGCTCTCCATCCACTCATCGGAATTGAGCAAGTGATATACCGATGGAAAGCTGCTGTAAACACGCAACTTTTCCGTCTTGATCATTATTTTCATACCCGCGACGGTTTAAAATATTTTCATCCGAAATTAATTTAGCGTAGTAGTTGAACTTCCTGCTGTTTCCACGTTGAACTTATGTCACGTATTTTTGTTTGCAATTTCTCATCCATTTGTCCTTTAGCATACTCGCACTAGAGATCTCGAATTGCACCGAGAGGAGCACGTGAACTTCTTGCAACAAATCTTTTAGGCTTTTAGTTTCTTTATTCGTTTTATTCTTATTTGAAATGCATTCCATGTAGTAGTTGAACTTCCTGGTGTTTTCACGTTGAACTTCTATCACGTATTTTTGTTCGTAATTTCTCACTCGTTAGTCGAAGTTGCACAAATGATATACCATGCCAATTACCACTCTCACAACAAGTTATGAATGTTCCCGTGCCGAGAACCTGAACTTCTTGCAACTAATTTTTTATACTTTAACTTTCTATTCTATTTTCTTTTATGAAAACACACCATGCAGTACGTGAACTTCTGGCAGTTATGAATTTGAACTTCTTTCCTTTTGGCATTAGTAATGAAAAAAAATCTAAGTTTTTTATAGACATATCTAACCGCTCTAACTTTTTTATTTGAACTTTTTGTTTTTTTTCGAAATGTGAAAATTGGAGTTTTTTTAGAAACATCAAACTTCTACATTATTTCTTGTTCACATAGTTCATGAGATAAAAGAACTAGTACTCATGGAAAAAATGGAAAGTTCAAGGGTAGCAGAGGGAGAAGGTCGACATAGCAGCAGGTGGGCGTCACCTTTTGAGGAGTGCATGCTGCTGCACGAAGGAGGAGTTACCGCCGGCTCCGTCGGAGAAGGCCGGGGGGAGGTGCTGGGACACACATTCACCAGAGTCGAGGAGCACGTGGGAGTCGGAGGAAGCCGCACTCGGGGGCTGGTGGAGGGAGATGTTGGGAGACGTAGTAGTAAATCAAAATTTTCCTACGTTCACCAAGATCTATCTATGGAGAAACCAGCAACGAGAGGGGAGAGATTGCATCTTCATACCTTTGAAGATCGCTAAGCGGAAGCGTTACAAGAACGCGGTTGATGGAGTCGTACTCGCAGCGATTCAGATCGCGGTAGATCCGATCAAGTGCCGAACGGACGGCACCTCCGCGTTCAACACACGTGCAGCCCGGTGACGTCTCCAACACCTTGATCCAGCAAGGAGGAAGGAGAGGTTGGGGAAGGGCTCCAACAGCAGCACGACGGCGTGGTGGTGGTGGAGTAGCAAGGTATTCCGACAGGGCTTCGCCTAAGCGCTGCGGAGGAGGAAGAAGAGAGGTAGGGCTTCGCCGTGAGAGAGAGAGATCAAATCCTGTCTCAAAACATCCAAAACCTCAAGTATATATAGGAGGAGGGACGTGGAGGGCTGGCTTGGCCTCTACTCCAAAGAGGAGATGGCCGGCTGAATTAAAGGGAGAGTCCACCTCCCACAAGGGAGGTGGATCTCCTCCTTTTAAATCCCTTTTGCCTTATCTCCTTATCTCCAGCCGCATGGGCCTTTAGCAAAAGTCTTGCCCAGCCCAATAAGGGCTGGCACACTTTATCTAACAGCCCATGTGGTCCTTTGGTCGTCACACCCCTCCCGGGGGTCCTCCGGCACCCTCCCGGCACTCCCGGTACACTACCGATGAGCCCGAAAACTTTCCGGTGACCAAAACTGGACTTCCTATATATCAATCTTTACCTCCGGACCATTCCGGAGCTCCTCGTGACGTCCGGGATCTCATCCGGGACTCCGAACAACCTTCGGTAATCACGTATACCTTTTCCCTATAACCCTAGCGTCATCGAACCTTAAGTGTGTAGACCCTACGGGTTTGGGAGACACGTAGACATGACCGAGACACCTCTCCGGCCAATAACCAACAGCGGGATCTGGATACCCATGTTGGCTCCCACGTACTCCACGATGATCTCATCGGATGAACCACGATGTCAGGGATTCAATCAATCCCGTATACAATTCCCTTTGTCTATCGGTATGGTACTTGCCCGAGATTCGATCGTCGGTATCGCCATACCTTGTTCAATCTCGTTACCGGCAAGTCTCTTTACTCGTTCCGTAACACATCATCCCGTGGCTAACTCCTTAGTCACATTGAGCTCATTATGATGATGTCTTACCGAGTGGGCCCAGAGATACCTCTCCGTCACACGGAGTGACAAATCCCAGTCTTGATTCGTGTCAACCCAACAGACACTTTCGGAGATACCCGTAGCGTACCTTTATAGCCACCCAGTTACGTTGTGACGTTTGGCACACCCAAAGCATTCCTACGGTATCCGGGAGTTACACAATCTCATGGTCTAAGGAAATGATACTTGACATTGAAAAGCTTTAGCAAACGAACTACACGATATTGTGCTATGCTTAGGATTGGGTCTTGTCCATCACATCATTCTCCTAATGATGTGATCCCGTTATCAACGACATCCAATGTCCATGGTCATGAAACCGTGACCATCTATTGATCAACAAGCTAGCCAACTAGAGGCTCACTAGGGACATGTGATGGTCTATGTATTCACACATGTATTACGGTTTCTGGTTAACACAATTGTAGCATGAATAATAGACAATTATCATGAACTAGGAAATACAATAATAACCATTTTATTATTGCCTCTAGGGCATATTTCCAACAGTCTCCCACTTGCACTAGAGTCAATAATCTAGTTACATTGTGATGATTCGAACACCCATAGCGTTCTGGTGTTGATCATGTTTTGCTCGTGAGAGAGGTTTAGTCAATGGATCTGCGACATTCAGATCCGTATGCACTTTACAAATATCTATGTCTCCCTCCTGAATGTAATCACGGATGGAGTTGAAGCGGCGCTTGATGTGTCTTGTCTTCTTGTGAAACCTGGGCTCCTTCGCAAGGGCAATAGCTCCAGTGTTGTCACAGAGTAGAGTCATCGGGCCCGACGCATTTGGAATCACTCCTAGGTCGGTGATGAACTCCTTCATCCAGACTCCCTCCTTTGCTGCTTCCGAAGCAGCTATGTACTCCGCTTCACATGTAGATGCCGCCACGACGCTTTGCTTGCTGCTACTCCAGCTGACTGCCCCTCCATTCAAAATATACACGTATCCGGTTTGCGACTTAGAGTCGTCCGGATCTGTGTCGAAGCTAGCGTCGACGTAACCCTTTACGACGAGCTCTTCGGCACCTCCATATATGAGAAACATGTCCTTTGTCCTTTTCAGGTACTTCAGGATATTCTTGACCGCTGTCCAGTGTTCCGCTCCGGGATCACTTTGGTACCTCCCTACCAAACTTATGGCAAGGTTCACATCAGGTCTGGTACACAGCATGGCATACATGATAGAGCCTATGGCTAAAGCATAGGGGATGACACTCATCTCTTCTCTATCCTTTGCCGTGGTCGGGCATTGAGTCGTACTCAATCTCACACCTTGCAACACAGGCAAGAACCCCTTCTTGGACTGATGCATATTGAACTTCTTCAATATCTTTTCAAGGTATGTGCTTTGTGAAAGACCAATGAGGCGTTTCGATCTATCTCTATAGATCTTAATACCTAATATGTAAGCAGCTTCTCCAAGGTCCTTCATTGAAAAACACTTATTCAAGTAGGCCTTGATACTTTCCAAGAGTTCTATATTATTTCCCATTATCAGCATGTCATCAACATACAATATAAGAAATGCTATAGAGCTCCCACTCACTTTCTTGTAAATACAAGGTTCTCCATAAACCTGTACAAACCCAAACGCTTTAATCACCTCATTAAAGCGAATGTTCCAACTCCGAGATGCTTGCACCAGCCCATAGATGGAGCGCTGGAGCTTGCATACCTTGTTAGCATCTTTAGGATCGACAAAACCTTCCGGCTGCATCATATACAGTTCTTCCTTGAGGAAGCCATTAAGGAATGCCGTTTTGACGTCCATTTGCCAGATCTCATAATCATAAAATGCGGCAACTGCTAACATGATTCGGACTGACTTTAGCATCGCTACGGGTGAGAAAGTCTCATCGTAGTCAACTCCTTGAACTTGTCGATAACCCTTAGCGACAAGCCGAGCTTTATAGGCGGTGACATAACCGTCCGCATCAGTCTTCTTCTTAAAGATCCATTTGTTTTCAATGGCTCGCTTATCATTAGGCAAGTCCACCAAAGTCCATACTTTGTTCTCATACATGGATCCTATCTCGGATTTCATGGCCTCAAGCCATTTGTTGGAATCCGGGCCCGTCATCGCTTCTTCATAGTTCGAAGGTTCACCGTTGTCCAACAACATGATCTCTAGGACAGGATTGCCGTACCACTCTGGTGCGGAACGTGTCCTGGTGGACCTTCGAATAGCAACTTGATCTGAAGTTTCATGATCATCATCATTAACTTCCTCTCTAGCCGGTGTAGGCTCCACAGAAACAACTTCCTGTGCTGCGCTACTCTCCGGTTCGAGTGGAGGTACAATTTCCTCATCAAGTTCTATTTTCCTCCCACTTACTTCTTTCGAGAGAAACTCTTTCTCGAGAAAGGATCCATTCTTGGCAACAAAGACTTTGCCTTCGGATCGTAGGTAGAAGGTATACCCAATAGTCTCCTTGGGATATCCTATGAAGACGCACTTTTCCGCTTTGGGTTCGAGCTTCTCAGGTTGAAGTTTCTTCACATAAGCATTGCATCCCCAAACTTTTAGAAACGACAGCTTAGGTTTCTTTCCAAACCACAATTCATACGGTGTCGTCTCAACGGATTTAGACGGTGCCCTATTTAAAGTGAATGCGGCAGTCTCTAATGCATATCCCCAAAATGATAGCGGTAAGTCGGTAAGAGACATCATAGATCGCACCATATCCAATAGAGTGCGATTACGACGTTCAGACACACCATTTCGCTGGGGTGTGCCGGGCGGCATGAGTTGTGAAACAATTCCACATTTCCTAAGGTGCGTGCCAAACTCGTGACTTAAATATTCTCCGCCACGATCAGATCGTAGGCATTTTATTTTCCTGTCACGTTGATTCTCGACCTCACTCTGAAATTCCTTGAACCTTTCAAAAGTTTCAGACTTGTGTTTCATTAAGTAGACATAACCATATCTACTCAAGTCATCAGTGAGGGTGAGAACATAACGGTAGCCACCGCGAGCCTCGACGCTCATTGGACCGCATACATCGGTATGTATTATTTCCAACAAGTCAGTTGCTCGCTCCATTGTTCCGGAGAACGGAGTCTTGGTCATCTTGCCCATGAGGCATGGTTCGCATGTGTCAAATGATTCGAAATCAAGTGACTCCAAAATTCCATCAGCATGGAGCTTCTTCATGCGTTTGACACCAATATGGCCCAGACGGCAGTGCCACATGTAAGTGGGACTATCGTTATCAACTTTACACTTTTTGGTACTCACACTATGGACATGTGTAACATCACGTTCGAGATTCATCAAAAATAAACCATTGACCAGCGGGGCATGAGCATAAAACATTTCTCTCATATAAATAGAACAACCATTATTCTCGGATTTAAATGAGTAGCCATCTCGCATCAAGCGAGATCCAGATACAATGTTCATGCTCAAAGCTGGTACTAAATAACAATTATTAAGGTTTAAAACTAATCCCGAAGGTAGATGTAGAGGTAACGTGCCGACGGCGATCACATCGACCTTGGAACCATTCCCGACACGCATCGTCACCTCATCCTTGGCCAGCCTCCGCTTATTCCGCAGCTCCTGCTTGGAGTTACAAATGTGAGCAACTGCACCGGTATCAAATACCCAGGAGCTACTACGAGCGCTGGTCAAGTACACATCAATAACAAGTATATCACATATACCTTTAATGTTGCCGTCCTTCTTATCCGCTAAATACTTGGGGCAGTTCCGCTTCCAGTGACCGGTACCCTTGCAATAAAAGCACTCAGTCTCAGGCTTGGGTCCATTTTTCTTCTTCTTCCCGGCAACTTGCTTACCGGGCGCGGCAACAGCTTTGCCGTCCTTCTTGAAGTTCTTCTTACCCTTGCCTTTCTTGAAACTAGTGGTCTTATTCACCATCAATACATTGATGCTCCTTTTTGATCTCGACCTCCGCTGATTTCAGCATCGAGTACAACTCAGGAATGGACTTCTCCATACCTTGCATGTTGTAGTTCATCACAAAGCTCTTGAAGCTAGGTGGAAGCGACTGGAGGATTCTGTCAATGACCGAGTCATCCGGGATATTAACCCCCAGCTGAGTCAAGCGGCTGTGTAGCCCAGACATCTTGAGGATGTGCTCACTGACAGAACTATGCTCCTCCATCTTACAGCTGAAGAACTTGTCGGAGACATCATATCTCTCGACCCGGGCATGAGCTTGAAAAACCAGTTTCAGCTCCTGGAACATCTCATATGCTCCGTGTTGCTCAAAACGCTTTTGGAGCCCCGGTTCTAGACTGTAAAGCATGCCGCATTGAACAAGGGAGTAATCATCGCAGCGTGATTGCCAAGTGTTCATAACATCTTGTTCCGCTGGGAGAACGGGTGCGTCACCTAGCGGTGCATCTAGGACATACAATCTCTTGGAAGCTATGAGGATGATCCTCAAGCTACGGACCCAGTCCGCATAGTTGCTTCCATCATCTTTCAGCTTGGTTTTCTCTAGGAACGCGTTGAAATTGAGGGTGACATTCGCGTTGGCCATTGGATCTACATCATAGATTGTAAAGACAATTTTAGACTAAGTTCATGATAATTAAGTTCACTTAATCAAATTAATGAACTCCCACTTAGACAGACATCTCTCTAGTCTTCCAAGTGATACATGATCCATGTCAACTAGCCCGTGTCCGATCATCACGTGAGACGGACTAGTCATCCATGGTGAACATCTTCATGTTGATCGTATCTTCTATACGACTCATGTTCGACCTTTCGGTCTTCCGTGTTCCGAGGCCATGTCTGTACATGCTAGGCTCGTCAAGTCAACCTAAGTGTTTCGCGTGTGTAAATCTGGCTTACACCCGTTGTATGCGAACGTTAGAACCTATCACACCCGATCATCACGTGGTGCTTCGGAACAACGATCCTTAGCAACGGTGCACAGTTAGGGTGAACACTTCTCTTGAAATTTTATTGAGAGATCATCTTATTTACTACCGTCGTTCTAAGCAAATAAGATGTAAACATGATAAACATCACATGCAATCAATATAGTGACATGATATGGCCAATATCATTTTGCTCCTATGATCTCCATCTTCGGGGCACCATGATCATCACTGTCACCGGCACGACACCATGATCTCCATCATCATGATCTCCATCATTGTGTCTTCATGAAGTTGTCTCGCCAACTATTACTTCTACTACTATGGCTAACGCTTAGCAATAAAGTAAAGTAATTACATGGCGTTTATGATTGACACGCAGGTCATACAATAAATAAGACAACTCCTATGGCTCCTGCCGGTTGTCATAATCATCGACATGCAAGTCGTGAATCCTATTACAAGAACATGATCAATTCATACATCACAATGCATCACATCACATCCTTTGGCCATATCACATCACAAGGCACATGCTGCAAAAACAAGTTAGACGTCCTCTAATTTGTAGTTGCAAGTTTTTTACGTGGCTGCTATAGGTTACTAGCAAGAACGTTTCTTACCTACGTCAACACCACAACGTGATTTGCCAATTGCTATTTACCCTTCATAAGGACCCTTTTCATCGAATCCGATCCGACTAAGGTAGGAGAGACAGACACCCGCTAGCCACCTTATGCATCTAGTGCATGTTAGGCGGTGGAACCGGTCTCACGTAAGCGTACGTGTAAAGTTGGTCCGGGCCGCTTCATCCCACAATACCGCCGAATCAAGATAAGACTAGTAGCGGCAAGCAAATTAACAAACTCGACGCCCACAACTGCTTTGTGTTCTACTCGTGCATAGATTCTACGCATAGACCTAGCTCATGATGCCACTGTTGGGAGACGTAGTAGTAAATCAAAATTTTCCTACGTTCACCAAGATCTATCTATGGAGAAACCAGCAACGAGAGGGGAGAGATTGCATCTTCATACCTTTGAAGATTGCTAAGCGGAAGCGTTACAAGAACGCGGTTGATGGAGTCGTACTCGCAGCGATTCAGATCGCGGTAGATCCGATCAAGTGCCGAACGGACGGCACCTCCGCGTTCAACACACGTGCAGCCCGGTGACGTCTCCAACACCTTGATCCAGCAAGGAGGAAGGAGAGGTTGGGGAAGGGCTCCAACAGCAGCACGACGGCGTGGTGGTGGTGGAGTAGCAAGGTATTCCGACAGGGCTTCGCCTAAGCGCTGCGGAGGAGGAAGAAGAGAGGTAGGGCTTCGCCGTGAGAGAGAGAGATCAAATCCTGTCTCAAAACATCCAAAACCTCAAGTATATATAGGAGGAGGGACGTGGAGGGCTGGCTTGGCCTCTACTCCAAAGAGGAGATGGCCGGCTGAATTAAAGGGAGAGTCCACCTCCCACAAGGGAGGTGGATCTCCTCCTTTTAAATCCCTTTTGCCTTATCTCCTTATCTCCAGCCGCATGGGCCTTTAGCAAAAGTCTTGCCCAGCCCAATAAGGGCTGGCACACTTTATCTAACAGCCCATGTGGTCCTTTGGTCGTCACACCCCTCCCGGGGGTCCTCCGGCACCCTCCCGGCACTCCCGGTACACTACCGATGAGCCCGAAAACTTTCCGGTGACCAAAACTGGACTTCCTATATACCAATCTTTACCTCTGGACCATTCCGGAGCTCCTCGTGACGTCCGGGATCTCATCCGGGACTCCGAACAACCTTCGGTAATCACGTATACCTTTTCCCTATAACCCTAGCGTCATCGAACCTTAAGTGTGTAGACCCTACGGGTTTGGGAGACACGTAGACATGACCGAGACACCTCTCCGGCCAATAACCAACAGCGGGATCTGGATACCCATGTTGTCTCCCACGTACTCCACGATGATCTCATCGGATGAACCACGATGTCAGGGATTCAATCAATCCCGTATACAATTCCCTTTGTCTATCGGTATGGTACTTGCCCGAGATTCGATCGTCGGTATCGCCATACCTTGTTCAATCTCGTTACCGGCAAGTCTCTTTACTCGTTCCGTAACACATCATCCCGTGGCTAACTCCTTAGTCACATTGAGCTCATTATGATGATGTCTTACCGAGTGGGCCCAGAGATACCTCTCCGTCACACGGAGTGACAAATCCCAGTCTTGATTCGTGTCAACCCAACAGACACTTTCGGAGATACCCGTAGCGTACCTTTATAGCCACCCAGTTACGTTGTGACGTTTGGCACACCCAAAGCATTCCTACGGTATCCGGGAGTTACACAATCTCATGGTCTAAGGAAATGATACTTGACATTGAAAAGCTTTAGCAAACGAACTACACGATCTTGTGCTATGCTTAGGATTGGGTCTTGTCCATCACATCATTCTCCTAATGATGTGATCCCGTTATCAACGACATCCAATGTCCATGGTCATGAAACCGTGACCATCTATTGATCAACGAGCTAGCCAACTAGAGGCTCACTAGGGACATGTGATGGTCTATGTATTCACACATGTATTACGGTTTCTGGTTAACACAATTGTAGCATGAATAATAGACAATTATCATGAACTAGGAAATACAATAATAACCATTTTATTATTGCCTCTAGGGCATATTTCCAACAGGAGACAGCCGTGACCCGGTGGGTGGCGCGCGTCGCGGGGTGCTCTCGTCGATGAGACCCCTTGCGGCGGCGGCAGGGATCCTGGGCGCGGGACCAGCCATGGAGAGCTGCTTCCCGCTATGGCGGCGCTGTCGTCGATGGGATCCTGGGCGGCGACGGCCAAGAAGGGAGGCGGGGTGGCCGTGTGGACCAGGAAGGGCCCGGGGAGGTCGTGCGGCGGCAGGGCGACCAGGAAGATCGCGTGACGGCGGGGACCCCGGGGAGGTTCATGCGACAACGCGGGGGTGAGGGGGATCTGGTGCACGGGTAGGAGGTTGGGGGAGATGGAATCGGGAGGGCGTTTTGTAAACACGCAACTTTTTCGTCTTGATCATTTTTTTCATACTCGTGACGGTTTAAATGATTTTCATTTGAAATTCATTCAGTTTAGTAGCTAAACTTTCTGCTGTTTTCACGTGTATTTTTGTTTCTAATTTCTTACCTATTCGTCGGTGCTACACAAATGATATTCCTTTCTGTACAAATCTCTCTCATAATAATTTATTAACTTTCTCTGATCGAGGACTTGAAGTTATAGCAAAAAAACTGGATCTTGCCATTTTATTCTTTTTCCTCAGATTAAACACACACCATGTAGTATGTGAACTTTCTCCATTTTTATAACTTGAATTTTTGATTTCATTTTTGAATTCAAATTGGTCCCAAATAATAACAGAACTTCTTTGTGGATTGATAGAATTATTTTAAAACACATTTTTTTCTTTTTTTAGTTGTGAACAAGGAAATACTCCCTTCGTTCCAAAATATAAGGTGTATTGTTTTCCGTGCAAGTCAACCATTTAAATGTTTAACCAAGATTATAGAATAAACTAATGACATCTACAATACCAAATAGATTAAATATGAAACTACTTTTCATGATGGATCAAATGGTATAAATTTTGTATTCTCGATATTTATATATTTTTCTGAAAACTCGGTCAAACATGGCCTCGTTTGACTTTTCAAAAAACAAATACACCTTATATAAAACGGAGGGAGTATGAGGTGAACCTCTCTCACACCAATTTTTGAACTTTCCCGAGCAGATCACATGAACTTCTTTCAACTAACCTATAAAGCTTCCATTTTTCAAATTTTTTTATTCTCACGTGAAATGCAACCTTGTAGTACTTGAACTTCTCATTTTTTTCACTATGAACTTCTGTCACGTTTTCCTTTGAAGATCTCACTTTTCCTAATTTAGTAAAGAAAAACATCCACATTTTTTTCAATACTTGGTAAAAAGTTTGGATGCCACGACCAAGGGACAATTGAAAACCTTTGTTTTTTTCTTCATCACACATTTCCTATCCACTCACCACCACACGTCCTCTCCCCATCTTCTTTTTCTTCCTTGCCACGACAATATTTTAAACACCAAAAATATCTTTTTTGTGTGATTTTTAACATGTAAAAACATGGTGAACCTCTCTCACAAGAGCCTTTGTACTTTCCTGGGTCAAGAACTTGAACTTCTAGCAATAGAAAATTTAGAATTTGCATTTTAATTTTTTTATTATCATAAAAAAAAGGCACACCGTGCAACACGTGAACTTCCGACAGTTATCATTTTGAACTTCTAGTTTTTCATTTATTTAGAAAAGTGATTTTTTTTAAAACATCAAAGAGGGAATATCCATTTTTTATTTACGTTGAATTACTACTAAAAAAATTAAACTTCTTCTTTCGTGTCTTAAACTTCAGATTTTACATTTTTTTGGGTGAGGCTTCGAACTTGACATTTTTTCTTTTTTAACTCTACGATTTCTGTTGGTTTTTTTGTTGTTGAATTTCATGGGTTTTTATATTTGAACTTACAAGGGTTGTCATACCAACTAAGATATTTTTAACTTCTACGATTATAGTAGTTTTTGACGAAAGCCCCCGGTTTTTTTTGAACCCCGACTGACAACCGTACTAGTTAACGAGGAAAATGGTTGTTTGTAAAAATTTCCACCTACTAGGTAGTTCCATACATGACCCTTTGAGTCAATACATATGAACTTCTCATAACATAAATTGCATTGAGCAATTTTACACACAAAACATATATGATCGGAGATGCACACACGGATGCGTGCAAGGTCAAAATAAGTCTCACATCCATCATAACCTGGAGTCTTGAACTTTGAAAAATATTAACTATCAAATTTCATGAAAACAAGCTGAAGAAGAAAAGTACTAGTTCTCATTGACAATATCAACAATCATATACAGAGCATTTTCGAATTTTTGATAGTTATGT
Source organism: Hordeum marinum (assembly GCA_022496015.1). Classification (NCBI taxonomy): domain Eukaryota; kingdom Viridiplantae; phylum Streptophyta; class Magnoliopsida; order Poales; family Poaceae; genus Hordeum; species Hordeum marinum. The sequence goes on from CM039673.1 coordinate 581,184,167, forward strand.
ATGTGTGTGTGCACGCACACACACACACATGTATGCATAAGAGCCCCTTTTTGAATTTTTGATGGTATTTTCTGGTGGTGAATTTTGTTTTTCATGAGCTCTCCAAATTTTAGAATGTATGCTTCACAAATAAATTTTTTATTACACCATTTTTAGTATATACGAACTTATGCTTATTTCATATTTGAACTTCTCACGTCAATTCATATGTCAACATTAGAAAGAGAGTGATTGAAAATTTTCTTCTCATTTTAGCTAAGATTGAAGATAACAAAATCACTGATCTCACTATTTGCTTTTTTTTATTACGCATGTTGCATGCATTTTTCAAAACAGGACTCGGTTTGCAAACATATTTCATTACTTTTGTCCAAGTCTGCTACAGAACACCACAATCATCTGGTCAAGGCATGTCAAGTAACATATTTAAAGAAGAAAATGGTCATTTTTTCTATATCTGAATGTCATGTAGTTTCGTATCTGAACTTCCATAGTTATGTTTTTCCTGAACTTTTAACTTGTAAAACATTAGAGCTTGCGCATATGCAGTTTTGCTAAGTAGGTGGTAGAAGTGTGAAATCAAAAATACACAACGACCATCAACATTTCATCACATATTCTGCAAAAGATACAGAGCACAAGATGCAATCTCTGAACACACAACCTAGGCCATTGCAATAATTTGAAGGCCGGTGGTAGAGCAGAGCAATCACAACGAACCTATCCATCCGCTGCCATTACATCAGCTATGTTTTTAACATGTTCAGTACACGAGCTAGCTGAAACTGAAGTAGCTACCCAATTCCATCATCGACGCCATCTCAACATCGTCGTCCCTCTCCGTCATGGCCGTCCAAACTCGTGCCTGGGCCACTTCTCCAGTGCGTGCACGATCCCCGCCGCGCGCCGCGCGCTCATAACCCGCCTCGGCAGCCAGTTCTGCGTACAAGCATGGACACACGAAATGTTTTCAATGTACACATTCACACAGAAAATTTAATGTAAACATTTTCAGACTTTTTATTTTAAAATCAATTTTTTGTGTCTTCGTTTGTTCATGGTCACTTACATGTGTGAACTTATATACTTTCAGAATATGAACTTCTCCTCGCAATCTAGACTAGTTGTGCCATAGTGTTTTCTACAGGTTGATATTTAGAAAATATAAGCTGATAGTGATTCTCGAGCATTTTATCATTCATGCAACCAGAAAATTCAACATCTCTGACGAAAACCCACATGAAAGGAAGCATGCTGGTTCATTTACACAGACATCTTGCCTGAAACGAATGCAAACACTCGAGACATGAGCCTGACATCCATTTTTCTTTTTCTTTTTATTGTGTTGTTGCGGCTGAGGTGTCGAATGCAAACAACATCCATTTACACAAACATCTAGCCTGAAACGAATGCAAACCCACATCATTCAAGTTAACAAACTGTTAGTAATCCGTAGCAAAAACAGTTCCACATCTCACTACTAGAAAAACAAAAATCACATAGCTCACTAGAAATTTAAACAAAAATATAAAACCTGAAGGCTCGATGCAGTAGGGAATTTGTGACTGTAATCACCTTATAAAGGAGAACAGCAGAGCAGACATGGTGAAGAAAATGTATGGGACCAAGAGACCCCTCAGCATGTTGGTCTTGCAGTTAGTCTTGTCCAGCACCAACAGATATCTGCAGTAGAAGATGAACAACAAAGTTCAGACCTCACACCGTAATTCTTTGACAGCTAACAGAAGAAAAATTAGCAAAAGAAGGGGAAAGATAAGTACTAACACTGCAGCAGCGAAGGTGAGCCAGTGGAGGAAGGTGCTGATGAAGCTGAGGCTGCCGCCGAGGACGATGGCATGGTTGGCGAGCTTCCGCGCCGCCATGGTCAGCTCCCGCAGGTCCGACTCCAGCAGCGCGCTCTGCAGGCAGGATGACAACGTCGATGGTTGGAGGACGGTGCACGTGAGGTTGACGGCTGGTGGTTTTCGCGCATCGCGCGGGAGGGAGGGTGTCGCCACGTTAGAAGCAGAGGAGACCGCCTCCGCCGTGGATCCAAGGGGAGGGAAGCTGCCGCTGCCACCGGGGATCAAAGGAGAGGGAAGTTGCCGCCGCTGGCGTGGATCCAGGGGGAGGGAGGGCCCGCCGTGGTGGATCCAGGGGAAGGGAGGCCGCCACTTCTGTAGATAGAGGGGGAGGCCAGCGTGGTGGTTGTGGTCGGCATGGCGTGGCAGAGGCGTGGTCCCGGCGTGGTCGTGGGGAGGGAGGTCGTCACCATTCTGGATCCTAGGGGAGGGAGGCTGGCGTGGTGGTGGTGGCCGGTGGGGCGTGGCGGAGGCGAAGTCCCGGTGGGTCGCTCGGCGGCGATGGGATCGGGGGATCGAGGGAAGGGTGGTGTGCTGGGTCGAGGAGTTCATGGTCACTGTGCTTTTTTTTCACTATCAGTTCCAGAAGTTCGGGGAACAACCCGTCGCGCCCTATATAGGCGCGTCCGGATCAGAATATTGTTCTAATCCTGGGATCAGAATAGTACCATCCTATATATATCTCTACCTGCGGTCCATCTAATCTAAGTGATAAAAAAGAGGTCGTGACCGGAGGAAATTGGGAGCACTGCCTGGCCAAGCTAGGCCCGGGGAGAAGTGAAAATAAATTTGCAAAGAAAGGAAACGAACTCGCTATCTCAAATCCGAGTGCAGCAACTGTTACCACCTGAACAAGCCTATTCATGTGACGTCAGTAGATTCGTTACATGATACTCCCACCTTGATTTTTTGTCGTCAAGTTGCACCAGCTTATATATCTGTATTCCTAATTGCTCAGTTGGTAGGTTAGCTTCCTGGGTTTTTTTAATCGGTTTAATTTCATCTCACCTCCCACCACCACTCCTTCGCAATGTTTTTTTTTTCCTCATGACCCCGCTCGCAAACAAATGAACCAGGGTAAGAAACCCAGCAAACCCATCAGACCTACGAACCCGTCCCCTTTCCTCCCCAGCCGCTCGCGCGGGTGGCTCCAGACATGCTCTCATTGCTCAGATTTGTTCATCAGGGACATGCCATAATTGTTAGGGACAAAGATGGCAGAGGAAGAATGAAGGGAACGGGTTGTGGCTTGACGATCATGCAACTGGTAGCACTTTATCTTTGTACATTTAATATTTGATAAATCTCCACCTATGCGTATTTTCATGAACAAAAAATAAATAATTTTAGTAATGGCATTAGGATAAACAAATAATTTATCCCATGAAGTTTACAGTGTGTTTGAATTTGATACTAGCAAGAAAAAAGTATAGTGCAATTTTCAGCATCTTTTCTGCTCTGGTGGCACCAGTCTGTGAACTATGAGTTCAGTTTGTATATGACTTCGCATGTTATATTGTGGAAGTCACCAACAAGGTTTAAGTGAATTTTTTTCCTGTGTGAAGGTACCATCAGGACTACATAGACCAGCTGAACAACAAACACACGGCTTCTCAGCACCTTGATTGACAGCTTGGATCATCTGCACGTTGGATATGGTTGGTTCAGACGACGAGATGGGAAATATTTACGGATTGGACCTATATATGCAATTATGCATATAGAATGCCAGAGGTCAATATTCTTAGTTTGGAAGTTGTATCTTCATGAATCTTCACCATGGATTGTGATGACGTCTCCAGAAACTCTACCCTTAGCTATTGTAGTTTTTTACGGGCAACTATTGCATGTTAATGATAACCACCTCCAGTAATCTGACTGAAAACATGCAAATGCATATCATTGTATCTTAATATTTTGATTAATCTCCCTGCAAAAAAAATCTTGAGTTTGCTAATGTTTTCTAATAATCTCATTAAGATTTCATGTTCCATAGTTTTAAGCACACAATGATATTTTTTGTATAATCAGAATACGTTGGCCTCCTATAATTAAAAATGCAAGACTATCCAACACATAGTCTCTATGGTTGAGGTATAAAGAGCAGCACTACATGGAAAAAGCCTTGCCTTTTTAAGATAAACAACACTGCTATAAAAAAACATATATATGTTTGTAAGCAATGCTTAGACCAAAAAATGAAATGTCATAATGTGGTTCCAGATGGTTAAAAATAAGAAGCTGCATTGAGTCTGGATTTTCTTTGCATCATTATATTGAGACTTTGTAGGATAACCTTTTTACTGCTGGAAATCATGGCCTGTGATAGACAACATCTCATTGTGCAACATGGTAAATAAGGTCGTTTGTCCATTGTTGTCACGGTTTATTGTTTCTAATAGCTACCACTTGTAGATTTATCTTCTGCATACATTCATCGACTGCTACATGTTGTACGTCACCGTCAAACATGCACATCGTGTATATATTCTGGACCCTATCCATATATCACAACCATCAAGGGTTAAAATTCTGAGTTATTTACTAAAATTACAAAGATTTGCGAGGGAATTCAGCGACACACTCGAAATAAAGCAACATGCCTGGAATTCTGCTATATCTAGATGGCAATGTTTATTTCCGCTTGTTATTCCAAAGAGCATAGAAATGCAATAAATTTATATGTTGCATTCTCATTAAATTCAAAATACAAGCATTTTTTATCATTCTATTCAAGATAATATTAATTTAGGGAATTGCAGGGATGTGTGTGCCTATTTTTTTTATGCTCTGGTGGAACGGTTAAGAATTAGTTCGTCAAGTGTGCACGATGAGTATTCTCCATTACACATTTTAAGACCTTTGATATGATTTATTTGTGCTAACTACATATATTGCTTGTGCGGGATGAGTATGAGTTGAGGAAGATTGTTTTGTTATACTTGTTCAAATATTGTGTGAATGAAGCTAAAGACAATATTTGTGATGTTGTGCAAGAATTTCTTAGCGCAAGTGGATCATAATTTCTAACAGATTTTTAGTTCGATAATTGCTCTATATGAATACATCATCAGATTTATTCTTTGTTATTAATTTACATTGCAAGTGAAGTGTACTTTAATTATTGGCCGATTATGCCCGTGCTATATATTCTCTTCGTGTGAAATTTAACATGCATTATGTTTATATAACTCCAATATATTTCAAGAACCCGTGGCAACGCACGGGCATTCTCCTAGTGCCTTTCGGTTTTCCTTGTATCAAGGTGCGATGAAGGAAAGGAACCAAGTCCCTCTTGTGGCAGAGAAAGTAAGGAAGGAAATAAGAGGAATTCATCCGATGTTGAGAAATAAAGAAGGAAAGGAGTATGAGTCCTTGTGACACGGAAAAGATTAAGAATAGGAGCCCAAACAAAGAAAACCAAATAAGAAATAATTATGGTTATATGCATAAAGAAGGAAAGAAATTTGAGTCCTTGTGACACTAGTAAGTATACACGTGCAACACACGTATATTTACTGGGTATATTTCAAGTAGATGCCAACATGTGATAGATAAAAGGTTGCTTTGCACCTCGTGGTATATAGAAATACTTGACAATGCATGAAATATGAATGTTCATGTCTGGTACGCACAAAAATATATTAAACTGGATAATATAAACCAACCCATTCAACTCGCAATTTCATGCCTCCGATTACTCTTTATATGCATCAAGATGTTCTTGACATGTAAACGGTTAGTTCATTCTGCACAGAGTGTCAAAGTACTGAATTCAAAAGCTAAAGTTGGCAAGCAACATACACAACCATTGTGCAAAGTTTCCCGTTTTTCATCTTTGTTCATCATCCTCCAAGCCAACAAGCTTTCATGCCAAAATGCGAAAAGAACATTGCACAGAATAAATACCAGGATAAACATTGGGAAACAATAGTACAAAATAACATCCCTCGAACACGATGGCGACATGGACAAGCACCAGTTGTAGAAAATAAGAAAGAAACTCAAGTCATGACCCATTTTGATAGTTTGTTCTTTACAACTCTGTATGTGTAATACTATCAAACAATAAAAATACTTTGTATTTATACATAGAATATTCAAAGATGCATTTATTTATATTGCTCATGTCAGAAGGAAAAAAATCACATCATGCAATTTAGACCATCCAGCCCCTTTTTGAAGTGAAAGGAGTTCGAAACGTAATAACTTCAAATAAATCAACTCCAGCAGTACAAATGTTACAAATTAAGAAAAAAACAAAGAGTGTCTTGATGACACATGTAAACGACATCTGTGAAGAAACACCGAAGATAATAAAGATAGCACACTCTCCTTAGTAATGCATAGAAACGTAATTTTCAAGTATATAAGTCAGCACAATGTTTAGAGAAATTTTAGGTACACCTTGTAATTCACAAGAAACCATAAATGTCGGCTGGCCAATTGTCTTACAAGCAACATCAAAAAAATTCAAAATGAACAGGTACATGAACCAAAGTTTGCACGAGCGCCTCTTCCAGCGCGGTCACTTTGTAGTGAAGATGTGCCAGAATGAACAAACATATATTATTGAGAAAATAAATAAACAGGGCATCCTAGTAGTTCGATGGAGTTTAACCTGCAAATAATTATTGCATTCTGGTTACAATCAGAATTTCCTAAGCGTCTATGTTGCAACATGATAATATCATCGGAATTTTGAACTGCATACACACCTGGTAAAATAAAACCAGCTAAATACAAAATAATAACAAGATTACAATCTTATGGAGACACAATGATTTCAGTTTACAGACTTGCCAAAGTAGACAGTGGAAGCATAGTACCGTAAGCAAGCACACCAATTATCAGAAGTTAGAACAATGAGTAAACCAGAGGAAGGGGTGCAACTTGTAGGATGGGTGAACTCTTTGTAGCAACAACAACAACTGCTGCTGTTTAGTAGCCACTGAAAGAGTTCAAACTATCAACATACAATGCCTCAGAGTGTCAGAATTGCAAGTGAACATGCAAGATGTGATTACCTTCAGCTGTCACTGAAGAACTGCATAAAAAGTTAAAGATTTCTACCCCAGTAATGAAATTTCATGTCGATAAGGAAACATAACTAAAAATAGAGTAGCACAAAAAACACAACTGGACTTGTGAGAAGCAGTGACGGAGCTACACAGAAGAAAAAAAATTGGGGGGGGGGGGGGGGGGGGGGGGGGGGGGAGGGGGGGGCAAGGTAAAGAAGAGAACATTTTTTTCTATAATTCTGGCCATAATATTTCAATAGGCATTAGTTACTACTACTTAGGTATTTTGTAAAATATCTCAATCCTGAACTTTTTGCAAAAAAAAGAGCTCAATTCTGAACCATATCTGGGTCGCCCGTTGCCAGCTTGCTTGTGCCGGCCAGTTGTGCTCATTATCTGGGTCATCCCTCACCGGCTTGTCGTGCTAGCTATACCAGCGGTCTATGTAAAAAGTTGAATATTCAGTCGATAGACAAACAATATATAGACCATTTATATATATTTTAATGCAGTTATCTTCACTAAACGAAGAACATTACATTTAATGTGTGCTCCTTGATCACAAGTTTATAATTTCATTTGCACAAAAAAAATCTGAACTTAAAACAGTATATCATGAAGTTCTTTAAATATGTGCTCTTATGTAGCTGAGAAAATTCTATTTTTTTTCCGAGTAAGCCTTTCCAATTAAAAATTTACTGTTTATTTTACTGTCCTCAAATGTGCATTTCCTATCTTCAGTGTATAGCTAACTTTTAAGAGGGAGTTTCACTAAGTAACTATGCTGATCCAAACATCCAAATTATGATACTTCAATTCTGACATGAACATGTATATATGCTTGCAAATAGCTGGTCGGCCTGCATTTTCTGGAGTGTGCTGGGGAGATCGACAAGAAGCATCTCCATGGAGCAAAGCCGCGCAACAAGCACCATGAGGAGCACCATTGACTGAATAAATCTTCACGCGCATTCAGTCAGGCTGCTATGTAACTCGTTCTCCGGCTTTGGGCTGGGCAGGCCACGACATCCTTTTGCCCCCGCTTAGCTCTGCCAGAAGGTGAGAAGTATGGGCTTCCATGTGCACACGTGTCTCCCTTGGCACCAGCGGCAAGCGTGTCCTGGAAAGCATACCATCAGACACTCGATCTGGACCTCACCGTTCTAATTTGTAATTAACTCAATGTCCCCAGTTCGGCTGAAACTAAATTATTTCCTCCCGTAGGGTAACAAGCCAGTACACACACCGGAGACTGGAATCACCAGCTACCACATGGATCCAATCCAGGGGTGCCTGGTAAGGCTTGGGGAGATGAAAGGGCGGATGGATTCTTACTCTGCAGCAGATGAGATGTAGCGGCCTTGAGCAGGGATGCCAGTGGGAGCCAATTTTTGGTGTCGGCCCAGAGAAGCAAAGCGGCGACGGTGACAGTGCCCTGCGCCATTGCCGGATGGGATGGCTCCCGTGTCGTCCGAAGCGGCAATCGGTGCGGTACCCGCAGCGATTCACGAATCACCCGCACTCCCGCGGCGTCCCATGAAGGTGTGGGAGGTGGGGTGGCGACCCTCCTGTGGCTCAGTCGGTGACGGGAATGAAGGAGGAACGCAAGGAGGATATCGCTGTGCAGCGGGGGAGGACTTGTTGGTCCTCAGCTCCTCTTCACCATGCCGAGTGAAGGCCGGTGGAGGTGTTTTTTCGTGGGAGAGATGAGATCGGGATCCAGAAGGTTGAGGTGATGGATGTGTCAATCTGTGTGAATATCCGATTAGTTTCCTAATAAGATGCGACGGTGATTAGTTTCCTAATAAGACGCGATCGTGATTATAGTTTCCTAATTGATCGGGCGTGGAGTTTCATATGTTATTCTCTGAGGTGGAGTACGGTAAGTCAATGCAAATTGTTAAGTGTACACAAAGAATGGATTAGATTAAGGATAGCCGTTAGATTGAGTTTAGTGCTCCTAATCATACGATGATAATGGATCCGGGTACGTTTTGTGGGGTGTGTTTAAGAAAAATCATGTTTGCTTTTTTATTAGTAATAGAGAAAATTAGAGGAAAAACAATCCAAATAAGGAAGGGTTAACGTCTTGTACCCCCCAACGCCACAAAGAGAATAATGGGAGCGGCCTACATTACATGCACATTGCCCATTTATTTAAGAGCCGGCATTATGTTTATTTTTGCAGGTACTATCACTACCAGAATAATTGCTTACGCCGACGGCCACCGTCGGCATAGATACCTGTATGCCGACGGCTGGCCAAACGCCGTAGGCGTAAAAAAGCCGTCGGCAAAGTGAGCCCTACGCCAACGGAGGCCGTAGGCGTATAAAAGCCGTCGGCATACCTTGCTCTATGCCGACCCAGGCCATCGGCATATGCGGGCCGTCGGCTTAGAGGTGACGTAGGAGCCCCGGGGATCTGACGCCGTCAGATCTATGCTGACGGTTCTGACGGAGGCCGTCGGTATAGCTATGCCGACGGTTTGGCCGTCGGCATAGCTATGTGTCCACGTCATCGATCCGAGGCACGTGGCACGTCATTGATCCGAGGCGTGTGGTGGGCCGTTCCTGGGCGATGCAAGCACATGTGTGCCGACGGTTATGACGTCGGCATATTTTTTGTCTGTTTTTTTATGTGTTTGCTAAATACAAACCATATATTTTTTTAGTATGTTTATTTCTATTAAATTTTTTGATCTGTTTTCTGGCATATCTTTTTTTATTCTGTTTTTAGGTAAATGTGTCTTATCTAAACATAAACATGCAAAAATTATATATCGATTTGGTGTCACCTTATGTTCTTTCGCATAATTTTTTTTGAGTATGATCACATGTTCTTTCGGATAAATTATATCTCTGTAATGTGATCTTGATCCGAAGTCTATCTATGAGAAAGTCAAAGGAGTAGACCCGCACGGTCAACAGTGCTAGGGTTATACGGGACGGGGGACTTGCGGGGGTAGCAATGTCGCCAGGTCTTGCGTCGGGACCTCTTACACATCTGGAAGTGTGCTGGCAGGTGAAGCACTCGGCACGTGGCTCCGTAGTGTGACCCCCCTCATGAACGGCGCCGCCATCGTCGCACGGAGGATGGAAACGACCGACCACGTCAAGGAGACACAGAGGGAATCGTGCACTGGGTTGGGCCCGGACCATGATCCGGAGTGTATCTATGGGTTGACCTATCACACCCAGGTGAAACTTTTCATCGGTCATACGTCGTCCGGTGAAAGTCAAAGGGGTAGACCCGTCCGGTCAACGGTGCTATGGTTATACGGGACAGGGTACTTGCGGGGGTAGCAATGCCGCGAGGTCTTGCACCGGGACCTCTTTATACGTTTGGAAGTGTGGTGGCGGCTGCAAGCACCCAGCACGCGGCTCTGGTGTGTGGCCCCCTTCACGGACGTCGATGTCGCCGTCGCATGGATGGTTGAAACGGCCACGTCGAGGAGACACAGATGCAATCTTGTGATGGGTTGGGCCCGGACCTTGATCCGGATTGTATCTATGGGCTGCCTATCACACCCAGGTGAAACTTTCCATCGGTCAGAGTCATCTACATCTGCTAGCATCGTCCCCGCCAGAGTCACAACTAAGGTTAACCAAGCCGGAGTTAACCCTTTCTAACTTCATTTGCTATTTTTCATGTATTTAATGATTTTTTTGAGCTAAATCACCCTTGAATTGAAAAGCTCTACAAATGAACTCTGAATATGTTGAAACTTGGCATGGTATCATCATTTCACCAGATAGCTTGTGCTAAAAAGTTGAGAGGGTTACGGTAAAACTGGATGCATTTCGTGTAGAAACTGGACCAGCTCCTTCGAAGTATCAGGGTTTCGAACGAAAACTCGTTTGTTACAAAGGCATTTCATTTTTTGAACTTATTTGAACTCCAGAATTTTTGTGTGTTCAAAATGCACCATTCAAAGGCACATCATCAATTTTCAACAATTTCTGACTCCATTTGGTATTTTTCATGCATTTACTTTTTTTTGTGACCATGAAATTGAAAAGCACTACAAATGAACTCTTAAAAGGTTGAAAGTTGGCATGGTATCATCATTTCACCCACATAGCATGTGCTAAAAAGTTAAGAGGGTTACGACAAAAACTGGATGCATTTCGTGTACAAAACGGACAATCTCTTTCAAAGTATCAGGGTTTCACACGAAAACTCATGTGTTACAAAGGCATTTCATTTTTTTGAACTTATTTGAACTCCAGACTTTTTGTGCATTCAATATGCACCATACTACAACATGTTAAAATCTACAGAAAGAACTAACTAAAAATAATAATAAAACAACAATTAAATGACTAAAACAACTATATAAGCAAAACAGTATTGTTTTAATTAAAATCTTAATTTAAATTCTTCTAAAAATAACCAAATAAATCTTACCGTGACAACAATCTAACACATGACTAGGAGCAAAAAGAATTAAATTAAAAACTATTTGTAAACTCAAGTTATTCACAATCTGTGTTTGAAGCAAATTTGGACAAATTCAAATTTAAAGCATCAAATTTACAAACTAATAGCACAAAACAGAAACTAGACAAAATTTTGAATCTAATGCAAAAAGAATCATTAAAAAAATCAAATATCCTAAAAGATATAAACAATTTAAAACAGAAACTACAAAGAGAAAACAAATTTTTTTTAAAAAAAGAAAAAATAACTAAAGCCTCCAACATATATATGTGCCGATGGTTAAACCGTTGGCGTAGGTATAAACCATATATGCTGACGGTTAAACCGTCGGCATACCTCCACATTATCCACAACCTTACCCCCTCACCGTGCCTCTCTCCACCATTCACCCTCCAACAGACCACCTCGCCTCCTCGCTCGCCCTGACCCCGCCTCGCCCCTCGCCCCTCACCCATCACCCCGGCTCCGCCGCCGCCTCGTCGCCTTGCCCCGACCCGGCCCAGCTGCCGCACGGCCGCCGCCGCGCCGCCTCGCCACGGCCTCACCCCGGCCCAGCCCTATCGCCCCGCTGCCCCCGGCCCCGACCCCGACCAACGGAGTCGCGCTCGACCTCCCCAGTCCTCCCTCACCCCATCCCGTGCGCGAATCCGGCCGGCCTGTCGTGCCTTGGCCCCGGCCAGCCCTGCCTCGTCCTCGCCCCGACCTCAGCTTCTGCTCCGGTGGGAGCTGAGCAACAGTGGCAAAAGTTTGATGTTATATAGATATTTGATGTTTGATGTTTGATGTTAGGTAGATTAGATAGATATTTTTTTGATGTTTGATGTTAGATAGATTAGTTAGATATATAAATAGTTTGATGTTATATGTAGTTGTAGTAGTTTTATGTAGTTGTAGTATACGTTTTATGCAGTTGATGATTGTTAGATGATGATAGATGATGATTTTTTTTATGCTTTGATGATTGTTGATGATGATGGTTAATATATTGTTAATATTGTTAGTCTTTTTTCCTACATGATGCAAAAGTAAATGAATGCATGTTTAGATGCTATAAATATTCTCTATGAGTTTTGATGTTCTAAATTTATGTCGCGGTGGAATTTGCAGGGTTTGTGGTGTTCCATCTCGGTGGAGTGATCGTCATCGGAGTTGTTGGTCCCGGACCATCCCTCCGCTATTCGACTACTTCCACTACAGCCGAGGGTGAGCTACAAATCCACCTTACGCTCTTTTAATCATGTCACTAGATTTCATTCTGACGTCAAGTCGCATAACCTAGGTGTCTCCCGTCCGAAAGGGTTGCATCGATAAATATGCATTCAGTCCCCACTCACGAAGCCGGGTCACTCCGATCCACCGAGACGGTGACGATGCCGGTCTAGGCGGTAGCATGGTCGGAAGCAGTGATGAACTGGGCTTTGGCGCACTTGACGTTGACGACCTTGGCGGTGGTGATGGATGTACTGGCGCTTAGATGATTATGTTTTTGCTCCTTCTGATGACTACTGTGCTTCTTAGATGATTATGTTGTTGGTTGTGACGATATGATGGTGGTGGTGTTGGTTATGATAATTTGTGCTCTTTTATGTCGTTCTGATGATGGTTATGATACTTCTGATGACTTTGTGCTCTTTTATGATGTCGTTATGATACCTGTTATTTGAATTGAATTGACTGGATACCAAATAAAGAAAACCAAAAAATCTGTTTGAAAACTATGTCGACGGCTTAGCCGTCGGCATAGATGCCACGCGGCGCCAACTGGTTGCTCCTGGTGAGGTCTATGCCGACAGCCTAACTGTCGGCATAGACCCCACCAGGAGCTACCAGTTGGCGCCGCGTGGCAGGTCTACACCTACGGTTAGGCCGTCGGCGTATATGCACCCTATGTCGACGGCGAGGCCGTCGGCATAGCCCTGACACTTCCCGCCCACTGACTGGCTGTGGTTAGAGACGGCTCCGTCAGCCAACGTCAAGTGAGGAACGTTGCTGACGGCTTAGACCTTTGGCATAGTAGTATGGACACCGTCGGCATAGGCTGCTATGCCGATGGCTTTTCTATGGCGATGGCCTTCCTTGTACGTCGTCGCATATGTTGCCAACGGGCCTATGCCGACGGCCTGTGGCGTCGGCATAGAGGTTTATTCTGGTAGTGTATATACACAATATATACATGAATAAAGAATTCAATGACACTCAATTACTCATTTTGATTAGTTCATACATTAAATTGGACTCCACGCGAAAATAATTAAATTGGATTGACGATCTTTTTTGCAAAGATGATAAACTTCAAAGAATATATTTTCTTCTTGCTAGGGATATTTGACCAAACTTACTTGTTTTAACTCATAGTGATTGGATTAAGAGTTTCGGAGGAGTGCGGTGAATTTTTATCCCGTTGCAACACATGATATTTGACCATAGTTATTATTTTAAACTCATAGCGATTGGATTAAGACTGTCGGAGGAGTGTGGTGAATTTTTATCCCGTTGCAACGAACAAGCCATTTTCATAGTTCTCGAAAAAAAGATTGTTTTGCTTCTTACTTTTTTTCCAGCCTTATGAGCTTCTGACCCTCGATCATAGATGCAAGTTTGTTTTACGGGATCGCAGCCCCATGTATGCCATATGTACTACTATAATGCACTATTAATTCTTCTGTGAAAGCATTGCGCTTTGACAGGCAAAAATCAAAGGACCATAATGGGGCAAGAAACTCCTCTACATCAGCTAAGACAACAACAACACTTAGACACAATTGAGAGGACTAGAATGGGGCATGGAACTCTTCTGAAAAATGCTTGCTATGATTGAGGTGAAGGGAAAATCACTGAAGTTGCTAGCATTTTTTTACGAATTGCATTTTTTTAATCAAGTTCTTGCTCAGAAAATACCATCATAGCTTTTCGTTTGTATGTATTATTATTTATTTTCTCTTTCTACTAGTTACGGTGCAAACAAGCTGTAGATTTACATTCTTAGAAAAGGGGATTACCCCGGCCTCTGCAACACATGTTGCCTCGTACTATATACACAATATACACACTTATTCTCATAAAAGAACATACGACTAACTAGCTAAAACATTTAAATGCAACAACAAATGCGATCAAAATCACAACTAAGGTAATAATTCATCCAACAATATAATGATACCAAGCCTCTTTATTAATGGCATATTTTCTGATCTTTCTAATCTTCAAGCACATGTGTCTATCTTGATCTTGCGATAATCGACGACATCAGCAACATACAACTTCGGTTTCATCTTCTCTTCTTCAATTCTTTTCAATTTGTCTTTTAGATACTCTTTTTCTACTAAATTTAACTTCTCGACAAGAGGGTCGGTTGCAATTTCCGGTTCACATACCTCCTAGATAAAAATATCTATGTCAACTTGGTGGACATAATTGTCATAAACAGGCATTACAACAAATAGTTATAGAAGAGAATATACCACATCTGAATCATAAACCGGACGAGGGCCGATGGGCACGGATATCAAAACCATGACACTATGTATAACAAACAATCATGCAAGTAAGAAAATTATACGAGTAACTATCTAAATCATAAAAATAATTTTTTTTAAAAGGATAAGAACAAGAGGCTCACCAAGGTCGTGCCGGCGACGGGACAGTGCGGGCGATCGACGGTGGTTAGGACGGGGACGGGAAGGCACTAAGTAAAACAAACCTACACATATGCAAACTAATAAGTTAATTTGATCTCAAATTGCATATAAATCAAATAACGTCCCACATAATTAATCCCAAACTAAAACCCACAAATATAGTCATACTGGGAGTAGGATTAGGACTAGTCTCTCTTGAATCCTAATCCGGATCTTGCTTCCTTCTTTATGGAATCTTTCCTTTCCTTGGGACTTCTCTGTGAGCCGACCCTCCAGGCCCATTCCATGAGCCGCCTTCCACGGGGTGCACACTCGGCCTTACGCCTTGTCATCTTGGTTGACGCGGTAAACCCGGTGGCTTTATAAGCCGCCAAATGATGGGTCGGATCATACTCCTTGACAGGTCAAACCGTGGGGAATATCCCCGACACGCAGTTTCTAGGCAAGAGACTTAGGGCTCCATTTGATTCAAGATCAGACAGGCATGCATAAGCTTTACCTCCTTGGGAAGGGTCCTTTGTGGTCAACAAAAACCTCAATAATGGATCATATTATCTTATTGACATACGTGAAATAAGTTACGTGCTCTGAGGGGGAGACCAACAGGCCATGGAACATTGCTCATCTTCGGCCTTACTAAACTTAAGCCACTGGCTTCAGTCATTGTACATACCTACATCATGTATATATCTTTTATAATCAAGTATAATAAAACTGACATCCTCGAAACTCGGGACCTCTGTCGTTTCATCTCATATACTTGCATGAGTTTTTATTTACTGTTCATTTGTCACTTGAGGGCTTCCAACTCATCGAGTTTAGCTTTCTCACCCTCTGGACCCGGCAAAAAACGCCACAATATATTGGTTAAACCTGCTTGTTTGCTTGATGCTACTCCGAAAAGGTGACATGCCGTACTTTTAACAAGTCAATCTTTATGACCCTGAATTTGTTAAAGTGAAAAGGGCGGCTTAAGTCACGTGAAAGCCAACTTACGAAAAGCGAGGATAAATCAAGGCTATCATGCCAGCTTCATTGAAGCAAGACTACAACCTCGAAAGCTAGTCTTTTTTGTCGATCCTCAAAAGCCGACTTATAATTCACTCCATAGATATACATGGATATTGATTATTTTGTTTTTCAGGAAAAAATTCCGCCTAAAAATCCCGGGGTCAAAAGAACTCCGGGTTATTTATGCTCATCATTGAATCTTAGTTGACCATGAGCCGCTAGATTATTAATCTAAAATCTCTTTTTAAATTACTATAAGTCGCTGGTTGACTACTCACCGGATCTTTCCACTTCAAGTATTATCTGGTGGAATTTGTTTTGCAGGCATGCTTTCTGCACATACATGTCGCTACAGGTGATTTATCAAATACACGTTCAAGCAACAGGTTGTATGGTTCCAAACAAAATGATAAAGGCAAGACTTATTGATATGCAAACCCTTCGTCATCTAATTAAGATTTGAGCAAACGTTAAAACATGCACGAAGCACGACACAGGCAGCCAACTATTTTCTTAAGTTATTGCATGGCTGCAATTGAGCCCCAATCAAGGTTTTTAAGTACAAGTTACTCCTGTAACCCGGCTTCTGAGCCATCCGGGTTGGCTGACCTCCCGTAGGTGATGCCTTTGGATTATTCAGCGTTTATTCGTCTGTGTCTTGGATCTAAAGGTTGTTCACATCCCAATTGACATTGATCAAAGCTTGGAAAATGGTTTCTTCGCGCAAGATAGGGGACGGGTCAACATCATGTGTGAAAACATGCTTACGATGTTGAGGAGTTAAGTCTACAACTTCATAAGTCGGCGGCTGAACTCGTGAGTTGTTGTCAACATAAGCCGCCAGATAGTTCTTCCGGTCCATCTATGCAATAAGTTGGCTGGCCAGCACTTGAGTCGCCTTTACGCAATGAACATAGTCACCATCAGAGAATTCTGACCTGTCATCTTTGTACTGATGAAAGCCTTGGGCCATCTTTGCAGGATCCAGATTTGTTGAATAAGCCACGCCCGGCTCAGGCGCCTGACCTTTTCAGCTCTTCGATTTTCTTCGGGATCATTGAGAGGCATATCAGCATATCCTTGATGAACTTCCTCATATTTTTGTCACCCATGACAGCTTTTATGGTGCAGAGACTTCCAGCATATAATTGTTCAGCCAATGAATATACAACCTTTGGCTTCATCACACCGTTGTCCTGGAGATTGCGAGTTTCGGTTGCTTGCAAACAAGTTTAAGTGTGTGAGTTGCTAGACGAGATTTATTATTCATACATGATTATTTGAGCGGGTTATCATGAGATCTTAAAAAATACTCACCAAAGATGGCTTGGGTCATCTGAGCAATATGCCGTCTTAACTTGGCCAGCTCTTCAGCAACGGGTCTCAATTGACCTTCAGCGTCTTCCGCACGCTTAATCAAGGCGGCTTTTTCAGTCTCAAAAGATTTCTTCTCTACTTCAGAACCCACCTTGACTTTTTCCAATTCTTCCAATGAAGATTGCAGGCTCAATTCAGCTTTGCATCTGGTGACTTGCTCTAGTTCCAGTTCTTTTTTCAAGCCGGTCACATTTGACTCGGCTACACTCACAGATTCCTGCATAATGAGAGTTATCACTTTAGATATTGTTTAGTCCTAAGCCGGCAGCAAAAGGCAGCCTAACATTTGGGGCTATGACAAGCAAAAAAATTCATTAAGTTGCAAGCATATTGCAAACAATATACTTGACACTTGGGGGCTAATGCATATCAGTTTTTTTTAAACAACTACTGCAGGATGCTGCTAACGCGACACTGCAATCACAGACCCTTCGATCAAACTGTGTGCGATGCATGAATCGCAAACGTTATAGTTCAAGCCCGGTCGCTAATTACACGAACTGTGTGCGAAGACGGATCCATCAAATTTGATTCAGGAAGTAATTACGTGTGCGATCTACGGCAGAGAGTTTGTTCTTATGGACCATTTGCGATTAGCGAAGATAACAGAAACGGTTACACAAATCCAGATGTGTGCGATAGTGGGCACAAAATTCATCAGTACCAACTGTGTGCGATAATATAGCAGAAAACAAAAGATTCGATATAACAAGATGTGTGCGATATAGGACACATAGTTCACTACATAAACTTCGTGTGATGATATAACAGAACACAAACGATTTAGCATCACAAGATGTGTGGCAAACATGTCAGTAATCAAATCGTGTGCGCACAGAAGAAATGACACAAACGTTTGGTGTTACTAACATGTGTGTGTTGTGGGAAAACGGTTGCTGCTATACAATTTGTCAGCGATTGATCAAATCATCACCGACGGGTTTCGTAGTTTTGTCCGTGTGTACTGTGAGATGCTCTGTGTGCACAACATCGATGCTACCTACACAAACGGTTGCACAGATCCAGATGTATGCGACAAACGGCATACTCTGCACTCTTATGAAATGTGCGAGCCAAAATAACACAAACAATTGGGCGTAACAAGATGTGTGTGATGCCCAGCAAATAGGTCAGCAATCTAAATTGTGTTGAAAGACAAAAAGTAATAGCGGCAGATAATAACACAAACGATTCGTGGTAATAAGCACCTGATTCAGAAAGTGATAGCACAAATTATCGTTCACACTCCTAAACAATCGACTAAAGAACATAAGAGCGACATTACATACTAGTTCTGGTATAGGAAACAACAAAATGGAAACAGCTACTCATCATCATTGTTGCGTGACTGTCCCTGTTGGTTCGCCAATGTAGAAATATCTTCTGCACTCATGCAACATCCTCTCTATGGAAGTAGGATCCGCTTTCTGGTTGGCATTGACCATGTTCTTGAACGCTTCATAGGCCCGTACTTTCCTCTCCTCATACCCCATCACGGTAGCTTCGGTCTAATGGGAAATCCTGACCATGGCCAACTGCATACGTACGACCCTCTTACGATGGAGATATTCAAAGCGGTCGTAAACAACATAGTCAAGAGCTCCGCGCCGTGCTATAGCGGTAGGAGAGTGCAGTAAGGAGGCTGCTGCCCTTACCGAGGCCAAATCCATGCGAGGCGGCAAAGCAACGGGGCACTGGTCGGTGCTTGATGCCCTTTCGTAGGCCACAACAGCACGTTCTGCGTACAAAACCACGCTTGCCAGCAACAGATCTCATGTTACCTTTAGCTCTTCTGCTTTTGCCGCCAAGGCCTCCGAACCCTCAGCAGCGTGTACCGCCGCCAAGGCCTCCAGACCATTAGCAACACGTACCCTCACCAAGGCCTCCAGACCCTCAGCAGCGCGTACCGCCGCCAAGGCCTCCGGATCCTCAGCAACGCGTTCCTGCCTCAACCGCGCGCTCCTCCGCAACAGGGTCCTCCGCGCGGATGACATGTCTAACAGTGAGGATTTTCTGGAAGTGGAAAGAAGAAGGACACATTAGGGGGTGCGAGAGGGAAAAGAGACGCTGGAGAGCGAAGAGTGGTGATATTTATTTATGACCCTATACACGATTACATACAGTTGTTATATGTGTTCCGTGTGCGATTATGTGTGAACGGAAAAGAACTCATAACAGTGAAAACTCTTCCAGCGCAAGCGCAAGTGCCACCCACATCGTTAAATTATAAAATCCCCACACCCCTTGGCAGAATCTAGCTATAAATAACCACAGCGATGGCCGGCGGTGGCAAGTCAATGATCCCCTGGCTAGTTACCACAAACACCATCAAACCCCCAATGGCTAACGATAGGATGGAGTTGGGCGACGGCAGAATCGAGGTTGCGTGCGCGATGGTCGGCTTGAGGATCGATGGCCATGCCGCTACCTCTCCCGACGACAGCTAGAGGATGCAGGAATCACGACATCAGCAAACCAATAAGTTAGCCAAGGTCATCTTGAGAGCAGCTAGCGATCACCAGCGGGCGATATTGCGGGCTCGGCGCAGAGTGCGCCGGATGGTGCGAGCGGCGGAGCTGGAACCGCTACGCTGCAAGGACAACTGTGTCAGTGGACGCCGCACGAGGTACATGCTTATGTCCCAGACGGAGGAGGACGCAGCTCCGAACACCGGGGGAGGACATGAGGTCGTTGCTGCAGAATTGGCGACGGTCAAGGTCTCGTCGGGAGCCGTTGTCGAGGCTAACCCTTCCTCAGTCGATCAAGGTGTAGGTCATCGACTTGGCGACCTCCTATCCTGCTAAGCCAAGGAACACCACGATATCGATGGACGATGGCAGCTATGCCTGCTGGGTTGGCGTTAGGGGCAGTAGCACTTTTGTGCGTGCGTAGTCCATATGCATTATATTGATGTAAAATTAATAGTGAGCTAATGTTTGGTAAATTACTCTGCCAACTATCCACTGTAACAATTTGAGCATGTAAATGCTAGATTGAATTGCTAATGCCTAATTTGTGCTTTCACGGTGGACCTACGGTTAAGTACATCGTCGGCAGCCGGCTGCGACAGGCGTCGTCGAGCTTGGTGATTTAGTCGGGCCGAGGTTCAGAATGAGAAAGTATACAACAATGCTAAAGAGGAATAAGGGGGATACAGTCGGGGAATCCGCGTAGGAAACGGTTTGTAAACATGAACCATGTGTGATTACTGGCATTAAAGAATTTTGTGCATGTACAGACCAAAATCCCAACTACAGTGTACGGGTGTGACAAGAGAAGTTTGGATTGTTGTCCGATGGCGGTGCATCCTACGGTGCGCATGCCCAATCCGTGTGCCCGGTGTTCTAGCCAATCAGAACACACCGCAGAATGGGGTGAATGCACACGACATTTACAAAGTAACTGTTTTCCCAAACAAATCGCAAAGTTTCAAGGGAGA
The DNA here is from genome assembly GCA_022496015.1 of Hordeum marinum. Taxonomy (NCBI): domain Eukaryota; kingdom Viridiplantae; phylum Streptophyta; class Magnoliopsida; order Poales; family Poaceae; genus Hordeum; species Hordeum marinum. The sequence goes on from CM039673.1 coordinate 581,204,956, forward strand.
CCCATATTTCCTTGGTCGTTTCTCCATTATTATTTTTCTACTATCAACATACCCACTAGAAAGCAACGTGTCCAAAATTCACATTCTTTCAGGCTCATTTACCATATTTAGTCTTTTTGTGTACTTTTCTAGGCATTTATTGCTTATAATTCAAGTTCGAACGTTTTATACATGAAAAGGTGTTCAAAACATGTTATGTTATCTCGTGTGGTGCGCAGGCATGACCTTAATATGATTCGGTAGAAAATTGAGGATGTATAGATAATGTCGTGATAGACACTCTTCATAAAATGGAGTTTCATGGTTCGGGGAGCGAAATCACCATGTTTTCAAGGCGAACCCATATTTCCTTGGTCCTTTCAACTAGATTTTTATTACACAACACCATACCCACTAGAATGCCCTATGTCCAGATTTCACAATTTCCACGCTCATTTATCGTATTTGGTCCCGTTTGTGTACTTTGTAGTTCATTTGTGCTTATAATTAAGGTTAGAACGTTTTGTACATGAGAAGGCATTCAGAAAGGACTCAAAAATTCGTAATTATGTCGTTGGATAAGTTTTCATGTATTTTATAGGAAACTAATACAATTTTAGAGGATATGTGTGGGAAGAGGCAATGAGATATGTGTCGTTTATTTGTTTTGGAACTGTTTGAAAAAGTGGAGAACATGTCTGAAGAACATGTTATCTCGTGTGGTGCCCGGGCATGACCTCAATATGTTTTAGTAAAAATTTGAGGAGGTATATATGAATAATGTCATGATAGACACTCTTCATAAACACGACAATCACCTATGGAGTTTGATAGTTCGGGGAGAGAAAATCGCCATGTTTTCAAGGGAAACCCATATTTTTCCTTGGTCCTTTCAACTAGATTTATGTTATACGATCAGCATGCCCACTAGAATGCACCATCTCCAAATCTCACAATTTTCAAGATCGTTTATCACATTTAGTCTTTTTGTGTACTTTCTAGGTCCTTTGTGCTTATAATTCAGGTTAGAGTGTTTTTACATGAAAAGGCGTTCAAAAGGACTAGAAAACTCGTAAGTGTGCCGTTGAATAAGTTTTCATGTATTTAATAGGAAACCAATACATTTTTAAATGATATATATGTGTGGGAAGATGCAATCATAGATGTGTCATTAATTTATTTTGTAAATGTGGAAAATGGAAACCATGCTCGAAGAACATGTTATCTCGTGTGGTGCCGGGGCAAGATCTCAATATGATTCGGTATAAATTTAAGGAGGTATGGATAATGTCGTGATAGACACTGTTCATAAACTAGACCATCACCTATGGAGTTTCATGGTTAGGGGAGCAAAAATCGCCATGTTTTCAAGGGCAACCCATATTTTTTCCTTGGCCCTTTCAACTATATTTATTTTATACGATCAACATGCCCACTATAATGCATCATGTCCATATTTCACAATTTTCAGACTCGTTCATCGTATTTTGGTCCCTTTTGTGTACTTTGTAGGTTATTTGTGCTTATAATTCAGGTTAGAACGTTTTGTAACTGAAAGGGCATTCAAAAAGGACTCCAAAATTCGTAATTGTGTTGTTGGATAAGTTTTCGTGTATTTTATAGGAAACTAATACAATTTTAAAGGATATGCGTGGGAAGAGCCAACCAGAGATGTGTCATTTATTTATGTTGTAACTCTAGAAAAATGGAAAACATGCTTGAAGAACATGTTATCTCGTGTGGTGCCCGGGCATGACCTCAATATGATTTGGTATAATTTTGAGGAGGTATGGATAATGTCATGATATACACTCTTCAAAAAACAGACCATCACCTATGGAGTTTCATGGTTCCGGGAGTGAAAATTGCCATATTTTCAAGGGGAACCCATATTTTCTTCGTCCTTTCAACCTGATTTATTTTCTACGATTAACATACCCACTAGAATGCATCATGTCCAAATTTCACAATTTTCAGGCTCGTTTATCGTATTTAGTCCTTTTTGTGTATTTTCTAGGCCTTTTGTGTTTATAATACATCTTTAATGGCAAATGTTTTCTTACAAAAAACTGTTTGCAAAGCATCCGATGGCACGAGAGAGAGAGAGAAGACTTGAAATTTTTTGACCCGGGATCACCAATTTTCTCTTTTCTCGCACACGGGTATTAGATGTGCTTCTTTTGCAGTGCGTGTCCCCACCCCCTATAAGGTTCGAGTTTCACCGCCAAATTTTCAATAGGCACGCACTTTCGGTAGTTATGCCTCCCACCCGATATCCACCCATCCTCACCCCGCTCTCCCTCCGCTCTATCTGCAGCCCAAACAGTCGCCGCCGCCGCAACCAAATCTACATTCTGCAACAGTCTCGCTCGTCAATCTATTGAGTTAACCTATGATCTCCATCACCGCCCCGGCCCGATAGCTCGGATGGAGCATGCGAACCACCCTCACGCCTCCACATCCCCACCCCCTATCGCCGAGAATCCCCGTGTAATCCCAACCACATATCATGCGGAGGTCGAGGAGCTGGTCATGAAAGTTGATGACGCAGTGAACGCTATGCGTGCCGACGAGGAGGAACACCTCACTGCCGACGCCGGCAACGTGGTGTGGGCTCTGGCCTTGATGAAATCCCCAAGCAACTGTTGGGAAACCTTGCATGGGAAACAAAAAAAATTCTACGCACACGCAAGATCTATCATGGTGATGAGGACCTATGAGAGGGGAAGTTGATCTACATACCCTTGTAGTTCACACATCGGTAAGCGTTAAGAAACGCGGTGATGGAGTCGTACTCGCGGCGATTCAGATCGCGGAAGATCCGTCCCACGAACCGTCCCACGAACAGTCCCGCGAGCTGTCCCACGATCCGTCCCGATCTAGTGCCAAACGGATGGCATCTCCGCGTTCAGCACACGTATAGCTCGATGACGATCTCCGCCTTCTTGATCCAGCAAGAGGGGGCGAAGAAGTAGACGAGTTCTCTGGCAGCGCGACGGCGTGACGGTGATGGTGATGGAGCTATTCCGGCAGGGCTTCGCCTAAGGACCGCCGATCTAGACTAGAGGAACGACGATCTAGAGGTAGGGTGTGGACGTGGCTCAAATCTAATGTCCAAAAAACCCTAAAATTCTCTAGTATATGCTAGAAATCACAAGGGTTTGGTTTTTGTGTCTGGTAGCAACCGCATGAACATGTCCCAATCAGTAGAAGATGTTGAAGGACATGCACTCTTGGTTGCCTTGAAGGAGCTGGCGGTAGTATACAATACTCCAATTAATATTAAGATGGATTTTCAGATGATTAGAAAGGAGATTAAGAGTGATGGGAGCACTCATTTTGCTTGCTATGCAACCATCGCTGATATCAGATTTTTTATGTCTGCATTCCAATCTTGCAGCATCAGATCTGTCCCCAGAAGTGCCAACAAGCTAGCCCATGGGTTAGTAGCACGAGCTAGGAGAGAGGAGGACATGTCGATGATTGCTAACGTGCCATCGCAGCTCAATGCACCGATATGTTATCTAAACGTGTGTTTGGTATGTAATAGTTTGGATAGTTTTTCTCAAAAAAATGTGCTCGTAATTTTTTCATGCAAGCGATTTAATGTATGTTTTAATAGGCTTATTATTGAAGTTGTTATAATATTTAGAGCACATTTGACCATAAAAACTGACAAAGTGTCATGCTAATGATTTAGTGACAGCCTCCTCATAAAAAAAATTATGTATATACGTAACTATACACTAGAAACCACTAGGAAGTTATTTAAAAAATTATATCATTTAGGGATGTATGCCAAATATTTAAAGATATACTAATATACGCGAACAAACACACAGAGGGAGGGGGGATAAACTGTAATTTAATTGATGCACCAATGGATCTGGTTATAGATAATTTGGAGTCAACATATAAAACAATATTAATTTCATAATAAAACTTGTACAATTTTGTAAAGTCTTTTTTTGTACAGTCGAAGTGTGTTTCTTAATGATACACGTTGAAACAACATTGCAAAAACAATATACCTAATAATTATCAACAATACAGTGTGGTTATCATGCCCACCAAATAAAACAGAAAATACGTAGTTAAAATCGTGGAGTGGTAAAATGATTTATGAATAAATATAAAATATCTCAATAATAAATTATTATATTGAGGTTTATTTTAATATTATTATTTTGTGAGTTATTAATGATATTATTTACTATTCTTATGAGTATTAGAAATAGTTGATAGGGATTTTTATTTGAAATAATGGTAAATATAAATCCAGACAGTCTCTTAAATGATGTCACTTATTAATGTCAGACAAGTGAAGCACTATGAAATCAATTAAATTTAGTATGAAACTTGGTATAATAAATTTCACCTAAGCAATAAAATTTTAAAATTCAATTGAAGAAATAATACTGATAGTGGGGTTCACCAAGTACTCGTTAAATTTATGGTGTCACGAAGAATCTATAGTTGAAATAATTGTTTAATTATTAATGGTTTAAAATTTAGTGCAATAAAATATTGGTTTATTTTACTTAATATTTGAGTTTTGTAAGAGGAATTAATTAAAATGATGACAACTTTATTGAATTTTACTCCTCCATTTATCGCGTTCATGCACATAGCAAACTGGTGTGACACTATCATCAAAGCTCTAGACTCTAGTCTAATAAAATGAGTGTGCGTGTGTGTATTTTCGTACATTTGCATCTATGTGTGTGCGTGTGCATGCTCACACATGTATCTATGTTGTCTTGGGAATAAATATTCAAGAACTTATTGTTATTTTGCATGAATTTATTGTTTGTTTAAGCCTTATTATTGAGTTTCTATCTGGTTAGAGAAAATTAGACACTTTTTTACACAAATAATGAAAATCGGTTCATGGTTTTTGGCGTATTTCGGTCTACATCGAAGTCTTCTCAACTGTTGTTTGTACAAGCTTCTACTTTCAATAAGATTTATTGGTAAGACGGAGGCCAAGAGGCGGTAGCTAGCTTTGCTCACTGATGAATGTATTTCTACACTCATCCCAACATTTTTTAAACTGGATAATCCCATATATACCGAGAAAAAATCGCTTTGATCTTATCGCTAATGACTAATAAACGCAAAGAATGCACATCTCTATGTTTAATTTTTTTTTCCACGGGGAATGGAGCATCAGAGGGAAGGAGATGAAGCTATACATGAAAATGTGAATTGTGGAGGTCAAACTCAATCAATCAGAGGCGCGACAGAGAAGACATGAGAGAAGACGGCATCTGGTACGAGCATGAGCACTCATACCAGCTCATGTACCACCATCTGGTAGCTATGTGATACCAGCACAAGCACACTTCATAAAAGGGCCAAAGATCCATTCGCGCGAGAGAGTTACCGTGGGCTTGATAAAGTCGCCAGGATCACCACCACCGCCAAAAGCCATTCCAAGGGAGAAACCCTAGCCGCCGCCATCTCCATCTCCACAGCCATTCGCCACATAGTTTGTCATACTTGTAATCGATACATCACATGCGACGACATTGTACGTAAGGCCTTTCTCAATCCTTCATCTATCAATGCATCTATAGTGTTTTCCATCTGTGATCTGATAGTGATGTGTGATTAATCCCCTCGGGTAATGGGTTGAGGTGTAGCCTTGCAGCCCTATGTACTTGCGCACATGATCGTTGGTATTGACTTTGCTTATTGAGCATTATTTGTATGTGTTATCGCGAAGGATTTGTCTATTGTCTCATTTCCGTTCTATGGTCTACATGTACATGATGTACTCAGGATCACGTAGATTGATCAAGGAGGAGATAAAGTGCAAGGACGCTTGGAAGGCTATACCAAAAGTCGGTGACAATAAGGATTAGTACGATGGTTGAAAGTAACTCCTTATAGACCATGAGGTGGAGTCATTAAACACCTAATGCGCTGGTCTGGAGAAATCCTTAATAACTTAATAACCAGGTAACCCGATGCCACGGTAGGTCCTTAGTTGGCCAGTAGAATCCCAATGAGATTGTTGATCGACCGTGACGTTTTTAGGACACATCCCCCGCATCATAGTGGTGTCGTCAGGTACCATTTTGAAAATCACGACAAGATTCTAAGTGCAAGTATAAGGTTGTAAGTAAAAGTCCTCATGCTCTAGCCTATTTTCATACCATTGTTGTCTTTTCAAAAGGTTGTGATATTCTATCTGGAAAACTGAAACTTCTAACAACAACAATAACTTTGGAATCCGTGTCTATTAGCATTACTTCATGTGGGTTCAATATCTATGGTCACCTTTGGGAGAAAATGTAGGGACTATCTACATCTGATACCGTATAAAAGTAAGTCACTCACGACGCACCATCAATGGATGCAAAAAGAAGATGGTGTTGATTACTTCAAGGAATTGATTTTGATTTCTCATTGTTGTAGGGAAGTTCTTGTAAAAATGGTTTTATTAAATACATGGTCTTCTACCTTTCCGCAACAAAAAAAAGGACGACGATAACCATCACACGGGAGGTGGGAGCAACACCCGACCACATGCTCTATGATCAGAGATTGAGTCATGTCACCGCATGCATGCAGAAGTGACAAAACTGATGATGTCAGCAAGAATCTTTCGTCTTTTCAGTTTTTAAAATGTTTTATCTCTTAAATAAGAAATTTGATTGAAAAATCATTTTCACCATTAAATCCGCCGCGACGAGATCTTCGAAACAAGATCTCATGTTGATATAATTTGACGGATTTTTTTGGGTTAAAGTTGTCATGTCTATTGCACATAAATTGTCATCATAATTACACTGAAGTTGCCATGATATATTTAACTACTTTTTCTTCTATGTTTAAAGTAAATTTTGACATGTTATAAAAAGGGAATTGAGAAACAAAACTTGCGATGATGAATTACTGAAATTTACCATGATCCATGAAATAATTTTGACATGGTTCATAAGTAAAAAAGAAATCTATCGTTAATAACTTTAAAAATACATGGTCAATGACTCAAGTTTGTCATCAACCATAAACTAAAATTGCCATGGTGAATTACTTGAAGTTGCCATGATACATGCACTAAAATTTGTCATTGTTCATACAAAAAATATTTTCATGTTCAAAATACTAAAATGGTCAAAATATTAAAATTGTGATGATTTATAAACTCAATTGACATGATCCATGAATTAAATTTGCCGTGGTTAATTACTAAAAAAATCATGATTAATTAATTAAAATTGTCGTGAAAAGTAGTTGAAATACAATGGTAGCTTTAAATCTAGAAGAAAAAACTAGATGAAATATGTCGTGGAAACTTTATTGTAAACATTATGACAACTTGGGTGTAAACATCATGACAACTTTAGGCACCTAAAAATGTCGTCAAAACATATCAATATGAGATCTAGTTTTGAAGATCTCGACGATACGGATTTAACGATTGAAACGGACTTTTAATTGAATTTTTTATTTAAGAGATAAAATATTTTGAAGCCCAAAAAACCACAAAGATTTTGCTGATGTCATATGTTTGACGTGGCAAGATGGATGATTATGCAAGCGTGTGAACCATGTTGCCTCGTGTCACACGTGTGAGTGTTATTATTTAGGAAAAGTAATCAAAACCTCGGCCATCCCTCCTCCTCTCAATATATCCATTTGATTTATCTTTTCTTTGCATTTTATAATCATGTATGTTTAGCTATTGTCTACATACCTGAAAACAACCAAACTCATAAAGAAATTAAAATCATGAATACGACAGTTACAAGCGAACCTCCTATCACATAAGCATGATTCTTCTGATTAAACCCTTACTTAAGAACATTTATTTTAACTTCCACGTAAGACTGGTATATCACCTACGATTACGACAAGACAACAAGCGCGGCACGGGTCGTCCAACCTAGCTTATAGTCTCGCAAACAAACGGCGTGCATGCTACTTGTTTCTGTGTTTTTCTTTCATTATATTTTATGTTAGTCAAACGGCTTTGATGTTTAATGTACTGCCGCGCACAGTTTCTTGTTTTTGGAGTAGATACATCAAGTTGTACATCGCAGTCTAGTGATCCAATATATTTTATATTATATGAGCATACTGCCAATGCATCTTTTGGTATTAATCATGCAAGTAGTTGTCATGTTCACATCTACGAATATTATCGACAACCAAATTCAGGGTACCATCGTCCAATTTCGAAGACCATCTATCCCGAAACAATAAAGCAGTACAGTCTATTTTTTCACGAAAAATAAAGTACAGTTCTAGCCGCATCTTTTTTTCTTTCTCCGCAGCCGCCATGGATAAGGATAAAGAGCCGTCATGTACTAATGATGTCGTATTTTCCCCCTCTTGATGAATTAGGTTAATCTAATCGGAAGGATTAGACTAGTTAAATTAGGTTAATCTAGCATCTGATCCTAGGCGGCTATACAAAACTCCTCCCATAATCATGTAAGATATGCCATCGATCCCCAGTGTCGAACTAACTAACAATCCCTATTACACATTGCTTAGCATAGCAGTTAACACTAGATGCTTCGGAGAGAAAGATGGTGCATGTCTCACTCAGCTGCTAGTATCTTGTTGCACAAAAGAAACAAGACAAGAAGAAAAGTTTCAGTTTCAGGTCCCAGTCGCCTCTCGTGCAGCTGGATTCAACCAATCTTGCTGGCATAAAGCCAGTCGAATCGGATTAAAGGCAGCAGCCGATCAAGGTGCTTGTTGCTGTCTCCCATGGCCACCATGGCGTCTCAAAGGAATTTTCTCAGTGCCTGCACCTGCATCTACACAATCTGTGATCAGTGCCGATAATCAGAGTGTTGAGCGACAGATCGCGACGTTGTTAATGTTATCCGCCTCCCGGTAGGGCCGTCGAGGAGCGCGCGTGACCGTGTGCGCGCCTCCTTTTTGTATTGCAACTTGCTTCCATTTAGGTAGCATCATCGTCAGAGGGAAAACCCAGTGCCAGTTGCTGCTCTCTCATTGTTATTATATATAGATGGTGATGGGTTTCTCCGAATCTATGTGCTCGTATGCGGTATTATCGACTTTCTAGTACTACCTTATTGTCTCTGGTTTGTGTTTCTCTTCGTGATTTCACAAGCGTATCCAATCGTTTGACTTGTGCATGCAGAAGAGTGGTCGATGTATAGAATTGCGCAGGAAAATCTCAAAGATCTAGAGTTTCAAGCGAAATGTTCTTTTATCTGTGCAAGTAGACAAATGGCGTTTGCCGAAACATAAAAATAAAAGGTGGCTAGGCAGGTGGGAAATTAAAGAGAGACGCACGCAAGCTAACCACCTGCATTCCTGCGTGCAGCAATGAGATGAACAGTTAGCAACCACATTTAATCAGGCTGGACCATTTGGTTGGATCAACGTACCTGTCAGCGCGTGCATCAGTTCCATGATGCTTTATGGGATCACTACACGTTTAAGTACAGTGGCATCCATCTAATTTGCCTCAATGATTACCACAGCACACATGATCGTACACACTATGGCAGCTGATCAGACGTTTTTATTGAGTATACATGCCGATCTCAGGCCCATATCATATGGTGCCGGTAATCAGATATTTTTCTTTAAGTATGTAGTATTACAAAGAAGGTAATTTTTATTGAGTATACATGCCGATCTCAGGCCCATATCATATGGTGCCGGTAATCAGATATTTTTCTTTAAGTATGTGGTACTAAAAAGAAGGCATGCATGATTACTAGGTCAATATAAATCTGCAATGCTGGTTAATTAATTATTTGGACGATAAGAACGAACTCGCACCACATCACATGTGAGATTAAAAAGGAAAAGACCTTGGTATGATTTACTTGCACACTAATATCAGATTTCAAACCCATGTCACTGCTGCTAATATACACTCAGATATATTTTTCTGAAGCATGATTACCAGGTCAATGTAAATCTCGGAACATCGGTTAACTACGTGGTCGATAAGAACGGGCGGACACACATCACACTGCCATTAGATATTTTTCTGACAGACAACAAAAGAAAAGAACTTTATGTAGATGAAAATAAATATCTTAGCTTTGGGATATCTTTGTTTGCCAGGGCTTTGCCTTGCAAGAAAAGAAAGAAGAGAAAAGGTCTTTGTGACTATCCTTTGCTTTCCATAATGTTTGCTGCTTTCTTATCCTGCATGCCTTTACTTCTCCTTTTTCTCATCCTTGATGGGTACCTTGGTGAAATGCCCACTCGGACAACTAGGTTATTAGGTTCGGTTATTCTGCAGTGCCTTTTCTGAATGTGCATGGTCATATTTCCTGCATCTGGACGCTGTGCACTGAAATGCTTCTGCCTGCTTTGTCCTCGTCAGAGGGCAGTAAGTAGATAACATCCAGGATCCATCCATCCACCGAACTGGACTGAAGCTGAGCCGAATTGAATGGGGAGTGAATGGGGTTGCCGTACTGGTAGGTGCTGCACCTGCTTTGCAATAACAGTCCATGGATGGACAGTTACGCCAACCAAACCAAACAAGCAAACAGCTGAGCTTCCCTGCTAGCTGTCCACTGCTCCGGATCCCAACGGCTCACAGAGCATAATACCACTGGATTGTGCCAACTTTCTTATATTTCGAAATGGCCCGGTGAAAATTTTGCATGGATTCAGTAGTTTAGGCTAAGATTCGGTCAAGTGATGGTTACTCTATGAGAGCGATTTAAAGACTTCAATATGAATTACATACGAAACAAAATGAATGGATCTATCTTTTAAAATATATCTATATACATCTGTATGTTGTTTGTATTGAAATTTCTAAAGAAGTATACTCCCTCCATTCCCAACGTAGTGCGTCCACGCTTTTCAAGGTCGAAGTTTGACAAATTTAACGGTATAATTTTTGCCCCACCGCAATTGGTCTCGTCGGTTAAATATATAGTCAAACTTAAATCACGAAAAACGAGAACGCACTATATTATGAAATGGAGGGAGTACTTAGGAAGGGAGGAAGTACTTGATAACAACGCAGTAACATGACAGCCAGAGTTTCAGGCTTGAGTGGCCATTAGAATATAAGTACTGCTAGGATATATGCAGGCGGAATTACTAGCATAATGTTACAAAAATTCAGAGCATTCATGATTGCCCATGTGTTCCAGGTTCAGATTCCAGCAGCAGCAACAGCCATGCATGGTATGGTATGGTAAAACCTGCCAGATATTTTCGTCGACCATCCCTCCGCTAAATCCCAGTGGCATCCACGTCGGATTATGCTGTCGCCCTAGTGCAAAGCCGAATCTACTGTCGAATCTCCCTGTCATACGCCGCGCTCAAAGTTTTCAGAAAACTTTCAGCGGCACAAGTACAGAAATATCAACGGAACATCTGATAAACAATCCAAAGAATACAGATACAGTGGGCGTAGAAAAGGAAGGGGGGAAAAGCAGGCTGCTTTCTTTCTTCCACCCCGGCCCCCGGCCCCGCCCTCCCCTCGTCGGCCCTATCCACCCACGCACGGTCTCCTTAAATCCGATCCACGGATCACCACTGCCACCACCACCATTACCGCGCCTCCGCTCTCCCCTTCCTGCCTTTCCTGCGCGCCCGCCCACCCACCCGACTCAGGCCTCACTCCCAACCACCACTCAAGGTCGGCACTGCCGCTGCGACCTTCTTGGCGAGCGCTCGTTCAGATCAGATTTCACTGGCGTTTCGGTGCCCAAGGGTTGGCCGAGATCCGGAGCGCAAATCTGAATCCTGCGCGTCTCCGAGTCTCAGGGGATTTCATGCGAGATTTTGATTTGGGGATCTTGTTGGATAGCAGTTCAGCGGAGCCCTCCTTCCTCGGGCATTGGCCGTCCGATCTGTGGTGAGGAAACTGCTCTGCTCTCCTCAATAATTGCTCTATCCCTCCCATTACATCTTTGATTTTGATTCTGCGTCTAGTTAGTTTGTTAGTTTGTTAGCTGATCCCGTTAGGGAAGAGAAAGATGATGATGAACTCGAGGCTGCCAACTGCTGGATCCGTGCTTCCATGTTTCCAGAGCTGGAGTGTCTTTGTCTGATCTGGGCAGAGGAGTCTCCACTCTACCTCTAGGAAAAAAGACACCCTTTTTTCCACTCCACCGTTTTTCTTAGATTGTACTAGTAGCAAAGACTTCTATTTCCAGGTTGAATACACTATCGCACGCACCAATGTCAACGGGAGGCCTAAACGCACTCGTTTATCCACGACGGGCGGATTAAGGATAGGAACAAGGAGAAAAGGGTTAGTCTTGCTGATCAGCAAGGTGATATCTTGGCCTTTCGCCATCGGAGAAGCCGCGCCGCATCTGGCCATGTTTGTATCTAGCACACAGACGAGAATGACTAATCAACTGATTGGTCCACTGTCCCTAGACTAAGGCAGGGTCTCGATTAGTCAAGTGGGAATGATTTAGTCTCTGTTAGGCTTGACTTTCACCATACTCACTATTAAATCTCCACATGGCGGCAGCATGTGCTTGTCAATAGAAGCAGTCGCTGTTACCCATGCTTGGTTTAGGAGCTACCATGCTGTGTGTGCGATACGCCGGTTTTGTCGCTAGATAGGAACGGAATGTAAGATAATATCTATGGCGTGCCTTACTGGGTTCTATAAAGATGTTTCATACCATGCCTTTGAGCTTGTTTCACAAGGTTTTGACCACCGTGCTGCTTTTTAATTGCAGATCGCACGTTTGCTCTTGTCGCCTGCTGCGGTTGGTTGCTATCAGGATTTGCACCAAGTCCAAAGATGACTTTGCGCAGCATAGTTCGTGATTTCCGGGAGAGCTTTGGAAACCTGTCGAGGCGGAATTTTGAAGCGAAAATTTCGAGCGTCCCAAGCCTTTCGGGCCATTACAGAGGGAAATCGCTTGAATCTGCTAGTGAGCTGCAGGATAGTCTGGTCACAGACCTGCAAGGCAATTGGGCTAGCCTTCCTCCTGAATTGCTTCGGGATGTGATGAAAAGGCTGGAGGAAGACGACAGCAATTGGCCATCCCGCAAGGATGTTGTTGCTTGCGCTTCTGTCTGTACAACTTGGAGAGAGATGTGCAAGGATATAGTGAGGAATCCAGAATTCTGTGGAAAGCTCACCTTTCCTGTATCCCTTAAGCAGGTAACCACACCATTCTATCCGATTAATAAGAAAACTTGCCATACATGTTGTTTATCAGTCTGGCCCTGTATTTAATTAAGCTATCCATTTTTATTATTTGGGATGTGATGTTTTCTTACCTCTTAACACTTGGTTCGCTTTCTCATGTACAGCCCGGATCTCGAGATGGATTGATCCAATGTTTCATCAAAAGGGACAAGTCGAAACTGACTTATCGTCTGTACCTCTCCCTTACTTCTGGTATGTTTATGCAATTGCCCTGCACTTCACCGTTGTGCTCCTAATCATCATTTTTTATTCAGTTTTGATGATTCACTAATGATTTTTAAGTATTGAAATGTATAAAAATAAAAAGTATAGTGTATAAACCCTTCAGTAACCTCAGTAGAATTGTAGCCTGTTATATTACAAACGTTTAAGTAGTTTTGTTTTAATATGGTCAGAAGTCAGAACAAACTACACAGCACACTGAGCATTTTGATCGCCTCTTGCAGCTGTGCTTGATGATAATGGCAAGTTCCTACTGTCAGCTAAAAGGAGTCGGAGAACAACTTACACCGACTATGCCATTTCTATGGATCCTAAAAATATCTCCCGGTCAAGTAGTGGCTACATCGGGAAATTGAGGTAAAATCTCACTCGGCAACAATCTTCCCGTACTTCATTGTCACCTGAATGACTTTGTCTGGGTATATGTGCATGTGAATCTAACAGACAACATGGATGGTCCTTGCAGGTCAAATTTCCTTGGCACCAAATTCATCATCTACGACACGCAGCCGCCCTACAATGCCAGTAAACTCTGCCCGCAGGAACGGACCAGCCGGCGGTTCTCCTCCAGGAAGGTTTCACCGAAAGTTCCTGCGGCGACCGGTAGCTACCCCATCGCTCAGGTGAACTACGAGCTGAACGTGCTCGGCACCCGCGGGCCAAGGCGGATGCAGTGCACCATGAACTCCATCCCAACATCAGCGGTAGACCCCGATGGCGTTGTGCCTGGCCAACCGAAGGAGCTCCTCCCCCGGCTATTCGAGGAATCCTTCCGCACCACCGCAAGTTCCAGGTACTCCACGGACTTCGGCAGCTGCCGCTTCTCCGAGTTTGGGGGAGGGCCTCTGCGAGAAGAAGGCGGTGACGAAAATGCGGGGGACAAGGAGAGCCCGCTGGTTCTCAAGAACAAGTCGCCTCGGTGGCACGAGCAGTTGCAGTGCTGGTGCCTCAACTTCCGCGGCCGCGTGACGGTGGCCTCGGTCAAGAACTTCCAGCTGATTGCTGCACCCACCCCGCCACCTCCGGCCTCCGGAGGAGAGGCTGCTCCCGAGCCGCCTTCACAGCCGCAACCGCCCCAGCAGCAGCCTACCTCTGCTACCGCACAGCCCCAGCCTGCTGGCAGTTCGTTGTCTGCATCGTCTTCATCTTCCTCGAGCCACCACGACACGGTGCTGCTGCAGTTCGGCAAGGTGTCCAAGGACACCTTCACCATGGACTACCGGTACCCGCTGTCGGCGTTCCAGGCCTTCGCCATCTGCCTGACCAGCTTCGACACCAAGCTGGCGTGTGAATAAATCGATTCTTAGTGCGACAGCACCCGTCACTCGGTGTCGTCTCTCCGTCAAAATTCCACGCCCGGGACCGGGCCTGGGAACGAACAAACGAACGTATGCATCAAGTGCAGCAGTGGCAAATGTCTCCGCAGCATACAAACTAGTGTTGGTTCAGTTTCAGTCCCCCATTGTCCCTGGTAAAAGCTGTTATCAATGGGTAGGGGAGATGATGTGCTTGTTAAAGCTATTGATAGGGGTTAGGGGTTCAAGGTGTGTCTGTGGTTCAGGGACAGGCTTCCACTATGAAATGTGATTGCTACCTATGCCTGGGACTGCTATGAAATGTGAAGAGATGTTGGGTTACAAGGGAAGGGATGCATCTTGCAAGGTTGAGTTGTCGAGATCAGATTGAACGTCTCCTGCCTCTCTGTGTCAGGCATTGTATATCTGGTGGGTGCCCAGACAGCAACATGTACAAGTTACTGCTGAATGCTGACTGATGTGGCCATGGATGTAAGAAATCTTTGATTAGTCAATTGATTTGCTTGCTTGCTTGGTGCTGCAATCTAGTCGACGATCGATGCCATTATTAGCTTTAAAGGAAAAATAGTGTAATAATGATACTGGTGGTATTTATATGCCGATAAGATAAAGATAATAGTTGTACGTACAGCTGCAGAATTTGGCGACCAGATTTCTTCGTCTGCATTGCCATTGCCTGCCTGGCTAGCTTGTCGTATCCTGTTTGGCTTTTGGCTGAAATCAATCCTAATAAAGCCCCTCAACAGTAGCATTCCAATCTGTCCAATACTGTAAGATGTTCGTCTTATATTATGGGACGGAGAGATTATACGTATGAATATGTTGTAAAGCAATTGTTGATGTGTTTGTTTAGGATTCAGTTTCGATAAATTTACTGTGTGAACAGCTGTAGTGAAGGTTAGTTGTTTGTCAGTATAGTTGTGGAAAAGATTATGCGCGCGTAGACGGGATAGAAAACAACTTTGGTCATGAAGTACATCGACACATGCTTTGGATTTAGTCTGAAGTAGTTTTAGCTTGTGATCCCACAATTGTTTCAAACTAGTTGTTTGTTTTAATTTCAGCTTTTTCCAAGTTTAAAAACCGCCTTCAAAGATAAAACAAACAAGGCCTATATTTGTCCCAATTCCGACGTGCTGGTTGAAGCTTAAGAGCATCTACGGCTGACTTGGCTAATCCGGCCTTTTAAACGCGTTCGGATGTGTTCGCATGCACTGTTTGGTCACATCTTAAATTTTACTTCTCGAAATCGAACATCTTAATTAGTATATTTTAAATCCATACAAACTCATGCAACTTCTTATCCTTAGGGGGCAGGCCGAACATGGCACGAACCATCACTCCACTCCTCCTTGGGGGGCAGGCCGAACACGGCACGGACAGCCCGACTCTCAGGTAAGGGAGTGCGTGTTTTTCCGTTGTCGCTTCTTTAATGCGGGTGCAGGTGTTTTTTCGTTGTCGCTTCTTTAATATGCGGGTGCAGATGGCTAGGGAGATTCATGGTGTTGGCATGACGGGTCTTGGTTCAAACTTCAAAGCCCGATTTCAGTCATCGGTCCAACTCAAAAAGGAAAAAGAAACACATGAATTTTGTGAGTGGTCTTGAACTGATTTATTCGCGGTGATGTATGTATGGTTTCGTCGTCGTCGAGGCCGTGCCTACCCATTAGCAAAAAAAAAAAAAAGTTCCTACGTTGCAAGGTCGGCCAAGAATGACGTGGTGCCGTCGCTGCCCGGTCAGCATCGCCCCGTCCATCTCCTTCACCAGTCGATTTGCATGCTCGCCAATTGATTTTCAAGGTGAGAGAGATTCGCAGCATTGCTTTTCTGGGCTGGCATACATACGTGCACATCTGCAGAATTCGAAGACCCAAATGAACTCATCTTCAGCCAGCCAGCTGCAGTGGGTTTCCGTTTCTTTCTTCTGCAGAAAGATTCGAGTAAACTTTTAAAACCTGCCACAGGAGGAGTCAGCTGACTAGTTTTACTGTCAGCTGTTGTTGTTGCTCGCTCTGCTATAGCATCTAAAATCCGACGTCTTAAACCGATCTCAAACATCTCGTGGATGTACTGATCACTCATTGGTCAAAAAATCAGACCTAGTTGAACATTTCAATTTGACTCCAAACACATGTGCTTTCCGACATTTTTTATATCCAATTTAAATTTATGGTTTCTATGGAGAGGCTCGGGCGTGTCCACGCGCCTGCCATGTCGGCTCGGCCTGCGAACCCTAGATCAAAGTTACCTCATCCTTCTCCCTCTCTCTCTCTCTATCTCTCTCTCTCTCCTTCACTCGCAGTCTCCTCCGCTTCAGATGGCCAACGCGTCGGCTTCGTTAGCGGATCCAACGATTGGTCGATCATGTTGCATGATATAGAGTTGGACGATGTGGAGGAGGTTAGAGGGACAACTCATCTAGAGTTAGCTAGACGATCTCGAGGTAGATCAATTATGTAACCCCTCACATCATCGATACAACCAAGCAGGGCATAGGATATTACCTCCATAGGAGGGTCCGAACCTAGGTAAACTTGTGTCCCCTTTGTCTCCTGTTACCGTCGACTCCAGTCTCATAGTTCGGGACCCCCTATCCGAGATCTGCCGGTTTTGACACCGACACCAGGACAGCTTCGGTTTCGCAACGCCCATCGCCCGGCGACATCACTAGGCCTTCCCAGCCGTCGCACAACTCCACCTGCTCCGCACCCGTGCCCGTCCAGGTTCGTTACCAACTGCAAGCTCAAGCTCAATCTACTCTGGATGCAGGAATCTTAGCTACAAAAATAGTAGTATTCCCTGCTATTTAATTTGGTTTATTCTCCTTGTTTCAAAATAAGCGTTACTATTTTAGTAAAAAATTATACTAAATCGACAACACTTATTCTACAATGTATCAATCAATCAAGTACTCCCTCCATCTCAAAATAAGTGACTCAAAAATAACTTAACTTTACACTAATACTAAAATGAAAGCAAGGCAACGTTTTTTTTTCGAAACTACCTTTCTTGCGTACGATTCTTTTTCATCTGATTTTCGTACGACCAAAGAGAGGCCCTTTTTTTTTGGATTGAAGAAACGTTTTTTAGGCGATACTCCATATAAGAGAGATTCTCTTGGATGGACTGCAGCGCACGGTCGTGTTGGCTTTGGCGTCAGACGAATAAGAATCGGACTAAACTAATCCAAAGCCAACGCAACGTAACGAATCGGCGGCAGGCTTGGTTTGGAAACGCACGCGCCGGCCCTCGCCCTCGGGACTCAGATTTCTGCCGCGAACAAAAATATCCACCCGTGCCGGGCCCGCGTGACAGACAGAGGCCGACGGCGACGGACGGGCCCAACCGGAACCCCAACTACCACGTGAACTTGACCGTGTCCATCTGAGGCCGGTCACAGCTCCGCCTTTTCCAACACGTGAGCATTCCAGCCGCCTACGTGTCATGCGGCTGTCACCAGGTGAACAGCTCCGCCGTATATTTTTTTTTCTTTTGCGGGTTCCGCCGTAGAAAATCAGCTCCACCCCAAGTCGATGAACGATGACGGTCGCAGTTAAACCCTAGACGACGACGTGCAAATCACTATCCCCTAGGAATTTAACATTTTAAATATATAAATCATCATGCATGGAATAGCCGAGGTCTCCTTTGGTTTGGAGAAAATATGAGATATTGTGGAAGCGTATAACGCCTGAGGGCCGCGTGGTTTGTATTAATAAAACACAAGCCATGGCTTACAAGAAATAGGAGATCGCTCGGATTCGTTCTGGAGACGTACAAAAGTTCGGTAGAGAGAGAACTAGAACAGAAGAAGAGATAAAATCTAATTACAATTTAAACAGGATTTCGTATCTCTAATAAACTATTCTAACACTCCCCTCAATCTAAACCGCTAAGGAACTCTACCAAGGTTAAGATTGTTCTTAAACTCTTCTAACCTTCTCACTGTGAGAGGTTTTGTGAAGCCCTCGGCGAGCTGGTCCAGTAGGTATAAACTGAATGTCAAGTAGCTTGTGAGCTACCCTTTCTCTCACAAAATGGAAATCAACTTCAATATGCTTTGTGCGTGCATGGAAAACAGGATTAGCAGAAAGATAAGTTGCACCAATATTATCACACCATAGTCTCGCAGCTGTGGGAGCTTTGATTCCAAGCTCATAAAGCAAAGTTTGTATCCACATTACTTCAGCCGTAGCATTAGCTAGAGCCTTATACTCAGCCTCAGTACTGGACCTCGGGACAGTAGCCTGTTTTCTTGCACCCCATGACACAAGATTTGTTCCCAAAAACACGGCAAAACCACCTGTGGATCGTCTATCATCAGCACACCCTGCCCAATGTGCATCAAAATAAGCAGTAACAAGTAGAGAGGAAGACTTGACAATCTGAAGTCCAAGTCCCCGTGTAAACTTCAGATACCTTAAAATTCTCTTGACTGCAGTCCAGTGAGTTGTACTAGCAGCATGCAAATATTGACACAGCTTATTTAGAATAAGAAATGTCAGGACGAGTGAGAGTCAAGTATTGCAATGCACCTACAACACTTCTGTAATTTGTTGCATCCTCTGGCCCAAGTGCTGCTCCACTCTCAATTGTAAGTTTTTCTGAAGTTGATAGGGGTGTACTTACAGGCTTGCAATGCTCCAACCCAACTCTTCTGAGTATATCAGTGGTATACTTTTCCTGTGTAAGGAGTATGCCCTCATTAAATGGTTTAACTTCTATGCCAAGAAAATAATGAAGATCTCCCAAATCTTTTAGAGCAAACTCCAACTTCAGATCCTTGAGCAAACAGGTAGTAGCATCTGGTCTAGAACTTGCAACAATTATATCATCAACATAAACAAGAACAAAGATAGTAACATTGCCTTTGTTGTAGAAGAATAATGAGGTATCTGCTTTAGATGGAGAAAACCCAAGCTGTTGTAACTGTGTACTCAACTTGGAGTACCATGCTCGTGGTGCCTGTTTCAAACCATATAAAGCCTTATCTGACTTACACACATACTCTGGTGTGCTCTTGTTCTCATAACCTGGTGGGTGCCGCATGAACACTTCTTCCTCCATAACACCATGAAGAAACGCGTTCTGAACATCTAGCTGTCGCAGACTCCAACCTTTGGAAACAACAATTGACAACACAAGTCTAATGGTAGTTGATTTTACAACAGGACTAAAGGTATCTTCATAGTCAATGGCATACCTTTGTTTAAAACCTTTTGCAACTAACCTAGCCTTGTATCTGTCTATACTGCCATCAGGTTTTCTTTTGATCTTGTAGACCCACTTACAGTCAATTATATTCTTGCTCCTTTCTAGTGGTACTAAACGTCGGGTATTATTTTTCATAAGTGCATGATATTCAATATCCATAGCGTTTTTCCATCCATCATGAGCAAGTGCATCAGCCAAACTTATAGGTTCCCCGGTACTGGTAAGAAAGGCATGTTTGATTTGATCATACCTTATCGTACCATCCTTGTACTCTTTTGGTTTGAATACGCCACTTTTTGACCTCGTAACGCATGGAGGAATTGCTGGTACACGTGAAGGAGCAGCTAGTATTCTAGCCGGAATTTCTAGAACAAAGGTTGCGGTCAAATCTTCCGCAACCACAGAAGATCCTAGCAATTCTATGGGTAGCACCTGATCCGCTTGAGATGGAGCGCCTTCACCTCCAGAACACGGGGAGCCGCTGCTGAGCCCCGGGCTGTCGGCCACCAAGCGAGGCGAGCCGTGAGGGCACACGTCGTCTGCTGGGCTACTGGGCCCCGTGTGGTCAGCCACCACGCCCTCTTGTGTTGCAGCCGTCTTGTTGTCAGGAGTTGCCTCGGATTGCATGCTAGCAGGTTCATTGAATCGCATGCCTCGGGATTGCATGATGTCTCCTTCGCTTTCTTCTCCACACATAAAATCATGCCCTCTTTTTGCATACTTAAAACGAGAATTAAATTTTTTTGTTTCTGTTTCTTCTGTCCTAATCACATGATCAGCCTTAGTTAATTCACCCCCATGATCAGAAATAGGAAGATGATCAGGAAGAAGAGCTATTTCAGCACGAAGGAGGGCACCCGCATTGGGATGAAGCTTTGCAAAGGGAAATATTGTTTCATCAAAAAGAACATCACGAGAGATATAGATGCGCCCAGTTGCAACTTCAAGACATTTGTATCCTTTATGAAGATTGCTATAACCAATAAAGACACATTGAGTGGAATGAAGCTCAAGTTTGTGACGATTATAAGGGCGTAAATTTGGGTAACAAGTGTTGGAAATATGCCCTAGAGGCAATAATAAATTGGTTATTATCATATTTCCTTGTTCATGATAATCGTTTATTACGGGCCTTTTGTTCTGGTTCGTAAGGGCCTTTAGTCCCGGTTCTAGAACCGACACTAAAGGCCTCCACTTTTAGTCCCGGTTGGATTACGAACCGGGACTAAAGGGGCTCCGCGTGGCAGCTTTCTAGAGCAAGACCTTTAGTCCCGGTTGGTGTTACCAACCGGTACTAAAGGTATTTTTAAATATATATTTGATTTGATTTGATTTTTTTATTTTTTCTGATTTTCAAATCTTTGAATTATTTGACAATTTAATCTCTAATCACCCCTCCTCATTGCTCTAGAATTATTTGACAATTTAATCTCTAATCGACCCTCATTCCAAATCGTCTAACTTCCCGGCCGGTCACCCATCCTCCCACTGCTCCAACCCGAGTACGCTTAACTTTTGAGTTCTATCACCCCTAGTTTTCAAGTCTACACTTGTTGTTTTCTTGACAATAGTAAGCCATGAATCCTATTAACCCCTGGGTCTTGATGTAACATGATTTAATTTTTTAATTCCAAACAATTATTAAAATAAACAACAATAAATGATTATTAATAATATTGGATTTTAATGAAAATAAAATAAGTCATAATATTATTTTATTCATTTTTTGCAATTTATTCATTTAATATGGCATAATTAATATCTTTAAATCTGTAAATCCAAATTCAACAAATAATATATCCATTATTACCAGAGAAACTTGAGGAATCCAGATATGACATCATTTATTTAAAAAATTATTTTTCATAACATTTTTTCGACATCGTATGCGAAAGTTATATCCGTTTTACTTTTTCATAACACTTTTTTAATCTTGTTTCAACTCCAGACTTTTTGTGCATTCAACATGCACCATCCAAAGTCACATTATCAATTTTCAACCCTTTCCCACTTCATCCGCTATTTTTCATACATTTATTAATTTAATTGAGCTAAATGACCCTGGAATTAAAAATCACTACAAATAAACTCTGAAAAGGTTGAAACTTGGTATGATATCATCATTTCACCCACATAGCATGTGCTAAAAAGTTGAGAGGCTTACGATAAAAACTAGATGCACTTCGTGTACAAACTAGACAATCCCTTTTGAAGTATCAAGGTTTTGGACGAAAACTCATCTGTTACAAAGGCATTTCATTTTTCAAAACTTATTTTAAACTCCAGAGTTTTTGTGCATTCAATATGCACCATTCAAAGCCACACCGTCAATTTTAAACCATTTCCCACTTCATTCGTTATTTTTCATGCATTTATTAATTTTTTTGAGCTAAATGACCCTGAAATTGAAAAGCACTACAAATGAACTCTGAAAAGGTTGAAACTTGGCAAGGTATCATTATTTCACCCACATAACATGTGCTAAAAACTTGAGAGGGTTACGGTAAAAACTAGATGCACTTCGTGTACAAACTGGATAATCCATTTCGAAGTATGAGGGTTTTGGAAGAAAAATCATCTCTTACAAAGGCATTTCATTTTTTAAACTTATTTCAACTCCAGAATTTTTGTGCGTTCAACATGCACCATCTAACATGTGCCTAGGAGCAAAAAGAATTTAATTAAAAACTATAAACTCAAGTTATTCACAATCTAGGGTTTGAAGCAAATTTGAACAAATAGAAAAAACAAAAAAAAAACTTTCAAACCCTTTAGTCCCGGTTGGTATCTCCAACCGGGACTAAAGGTCCCATTTCAACCAGGACTGATGCCCGACCGGCGCCCTAGCCGCTCGAACCGGGACTAATGCTCACATTAGTCCCGATTCGTAATGCAACCGGGACTAATGTGTAGATCGAGCTGTGACGAAAGCCCTGTTTTCTACTAGTGAGACTAGCTTGTTGATCAAAGATGGATAAGGTTTCCTAGCCATTGACATGAGATGTCATTTGATAACGGGATCACATCATTAGGAGAATGATGGGATGGAGAAGACCCAAACTACAAACGTAGCATATGATCGTGTCAGTTTATTGCTACTGTTTTCTGCATGTCAAGTATCTATTCCTATGACCATGAGATCACGCAAATCACTGACACCAGAGGAGTACCTTGTGTGTATCAAACGTCGCAACGTAACTGGGTGACTATAAAGGTGCTCTATAGGTATCTTCGAGGGTGTCTGCTGGGTTGGCATGGATCAAGACTGTGATTTGTTACTCCGTGTGACGGAGAGGTATCTCAGGGCCCACTCGGTAATACAACATCACAATAAGCCTTGCAAGCAATGTGACTAAGTGTTAGCCACGGGATCTTGTATTATGGAAGGAGTAAAGAGACTTTTGGGTAACGAGGTTGAACTAGGTATGGAGATACCGACGATCGAATCTCGGGCAAGTAACATACCGAAGAACAAAGGGAACATCATACGGGATTAACTGAATCCTTGACATAGAGGTTCGACCGATAAAGATCTTCGTAGAATATGTAGGAATCAATATGGGCATCCAAGTCCCGCTATTGGTTACTGACCGTAGAGGTGTCTCGGTCATGTCTACATAGTTCTCGAACCCGCAGGATCTGCACACTTTAGGTTCGGTGATGTTTCGGTAGTATAGAGTTATGTATGGTGGTGACCGAAGGTTGTTCAGAGTCCTAGATGAGATCCCGGACATCACGAGGAGCTCCGCAATGATCCGGAGGTAAGGATTGATATATAGGAAGTCCTGTTTTGGTCGCTAGAAAAGTTTCGGGCTCATCGGTAGTGTACCGAGAGTGCCGGGAGGGTACCAGAGGACCATCGGGAGGGGTGCACTAGTAGAAAACAAACCTTTTGTCCCAAGCATTAGTCCCGGTCTGGTTACGAGCCGGTACTAAAGATGCTATTAGTCCCGGTTCGTGCCGGCTCCAACGGCTAGGAGCAGGGCGACCTTTAGTACCGGCTCATAAGGGATCTTTAGTACCGGTTTGTGTCACGAACCGGTACTAAAGGGGACGTGGCAGGCTTTTGGTCAGACATGGGCCCCGCGTGCCTCGACACCAACCGGTACTAAAGGGCAACCTTTAGTACCAGTTGGTGTCACCAACCGGTACTAAAGACTTCCTATATATATGCTTCATCCGCAGCCGATCGAAGGGGCTCTCATTTTCTGTTTGCTCCCCTGTTATTCTTGTTGCTTGAAGCTCATCCTCCATTTTGCCAAGGATTTGTCAAGATTTGAAGGCACCCCATCTATCCAAGTGTTCACAAAGGTTAGCAACTTTGCCCCTTCATCTCTCATTGCTAGATTAGCTTGTGGTATGCTCAAAGATATGTGATTTGTGGGTTTTAGCTAGGTTTTGGAGGAGTGATCATTATGTGGGAGTTTATTTGATTTATATGCAATTTGATCTCAAAATAACTTGTTAGGTTGCATATGTGTAGGCGTGGTTTATTTGGTGCCTTCCCATCCCCGTCCTAACCACCGTCGATCGTTCGCACCATCTCGTCACGGCACTGGCCACCTTGGTGAGCCTCTTGTTCTTCTTAAAACCTTTTTGTTAAAAAAATTACTTGTATGATTTAGACAGCTGCGTGTACGATTTACTTACTTTTATTATTGTTAGTTATTCTATTGTGTCATGGTTATGGTATCCGCCCACGTCGGCCCTCGTTCAGTCTATGATTCAGATGTGGTATGTCGTTATCTTTTATAACTATTTCACACATCATCTAATGTCTATGACAATTAATTATGCCACCAAATTGACGTAGATGTTTTTATCTATAGGAAGTAGTTGAACCAGAAATTCCAACCGACTATGCAATTCTGCTGGCAGAAGCCGGCCATGGTCTCAATAGAGCGAGGGTATGATGAACTACAGCTTGACATCCCTGGAGGTGAGGGGGAGTCCACACTGGCAGAAGCCGACCGTGGTCTCATTCTATGGAGTAAGGACTACATCGTATTTCCACACTCAGCGCTAAGGCCACCGGCTCCTCCGAGTATCGATGTCTATCCCGAGGGATCCCAGCCAGAGGCATCGCAGCGCCAGCAGTCCTCCCCACCTCACCAGCAGTCCTCCCCACCTCAAGAGGCGTCCCACTTCGATATGGATCCCAGCACGAGTCCACCCAACCTCGGGACGAAGCACGACATGAGTCCATATCGTCGATATCGATCTCCGCCGCGTGAGCCGACCCCACCGCGGCAGTGGTCCCGCCAGCAGGGCTCCCAAAAGAGGAAGGCCATCAGCAGTCCTCTTCGGAAGAAAGCAAAGAAGAAACCCGAGCCTCCGGCCAAAAGGAAGCTGCCTTACGACATGACACTAGAGGAAACCAAAATTGAAAGTGATCGCCAAGTGAAAGCCTTTTTTGCGAAGAAGACCCTGCCGCCAAAGGAGGTAATACCCAAGGAAGTCCAAGAGCACTTTATGGAACACTTTATTGATTGACCCCCTGTAGGACCGAAAGTATGTCTAGAGGGGGTTGATTAGACTACTTGACCAAATAAAAGTTTTGCCTACACCAAGTTTTAGGGTTGACAGTTTTTAGCATTTCATGGCAAGTCAAGTACACCCAACACATGCAGGTCTAAGAGTATATAGCAGCGGAATGTAACAACAAGCATGTATAAAAGGGATAGGGTAGGAAGATCAAACGCAGTTGTAGACACGATGATTTTTCCCGTGGTTCCGATAGGTGGTGCTATCGTACATCCACGTTTATGGAGTCTTCAACCCACGGAGTGTAACGGTCGCGAGAGTCCACGAAGGACTCCACCCAAAAGGGTCCACGAAGTAGCAACCTTGACTATTCCATAACGGTTTCTGTCCATGAAGGACTAGCCTCACTATGGGTAGATCTTCACGAAGTAGGCGATCTCCTTGCCCTTACAAACTTCTTGGTTCACTCCACAACACAAAGTAGGAGGCTCCCAAGCAACAACTAACCAATCTAGGAGGCACCACCCTCCAAAAGGTAATAGGCTCGGTAATGACAATGAACTCCTTGCTCTTGTGCTTCAAGATGATAGACTCCTCAACACACAATCTCTCTCTCATGGGTTTGGTTTGGTAGAAGAGATGGGATTGGTGGAAAGCAACTTGGGGAGGCTAGAAATCAAGATCCATATGATTGGAATGGGATATCTTGACCTCAACACAAGGGTAGGTGGTTCTCTCTCAGAAAATCTGATAGGATAGGTATTGAATAGTTCTGAGTGCTTCTCTTCCGAGTAGGTGGTGGTGAAGGGATATATATAGGCATCCCCAAAAATCCAACCGTTACACACAAAATGACCAACTCGGTGACACCATTGTGTTAATCTCGGTGGTACCAAAGTGACCAAAAGGTGGCAACTTTTGAATCTCGGTGAGACCGATATAGGAAACTCGGTTGCACCGATAAGGTGACCAACGGTCAGATTTCCAATCTCAGTGACGCCGATCCAACATTCTTGGTGGGACCGAAAATGTGAATTTGCGTAACAGAAAGTTGGCAACCTAAACTCGGTGGCACCGGTATGGAATCGGTTGCACCAAAGTGGCTAGGGTTTGGCTTGATTCTGTCTAGGTTCTGGAATCGGTGGCACCGGTATGGGAAAGTTGGTTGCACCGATTTTGAGTGTTAGGTATAGAACAAACTTTGGTGGGAGAGTTTGTGGATGTTTTTGGCGACTATCACTTGTGCACGTTTGAGCATATTGTTCACCAACAAAACCCTACCCCCGTTTAATAGTATTGGCTTTCCTATGGACTCAAAGTGATTTATCACAAATATAAAATGTAAAGTCCTTTTGCTTGAAGCTTGGCCAACCTATTTAGATCAAAGCTTCGACATATGATAAAATCAATGAATATAATCGTCGCTTTGAGAGGTATGTGATAAGCAAGAGCTCCCCCTAAATTTGTGCATTATATTGAATTTGCGTTTGAATGCAAATGCACAATCGATTAGGTATGTGGGGCACTTCTGCCATGTCACATACAACTTGGTGGTGTGCAAGAATAATTAGAATGAATAACAACGCACAACACAATCAAGCAAAGGTGAATGATCATCTCATAAGCATTAAGATGATAGGAAATAGTAGCATCACCCATAACAATGTATGATCACACATAAACACAAAAGTATCTCACATCAAACCAAAATAACCAAATGTTTTGAAAAGCAACAAACACCAAAACACTCTCTCGCTCGAAGCCTATAGATATATATACACTTCTCCCCCTTTGGCAACAAGTTACCAAAAAGTTCAAAGGTATACACCTAATCGTTCTTGGGTTGATCTCCTCCGGTTGTTGATGAAGGAGTCGAGATAACAACGTTGGCGAAGATCTTAGTAGATGTTGTGGATGGAGTTGGATTGGCAGCTGGAGAAACTGGAGCAGATGGAGCAGGAGATGTGCGGACAGTAGCAGGAGCTGATGAAGAGGGCCTCAAGTCTGGAGCTAGCACAGTGGCTGATCTGGCTTGGGTAAGAAACTGTGTGCCTGTCCTGAGAGGTGAATCCTCCTCCTCCTCATCATCATCATCTGAAGAAGTGGTGTGAGGAAGTGGCACTGAGTCAACTTCCTTCTGGAGCTCTATGACTGTCTTAGTCAGCCTGTCCACCTTATCACTAAGGGTCTTGATCCTAGTTTCAAAGATCCTAACAAGACTGTTCTGGCTGTCCAGAATCCCCTTAATGTCCTTCTGCATGCCCTGAACTGATGATACCAACAGATCCATTTGCTCATTCCTGGATCGAGGGGCTTGAGCACTAGTGGCTCTAACTGCCTCTGCTTCTGCTGGAGCTGCAGCTGAAGTGGGATGATCAGCATCCATCACCACAACATTGTCCTCGAGATCTGGCTGTAGGGGTAAGTGTGGATGATCTAGAGCAAATATGTGCTTCTCCAATTTTGAATTGATAAGCATCTGGATGTAGGGTGCATAACAGCAAGAGCACTTTTGGTCAGCAGCAACCCTCTTGATTGTCTCAACAATCAAATCCATGACTATGATCCTGGTGTGTCTGTCAAGGTGGATCAACATATTAATGGAGTGGCCTCGGATCATCTTGTCATCTCCTCACTTGGGCATCAAAGTATGCCTCAAAATGGTGTTCATCGTGCGGAGGCCAGCCTGAAGAAAGTAGATAGATCCTAGCCTGTGAGACTTCACATTGGCAGCAGGGATCTCCTTGTACATATTAGCCATAGCATTGTGACTAGCCTTGGCTTGTGAGTATACATCCAAGTCACCATCCTGTGCTTCAGGAACTCCTAAGATAGCAGCCCATTCTTCAACAGTTGATTCATATCTTGCACCTTCAGTCATCCATACAATTCTACCATCTCCATAGAAATGTGCAGTGGAGTAGAATTGCATGATCATCTCATCATTCCAAGCTGTGAATTCTCTACCAAAAAATTCATCCAATCCTATGCAATGGAATTTGTCTTGGACACTTGGAAAGTAGTCCTCATTCTCCTTGATGAATTTCCAATCAACATACTGCATATCACTCACAGCTGGACTCTTGTCAAAGAGCACAACCTCATAGAAATCCTGTTGCTCCTTGGTATAAAATTTGTAGTCCACAACTGTCCTCTTCCTCTAGGCATATGGATCTATTGCTCTCCAAGCTCTCAATCAAGAATCCTTCCTCTTCTTCATATCCTCAGCTAGTGGGTAGCTGGCATTGTGTACTGGAAGATGTGGTCTGAGCTTCATCAAGGTTGTCAAGTCATCATCCTCTTTAGCTCTGGAAGCAGTCCCTTTGTTCTTCTCAGAAGCTGGAATCTGCCTGGATGTCCTCTTAGGCTTCTCAGCAGCAGGCTTCTTGGATGTGCCAGTTTTTGGCATAGCATCAGCCATAAGCTTCTTGGCCTTCTTCTTGGGAGGAGCCTTCTAAACATGCTCTTCCTCCTCTTCAGCATCAGCATCAACATCTTCTTCTGGATCTTCATACATGGAAGTAGGCCTGCAAGTCACATGAATAATCATCTTTCTTGTTTTCTTCTCTCCTGCCTTCTTAGGCATAGCTTTCTTGGGGGCATCAACTCAAATAGTTGCTCTGGCAGTCTCATATGCTTTGAAGGTTGAAGCAGGAGCATAGATCTTGCTGACAACTCTCCTCGAAGAAGTGGCTTCAGTAGCAGACTTCTTAGCAGCTTTCTCTTGCTTCTTAGCAAGAATCTCCTCAGGAATGAAGTCTGAATCCTCTTCATCTGAGTTCAGCTTCTTTTTGATCCTTGTAGCAGCTTTGGGCAACCCATGGGAGCTGGGGGTGCCTGGATCTGAAAATGAGCTGGACTCTGGGCTTGTGCCTGAACTCATGTCTGCACCTAGCTCTGGCATGTTCTGACTGTCCTCTGCATCTGACATACTGACCCTATGAATGGAATATAGATGAGCAGAAGTAGATGAGTCATCACAAAATTATCAGCTGGTTTTTGAAATTTTGAACAAAGGATTTTCAAAGTTTCGCATTCTGTCAAAAACAAATCGGTAAGACCGAAGCAAAAGTTTCGGTAGCACTGAGACTGACTGTCCCTCTTAACAAAAACTTGGCACCCTTTTCGGTGAGACAGAAAAGGAGTGCTCAATTTCACCGAGACAGTTCTCAGCACACAGAAACGAAAATTGGTGGTACCGATTTTCTTGATTCGGTTCTACCGAGTTGCGTCGGGCGGAAGGCAAAACCCTAGAAATCAATGTTTCGCTAGCCTATGGGGATTTCTTGTGGATAGGAATAAGTGCAGTGAGTGGCTTATAGAGAAAATCAAGTCCAGTGCGCAAGAATCAGAAGGGAGAGCGCAAGGGTGGTCGAATCCGTACCCTAACTTGGTGCGGATCCGCTACGGCAGCGACGATGGAGCAGATTTCGTCGACGGTGGCAATTCCCAGCGGCGGAGGAGCGCAGGAAGACAAGGGCGACGACCAGGGGTCTCGAGGCGGCAGCTTAAGGTTCTGAGGTGCGACATTTGAAGATAGAAATTCAAAGCGTCGGGGTCCACAACATATATACCCTCCACTATCGGTGATACCAATTTTATGTTTTCGGTGTCACCGAGTTCCACAACTGTCAGCTGACAAGGAAACTCGGTGTAACCGAGAATATGAAATCGGCAATACCGAGATTGAAAACCAGATCAACCCTAGGCATTCGGTGAGACCGAGATTATGGAGTTGGTTCGACCGAGATGCACTTGGGAGGTTTTAATGGTCAGTCCTTGTCGATACGGAACTCCGAGTGCTCCACACACAGAGGGATCGAAAAACACTTGTTCAAATTTTGTGATGCAACATGAATGGAATATGAGGTGAGAAAGCATAGATAGCTAAAGAGTGGTCCTAGGCATTCTTGTCCATCCAATTGGCAAAAGAGAAAATCAATAACCAAATAGATGTCAAAAGAAATCATGAAAAACATGCACAAACACACTAGCATCTAACAAGCACTTGGGTGATGACGAAGTCATCTATATATGAGTATTTAACATAGGAGCCAAGTAAGAGTACTTGATCATAGGTCATACTCATCGTTTAAGCACAAGTGGGTTACCACTTTTACATAAAGCATTTAAAGTTGTCACATGCTAAGAGATGCTTTGACTCAAGTCTTAGAGTAAAGCTCCCCCTTAATGTGACATCCCCCCATAAGAGGGATAAACTAACCTTGAGTTTTGTCGATGAAGACTTCATGTTGGTAAGGTAGTTGTGGATGCTCAATGTTGATGAAGATCACCAAGAGTTGGGAGCATCCTTGTTGTTTCCTTACTCCTCTCACCTACATGGGTTAGTGTTGGGGAATGTTGCATGGGAAACAAAAAAATTCCTACGCACACGCAAGATCTATCCATGGTGATGAGCATCTACGAGAGGGAGAATGGATCTACGTACCGTTGTAGATCGCTAAACGGGAAGCGTCAAGAAACGCGGTTGGTGTAGTCGAACGTCTACGCGATCCAAATTGCCGAGCATCCCGTGATCTCATCACGATCCGTCCCGCGATCCTATCATGATCCATCCCGCGAACTCATCACGATCCATCCCGCGATCTCATCACGATCCTTCCCGCGATCTTGATCACAGCCCTTCCGATCTAGCACCGAACGGACGACACCTCTGCGTTCAGCACACGTACAGCTTGATGACGATCTCCGCCTTCTTGATCCAGCAAGAGGGAGCGGAGAGGTAGAAGAGTTCTCCGGCAGCATGACGGCGCTGCAGCGATGGCGGTGGAGCTATTCTGGCAGGGCTTCGCCTAAGCACTGCAGAAAACCGATCTAGAGGAGAAACTATGCACTAGAGGAACGGGTAGCACGTGGCTGAAAATCTTGTGCCAAACCCTAAAATCCTCTAGTATATATAGGAGGAGAGGAGGAGGAGGCCTGGCCCTCAAGGGTCCAGCTCTATGCTTCAGCCGAACCAAGAAGGGAGGAGTCCTCCTCCTCCACTCCTAGTAGGATTAGGACTCCTTCCTTATTTGGTCCTTTTTGCCTTTTTTCACCTTTTTCCTTTTGGGCTTTTCTTCCCAGCCGCATGGGCCTTGTGTGGGAATTCCACCAGCCCACTAAGGGCTGGTATTCACCCTCCCACAGCCCATGTAGCCTCTTGGATCGAAATACCCCTACCGATGGTCCCCCGGTACACTACCAGCACTCCCGGTACACTACCGATGAGCCCGAAACTTTTCCGGTGACCAAAACAGGACTTCCTATATATTAATCTTTACCTCCAGACCATTCCGGAGCTCCTCGTGACGTCCGGGATCTCATCCAAGACTCTAAACAACCTTCGGTCACCACCATGCATAACTTCATACTACCGAAATGTCACCAAACCTTAAGTGTGCAGACCCTGCGGGTTCAAGAACTATGTAGACATGACCGAGACACCTCTACGGTCAATAACCAATAGCAGGACCTGGATGCCCATATTGGTTCCTACATATTCTACGAAGATCTTTATCGGTCGAACCTCTATGTCAAGGATTCAGTTAATCCCGTATGATGTTCCCTTTGTTCTTCGGTATGTTACTTGCCCGAGATTCGATCGTCGGTATCTGTATACCTAGTTCAACCTCGTTACCGGCAAGTCCCTTTACTCGTTCCATAATACAAGATCCCGTGGCTAACACTTAGTCACATTTCTTGCAAGGCTTATTGTGATGTTGTATTACCGAGTGGGCCCTGAGATACCTCTCCGTCACACGGAGCAACAAATCCCAGTCTTGATCCATGCTAACCCAACAGGCACCCTCGGAGATACCTGTAGAGTACCTTTATAGTCACCCAGTTACGTTGCGACGTTTGATACACACAAGGCACTGCTCCGGTGTCAATGAGTTGCATGATCTCATGGTCATAGGAACAGATACTTGACATGCAGAAAACAGTAGCAATAAACTAACACGATCATATGCTACGTTTGTAGTTTGGGTCTTGTCCATCACACCATTCTCCCAATGATGTGAACCCATTATCAAATGACATCTCATGTCCATGGCTAGGAAACCTTAACCATCTTTGATCAACGAGCTAGTCTATTAGAGGCATACTAGGGACATGGTTTTGTCTATGTATCCACACATGCATCTAAGTCTCCAATCAATACAATTATAGCATGGATAATAAACGATTATCATGAACAAGGAAATATGATAATAAATAATTTATTATTGCATCTAGGGCATATTTCCAACAGTCTCCCACTTGCACTAGAGTCAATAATCTAGTTCACATCACCATGTGATTCGCATTGTTATGAATCTAACACCCAATGAGTTCTGGGGCTCGATCATGCTTTGCATGTGAGAGAGGTGTTTATAGTCAACGGGTCTTGCGACATTCAGATCCGTGTGTACTTTGCAAATTTCTATGTCTAACCGTAAACACTGTTACCACACTCCACTTGGTACTATTCCAAAATGGCTGCTCCACTATACGTATCTAGATTGCTACTACGAGTCATCCGGATTGGTCTTAAAGCTTGCATCGACGTAACTCTTTACGATGAACTCTTTATCACCTCCATAATCGAGAAACATCTCCTCAGTCTTTTAGTTACTAAGGATAATCTTGACCACTGTCCAGTGCTCCATTCCAGGATCACTTTGAAACCTTTCGGCCATACTTATGGCGAGGCTGACATCGGGTCTTGTGCACAGCATTGCATACATGATAGAGCCTATGGCTAAAGCATAGGGGATGACACTCATATTTTCTCTATCTTCTGTAGTCAGTGGGCATTGAGTCTTACTCAACTTCACACTTTACAAATCAGGAGAGAACTCTTTCTCTGACTGATCCATTTTGAACTCTTTCAAAATCTTGTCAAGGTATGTACTCATTGAAAGTCTCATCAAGCATCTTGATCTATCTCTATAGATCTTGATGCTCAACAATTAGGTAGCTTTATCCAGGTATTCCTTTGAAAAACTCTTTTCAAACAACCGTTTATGCTTTCCAGAAATTCTACATCATTTTCGATCAACAATATGTCAACCACATATGCTTACCAGAAACTCTATAGTGCTCCCACTTACTTTATTGTAAATACAAGTTTCTCGCAAAGTTTGTATAGACTTAAAAACTTTAATCACCTCATCAAAGTGTATATTCCAACTCTGAGATGCTTGCTTCAGTTCATAGAAGGATCACTGAAGCTTGCACACCTTTTAGCATCCCTAGGACTGACAAAAACTTCTGGTTGTATCACATACAACCTTTCCTCAAGTAAACTGTTAAGGAAACGATGTTTCGTCATCCATCTGCCAGATTTCATAATTGAAAAATGCAGCAACTGCTAACATAATTCCAAAAGACTTTAGCATCCCTACGAGTGAGAAAGTCTCATCGTAGTCAACTTCCTTGAACTTGACGGAAACTTCTTTGCGACAAGTCGAGCTTTATAAATGGTGACATTCACCATCAGCGTCTATCTTCATCTTAAAGGTCCATTTGTACTCAACGACCTGCCGTCCAATGAGCAAGTCTACCAAAGTCTATACTTGGATTTCATACATGGATCCTTTCTCGGATTTTATGGCCTCTAACCATTTGTCGGAATCTGGGCCCATCATTGCTTCTCCACAGCTCGTAGGTTCATCGTTGTCCAACAACATGACCTCAAGGACAGGGTTGTCGTACCGCTCAGGAGCAGTACACATTCTTGTCGACCTACGAGGTTCAACAGTAACTTGATACGAAGCTTCATGATCATCATCATTTACTTCCTCTTCAACTGACATAGGTTCCACAGAAACACCTTTCTGCGCTGCGCTACTCTCTGATTGAAACAAAGGTTCAACAACCTCATCAAGTTATATCTTCCTCCCACTCAATTCTTTCGAGAGAAACTTTTCCTCGAGAAAGGACCCAGTTTTAGCAACAAACACTTTATGCCTGGATCTGAGATAGAAGGTTTACCCAACTTTCTTAGGGTATTCTATGAAGATGCATTTGTCCGCTTTGGGTTCGAGCTCATTAGGTGAAAACTTTTTATAAGTGTTGCAGCACCAAACATTAAGAAATGACAGCTTAGGTTTCTATCAAACGATATGGTGTCATCTTAACGGATTTAGATGGTGCCCTATTTAAAGTGATTGTAGTTGTCTCTAATGCATAACCCCAAAATTATAGTAGCAAAACGATAAGAGACATCATAGCACGCACCATATCCAATAGAGCATGACTATGACGTTCGGACACACCATCACACCATGGTGTTCCAAGTGGCGTGAGTTGTGAAATAACTTTCACATTGTCTTAAGTTGTATGCCAACTCGTAACTCAGATATTCACCTCCACGATCATATCGCAGACATTTTTATCTTCTTGTTATGATGAATTTTAAACTTCACTCTGAATTTGCTTGAACCTTTCAAACGATTCAGACTTGTGTTTCATTAAGTAAATATACACTATATATACTCAAATCATCAGTGAAGGTAAGAAAATAACGATATCCACCGCACGCTACAAGACTCATTGGATTGCATACATCAACATGTATCGTTTCCAATAAATTACTTGCCCGCTCCATCAATCCGGAAAACGGGGTCCTTAGTCATCTTGCCTAAGAGGGATGGTTCGCATGTTTCAACCGATTCGAAACTGAATGAGTCCAAAGATCCATCAACATGGAGTTTCTTCATGCACTTTATACCAATCTGACATTTAGCGGCAGTGCCACAAGTAAGTGGTACTATCATTATTAACTTTGTATCTTTTGGCATCAATGTTATGAACATGTGTATTACTACGATCAAGATTCAACAAACCATTCTCACTGGGTGCATGACCATTGAAGGTATTATTCATGTAAACAGAATAACCATTATTCTCTAACTTAAATGAATAACCATGTTGCAATAAACATGATCTAATCATGTTCATGCTTAACGCAAACACCAAATTACATTTATTTAGATTTGTCACTAATCCCGAAGATAGAGTGTGCGATGTTGATCACATCAACTTTGAAACATTTCCAACACACATCGTCACCTCACACTTAGCTAGTTCTCCGTTTATTCCGTAGCTTTTATTTCGAGTTACTAACATTTAGCAACCGAACCGATATCCAATACCCAGGTGCTACTAGGAGTACTAGCAAGGTACACATCAATAACACGTATATCAAATATACTTCTATCGACGTTGCCAACCTTCTTATCTACCAAGTATCTAGGGTTGTTTCGCTTCAGCATCCGCTCTCCTCATAATCGAAGCACTTAGTCTTGGGTTTGGGTTCAACTTTGGGTTGCTTCACTGGAGCAGCAACTGACTTGCCATCCATGAAGTTTCCCTCCTTGCCCTTGCCCTTCTCGAAAATAGTGGTTTTACTAACCATCAACACTTGACGCTCCTTCTTGATTTCTACCTTCGCGGTGTCAAGCATCGCGAACAACTCAGGGATCATTACTTCTATCCCTAGCGTTTTATAGTTCATCACCAAGTTCTAGTAGCTTAGTGACAGTGACTTACAGAACTATATCAATCACTATCTTATCTGGAAGAACAACTCCCACTCGATTCAAGCGATTGTAGTACCTAGACAATCTGAGCACATGCTCAACGATTGAGATATTCTCCTTCATCTTGCAGGCAAAGAATCTTGTTGGATATCTCATATCTTGCAACACGGGCATGAGCCTGAGATCCTAATTTCAGCTCTTTAGAACATCTCATATGTTTCGTGACGTTTCAAAACGTTTCGGAGCCTCAATTCTAAGCCGTAATGCATGACGCACTAAACTATCAAGTAGTCATCAGAACGTGCCTGTCAGATGTTCACAACATCTACAGACGACGCTAGAGGGGTTGGCACACCGAGCGGTGCATTAAGGACATAAGCCTTCTGTGCAGCAATGAGGACAATCCTCAGATCAACCCAGTCCACAATATTGATACCATCATCTTTCAACTCTATTTCTCTAGGAACATATAAAAATTCAAGGGAGCTACAGCGCGAGCAAGTAATCTACAACATAATTTGCAAAGACACTACTGACTATGCTCATGATAATGAGTTCAATTAATCATATTACTGAAGAACTCCCACTCAAATTGACATCCCTTCCGGTCATTCGAGTGATACATGATCCAAATTCACCAACTCAAGTCCGATCATCACGTGAGTTGAGGTGGTTTCAATGGTGAACATCATCATGTTGATCATATCTACTATATGACTCATGTTCGACCTTTCGGTCTCTTGTGTTCCGAGGCCATGTCTATACATTCTAGGCTCGTCAAGTTTAACTCGAGTGTTCTGCATGTGCAACACTGGCTTGCACCCATTGTATGTGAACATAGAGTCTATCACACCCGATCATCACGTGGTGTCTCGACACAACGAACTTTCGCAACGGTGCACACTCGGGGAGAACACAATTTATCTTGAAATTAAGTGACGGATCACCTTATAATGCTACCGTCGTCCTAAGCAAAACAAGGTGCATAAAAGGATTAACATCACATGCAAATCATAAGTGACATGATATGGCCATGAACTTGTGCTTTTGATCTCCATCTTGAAAGCACCGGCATGATCTCCATCGTCACCAGCATGACACTATGATCTCCATCATCTTGATCTCCATCAATGTGTCACCATCGGGGTTGTCGCGCACACCATGCTTCTACTACTATTGCTACCGTTTAGCGATAAAGTAAAGCATTACATAGCGCTTAATGATTGACACACAGGTCATACAATAATTAAAGACAACCCTATGGCTCCTGCCGGTTGCCATACTCATCGACATGCAAGTCGTGATATTCTATACAACACATGATCATCTCATACATCACATATATCTCATCATGTAATTGGCCATATCGTATCACAACATACCCTGCAAAAACAAGTTAGACGTCCTCTAATTGTTGTTGCATGTTTTACGTGTCTGCTACGGGTATCTAGCAAGAACAATTCTCACCTACGCATAAACCACACCGGTGATACATAAGTTGCTTTTCAACCTTCTCAAGGACTGCCTTAGTCGAATTCGATCCAACTAAAGTAGGAGAAACAGACACCCGCCAGCCATCTTTGTGCAACGAGGTTACACGTCAGTCGATGGAACCGGTCTCTCGTAAGCGTACGAGTAAGGTTGGTGCACCACGCTTCATCCCACAATACTGCTGAACCAAAACACGACCAAGGGAGGAAGCAATCTAAGCATTAACTCCCACAAACTCTTTGTGTTCTACTCGAGATCTCATCTACACATAGACCTAGCTCATGATGCCACTGTTGGGGAACGTTGCATGGAAAACAAAAAATTTCCTACGCACACGCAAGATCTATCCATGGTGATGAGCATCTACGAGAGGGAGAGAGGATCTACGTACCCTTGTAGATCGCTAAGCGGGAAGCGTTAAGAAACGCAGTTGGTGTAGTCGAACGTCTTCGCGATCCAAATCGCCGAGCGTCCCGCAATCTCATCATGATCCGTCCCGCGATCCAATCACGATCCGTCCGGCGAACTTATCACGATCCATCCCGCGATCTCATCACGATCCGTCTCACGATCTTGATCACTATCCTTCCGATCTAGCGCCGAACGGACGGCACCTCCGCGTTCAGCACACGTACAGCTTGATGACGATCTCCGCCTTCTTGATCTAGCAAGAGGGAGCGGAGAGGTAGAAGAGTTCTCCGGCAGCATGACGGCGTTACGGTGATGGCGGTGGAGCTATTTCCAGTAGGGCTTCGCTTAAGCACTGCAGAAAACCGATCTAGAGGAGAAACTATGCACTAGAGGAACGGGTAGCACGTGGCTGAAAATCTTGTGCCAAAACCCTAAAATCCTCTAGTATATATAGGAGGAGAGGAGGAGGAGGCTTGAACCTCAAGGGGCCAGCTCTATGCTTCGGACGAACCAAGGAGTGAGGAGTCCTCCTCCTCTACTCCTAGTAGGATTAGGACTCCTTCCTTATTTGGTCCTTTTTGCCTTTTTCCACCTTTTTCCTTTTGGGCTTTTCTTCCCAGCCGCATGGGCCTTTGTGGGACTTCCACCA
Source organism: Hordeum marinum (assembly GCA_022496015.1). Classification (NCBI taxonomy): domain Eukaryota; kingdom Viridiplantae; phylum Streptophyta; class Magnoliopsida; order Poales; family Poaceae; genus Hordeum; species Hordeum marinum. The sequence continues at coordinate 581,243,404 of CM039673.1, forward strand.
GCCCACTAAAGGCTGGTATTCATCCTCCCACAGCCCATGTAGACTCTTGGGTCGAAATACCCCTCCCGATGGTCCCCCGATACACTACTGGCACTCCCGGTACACTACCGATGAGCCCGAAACTTTTCCGGTGACCAAAACAGGACTTCCTATATATCAATCTTTACCTATGGACCATTCCGGAGCTCCTCGTGACGTCCGGGATCTCATTCGGGACTCCGAACAACCTTCAGTCACCACCATGCATAACTCTATACTACCGAAACATCACCAAACCTTAAGTGTGCAGACCTTGCGGGTTTGAGAACTATGTAGACATGACCGAGACACCTCTATGGTCAATAACCAATAGCGGGACTTAGATGCCCATATTGGTTCCTACATATTCTACGAAGATCTTTATCGGTCGAACCTTTATGTCAAGGATTCAGTTAATCCCGTATGATGTTCCCTTTGTTCTTCGGTATGTTACTTGCCCGAGATTCGATCGTCGGTATCTGTATACCTAGTTCAACCTCGTTACTGGCAAGTCTCTTTACTTGTTCTGTAATACAAGATCCCGTGGCTAACACTTAGTCACATTTCTTGCAAGGCTTATTGTGATGTTGTATTACCGAGTGGGCCTTGAGATACCTCTCCGTCACACGGAGTAACAAATCCCAGTCTTGATCCACGCCAACCCAACAGACACCCTCGGAGATACCTGTAGAGTACCTTTATAGTCACCCAGTTACGTTGCGACATTTGATACACACAAGGCACTCCTCCGGTGTTAGTGAGTTGCATGATCTCATGGTCATAGGAACAGATACTTGACATGCAGAAAACAGTAGCAATAAACTAACACGATCATATGCTACGTTTGTAGTTTGGGTCTTGTCGATCACACCATTCTCCCAATGATGTGATCCCATTATCAAATGACATCTCATGTCCATGGCTAGGAAACCTTAACCATCTTTGATCAATGAGCTAGTCTATTAGAGGCATACTAGGGACATGGTTTTGTCTATGTATCCACACATGCATCTAAGTCTCTGATCAATACAATTATAGCACGAATAATAAACGATTATCATGAAAAAGGAAATATGATAATAACAAATTTATTATTGCCTCTAGGGCATATTTCCAACAGTTAGTCCCAACACACAAGAGACAAATACAAGGATATATATGGACATGGGGTGCAAAGCATATGTTATGATGTCCATTGATTAGTTGATTACCTTGTCACTTGCTTACCTTCGAGGGAATGTGTGACTCCTTGAACTATTGCATTGAGTTGATGTTGAGTGCAAAAAGTCCTTGCCAATAATGAATGTGAGTGAATTTCATTGGCGGAGTCACCCCTCAAGAACTTACTAGTTCTTCTTCTTGGGGACCCACATCAAGTTGATGGGGATCCTTGGTGTAGAAGTAGTCTTTGTAGTAGTTGAGCTTGAAGTAGCCTTGGGAACCCACTCCACCAAAGCTAGGGGTTCATCTCCATATGAGTCAATGTCCTCTTGAAGCTTGTTCTTGCCCTTGAGCTTGTGGTCTTGTGGTGGAAGGTCATCTTGAGTGTTTGTCCCCTTGGGAAGAGTATTTTCATACTTATCCTTTTTAGGAACAAACTTGGGCTTGGGATATTGACCTTCTTCCCACTCAACTCCATTTGCGTTGAAGTAGCCAACACCACGATTCTTCCGGTATCCTCCGTGCTTGGGTACAATTTCCTCAAATTGCTTACATCCGGCAAGACTCTTGTAGATACCTTTTTCTATAATTCCTTTAAATAAAGCATTTTCTCACTCAAGTGTAACTTGTCTAAGAGAATCATCATTAGTGGAATCAATAGAACTACTAGAAGCAACATCATTGGGTTTAGCATTTTTATTGTTGCTACTAGATGAAGAACCTTTCTTGCCTTTGTTACTAGATTGCTTAGTTTTAACTTGAGGCATGAAAGTAGACAAGAGTAGTCGTTTGGCTAGATAAGATGAAGTATTCTTTCGGAGATCGTCATTCATAGCTTTGAGAAACTCATGCTCTTGCTCCAAGTTGAGCTTCTCGAAGCGTAGCTTCTCATCAGTTCTCACAAGCTCTCTATGATCTTCGAGAGTAGATTCATGAGCTAACTTAAGAGTGTTTAGTTCTTTAGTTAGTTGTTCTATTTTCATCTTATCATCATCAAATGACTCATCTTGACTAGCATGAGAATTATCAAGTTTATTTTGATCAATATTACTAGTTTTATCACAAAGCAAGTCATCATCACAAAGTAAATCATCTTCATCACTATCAAAATCAAGATACTCGGGGTGTGATACCTTGGGGCCTTTAGCCATGAAGCAACTTCCACTCTCTTTGTTTGGTGAATCAAATAGATCGTAGGAGTTGGTAGTCACTAGAGCAATTCCGGCAACACCATCATCTTGACTATAGTCGGAGTCAGAGTGATAGCTTCTTTCAGAGTTGTTGTCGAAGTCAGAGCCGAAAACCCATTCACCAACACGAGCTTGATGTTTTCTTCTTGTGTAGCTCTTGGTGTACTTGTCCTTCTTCTTCAAATCTCTACTTCTCCTTGAGTGTCTTCATTCATAACTATCATCTCTACTCCTTCTCTCTCTTTGTGGTGATTCATTCCTTGAGCTTTGTCTTCAAGGTGACTCTTCTCTTCTTTTGTAGGGAGTCGTGCACTCATTTGAGTAGTGTCCGGTCTTCCCACAATTGTAGCAATTGCGGTCACGACTTGACAAACGTTTCTCTTCATATCTTGAGTTGGAGTTTCTTTCTCTGCCTCTGTTCTTGTAGAACTTATTGAATTTCTTGACCATGAGGCTTATCTCTTCATTGGTGACAAGGTTGTTGCTTGAAGTTGCGGGAGCATCACATGTGGCTTTGTAAGCACCGCTAGACTTGTGATGAGGTTCTTCCTTATCTTTGAGTGTCATCTCATGAGCAACAATCCTTCCAATGACTTCCGTAGGCTTGAGATCTTTGTAGTTTGGCATCATTTGGATCAATGTGCACACGGTGTCGTATCTCTCATCCAAATCTCGAAGTATCTTCTTGATGATGAATTTGTCGGTCATTTCTTCGCTTCCTAAGCCGACAATCTCATTGGTGATGAGTGCTAGCCTAGAGTACATCTCTGTGACTCCTTCACCATCCTTCATCTTGAACTTGTCAAGCTGACCTTGAAGAACATCTAACTTGGATTCTCTCACGGACTCGGTTCCTTCATGCATATCAACCAAAGTGTCCCAAATCTCTTTTGCATTCTCAAGATGGCTGATTTTATTGAATTCTTCAGGGCATAAGCAGTTGAAGAGAATGTCGCATGCTTGAGCATTGAGTTGCAACATCTTCAACTCATCTGTGGTCGCTTCACGATCCGGTTCCCATCCATCCGCAAAGAACTCACCTTGCAAGCCAACACGAACAACAGCCCTCATATGGCAGGGTTATGACAAAGAATATGCATATTCATTTTGTGCTTCCAACTAGCAAAATTAGTGCCATCAAAGTAGGGACCTCTACGATGATAACTTCCCTCACTAGACTCCATACACTCCTTTTTTGTGAGACCTAAGCAATGGAGACCAAAGCTCTGATACCACTTGTAGGACCGAAAGTATGTCTAGAGGGGGGTGATTAGACTACTTGACCAAATAAAAGTTTTGCCTACACCATGTTTTAGGGTTGACAGTTTTTAGCATTTCATGGCAAGTCAAGTACACCCAACACATGCAGGTCTAAGAGTATATAGCAGCGGAATGTAACAACAAGCATGTATAGAAGGGATAGGGTAGGAAGATCAAACTTAGTTGTGGACACGATCCCGTGGTTCCGATAGGTGGCGCTATTGTACATCCACGTTTATGGAGTCTTCAACCCACGAAGGGTAACGGTCGCGAGAGTCCATGAAGGGCTCCACCCAAAAGGGTCCATGAAATTAGCAACCTTGACTATTCCATAACGGTTTCCGTCCACGAAGGACTAGCCTCACTATGGGCAGATCTTCACGAAGTAGGCGATCTCCTTGCCCTTACAAACTTCTTGGTTCACTCCACAAAACGAAGTAGGAGGCTCCCAAGTGACACCTAACCAATCTAGGAGGCGCCACCCTCCAAAAGGTAATAGGCTCGGTAATGACGATGAACTCCTTGCTCTTGTGCTTCAAGATGATAGACTCCTCAACACACAATCTCTCTCTCACAGGTTTGGCTTGGTAGAAGAGATGGGATTGGTGGAAAGAAACTTGGGGAGGCTAGAAATCAAGATACATATGATTGGAGTGGAATATCTTGACCTCAACACAAGGGTAGGTGGTGGTTCTCTTGTTGGAAATATGCCCTAGAGGCAATAAATAAAGTGTTTATCATTGTATTTCCTTGTTCATGATAATCGTTTATTATCCATGCTATAATTGTATTAATTGGAAACATGGATACATGTGTGGGTACATAGACAAACACAATGTCCCTAGTATGCCTCTAGTGAACTAGCTCGTTGATCGAAAGATGGTTAAGGTTTCCTAGCCATGGACATGAGATGTCATTTGGTAACGGGATCACATCATTAGGAGAATGATGTGATGGACAAGACCCAAACTACAAACGTAGCTTATGATCGTGTTAGTTTATTGCTACTGTTTTCTGCATGTCAAGTATATGTTCCTATGACCATGAGATCATGCAACTCACAAATATCGGAGGAGTACCTTGTGTGTATCAAACGTCGCAACCTAACTGGGTGACTATAAAGGTGCTCTAGAGGTGTCTCCGAGGGTGTCTGTTGAGTTGGCATGGATCAAGACTGGGATTTGTTACTCCGTGTGACGGAGAGGTATCTCAAGGCCCACTCGGTAATACAACATCACAACAAGCCTTGCAAGCAATGTGACTAAGTGTTAGGTAAAGATTCATATATAGGAAGTCCCGTTTTGGTCGCCGAAAAAGTTTCGGGCTTATCGGTAGTGTACCAGGAGTGCCGGTAGTGTACCGGGAGGGGTATTTCGACCCAAGAGGCTTAATGGGCTGTGGGAAAGTAATAACCAGCCCTTAGTGGGCTGGTGGAACAACCACAATAGGCCCATGTGGCTGGAAGAAAGAAACCCAAAGGAAAAAAGGTGGGAAAAAGGCTAAAAGGAGGAATCCTAGTCCTACTAGGAGTGGAGGAGGAGAGTCCTCCTCCACCTCCCACTTCGGCCGAAGCCTCCAAGGCTTGGAGGCAAGGCTTCCTTTCCTCCTCACTCCCTCTTATATATACTAGTGGATTTCTAGGTTTTTGCACTAGTTTTTCCAGCCACGTGCAACCCTAATCTCTAGTGCATAGTTTCTCCTCTAGATCGGTTTTCTGTAGTGCTTAGGCGAAGCCCTGCCGGAATTGCTCCACCACCATCGCCGGAGTGCCGTTAGGCTGCCGGAGAACTCCTCTTCCTCTCCACTCCCTCTTGCTGGATCAAGACGGTGGAGATCGTCATCAAGCTGTACGTGTGCTGAACGCGGAGGTGTCGTCCGTTCGTGCTAGATCGGAAGGATCATGATAAAGTTCGTGAGACGGATCGTGATCAAGTTTGTGGGACGGATCGTGATCAAGATCGTGGGATGGATCGTGATTGGACTACGGGACGGATCGTGATTGGATCGCAGGACGCACGGCGATTTGGATCGCGAAGACGTTTGACTACACCAACCGCGTTTCTTAACGCTTCCCGCTTAGCGATCTACAAGGGTATATAGATCCACTCTCCCTCTCGTAGATGCTCATCACCATGGATAGATCTGCATGTGCGTCGGAAATTTTTTGTTTCCCATGCAACGTTCCCCAACAGTGGCATCATGAGCTTGGTTTATGTGTAGATGAGATCTCGAGTTGAACACAAAAGGTTTGTGGGCGTTGATGCTTAGATTGCTTCCTCCCTTGGTCGGATTTTGGTTCAGCGGTATTGTGAGATGAAGCGGCCAGAACCAACATTACTCGTACGCTTACGAGAGACCGCTTCCCTCGACGCAACTTGTTGGCTAGATGGCTTGCGGGTGGCAGTTTCTCTCACTTTAGTTGGATCGGATTCGACAAAGGTCGTCCTTGAGAAGGTTGAAAAGAAAATTATCTATCACCGTTGTGGTTTATGCGTAGGTGAGAATCGTTCTTGCCAGAAACCCGTAGCAGCCACGTAAAACATGCAACAACAATTAGAGGACGTCTAACTTGTTTTTGCAGGGTATGTTATGATGTGATATGGCCAATTACATGATGTGATATATGTGATGTATGAGATGATCATGTGATGTATATAATTTCACGACTTGCATGTCGATGAGTACGGCAACCGAAAGGAGCCATAGGGTTGTCTTTAATTATTCTATGACATGCGTGTGAATCATTAAGCGCTATGTAATGCTTTACTTTATCGCTAAACGGTAGCAATAGTAGTAGAAGCATGTTGGGCGCGACAACCCCGAAGGCGACACGTTGATGGAGATCAAGATGATGGAGATCATGGTGTCTTGCCGGTGACGATGGAGATCATGCCGGTGCTTTCAAGATGGAGATCTAAAGCAGAAGTTCATGGCCATATCATGTCACTTATGAATTGCATGTGATGTTAATCCTTTTATGCACCTTGTTTTGCTTAGTACGACAGTAGCATTATAAGGTGATCCCTCACTTAAATTTCAAGATAAATTGTGTTCTCCCCGAGTGTGCACCGTTGCAAAAGTTCGTCGTGTTGAGACACCACGTGATGATCGGGTGTGATAGACTCTACGTTCACATACAACAGGTGCAAGCCAGTGTTGCACGCGTAGAACACTTGGGTTAAACTTGACGAGCCTAACAGGTACAGACATGGCCTCGGAACACAAGAGACCGAAATGTCGAACATGAGTCATATAGTAGATATGATCAAGATAATGATGTTCACCATTGAAGCCACCTCAACTCACATGATGATCGGACTTGAGTTGGTGGATTTGGATGATGTGACACTCAGATGACCTGAGGGATGTCAATTTGAGTGGGAGCTTTAGTAATTTGATTAACTAAACTCATTATCTTGAACAATAGTCTAAGTAAACTTTGCATATTTATGTTGTAGATCAATGGCTCGCGCAGTAGCACCCCTGAATTTTAATGCGTTCCTAGAGAAAGCTAAGTTGAAAGATGATGGAAGTAACTTTGTTGACTGGGCCCGTAATCTGAGGATTATCCTCACGGCTTCCCAGAAATTATATGTTCTTGATGCACCACTTGGTGACCAACCAGAAGACATGACCTCCGAAGACGTTAAGAACGCTTGGGAGGCACGTACTGGAGATTACTCAATAGTTCAGTGTGCAATATTGTATGGCTTAGAACCGGGACTTCAAAGACGTTTTGAACGTCATGGAGCATATGAGATGTTCCAGGAGTTGAAGTTTATCTTTCAGAAGAACGCCCGAATCGAGAGGTATGAAACCTTTGATAAGTTATATGCTTGCAAGATGGAGGAGAACGGGTCTATCAGTGAACATATATTCAGAATGTCTGGGTATTCAACTCATCTAGCGGAGTTGGGAATTGCCCTTCCGCCAGAGGCGATCACTGATAGAGTTCTTCAATCACTGCCACCTAGTTACAAGAGCTTTGTGATGAACTATAACATGCACGGGATGAACAAGTCAGTCGCCGAGCTGTTTGCGATGCTAAAAGTCGCCGAGTCTGAAATCCAGAAAGAACATCAAGTGTTGATGGTCAATAAAACCACTAGTTTCAAGAAAAATAGCAAAGTCAAGGGCAAGGGCAAGAAGGGTAAAACCAAGAAGGATGGCAAAGCAGTTGCTACTCCTGTAAAGAAGCCCAAGCATGGACCTAAGCCAGAAACTGAGTGCTTTCATTGCAAGGGAACTGGTCACTGGAAGCGGAACTGCCCCAAGTACATGGCTCTCAAGAAGGCGGCCAACGACAAACAAAGTATATATGATATACATGTTACTGATGTGTACCTTACTAGCTCTCGTAGTAGTGCCTGGGTATTTGATACCGGTTCAGTTGCTCACATTTGCAACTCAAAGCAGGAACTACAGAATAAACGAAGGCTGGCAAAGGACGAAGTGACGATGCGCGTGGGAAATGGTTCCAAGGTTGATGTGATCGCCGTCGGCACGCTCTCTCTTGGATTACCATCGGGATTAGTGATGAACCTGAATAATTGTTATTTAGTGCTGCGTTAAGCATGAACATTATATCTGGATCTTGTCTATTGCGAGACGGTTACTCATTTAAATCAGAGAATAAAGGTTGTTCTATTTATATGAGTAATATCTTTTATGGTCATGCACCCAATGTTAGGGGTTTATTCATATTGAATCTTGATAGTGATGACACACATATTCATAAAATTGATGCCAAAAGATGTAGAGTTGATAATGATAGTACCACTTTCTTGTGGCACCGCCGTTTAGGTCTTATTGGTGTAAAACGCATGAGGAAGCTCCATGCTGATGGACTTTTGGAGTCACTTGATTTTGAATCACTTGACACATGTGAACCATGTCTCATGGGCAAGATGACTAAAACGCCGTTCTCTGAAACAGTGGAACGGGCGAGTGACTTATTGGAAATCATACATACTGATGTGTGCGGTCCGATGAATGTTACAGCGCGTGGTGGATATCGTTATTTTCTCACCTTCACTGATGACTTAAGTAGATATGGGTATATTTACTTAATGAAACACAAGTCTGAAATGTTTGAAAAGTTCAAGCAAATTCAGAGTGAAGTTGAGGATCATCGTAACAAGAAGATTAAGTTCCTACGATCTGATCGAGGAGGTGAATATCTGAGTTGTGAGTTTGGCAGTCACTTAAGACAGTGTGGAATTGTTTCACATTTGACACCGCCCGGAACACCACAGGATAATGGTGTGTCCGAACGTCATAATCGAACCTTGTTAGATATGGTGTGTTCTATGATGTCTCTTGCTGATTTGCCACTATCGTTTTGGGGTTATGCATTAGAGACAGCTGCATTCACTTTAAATAGGGCACCATCAAAATCCGTTGAGACGACGCCATATGAACTTGGTTTGGCAAGAAGCCAAAGTTGCCGTTTCTTAAAGTTTGGGGATGTGATGCTTATGTCAAAAAGCTTCAGCCTGAAAAGCTAGAACCTAAAGCGGAGAAATGTGTCTTCATAGGATACCCAAAAGAGACAGTCGGGTATACCTTTTATCTCAGATCCAAAGGCAAAGTGTTTGTCGCTAAGAATGGAACATTTCTTGAGAAAGAGTTTCTCTCGAAAGAATTGAGTGGGAGGAAATTAGAGCTTGATGAGGTTATTGAACCTTTACTTCAACCAGAAAGTAGCACAACGTAGAAAGATGTTTATGTGGAACCTGCGACGGTAGAAGAGGAAGTTAATGATGATGATCATGAAGTTTCGGATCAAGCTGCTATTGAACCTCATAGGTCGACAAGGCCACGTACTACCCCTGAGTGGTACGACAACCCTGTCTTGGAGGTTATGTTGTTGGACAACAATGAAACTACGAGCTATGAAGGAGCAGTGATGGGCCCGGATTCCAAGAAATGGTTAGAGGCCATGAAATCCGAGATGAGATCCATGTATGAAAACAAAGTATGGACTTTGGAAGTATTACCTGAAGGGCGAAAGGCCATTCAGAACAAATGGATCTTTAAGAAGAAGACAGACGCGGATGGTAATGTCACCGTCTATAAAGCTCGACTTGTGGCAAATGTTTCTCATTTATGAAGGTGATGAAGAGCTCATCATAAAGGGTTACGTCGATGCAAGCTTTGACACTGATCCGGACGACTCTAAGTCGCAAACCGGATACGTATTTATTCTTAACGGGGGAGCGGTAAGCTGGTGCAGTTCCAAGCAAAGCATGGCAGCTGATTCTACGTGCGAAGCGGAATACATCGCAGCCTCGGAGGCGGCGAAGGAAGGTGTCTAGATGAAGCAGTTCATGACAGATCTTGGAGTAGTGCCCAGTGCACTGAATCCAATGAACCTGTTCTGTGACAACACTGGTGCCATTGCTCTGGCCAAGGAAGTAAGGTTTCACAAGAGGACCAGAGACATAAAGCGACGCTTCAACTCCATCCGCGATTACATCATGGAGAAAGACATAAATATTTGCAAAGTACACACGGATCTGAATGTTGCAGACCCGTTGACTAAACCTCTTCCAAGGGCTAAACATGATCAACACCAGAACTGCATGGGTATTCGATTCATTACAATGTAAATCACATAGTGATGTGAACTAGATTATTGACTCTAGTGCAAGTGGAAGACTATTGGAAATATGCCCTAGAGGCAATAAATAAAGTGTTTATTATTGTATTTCCTTGTTCATGATAATCGTTTATTATCCATGCTATAATTGTATTAATTGGAAACATGGATACATGTGTGGGTACATAGACAAACACAATGTCCCTAGTATGCCTCTAGTGAACTAGCTCGTTAATCGAAAGATGGTTAAGGTTTCCTAGCCATGGACATGAGATGTCATTTGATAATGGGATCACATCATTAGGAGAATGATGTGATGGACAAGACCCAAACTACAAACGTAGCTTATGATCGTGTCAGTTTATTGCTATTGTTTTCTGCATGTCAAGTATATGTTCCTATGACCATGAGATCATGCAACTCACAAATATCGGAGGAGTACCTTGTGTGTATGAAACGTCGCAACGTAAATGGGTGACTATAAAGGTGCTCTATAGGTGTCTCCGAGGGTGTTTGTTGAGTTGGCATGGATCAAGACTGGGATTTGTTACTCCGTGTGACGGAGAGGTATCTCAGGGCCCACTCGGTAATACAACATCACAACAAGCCTTGCAAGCAATGTGACTAAGTGTTAGTTACGGGATCTTGTATTACGAAATGAGTGAAGAGACTTACCAGTAACGAGGTTGAACTAGGTATGGAGATACCGACGATCGAATCTCGGGCAAGTAACATACCGAAGAACAAAGGGAACATCATATGGGATTAACTGAATCCTTGACATAGAGGTTTGACCGATAAAGATCTTCGTAGAATATGTAGGAACCAATGTGGACATCCAGGTCCCGCCATTGGTTATTGACCGTAGAGGTGTCTCGGTCATGTCTACATAGTTCTCGAACCCGCAGGGTCTGCACACTTAAGGTTTGGTGACGTTTCGGTAGTATAGAGTTATGTATGGTGGTGACCGAAGTTTGTTCGGAGTCTCGGATGAGATCCCGGACGTCACGAGGAGCTCCGGAATGGTCCGGAGGTAAAGATTCATACATAGGAAGTCCCATTTTGGTCGCCGGAAAAGTTTTGGGCTTATCGGTAGTGTACCGGGAGGCCTCCGGGAGGGGTATTTCGATCCAAGAGGCTTCATGGGCTGTGGTAAAGTAATAACCAGCCCTTAGTGGTCTGGTGGAACAACCACAATAGGCCCATGTGGCTGGAAGAAAGAAACCCAAAGGAAAAAGGTGGAAAAAAGGCTAAAAGGAGGAATCCTAGTCCTACTAGGAGTGGAGGAGGAGAGTCCTCCTCCACCTCCCACTTCGGCCGAAGCCTCCAAGGCTTGGAGGCAAGGCTGACTCTCCTCATCCCTCCCTCCTATATATACTAGTGGATTTCTAGGGTTTTGCACTCATTTTTCCAGCCACGTGCAACCCTAATCTCTAGTGCATAGTTTCTCCTCTAGATCGGTTTTCTGCAGTGCTTAGGCGAAGCCCTGCCGGAATTGCTCCACCACCATCGCTGGAGCACCGTCAGGCTGCCGGAGAACTCTTCTTCCTCTCCAGTCCCTCTTGCTGGATCAAGATGGTGGAGATCGTCATCAAGCTGTACGTGTGCTCACGCGGAGGTGCCGTCCGTTCGGTGCTAGATCGGAAGGATCGTGATCAAGTTCGTGAGACGGATCGTGATCAAGTTCGTGGGACAGATCGTGATCAAGATCGCGGGACGGATCGTGATTGGATCGCGGGACGGATCGTGATTGGATCGCGGGATGCACGGCGATTTGGATCGCGAAGACGTTCGACTACACCAACCGCGTTTCTTAACGCTTCCCGCTTAGCGATCTACAAGGGTATGTAGATCCACTCTCCCTCTCGTAGATGCTCATCACCATGGATAGATCTGCATGTGCGTAGGAAAACTTTTCTTTCCCATGCAACGTTCCCCAACATCTCTCTCAGAAAATCTGATAGGATAGGTATTGAATAGTTATGAGTGCTTCTCTTCCGAGTAGGTGGTGGTGAAGGGGTATATATAGGCATCCCCAAAAATCCAACCGTTACACACAAAATTACCAACTCGATGACACCGATGTGTTAATCTCGGTGGTACAGAAGTGACCAAAAGGTGGCATCTTTTGAATCTCGGTGAGACCGATATAGGAAACTCGGTTGCACCAATAAGGTGACCAACGGTCAGATTTCCAATCTCGGTGATGCTGATCCAACATTCTCGGTGGGACCGAAAATGTGAATTTGCGTAATAGAAAGTTGGCAACCTAAACTCGGTGGCACCGGTATGGAATCGGTTGCACCGAAGTGGCTAGGGTTTGGCTTGAGTTTGTCTAGGTTCTCGAATCGGTGGCACCGGTATGGGAAAGTTGGTTGCACCGATTTTGAGTGTTAGGTATAGAACAGACTTTTGTGGGAGAGTTTGTGGATGTTTTCGGCGACTATTACTTGTGCACGTGTGAGCATATTGTTCACCAACAAAATCTTACCCCCCCCCCTTTAATAGTATTGGCTCCTATGGACTCAAAGTGATTTCTCATAAATATAAAATGTAGAGTCCTTTTGCTTGAAGCTTGGCCAACCTATTTCCTTGCATCTTGGGGTATGTCCACAATCTCCTTTTGCCAATCCTATCATTGAACATTTCCTGAAATATACTTGGTGGAAACATTAGTTCAATGACTTATATGTTGTTATTAATTACCAAAACCACCAAGGGAGCAAATGTGCTTTCACCCCCGGCATATGTGGAGACGGCGGTCATGATCAAAGTAAGGAAAGAGCATTACGTCAATGGATCTGACATATGTCTTGAATTCTCAGAACTTTTCGAGTTATACCACATGGACTCTATCGACAAAACTCTCATCAGTTGCTATTGTATGTAAGTGATTTATATCTTTAATAACTTAAGTCTCTAGCTAAGATATCGTTCATTGGCTTATCCTCACTATATATGTTCTTTTCTACGCTATTATGCAGATTGAAGATGTGGGAATTGAAACAAGAGGGAATCGATGACATTGGGTTCATCGAACCAAATACCATTCATGGTCATGTGGTAAAACATTATGCCAAGGACACAGAAGATATCTTGGAAAATTTTCTAGAGGCACTAATGAATACCAAATCTACTATAATATTTCCTTACAAGATGGGGTGAGTGTTTACTCTCTTGTATACTACAAATTCTATTTTTGCTTACTAGCTCGCTGTCAAGTGTAGTTGATGAGTTATATGCATGCCTGCCTAATTATATAAACTTCTACGTAGAGACCACTATATCCTCCTAAATATTATCCTCGCGAATAGACTTGTTCAAGTGTACGACTCACTAGATACACTAGAACAATCATACATGGACTTGTATTTTATGATAGAACGGTAATTTCAATCTTTATCGACCTCACTTTCTTTCATTATTTCTTGATATCAAAAGTAATTATAATAACTCTTTTGTTCTTTTCCTTTGTCGCGTAGTGTTTGGAAAAAGATGATACAAAAAAACCATCACGGTCGTCAATGAAAACCGAAGCTGAAGTGGAAAAAGATGCAGGTAATTAAGTAGTACTACTAGGTCCGCGCATCTCTTTAATTCTAGTTTCAATACCATTATCATGCTTGATTATTAATTATCTTACTGAATTCTATTCTTTTGCAAAGTGCGCCAAGCAGCCACAGGGGACAAATTTATATGGATACTTCCTCCGCAAGAACATTCACATCCAGACCGAAGGCCGGATACGTCGTAGAGGAGCACGTGAAAGACAACTCCAGGTTTGGCAGATGATGTCGAAGCTCTCACCCGAGAAAGCTTTGTAGCACTTCAAGCGTAATTTGCGGCATTTATTCTTCGACATGTCATTGATGTAAATGAAGAGCACTATTCCTTACCGCCGCCTCAATAATGCCAGCAAATCAGTAGTAGAAAACTGAGATTTCATCCGGAGCACTAGCTAGCTAGTCCCGATCGGGTTTTGGGCCTTAATTTATAAGTCCAGAATATATATGGATGTGTAATTCCATTTGTATATATACTATGTATGAGATATTGTATATTATATTACATATATATATGCATCAACTTGTGTAATGTTTACAATATGTAGCACGTAAAATAAATTTGAAATGAATGGAAAACACAAGAAAATATAGAGGAAAACTAGAACCTAATTAAAAGCTAAAAAAACAGAACACTTAGTACCGGTTGGTATCACCAACCGATACTAAAGGTCCTCCACCACCAGCCCATGCAGGCAGCCACGTGGTGGGCCTTTAGTACCGGTCCGTGGTCCAACCGGTACTAAAGGTCTGGACCTTTAGTCTCGACCCTTTAGTACCGGTTGGGGAACCGGTACTAAAGGCCCATCCCGACCGGGACTACAGACAGACATTCTACTAGTGGTGTCATGCCCCGAGGGGCCTCATGGGCTGTTGGAGGAGACAAACCAGCCCCTGGTGGGCTGGCTGAAGCCTCCACTAAAGCCCATGAGGTTTGAGAAGGAAAAAAATCCAAAGGTGAAGAGGTGGAAAGAGTTTCCAAGTGGAAAGAAGGAATCCTACTCCTAATAGGATTGGAGTAGGACTCCTCCACCTCTAATTTCGGCCAGATCTTGAGGGTTTGAGGTTGCCTCCTCCCCTCCCTCCCTCCTATATGTACTAGAGGATTTAGAGGGAAGAGCTAACCCTAATTGCCATGTACTGCCCTCTTCTTGCTGGAATTACTCCACCACCATCGACGCAACGCCGTCGCATTGTCAGAGAACTCATCTACCTCTCTGCTCCCTCTTGCTGGATCAAGAAGGCGGAGATCATCATTGAGCTGTACGTGTGCTGAATGCGGAGGTGTCATCCGTTCGACGCTAGATCGGAAGGACCATGATCAAGATCGCGGGACGGATCATGATGAGATCGTGGGACGGATCGTGATTGGATCGCGGGATGCTCGACGATTTGGATTGCGAAGACGTTCGACTACATCAACCGCGTTTCTTAACGCTTCCCGCTTAGTGATCTACAAGGGTACGTAGATCCACTCTCCCTCTCGTAGATGCTCATCACCATAGATAGATCGTGCATGTGCGTAGGAAACTTTTTGTTTCCCATGCAACATTCCCCAACAACAAGCACACCCGAAAATTTTGAGGAAATTGTAGTCTGGTTTTTGCTTAAATAATCATTCTAAAGGAGTGGTATTTACAATCACTTTACTGGGTAAATGATTGATATGATAGGTGGCAGCAATAAAGGCTTCATCCCAATATTTAAGTGGCATAGATGCATGAGCAAGAAGTGAGAGGCCTACTTCCACAATGTGGCGATGTTTGCGTTCGGCAGAGCCGTTTTGTTGATGACCATGAGGGCAAGAGACATGATGTGTTTTGCCTATATCTAGAAAGAAAGAGTTGAGTTTCTCATACTCACCTCCCAATCGCTTTGGACGAAGAGGATTTTCTTGTCAAATTTCCGTTCAACAAGTTTTTTGAATTCTTGGAAAATAGAGAACACTTCAGACTTGAACTTAAGCAAATATATCCAAGTAAACTTGCCATAGTCATCGATAAAACTAACATAGTATTTTTTTTCTTCCAAAAGAATCTCTTGCATGACCCCAAACATCACTAAAAATAAGCTCTAAAGGAGCATGAGATACACTGGTTTGACCGAGGATAAGGAAGTTGATGACTCTTGGCACATTGACAAGCCTCACACACAAACTCTTCTTGTTGACTAGGAGAAAACAAAATATTGCCTTTATTAACTACTTGCTTAACTATAATCAACAACGGATGACCTAATCTTTGATGCCATCTTGCTAATGAGGGCTTGATGACGGAGTGAACTTGACGATGATGAAGATGACTACATGATCTTGATGTGATGGGGTAGAGTCCTCTGACACATCTACCGTGCTGTATGAGCTCCCTCGTTGCCCGATCCTTGATAAAAATATATTTAGGATGAGTTTCAAAGAAGACATTGTTGTCGGTAGTTAAGCGAGACATAGATGCAAGGTTTTTATTGGCTTGTGGAACAAGTAAGACATCTTTTAAGACAAGATCACGTTTGCAAGTGGGGGAATTAATAATAGCTTGACCAATGTGATGGATGTCCATACCTCCACCGCTTGCAGTGTGAATTTGATCGCCGCCAAAGGACTTCTCACGAAGAGCAAGCTTCTCTAGCTCATTAGTGACATGATCTGTGGCACCTGACTCAGCATACCACACCATCCCTTTGTCTTCTTCCTGTTCCCGGATTGCTGCCGCCACATGATGTTCCTAGGGAACATAGTCCTCCTTCTTGCATAGTTGACAGTGGGGCCGACGGGAATTGGAAGAGGAGGCACCAATATGATTGTAGTTGCCCCCATTGTTTTGGTTGAAGTTTCCTCCGCCTCCACCATTCTGGTTGTATCCACCTCCACCTTGGTGACCATATTGGATGGCACCACGCCCGCGACTGCTGTTGTTGTTGCGGTTGCGTCCCTGCTGGTGACCACGCCCGCGACCTCCTATCCCACGCCCACGGGAGATGGTATTGGCAGAAGATTGTCGTGGATTCAGGCCATGAAGCAGGTTGACGCGAGCATCAAAAGAGAGAAGTTGGCTATACAATTCTGGAACGGTGACAGGCTCCACCCGAGCAGCAAGGGCGGACACCATAGGGTTGTATTCAAGATCAAGCCCGGCAAGAATATGTGATGTGATTTTGCCGTCAGAGAGAGGTGGTCCACCGCATGAAATCTCATTGGTGAGGGACTTGATTTTTGCAAGGTAATCGGCCATGCTCATGTTTCCCTTCTGAAGGTTGTTCAGCGCTATCCTGGTGTTGATCAACTCACCTGTGTTTGAGATGCAAAAGTGGCATGAATTGCAGCCCAAACTTTGTGTGGCGTCTGAAGTGTGACCACCTGGGCAAGGATATCGCGAGAGAACGATCCCATCAAGTATCCTTGAAGCTGCTGCTGTTGAGCGATCCAGAGGACACGCGCCATATTGGCAATCTATTCCTCCTTCCCGTCTTTGGTGAGAGGAAGTGCTGCATCTGAGCGCCTTTGAGCTGAGGCAACATGATGGCCTTCCATAGGAGAAAATTGCTCCTGGTTAGCTTCTCTTGGGGTGGAGGTCCGATGGACATGACGTGGTTGGTGCTTGACGATGGGGCGAAGAGGGAGGCGGATGAATCGGTGGTGAGCAAACTCGAGGTGCTAACGAGGGAGGATGAGGTAGTCATGGCTTTCCTTGAAGCTAGACGATATTCGATCTAGAGGAGGAAGAGGCTCTGATGACCATATGAGATATTGTGGAAGTGTATAACCCCTGAGGGTCGTGTGGTTTGTATTAATAGAACACAAGCCGTGGCTTACAAGAAACAGGAGATCGCTCGGATTCATCCTGGAGACGTACAAAAGGTCGGTAGAGAGAGAACTAGAATAGAAGAAGAGATAATGTCTAATTACAATTTAAACATGATTTCGTATCTGTAACAAACTATTCTAACAAGAAATTCATAGGAATTTTCTAGGATATTATTTTTGTTAGAATTTTTTCTTTAGAGCCCATTGGTTCGTAGGAATGCATTCCTATTCCTACACAGGACTGGTTCATGTCCTTCACATTTTAAAAGAAAATAAAAAAGAGTCTAGACTCAATGGAGAAATTTCTATGATGTGAACCAAATGACATCTCTTTTTCTAATCCTACTCATAGGATTTGAGATGCATGTCATCTCATTTCATACAAGTTTCCCATTCTTGTGATAATCCTATCTTATGAACCAAATGAGACCTAAACTTACCCTAGGAATGACGTGCATGCATGTGGCCGAGTTGTTAGGGCATGTACAGTGATGACATATGGATACAGATACTTCATGACAAAAAGTAGGTTGAAGCATCTACATTGATTTTTTTTTCTCCAATGCAAGCTATCATAGTGGGCCTCATCGAGTAAAGAAAATAGAGATTCCAGTACACATGCATCTCTACTTTCCATTTTAAGTTTTCAACTTTTTTGCATCGGACCACACTTTTTCTTCTCAAACACCTGCCTCCTACGGAGGATCCCGCTACATCATCCGAACCTATATCCGATCCTACATGGTATGTGGAGCATCACCCTGGGGCTATGCATCGGTCATGCCCTTATTAACTCATGATCCACCTCAACCAACATGGTGTATACGACCGGTGTTCAGGTGCTCCCAAGGACCAGCCGGAGGCCCTAACAAAGGTCGCTTCGTCTGGCGATGGTAAGGCTCTTAGCTTGTTTGTTTTCCCATGCATGGAATAGCTGAGGCCTCCTTTGGTTTGGAGGAAATTTATAGGATAGAATTTTTGTAGGAATTTTTTCTTTAGGAATGCATTCCTATTCCTACATAGGATTGGTTCATGTCCTTCACAATTTAAAGGAAAATAAAAAAGAGTCTAGACCCAATGGAGAAATTTCTATGATGTGAACCAAATGACATCTTTTTTTAATCCTACTCATAGGATTTGAGATGCATGTCATCTCATTTCATACAAGTTTCCCATTCCTGTGATAATCCTATCCTATGAACCAAAGGAGGCCTAAACTTACCCTAGGAATGACGTGCATGCATGTGGCCGAGTTGTTAGGGCATGTACAGTGATGACATATGGATACAGATACTTCCTGACAGAAAGTAGGTTGAAGCATCTACATTGATTTGTTCTCTCCAATGCAAGCTATCATAGTGGGCCTCATCAAGTAAAGAAAATAGAGATTTCGGTACACATGCATCTCTACTTTCCACTTTAAGTTTTCAGCTTTTTGCATCGGACCACACCTTTTCTTCTCAAACACCCGCCTCCTACCGAGGATCCCGCTACATCATCCGAACCTATATCCGATCCTACATGGTATGTGGAGCATCACCCTGGGGCTATGCATCGGTCATGCCCTTATTAACTCATGATCCACCGCAACCTACATGGTGTATACGACCGGTGTTTAGGTGCTCCCAAGGACCAGCAGGAGGCCCTAACAAAGGTCGCTTCGTCTGGCGATGGTAAGGCTCTTAGCTTGTTTGTTTTCCCATGCATGGAATAGCTAAGGCCTCCTTTGATTTGGAGGAAATTTATAGGATAGAATTTTTGTAGGAATTTTTTCTTTAGGAATGCATTCCTATTCCTACATAGGATTGGTTCATGTCCTTCACAATTTAAAGGAAAATAAAAAAGAGTCTAAACTGGAGAAATTTCTATGATGTGAACCAAATGACATCTTTTTTTCTAATCCTACTCATAGGATTTGAGATGCATGTCATCTCATTTCATACAAGTTTCCCATTCCTGTGATAATCCTATCCTATGAACCAAAGGAGGCCTAAACTTACCCTAGGAATGACGTGCATGCATGTGATCGAGTTGTTAGGGCATGTACAGTGATGACATATGGATACAGATACTTCCTGACAGAAAGTAGGTTGAAGCATCTACATTGATTTGTTCTCTCAAATGCAAGCTATCATAGTGGACCTCATCAAGTAAAGAAAATAGAGATTTCGGTACACATGCATCTCTAGTTTCCATTTTAAGTTTTCAGCTTTTTGCATCGGACCACACATTTTCTTCTCAAACACCCGCCTCCTACTGAGGATCCCGCTATATCATCCGAAACTATATCCGATCTTACATGGTATGTGAAGCATCACCCTGAGGCTATGCATCGGTCATGCCCTTATGAACTCATGATCCACCGCAACCTCCGTGGTGTCTGTGGCCGGTGTTCAGGTGCTCCCGAGGACCAGCAAGAGGCCCTAACAAAGGCGCTCCGTCTGGCGATGGTAAGGATCTTAGCTTGTTTGTTTTTCTTTCCCTCTGCCCTAGTTTCTGTCGTGCCGACTTCCGATGCTTCTGATATCCCTTCTTTCCGGCTCCCTCCTATCGTTGGGCATAAGGTGGGCCTTGTGGGCTTATCGGCACGGCCTGCTGCCTGGCCCAGCCATCCCGATGTATTACATAGTCAGTGGCTATGACGACCGCGCACCACCAAGCGAGAGTCGTTCCATTGCCTGCACCTGCTCAACATCCAGAGGTTGCATCATGCGGGTGCATTACACGTGGAACTGCCCATGCAGATAGGGATCAGGAGAGCCTATCGCCTCCTTCATAGCTCAAAGAAAGACGTGGGTTGAAACATGTTCCCGAAGCGAGAGGCCCCTCATGAATGCACGCAATCTCCTCCAGCGTGAGGGCCACGAGTAAGTCCTTGGCATGGTCCGCTATGAGGGAGACGTAGGGAACCACTTGGCCATTACCTTGCACGCCTCGAGCTTCACTAGTACGTTCTCCATTGGCAACTAGTCGATGGCCATCTGCCACGCGATGCTGCTCTCCATCGTCATCGAGCGACGATTGCAAGAGGAAAGAGGACGGCGGAAGAGAGGGCAACCTGGCATGGGGTGTGGCATGAGGAGGGGGGCCAGACCAGACCTGGCGCTATGCGACCGGTCCAACCCAGACCAGACGCGGTGTGGCATTGGCCACACAAGGCTTATGTGCGGCGCGGGCCGGCCTGAACTGATTTTAGCAGACTAAAAAACATACTTAACCAAGAACAAAACAAGAATCGGCTACGTGGTATGTCAGTCAGAACCCATTTGGAAACAAATGAATTGTGTAAAATGCGTCACAAATGTTTAAATTAGGAATGCAAACTGAGGATTTTTTTTTAAAAAAATCGTCACCATTTGGTGTATTTTGGGCGGCGACGGCGAGTGTTCCGTCGCGTTCCAGAACTGATTCGTATGCTTCGCGCTGAACCTGCACCTGATAATCACCACGGACTTGTCAATTATTTTTACCAGAGACGTCGCAATAGGCACATCATTTTCATGTTAAGATTCGAGGCATTTTGCTTTGCCTTGCTGGGCTGGCATGCATACAGTGCACATACATGCAGCCACAGCTGCGGGCAGAATTCGGCGACCGAATGAATTGATCTGCTGCTATTAGGCACTAGCCAGTATTATATATATGAAAAGGAAGGGCAGCATAACATAAAATAAAATAAAATAAAACGTTTTTTCTTACGATAAGATTCTCCTGGACGTCGCTGGCAGCGGTACAGGTACAGCTGCGGAATTCGGCGACCAGAATCGCTCGTCCACAGTGCACTGTGGTCTTGGATTTTTTTTTTCAGAACACTGTCGTGTTGGGTTTGCCTTTCCGTTATCTCAAACTGTTTTTTTTTTGCGGGTATCTTAAACTAATTATTTTTTCTGCGGGCATCTTAAACTAATTTTTAATGACGACGTAATGACTAAACTAATCGGCGGCGGCTTCATCCACAGCCAACCAGCCGCACGCGCCGGGGACTGAGATTTTCGCCGCGAAAAAAATATATCTACCAGCGCCGGGCCCACGTGCCAGACAGAGGCCGATGGCGATGGACGGGCCCAGCCGGAGCCCAGCCAACTACCACGTGACATTGACCCGCTCTCCCCCCTGTCCAGCTGACGCCGGTCCGGGCTCCGCCTTTTCGAACACGTGAGCATTTCCAGCCGCCTACCGCCTACGTGTCATGCGGAGTGAACAGTTCCGCCGTAGAAAATCAGCACGCTTGCTCTCAGCTCCACCGCAAGTCGAGATGAACGACGACGGCCGCAGTTAAGCGCTCGACGGCGACGTGCACGCATGTTTACAGTACATCTACACGTACACCACAAATGTACGTAAAAAGGACATGTCGTCGTGCTGGAACTGTTATGAACTGATGATGCACGGGTGCGGTGCACGTTTGGTCCGAACGTCGACGTGGCGCCCAGTTTCTGCGTCACGTATTATTCTTGTTCGTTGCATGTTGGGCTTGGCGACTTTGACTCCGTTCCTCGAGCATATAGAAATGACACTAGGTTGTTGTTGGTCTCCATAATTTTAGTGCGACTCGGTTTAGTTAGCCTCCATGTTCCATGTGGTGCGTGCGAAATCGTGGCGCGAATGTCATAGTCAATGCGCTGATTTTCTCAACGGAATTGCATATAAAATTGTAAAACGCGAGAAACAATAATACTATGCACTACGAAGATACTCCCTTCATTTCTAAATATAAGACCTTTTAAAGGTTATACTATGAACTACATACGGATGTATATAGACATA
This sequence comes from Hordeum marinum, assembly GCA_022496015.1. Taxonomy (NCBI): domain Eukaryota; kingdom Viridiplantae; phylum Streptophyta; class Magnoliopsida; order Poales; family Poaceae; genus Hordeum; species Hordeum marinum. Next base: position 581,265,763 of record CM039673.1, read on the forward strand.
TTTTAGAATGTAGATTCGTTTATTTTGCTCCGTACATAGTCTTATAGTGGAATCTTTAAAATGTCTTGTATTCAGAAATGGAGGGAGTAGTATCATATGCATGATACTAGTATATACTGATATTCACAAGTATAAGTAATCTAAAAGACCAATCTATGGAAAAAAAAAGACAAAACATAGACGGAGGCTCAAAAAGTCAAAAGGCGCATTCGCGTTCAAAAGACCGAGTTCCGGTAACGGGATGAGGGAAGGATGCAAAGTTCGCACCCGTTCGGATCGCATGATTCGAACATGTTTTACTGTCCAGAACGATCCTATATCGATTTGTTCAACGATTCAGATACATTTTCTCCTACAAACAAGAGAGAAACACGTGTGCCCGGGGGGATGTAAGTGCGGTGGCAAAACGTTTGAGCCCAGGAGATGAGTTTTTGGTGGTCCAAAGCCATCCGCTAGACTCATGCCGGCCCGAGGGCGGAGCGACCACTCAGTAGAGTCGGCACGGAAGCGGCTAGCCGACCGAGAGCGCCGCCCGCTAAGCACGCCTTCAGTCTGCATTGAAACGAGACATGCGTGCGAAGGCTGACATATCCACGACTACAACGAACATCGAGGAAAATAGATCACCGCCTCCGCGTCGCCGGGTTACGGAGCCGGTGTCTTGTGCAATAGACTGGTCTCCCCTATCAGCAAGCGGATGCATTGTTCGGTTTGAGGTCAGCGATGGAGATGCCTTTACACACTCGACCATCCAAACATCAAATATGGCTCATATGGGTTTGGCTAGATATTAATCAAGTGATAGAAATAAAAAGAAAAAAAATATTTAAAAAAAAATATTTTTACAGATCTCTACATAAGATCTAACAGATATAGCATTGAAGTCTCCGCCGACTGAGATTTAGCAATCTTGTTTTCAGATGTACTCTGTCCATTTTTTATTATTTACTCTATCTCATATGAAACTTTACAAACTTAATCAAGTTTAGAAAAAGCAAATATGAACATTTGCAGCACAAATTATATATATCAACGATGAGTTTAATGGTATCGATTCGATATCGTAGGTGTTTGTATAATTTTATTAATCAAACATTAGAAAGTTTGATTTAAAACAAAGTTATTGTTATTATGCAGAGTAATTAGAAACAATGCTTGTACTACTGGAATACCCTAGATGTATCTCTGATTTATGGGGCCAATAATGCATACCTGCGAACATAATAAAAGGAATAAAAAACTGATACGTACGATAATTTTGGTTTAAATTTATTTTGTTGCCCACACACCAGCAGGCGGCAGCAGCAGCCAAGGGCAGACGGATAGGATCGGCGCAGACGCCAGCAGCGCGACAGTCAGTCAGGCAAGGTGGAGACAGACAGACAAACCCGACGCCTTTTTCATCCCCATCCCCGGCCTCCCCCAAAATCCCATCCCAGCCCCCGGATTCCCCCCTTCCTTTTCCCATTCCCTTCACCTTCCTCCTTTCCCTTCCCTCATAGTTGGTGGAAGAAGCGGAAGCCGACGAACCATTCCGGATTCCTCGCCGCCGCCGCCGCCGCCGCAGACCAGTCCGACTCTAGACCTCCAGCAATGCCGGCCACCGACTCCTCCGCCTCGCCGGCGCACCACCACCACCACACCTCCTTCGGCCGCCACATCCTCTCGCTCCGCCACCGCGACCACGGCCAGATCCACTCCGCCCCGCCCACGCCCGACCACCCCAACAGCAGCGCCAGCGCCAACGCCGACACCGAGGTCGACGCCTTCCAGCGCCACGCCGCGGAGCTCCTCCTCGACCTGCTCCCCTGCTCCCCCGACGCCGCCCCCGCCGACGCCAACGCCTCCTCCGGCCCGCCGGAGATCCTCTCGATAGCCTGGACCCGCCACCTGCTCGACTCCTTCCTCATCTGCCTCGAGGAGTTCCGCTCCGCGCTCCTCGGCCACGGCCCCGCCGCCCTCGCCCGCCCCCCGCTAGACCGCCTAGTCGCCGACTTCTTCGACCGCGCCGTCAAGGCGCTCGACCTCTGCAACGCGCTCCGCGACGGCCTCGACCTGCTCCGCCAGTGGCGCAAGCACCTCGCCATCGCCGCCGCCGCGCTCGCGCCCCAGGGCGCGAGCGCCGACCCCGCCGCGCCGCTTGGGGAGGGCCAGATCCGCCGCGCGCGCAAGGCGCTCACTGACCTCACCATCCTCATGCTCGACGACAAGGACGCCGGCGGAGGCGGCAGCCAACGGAACCGCTCCTTCGGCCGGGCCCTCAACGGCGGCAAGGACGCCGCCGGGGGGCAGAGCCGGGGGCACCACCGCCGCAGCAGCAGCGGCTCGGGCTCCGGGTCCGGCTCCGGCGGCTCCCACTTCAGGTCCCTGTCCTGGAGCGTGTCCCGCTCCTGGTCCGCCTCGCGCCAGCTGCAGGCCATCGGGGGCAACTTGCCGGTGCCCCGCGCTAACGACGTGGCCGCCACCGGCGGCCTCGCCTCCGCCGTGTACACCATGGGCGCCGTGCTCTTTGTCACCGCGTGGGCGCTCGTCGCCGCCATCCCCTGCCAGGACCGCGGCCTCCAGGCGCACTTTGCCGTGCCCAGGAGCTTCCCCTGGGCCGGCCCGGTCACCACGCTCTACGAGCGCGTCCTCGAGGAGTCCAAGAAGAAGGACCGCAAGCACTCATGCGGGCTGCTCAAGGAGATACACCTCATCGAGCGGTGGTCGCGGCAGCTCATGGAGATCACCGACGCCGCGCAGTTCCCCCTGGACGAGGAGAAGGACGCCGAGGTGCGGGAGGCCGCGCAGGAGCTGGTGCAGGTGTGCGAGACGCTCAAGGACGGGCTCGACCCGCTGGAGCGGCAGGTGCGCGAGATGTTCCACCGCATCGTGCGCACCAGGACGGAGATCCTCGACTGCTTGAGTAGGCCAAACACCGTCGAGTAGGCGAACCTGCATGGATCATCGCCTAGTGATTCTGTTTGGTTGAACATTGTGTGAAATACTCTCAAATGCAGGCAGTCTGCTCCACCGATGATTGATCGCCGATTGAAATGGAGGTAGCTTTCCTCTACATAAGTTAGCAACTACATTATACATGTGTCTTGATGCATAGAGGCCGGCGTGGCCTTATGATAAAATCGGAGTCGTTTAGTTGTATTTGATTTATTCTTTATTTGTAGCAGCTTGTGAATCCTTCTCTTACCACCTAGGCTGTGTGCTTCATCTGACTGTCTAACACTATTGTTTTGTTCTTCGAATCGTGTTTGGCTTGGTTTGGTTTGGTAAAATGTCAGGCACTTGGGTGCTTGGTTCATGCTCATGATTGATTAGGGCTGTACAGCGTTTGTTGGCGTGATAGTTCCGATTGCTCTTTTTTTTGAAAAGAGGGGACATTCCTTGGCCTCTGCATCGAGTGATGGATAGTTCCGATTGTGTAAGTGATTTATGCGATTCAGGTGCAGTTTAGAGTTGGATGCATGCTAACATCATCTGTCGATGGTCATGGTGTCAAATGATATGTTTCAGCAACCTTTGATTGTTGGTCATGTATCCATGGTTCTTACCTACTACCTAGCATGCATTTCCTACTTAGGCACACATTATCAGTGGACATAGCAATTCCTTGTTCTCTCTGCAGTAGAGTAAAATTCTGGATATATGTAAGTGCATTTTGATCTGATCGCCAGATAGCCATGCTAGCACTGTATGGAACAGTTATGTTAAGATCACCTCTTGTTTTATTCTTCAAACCTGGTTTGGCTTGGTAATGCGCTCGCACATGATCTGGTCTGTACATGGCTTGTTGGTAGGATGGTTGCGATAGCGCGTAATTTATGTGATCCAGGTCCAGTTTGGAGTTGCATGCATGCTAGGCCAGTTCTTTTCCTAGCTTTTAGAATAAGCTGAAATAAGCTGCCCCCTACTCAGCTTATTCTAAAAGCCCAACCAAATTTATTTATTTAGAAGCCTACTAATTAAGACTTCACTAATAGGCTTCTAAAAATATATTTTTAGTTGGGCTTCTAGAATAAGCTGGGTAGGGGGCAGCTTATTCTAGAAGCCCAAAAAAGCTACCAAAAGAAGGTGCTCTGTTAATGGTCATGAGCTGTTTGAGCCAACATTACTTGGTCCCTGCACTCCTGCATTCCTAGCTGGTTGTACTTGGCATGCATTTCCTACTTGGATGCACATCATCAGTAGATAAAACACTGTTCTGTTCTCTGCAGTGCGGTGTGATATTTTTATTTATTTGCAAGTGCATTTTGATGTGTTTACCGCCAGAACAGCCATGCTGTAATTGCTACTTAAAAGCAGTTATGTTAAGATTGGTTTATTTTTGCAGACAAGAGATGTCCTTTTATTTGAGACTGGTCCATTGGTGATAGTAAATCAGATGTTTCTGTCGTTTGATTCATGTCTATGTATTCATATAGCCTCGATGGGCATTTAGGGAAAATTCATATATGGATGCAGACTTGTTTCGCAATTGGGGATCGCATAGGCCAGACTGTTTGCTTTGTTTCTTGTTACATGATTGGAAGTGCACCTTAGCCAATTCCTTTGCATTGTAGGGTTCATTTCTCACTGACTGTATAATGTTACTTGGTACTCCGTATGGCTTAGTAATGGTTCTTCCATGTGTCTTGCACACTCGGTTCAAAGGTTCTGGTACTATAGTAAGTAAATGATTGGAAGGAAAATAAGATGTTTGGATGAAACCCCAGTGAAGGTTCCTTGTTGCCGAGCAAAAATGATGCTGCATGAATGAGAGGTCACTTGTTGCGGAGCCATTTCTTACTGGGCAGGAACCAGGAAGCTTCCTCGTGTCCGTCCATCTTGACCAAAATGCAACTTGCATCGCCGAACCACAGTTTCTTTATGCATTTCTTCTTGGTCGCAGCAGCACGTTTATTTGTCAGGAAAATGCCGATTGTCACCTCAACTACTGCTTTTAGCCTTTTAGGTGGATGAATGAACTACTACTTTTTTTTGACATGGAAATATGGAATGTCAACTATTGGTCTAAACTAATAAAAGTGCCATACTACCCATGAATAAACCACCATGGTGTGATCATTAAAAAATGCCATGCTTTTTACACAAAAACTGTCAAACTAATAAAATTTACCATTGGCTAATCGCTAAAAATGTCATGTTCTAAAATTAAAAAATAAATAAAAATGCCATGCTATCCATGATAAAATACTCCCTCTATAAAGTAATATAAGAGTGTTTAGATTAGTTTATGGAGGGACTACCATGTTTTGCTTAATGCAATTGTGATTGTTTAAAAATGATACAAAAATCCATGCTATCCTATTATGTAAACTACAACAGAAATCTCAAATGATTTACTAAGAAAAGAAGAAACCCTATAACAACAAATAAACGTCATGATCTGCCACCATAACCATATGCTAGGATTTGCTCATTAAATTTACAAAAACATTTACTTTGTTGGACATCTATTCTCACCTACAACATCAGTTACTATCTTTAAAAAAATCCGACTTTTAATTATCTTTGTCTTGTTGCAATAAAAGAAATACACCGCCATCCAACTCGATCGTCACTCACTCATTCTTTTCGACGATCTCAATGGATGAAATGACAATGTCACAAAGCTCTTTCCGCACCTCGTTGGTGGCGCCTAAGCTCATCCCTGCCGTCACCCGCCCCATTCTCGGCGGCGCATGGGTGGTCGTCGAACCCTCTTATTTATCTCTCAATTCTCTTCTCCCCTCACTTTTTCTGTGGTCCGACGAGGGGAAATGAGAGAACAAAGTGAGGGGAAAGAGGTGCGGAAGAGAATAAATGCGTTCGCTTTCGCCACGGTCTTCCGCCCAAGGAACGAGATGACTTTGTGAACTTTAACACTATGTTTTGTTTGAAGATAATAAGACTTGCCAACTCTGGGCCAAGTTCAAGTACAAAACATTTGTATTAAAATTTTATACTTATTTATATCTCATTTTTTTATATAAATTTAGTACTCCCTCCAATCCTTATTAATTGTCGCTGACATGAGTGATTAACTATTTTAATACTATTTAGTGAGCATAGCCTCTTGGGTCGAAATACCTCTTTCGATGGTCCTCCGGTACACTAGCGGCACTTCCGGTACACTACCGATGAGCCCGAAACTTTTCCGATGACCAAAACAGGACTTCCTATATATCAATCTTTACCTCTGAACCATTCCGAAGCTCCTCGTGACGTCCGGGATCTCATCCGGGACTCCGAAAAACCTTCGGTCACCACCATACATAACTCTATACTACCGAAACGTCACTGAACCTTAAGTGTGCTGACCCTGTGGGTTCGAGAACTATGTAGACATGACTGAGACACATCTACGGTCAATAACCAATAGCGGGACCTGGATGCCTATATTGGTTCCTACATATACTACGAAGATCTTTATCGGTCGAACCTCTATTCTCAAGGATTCAGTTAATCCCGTATGATGTTCCCTTTGTTCTTCGGTATGTTACTTGCCCGAGATTCGATCGTCGGTATCTCCATACCTAGTTCAAGCTCGTTACCGGCAAGTCTCTTTACTTGTTCCGTAATACAAGATCCCGTGACTAACACTTAGTCACATTGCTTGCAAGGCTTATTGTGATGTTGTATTACCGAGTCGGCCCTGATATACCTCTGCATCACACGGAGTAACAAATCCCAGTCTTGATCCATGCCAACCCAACAGACACCCTCGGAGATACCTGTAGAGCCCCTTTATAGTCACCCAATTATGTTGCGACGTTTGATACACACAAGGTACTCCTCCGATGTCAGTGAGTTGCATGATCTCATGGTCATAGGAACAAATACTTGACATGCAGAAAACATTAGCAATAAACTGACATGATCATATGCTACGTTTGCAGTTTAGGTCTTGTCCATCACATCATTCTCCTAATGACGTGATCCTATTATCAAATGACATCTCATGTCCATGACTAGGAAACCATAGCCATCTTTGATCAATGAGCTAGTCTATTAGAGGCATACTAGGGACATGGTGTTGTCTATGTATCCACACATCTATCTGAGTTTCCGATCAACACAATTATGGCATGGATAATAAACGATTATCATAAACAAGGAAATATGATAATAACCAATTTATTATTGCCTCTAGGGCATATTTACAATAGACGCAGGGTTCGTCGGCCGGTGTGCGCGAGGCGCTACCGAGGGCGGACGCGGGGTCCGCCGGCTGGTGTGCGCGAGGTGCTGTCGAGGGCGGACGCCGGGTCCGCCGGCTGGAGTGCGCGAGGCGCTGCCGAGGGCGGACGCGGGGTCCGCCTGCTGGAGTGCGCGAGGCGCTGCCGAGGGCGGACGCGGGGTCCGCCTGCTGGAGTGCGCGAGGCGCTGCCGAGGGCGGACGCGGGGTCCGCCGGCTGGTGTGCACGAGGCACTGCCGATGGCTGACGCGGGGTCCGCCGGCTGGAGTGCACGAGGCGCTGCCGAGGGCGGACGCGGGGTCCGCCGGCTGAAGTGCGCGAGGCACTGCCGAGGGCGGACGCGGGGTCCGCAAGCTGGTGAGCGCGAGGGCGCTGCTGAAGGGTAGCCTCCGAGCCTCCGGACGAGGAGGTTCATTGCTTTTTTGACGTTGCTGAGGTGGTTGTTGACGAAGACATCTGACATGGCTTGGCGCTTGCAGTGCGTGCCGGCACACCCGCTGGGTGTAGCCTTCGAGCCTCCGGGTGCTCGAAGGGGGTCCCGGTTGTTCACATCTGACCGAACGGGCGTCAAGGCGGACGCGCGGCCCGGTCGGCCCCTCAGCCGGCCAGGCGTCAAAGGCGGCGGGCAGACCATCGGCCAGACGGGGCGGGCCGCGGCGGGCCGTCCGAGTGGCGAAGCAGGCTAACGGTTGTGCAATTTTTTTTGACCGGCTCCACCTTTTTTTGATTTCCAGCCGGCTTCCCCCACTCCTCTTCTGTCCCCGTGTGGAGCGGGAGGAGCCGGCCGAGGTGCGCAGGGGCCGTTCCGGGAGCAGGGGCTGGTGTGCGTGGCGGCGTTGAGCTGGCGCAGGCGACTGATGCGTGGATGCCGGCCAGGAGGCGGAGCGTGGCGTCCGGCTGCAGAGCAGGCGGCTACGGGCGCACCCGACGGTGCGGAGGCTGCCGCGGGGCGACGCTGGAGGCGCCAGCCGGCAGGCAGCCGAGCCGGCCGAGCGGCAGGAGCTGGCGTGGCAGCTGCGGAGGTGGTGCAGGGGAGTCAGCCTGGTGGGAGGAGAGTCGGAGCCAGCCGAGGCCGGCAGAGGCCGAGGCCGACCCGATAGGTGGGCGGAGCGGCGCGGCTGACGAGAGGAGAAAGGCCGCGGGAGGCGGGCTCGCGTGGGGAGGCGACACGGATGGTGCGGCCACAAAGGCCGAGCGGAGCAGAGCCGCCGGCAGACGCTGTCGGGCCGGCGGGGTAGGAGCGGAGTCGGCCGGGACTGGGCCGGCCGTCGGGCGCAAGACGCGATGAGCCAGGCCGGCATGAGGAGGTAGCCGGGCTGGACGTGAGGAGGCGGAGCCGGCTGGGGAGGCGACGCGCGGGCGTTAGTTCCTATGACCATCTCAGCTTGGCCCGATACGTTAGTTCCTACGAGATGGCTTAGTAGCGTATACGGTACCGAAGGCCAACTCTTTGTCTCAGCTACAGATCGCACCGCGACTGTCCGGCTAGCGAGAGCACAAGCTAGAGGTCACCACACGCGAAAAGCGTCCAGGAAGAAAACGAGTTGAGCGACCCGGACGTTTCATTTATGAACATCTACTCGGTCGAGTCTGCTCCCAGAGTCCGAGTACTGTATGCTCCATTCCACGGCCCACTCTTCGTCTCATCTAGAAACCGGCTCCCGGTTGTCTGGCTAGCAAGAGCAAAAGCCAAAGAGCGGAGAGAACATGAAAAAGACATAAGGGGGCTCGAGCGGAACCGAGTCGACACCCTTTGCATAAAGCTCATGCACTACCAAAATCAAATATTTCATATATCTGTGCCGACTTAACCTTGTCTTTTGCACGATCGTCCCTGAGGAACCTCCTCACCCAGAGGCTACCCTTTGACAGGGCTCCGCGCCCATCAGCCGGCAGACTCTCCATCCGCGCCCGGCTGCAACTCGCGCTCAAAAACCGGCGGAACCCGCGTCCGCCTTCGGCAGGGCTCCGCGCCCATCAGCCGGCGGACTCTCCATCCGCGCCCGACAGCGCCTTGCGCTCGACAACCGGTGGACCCTGTGTCCATCTTCGGTAGGGTTTCGCGCCCATCAGCCGGCGGACTCTCCGTCCGAGCCCGGCAGCGCCTCGCGCTCGATAGCCGGCGGACCCCGCATCCGCCTTCGGCAGGGCTCCGCGCCCGGCAGCGCCTTGCGCTCGACAGCCGGCGGACCCCGCGTTCGCCTTCGGCAGGGCTCCACGCCCATCAGCCGGCGGACTCTCCGTCCGTGCCCGGCAGCGCCTTGTGCTCGATAGCCGGCGGACCCCGCGTCTGCCTTTGGCAGGGCTTCACACCCATCAGCCGGGGCACTCTCCATCCGCACCCGGCAACGCCTCGCGCTCGACAGCCGGTGGACCCCGCGTCCGCCTTCGGCAGGGCCCCGTGCCCATCCGTCGGTGGATCCCGTGCCCGCCTTCGGCAGTGCCTCGCGCCCTTTAGTCGGCGGATCCCGCGTCTGTGCCCGACATCTTCGACACCACCGCCTGCTTCAGCAACAACAAAGACCCTCCGCCCGACTCCTCGAGTCGCCCGGAGGCTCGGAGGCTACACACAGCGGGTGCGCTGGCACGCCGCCGCTGGAAACCGCCAGCCAGTGAACTCCGCGCTCGTCCCCGGCATCGCCTCATGCCCTTCAACCGGCAGACTCTGCATCCACGCCCGACATCCTCTACGCCATCATCTACTTCAGCAATAGCAAAGACCCTCCGCCCGACTCCTCGAGTCGCCCGGAGGCTCGGAGCCTACACCCAGCGGGTGCATTGGCGCGCCCCCGTTGGAAGCAAGCCGTGTCGTCCTCAACCCGCAATTGACCGTCATCGACAACTTCTACAACAACGACAACGACTACGAAAACCCTTCGCCCGACTCTGCGAGTCGCCCGAAGGCTCGGAGGCTACTGTCGGGGGGATGACCCCCGGGTATCCCAAAGACAGTGAGTCGGATGGGGTGCCTACCCGTCTGGGCCGGCTGGTCCAACTCACACCCATGGCCGGCTGCTCCGACCAGCCGGCTGCACCCGCCATCCGATAGCCCAGAGCCAACTATGACGTCCCATCGGACACGCGCGGACCAGACGGACATATCCCATGGCGGTGCGCTAGTGGCGAGCGGTAGTGCACTGTACGCGTGCCACATAGTACTGTCTACAGTGTAACATGTCCCCTGGACACTGACTTATAAAGTGCACCAGGGGACAGACATAGCTTAGTCCACAAGTTACATATGGCTTGACTTGTAAGCTACCCATGGTAGCTTACACCTCAAGCTGCTTAGGATGTAAGCTACCCACTCTAGATTACATCCCAAGCTACCCCCTCATGCCTATATAAAGGCCTCATTCCCACCACAGATGGGGGTTGGACTCCCACTCTCACGTGCTCACACACACACATGAGGCAAGAAGCCTCATGGCTCTTCTCTCCCATACAGCTCCAGGAGCAACCATTTACCGGATATTCCGCAGATATACAGACATGTAGGAGTAGGGGTATTATCTCTCCGGAGAGCCCCGAACCTGGGTAAACCACTGCGTGCAATTCACATACCCGTCCCAGATCATCCACGACAGCCTTGCTCTCACCTCGATAAGCCACCCCATGGCATCTGCCGTCTCGCGTGACCCCCCGTGAGAAAATGACGACACTCATGGTCCAAGCAATCATGAACAAAGCGATCAACAAACGGTCTATGGTAGGCATAGGAGTCATTCACAACACCACATAAAATGAAGTGTCTATACACATGAGGCGATCCAAAGTGCAAGACAATCCAAACATAATGTGCACATGGTGTAGTGAAGATAGTGAGGCACTCAGCACTATAGAAAGAGCAATTGGTCATCATGTGTGAGACAAGCAAGTCAAGCATGTAGCAAGCAATGTGGCATGGAAAATGTGAACAATGGACATTGTTGCAACCAATCATATGATAAGACCAAACAATCCACAAGTTGTGTGCAATACACAAGGCGTATATGTCATGAGGCATGGAACGATGGCAATCATGAGTGGAAGCAATATCTCTAACATGTGTGAAAGTAAATGGTCCAAGATGACCAATGTGAGTCATGTCACAAGCAACATAAGTAGGAAGAGCCATAATATCCATGTTCAAGAAGGATGTCACCTAAAAAGCATGACATTGTGCATTCTTCACAATTTCGATGCGCAAGCAAGTGCGATGGAGAAACACTTTGGTGTAGCATGGCTCGCTCTCAAGAGTTCGAATCGTCAACTCACGTGAAGTGGAAGTTGACATGTAGTCGAGGTATCCTACACATGCACACAACAAAGCAAAGATTGTATGTGCATGGTAGATAAACACATCATCCATCATGATGGTTCTCTTCTCTTGCACAAAACCATTAGTATCACAAGTGCATGAATAATATGATGCAACAATGGCTATATTCATGACACTAGGCATATGGTGCAAAGAATGAAGGCAAGCATGCTTCACATGAAAGATGTCAAAAGCTCCAATAATATGAGAGAAAGCTATGGGGGCAATCTCATTAGCAAGACCAAAAGCATTGTTGCACTCAATACATGGCAAATCATCTAGCATGAGGGAGGCAACACATGGAGACATATGACAAAGAGCAATATAAATCATGTGTGAAACATGGCAATGGTTGTCATCAACCGCATGCAATGAGCAAGTATGAATCATTGGTGATGCAACATAAACAAGCATAGTAATCATGTCATGCAAACTAGTAGTGCGAAGATGCAACATACTAGAGGAAATCATGGCAATCATGTCATGTGAAACTAGTAGAAAACATGGCATCAGTACTGGTTCCAGAGGGCCATTAGTCCCGGTTCTGCAACCAGGACAAAACGATCGGGATTAATGCCCATGACTTTTAGTCCCGGTTGGCTTACGAACCGGGACTAAAGGAGCTCCACGTGGCTGCCATTGGTCGACCGGACAGGAGGACCTTTAGTCTCGGTTGGTAACATCGCTCAGGACTAAAAGACAGACACGCGTCAGCACCTGCCAGACGCTGGTTTTTTTTGAAAGGAGGGGTTTAGGGGTTTTGGAGGGCTTAGGGGTTTCATACTCTGTTTTCCCTTTTCTTTTTGTTTTTACCATTTTTTTATGCTTTTCATTCATCTCGACGCTAGCTACTACATATAGTAATGAAGGAACCATTACACAACATCGTCATGATCAATATATAGAGAGAAGTGACCTCTCTTTCTTCGTGCTTGGTCGAACAATGCAGCAAGTTTTCGTAAATCTATTCGACGCTATTCCATATTGTACACGTTCATGCATATATACAATATAACATCTCTTACGATCCTTGACCAAGATCGCAATTCATATCCCGATGGCATTCTCCGTCTTTAGGTATGACATGCTCAACAAAGAATCCCGCCAATTCCTGTTGAATTGCTTGTATGCGGTCAGTTGGTAGGAGTTCATCCTGCTTCCGCCAGATCTAATTTAAAGAAGGAGGTCAATATATATATATATATGAATGAAACTCAACAGAATTGATGGTAATAAAATTAAAATGTGATTATTGTTTATGTACTTCAAATTGTTCTGGAGATATGCCCCGCTCAGAGGTCGAGTGGCGAATGAAGTGGCAAACGTAGTATGCACATAAATTAGTGCCGGGTGCCTGCCACAAGCACTTTATGAGAATTGAGTTCAATCGAAATGATAATCAAGCATGATAATGGTATTGAAACTAGAATCAACGAGAGATGCACGGTACTAGCTAGTAGTACTTAATTTAGGGTGTGAAAATTGCAGGTCCTTTTTCTAGTCACCCCTAACCTGGTTGGTGAACTTTTTCCAAACCCTGTCCGGCAAAGAAAATGATTACTTGATATCAGAAAATGAACGAAAGTTGCCGATATGGTGCGATAATGATTTAACTTACTTCTGAAGCATTTCACTTAAGTTCATCCAATCCTTAGGATCTTTACGTCTCGAGTCCAAGGCAAGTACTACTCCCCGTCAGGCCGAATGGCTAGCAGAATAAAATAGAAACTACACGCACGCATAAATCATCAATTACACTTAACCTCGGGTAAGAAAAACAGAATGTGCATGTACAAGACAGTAACACTCACTTGAAGTTGTAAGGAAATAGTATTTCCCTTCTGTTCTGTTATCCAAGTAATGCTCGTAGCAAGTTTTGCTCTGTTTCACGGGGATTGTATTTTACCATATGTTCATTTATTGTATTTGGGTTAATGAACCCAATGTCATAGATTTGTTGTTTTCTGCATTCGATGATTTTCAATTTGTATATAATATAGTGTGAGGATAATTATACATGCAATGAACGAGCTAAGCTAAAGACTTTACAGAAAAAATACTTACAAACAATAAGAACTGAAGATAGTTTTGTCAAGGTCCTTTTGATTGTATAACTGAAAAAAATCGTCAAATTAAACGAACAACTCTTGGACTCCATTGAATAAGTTCTCATCATTAATTCCCACGAAGATATTACCGGTCCCGTCCTTGTGGGCTTCCAAGTACCATTCATGCAATGTCGCATCCTCGTTGGTAGACCCTTGAGCTCCTCATGTGTGACGAGAAGCTTCCCATTCTCATATCTTAAGGATGGTAGTACCTCGGCCTTTTCGAACTGTACCAAATCGGGCAAGTAATCACCAGCAGTGATAGCAAGAGCACCAACCGCTTTCTCTGGATCATTATCGATATCGTAACCACCTTCAGCGGAGGGCACGATTGCTTTTCTTGTTCGCTGAGCTGGGGAATTGTTTTCCCACTTCTTCCACCACTGCTACTTAAGCTTCTGGACCGCTTCACTTGAGCATGTGTCTTTTGAATACAACGGTCATAGTATGATTGCGGCGGAGGCCGTGGTGGTCACCTAAGGGCATCCAGACAACGCTTCACTTTTACCGGATCTATTTTCTCCTTTGGAGGTGGACGTTTCGGTGCAAGATGGCGTTTCACATTGGCAGCCACGATTTCCTTGATTTCCTCTGCAGTCCTCTCATATGGTAACTTGGGGGGAGCCTTGAAGCTTGGACCAGCTCTGAATTTCTTCCCTGTTGTTGTACCGCTGCTAGTCGCTGGAGCGGCGGCACCTCTCTTCCGCCGTTGCTTAGGCGGCGGAGGAGGCAGAGTTCGCTGACGCGGCGGAGATAGCTGAGGTGAAGGAGGATTCTGCTGAGGGGTCTCCTCCATTGGAGTCCGCTGACACGGCGGAGTCGGCTGACACGCCGGAGAGGACTCCGGCAGCGGAGATGACTGACGCACCGGAGACGACTCAAGCATCGAGGCCTCCTCCAGCTGAGTCTGTTGAGGCAGCGTCGAGTTTGGAAGCAAGATGTTTTCCTTTCTCCATAGGCATGTAGTCCTTATGGCATTTTGAAGAAGAATCTCCCCTTCACCTGTAGGGTAATCAAGCTCCAGCCCCTCAAATCTGTCCATTATTTCTTCCACCCCGACAATAGCAAAGCCAGCTAGAACCGGAGCGAAATAGAAAGTTGCATCAGGTCGAGGAGGGAAGACATAGCCGATTGCCGCCTTCAAGGTCAGGTTATGGCACTTCTCCATTAGCACACAATTTTCATTATTTGTGATACCATCCACGGGGTAGTGAGGAGTTGTGCTATCAGGCTAAACAAGCTCCGTGGAAGCCACGCTGCTTTTCTGTGTAGATGGTGGGGTAGCATCGTGGGCAGTATCCAATGAAGGATCTTCGTGCCGCTGAGATGGTGGGCCAGTAGCTCGCTGGCTCTCAAGTGCCTCTAGTTTCGATAATCTTTCATTCATCTTCTACATTTCGCTTGCTTCCTCTTTCTTCTTTCTCTGCTAGCTTCTATAACCGGTGTTGTCGGGAAACCCATGCACCCACAAAACAGAGCCTGATATGCCTCGTGTTCGTCCAGGGTGTTCAGGATTCCCGAGGGCCATTGACAGCTCGTCCTTCTCTCTGTCGGGGTGGAACCTCCCTTTCTACGCATTCTTGGTTGATTCCTCAAGCTTTTTTATGGGTGTTTCTAGTTGAGCTTTCATCCAAACACACTTCCTTGTTTCTGGGTCCAAAGTTCCCCCAACCCCGAAGAACCAAGTCCTTGCCCGATCTGGCCAGTGCAATGTCGCGGGTTGGAAATCTTTAGCAAGCAGGTCTTGCTCAGCCTTTTCCCACATAGGCCGGGCTTTACTATAGCCTTCTCCGATTTCTTTATAGCATTTTGCTTATTTTTATATTTGACCCTCTCTTAGACATCTCGATTTCTTGTAGGCCACAAAATCGGGCCAGTGATCTTTTATCTTAAAGTATTGACCTGAGAATTCTAGAGTCTCGTCTTTGTCAACAAACTTTCTGTTCAATAGTCTTTTCCAGTTTTTGAACAGTTCTGCCATCTTCTTTAGAGCAAACGCTTGACCTTTCGCTGCATAATTGGGTTCTCCGGATCCTGCTCTGGCGGTAGGCTGAAATTTCTCAACAGCGAGTTTCAAAGATCATCTTTTAGTCTATCGCTGACAAAAGAAACTTCAGTGACCTTCTTCTTGTTCCATTCTTGGATGCTGATCGGGACGCTGTCCCTAACAATGACTCCGCACTGATGTATAAATTTATCTTTGGTCCGGTTGGGAGCAATCGGTTGGCCTTCTAGAGAAACTTCTTCGATCATGAACCTTTCTTCCGGGTCCAACCTTTTTTTCGAGCCTCGTCTCCTTACCGAAGTTTGGCTCAATCCGAAAGGCTAAAAGAAGAAAGAAGTGTTAATATATGTACATACAAAACAATTAATGCATCTATTCAGCAGAGGCTTAATTAATATATTCGCCGAACTTCGAAACAGTTAATGCTCCCTTCTCCATTCCATCGTCGGAGTCGTCATGATCTCCTTCCTCCTCCATTGAATCACCGGAGCCGTCATGATCTCCTTCACGCGACCCCTAGCCGTTTTGCCTGGCCCACCTGTGCCTTGTTTCGCCCCTACAGCCGCACCTCACCTCGCCGGTGTGCCTCTGGCCATCACGCCGCCTGCTGGACTCTGCCACCACGTTTCCGCCGCCGACCGCCTCCGCTTCCACTCACCCCCACAGCCGCTCGGTCATGCTTCGGCGGCTCGCTGCCCCATCGCGCTCCGGCGGCTTGCCGCCTGACTGGCTATATTGTGCCCGCGCACCCTGCGTCACTGCGCCTCACCTGCCGTCGTCATCGCGGCTCACCTCCACCACCGCAGCTCCGCCCATTCGTGCTGCGCCCGGCTCCTCACCGAGCGCCTCCACCTTCGGCCGCATGCAAACCCCCTGAAGGAAGATTCAGAGATACATACCGACACAGACTCGGCCTCACCCACCAGGGCGAGCTGCCGCCCAAGCCGCTTTCGCTGCACCGCGGTTCTACCTCCGCCTCGCCTCGATTGGCCACGCGCCACACTCCGAGCCGCCTGACCGTTGCGCCTTCGCGAGCCGCCGCCTCGCCTCCGCCGTGGAGTTGACCGTCGTCCATGCATCGAGCCATTGCATCCGCCGCGTGCAATCACGGCCATGCCCGTCTTGGCTCCTCCGAGCCGCCATTCTGCGCTGCTGCCCCAGCGTTGAGCCGTCCTGTGGGTCGCCCTGCGCAGCCGCCTGGCCGGCTGGCTTCGCTGTGCTTGTTTTGAACTGGTTGCCTGCTGGCCCCTGCCATCACCTCTGCTTCAAGTTGGCCTCCATCCTCCCCTGGCCCTGAGCCGGCCCGCTTCGGCCACTTTTTCGCCCGCGGGCGCCCCCGTGTTGCGCCACGGTGACCCGCCCGCCTCGCTTGCATGCCGAGCCGGGTGCTCCGCTCCCGGCTCCACCTTCACCATGTCGAGCCGCCGCCATGATCTGCAGCCGTTATGGCCTCGCCTGTGATCTGGATCCCCATCGTCTCGTCACGCTGCCTCGGCCAGCCCCCGCACTCCTCCGTCCACCATGGTTGGATTCAGCTCAAACCGGCACACACAGCATGGGCCAGTCAATAGTTCAAGAAAAAATTCACATGCATCTTCGGCACACGCACACGCATACAGAATTTGAGACGTCAGTAGAGTTTTGTGCTCGGAGTATATAGAAGTATACTCAAGAGGATAGCTCCTACAACAAAAAGGAAGCGCAATGGCCTAAATTGGTCCTACCGTCACCGCCGGCTTACAAACAGCGGCTGACCCAAACGTTATTGTTGGTTCATTGTACGTGCCAATTCATCTTTATAATTGCTTCGTCATTACAACTGGCTCGACATCCGACAACAAAAATCAGGTGATATTCATCCATCCTATTCAATTAATACATAGCATAACTTTTTATGAGAACAATTACTCTATTTGCAATATTTTTCAATTGCAGGACAATGGTTCACTGCAAAGGTGACATAATGTTGCGGAGATGGAGGCATGCCAACATCATTATACACTGGTGTTCGCCACAGCCGCCTCTTACGGTCGTACCGGCCTACAATGCCACAACCGTCTCTTATGGTCACCCCGGCTTACAACACCACGGCCATCTCTTGCGGCCGCGCCGACTTACAACGCCGTGGCCGTCTCTCGCCATCCGCACCGGCTTAAAATGGCATGACCATTTCTCATTGTCCACGCCGGCTTACAACACCATGGTGTCTTTCACAACAGCAACGGTCTACAATGTCGCGGCCGTTTTCTACGTCTACATCAACAAGACAGTGGCTGCATACGCCAGTACGAGCCGCCCAACGGAGTCACCAACCAGGACTAAAGCTCCTTTTCAGCAACCCAAAGGGCGGGAAGCAAAGGGCTTTAGTTCCGATTGGTGCCTTTAGTCCCGATTGGTGGCTCCAACCGGGACTAAAGGCCTGTTCCTGGCACGACCGAGAAAGTTTAATCCCACCTCGCCAAGCGAAACGCGCTGGTAGTGGTTTATAAGCCCCACTGCGGCTGCCAACTCGAGCTCCTCTCTAAAGCAGGCCATGGGCCTAAAAGAAAGTGAAAACAGATGCGTTCTTATAGAGAAAATTTAACCTAAAATCCAAAGTGATAGCTGTACGAATGATGTACAACTAGCACTTTGAATTTAGGTCGAATTTTCTCTATAGGCGCATCTATTTTTCTTCGCATGTGTCCCCTTGCTTATTGCATCGTAACCATAGATAATCTTCATCATTTAACATGATGCTTGGGTCAACCTTTACTTTGAAGGGAGGAATTTCATGAAACTTTTCATAATCTTCAGACACGTCTGTCATGTCCTCAACTCCCATGATGTTTCTTTTCCCTGAATGAACTATGTGGCGCTTTGGCTCATCGTTTCATGTATTCGATTCCTTATCTTTTTTTTCTCGGTTTGGTAGACATGTCCTTCACATAGAAAACCTACGCCACATCATTGGCTAGGACGAATGGTTCGTCTTTGTACCCAAGATTGTTGAGATCCATTTTGTCATTCCGTATTGCGGGTCTACCTGTACCCCGCCTCCTGACAGATTGACCCATTTGCACCGAAACAAAGGGACCTTAAATTCATGTCCATAGTCAGGTTCCCATATCTCCTCTATGTAACCATAATATGTGTCCTTTGCCCTATTGGTGATTGCTGCATCAAAGTGGACACCACTGTTTTGGTTGGTGCTCTTATTATCTTGGGCGATCGTGTAAAATGTATTTCCATTTATCTCGTACCCTTGGTAAGTCCATATAATCGAAGATGGTGTCCTGGACAACAAGTACAACTCATCTCCAACAATGTTGTTACGCATGAGATGCATTTGCAACCAACCGCTGAAAGTCCCGATGTGTTCATGTGTAATCCAGTCGTCAGACTACTTCGGGTGTTTGTAGCATAGAATATTCTTGTGTTCATTGATATACGAGGCCACCAAGGTAGAATTCTGTAGAACTGTGTAGTGTGCTTGCGCCCAAGAATGCCCGTCCCTACATATTATTGAATCCGCTCCTAGCGTGCCTTTTCCACTCAGTCTCCCCTCATACCGTGATTGAGGGACATCAATCAGCTTAAGGTCAGGAATAAAGTCAACACAAAACCTAATGACCTTCTCTGTTTGATGCCCCATGGAGATGCTTCCTTATGGCCTAGCACGATTACGAACATATTTCTTCAAGACTCCCATGAACCTCTCAAAGGGGAACATATTGTGTAGAAATACAGGACCTAGAATGGCAATCTCGTCGACTAGGTGAACTAGGACGCGCGTCATAATATTAAAGAAGGATGATGCGAACACCAACTGGAAGCTGACAAGACATTGGACCAAATCATTCTATAACCTTGATAGGATTTATGGATCGATTAGCTTCTGAGAAATTGCATTGAGGAATACACATAGATTTACAATGGCTAATCGAACATTTTCTGGTAGAAGCCCCCTCAATGCAACCAGAAGCAGTTGCATCATAATCACGTGAAAGTCATGAGACTTTAGGTTTTGGAATTTTTTCTCTGCCATGTTTATTATACCCTTTATATTCGACGAGAAGCCACACGGGACCTTGGTACTGAGCAGGCATTCAAAGAAGATTTCCTTCTCTGTTTTGGTAAGAGCGTAGCTGGCAGGACCTTGATACTGCTTTGGATGCATGCCGTATTTTTTGTTCACACATTGCTGGTCCTCCCATGCCTCCGGTGTATCTTTTGTCTTTCCATACACGCCCAAGAATCCTAGCACGTTCCCGCAAACATTCTACGTCATGTGCATCACGTCGATTGCAGAGCGGACCTCTAGGACTTTCCAATAGGGTAGGTCCCAAAATATAGATTTTTTCTTCCACATGGGTGCGTGTCCCTCAACGTCATTCAGAACAGATTGTCTGCCAGGACCCTTTCCAAAGATTACTTGTAAATCCTTGGCCATATCAAATATATCGTCACCGGTATGGAGGACGGGCTTCTTTTGTTGATCTGCCTCACCTTTGAAATGCTTGCCTTTCTTTCTTAAGGCATGCTTGGTCGGAAGAAATTGACGATGTCCCTGGTACACATTCTTCTTGCATTTGTCCAAATATATGCTTTGGGTATCATCTAAACAGTGTGTGCATGCGTTGTATCCCTTGTTTGTTTGTCCTGAAATGTTACTAAGAGTAGGCCAATCATTGATGGTTACAAACAACAATGCTCATAGGTCAAATTCCTCTTGTTCATGATCATCCCAGACATGTACACCTTTTCCATTCCACAGCTGCAAAAGTTCTTCAACTAATGGCCTTAGGTACACATCAATGTCGTTGCCGGGTTACTTAAGGCCTTGGATGAGCACTGGCATGATAATGAACTTTCGCTTCATGCACAACCAAGGAGGAAGGTTACAGATACATAGAGTCACGGGCCAGGTGCTATGATTGCTGCTCTGCTCACCAAAAGGATTAATGCCATCTGCACTTAAACTAACCCATACATTCCTTGCGTCACCTGCAAAGTCCCCCCACTTCCTCTCGATTTTTCTCCACTGCGACCCGTTAGCGGGTGCTCTCAACTACCCGTCTTTCTTATGGTCTTCTTTGTTGCATCGCAACAACTTGGCATGCTCTTTGTTTCTGAACAGACATTTCAACCGTGGTATTGTAGGAGCATACTACATCACCTTGGTAGGAACCCTCTTCCTGGGACGCTCGCCCTCAACATCACCAGGGTCATCTTGTCTGATCTTATACCACGATGCACCGCATACCGGGCATGCATTCAATTCCTCGTAATCACCGCGGTAGAGGATGCATTCATTAGGGCATGCATGTATCTTGTGCACCTCCAATCGTAGAGGACAGAGAACCTTCTTTGCTTCGTATGTACCGTCAGGCAATTCATTATCCTTTGGAAGCTTCTTCTTCATTATTTTCAATAGCGAAACAAATCCCTTGTCAGATACACCATTGTCTGCCTTCCATTGCAGCAATTCCAGTGTGGTACCGAGATTTCTGTTGTCATCTTCGCAGTTTGGGTACAACCCTTTTTTGTGATCCTCTAACATGCGATAAACTTCTTCCTTGCACTTTCGCATTCTCTCTATGCATCAACAATGACCCGGCGAAGATCATCATCGGGCACATTGTCTGGTGCCTCTTGATCTTCAGCTTCTCTCGTTGCAGTATCACCGTATTCAGGGAACATAGGATAGCTGTCATTATCCTCTTCTTCTTTGTTGTCTTCCATCATAACCCCTCTTTCTCCGTACTTGGTCCAAACATTATAGTGTGGCATGAAGTCCTTCTCAAGAAGGTGGGAGTGAAGGGTTTTCGAGTTAAAGTAATCCTTCGTATTCTCACAGACAGTACATGGACAATACATAAAACCATTCTGCTTGTTTGCCCCAGTCACCTAGAGAAATTTATGCAGACCCTCAATGTACTCGGAGGTGCGTCGGTCACCGTACATCCATTTCCGGTTCATCTACGTGCATTATATAATTAAGTGTATGAAAAACCATTACAGAACATAATGAATAGAGAAGTGACCAAATAATACAGGTTCATCATCACATTAAAACCAAAGTACAATAGTGATCAAATGTTATTACTAAAAAAATAAATACATAAAGTTCATACATAGTTCTCATAGAAAAACATACAGCTCTTTAGAGCATCTAATTAAAACATAAATTGAAACTAACATACAACTATGTAAAACATTTAAATGTGATCATAATCACAACTAAGATAACAATTGATCCAACAGCATAGTGATACCAAGTCTCATTATCAATGTCATATTTTTTAATCTTTCTAATCTTCAAGCGCATTGCATCCATCTTGATCTTGTGATCGTCGACGACATAAGGAACATGCAACTCCAATTTCATCATCTCCTCTTCAACTCCTTTTAATTTTTCTTTCAAGTAATTGTTTTCTTTTTCAACCAAATTTAACCTCTCGACAAGCGGGTCGGTTGAAATTTCCGGTTCACATACCTCCTAGATAAAAACATCTACGTCACGTTGGTCAGCATAATTGTCATAAACAAAAAATGAAACAAATAGTTATAAAAGATAATATACCACATTCGAATCATAGACCGGATGAGGGCCGACGGTGATGGATACCAAAGCCATGACACTATATAATAATAAAAATAAGAAATTTATACAAGTATCTATGTAAATCATACAAGTAAGAATTTTTTCTTTTAAAAGAAGATAAGAACAAGAAGCTCACCATGGCGGTGCCGGCGACGGGCGGTCGACGACGGTGAGGGCAGGGATGGGACGGCACCCTACACATGTGCAAACTAAGAAGTTAATTTGAGCTCAAATTATGCATCTAAATCAAATAAACTCACACATACACTCCTCCAATAAAACCCACAAACCACACTACTTCTAGAGCATTTGAAATGTGCTAAACTAGCAGTGAGACATGAAAGGACGAAGGTGCTAACCTTTTTAGACCTTTTTAGACCACTTGGATAATTGGTGCACCGTCAAACCTACATAAATCTTGGGAAAAATGAAGCTTGGAGGTCGAGCTTGAAGGAAGAACAGAAGAGAAAGCTTAAGTGTGGCTCGGGCATTTCATCGAACACCTCATGTGCATATATAGGCAAAAAAAAACCAGAGTAGCCCACACCTACACGCTTCCATGGCCAAAAAACGGAGGAAATGGAGGGGGGCGTGGATATATATAGGCAAAAGCTTTAGTTCCAGTTTGTGCCTAAAACCGGGACTAATGTCCACACCTTTAGTCCCGGTTGCATGCACCAACCGGGACTAATGGGCAGCAACCCCTTTAGTCCCGGTTGGAGGATGGAACCGGGACTAATGGTCCCAGCCGAACCGGGACTAAAGGCCTGCCGTGGCCCGGCCGACGTCCTAGCCTCTCGAACCGGGACCGATGCTTTCATTAGTCCCGGTTCGTAGCACGACCGGGACTAATGCAATATTCTGGCCCGTTTCAAAGCCCTGTTTTCTACTAGTGAAGGTTGCCCCTAGTCAAAAGGCAAATCTGTTGTCTCCTCAACCATTGCCACGTTGTAACATACAGTGCATGCCGTGTATTTACACGAAACAAAATATGATGTTCGTAGTTGGGCATGCAACTGACACGCCGTGTCTGTTATTAACTCTTGAAGCAACCATCCAATGCATTTACCCTTCTATCCTAACAAAAAAAATACAATTTGATGAAAAAAATATGAACCGCCCACTCGTACTATTTGTTGCAAAGCCATCTCTTATGAAATGTAATTTGCCACATTTTCTCAAGTAGGAAAATTATTCGGCTTAGACAGAGGTAACTGCATAGATTAATCCCATCCCCATCCCGTTCCCCCTTATCCCTCCCTCTTATCAGAAAAACCACTAACTCTGAGTTATTATTGAGCCCGACACCGCCATGGCAGGCCATTACAAGGGACAAGGATGACAACCACCTTTCTATGTTAGTGCTAATGACTCCCAGCCTTCATCCCTGCCTGAAAAATGTCAATGTCTCTCCTATTCCTTCCCTCGCGTGAACATGTCTGACTTGTTGTACAAATTCATGTATCCATTAGAGAAGAGAAAAATATATCCCCCTCACTTTGTATCTCCTATATCTAAAACTGCTTTTAACCAGTGAAGAAGCATCAACTGAAGTAATTTGTATACGCCAAGTGAAGTAACATGTGAAGAGAAACATCAACTAAAATTATCTCTAACAAACATGTATCATTAGCCAACTCACAGTCTGGAAACATGATTCGGTAAAATACCATCGACGGTTAGGTCCCTCATTCTTTGTCCACGGAGTCGTCCTCAGTCAGTTGGGTATTTCCGGGACAAGAGAGGGCCCATCAGTGCCGTGAGAAGCACTCTTCTGGACTGAAAGGAGGAGGCGAGTCTCTTGATGTCGAGGGCCTAGATTATAGCGTCCTCTTACAGGCTATCTAGCATGGCAAATCATCAACTCACTAAAGCTATCTAAGTCACCAAACATTGTTCTCCGCAAACCATTTTGTTTGAATATAAGAATTTTTTTTATAAAAATCAAGGCAACAAACATCTTTAGAGGAAGGCTAATTTTTATTTCTTAACTGCAACAACAAAACTACACAAAAACTTATAAATACTTCTGAATACAAATATTATAGTAATGATAAATCATAGAACGCGAGTACATGCCAACATCCTTGCTATGTAGTTAGACTGCCTACGCATTCAACTCCCCATTTCATATGAGAGAACAAGTGCCAGCGGAATACTTCAAAACCAACCAGGAACAGTAGGACTTGGTTATAACTTGATGTATTATTTAGTTGTGCAAAACAGTTTCCACAGTTAGGGAATAAATTTAGCTTGCAAGACACAATCACCTTTCGAGTGTTTACTGCATCTCTTTTTCTCACGTTCTACTATATAGCTGCGGCCTTTCCTGCTGGACTCTTGCAACTTCTTGTTCTTCCTAAAAGGTACCACAGATTCAAAAGTACATTTTAATTGACCATTTCACACCCCATGCATTTTCATGTACAACAAAATCAGATACTAGAAAGATTGGAATACATCAAAGACACAAAATTATCAACTTGAGTCACATCACGTGGAAGCAGCACGACTAATGGGTCCGTCTCACTCACATCATCATCATTCACATGCTCTTGGTCTTCATCCTTTCTCCAAAAACGCTTCCTACTCCTAGAGGATGCATTCGCGGAGCTCTTGATCTTCATACTTTCTACGCGCGGGCTGTTAGTATAGGTAATATATTCGATAAGGATAAGGGTGATGCAAATTATGTAATCTAACAGTTGTATGGACCGACAAAAGATGGAACTGTTTATTCTTCACAAGCTGGAATGTTCTTGCATTTCCAGTGAACACGCTGTTAAACACAATATTTATTGTAATTTCAAATTTAGAAGATGAAAGAAAAGTAGAAATCAAAATAAACTCACAAAATAGTTGCATGACCAATATGAAAATTGAGAAATACGCTAGATGGCCTCTCCTGAAATAATGATGGATATTTAAGCGAGCTAAAATCATAAGATTTCCATATATGTCTGATGGTCAGAAATAGCTTTGTAATTTGCAGAATATGGTAAATCTGAAATAACATTTATCTTAAAAATGCGAACATCTTTTATATTGTAATAGTCAAAGTTATAATCTAAATTAACATAACACATGGCATCAGCTGCTTGAACAAAGGAAATTAAAGATGTTCAGGAGCTGCGTGATAACAGAGCCTAGGACCATGGCCGGCGAACGCTCGCCGGCTACGGTAGCATTTGCAAATCCCCTGATGGCATTTTATGTGTGTTGGGTGAGGCTGGGGGGACATTTTCAGAAACTGCCATGGCAGATCGTTTAATATGGGCAAAATGGACACAAGTGACCTAAAGACGCAACAAATTCACAAAGTGAACCGGGTTCGAAATTTTCTCACTCGCGTAACCTTTTAGTGTGGCGCCTGACACAAAGGCGCCACACTGCACTATTTGGCGTCCAAGCACTAGGCACCACACCTCTGGCCACGCCGGCGCCTCGTGACAGGGCCGACCCCACCCTGCAATGTGGTGCCTAAGGCAAAGACGCTACACTTGCAATGTGTGGCGCCTAGCTCTTAGGCACTACACATTAAGTTATCAGAACGCGCCCCAGGCCGTCCCCCGCCCCACTCCCACTTGTTAATGCAGTTCCAGAGGGCGGCAGCGGCCCCCTTCTCTCCTCCTCGCAATCCCCTCTTCAAAATCCATCAGGATTTCTTTCCCAAATCGTTCTACAAGGTAACCTCCTCCATTCCCCATCTTTCTAGCCAAAGAATATTGTAATTTTTTTTCAGATTTATGTAAGTTAGATTGAGAGCCTTGTTTTGCTTTGATTCGAAATTAATATGACAAGTTTGGTGTGATTTAGGGTTCCTAGATGAGTAGATGAGTATTTAGGATTCGTAGATGAGTAGATGAGTATTTAGGATTCAAAATTTATAATATTTGTGAAACCCTAGTGTTGTTGATTTTTTAATTGCTAAATGAGTATGTAAATTGTTAGATGAGTATTTGAATGAGTAGTAGTAGATGATTATTGAGTTGAGTATGTAAATGAGTATGATTATTTGTTGAGGTGAATTGTATTGTATACCTCACATAATTTTCTTGAAATATGTAGGATGGTGTGGCTTTTGAATGATGTCTATGATGTTGAACACCGGGCCTATTTGATGTCGGAGAAGGGGATGGTAATAAGAGCTTACTAGTTGTTATTTTTTTATCTTGTGTTTATTTGAAAAGATTAAACTGTAATCATCTCACTTCTATGTTTGCAGAACCTTATGCCCCTGAAGATTTGGTCTCACGGGGCGTCGACTTTCATGTCATACGATGAGCGGTACACACCGTACATCGAGAAGACATTACTCCTTCCTTTCATTCAGCTTGTGAATCAGTCGATGCCCAACTTGAACACGGCGGCAATCACCACACTTATGGATCGATGGAGGCCGGAGACTCATAGTTTCCACCTCCGGACCAGAGAGATGAACGTGACTCTTCAGGATGTTTCCATGATCACCGCACTTCCAATCAAGGGGAAGCCTCTTTGTATGAGCACTAATTCCGAGGGATGGCGCCAACAAATGGAGGCCCTTATTGGTATGTCTCCTGCAGAGCCGACACCGGCAGACGGGTAGAAGAAATAAAGAGTCCCAGTCGATGCTCCTTTCACTTGGATCATAGCCAACTTTGTGCATTGTCCTGAGGGCGCCAATGAAGATGTGATCGAGACTTATGCTTGCATGTACATGTGGTATGTTATCTCTAGGACTATGTTCGCTGACGGCAGCGGCAAGAACGCTCAATGGATGTGGTTGAAGGCGTTGACAGTCCTCGACCACAAGTTCAACTGGGGGTCGACAGCATTGGCCTACTTGTACCGGCAGGTAATAAATTTTTCGTAGTTAGTTTTTGTTTGGCTTTAACTCTTTCCCTTAACTGTCCATGTTTGGATTTACATGCAGTTGGACGATGCTTGTCGTAGGTCCTCAAAAGATGACAAAATTGGTGGTTGTATGCTCCTACTTTCTGTATGGAGTTGGGAACGCCTTCCAGTTGGAGCCCTAAAAGGGTAACGTTCAAGGCCTAGGATGACCACGACAACCCTTTATGGCTTCCCACTTGGGCTTACGAGTGGGACGTGGTAACGAAGATGACAAGCGATATCAATATCATGTACAAGCAATACACCAAAGAGATGGATTCGCTTACCGCCAAGCAGGTAAGCATTGACATTACATCACTAACTTGACTCCTGTACATGACTGGAAAACATGAATGTTGTCTTTCTCGGCTGTGTTGCAGGTGGAATGGCAGCCATATGGTGTTGGGGTTGGCTTTGGTAATTCATTCGAGGTCTATCTCAATCCAGTGTGCTTGCGAGAAAAACATCTTTGGCTTATGCGGTGCCCACTGATATGCAATTGGGCGGTTGAGTTTCATCTCCCACATCGTGTCTGCCTACCCGCTTGATAAGCCACTGTGTGGCGCCTTAGCTTTAGGCGCCAAACGGCATAGTGTGGCACCTAATGCTAAGGCGCCACACTGTGTAGTTATCTGCTTCTGGCTGTATTTTCTAAATACATCACAATTTGGCACAACATGATCAGTAGCAATACATAGTACTCAAGATACTTAGAGCACATCACAATTTAAATGTGTCCATAACATAAAGGAGTACACATAGAGGAGTTTCATGATGGTTGTTCAAAGTTCATGGAACGACAAGTACGAAATAGCAAAGCGCGCAAGACGACAATGTTCAATGATTAAACTGTGCAGACTGACAAGAAGCACAATGCTCTACTATGTCGAGCAAGGCCCCTTTTCCTTCTTCTTCCTCTCTTCTTCCTCCTCCCCCTCCCTTTTGCGCATCTTTGAAGCCTCTCGCATCACCCTCTCCATGAAGAATTGATGCTCCCACTCTTTCTTTGCGGCATCCTCTGCCCACCTCTTACGACACCTTGCTTCAAAATCCTTTTGACGTTGCTCATTCATCTTCTTTGTGTCGTTCTTCAACTTGGCTTGGTACGCACAATACTCAAGCTGCATTCGTATGCGGTCCTCAATCTCTGCTTCTTCTGCCTCTCGCTTCTTCCTCTCTGCTTTGGCTGCATCCTCCTCAATCATCTTCTTTGCCGCCCCTCCCACAACTTCGACTCCTCACCGACAACATCCTTTTCCTCCACCCTCTCCGTTGTTGCCTTGTTGGGTTGAGACGCCGCCATACCTACGAACAAATAGCAAGATAATAGTGTGTAAGGAGAAAAACAATACGATCATAAACAACAATAGTACATGGTAAACAAAGATGTGAGCATTAAAAACAACATGAAAAGCTAAGTGAATAGTGGTGACATATAGAAATGGTCCTCATAGGTATCCATGCATACCAATCCTAGTCTCACCAACACCGCCTCCACCACCACCACCTCTAGCATCACCACGTGCTCTAGCACCACCACCTCTAGCACCACCACGATCTCTTGTAAGTCCTGGTCGGCTCCCTCTTTGTTGGGTATTAGGACCTTGTTGGCTACTACTTGGTTGGATACTACTTGCTTGGCTAGCAAATTGTTGGCTAGGACCTTGTTGGTGTTGGAAATATGTCCTAGAGGCAATAATAAAATTATTTATTATTATATTTCCTTCTTCATTATAAATGTTTATTATCCATGCAAGAATTGTATTGATTGGAAACACAAATACATGTGTGGATACACAGACAACACAGCTGTGTCCCTAGTAAGCCTCTAGTGGACTAGCTCGTCGATCAAAGATGGTCAAGGTTCCTGGCGATGGACATGAGATGTCATTTGATAACAGGATCGCATCATTAGGAGAATGATGTGATGGACAAGACCCAAACTATGAACGTAGCATTTGATTGTGGCAGTTTATTGCTATAGTTTTCTGCATGTCAAAGTATCTGTTTCTATGATCATGAGATCATGCAACTCACTAACACCGGAGGAGTACCTTGTGTGTATCAAACGTCACAACATAACTGGGTGGCTATAAAGGTTCTCTACAGATATCTCTAAAGGTATCTGATGAGTTGGCATGGATCAAGACTAGGATTTGTTACTCCGTGTGACAGAGGGGTATCTCAGGGCCCACTCGGCAATACAACATCACAATGAGCCTTGCGAGAAAATTGACTAAAGAGTTAGCCATGGGATCTTGTATTACGGAACGAGTAAAGAGACTTGCCGGTAACGAGATTGAACTAGGTATGGAGATATCGACGATCAAATCTCGGGCAAGTAACATACCGATAAACAAAGGGAACATCGTACGGGATTAACTGAATCCTTGACATAGAGGTTCAACCGATAAAGATCTTTGTAGAATATGTAGAAGCCAATATGGGCATCCAGGTCCCGCTATTGGTTATTGACCGTAGAGGTGTCTCGGTCATGTCTACATAGTTCTCAAACCCACAGGGTCTGCACACTTAACGTTCGGTGACGTTTCGGTAGTATTGAGTTATGTATGTTGGTGACCGAAAGTTTTTAGGAGTCCCGGATGAGATCCCGGACGTCACAAGGAGCTCCAGAATGGTCCGGAGATAAATATTGATATATAGGAAGTCATGTTTTGGTTAGCAAAAAAGTTTCGGGCATTTCCAACAGTGTACCAGGAGTGACGAAAGGGTTCCCGGGGTCCACTAGGTGGGCCCACCCACCCCAAAGGGCCCCATGGGCTCTGGGAAGAGGAAGACCAGCCCATGGTGGGCTGGCCAACTCTCCCACCAAGGCCCATGCGGCTAGGGATAAGGGAAAAGAATAAACACCAAAAAGAGACAAAGAAAAAAAAGAGAAAAAGAGAGTCCTACTAGGAGTAGGATTGGTGGGAGGCTCCACCTCCACCAATTTCCGCCAGCACCTAGGGGCTGCCTCCTTCCCCCTCCCTCCTATATATACTAGAGGAATAGAGAAGCCCTAACCCTAATTTGATAGCCACGTGCTGCTCTATTATTCTTCTAGATCGTTTCTCCTCTAAATTAGTTCAACGGTGCTTAGGCGAAGCCCTGCCGGATTAGTTCACCACCATCGCCACCATGCCATTGTGCTGCCGGAGAACAAATCTACCTCTCCGCTCCCTCTTGCTGGATCAGGAAGGCGGAGATTGTGATTGAGTTGTACGTGTGCTGAACGTGGAGGTGTCGTCCGTTCGGTGCTAGATCGTGATTGGATTGCGGGACGGCTTGCGATTTGGATCGCGAAGACGTTCGACTACATCAACCATGTTTGTTAAATACTTCCGCTTAGCGATCTACAAGGGTATGTAGATCTACTCTCCCTCTCGTAGATGCTCATCACCATGGATAGATCTTGCGTGTGCGTAGGAAATTTTTTGTTTTCCATGCAACGTTCCCCAACAGTTGACTACTACTTGCTTGGCTAGCAAATTGTTGGCTAGGATCTTGTTGGCTACTACTTGGTTGGCTTGTCTTTGATTCATTTTTGCTAGACTTCCTTCCCTTGTTACATGTTTTTGTGTTGTGCCCTCTACCACCGCAACCTACACAATGGGATCTGTCGGTAGTCTCATGGAATTGGTTGTTGCCCATTTCTCGGCAACCACCTATTGGGGAACGTTGCATGGCAAACAAAAAAATTCCTACGAACACTTAAGATCTATCTATGGAGATCAAAAACTACAAGAGGGAGAGTGCATCTACATACCCTTGTAGATCGCTAAGCCGGAAGCGTTAAGAAACGAGGTTGGTGTAGTCGAACGTCTTCGCGATCCAATCACGATTCATCCCTCGATCCAATCTTGATCCATTCCGATCTAGTGCCAAACGGAGGGCACCTCCACGTTCAGCACACGTACAGCTCGATGACATCTACGCCTCCTTGATCTAGCAAGCGAGGGTGAAGAGGTAGATGAGATCTCCGGCAGCACTACAATGTGGTGGCGGTAGTGGTGGAGCTGTTCCGGCAAGGCTTTGCCAAGCACTACCGAAACCAATCTAGAGAAGAAAACGATCTAGAGGGAGAGAGAGGGCTGCACCATGGCTAAAAGGTCCGTCTGCCCTCTCTCCTATCCACTATATATAGGGGGAAGGGAGGAGGCATGGTGCCCTAGGGTTTCCCTTAGGGCCGGCGGCCAAGGAGGTGTCCACCTCTCACAAGGGAGGTGGGGCGTGCCCTAGGGAGGAGTCCCTCTCCTCTAGGACTCCTCCCACCTACCACCTTTGGGGCGCATGGGCCCTTGGGGTTGGCTGCCCAGCCCACCAGGGTCTGGTGCGCCACCTCATCATCCCAGGTGCCCCCGGGATGGGTGGGCCCCTCCCGGTGGACCCCCGAAACCCTTTCGACACTCCCGGTATAATACCGGAAACACTCGAAACCTTTCTAGAACCCGAATACCACTTTCCTATATATAAATATTTATCTACAGACCATTCTAGAACTCCTCGTGACATCCAAGATCTCATCCAGGACTGCGAACAACCTTCGGTCACCAACACATACATCTCAACAATATCAAGTCATTACCGAATGTTAAGTGTGTAGACCGTGCGGGTTTGAGAACTATGCAGACATGACCGAGACACCTCTACGGTCAATAACTAATAGCGGGACCTGGATGCCCATATTGGTTCCCACATATTCTACGAAGATCTTTATCGGTCGAACCACGATGTCAAGGATTCAATCAATTCCGTATGCAGTTCCCTTTGTCTGTCAGTATGTTACTTGCCCGAGATTCGATCGTCGGTATCTTCATACCTTGTTCCATCTCATTACTGGTAAGCCTGTTTACTCGTTCCGTAATACAAGATCCCATGACTAACTCCTTAGGCACATTGCTTGCAAGCTTCCTGTGATGTTGTATTACCGAGTGGGCCTAGAGATACCTCTCCGTCACAGTGACAAATCCTAGTCTTGATCCACGCCAACCAAACAAACACCCTCGGAGATACCTGTAGAGCACCTTTATAGTCACCCAGTTATATTGTGATGTTTGATACACATAAGGCACTCCTCCGGTATCAGGGAGTTGCATGATCTCATAGTCATAAGAACAGATACTTGACATGGATTAAGCAGTAGCAATAAACTAACATGATCAAATGTATGCTTACGGTTGGGTCTTGTCCATCACATCATTCTCCTAATGGTGTGACCCGTTATCAAATGACAACTCATGTCTACGATCAAGAAACCTTGACCATGTTTGATCAACGAGCTAGTCTAGTAGAGGCTCACTAGGGACATGGTGTTATCTATGTATCCACACATGTATCTGAGTTTCCGAACAATACAATTATAGCATGGATAATAAACGATCATCATGAACAAGGAAATATGATAATAACCACTTTATTATTGCCTCTAGGGCATATTTCCAACAGTCTCCCACTTGCACTAGAGTCAATAATCTAGTTCACATCGCTATGTGATTTACATTAATTGTAATAAATCTAACACCCATCAAGTTCTGGTGCTGATCATGTTTTGCTCGTGGAAGAGGCTTAGTCAATGGGTCTGCAACATTCAGATTCATGTGTACTTTGCAAATATTTATGTCCTCCTCCTTGATGTAATGAAGCGACACTTTATGTGTCTGGATCTCTTGTGAAACTTGGGTTCTTTGGCTAGATCAATGGCACCACTATTGTCAAATAGGAGAGTCATCGGATCTAGTGCACTGGGCACAACTTCGAGTTAACTGCTTCACCCAGACTCCTTCCTTCGCTGCTTCTGAAGTAGCTATGTACTCCGCTTCACATGTAGAATCAGCTACCATGCTTTGCTTGGAACTGCACCAGCTTATCGCTCCACCATTCAAAATATGTTTGTATCCGGTTTGAGACTTCGAGTCATCTGAATTTGTGTCAAAGCTAGCATCAACGTAACCCTTTACGACGAGCTCTTAATCACCTCCATAAACGAGAAACATTTCCTTAGTCCTTTTCAGGTACTTAAGGATATTCTTGACCGTTGTCCAGTGCTCCATTCCAGGATCACTTTGAAACCTTCTGGCCATACTAATGGCAAGGCTGACATCTAGTCTTGTGCACAATATCGCATACATTATAGAGCCTATGGATGAAGCATAGGGGATTGTTGGGAGACGTAGTAGTAAATCAAAATTTTCCTACGTTCACCAAGATCTATCTATGGAGAAACCAGCAACGAGAGGGGAGAGATTGCATCTTCATACCTTTGAAGATCGCTAAGCGGAAGCGTTACAAGAACACGGTTGATGGAGTCGTACTCGCAGCGATTCAGATCGCGGTAGATCCGATCAAGTGCCGAACGGACGGCACCTCCGCGTTCAACACACGTGCAGCCCGGTGACGTCTCCAACACCTTGATCCAGCAAGGAGGAAGGAGAGGTTGGGGAAGGGCTCCAACAGCAGCACGACGGCGTGGTGGTGGTGGAGTAGCAAGGTATTCCGACAGGGCTTCGCCTAAGCGCTGCGGAGGAGGAAGAAGAGAGGTAGGGCTTCGCCGTGAGAGAGAGAGATCAAATCCTGTCTCAAAACATCCAAAACCTCAAGTATATATAGGAGGAGGGACGTGGAGGGCTGGCTTGGCCTCTACTCCAAAGAGGAGAGGGCCGGCCGAATTAAAGGGAGAGTCCACCTCCCACAAGGGAGGTGGATCTCCTCCTTTTAAATCCTTTTTGCCTTATCTCCTTATCTCCAGCCGCATGGGCCTTTAGCAAAAGTCTTGCCCAGCCCAATAAGGGCTGGCACACTTTATATAACAGCCCATGTGGTCCTTTGGTCGTCACACCCCTCCCGGGGGTCCTCCGGCACCCTCCCGGCACTCCCGGTACACTACCGATGAGCCCGAAAACTTTCCGGTGACCAAAACTGGACTTCCTATATATCAATCTTTACCTCCGGACCATTCCGGAGCTCCTCGTGACGTCCGGGATCTCATCCGGGACTCCGAAAAACCTTCGGTAATCACGTATACCTTTTCCCTATAACCCTAGCATCATCGAACCTTAAGTGTGTAGACCCTACGGGTTCGGGAGACACGTAGACATGACCGAGACACTTCTCCGGCCAATAACCAACAGCGGGATCTGGATAC
The DNA here is from genome assembly GCA_022496015.1 of Hordeum marinum. Lineage (NCBI taxonomy): Eukaryota > Viridiplantae > Streptophyta > Magnoliopsida > Poales > Poaceae > Hordeum > Hordeum marinum. The sequence goes on from CM039673.1 coordinate 581,299,953, forward strand.
CCATGTTGGCTCCCACGTACTCCACGATGATCTCATCGGATGAACCACGATGTCGGGGATTCAATCAATCCCGTATACAATTCCCTTTGTCTATCGGTATGGTACTTGCCCGAGATTCGATCGTCGGTATCCCTATACCTTGTTCAATCTTGTTACTGGCAAGTCTCTTTACTCGTTCCATAATACATCATCCCGTGGCTAACTCCTTAGTCACATTGAGCTCATTATGATGATGTCTTACCGAGTGGGCCCAGAGATACCTCTCCGTCACACGGAGTGACAAATCCCAGTCTCGATTCGTGCCAACCCAACAGATACTTTCGGAGATACCCGTAGTGCACCTTTATAGCCACCCAGTTATGTTGTGACGTTTCGCACACCCAAAGCATTCCTACGGTATCCGGGAGTTACACAATCTCATGGTATAAGGAAACGATACTTGACATTGAAAAGCTTTAGCAAACGAACTACACGATCTTGTGCTATGCTTAGGATTGGGTCTTGTCCATCACATCATTCTCCTAATGATGTGATCCCGTTATCAACGACATCCAATGTCCATGGCCATGAAACCGTGACCATCTATTGATCAACGAGCTAGTCAACTAGAGGCTCACTAGGGACATGTTGTGGTCTATGTATTCACACATGTATTATGGTTTCCGGTTAACACAATTATAGCATGAACAATAGACAATTATCATGAACAAGGAAATACAATAATAACCATTTTATTATTGCCTCTAGGGCATATTTCCAACAGTCTCCCACTTGCACTAGAGTCAATAATCTAGTTCACATCACCATGTGATTAACACTTACATCACCATGTGATCATATCATCATGTGATTAACACCCAATAAGTTCTGGGGTTTGTTCATGTTCTGCTCGTGAAAGAGGTTTTTAGTCAACGGGTCTGCGACATTCAGATCCGTGTGTACCTTGCAAACTTTCCATGTCATATTTGTAGATACTACTCCCACGCTCCACTTGGAGCTATTCCAAATGGCTGCTCCACTATACGTAGCCAGATTTCTACTAAGAGTCATCCGGATTGGAGTTAAAGCTTGCATCGTCGTAACCCTTTACGATGAACTCTTTATCACCTCCATAATCGAGAAATATTTCCTTAGTTCTCAAGTTACTAAGGATAACTTTGACCATTGTCCAGTGATCCACTCTTGGATTACTCTTGTACCCCTTGACAGACTCATGGCAAGGCACACACAGATGCGGTACACAGCATGGCATACTATATAGAGCCTATGGCTAAAGCATAGGAGATGACACTCATCTTTTCTTTATCTTCTGCCGTGGTCAGGTATTGAGTCTTACTCAATTTCACACCTTACAATACAGTCAAGAACTCCTTCTTTGACCCATATTTTGAACTCCTTCAAAAACTTGTCAAGGTATGTCTTCGTCGAAAAAACTTATCAAGCGAATTGATCTATCCCTATAGATCTTGATGCTCAATAAAATAGTAGCTTTATCTGGGTCTTCCTTTGAAAAAACTCTTTTCAAACAACCCTTCATGCTCTTCCAGAAATTCTACATCATTTCCGATCAATAATATGTCAACTACATATTCTTATAAGAAATTCTATAGTGCTCCCACTCACTTTCTTGCAAATACAAGTTTCTCATAAACTTTGTATAAACTTAAACACTTTGATCACCTCATCAAAGCATATATTCCAACTCCGACATGCTTGCTCCAGTCCATAGAAGGATCGCTGGAGTTTGCATATTATTAGCATCCTTAGGATTGACAAAACCTTCTGGTTGTATCACATACAACTCTTCCTCACAGAAACCATTACGGAAACCTTGTTTTGTCATCCACCTGCCAGATTTCATAATCGAAAAATATAGCAACTGCTAACAAAATTTTAATAGACTTTTAGCATCGCTATAGATGAGACAATCTCATCGCAGTCAACTCCTTGAACTTGGCGGAAACTTCTTTGCGATAAGTCGAGCTTTATAAGCGGTGACATTTCACCATTAGCGTCTATGCTTATCTCAAAGATCCATTTGTACTCAATGACCCGCCATTCAACAGGCAAGTCTACCAAAGTCCATACTTGGTTTTCATACATGGATCCTTTCTCGGATTTCATGGCTCCTAGCCATTTGTTGGAATTCGGGCCCACCATCGCTTCTCCATAGTTCGTAGGTTCATCGTTGCCCAACAACATGATTTCCAAGACAGGGTTGTCGTACTACTCAGGAGCAGTATGCGTCCTTGTCGACCTACGAGGTTCGATAGTGACTTGATCCGAAGCTTCATGATCATCATCATTAACTTCCTTTTCAACTGAGTAGGCTCTACAGAAACATCTTTCTGTGTTGCGCTATTCTCTGGTTGAAACAAAGGTTCAACAACCTTATCAAGTTCTATCTTCCTCCCACTCAATTCTTTCGAGAGAAACTCTTTCTCAAGAAAAGACCCATTCTTAGCAACAAACACCTTTTGCGCTTGGATCTGAAATAGAAGGTATACCCAATGTCTCATTAGGGTATTCTATGAAGATACATTTGTCTGCTTTGGGTTCGAGCTCGCTAGGTGAAAAACCCATTTTCACATAAGCGTCGCAGCCCCAAACATTAAGAAATGACAGCTTAGGCTTCTGTCAAACCATAATTCTCACGGTGTCATCTCAACAGACTTAGATGGTGCCCTATTAAAGTGAATGGATTTGTCTTTAATGCATAACCCCATAATGATAGTGGTAAAACGATAAGAGACATCATAGTACTCACTATATCCAATAGAGCACGACTACGACGTTCGAACAAACTATCACACTATGGTGTTCCAGGAGGCATGAGCTGTGAAACAATTTCCACATTGTCTAAAATTGCATACCAAACTCGTAACTTAGATATTCACCTCCATGATCATATCATAGACATTTATCTTCTTGTCACGATGATCTTTAACTTCACTCTGAAACTCCTTGAACCTTTCAAACATTTCAGATTCGTGCTTCATTAAGTAAATATCCCCATATTTACTCAAATCATCAGTGAAGGTAAAGAAAAACAACGATATCCACTTTGTGTTTCAACACTCATTGGACCACATACATCAACATGTATTAATTCCAATAAGCCACTTGCCCGCTCCATCATATTGGATGACGGGGTCTCAGTCATCTTGCCCAAGAGGCATGGCTCGCATGTCTCAACCGAATCGAAATCGAGTGAGTCAAAAAATCCATCATCATGGAGTTTCTTCATGCGATTTATACCAATATGACATTTAGCGGCAGTGCCACAAGTATGTGGTACTATCATTATTAACTTTATATATTTTTGGTACCAACGTTATGAACATGTGTACTACTACGATCATGATTCGATAAACCATTCCGAGTGGGTGCATGACCATTGAAGGCATTATCCATGTAAATAGAATAACCATTATTCTCTAACTTACATGAATAACCGTATTGCACTAATCATGATCTAATCACGTTCATGCTCAACGCAAACACCAAATAACATTTATTTAGGTTTATCACAAATCCCGAAGGTAGAGAGAGCGTGCGATGGTGATCACATCAATCTTGGAAATACTTCCAACACACATCGTCACCTTTCACCTAGCTAGTCTCCGTTTATTCCGTAGCTTTTATTTCGAGTTGCTAACACTTAGCAACCGAACCGGTATCCAATACCCAGGTGCTACTAGGAGTACCAGCAAGGTACACATCACTAACACGTATATCAAATATACTTCCATTGACATTACTAGCCTTCTTATCTACCAAGCATCTAGGGTTTTTCCGCTTCAGCGAACATTCTCCTCATAACAGAAGCACTTAGTCTCGGGTTCGGGCTCAACCTTGGGTTTCTTCACTAGAGCAACAACTGGCTTGCCATTCCTGAAGTTTTCCCTTCTTGCCCTTGCCCCTTTTGAAACTAGTGGTTTCACTTAACCATCAACACTTGATGCTCCTTCTTGATTTCTACCTTCGTGGTGTCAAACATCACGAACAACTCAGGGATCATCTTATCCATCCCTGGCATGTTATAGTTCATCACGAAGCTCTAGTAGCTTGGTGGCAGTGACTTGGAGAACTGCATTAATCACTATCTCATCTGGAAGATTAACTCCCACTTGATTCAAGTGATTGTAGCACCCAGACAATCTGAGCACACGCTCACCGATTGAGCTATTCTCCTTTATCTTGCAGACAAAGAATCTTGTTGGAGGTCTCATACCTCTCAACATAGGCACGAGCCTGAGATCACAATCTCAGCACCTAGAACATCTCATATGTTCCGTGACGTTCAAAACGTTTTGGAGCCTCAATTCTAAGCCGCAATGCATGACGCATTGAACTATCACGTAGTCACCAAAAAGTGCCTGTCATATGTTCACAACATCTACAGACAACGCTTGAGGGAGTGGTGCAGTTAGCGGTACATCAAAAACATAAGCTTTCTGTGCAGCAATGAGGACAATCCTCAGATCACGGACCCAGTCCGCATTATTGCTACCATCAACTTTCAACTTACTTTTCTCTAGGATTGTATCAATAAAACTGGGGAGCTACAGCGCGAGCTATCTACGACATAATTTGCAAGGACATTTTTAGACTAAGTTCATGATAATTAAGTTCATTTAATGAAATTATTAATGAACTCCCACTTAGATAGACATCTCTCTAGTCTTCCAAGTGATACATGATCCATGTCAACTAGCCCGTGTCCGATCATCACGTGAGACGGACTAGTCATCCATGGTGAACATCTCTATGTTGATCGTATCTTCTATACGACTCATGTTCGACCTTTCGGTCTTCCGTGTTCCGAGGCCATGTCTGTACATGCTAGGCTCGTCAAGTCAACCTAAGTGCTTCGCATGTGTAAATCTGGCTTACACCCGTTGTATGCGAACGTTAGAACCTATCACAACCGATCATCACGTGGTGCTTCGGAACGACGATCCTTAGCAACGGTGCACAGTTAGGGTGAACACCTTTCTTGAAATTTTATTGAGAGATCATCTTATTTACTACCGTCGTTCTATGCAAATAAGATGTAAACATGATAAACATCACATGCAATCAATATAGTGACATGATATGGCCAATATCATCTTGCTCCTTTGATCTCCATCTTCGGGGCACCATGATCATCACTGTCACCGGCACGACACCATGATCTCCATCATCATGATCTCCATCATTGTGTCTTCATGAAGTTGTCTCGCCAACTATTACTTCTACTACTACAGCTAACGTTTAGCAATAAAGTAAAGTAATTACATGGCGTTTATGATTGACACGCAGGTCATACAATAATATAAGACAACTCCTATGGCTCCTGCCGGTTGTCATAGTCATCGACATGCAAGTCGTGAACCCTATTACAAGAACATGATCAATCTCATACATCACAATGCATCACATCACATCCTTTTGGCCATATCACATCACACGGCATATGCTGCAAAAACAAGTTAGACGTCCTCTAATTTGTAGTTGCAAGTTTTTACGTGGTTGCTATAGGTTTCTAGCAAGAACGTTTCTTACCTACGTCAAAACCACAACGTGATATGCCAATTGCTATTTACCCTTCATAAGGACCCTTTTCATCGAATCCAATCCGACTAAGGTGGGAGAGACAGACACCCGCTAGCCACCTTATGCAACTAGTGCATGTCAGGCGGTGGAACCGGTCTCACGTAAGCGTACGTGTAAGGTTGGTCCGGGCCGCTTCATCCCACAATACCGTCGAATCAAGATAAGACTAGTAACAGCAAGCATATTAACAAAATCAACGCCCACAACTGCTTTGTGTTCTACTCATGCATAGATTCTACGCATAGACCTAGCTCATGATGCCACTGTTGAGAGACGTAGTAGTAAATCAAAATTTTCCTACGTTCACCAAGATCTATCTATGGAGAAACCAGCAACGAGAGGGGAGAGATTGCATATTCATACCTTTGAAGATCGCTAAGCGGAAGCATTACAAGAACGCGGTTGATGGAGTCGTACTCGCAGCGATTCAGATCGCGGTAGATCCGATCAAGTGCCGAACGGATGGCACCTCCGCGTTCAACACACGTGCAGCCCGGTGACGTCTCCAACACCTTGATCCAGCAAGGAGGAAGGAGAGGTTGGGGAAGGGCTCCAACAGCAGCACGACGGCGTGGTGGTGGTGGAGTAGCAAGGTATTCCGACAGGGCTTCGCCTAAGCGCTGCGGAGGAGGAAGAAGAGAGGTAGGGCTTCGCCGTGAGAGAGAGAGATCAAATCCTGTCTCAAAACATCCAAAACCTCAAGTATATATAGGAGGAGGGACGTGGAGGGCTGGCTTGGCCTCTACTCCAAAGAGGAGAGGGCCGGCCGAATTAAAGGGAGAGTCCACCTCCCACAAGGGAGGTGGATCTCCTCCTTTTAAATCCTTTTTGCCTTATCTCCTTATCTCCAGCCGCATGGGCCTTTAGCAAAAGTCTTGCCCAGCCCAATAAGGGCTGGCACACTTTATATAACAGCCCATGTGGTCCTTTGGTCGTCACACCCCTCCCGGGGGTCCTCCGGCACCCTCCCGGCACTCCCGGTACACTACCGATGAGCCCGAAAACTTTCCGGTGACCAAAACTGGACTTCCTATATATCAATCTTTACCTCCGGACCATTCCGGAGCTCCTCGTGACGTCCGGGATCTCATCCGGGACTCTGAACAACCTTCGGTAATCACGTATACGTTTTCCCTATAACCCTAGCGTCATCGAACCTTAAGTGTGTAGACCCTACGGGTTCGGGAGACACGTAGACATGACCGAGACACTTCTCCGGCCAATAACCAACAGCGGGATCTGGATACCCATGTTGGCTCCCACGTACTCCACGATGATCTCATCGGATGAACCACGATGTCGGGGATTCAATCAATCCCGTATACAATTCCCTTTGTCTATCGGTATGGTACTTGCCCGAGATTCGATCGTCGGTATCCCTATACCTTGTTCAATCTTGTTACTGGCAAGTCTCTTTAATCGTTCCGTAATACATCATCCCGTAGCTAACTCCTTAGTCACATTGAGCTCATTATGATGATGTCTTACCGAGTGGGCCCAGAGATACCTCTCCGTCACACGGAGTGACAAATCCGAGTCTCGATTCGTGCCAACCCAACAGATACTTTCGGAGATACCCGTAGTGCACCTTTATAGCCACCCAGTTACGTTGTGACGTTTGGCACACCCAAAGCATTCCTACGGTATCCGGGAGTTACACAATCTCATGGTCTAAGGAAACGATACTTGACATTGAAAAGCTTTAGCAAATGAACTACACGATCTTGTGCTATGCTTAGGATTGGGTCTTGTCCATCACATTATTCTCCTAATGATGTGATCCCGTTATCAACGACATCCAATGTCCATGGCCATGAAACCGTGACCATCTATTGATCAACGAGCTAGTCAACTAGAGGCTCACTAGGGACATATTGTGGTCTATGTATTCACACATGTATTATGGTTTCCGGTTAACACAATTATAGCATGAACAATAGACAATTATCATGAACAAGGAAATACAATAATAACCATTTTATTATTGCCTCTAGGGCATATTTCCAACAGGGATGACACTCATCTTTTCTCTATCCTCTCGAGTTGCTAGGCATTGAGTCTTACTCAACTTCACACCTTATAAGATAGGAAAGAACCCTTTCTTGGACTGATCCATTTTGAATTTGTTCAAAACCTTATCAAGGTATGTGCTTTGTGAAAGTCTTATTAAGCGTTTTGATTATCTCTATAGATCTTTATGCCTAATATGAAAGCAGCTTCTTCGAGGTCTTTCATTGAAAAACTCTTGTTCAAATACATCTTCACACTTTCCAAAAGTTCTATATTGTTTCCAATCAGTAATATGACATCCACATATAATATTAGAAACGCCATATAGCTCCCACTCACTTTCTTGTAAATACAAGCTTCTCCATAAACTTGTATAAACCCATACGCTTTGATCACCTCAACAAAACGAAGATTCCAACTCCGAAATGCTTGCATCAGTCCATAAATGGATCGCTGGAGCTTGCATACTTTGTCAACATTTTTTGGATTGACAAAACCTTCCGGTTGTATCATATACAACTCTTCCTTAAGGAAACCATTAAGGAACGCTGTTTTGACATCCATCTGCCAGATCTCGTAATCGAAAAATGCAGCTATTGCTTGATCCTAGCGGACTTAGGCATCGCTATGGGGGAGAAAGTCTCATCGTAGTGAACTCATTGAACTTGTGAAAACTCTTCTGCAACAAGTTAAGCTTTATAGACGGTGACATTACCGTCCGCGTCCGTCTTTTTCTTAAAGATCTATTTATTCTGTATGGCCTTACGATCATATGGTAAGTCCTCCAAAGTGCACACTTTGTTATCATACATGGATCCTATCTCGGATTTCATGGCCTCTAGCCATTTATTGGAATTCGGGCCACCATCGCTTCTTCATAGCTCGTAGGTTCACCGTTGTCTAACAACATGACCTTCAAGATAGGATTGCCATACCACTCAAGGGGGGTATGATTCCTTGTCGACCTACGAGGCTCAGTAGTAACTTGATATGAAGTTTCATGCTTTCTCTTCACTTGGTGTAGGCGCCGTAGAAACATCTTTCTGTGTCGTGCTACTATCCAACTGAAGTGACGGTTCAATAACCTCATCAAGTTCTACCTTCCTCCCAGTCAATTCTTTCCAGAGAAACTCTTTCTCGAGAAAGGACCCGTTTTTAGCAACAAACACTTTGCCCTCGGAACTAAGATAGAAGGTATACCCCAACTATTTCCTTAGGGTATCTTATCAAGACGCATATGTCCGCTTTGGGTTCAAGCTTATCATGTTGAAGCCTTTTCAAATAAAGCGCCGTGGCCCCAAACTTTAAGAAATGACAATTTAGATTTCTTGCCAAATCATAATTCATACGATGTTGTCTTAGCGGATTTTGATGTTTACTCTTTAAAGGAACATGAATAAACGCAAAACTACCACACGTAAGGTGTGTGGTGTCTCGGCCCTGACTTTTTTTGGTAATTCCAGTTATACCTGGGCATAGGTCGGGTCGGGCCGGGCTTCGGGCCAAGCTGAAAAGCCCGATGCTGAAAACTAGGCCTGAGCCCGGCCCGGCCCGATTGTTGGGCCGAGAAGGCCCGGCAAGTTCTGACAAGGTCCGACCGGCCCGGCCCGATTGCAACTCAAATTTGTTTTTTGATAGGCCCGAGCCCGGCCCGGCCCAACCATCAAACTTAATTTCCCGGTCCGAGCCCGGCCCGGTGGCACAATTAGGCCCGGCTCGGGATTTTCGGGCCGGGTTGGGTCGGCCATCCGGGTTGGGCTGCCCATGGCCAAATATAATTCCAGTTATGCAAGGATGGCAAATTTCAGTGAAACACAATAAGTTTCTGTAAAAAAAAATGAATCGTGAAAATTTCCATGCTATCAACTAAAGTTGTCATCCTCGTGTAATTAAACTTGACAGAAAAAGATTACAACGACGCACCTTTAGCCCACTCGAGTGTTTGTAGTTGTCAGGCGACTTCCTCCTTGAAAACAAGCACACATAACACCACCTAGTGCCCTTCTATATTAGGTAAGACTTCACTAGCTCACGCCAATTTGAAACACATCTGCATAATTATATTATCCTTGCATGGTACCAAGCTTGACGATAACTGGTGTGTTGTACAATTTTCCTAGCGACTTCTACTGGATCCTCATTGTTCTATCCCCAAAGACCGGCTCTTCCTTTTTCTTGGATTCGAATCGAAAAGTCAAGAGAAACTATAACAAACTGAAGAATCTTTTAGATGACACTCTGAACATGTTCGATGGCATGGGAGGATGCATTACGAAAGGGTATAGAAAGACACATAGCTAAGGCATTGTGTGGTTCGGCCAGAACACAACCTTATGTTGCATTCAACAGCGTGAACACAGGGCCGTTGAGGGGCCTGTGCGAGCTGTGCGCTCGCACAGGGCCCCCAAAATCCTAGGGCCCCCAACTAGGGTCCATATGTGTATGTATACTCTGAAAAAAAATCAATTTTAGCCCAAACAAATATACAGTTTGTTACCTGAAGCTGCTTCAACGCTGAAAACTAGTTCGGCCTTTGGCCTGGTGGCACTTGAGGCTTTGGTTTAGCCCAGCGTACTAGTATTGTATGGATCGATCTAGCCATCTAGCATTGGTAAAGAAAAACGGTGGATCGATCTAGCGATCGTATGCACGAAAGGAAAGCCCCGGACGCAGGGTCCCGTAACCTGCGTTTCCTATTCTCTTCAGGCTGAATCGGCGACGACGGTCGCTTGACAGGTTGACTGGTTGAGGCCTGCGCAGCGAGGCGACGAACAGAAGCGGTCGCCGCCCGCCGCCTCGCTGGCGGCCGACCGTCACTGCCGCAGTGCCGCCGTGCCGGCGTGCCGCCCAACAGGAAGAGACGTGGTGTGGTGGCCTCCCTACGCTCTTATCCTTTCCTCTAATTTTGAATTTTGATACAAATTACAAAGTTGTGTTACTAATATGTTTTGGAACGATCTTTTGTCTAGCCATCGAAGTTCAGAAGGTGTCACAGAATCAAGAATTTCGGTAGTAGCTCGTCCTATTGTCCAAGTTGAAAGTCAAGGTTCTGTCTAACTCAAGGTTTTTTTAATTACTGATACAAGTGTGAAGCCTATATGGCTATATTTCATGTGAGCTCATCAGCTCAGATAAACTAAAAGAGTATATATTTCATTGAAACAGAAATAATCATGCATCATAGTTCTGGAAGAAAGTATGATTCAGGCGCCTTCAAGCGTAAGAAGAAACAAAAACTAGAAGAAGATGCTCAAACTCAATGGGGTGTTCTAGATAAATTTGTTGTGAAAAGACCCCAAAACAATTCTAAAAATCAAACTCCAGATGATAATATTGATGATGGTCAAGATGTTGATGCAATAGAGGTTGAGGTTGTCGCTGCAGAAATTCATGAAGGTGATCATGGTCATGGCGATAATGCCGTGGAAGAGGTTGAGGCTACCACTGCAGAAATTGATGAAGGTAATGATGTTAATATTTCCAATGAAAATCATGATCCTAATATTTCAGATGACAGTAATAATTCTGTTCAGCCTGATATATTTGATCCTAGAAATTGGGATGGGCTTGATCCTAAAAAGATTGATATCTTGCTGCAAAAGGGTCCTAAAAGGGAAGATATAGAGTACGGTCCTTATGACAAGTTCTCTAGAAGGTTTTCTGCATTATCGTTTAGTAGAATCCTCTCAAACGGAGAAAAGTTTGACAGAGAGTGGCTTGTATACAGCAGCGACCTTGATAAAGCATTTTGTTTTTGTTGCAAATTATTAAAAAGGGGCAATGTGAGAGGACAACTAGCAAATGAGGGTTTAAGTGATTGGATTCATCTTGGGGCTAGACTTAAAGAGCATGAATCAAGTAGAGAGCATAACACAAATATGACTGCATGGTATGACTTCCGTCTCAGGATCCGGAACAATCAAACAATTGATAAAGTTGCTCAGCGAGAACTTGAAAAGGAAAAGGAGCATTGGAGAAAAGTTCTGCTCAGGATTTTTTTGATCGTAAAATTTCTTGCAGAACATAATATAGCATTTCGTGGCAGCAATAGCAAGTTGTACCAAGAGAGCAATGGGAATTTCCTAGGACTGATTGAAATGTTGGCTGAATTTGACCCAATTATTAAAGAGCATGTTGACCGCATCACCAATGATAAGATTCGTGATCACTACCTTGGCCCTTCTATCCAAAATGAGTTAATAAATATGCTCGCTACTGCCATCAGGTCTAGAATCATTGAAAAGGTAAAGGAAGCAAAATATTTCTCAGTTATTCTTGATTGTACTCCGGATGCAAGCCACCAAGAACAGATGTCTTTGATAATTAGGTATGTTGATACATCTTCTGCTTCTGTTTGCGTCGAAGAATCTTTCTTAGGCTTTTTGGAGGTGAATGATACCACCGGGCAAGGTCTATTTAATGTTCTAGAAGATGAGTTGGATAATCTTAGCCTTGATGTGGACAATGTGAGGGGACAGGGTTATGATAATGGGTCAAATATGAAAGGAAACAATAAGGGGGTACAAAAGAAATTTCTAGAAAAAAATCCAAGGGCATTTTATTCTGCTTGTGGCTGTCATAGTCTAAATCTTGCGCTATGTGATATGGAAAAGTCTTGCCGTAGAGCAACAGAATTTTTTGGAGTTATACAACGCATATATACAATATTTGCTAATTCTACTAAACGATGGCAAACTCTCAAAGATAACTTGAAGAAGTTGACTGTCAAGTCATTATCATCTACTCGTTGGAAGAGTCATGTTGAGAGTGTTAAGGCTATACGTATTCAAATGCCAGAAATAAGGGAGGCTTTACTACAAGTGGCTGAAACTGATAAGGATCCATTGACAAGTAGTGAAGCTCAATCATTGGCAGTGAACTTGGTGGTTTTGAATTTCTAGTGTCGATAATTATCTGGTATGATATATTATCCGCTGTTAATTTGATCAGCAAGCAGCTACAATCAAAGGACATGCTCATTGATATTGCAATTGAGTCTATAAAGGGCCTGCTTTCCTTTTTCAGTAAGTATAGAGAAAATGGCTTTTCAAAAGCCTTGGAAGCTGCAAAAGAAATTGCACTTGAGATGGATATTCATCCAGAGTTCCGCACTAAGCGTAAAATCAAAAGAAAAAGACAATTTGATGGGGGCGCAGATGATGGATCTATTGCTTCACAATCTGCAGAGGAGTCATTTAGGGTCAATTATTTTCTGCAAGTGGTTGATCAAGCTATAGTTTCACTTACCAAGAGGTTTGAGCAATACCAGGGGTATGAAAAAACTTTTGGTTTCTTATTTACTTCAGATAGGTTGCGATCTTTGGATGATAAGAGTTTGCTTGCTGCTTGTGTTAATCTTGAGGATGCACTTAAGAGTGGAGAACACCAAGACATTGATGGAGCTGAATTATTTTACGAGTTAATTTTCATCCAGGATTTAGTTAAGAAATCTACGGGCCCTGTTGATATTCTTGAGATTCTGATGAAGCGTCCCTTCTATCCTAATGCTATTATTGCATACAGGATTTTGTTAACCATTCCTGTAACTGTTGCAACTGCGGAAAGAAGCTTCTCTAAACTCAAGTTGTTGAAATCCTACTTGCGTTCTACTATGACACAAGAAAGGCTCAATGGCTTGGCGACGATAGCACTTGAAAATGATGTCTTGGAGAAGATTAACTATGAAGATATAATTGAAGATTTCATTTCAAGGAACACAAGAAGGATGACACTTTTCAATAGAGCATAGAGCATGAGGTTAGTTTATTGGTTTTAATACTTTGCATTGATACTTGAGAATTTTCTAAGCATTGTATGAAATAACATAAATTTCAATTGCATAATTATGTGATTATGCCAGCTTTATTGTTTTTGTTTTAAATGTTAGGGCCCCATTTTACTTTTCGCACCGGGGCCTCGAATTCCTGGAGACGGCCCTGGTTAGGGCCACCAACCAGGACCAATGCTCCTTCTATATGACAAGCTCTTAGCAAAATTCGCAGTTTTCATTCCACTTTGCCCTCATCACCGCCCCGAGCCCGCCGTTCCCGTTCCCGTCCCCATCGCCACCCCCGTCGCCGCCCCGTTGCCTCCCCCGCTGCCCCCGTCGTCGCCCCGTCGCCTGCCCCGCCGTCCCGTCGCCTGCCCCGCCGTCCCGTCGCCTGCCCCACTGCCCACGTCGCCTCCCCCGCCGCCCCCGTTGCCTCCCCCGCCGCCCCCGTCACCTCCCCCGCCTCCCCGTCGCCTCCCCCGCCGTCCCGTCACTGCCCCCGTCGCCTCCCTCGCCGTCCCCATCGCCTCCCCCGTCGCCGCCCGTCCTCCGTCGCCTCCCCCGCCGCCCCGTCGCCGCCGCCGCTGTGAGCCACCGCCGCCATGGTCGTTGCAATTTTTTTAAATATATGTTGATTTTTATGCTTTTTTAGTATGTGTATGCATGTTAGATTTAGTATGTTTATGTTAGCTAGATTAGTATGTGTATGTTAGATTAGTATGTTTATGCTTTTTATAGTATGTTTATGTTAGCTACATTAGTATGTGTATGTTAGATTAGTATGTTTATGCTTTTTTTTGAAAGTAGATTAGTATGTTTATGTTAGATTAGTATGTGTATGTTGATTTTGGGTTTTATAAAAAATTAGTCGACGATGCTCGGCCCGCATCCTCGTCGTCGAGTAGTCCGCGAGAGCCTGCTTGATAGACGTCATGTCCGGGACTGGGCTCCGTCGAGCTGGCACTGGGAGGTGATACCTTCCCGGGTTCGGAGGTTGGTGAGAAATGCAGGTATCGTTGTCGACCCAGACCTTCTGTGGTGGTGGTCACGCGGGCCACTTTCGGTGCGGAGGGAGTCGGCACCCGTGGAGGTGGTACGTCGCCGTGTCAAGGAGGAGGACGGGCACGTCCGTCGCTACATGGCGGCGTTGGACGCCCGGTTTGATAATAGCTGGCAGATCCTTCAGGGATCTCACTTGAGTTATGATCCCGTGATGGTTCCTTATCTTTGGGTTTCCATCGCCGGCGACTTAGAGACCGCTAGTGAATCGAGTTCACCGTTCTCCATTTTGGATTCTAGGATATTCGATCAGTATTAGATGGTACAGATGCTACCAAGGCGGCAACGACCCCCCTGGCAGACAATGTTTGGCCCCCAAAAAGATACTAGCAGCGTGCGGTACAGGAAGAAGGCGGCCAAGATGCTGGTAAATTAGTTGTGTGCACACTTTTGGAATGCAGCTAGTTCTCTCACTACCTGTCGCGAAGTCTTGTTACCAGTGGCAACCAGGGGCGAAGTCAGAAAATTTGGCCATTGGGTTCACTTCATAACTCATTGTAAAAATTTGATACTAATATATGAAGTGTGAAGTCTAATTTTAAATTACCTTAAAACCATATTATAGCACCCAAAAACAGTATAATGAATAGAAATATGTTATCACATATCACACATTGTGTTGCATTAAAAATTAAAGAGTGCAAGACATACCGGTTCAATAAAAAATTTAAATCACTTGTTTACATTGTAAATAAAGTAGTATCAAATAACTTTGTAGCTTCATGCGTAGCTTCTCATCTTCCTGGAACATTTAAAAAATGACAAGTTTGTTTGACAAAGTTAGAATAAATACTATCAAGCGAAAGAATCTTGTAAAGGCACTCATATTTTAGAGTGTTCCCTTTCTATCTTTCATCGCCTTGAAAAGATTGAAAATTACATCATTGGTAATGGTAGAAAATATATCTTTTTCCACATAGAAAATTAGACAATCACTCATGAACTGATCACCCATTTTATGGTGCAACTTTTTATTGACAATATCAGCAATTCCGTCCACTGACGTTGTCGCAACTGGCAATATCAGTACTAGCTTTAAGAGATGATAGACCAAAGAAAATGTAAGATGTTTATTTGTTTGCACCATTAGTTTAGCAAGATCAGCAATTCCGTCCAAATTGGCAAACCTTTCATCTGCTCGCACATTGTCAGTGTAAGTGCAAAGTTCAGGACCAAGATCATCCATTTTTCTTGAATCAAAGTAATCGGGATAAAACCCAGCTAGCTTCACTAAGCTGGCCATGTTAAAAGCAGCAAAAGAATCTTTTGGGTTGAAAGAAGTCATGTGCCTAAGCAATGCAGAATTTACCTGATCGAAGCGATCATCAAACTCTTGAAGATGCCAATCAATAACAGAATTAAGACACTCAATTCGGTAATGTTGAAGGTTTGTCTTATTAGTTTTTTGTCGTGGTTTGTGCCGGTTAACATATTGCTCCTGCATATTTGCGTTCTCAATGTGATGCTCTTCACAGATGAATTTGCCTTCTCAAGAAGTGAGTCCCACCAATTATCCCTTAGTTCTTGTAGCTCATTTCTTGTTGACTTCACACATGAGATGGCATTCTGGATGTCTTGATCCTTCCTTTGTAAAGACTATGACAAAGTATTTCCATTTCCCAATATATGCAACATCATGTGCAAATAAAAAACAAAATCAAAGGTCTCAAAATATGCTACAAGACCACGTGCCTGAGATTTTTTTATCACTTTTGCCTTCTTTCTCAACATATTTCAGAACATACATAATTGATGGGAACAATTTCACTAGACTTGAAAGAGTCCTGTAGTGTGAGCCCCGACGTGTGTCACCGACTCTTTGAAGAGTTTGTTCCTCATTTAACCCTATGCCAGTGCTAATCTGACCACTGCATATGGCTTTTATTACCTCCGCTCGATGTTTCTCTCTAATCATATCCTTTCTTTTGCAAGAAGCTCCAACCACATTGAACAAAACGGAGATCATGTAGAAAAAATCTGCAATATCGTCATGCTTCTTTGATACTGCTACAATAACCAACCGGAGTTGGCGAGCAAATCAGTGCACATAATACGCTGATTTGTTCTCTTGCATAATCTTTGCTTTCAAACCATTAAACTCACTTACAGTTTGAATATCTCCACATACCCACTTACAGTTTTTTGGAGCATTCCCAAGAACTACATCCCGTATAGCTTCATTTTGGTTTGCCAAAGTATGTACCAACTCTCGGAAATTTCCCTTTATTTTTTGACTCGTATGATTCGTCATGGCCTCAAAAAGCTAAGCCTTGATGCATCAAATATCTCACCGAGTCAATGGAATCATTAAGCCGGATTCCATTTTGCTTTTTTGTAAGATCAGCTTGCTTATCAAGAGCAACCTAAATTGACTGATCTTGATTCATCAAAGCATCACATCTTTTTTACTGCTACATTATGAAAGCTATTGACATTACCCTTACCTCATGAGTATCTAGACTGTTTTCTTGTTCCAACCGTTCCAGCCGTTAATTGCAAGTGTATCACCCCCAGCTTGTCCCTCATTGTAATCTCTGAAAAGTAGCAGCACATACAGAAGGCCTTATGCACTTTGTCACTATACTCAAGCCAACGATCATAACCATCAAACCAATTTGGATTAAATCTCCGTTGAGTATCTCCAATGTCCCTCTTTGGGTAATTAAAATTAGACGGTGGCCTGTAAGGTCCCCTCGTTAAATATCTGCGCCTAATTTCATCTTGCTTCTTCCGATTTCTTGTGTACTCTGAAATTCTCTTCCTATCAGCCGGATCATAAGGCAACTCATCTAAGTCAATGTCTGTATGAATAGTAGCCTTCGGAAGACTAGTTGCAGTGACATTTGATGCATTTAGCCTACGTCTAATGGGTGACCTTTATGTGTCTGTATCATTATCTCGATCTTGTGACCGACTTTTCTTTGAAAAGTACCACTCCATAGCCTAGATCAAGCAAAGTGCATGAAGAAAAGCAAATCAATAAACTAGGGCAGAAAAATCACTAGCGTACTAGGCTATTGCACTAGATAGAACATACATAAGGGGGAGAGAGAGAGAGAGAGGAGATGAGGCAATGTAATGTAGTTACCTCAAATTTTAGGGTATAGTTGTTGCTGTTATCGATATTGAAGGAGAAGATCTGCAAGGTCCAAACTGATCCGATGAAGGTGACGTCGTTCATCTGCAAAATTGCAGGGAACTGCGGCGAATGGTCAGACCTTTTTGTCCGCTTTGCTGCCTTCACATCCAAGCTCTTGATCATATCCGAACTAGTAGATGATGCGGCTCTGTTTGCCTTTGTGTCCATTCTCTCAGCCTTGGTGTCACCTGGTATGCGAGGTATGGTGTTCCTGCTATAACTGCTGACACCAGAATCCATAACTTTACTTAGCTTCATGTGACATGAATCGCATACACGGTATGACATGAGACAATGCTGCTCTTAGAGCTTTCTTTCAACTGCATGAATGACAGTGTACCAAGCCACGGTGGTAACTGCTGTGCCTCTTTCGAGTGAAGCCAAATGGCTGTCTGCGTGCTGAGAACTGAGACTTTTATGCTGACAAATTGCAGCTGTGAAGCCTGATCCACAAGCAATGCGCTTTACAGACCTATCCCTTAAAGCCTCAACAAGTGTAGGTACCTTACGATCTGCAATATCAACGTGACCCAAACTTCCATTTGCATCCTTTTTTTTAACCCATGTGTAAACTTCACCAGCATTTGTCAAGACTGCAACGTGATAAGATCCACAAGCAACCTCCACAACACCACCGCCCCCAACCTTATCTTCAACTAGGCGTGCATACCTTCCATCATTATTGGGACTCCCAAGCTGTCCATACTCCATAGTCCATACACAGAGATCCCTACAGTAAACATGTGGCCTGAAGTTGTCAACCCAATCGTAAGAGTATGGCCACATGCAGATTTATGGAAGTTGTAGTCTATCAGTCAAGACACACAAGTTGGTTTGAGTTCCGAGACCTGTCACCATGCCCAAGCCGATATTTGTCTCCATCTCCCCATGTAAATAGCTTTCCAGATGAAGCATTTGACTGCATCATAATAACCTCCAGTCCTCCACAATAGCAGCACTATGCCACACCCCACATTAAACAGAAATCATCCTCAAACGCTTCAAAGACTCCACTTCCTTTGGATACGAGATGTACCATCGCCAAAATGTGTACAACAGTCCAGAAGTAGTTATCAAAGCTGTATGCCATGTTCCGCAAGAGACAGTCAACGCCTGAAGGCCTTCCAAAAGGACCTGAATCTCTTTTGGGAATCCAGTGACCAAGGAGTCATGCATTGTGGGTACCATCTCCCCAGGTGTAAAGATCACCTGTTGCTGTAACAGCACAAGTATGGAATCCACCACAAGCCATTATTTCAACATTGCCGGTTGACAATGACTCGAGTAGACGTGGTTGAAAGATGCTTGTACCAGCCCCGTGACCAAGCCGCCCACTGCATTCTTCTCCCCATGTAAATACCTCTATCTGTCTTGTGATAAGTGCAGCATGCTTAACACCACAAGCCATGTAACTGACATCAAGCCCAAAAACATAACAGCGCCTCAAACGATATGATTCGAACAATGGTAAGAGATATACAGTGCTTAGTAATGGAAGAAAACGTGCATAAAAGTAAGCTATGTTGAAGCAGAGAATTTACATCCAAAGAAAGGACACCACGTCGATGTGTTGGGATTGGGATCTGTGCTTGCCTGGAGTTACCAATGCACCGAGGCATGTAAACCACACCTGTGGTTCAACCTTATCCTTCTCAGCGAGCAGAAAACGTTGGAAAACCAGCTGAACAGAACAACAGATGTTGAGACAGCAAAAAGACTTCGAAAGTAAAATATGACCATATTGTTCAGAATGTCTTACAGTTCTTTGTCCAGACAGAACTCTGGAACACAGAAGCTAGTTTTAAACATTTCTCTTGGTTGCTTGAGACCCAAATAAGACTTAATCCATCCTGTGAAGCATGTAGAAAGAACCATTAAGGTACATATATTAACTGTGCATAGAACTCACGTTTTTTTAGTTCTTGTACAAATTTATCCATTAGAATTCAAAAACTCAAACTCATTTGAAAACTACGTTTTGCTAAAAACACTGAAAACTACGTTAAGGCAGCACCGTCCTCTGCTCGGCGGTACTGCTAAGTTTTGTTTGCTCATTTTCCGGATGACCAAGGGTATTCGGTTCGCAAATTTCCACACTACTATCCAGAGGCTTGTAGCAGTAACAATTCAAATCAGCTGTAATTCGCTGCCATATGAGATCAAAACAGATCATTCCAAACTGTTATAAGGTCATTCTGGATAATAGAGATCGCAATTATTCTAACTGAACTACACAAGAGTACGTCTTCTACAGCACAGCACAAAAGAAAAATTTGTTACTCCGGAATAACCAAAAAAAAATGCTCCATGTCTTTTGTTGACATGGAGTACAACGAAAAACGTGGATAGTTCATCCTTGTCAATACAAGACTTGCATCAATTTTCCAACATTAAGATGGAACACTTCATAACAATTAACAACCCAACTTGCCAGAATTGCAACCAAATAAGAACGACAACTACACAAATCAGCCAACATCTGGCAACCTAAACTCAAGAGGTGGCGCAGCAGTTGTTCCCAAGCCTCCTAGGTTGCTTTGGAGCATCCTCTATGTCTGGACATGTCGTTCTCTTATGACCTTATTTTCAACAAATAGTACAGAACCAATTGTGTGCAGCATGTAAGGGACAATCAAAGATATAAACAGAAAGCAAACAATGAATCACTATCGTAATCGGTCCCAACAACAGCTGCTAGCTAGATCGTCAGCCAAGATGCAATGTGTCTGATAATCTTCCAAGTTCTCAGAATCTTCACTTCACACATAGGAGAACATAGGAGAGAAGCATTAAGTTTCATTATGAATTCAATATAGGTAGCAGAGTATAGCAGCAATGTAAGTAGAAATACACCATCTAGTCTTGGCTTATAAAACAGAGTCGATACACACAGTCAAACATATTACATAGCAGATCGATACAGAAATAGGTTCACATCTTACATAGCTGATCAAATACTTGAGCAC
Organism: Hordeum marinum; assembly: GCA_022496015.1. Lineage (NCBI taxonomy): Eukaryota > Viridiplantae > Streptophyta > Magnoliopsida > Poales > Poaceae > Hordeum > Hordeum marinum. Next base: position 581,320,498 of record CM039673.1, read on the forward strand.
CATCAAACATATCCCTCTCACAGAATAACCTTTTTGGTGAAAGCACTGCTAATAATAGGTGACCAAGCAATGATTATCTTCACCTTAGAGCCATTGAGGTCACATTTATATTTACTTATGCCGCAGTACTGAGGCCTGACCATGACAGAAGCTTGCACAGGACCACCAGGAGAGTAGGCTTCTATGACAACTTTCAGGGTTTCTTCCAATTCTTCAGAATCTTCACTCACTGTTCGTAATTCAACAGAAACAACATGCCTTGACAGATCAAGGTAACCATCTTCTTCGCCTATTGGCATCTTCCCGCCAGCACAATCACGAGAATCAAGCAATACAACTTGGGTGGGAGTGGCAGGGCCTTCACTACCCCTTACCACATCTTTCTGAGGTGGTGAGGAGCAAGCAACTCTGCCTCCAAAACTGAAAGGGCTTTGACTGCCTTTAACAATGCCGACACGCAAGAAAGTGGCTTGGACTGCTCCACGATACAGTTCCTGCAGGCAACTCGGCTGTGCAAAGACAGTTGTCAAAGGTGACAGTATATAAACCATTATGGGTATGGTAACCACCATAATGGCCTTTTCTATTGATCAACACGCTGTCTTCAGACAATGCTTCGCCGCCCTTGAGTTTTAGTTCAACTTCAAACTCAAGAGGGGATTCAGCTGAGATTGCACGAGATGGGCCAGTCAAGCACAAAAAGGAGTCCTGCAAGCACCATCATTACACACACTAAGCGATGAATTACAACAAACCGATGGATCAGCAAATTAAGACACAGGCATGCAACAAACAGGAGATAAAAGGAAAGTTAACAGAATACGGCAGGCGCTTACTTTTTGGGTAATCTCTTGGAAGTTGCCCCTTCGCCGGTGGAAGAGAACGTTGCGCTTGCGATCCACACTGTCTCGTGCGGCGATGACGCCGTACACTTTGAGTGGCCATTGCAGGAGTGGCCATTCCAGGTCCAAACTGATCTTGGCAATCTTGAAGGAGAAGATCTGCAAGGTGATCCCACGAGTAGTATAATCGGATGGGATCTGTCTGGGCGTGTAGTGTGTAAACTGCATGGGGCTCACTTGGGCTGCACGGACAATTTTGTTAAGAAAAATAGTCAACATGCGATCGATCCTAATAAACCATGAATTAGCACTTGCTACATGGAAGGAATCAACTGCATCGATAGGAATCATACGCAATTAACAAGAAAAATAGTTAATATTCGATCGATTCTAATAGACCATGAATGGGTACTTGCTACAAGGAAGGAATCAGCTGCATTGACAGGAATCATACAAAGCAATTAACAAGAAAAATAGTTAATATTCGATCGATCCTAATAAACCATGAATGGGTACTTGCTACAAGGAAGGAATCAGCTGCATTGATAGGAATCATACAAAGCAATTAACAAGAAAAATAGTTAATACTCGATCGATCCTAATAAACCATGAATGGGTACTTGCTACAAGGAGGGAATCAGCTGCATTGATAGGAATCATACAAAGCAATTAACAAGAAAAATAGTTAATACTCGATCGATCCTAATAAACCATGAATGGGTACTTGCTACAAGGAGGGAATCAGCTGCATTGATAGGAATCATACAAAGCAATTAACAAGAAAAATAGTTAATACTCGATCGATCCTAATAAACCATGAATGGGTACTTGCTACAAGGAGGGAATCAGCTGCATTGATAGGAATCATACAAAGCAATTAACAAGAAAAATAGTTAATACTCGATCGATCCTAATAAACCATGAATGGGTACTTGCTACAAGGAGGGAATCAGCTGCATTGATAGGAATCATACAAAGCAATTAACAAGAAAAATAGTTAATACTCGATCGATCCTAATAAACCATGAATGGGTACTTGCTACAAGGAGGGAATCAGCTGCATTGATAGGAATCATACAAAGCAATTAACAAGAAAAATAGTTAATACTCGATCGATCCTAATAAACCATGAATGGGTACTTGCTACAAGGAAGGAATCTGCATTGATAGGAATCATACAAAGCAATTAACAGTAATGAACTGGTGTTGGCCCAAAAAGTATCTTACTTGCGTACCCAATGTGTCCAACTTTATATTCTAAGGCCGTGAAGGTAGGAATCATAGACCTCCTGACAATCCTCCATCTGCTTCCTTGCCTTCTCCTTGGGATCCTTCTCCTCCTCCGGCTCCACATAATCCTCATCATGCGGGTACTTGTGCCAGAAAGGCTTCAGTTGCGATTTGAGCTTGGACATGCTGCCCTGCAGATCAGCTAACTCTTTTAAGATGCCGTCGATCACGGGCTGCGCCTTGTCCTCATCTTTCGTCTCCTTGCTGCTGCTGCAGGTAAGTGGAGCTGATGGTATGATCCTGTAATTCATAAAAGCGACCATGTGGTCCATCTGCTTGCAGAGCTCCTTGATCTCCTTCTCAGAGATGATGGAGTTTGATTTGCCCCCGGGGTCCATCTCGACCTCCCCCTCCCCCAGTGTCATCTTGTTCTCAATCTTGCCTAAGCCCATCTCGTCCTTGTGAAGCTCCTCATCGACAACCTCACCACATAAAGATCTGGGGATCACCGGATGCATCACGGGGATCACCGGATGCATCAGATTAATGAAGCCCATCTCGTCATTCACCAAGTGCTCCGTCATGTCGTAGTCGCTGGCAGGCATGGCCTCAATCTGATCCTCAGCCTCAATTGAACTCGTACCTGGAGCACCCAGCTTGTGGATTTTCACCGCAGATCTTGGGGATAGGGATGTGGATGTGGATGTGGGTGTTGGCTGTTGAGAATTGAGATCGCCGCCGCCGCCGCCGCCTCTCCCCCGCCTTAGGGTTAGGGTTTCTATCTACGGAACGGCCGGGTTATTGCTTCCGCTTGTGTTGGCTTGGATAGGGAAGGGCAGGCCAGGCCAGGCTTATTCTGTAGGACGCGCTAGCCTCACAGTCGGACAGCCCAGCTACGTCGTTGTGCTCTGTATGTTTAACCTGCGCATATTTTTGGGTTGGGGCGTTTTGTCTCGGATATTTTCCTCCTTTTCGCTATTTCTTTCAGATCTCCTTTTCGCTATTTTTAGAAGAAATTGTGGCGCCCCGGCTGATTACCACTGTAGCCAGACGGACCTCGGACCAGCCTAGGAAATCACTTTGACATGCGTGTTTACAACGAGTATCATAGACACAGGCATTTCTATTAGTCTTACATGATATTTAAAATAGTGATGGCAGCAGAAAAACTCTATCTAAGTCAGTATGGTCTTGGTACGGCTCCATTCACAGGGATCTGATTGGGTTACTTTTTTAGCTCGTGAATGCTCCGCTCCTCGATGGCGGACGACGGATCCTTATGTGAACCTGACCACATTGAAGGCCGCTGAGTATTTTTGAATGTACTTGTAGGAGATATGCCCTAGAGGCAGTAATAACAATTACTTTTGTATCTCCAAGTTTGTAATGAATGTTTATGATCCATGCTATAACTGCAATGATTCTCGAGTCTGCAATATCCATGAAGCTTGGAGGGAAACTCATGTGCACGTGTGGTATAATAAATGGTAAATTGTATTCCTAGTCTTGCCCCTAAGACTGGCTCAAGTATTGCATGATGATTCTGTTTTCCTGATCATGGGCATGGCTATGCCGGCAATTTTGAGGGCACGATATTGGTAGAACACTTGTGTTGAATCGATCCAAATTGATGTTATGCTATGAGATACATTCGTCACAAGTTAATGGTTAATAACACAGAAATGGTTTACGTTTGCATAATTCCTTAGACCATGAGAGTATCGAGTTTCTTCATGCTTGCTTCATAAACTTTGAGGTTTGTTAAACGTCATCCGTAAATGGGTGGCTATTACGGCGGCTTACGGGTTCATGGAAAAGTATGTCAAGTAACTTGATAGCTCAAGATTGGGATTTGCTCCTCTGACGATGGAGAGATATCTCTGGGCCCTCTCGGTGTTACGGTATCGATCATTGTCTGGCCAGACACTTTGTGATTTAATCACAGGGATGCCGGAACATGGGAACGAGAAAAGAGAACAATACCGGCAACGAGATAACTGGCATAGTGGACAAGTTGTTGATCCACGGGGATGCCAACATGTCTCATCTCGGGTAATTGTGACATATCATGAAGCGACAGGAATAGCACACGGCAACTGGAGGTTCACTCGAATATTCATTCGTGTGGGTATAGGGGTCAATATGGGTGTCCACGGCTCCGATGTTGATCATTGATCGAAAGGGGTTTCGGGTCATGTCTATGTTTCACCGAACCTATAGGGTCACACGCTTAAGGGTCATCTATCTGTTGAATACTAGACAGGGAGTCTGAGAGAAAATCACCGAAAAAGTTTCGGACACCGGAAAAGTTTCGCAGAGAGAACACCGGAACAGTTTCGGTGAAACTGAAAAGTTGTTTTAGAGGATACCAAAAAGTCAAATTGGTTTCGGCACATGCTCGATAATTCTTGAAGGGTACCAGAATCGTTCTGGAAACTTTCTTGAATTTTCTAGGATGAAAACCGGAAATGTTCCGGAGCTGCCGGAACCACTTCAGATGCTTTTCGCAGATGAAAATCACTAATCCGAAATTGTTCCGGATCGCGTTGAAAATTATTTTTGTGGGTACTAGAATTGTTCTAAGCCCACATAAATATTTTCAGTTCGATTGGACACTGAAAAATGTCGTCATGAATAGTGAAAGTGCTTTTTGGATATTTATGAAAAAGCACCTTTTTGGATATTTCCAAAAAGGCTTCTAGAAGGGATTGGGGAGCAAGGTAGCTCCTCATGCCCCCCCAAGGGTTGGCCGGACAAGGGTGGTGCTCCTCCATGGAGCTCCACATGGCATCCCTTTTTCCCTCTTATGATTTTTTATGTGTGACATAAAGTGGGGGTGGTTTGGTATTTTCAAGTCCCAACCCTACCTGTTGGGGATATGACCCAAAGGAGAGTCGTAATATTAAGTGGCCCAAAAGGATAGGCGGCTCACGGTGTGGGCCGTAAGGTGGCCCGGACTGAAAAGACCCGGGCGTGTAAACCGACTCACAGACGGCTTGGACAAGAAGATAGAGAGAGACTCGGTTAGCAATTGTAACGACCCGGGTGTTCTGACCTCTTATATAAAGGCAGACCCGGGGTGGCTTAGAGGACAGGCAATCAAGAACTAGGTCAAGCTTTTAGCTCCTTGTAATCGATACGCAAGTAATACAAGCACAAGCACGACGTAGGCTGTTACCTCGATTTTGTTGGGGAACGTCGCATGGGAAACAAAAATTTTCCTACGCACACGCAAACCTATCCATGGTGATGAGCATCTACGAGAGGGAGAGTGGATCTACGTACCCTTGTAGATCGCTAAGCGGGAAGCATTAACAAACGCGGTTGGTGTAGTCGAACATCTTCGCGATCCAAATCGCCGAGCGTCCCGTGATCTCATCACGATCCGTCCCGCGATCCCATCACGATCCGTCCCGCGATCTCATCACGATCCGTCTCACGATCTTGATCACGATCTGTTCCGCGAACTCATCACGATCCGTCCCGCGATCTCATCACGATCCGTCTCACGATCTCGATCACGGTCCTTCCGATCTAGCGCCACGATGTCGGTCGAACCACGATGTCAAGGATTCAATCAATTCCGTATGCAGTTCCCTTTGTCTGTCAGTATGTTACTTGCCCGAGATTCGATCGTCGGTATCTTCATACCTTGTTCCATCTCATTACTGGTAAGCCTGTTTACTCGTTCCGTAATACAAGATCCCGTGACTAACTCCTTAGGCACATTGCTTGCAAGCTTCTTGTGATGTTGTATTACCGAGTGGGCCTAGAGATACCTCTCCGTCACAGTGACAAATCCTAGTCTTGATCCACGCCAACTAAACAAACACCCTCGGAGATACCTGTAGAGCACCTTTATAGTCACCCAGTTATATTGTGATGTTTGATACACATAAGGCACTCCTCCGGTATCAGGGAGTTGCATGATCTCATAGTCATAAGAACAGATACTTGACATGTAGAAAACAGTAGCAATAAACTGACACCATCGGAGATACCTGTAGAGCACCTTTATAGTCACCCAGTTACGTTGCGACGTTTGATACACACAAGGCACTCCTCCGATATCCGTGAGTTGCATGATCTCATGGTCATAGGAACATATACTTGACATGTAGAAAACAGTAGCAATAAACTGACACGATCATATGCTATGTTTGTAGTTTGGGTCTTATCCATCACATCATTCTCCTAATGATGTGATCCCGTTATCAAATGACATCTCATGTCCATGGCTAGGAAACCTTAACCATCCTTTGGTCAATGAGCTAGTCCATTAGAGGCATACTAGGGACATGGTTTTGTCTATGTATCCACACATGCATTTAAGTCTCCGATCAATACAATCATAGCATGGATAATAAACGATTATCATGAACAAGGAAATATGATAATAACTAATTTATTATTTCCTCTAGGGCATATTTCCAACAGATTTGAGGGGCCGAACCTGGGTAAACCCGTGTCTTTCGTCTCGACTAATCCCTTTGAGTCCACCTCATTGACGATGGCCTCGAACCGAAGTCCGTTCACCCGGACATCTGTCGTGATAAAACCACGACAGTTGGCGCCCATCGTGGGGCTAGCGCTTGGTGGTGTTGAGTTCTCAAAGGGCTCTCTCCCAGGGCTCGAAGGATACGTGGTTGGAAGGATGAGCAAGAGTCGCCGCGGCCGGCTCTACATCGACGACGCTGGCTGGGGGCTTGATGCTGGTTCTGTGGAGTACGGATTCCGGGTTCCGTTCGGCGGGATCCAGGTTTTCATCAGAAAGGTTGACGGATCTACACCCGGGCCGGACGTCTGCACCAACATCGTCGAGCCGGCTCGGCGTCTCCAATCTGCGCGTGTTACGCAGTCTGCCCGTGCCCGTCTAGGTCAAAAGCACGTTCTCGTAGGCTTCACTCAAGGTATGGACCTAGAAGCATCTGGGTCACAGGGAACTCTCGTTTGCTCAGAAGACGAGTCTTCCAGTGGGGAGAGGGAATCAGTGTATCGGCACAGAAACGGTGGCCTTGGGGGCTACTAGGACAATTATTCTGAGGTAGAGGGCGTTGAGACGGATGTTCTGAGCCCCCCGGTTCACGCGGCGGTGTTCATGGCAGGATCGGCTTCAGCCGCCGATGACACGGCTGCGGGAGCCGCCGCAGCAGGTGACAACCCGCCGCCGCCGGCCCAAGTCCTAGTGGAATTGATGGACGAACTCACAGCTCTCATGGCCACAGATGTAACTCCGGATAATCAAGCAGCTAGGAATCTAGAGGTGGCACGAATCAAGGGCCGGATGGCAGAGGAACGACAAAGGATGGCCGAGATGAAATCCCAGATGGAGGAAGAAGCGGAGCGTATCAAGGCAGACGCTTTCCGACTGGAGCTTGAGCAGAGGTCAGCGGCTGTGGTACACCAAAGGAGGCATCAATCCCGTCTGCCAGAACATTACGAAGCGAGGAACCTTTTTAACACCCCTGGAGTGGGGCGGGTCATGGGTGCGCCGGAGAGTCGCCCGATGGAGCGCGCAGCGACTCATCCACCCCGGCATAACCAAATTTCACCTAGGGCTTTTCCAACACCGGCGGGTCATTATTCTAACCCGGCCGAGAACATGGTAGCAGCGGCTGCCCGGCTCGAGACGATCCCCATCCCAGATGAGGCACCCTTTGCGGAGGAAGTACGGAACGCCATTGGATATTTACAGACAGCCATGGCCCAGCAAGAGAAGTATACGCACAGCCGGAGTCGGGTTCACTCTACCCCCCTCCCCAATCGAAGTTTCAGCTGGTGTTATGAGTCGCCGGCGGGTTCCAGCAGTCAGTCGCGCCGCGGACCGCCGGAGGACAATAGGGCGGCTCTAGATGCACAAGCCATCATGGACCAGGCGGGAGACTGGCGAGAGGTGGAGGTAGCTGCAGCCCGACAAGAGTCGGCGCTTTCCATGTCAATGGGAGTAGTTAGTACCAAAGCCGTGGGGGTGCCATGTTTAACTCCGGCTCTGAGGAGTGAACGGTTGCCCAAATATTTTAAGGGGCCTCGAAAGGTTCCGAATTACACAGCTGATCTACCCCCGGAGGCGTGGGTTGAAAGTTATGAACTGGCCATGGAGATACTGGATGTCAGTGAGGCGGTCTGTGCAAAATACTTCATCATGATGCTTGAGGGTCCGGACCGTACATGGCTGAAAGGTCTGCCGCCTAACACGATAAGCTCATGGGCGGAGCTGAGAGCGAAGTTTATTAAAAATTTCCAGGGGACCTGTAAGCAGCCTATGACCATTGTCAACTTGGACCACGGTGTTCAATAGGAGAATGAGTCGGCCCATCATTGGGTCCGGCGGGTGTCGACCATTATTCACTGTTCAGAACAGATCACAGCGGCTCAAGCGATGCTTATGTTAGAGAAGAACTGTCATTTTGTTCCATTGAAGCAGAAGCTCGGCTGGCTCAAGCACACGTGTCAGGATATGGGAGAGCTCATGATGGCCTTGACGAAGTATGCCGACTCAAATAACACCAAGGATCCGGGTTCGGATGATGAGAAAGCCAATCAAGCGAAGAAAAACAATCAAGGAAAAGGTTTTGCGAACAATGGGAATCAGTATAAGCGGAAGAACGCTGATGGCGGATCCGAGCTGGTGGCGAATACCAATACAGGACAGAATCATCCCAAGGGGTGTGGAAGATTCAGGCCAAGGAACAGGGGGCCCTTTAATTTAGAGGAGGCGCTTAGGAAGCACTGTCCGGAGCAAAGCATGCGCGACAAGTCGGTGTTGCATGCGTGGGATGATTGCTTTATCATGCAAAGGTTCAAAAACTAGCATTCCCAACCGCGTAATAACCAGGGCGGTGGCCCACCCGGCGGCTCAGGGCACGGCGGGTCAGGGGCTGGATTCGGCGCCGGCGGTTCAGGAAACGGGCATCCTGGTCAGAACAACCAAGGGGGGCACCAACAGCATCCTAGCAACAATGGCAACAACAACAATCAGCAGCAGCGCAATCAGTCTGGGTTTCAGAGTAACCCGAAGCAGCTCAGTTCTGAGCAGTATCACATATTTACAACTGGACACAGTAAGCGAGATGAGAAGTTGCGGAGGCGAGCGGTTAATACAGTTGCTCCGGCTCTCCCGCGATATTTGCCGTGGTCTGAATATGATATAATGTGGAGCCAGGAGGATTACCCGCCGCGGGTGGATGACCCGGGCCGGCTGGCTCTGGTTGTGGCCCCTCAGGTGAATGTCTATATGGACGGAGGTAGCAGCATCAACATCCTTTACTATGACACTTTGCGGCGGATGAAGTTGCTTGACAAGGATCTTAAGCCATCCTCCACCGTCTTTCATGGTGTGGTCCCGAGTAAATCAGCATACCCGGTGGGCCAGATATCATTGAAAGTAGCTTTTGGTGATGAGCATAATTACAGGGTGGAGTCTTTGTGGTTTGAAGTGGTCAAAATCAAAAGTCCCTATAATTCGCTATTTGGGAGGCCGACTTATGCTAAATTTATGGCTAGGCCATGCTATGTTTATTTGCAACTCAAGATGCCCGGCTTGAATGGCTCTTGAGTGTGAAGAAGGAGATGCGGCTTATGCAGAGTCTAGTTGTGCTCAGGAGGAGCTAAAATTTTACAAGGAGAACGTTGATCCGGAGGATATGACCCCGCTCAAGAAGCCTACAACAGAAGTTGAGCCGCCACTCAAGTTTTCAGCGGATGATACCAAGGCAGTAGATTTCAATCTAGGTGATTCATCCAAGCAGTTCATCATTGGGGCTCACATGGATCCCAAATAGGAAAGCGTGCTCATCAAATTCATCCGTGAGAATCGGGACATCTTTGCATGGAAGCCTTCTGACATGCCGGGTGTACGGAGAGAGTTCGCTGAGCACAATCTTAATGTGGATCCAAAGTTTAAGCCAATCAAACAGTTTCTACGGTGGTTCAACGAAGAGAGACGTAAAGCTACTGGGGAGGAAGTTGCTCGGCTCTTGGCCGCAGGCTTTATAGTGGAAGTTTTTCACCCGGAGTGGTTGGCTAACCCGGTGCTAGTACTAAAAAACAACGGCATGTGGCGTATGTGCATAGATTACACGGACCTTAACAAGGCTTGCCCGACTGACCCTTTTGCGCTCCCTCGTATCGATCATATTATTGATGCAACAGCCGGATGCGAAAGTTTATGCTTCCTGGACGCTTATTCAGGGTATCATCAGATCAAGATGGCAATGAAGGATCAAGAGAAGACGACGTTTATTACACCGTTTGGGGCGTTCAGTTATGTCTCCATGCCTTTCGGGCTCAAGAGTGCCCAGGCGACTTACCAACGTTGTGTGTAGAATTGCCTCCACAGTCAGATTGGCCGAAATGTCCATGCTTACGTAGACGACATGGTGGTTAAGTCTAGAAAGAAGGAAACTCTTTTAGAGGATTTGAAAGAAACCTTTGACAATCTCCAGGTCTAGAAGATGATGGTTAACCTGACGAAGTGTGTCTTTGGTGTTCCGGCAGGAAAGCTTTTGGGTTTCTTGGTCTCTGATTGGGGCATTGAGGCTAACCCGGATAAGATAAAGGCCATCACTTCTTTGGGTGAGCCGACGTGTATTAATGACGTTCAGCGCCTTGCAAGGTAGATTGCTGCATTGAGCCGCTTCATAAGCCATCTTGGGGAGAAGGCTATTCCTTTATACCAGATGATGAAGAAGACAGACAAGTTTAAATGGAGCACAACAGCGGCCGAAGCACTTGAAGCCCTTAAAAAACAGTTGACTAAGCCGCCAGTGTTAGCCGCTCCAGTTGAGAAAGAGCCTTTGCTCCTTTATGTGGCGGCTAACAACAAATAGATCAGTGTAGCAATTGTGGTCGAGTGCAAGGAGGCAGGGAAAGAGTATCCTATGCAAAGGCCGGCTTATTACATCAGTGAAGTTTTGGCAGAGTCTAAACAGAGGTATCCGCATTGGCAGAAGTTAGTATACGGAGTTTTCATGGCCAATCGCAAGTTAAAACATTACTTTTTGGGGCACCAAATAACAGTGGTCAGTTCTGCCCCGTTAGAGCTGAGTCCTTTTGGCATCAAGTATGTTCCTCGTACAGCAATTAAGTCTCAAGCTTTGGTGGATTTCATAAATGATTGGACTGAATGTCAAGCCCCTGAAGAGAAGCCGGATAACACGTATTGGACTATACACTTTGATGGATCCAAGCAGCTAGAAGGGTCTGGGGCAGGAGTAGTTCTCACCTCCCCCAAGGGTGACAAGTTTTGTTATGTGCTCCGGTTAATGTTCCCTTGTACTAATAATGCGACTGAGTATGAAGTGCTGCTCCATGGTCTCAGAGTCGCTAAAGAGATGAGTTTAAGCCGGGTTAGGTGTTTAGGCGACTCAGATCTGGTGGCTCAGCAAGTTTCAAGCACTTGGGATTCTAAGGATCCACGGATGGCGGCTTATCGACAGGCGGTTGATATCATAGCTGGTCACTTCAAGGGGTACCAGGTGGATCACATTGATCGTCGCAGGAATGAGGCGGCTGATGCCTTGTCATGGTTAGGTTCTCAACGAAAGCCGGTACCACCTAATGTTTTTCTGGATGTATTGCATCATCCGACTGTCAAGATACCTTCTAAGGAGGATCTGGCTATTCCTGACCCAGAGGCGGAGCTAGTGGCGGCTCTGCATGCTACCCCAGACTGGACTATTCCTTATTTGGCGTATCTGACGCGCGGCGAGTTACCCCAAGAGGAGGATCTGGCCAGAAAGATCACTCGGCATTCTAAGTCTATGACGATTATCAATGGTGAGCTACATAACTGTAGTGTGACGGGTGTCTTTCAGCGCTGCATCTCACCAGAGGAGGGCCGACAAATATTAAGTGAAATTCATACTGGCGACTGTGGGCATCACGCCGGGTCAAAATGTTTGGTGGCTAAAGCTTTCCGACATGGGTTTTTCTGGTTGACGGCTCACAAGGATGCAGAGGACTTAGTTCGCAAGTGTGACGGCTATCAGAAATTCGGCCGGCATGCTCACGTTCCGGCTCAAGAGTTGAGGATGATACCAATCACTTGGCCGTTTGCGGTCTGGGGGCTTGATATGGTAGGACCTTTCAAGCGATCTAAGGATAAGAAAACGCACCTTCTGGTGGCAGTTGATAAGTTTACTAAGTGGGTAGAGGCAGAGTCGGTCAGTAAATGTGACGCGGCTACGGCGGTTCAATTTATTAAGAAGCTGATTTATCGCTTTGGTTACCCACACAGTATTATTACAGACAATGGGACAAATTTATCCAAAGGAGCTATGAAAACATTCTGTGAGAAAGAGCATATCCGGCTTGATGTTTCAGCCGTGGCACATCCACGGTCTAATGGGCAGGCAGAGCGAACCAATCAGGAAATTTAAAGAGGTGTCAAGCCACGGCTCATGGTTCCTCTGAAACGGACACCCGGATGTTGGGTTGAGGAGTTGCCTTCCTTCTTATGGAGCATCAGAACTACACCTAACAGATCTACAGGTTTTACACCTTTCTTCATGGTGTACGGTGCTGAGGCGGTTCTACCCAGCGACATCCGGCACGACTCACCAAGGGTGGTGGCTTATGTTGAGACGGACAATGAGGTAGCCCGTCAAGATGCGTTGGACGCCTTGGATGAAGCACGAGAGTTAGCAGCAGCCAGGTCGGCAATTTATCAACAAGACCTGCGACGCTATCATAGTCGCAGGGTAAAGACCCGGACGTTCCAGGAAGGTGACCTGGTGCTCCGGTTGATTCAAGACCAATCTGGAATGCATAAGTTATCTTCACCATGGGAGGGGCCTTTTGTGGTCAGTAGGAACCTTAACAACGGGTCCTATTACCTCATGGATGTCAGCGATGAGTCGAAAACCGCGGGTCAAGAGACGTTGCGGCCCTGGAATATCGCACATTTGCGACCATATTTTACTTAACAGGGGTTGAAATCCGCTATCATTGTATATATCATGAGCACATGAATAAAAAGCTAGCATCCTCGCACAAGACTGGGGCTTCTGCTTTTATGTACACCTTTGTACAATCAAGATAAAATCTTCCGGTTCAAAAAAAATTTGAGTTGAAGAAGGTTGTTCGCCGTCAAAACGGCTGGTCTACCCTTCGGCCTTATGCCCTATTAAACGTTGTTGCAAAGAGGCTTCTTGCCTTCGGGTATAGCTTACTTCTCCTTTGCACAACCAGCTGTCATTAAACTATTGCAAGGAGGCTTCTTGCCTCCGGGTATAGCTTACTTCTCCCTTGCACAGTTGGCTTTATGCCTAGTTTGGTTACATTAAGCGTTGATTGTTAACGGAGGCTTCTTACCTTTTGGTATAGCTTACAGTGCCCTAAGACAACAGCGTGTATACCAAATTCCAGTTGCTTATCAACTGCGGCCATCGAAGGGGGTTTCTTACCGACGGGTATCGCTTATCTCACCCTAATGGCCGGCTTTATGCCACTTCTGGTTACTTATTAACCGCGGTTGTCGAAGGGGGCTTCTTACCGACGGGTTCTCTTATCTCACCCTAACAACCGGCGTTTACGCCAAAATTCAGTTGCTTATCAACTGTAGTTGTTGAAAGAGGCTTCTTACCTTCAGGTATAGCTTACTTCTCCTTTCAAATAGCCGGCTTTATGCCATCTCAGGCTAATTATTAGCCGCGGTTGTCGATGGAGGCTTCTTGCCTTGGGGTATAGCTTACATCTCCCATTGATAGCCGGTGTTCACTATACTCTTACCAGTCAATCTCACTTAGAGACCTTGAGCCGGTTCAAGAATTTACGGCCAATCTCGCCTAGAGACCCTGAGCCGGTTCAAGAAATTGACGGCCAATCTCGCCTAGAGACCCTGAGCCGGTTCAAATAAATTGACGGCCAATCTCGACAGAGACCCTGAACTGGTATGAGTTTAACCATTCGAATCCACGCCGAAGAGCCGTCATATGAGTTTTTTGAGGAAGGAAAGATCATCATCGCATATGGTATCATGCCGGCTTATCAAAGCCGGACAATTATAAGTCCCGGGTTGCCACAGGCAAAACTACCCGGCACTTGGGGGCTACATAGCCGAACTCTCCTCAAAGGTTCCGGTTTATCAATAGCTGCAGCTGTTGATAGAGGCTTCTTACCATCAGGTACAACTTACATTATCCTAAAGACAACTGTCTCTTTAATAACTCCGTCTGATGAAAGCCGGAGCCATGTGGCTTCGGTCAACAAAGTTTAAAGTCTCAAAGAGATTGTCCGGTTTTAATACTCTGGAGAAAGGAATGGCATCTTAAAAGACAGGCCCCTCATCAAAAAATTTCAAAGGTATATCCTTGAAGAGCCGGCAACACATTAAAACACAGAGAGGTGCAAATATATATGGCCACCAAATGGCAAAGTCATGGTTACTCTATTACAAAGGACACTCTCAGAAAGAGCAAAAGCATTGTCAACCGCCCACGGCGGGTCATTACATAAAGTCTGTGAACAGAAAGGCTAAAAGATTACAATTCAGCTGTTGGCGGCTCATCCTGCTCTAGGTCTTCTGCTGGCTTTATCTAAAGATTGCCCAAGTCCCAGTTACAGTCAGCCAGAGCAGCAAATGACCCCTCAAGGAACGGAGACACATCAATCTCACAAGGAAAGAGATCCTTACTGCGGGTAGGTGTCAGATCTTTCCACTCATAGAGAGGCCGCGGATTCTCTTCTCCTCTACGTCGTAAGCCGCTTGATAGGTGCTCAAATCAGCTTCATCCGCTAGGACAGAGGCCAAATAGCGCGACTCTTTGACGCACTGGGTATAGTCTTCCTTGGAGAAATCTGAGCCGTCATCTCTTTTAGACGGATAGCCATCCATCATTTCAGCCGGCGTTAGCTCGGGAGCAAAGGCAAGAGCCCGGCTCAAACCAGCAACGGCTCCTTGATGAAAGGCGGACTTCTTGAGCTCTTCAATCTGCTTAGGCATTGTAGAGAAGAGTTCCAAGACCCCTTTCAGAGCAGTGGGGATCTTCTCTTTGTACTGCACGCTCTTGATTGTGAAGATGGCACCGCAGTATAACTGCTCTGCAAAAGTGTAAACGGCCTTCAGTGGCAGAAGGCTATCAGAAGCCAACTGCCGGCTCCTGGGACCTAGATGAGTTGGATAAAGTTAATGAGCTGCCAATTTTCTTACTAGAAATGCTAAAAAGTACAAAGTAAGCAAGAAAGCTTACCAAATAGGGCGGCTGACATCTTCGCAATATGTTGTTTCAGACCTTGAAGTTCATCCGCCATGGTTGTAAGCCGTTGCTCAGCGTCATCCGCCCGTTTGGTTAAAGCGGCCTTTTCAGATTCAGCCATCTCTTTTAAAGAGGTAAACTCGGCGATGACACTGGCCAGTTCCTCTACGAGAAGCCAACATTTTTCATCCGCGATACTTCGAGCTTCCTGTTGAGCTGCCAAGTTGGCCTTCAGATCCGTCAGCTGAGATCCGGCTTCATTCAAAGCTTCCTATAATGCATCAAAATACAGGATAAGCCGCCAAAATGCAGGGCGAGTGTTAAAAGCAAATACAAGTATCAAACAGATTGCAAGCAATATATTTGACACTTGGGGGCTAATGTATATTTGATCTTGCAAGTATGCAGTTCCGGTTCATTTCCTTCGAAGCTAATCCGGAACTTGGGGGCTATATTATGGCTCTTCAATGTACTAATAATGGAAGCACCGACTCAACTTGATCAAGTTTGAGCCGGCACTTGGGGGCTACGATTACATCTTCAAGTTGTTTACATTACAGGCCCGGCTCAAATATAATCTGAGACGACCCTTGGGGGCTACGATTGGCAGTTTGCTTTAGTTACATTACAAAGCTAAAGCAATTTTAAAAGGAATTTGACATGACAATCTCTGCAAGAGGTCACAGAAAGACCCGGCTCAACGATTCAATACGTTAAGCCGGATCTTGGGGGCTAAGAAAGGATATAGTAAAGAAGGAAGAGTACCTCATATTTTGTCTTCATGGAAGAGATCAACCGAAGTTCCAAATCCCGGCTGGTGGTAACCCGGTTTATGTATCAACGGTCATCTTCTCGCATGAAGAACCAAAGTTCAGTTTCTTTGAAGCTTCAGCCGGCTCTGTATGTTTGGTCAACACATGAGCCGGAGGCGTTTGATGACCAAACCCGGTGATAACGACAGTCGGGTTGTCAGGGGTCTTGGCAGGAGTCGCCGGCTTGGAAGGAGCCCTTGGAGGGCTCTCCATGATGACATCTTCAGCGGCCGGCTCTGTGGAGGCAGCCGGCGGGATTTCTTCCGGTTTCTCGGGATCCGGTTCTTCAATAACGGGGTCAGAGGAGGGTTTGTTGGCCTTACAACGTTTAGCTTGAGCACTGCAAAAAAGAAGAAGAATCAGCAGTTGAAGATATTGCTATCATAGTAACAGCCAGATATCCAGATGCTTACAGCGGATTAATCTTGGGCAGTGGTATGATAGACTCTGAAGAGTTGCCGGAGGAAGGAGATTTCTGCAAAATAAAACAGAAAGGTGAAGAGAGTATCAAGTTTACAAAGGAAAGATAAAGGAAAAGAAGGGGTTTAAACCTCGGCGGGGCGTTTCTTGGGAGCCGGAGAGTTTGGCAACCCGGACATGAGCTCGGTAGAGTCGGTGCTTCGAGTCTGACGACGCTCTATTTGCTGTTGCTTTTTTAAGAGGAAATCGGGAGCCAGATAAGCAAGAGGGTGAGAAAGAGGAACTTTTCTGATAACCCGCCGCGGCTTTCGAGGGATGAAACATTCTGAGCCGGAGGAAAAGTAACTCACCTTAGGAGCATTGACATGGCTGGTCTCCACCTCATCCTGTGAGTAAAATAAGTGTTAAATAATAAGGTAAAAGACCAAACAAGACAGTTGAAGCTTTACCTCTGAGCTGGATGATGGTAGCAGGTCAAACAAGTTATCTTGCGGGACATGTTTTTTGGCCTTCTTAGTTGGGACCTTCTTCCTTGATTTCTTCGGAGGGGCAATATATTCCCTCTTCCAGAAGTCTGAGTCGGCCTATAAGAGTGACCTGGAGAGTGAATATTAAATCAGCAAAGTGCAAACAACATCTAAAAGGTGCCAGGCTGATTTCGCTACGTGAGCCGGAAGCTTCATGAACAAGGCTCCGGATGGCGAGGGTAATGTCATTCTCTGTCAATGTGGATCGGCTGAAGCACAATGAGCTATCATACTTGCCTTTATATTCGCACATGAGTCGGCTTCTATGGCTCAAAGGCATAATCCACCACGAAATCCAGCAGCGGATCAGGTCCAGCCCGATTAAGCCGTTGGCCATGAGAGCCTTGATTTTGGCATGGGCCGGCTCATATCTTGCGCGTTCTGAAGATGATAGCCGGCCAGGAAGCTCTGATGTCGTTGAGAGCCGGGAAGGACAATAACCCGGCAAAGGACGTTAGTTCTCAGGAGAGGTGTCCTTACAGTAGAACCAGGTCCTGTTCCAGTCCTTGGGGTGAATCGGCATCTGTGTAGCCGGAAAGATTATATCCCTACGCCATTGGATAGATATGCCTCCAAGTTCTAGGCTCGGGCCGGCTTTCACTTCAGTTTGCCGGTTAGCATAAAATAACTCCCGAAAGAATCCCACAGACGGCTTGATTTGAAGATAAGCTTCACAGAGCACTTGGAAATTGCATATATTTGAGACGGAATTGGGGGCCAAGTCTTGCGGGTGAAGATTATAACAGTGAAGGACGTCCCGAAAGAATTTTCAGCCGGGAGGCACGAACCCTCGTTCAATATGGTTAGAGAAAACCACCACTTCACCTTCCTGAGGTTTGGGCCGCGTCTCGTCGCCTGGGACCCGCCAGCTAATGACTTCCTTAGGAGGAAGAGTACCCGCATGAACAAAATCCGACAAAAAGTCCTCCGTAATGCATGACCCACCCAATTGCATGAGTTGGACGCACGAGACATGCTGGCGGCTTAAGTGTTGTGCAAGATAAAAGGCGCAATGAGTCGAAGCGCAAGCAAATATTTTTGACGGCTTAAAAGTTTAAGGATTCTATGGATAAAGCGGAAGACCCGGCTGTTAAGAGCCGGAGAAGATTGGCGACTCAACAGGGAAAGGGAAGATCAAAAAATCGGCTAAGTCCTAAAAACAGATTCCGCAAAAGATCGTTGTATCTACGGATCTTCCAAACCAGAGAAAATAAATCTTATTTCTGACCTAGCGATGAACAGCGGAGGAAAAAAGAAACGGACTGGGGCCATCGTGGCCCGTGCATTACGCGCGACCAGCCCACGTGCGGCGGCAGAGCAAGAGCGCATCCTAAAGGCATCGAGATGCACCGGCGATAACAGTGCTGGAGCCCAAACGACAGCGGCAGAGCACCGGTGAAAACCCTACTACGGCGGCGACCATCTAGGGAGCGGGAAAACTTACCGGAGACGACGCGGTGGAGGCGGACGGATTTCTGGTATGTTCAGGGTGATGCAGCGGCCAAGGTCGGGGACGATGTATGGACGGCGTTGGCGCAAAGCTCGAAGGCGCTGGGGCAACGACAGGAAGAAGACAAAGAAACAGAGGCACGGGCGGGAGAATGGAAACCCCGACCCGCACGGGTCATATTTAAAAGGGGGTTAAGGAAGGCGCGAAAATCTAGGCGGTGACACCGTTCGACCGAGGCGGACGCCTCGATTCTCGGGATGACAGTTAATTGAAGATTTGGTGACACGTCAGCAAATCTCATGACGACACGCCAGTTCATTTCCGGGCGACTCGCCAAAAATGGAAGAGAAGGATGAAGTGAGCAAGCTCAGTTCAACCTGGGGCCTAATGTTGGGGATATGACCCGCCGAAGAGGCTCCGGGTCATGTTATTGGCTCGTGAACCGGCCCAAAGGAGAGTCGTAATATTAAGTGGCCCAAGAGGATAGGCGGCTCATGCTGTGGGCCGTAAGACGGCCCGGACTGAGAAGACCCGGGCGTGTAAACCGACTCACAGACGGCTTGGACAAGAAGATAGAGAGAGACTCGGTTAGCAATTGTAATGACCCGGGTGTTCTGACCTCTTATATAAAGGCAGACCCGGGGCGACTTAGAGGACAGTCAATCAAGAACTAGGTCAAGCTTTTAGCTCCTTGTAATCGATACGCAAGTAATACAAACACAAGTAGGACGTAGGCTGTTACCTCGATTTGAGGGGCCGAACCTGGGTAAACCCGTGTCTTTCGTCCCGACCCCTTTGAGTCCACCTCCTTGGCGATGGCCTCGAACCGAAGTCCGTTCACCCGGACATCTGTCGTGATAAAACCACGACACTACCCCTTGGTTTTCCTATAAATAGAGGAGATGCGGGCTGCCATCTCTTCATCCTTGTGCTCTCGTACACATGCTTTGCTTTGCAAGCTCTCTCTCTCCCTCCCACGAAAAGAGTCTTTCATAGAGCCGAAAGGCTGTCTGGGTTCCGGCAGAAACTAGTTCTGGATGGCGAAGCCCTGCCGGATAGTTGACACCGTATGTGTTCAACCCCGTACAGGAGGTCATAGTTTCGATCTTTTGCCCGAGGGGCTGTTCGTGTGTCCTCCCGTAGGGCTGTCCGAGTCTCCGTTCGAGTTTCGAGGGTCCTCCCGAAGGGCTGTCCGCGACATCGTTCGGGGGACTGTTCGACCGCCTCCCGAAGGGCTGTCCAACGAGGGAGAACATCCTCGCGGTTGGGAGGTTGTAAAATCCTAGCTGTGGGGATCTGCACCAACGATCTCCACCGACTCTCCTTCCGCTGCGCTTCGAGTTGGTACGGATCAGATCAAACCTTGTATGCAGTCTCCATAGTGGTCCTGGGCGTCATCGCTATACCAGAAATTTTTGTTTTCTGTCGCGTTCCCCAACAGTGGCATCAAGAGCCAGGCTATGAGTAGATGCATGTTATGATCTAGAATACATGTGATGTATGGGTATTGCATAGTATAATTTTGTAGTAGATGAGATCTATTGCTGAAAATTATTTGTGCGGGTAGCAGATGAAATCTGTTACCCGATGTTCCTGTTGCTTCCCGTGAATTTGCGTAGTCCTGATCTTGACGGAATGGTGGAATCTTACAAAGTTCCTTTCATGCTGCTCCTGAGTATGCTGATTGACAAATCAACGAAGTGCTAACAGTTCTTTGGATTCCACCATAGTTAAAGAAAGATGGATGTTTTGCAGACGAAAGGGCAATGCACATATGATCTGCACGGGGGTCACGCGTATGACAAAGTTTAGTATGGGGCTCGAGATTTTATTATCTCGTGTTTCATACACCCTGGAAAGTTAATCTAGCAACTTGAATTATCATACTTGATGATAAACGATGGTAGCTGCGGTTTGAGTCAAAACCTTAGAAGTCACGTAAAATAAAATTTTGTATAAACCGATTAGAGGCGTCTAACTTTGTTTTGCAGGATGGTTTGCATATGATGTGGTATAGCAATGCTCATATTCAATTTGATTATGTATGAGATGGCTATATGATGTAATTAACATGACCTGCGTGTCATGATTCGGTATGATGGCTGGAGCCATATGATTGCACTTTAATGACCTGTGTGTCAACCTTATGTAATGCACTTATTTTATTAGCTATAGAGATAGCAATATTATCTGGTGCATCGACAAGGTGGTGGCAATCTTCGCAAAGGTGAACACCGAGACGAATGCCAAAGACGAAGAAATACTTGACTTCTTCGTCAGAAAGGGCTATACCATATCATGCTAATTATGAATTGCGTGAGATGTTTGTCCCTCTTGATGCACCCTTCTTGATTGCACGGTAGTCGCTTTTTATTACGGTGATCTCTGACACAAATATCAAGTAGTTAGTGTTCTCCCAAGTGTAGCACCATCACGCACCTAACTTTTCGGGGTGCGCCATGGATGCATGGGTACGAATGATTAGGGATGTGTGAGGCGGGTGAGTAAAGACCTCGCAACAATATCACTTGGTTGTCTTGACGTTCAGGCATGAAAGTCATGAGCTCGAAACACACGCATCGAAAGATGAACAAGAGTCACATGGAGATGTGATCGGCAAGTTAGCTTACCGATTAAAATTCCCGTCATGAGATGATGATTCTATGGCGATGAATTGAAGTCTAGGTCTTGAATCACTCATAATCAATTTTGAGAGATATTGATTTGAGTGGGAGCGCACCTTAGAATAAAACTGCTTATTCACTAGTGCAAATATCATTATGAACAAAGTCTAAGTGAATTTGTGTTTTCCGTTGTAGATCAAATGGCTCGCAATAGCACGTTCAACTTAGGCCCGATGTTAGAGAAAGAGAAGTTAGCTGCGAATGGAAACAACTATGCGGACTGGGTCCGTACCCTGAGGATTGTCCTTAGGGGTGCTAAGAAAGTGTACGTGCTTGACGGACCTCTTCCTCCTAAACTGGTGGCAACTGCCACGGCAGACATACAAAATGTCTGGGTCACTAAGGATGATGATTACAACTTAGTTTAGTGCCTCATGCTGTCTTGCGTGAGTTGAGAGCTTCAAAAACATTTTGAATTCCATAACTCCTTTGATATGATCAAAGATCTGGATGCTCTTTACAAGTTTAATGCACGGTCTGAACATTTTGACATCATGAAAATGATGACGGAGACCAAGATGGTTGAGGGCAGTTCAGTTGGCGAGCACGTAGTCAATATGATTGGCTACGCTGAAAGGCTTAAATTCCTAGAATTCCCAGTTCCAGAAGAGCATGTTATGGACTTGTTGCAAGGTTCACTCCCCCCGTCTTATGGCGGTTTTATCATGAACTACAACATGAATGGGATGGACAAAACAGCAAATGAGGTGTTTGCCATGCTGAAAACTGCTGAAGGAGGACTGCAGAAAAATCGCAAGCAAGTGTTGCTTGTGAATAAAACTGCCAGTTTCAAAAAGAAAGGAAATCCAAAGAAGGGCAAGGGCGCCGGTAAGACCGGTTTCCAACGCAAATCTAAGGGCGGAGCCAAGAATGAAACTGAGTGCTTCTACTGCAAGGGCATAGGTCACTGGAAGAGAAACTGCAAGAAGTATCTGGAAGATAAGAAGTCCGAGAAAACCGAAAAAGGTATAATTGTTATACAAGTTAATGTCATTGACGTTTTGCTTGCTAGCGAAAATTCTAAGTCTTGGGTATTTGATACCGGATCGGTTGCTCACATTTGCAACTCGATCAGGGGCTTCAGAAGGTGCGCAAACTGGCAAAGAATGATGTCGTGATGCGTATTGGGAACGGCGCTGGAATCGCCGCTCAAGCCATCGGCATTATGCCTCTACGTCTCCCTTCAGGATTTATTTTGGAACTTAGTAACTGTTATTTTGTTCTGTTGTTGTGTAGAAACATTATCTCTGGATCATATTTAGTACACAATGGGTACTCCTACAAGTCTGAGAACAATGGTTGTTCACTTTATTGTAAGGATATGTTTTATGGATTTGCACCCATTGTTGGGGACCTTTTCATACTGAATCTTGAATGTGAAAATGATGTCTTTAACGTGAATGCTAAACGCCTTAAGAAGGCTGATACCACCACCACTTTCATGTGGCACTGTCGGCTTGGCCACATCGGAAAGAAACGCATGCAAAGACTCCATAAAGATGGAGTTTTACCATCTTTTGATTTTGAATCATTTGACATATGTGAAGCTTGCTTGATTGGAAAAATGACCAAGACGCCGTTCACGGGTCATCCTGAACGGGCGAGTGAATTATTGGAAATAATACATAGTGATGTATGTGGTCCAATGAGCACAGTCGCACGGGGTGGGTATTTCTACTTCGTAACTTTTACTGATGATTTAAGTAGGTATGGATATATCTACTTGATGAAGCATAAGTCGGAAACTTTTGAAAAGTTCAAAGAATTTCAGAATGAGGTAGAAAATCACCGTAACAAAAATATTAAGTTTCTGCGGTCTGATCGCGGAGGCGAATATCTTAGTCACGAGTTTGGCCAACATCTGAGTGACCATGGAATCGTTTCACAACTTACGCCTCCCGGTACTCCACAGCAAAACAGAGTGTCGGAACGACGTAACCGAACCCTGTTAGACATGGTAAGGTCGATGATGTCTCTTACAGATCTACCGATAAATTTTTGGGGTCATGCACTAGAAACTGCCGCTCACACACTAAACAAAGCACTGTCTAAGTCTGTTAAGACGACACCACATGAGATGTGGCATGGGAAGAAACCTTGTGTGTCGCATCTTAAAAGTTGGGGTTGTGAGGCATATGTAAAGCATTTACAACCTAGCAAACTCGATCCCAGATCAGACAAATGTTACTTTGTAGGTTATCCAACAAGCACTGTTGTGTATTCCTTCTACCTACCCTCCGAGCACAAAGTGTTTGTCGCTAAAGGCGGAGTCTTTCTTGAGAAAGAGTTTCTTGCTAAAGAAGCTAGTGGGAGGATAGTACAACTTAATGAGATTAGTGAATCTTCGACGGTCGTTGATATGGCTAAGGAACCGGAAGTAATTCCACAAATTATCCCTACAACTGGGCCGGAAGTTGTCGCATGTGATGCGAAAACTTCAGACAATGTTGTAACTGAACCGCACAGATCAGGTAGGGCTATCCAGCCACCTGAGTGGTTTCATAATGAAATCTTCATTCTTGAAGACGATGAACCTGCGCACTACAAGGAAGCGATGGCGGGGCCTAGCTCAAGGGAATGGCACAAGGCCATGAGATCCGAAATGGAATCCATGTACAAAAACCAAGTTTGGAACTTGGAAGAACTTCCAGATGGCGTAAAACCCAATGGTTGTAAATGGATTTTCAAAAGAAAGACGGGCGCGGATGGTAACATTACTATCCACAAAGCTAGACTTGTCGCGAAAGGGTTCACGCAAGTTCGAGGAGTGGACTATGATGAGACTTTCTCGCCCGTAGCTATGCTTAGGTCTGTTAGGATATTACTAGTAATTGCTGCTTATTTCGATTATGAAATATGGCATATGGATGTCAAAACGGCTTTCCTAAATGGAAACCTTGAATAGGATGTATACATGATACAGCCAGAAGGTTTTGTCGATCCTAAGAATGCTGGAAAACTATGTAAGATTCAGAAAGCCATTTATGGTCTGAAGCAAGCATCAAGGAGCTGGAACATTCGTTTTGATGAAGTGGTCAAAGAGTTTGGCTTCATCAGGAACGATGAAGAATCTTGTGTTTACAAGAAGTTTAGTGGGAGCGCAAAAGCATTTATAATCTTGTATGTGGATGACATATTGTTGCTTGGAAATAATGTGAATTTTCTTAGCAAAATAAAAGACCCATTGAAAAGGAGTTTTTCATAGAAAGACTTAGGTGAAGCGACATATGTATTGGGAATCAGGATCTATAGAGATAGATCAAGACACCTAATAGCGCTTAGCCAAAGCACGTACATAGACAAGGTGTTGAAAAGGTTCAACATGGAGAACTCCAAGAAAGGCCTACTCCCCATGTCACCTGGCACAATGCTTTGCAAGAATCAGAGTCCTCGGACCCTCGATGAGTGAGTACAAATGAATGATATTCCATATGCTTCGGCAGTTGGTTCTATTATGTATGCCATGCTGTGTACAAGATCGGATGTTTCCTATGCGCTAAGTGTTAGCAGCCGGTACCAAGGTGATCCAGGATTGGAACACTGGGCCGCAGTCAAGGGTATTCTTAAGTACCTCAGAAGGACCAAGGATTTACTCCTTGTGTACGGAGGTGATGAAGAGCTCATTGTAAGTTGATACACTGATGCAGGCTTCATGACTGACCCAGATGACTTCAAATCTCAATCTGGCTATGTTTTCATATTGAACGGCGGCGCAGTTGATTGGAAAAGTTCCAAACAAAAGACTGTGGCGGATTCTACGACGGAGGCAGAATATGTTGCTGCTTCCGAAGCCTCCAAGCAAGCTGTCGGTATCAAGCAATTTCTTGAAGACCTTGGTGTGGTTCCAAGTGCTCTGGACCCGATGGAGATCTATTGTGATAATAGTGGCGCTGTGGCTCAGGCAAGGGAGCCATGTTCGCACCATAAGACAATGCATATTCAACGCAAATATAAACTCATTCGACATCATGTCGAAGAAGGTTTAGTGAAAGTACGCAAAGTTCACACGGATCTGAATGTGTCAGACCCGATGACAAAGTCTCTACAACGAGCAAAGCATGAGCAACACCAGATAGCCATTGGTGTTAGGGAAGCCATGTAACTGGATTATGACTCTAGTGCAACTGGAAGTCTATAGGATATATGCCCTAGAGGTAGTAATAACAGTTACTTTTGTATCTCCAAGTTTGTAATGAATGTTTATGATCCATGCTATAACTGCAAGGCTTCTCGAGTCTGCAATATCCACGAGGCTTGGAGCGAAACTCATGTGCACGTGTGGTATAATAAACGGTAAATTGTATTCCTAGTCTTGCCCCTAAGACTGGCTCAAGTATTGCATGATGATCCTGCTTTCCTGATCATGGGCATGGCTATGCCGGCAATTTTGAGGGCACGATGTTGGTAGAACACTTGTGTTGAATCGATCCAAATTGATGTTATGCTATGAGATACATTCGTCACAAGTTAATGGTTAATAACACAGAGATGGTTTACGTTTTCATAATTCCTTAGACCATGAGAGTATCGAGTTTCTTCATGCTTGCTTCATGAACTTTGGGGTTTGTTAAACGTCATCCGTAAATGGGTGGCTATTACGGCGGCTTATGGGTTCATGGAAAAGAATGTCAAGTAACTTGAAAGCTCAAGATTGGGATTTGCTCCTTCGACGATGGAGAGATATCTCTGGGCCCTCTCGGTGTTACGGTATCGATCATTGTCTAGCCAGACACTTTGTGATTTGATCATAGGGATGCCGGAACACGGGAACACGAAAAGAGAACAATACCGGCAACGAGGTAACTGGCATAGTGGACAAGTTGTTGATCCACGGGGATGCCGACATGTCTCACCTCGGGTAATTGTAACATATCGTGAAGTGACATGAATAGCACACGACAACTGGAGGTTCACTCGAATATTCATTCGTGTGGGTATAGGGGTCAATATGGGTGTCCACGGCTCCGATGTTGATCATTGATAGGAAGGGGTTCCGGGTCATGTCTATGCTTCACTGAACCAATAGGGTCACATTCTTAAGGGTCATCTATCTGTTGAATACTGGACACGGAGTCTGAGAGAAAATCACCGAAAAAGTTTTGGACACCAGAAAAGTTTCGGAGCGGAAAAGTTCCGCAGAGAGAACACCGAAACAGTTTCGGTGAAACTGAAAAGTTGTTTCAGAGGATACCAAAAAGTCAAATTGGTTTCGGCACATGCCTAATAATTCTTGAAGGGTACCAGAATCGTTCTGGAAACTTTCTTGAATTTTCCGGGATGAAACCGGAAATGTTCCGGAGCTGCCGGAACCACTTCAGATGCTTTTCGTAGAAGAAAAACACTAATCCAGAATTGTTCCGGATCGCGTTGAAAATTGTTTTTGTGGGTACTAGAATTGTTCTAAGCCCACATAAATATTTTCAGTTCGATCGGACACTGAAAAATGTCGTCGTGAATAGTGAAAGTGCTTTTTGGATATTTATGGAAAAACACCTTTTTGAATATTTCCAAAAAGGCTTCTAGAAGGGATTGGGGAGCAAGGTAGCTCCTCATGCCCCCCCCCAAGGGTTGGCCGGCCAAGGGTGGAGCTCCTCCATGGAGCTCCACATGGCACCCCTTTTTCCTTCTTATGATTTTTTATGTGTGACATAAAGTGGGGGTGGTTTGGTATTTTCAAGTCCCAACCCTACCCCTTGGTTTTGCTATAAATAGAGGAGATGTGGGCTGCCATCTCTTCATCCTTGTGCTCTCATACACATGCTTTGCTTTGCAAGCTCTCTCTCTCCCTCCCACGAAAAGAGTCTTTCGTAGAGCCGAAAGGCTGTCTGGGTTCCGGCAGGAACTAGTTCTGTACGGCGAAGCCCTACTGGATAGTTGACACCGTATGTGTGCAACCCCGTAGAGAGGTCGTAGTTTCGATCTTTTGCCCGAGGGGCTGTTCGTGTGTCCTCCCGTAGGGCTGTCCGAGTCTCCGTTCGAGTTTCGAGGGCCCTCCCGAAGGGCTGTCCGCGACATCGTCTGGGGGACTGTCCGACCGCCTCCCGAAGGGCTATCCGACGAGGGAGACCATCTTCACGGTTAGGAGGTTGTAAATTCCTAGCTGCGGGGATCTGCACCAATGATCTCCACCGATTGTCCTTCCGCTGCGCTTTGAGTCGGTACGGATCAGATCAAACCTTGTATGCAGTCTCCATAGTAGTCATGGGCGTGCTCGCTATACCAGAAATTTTTGTTTTCTGTCGCATTCCCCAACAGTACTCGCAAGCAAACTAAATCAACATATACACCAAGCAGAGCAATAAATGGCATTCAAGCATACATTTCTTATTAGAGCAATTAATCATCATGACATAGCATAACTAGCTAGTAGTATCAATTATTATGTCATAGTAGGGTTATTTAGCAAGATAACTACTGAAGTAAAATACAGTAAAGTAAATCATATCAAGTAGCTAATCCGAATCCGAATATTCTCACGATCCAATCCGAATCTGATCCAACTAATCCAAATCTTTCGGTCATCCGACCATCTCTCTTATAGCCATCTCATGTTCCTAACATCATGCATCTCCACTATAAGTCTGATAAACCTACTTTTCTCTGTTTCACTATTAGCAATAACATGATATGGTTTATTCCTCCGGACTCGACACAGACCAAATAGTGTGACCTAGTATGAACTGTGTCCCATGACCGAGGACGCGACTATTCGAATAATTTTACACTTTGCAGAGGTTGCGCACTTTACCCACACTATGGAGCTCCTGGCCTCATACTCCCATTCGGGGTGGACCGGTCTACTCCAACAAAACGTGTCCATTGCCCGACGCTCTTACGGTCCCACCGACAACCTTACCCCCTCCGGGTCATCTCCTGGGTGGCCCCCATGTCCCTCCTGCCACCTGCCACCGTCGTGGCCAAACAAAACTGTCCCAAACGGGGACCGCACACAAATAACCTGAGCTCACAAGGTTATCATCACCTACCGGGCCAGGGTAGCACGCACGCATAACCTCCTCTCTTTGGAGGTACTGACAAGAGGCAAGACAATAGACCAAGCCAGTGCCTTCCCATAAAGGCAAGTGTGGTTGCACTGGTGAGCTCGGTTCAGTGGCACTATGACTAGATCCAGCCGACGGAGGGGGTTGTTGTTATTAAGCCACATTCTTTATCATTGCAATAACAGTAGTAACGCACCATGAAAACATAACAACCTATCTACATATTGTTAGAAATATGCCCTAGAGGAAATAATTAAAATGTTTATTATTATATTTCCTTGTTCATGATAATCGTTTATTATCCATGCTATAATTGTATTGATTGGAAACACATTACATGTGTGGGTAAATAAACAACACTCTGTCCCTAGTATGCCTCTAGTGAACTAGCTCGTTGATCAAAGATGGTCAAGGTTTCCTAGCCATTGACATGTGATGTCATTTGATAACGGGATCACATCATTAGGAGAATGATGTGATGGACAAGACCCAAACTACAAACGTAGCATATGATCGTGTCAGTTTATTGCTACCGTTTTCCGCATGTCAAGTATATGTTCCTATGACCATGAGATCATGCAACTCACGGACATCGGAGGAGTGCCTTGTGTGTATCAAACGTCGCAACAGAACTGGGTGACTATAAAGGTGCTCTACAGGTATCTCCAAGGGTGTCTGTTGAGTTGGCATGGATCAAGACTGGGATTTGTTACTCCGTGTGACGGAGAGGTAACTCAGGGCCCACTCGGTAATACAACATCACAATAAGCCTTGCAAGCAATGTGACTAAGTGTTAGTCGCGGGATCTTGTATTACGGAACGAGTAAAGAGACTTGTCAGTAACGAGGTTGAACTAGGTATGGAGATACCGACGATCGAATCTCGGGCAAGTAACATACCGAAGAACAAAGGGAACATCATACGGGATTAACTGAATCCTTGACATAGAGGTTCGACCGATAAAAATCTTCATAGATTATGTAGGAACCAATATGGACATCCAGGTCCCGCTATTGGTTATTGACCTTAGAGGTGTCTCGGTCATGTCTACATAGTTCTCGAACCCGCAGGGTCTGCACACTTAAGGTTTGGTGACGTTTCAGTAGTATGTAGTTATGTATGGTGGTGACCGAAGGTTGTTCGGAGTCCCGGATGAGATACCAAACGTCACGAGGAGCTCCGAAATGGTCCGGAGGTAAAGATTTATATATAGGAAGTCCTGTTTTGGTCGTCGAAAAAGTTTTGGGCTCATCGGTAGTGTACCGGGAGTGCCGGTAGTGTACCGGGAGGCCTCCGGGAGGGGTATTCGACCCAAGAGGCTTCATGGGCTGTGGGAGAGTGAATATCAGCCCTTAGTGGGCTGGTGGAAACTCCCAGACAAGGCCCATGTGGCTGGAGAAGAAAACCCAATAGGAGAAGGTGGAAAAAAGGCAAAAAAGGAGTAATCCTAGTCCTACTAGGATTGGAGGAGGAGTCCTCCTCTCCTAGTAGGTTCGGCCGACTCCAAGGAGCCTTGGCCCTTGTGCCAAGGCTCTCCTCCTCTCCTCCTATATATACTAGTGGGTTTTAGGGTTTTGCACTAGTTTTTTCAGCCACGTGCTACCCGTTCCTCCAGTGCATAGTTTCTCCTCTAGATCGGATTTCTGCAGTGCTTAGGCGAAGCCCTGCCGGAATAGCTCCACCACCATCGCCGGAGCGCTGTCACGCTGCCGGAGAAGTCTTCCTCCTCTCCGCTCCTTCTTGCTGGATCAAGACGGCGGAGATCGTCATCAAGCTGTACGTGTGCTGAACGCGGAGGTGCCGTCCGTTCGGCACTAGATCGGAAGGATTGTGATCAAGTCCGTGGGACGGATCATGATCAAGTTCGCGGGACGGATCATGATTGGATTGCAGGACGGATCGTGATTGGATCGTGGGACGCTCGGCGATTTGGATCGCGAAGACGTTCGACTACACCAACCGTGTTTCTTAACGCTTCCCGCTTAGCGATCTACAAGGGTATGTAGATCCACTCTCCCTCTCGTAGATGCTCATCACCATGGATAGGTCTTGCATGAACATAGGATTTTTTTTGTTTCCCATGCGATGTTCCCCAACACATATTGTCACCTACGAGTCACTAGTGCGATATTATGATGAGAAGTAGCAGGTAATGTAAATAACAAGTTCAACTTAGCAGGAGGTTAATTATTTCCAGCACAAGCATATTCATTAATTTAAACACACAAGAATAAAACAGAGCAAAGCTTTAGGTCATATATCAGATGGTCGGCTTGCCTCGGGGTCGAAGAGTTCATCAGAAGGAGGTGTGGTAGCCTCGCAGGAAAATCCGCGAGAAAGGTTCCCTCTCCAATGGGCTGAATATAGGGCAAGGGGCAAAAATGGTCATTTTCAAAGTGTGAAAACATTATTAAAATGATACCACCAGAACGGGCTCGACGAACTGAAGACGTGGGCGTTGGTTTTACCTCATTCGGAGTTACAGTTAAAAAGTTGTGGCCGTTCAGTGATTAGGCAGAAAAACAAATAAAACTTGTCCGTTTCTGCTCTTAACCAGTGAACATCCACAAAATAAGGGTTTTGGCCGGCGGAGTTAAACAGAAAACTGAATTCTAGGTAATACGCTTTTTGTATAAGGAAAGCGCAGTTTTGACTGAAGCAGCAGACAAATACACTTTCCTAAAGGGTAAACGTATTTCAGAGAGTGTGCTACCACTTAAGCTGTGCGGGCCCGGGTTGACGTCGACTCTTCAGCTGACGGGTGGGGCCGCAGAGGAGGTGGGGTCCGCCTGGCCAGCTGGAGTCGAAGTCGTCGTCTTGCGCTCGCTCGCCCATGGAGCAGAGGAAGGCGGCGCACTCCGGCGACCGTCCCGGGCGGCTCCGACCACCGTTGTCCGCGTTCCGGGCACCGGCGTGACCGGGAAGGTGAGTCACATCCATCCTGGCAGGACGCGGTCCTCCAGGAGGACGGGAGCGGGTGTGCTCACGGTCGTAGCGGATGGCAGCTCCGGTGAGCTCGGGCTCGAGGTCGTGGTCGTGGCCATCCCTGGCAAAATATAGGCGAGGAGGGTATCGTGGTGGTGGTGGGGTTCGTGGGATGAGGTGAGGTGGAGCAGGGACGGCCTAGACGCCTCCAATTTAGGCGAGGATGGGCGGCGGCCATGGCGGCTGGAGACGGAGTGGAGGGCTCTGGTGCTTTTCTGAGCAAGCTAGAAGGTTGAGGGGAGGGAGAAGGGAGTGGTATGAGCTCGGGGGAGGCCCGGGCCGTGACTTTTATAGCCGGCCGAGGCAACTGGATGAGCACGACCGCTCCGGTGAGCTGGCCGGCGTCCTATAGCTTGCGGCGAGGTGGCAAGCGGGAAGGGGTTGCCGACCTGACTTCGCCAGAGGTACGGGACGGCTCGGGGAGGAAGGAGCCAAGGGGAAGGAGGGACTAGGAGGAAAGCGACGGTGGTCACGGGCGGACAGCCGCCGCGGCGCGAGGAGGAATATTCTGGAGAGGGAAGGTGCGGGAGAGTGGTACGTGGACTGTGCGAGGCCATTAGACATGCTCGGACAAGCCTAAGCTGGTTGGCCGACGCGACGACCGCGTAGAGCACAGTTGCTGCACGCTCGCTGCATGGTCACCACGAGCACCGCGTGTCCAGGGCATTAATTGGACCTGAGTCCTTGTCTAACAGATGTGTCAAAGATCACTGAGCTGGTCTGTCGAGGTTTGGATGAAAGAGGAGGCATGAATTGACTGATGTGAGATTTGAACAGAAGGTGTTTGACATGTGGTGTGGACACCACAGTGCTTTTCTTGGAATAGGGTAATCATCTACCAAGGTGACCATCTTGGCCAAAAATCAGCTCAAATGGACAACTACAGAGGGTACCTACTTTGTAAACTTGGAGTCTGACCAGAAATGCAAATGAGGTTGCTGGGCAGGATTGGCTAACTAGATTTGGATGATTTTTTGGTGAAGGGTGATTATATAGTAATTAGAGATTGCTAGAAAAATTTCAGCTCAATTTGATTATCCATGACAGTACTTCCTTCAGACACAAGCAATCTGAACAGAAACTTATATAATTTACTAGAGACAATTGGCTAGATGAAATGAGCTGGTTTTCGGTATCCATGGGTGATTTATCAATGTTAATCACCCTGAAGTATTTCAGCTCAAAACGATCAGGGGGGAAAGCACTTCCTTTGCAAATTGTCCAACTGGACAAAATCTTCCAAATGGATGCTTTGCTCAAAATTTGAATTATGTAACATGGTATTTTGATGGAAAGGGTGAATATGTGTATCGGAGAAGCTCCACAATTTTGTTGAGATTTTTCCTGGCTACCAAAATGGTAGTTCCTTTAGGAAGTGCCCAAAATACAATATTGGCTTTAAATAGAAAAATGCAATTTACCCTATTTAATTATGTCCAATATTTTTATGAGAGGTCAATATTGTCATAAAGAATATCTCCACAAGTTTTCATGAACTTTGGAGATGATAGATATTTTCCTGGATTTAATTCCTTTAACTGGCAGAAAAAGGAGTTAATTATAAATGAAAAATATTGCAAATGACTTGGCAATATTTTTGCATATCCAGGGTTTACAAAGATAGGATGTTCATTGGAAAAAGTTTGGGAGGCAACAGATCAAAGGAAATCGGGGTTCCTTTGTGTGTGTGTGTCTATATATATATATATATATATATATATATATATATATATATATATATATATATATATATATAGGGAAAATGCATCCTACGATATATATAGGTAGGTAGTAGTTACTCTCATTTTTGTTTCGTATGTTACACGTAGTATGTATTATATAAGAATATTTAGATAGTATATATACAAAAAATTTGGTAGTATGTCTCATATTTTGAGCATATATTTTTTTACGTACAAGTATGTACGTATTTTATAAATATAATAAAAATATGAGTCAACTTACAATTTTTTTCATAGAATTCACTTTGGAGTATCTTAGATATAATATATGAATATACTAAAAATAATAAAGTAGTATATATACTACCACATGATAGTATATGAGACATGTGAGTAACTACACCCGGTCGTAGGGTGCATTTTTCATATATATATATATATATATATATATGTATATATATATATATGTGTATATATATATATATGTATATATATATATGTATATATATATATGTGTATATATATATATATATATATATATATATATATAAAAGATTGGACTGGAGAGAATCTCTAGTTGAATAGGAAAGGCAAGGCTAGATGACCATCTTCATATACCCAAGAGCTAGAGAAAATCTGATAACACCGAGAAAAAAGACGGGAGTCAAATCCCGCAAAGAAAAAATCATAGAGTGAAAACCAGGGTTTTACATAAATGTGTTAAAAAACATATTTTTAAATAAAAATAAAAATGCACGATGTGTATTTAAAAATTCTTCATGCAACTTTAAAAAACTTCATGCATTTTGATAAAAAATTCCATGACTTTTAAAAATACAATTATCATTTAGAAAAATTGTAGTGCCAAAACATCTTACATTACTGGACGAAGGGAGTACAATTCAAAAAACATGTTCACACATTTAAAAAGTTATTCATGATATTTATACAAGTTCCGTGCCATGTAAAAATGTGTTCATGCAAATTTTTTTAAAGTGTCCATGACATATAAAAAGGTATTTGCAACCATTACAAATGCATGTTTTAAAAAATTTGAGCTTTTAAAAATATGTTTATGACATTTTAAGAAAAGTCATTGTAATTTAAAATTTTCTTCGCACAATTTTATAAATTATCCATAACATACTAAAAAATATTTGTGTGATTTATAAAAAATGCTCATAACACTTAAAAATTATGTCATGTGTTTAGAAAAATCATGAAGATGTAAATAATTATTCATGTGATTCTTTTCAATGTTCATTACTTACAGGAAAATATTCGTACACTAAAACATGGAGGGCTAAGATCGAGAAAGGCCCTGGCGTCAAGTTTCGCGACCCAAAACAGGCAGTACAATGGGTCCTTGTAGACCAAAGTATCTACATACATCTAATTAAATTCATGTATCTTTCCCTCAAACAATATCTAATTCATACATCCGGTGAAGTGTGTAAGGCCGAACCAAAATGTAGAACAAAAGAGTTGCTCGATGGAGTATTTTGCAGTCCCAATTCATACCAACAATGTTCCATGGTTTTGCAGTTCTTATTTCTGAAATTGGTCACGGCTATCTTCAATCAGGAGGAGCACATCTCAAAATTAATTAAAGAAAGCTTGCACAAGCATTTGAACTATGAGTAACTCTACTGATTGCTAACTCTACTGAATTCATTATCCAGACTAATTTTTCACGGTCAGTATTTTGGTTAATAGTCCCAAAATTAATTTGGTCGAAGCCATCAACATGGATATGTTTATATTGTACTAACACTTAACTGCCGAAATATCACTTCAGTTAGAGATGATTATCTCTACTCCTAAAGGGGAGTCTGCGATCATGATGATAGGTTTAATATGTCGGTCGTATGTTCGTTCGTCTCAAGTCCCTCGTTTTGTACATCCTTCCCTGCCCTGCTCGATTCCTTTTTTTTCCGTCTCTACGTGTTTTCCCCCCACAAAATCAAATGTTTTGCACTTCCTGCCATAACCCTATCTCTTGTGGTGGCGGCGGAGAACAACCCCTGTCGGCGGCGCTACCTCCTCACCACCCAACCTCGCAGGTCCGCTCCATCGTCATACTCACTGCCGTCGCACTGGCGAACGGAGGAGGCAATGACTCGGGAGTCTAGCCCAGCCCCAGCACGAACTCATGCCCCCGACCACACGACGCACTAGGGTTAGCCCGGCACCCACCCTCGGCCCGGCGCCGTCTGCGATGGCTACCAGGCGGCGGCATAACGGAGGTTGTGGGCGAGTTTGCTCACCGGAATAAAGGTCTGGGACGGCGTAGCGGCAACGAAAAATGACGCATCACCACCTTGCCAACCGCCTCCTTCGGATGACGATGTCGTATCACGCAGGACTGGCGCACGACGGAAGGACCAACCAATACAAACAACACATCTTTCGGTCATGGGAACCGCCTTCCACCTCGTCGCCTCCTCCTCCCTTCTTCTTTGCGCCGCCGCAGATGCCTCCTCCTCCCTTCTTCAGCAGATGCCATGAAGGTGTTCACCTCCATCCATCTTTTGTGAACAAACTACTCCCTCCGTCCTTAAAAGAGCGTACTTCCAACTTTGTTGGAGGGTCAAACTATCCGAGTTTATGCAAAAATATATCAATGTTTGTGAAACCAAATAGGTATACGATGAAAATATATTTTATCATGAATCTAATGCTACTAATTTAATGGCATAAATGTTGGTGTATTATTGTATAAATACTGTCAAACATAGAATATATTCGGAGAACGTAGAATGATAATACAAAGAATGGTGTTGCTTTGTGAACATGAATCAGGCTGAAACCCTACTTTCTGAACTAGGCAATGGATTAATTATTGCATCATCCTGTCATGTGTTCGTGACCTGGCTTGCTCTTGTACTATTATATCTTTCAACTGTTTTTAACCTGTAGAACTTTGTAACTGATTTATTTGATAGAACTAATTAGTTGGAAAAAATTACCAACAACTAGATCATGACGGCGCGCGTTGCTGTGCCCGTCTATTTTTTTCTACCAAATGATAGGAACTTTGTTAATGCATACTTAAACAGCTCTGTCTCTCTTGAGTGTTAGATACCAACATTGTTAAAATTCCACAAAAATGATTGTGTCACTTGCTATAGAAAGAAGACATACCCATCACTAGATCATTAATAGCGCGTGTTGCTGCACCATCCATTTTGCAATAAAATAATAGAATTTTTTATCGAATGGAGACAAAAACTAATGAAATTTAAATTTGCTCCTGTAAATCAGCTTTTTAGGGAGACCTATAAGTTAGTTAATAAAAGATGCATCGTGTCGTGTGCATCCATATTCAGTAAATATGATAAAATGCTTAGAAAGATTGAACAGAAAAACATTAAAAAAATCTATAACTTTATATACACGGGCTCAATATAGGTGGTGGGGCATATATATATATATATATATTTAATTTATAACCGATCCACTCACTTACATATCATTTATATCACCTTCATGTTGGGGAACGTTGCATGGAAAACAAAAACATTTTTACGCACACGCAAGATCTATCCATGGAGATGCATAGCTATGAGAGGGGGGAGTGTGTCTACATACCCTCGTAGACTGTAAGCGGAAGCGTTTAAACAACGCGGTTGATGTAGTCGAACAACTTCACGATCCAACCGACCGAACAACGAACGTACGACACCTCCGCGTTCATCACACGTTCAGCTCGGTGATGTCCTTGACTTCTTGATGCAGCAAGACAGCGAGGTAGTGGATGAGTTCCGGTAGCACGACGGTGTGGTGACGGTGATGGTGATGCTATCTCCGTAGGGCTTCGCCTAAGCACTACAAAAATATGACCGAGGGACGAAACGGTGGAGGGGGGCGACACACATGGCTAAGAGATTGTTGTGGCTATGTGTGGCACCCCCTTCCCACATATATATAGGTTGGGGAGGAGGGAGCAGCCAAGGAGGCGCCCCAAGGAGGCTGAATCCTCCTTGTGCTCCTTCCCTAGGCGCGTCCCCTACCATATTTGTCGAAGGGGGAAGGAAAGGGGGAGAAGAAGGAAGGGGGAGGCCGAATCCCTCCCCTTCCTTCTCTCCCCTTGGCCGGCTGCCATAGGAGGGGCGCACCAGCCCCTTGTCGGCTGGTGTACTCCTCTCACTTGGCCCATATGGCCCATATTCCTTTCGGTGACCCGATGACTGCCCGACGCACTCCAAAACTCTTTCGGTGTCCTAATATCAATACTATATATCAATCTTTACCTCCGGACCATTCAGGAGCTCCTTGTCATGTCCGTGATCTCATCCGGGACTCTGAACAATATTCGGTCACCAAATCATATAACTCATATAACATTGTATCGTTAACGAACATTAAGCCTGCGGACCCTACGGGTTCGAGAACGATTTAGACATGACTGAGATGACTCTCCGGTCAATAACCAATAGCGAAACCTGGATGCCCATATTGGTTTCTACATATTCCACGAAGATCTTATCGGTCAAACCGTTATGATAACATACACAATTCCCTTTGGCCCATATGTTCTGTAATACATCATCCCGTAACTAACTCCTTAGTCACTTTGCTTGCAAGGTTCTGTGATGTGCATTACCGAGAGGGCCCAGAGATACCTCTCCGAAACACAAAGTGACAAATCACAGTCTTGATCCATGCCAACTCAACATACACCTTCGGAGATACCTCTAGAGCATATTTATGATCACCCAATTACATTGTGAAGTTTGATAGCCCACAAGGTATTCCTCCAGTATCCGGGAGTTGCATGATCTCATGGTCGAAGGAACATGTACTTGACATTCAAGAAAGCAGTAGCAATAAACAGAATGATGCTAAGCTAACGGATGGGTCTTGTCCACCACATCATTCTCCTAATGATGTGATCCCGTTATCAAATGACAACTCATGTCTATGGTTAGGAAACCTTAACCATCTTTGTTCAACGAGCTAGTCTAGTAGAGGCTCACTAGGGACACAGTGTTTGTTTAAGTATTCACACATGTATTTAAGTTTCCGGTCAATACAATTCTAGCATGAATAATAAACTTTTATCATGAAGAAGGAAATATAAAATAATAAGAACTTTATTATTGCCTTCGGGGCATATTTCCATCAGTCTCCCACTTGCACTAGAGTCAATAATCTAGTTCACATCACCATGTGATCAACACCCAAACAGTTCACTAGAGTCAATAATCTAGTTCACATCGCCATGCGATTAACACCCAAAGAATTCACTACAGCCAATAATCTAGTTCACATCGCCATGTGATTAACACTCAAATAGTTCTAATGTGTGATCATGTTTTGCTTGTGAGAGAGATTTTTAGTCAACGGGTCTGCAACATTCAAATCCATGTGTATGTTGAAATCCTTATGTCATACTGTAGATGTTGCTATTACGCTTTACTTGGAGCTATTCCAAATGACTACTTCATTATACGTATCCGGTTTGCTATTCGGACTTATCCAGATTTGTGTCAAAGCTTGCATCGACGTAACCCTTTACGATGAACTCTTTATCACCTCCATAATCGAGAAACATTTCCTTAGTCCTCTAGTTACTAAGGATAATTTTGACCACTGTCCAGTGATCCACTCCTGGATCACTCTTGTACCCCCTTTGCTAGACACGTGGCAAGGCACACATCAGGTGCGGTACACAACATGGCATACATTATAAAACCTATGACTGAGGCATAGGGAATGACTTTCATTCTCTCTCTATCTTCCGCCATGGTCGGGCTTTGAGTCTTACTCAACTTCATACCTTATAATACAGGCAAGAACTCCTTCTTTGTCTGATCCATTTTGAACTCCGTCAAAATCTTGTCAAGGTATGTACTCATTGAAAGTCTTATCAGGCGTCTTGATCTATATAGATTTTGATGCCCAATATGTAAGCAACTTCACCGAGGTTTTTCTTTGAAAAAAAATCTTATTCAAATATCCTTTTATGCTGTCCAGAAATTCTATATCATTTCCAATTAGCAATATGTCATCCACATATAATATCAGAAATGCTACAGGGCTCCCACTCATTTTCTTGTAAATAGAGGCTTCAACATAAGTCTGTACAAAACCATATGCTTTTATCACCTCATCAAAGCATATATTCCAACTCCGAGATGCTTGCACCAGTCCATAGATGGATCGTTGGAGCTTGCACACTTTGCTAGAACCCTTAGGATCAACAAAACCTTCTGGTTGCATCATATACAACTCTTCTTTAAGGAATCCATTAAGGAACTCAGTTTTGACATCCATTTGCCAGATTTCATAATCATAAATTGCTGCAATTGCTAACATGATTCAGACAGACTTAAGCATCGCTACGGGTGAGAAGGTCTCATCATAGTCAACCCCTTGAACTTGTCGAAAACCTTTTGTGACAAGTCGAGCTTTGTAGATAGTGATATTGCCATCAACATTTGTCTTCCTCTTAAAAATCCATTTATTATCAATGGATTGTTGATCATCGGGCAAGTCCACCAAAGTCCACACTTTTTCTGATACATGGATCCTATCTCAGATTTCATGCCCTCAAGCAATTTGTCGGAATCCGGGCTCATCATAGCTTCTTCATAGTTCGTAGTTTCGCCGTTGTCTAACAACATAACTTCCAGAACAGGATTACCATACCACTCTAGTGCGGAACGTACTCTGGTTGACCTACGAGGTTCAGTAGTAACTTGATCTAAAGCTTCATGATCTTTATCATTATCTTCCTCTCTTATTGGTGTAGGCATCACATGAATGATTTTCTCTGATGAGCTACTTTCCAATTCAAGAGAAGGCACAGTTACCTCATCAAGTTCTACTTTCCTCCCACTCACTTCTCTCGAGAGAAACTCCTTCTCTAGAAAGGACCCATTCTTAGCAACAAAGATCTTGCCTTCGGATCTATGGTAGAAGGTGTACCCAATAGTTTCTTTAGGGTATCCTATGAAGACGCACTTCTCTGCTTTGGGTTCGAGCTTATCACGCTAAAGCTTTTTCACATAAGCATCGCATCCCCAAACTTTAAGAAATGACAACTTAGGTTTCTTACAAAACCATAGTTCATACGGTGTCGTCTCGACGGATTTAGATGGTGCCCTATTTAACATGAATGCAACCGTCTCTAATGCATAACCCCAAAACGATAGTGGCTGATAACCCACAAGTACAAGGGATCACAATAGAGGGTAGAGTATTCAACCCAAATTTATTGATTCGATACAAGGGGAGCCAAAGAACACTTGGAAGTATTAGCAATTGAGTTATCAATTCAACCACACCTGGAGACTAAATATCTGTAGCAAAGTGATTACTAGCAAAATAATATGATAGCTTGATAGCAAGTAACCAATGCAGCAGTAGTAACAGTAGCAGATTGGTAGCAAGTGTAATAGTAGCAGCAGTAATAATAGTAACTTAGCAAGTATCAATATGTGGAAACTCGTAGGCACTGGATCGGTGATGTTGGGTATGTGTTGGATGATATTGATCATGTCACTAGTTGAAAACAGGGCATCGGTCCGGGTCGGGCCAGCCCATTAGTCCAGGTTCAGTCATGAACCGGGACCAATGGGGGCAACAGTCCCGGTTCATGAGGCCAGGGGGGCGGGTGGGACACATGGGGCATTGGTCCCGGTTCGTCTGGAACCTTTGGTCCCGGTTCCAGACACGAACCGGGACCAATGTGCCTCGCTCCTAGCCCACAAACATTGGTCCCGGTTCGTGGCTGGAACCGGGACCAAAGGGGGCCACCGTTCGCCTGGTGCGAGCCCCTTTAGTCTCGGTTGTTGGCTCAAACCAGGACTAAAGGTTCGAACGGTTCGCATCCCATGATGTTTGGCGCTCCAATAAACATGCAAGATAACTGTTCCTCAGCGAGGGCTACAGTAACTTCACCCATTTCTCTTCTTCTCATCCATTCTCCTCTCTTCTTCTCCTCCATTCTTCTCTCTTCTTCCCCATATATTCTACCATGAATCCAATCACTCGCTACGGAGAGGTGCTCGCACATGGCATGACACATGATCCAAATTCACCAACTCAAGTCCGATCATCACGTGAGTTGAGGTGGCTGCAATGGTGAACATCATCATGTTGATCATATCTACTATATGACTCATGTTCGACCTTTCGGTCTCTTGTGTTCCGAGGCCATGTCTGTACATGCTAGGCTCGTCAAGTTTAACCCGAGTGTTCTGCACGTGCAAATCTGGCTTGCACCCATTGTATGTGAACGTAGAGACTATCACACCCGATCATCACGTGGTGTCTCAACACGACGAACTTTCGCAACGGTGCACACTCGGGGAGAACACAATTTATCTTGAAATTAAGTGAGGGATCACCTTATAATGCTACCGTCGTCCTAAGCAAAACAAGGTGCATAAAAGGATTAACATCACATGCAAATCATAAGTGACATGATATGGCCATGATCTTGTGCTTTTGATCTCCATCATGAAAGCACCGGCATGATCTCCATCGTCACCGGCATGACACCATGATCTCCATCATCTTGATCTCCATCAACGTGTCTCCATCGGGGTTGTCACGCCCTACATGCTTCTACTACTATTGCTACCGTAGCGATAAAGTAAAGCATTACATAGCGCTTAATGATTGACACGCAGGTCATACAATAATTAAAGACAACCCTATGGCTCCTGCCGGTTGCCGTATTCAAAGACATGCAAGTCGTGAAATTCTATACATCACATGATCATCTCATACATCAC
This sequence comes from Hordeum marinum, assembly GCA_022496015.1. Lineage (NCBI taxonomy): Eukaryota > Viridiplantae > Streptophyta > Magnoliopsida > Poales > Poaceae > Hordeum > Hordeum marinum. The sequence goes on from CM039673.1 coordinate 581,362,074, forward strand.
ATATATCTCATCATGTAATTGGCCATATCACATCACAACATACCCTGCAAAAACAAGTTAGATGTCCTCTAATTGTTGTTGCATGTTTTACGTGGCTGCTACGGGTATCTAGCAAGAACGATTCTCACCTACGCATAAACCACAACGGTGATACATAGATTGCTTTTCAACCTTCTCAAGCACCGCCTTTGTCGGATCCGATCCAACTAAAGTGAGAGAAACTGTCACCCGCAAGCCATCTAGGCAACAAGTTGCGTCGAGGGAACCGGTCTCTCGTAAGCGTACGAGTAATGTTGGTCCGGGCCGCTTCATCTCACAATCCCGCTGAACCAAAATACGACCAAGGGAGGAAGCAATCTAAGCATCAACGCCCACAAACCTTTTGTGTTCTACTCGAGATCTCATCGAACCATCAACCTAGCTCTGATACCACTGTTGGGGAACGTCGCATGGGAAACAAAAATTTTCCTACGCACACGCAAACCTATCCATGGTGATGAGCATCTACGAGAGGAAGAGTGGATCTACATACCCTTGTAGATCGCTAAGCGGGAAGCGTTAAGAAACGCGGTTGGTGTAGTTGAACATCTTCGCGATCCAAATCGCCGAGCGTCCCGCGATCTCATCACGATCCGTCCCGCGATCCAATCACGATCCGTCCCGTGAACTCATCACGATCCGTCCCGCGATCTCATCACGATCCGTCTCACGATCTTGATCACGATATGTCCCGTGAACTCATCACGATCCGTTCCGCGATCTCATCACGAATTGTCTCGCGATCTCGATCACGGTCCTTCCGATCTAGCGCCGAACGGACGACACCTCCGCGTTCAGCACACGTGCAGCTTGATGACGATCTCCACCGTCTCGATCCAGCGAGAGGAGGTGGATAGGAGAGAGAGTTCACGGGCAGCGTGACGGCGCTCCGGTGATGGTGGTGGAGCAATTCCGGCAGGGCTTCGCCTAAGCGCTGCGGAAAACCGATCTAGAGGAGAAACTGTGCACCGGGGAAACGGGTAGCACGTGGCCGGAAATTCTGTCCAAAAACCACCCAATCCACTAGTATATATAGGAGGAGAGGAGAGGAGAGGCAGTCAAGGCCTTTGGGTCGGCCGAAATAGGAGGTGGGAGCAATCCTACTTCACCTCCAATCCTAGTTGGAGTAGGATTGCCTCCTATTGGCTGATTTTCCACTTTTTGCTTTAGGACTTCCTCTCCTGCGCCATGGGCCTTTGTGGCTGTTTTCCCAGCCCACTAAGGGCTGGTTATTATTCTCCCACAGCCCATGGACCTCTTGGGGTCGAAGTACCCCTCCCGGAGGTCTCCCGGTACACTACCGGCACTCCCAGTACACTACCGGCACTCCCGGTACACTACCGATGAGCCCGAAACTTTTCCGGAAACCAAACTGGGACTTCCTATATATGAATCTTTACCTCCGGACCATTCCGGAGCTCCTCGTGACGTCCGGGATCTCATCCGGTACTCCGAACAAACTTCCGTCACCACCATACATAACTCTACACTACCGAAACGTCACCGAACCTTAAGTGTGCAGACCCTGCGGGTTCGAGAACTATGTAGACATGACCGAGACACCTCTACGGTCAATAACCAATGGCGGGACCTAGACGTCCACATTGGTTCCTACATATTCTACGAAGATCTTTATCGGTCGAACCTCTATGTCAAGGATTCAGTTAATCCCGTATAACGTTCCCTTTGTTCTTCGGTATGTTACTTGCCCGAGATTCGATCGTCGGTATCTCCATATCTAGTTCAACCTCGTTACCGGCAAGTCTCTTTACTCGTTCCGTAATACAAGATCCCGCAACTAACAATTAGTCACATTGCTTGCAAGGCTCACTGTGATGTTGTATTACCGAGTGGGCCCTGAGATACCTCTCCGTCACACGGAGTAACAAATCCCAGTCTCGATCCATGCCAACTCAACAGACACCATCGGAGATACCTGTAGAGCACCTTTATAGTCACCCAGTTACGTTGCGACGTTTGATACACACAAGGCACTCCTCCGATATCTGTGAGTTGCATGATCTCATGGTCATAGGAACATATACTTGACATGTAGAAAACAGTAGCAATAAACTGACACGATCATATGCTATGTTTGTAGTTTGGGTCTTATCCATCACATCATTCTCCTAATGATGTGATCCAGTTATCAAACGACATCTCATGTCCATGGCTAGGAAACCTTAACCATCTTTTGATCAACGAGCTAGTCTACTAGAGGCATACTAGGGACATGGTGTTGTCTATGTATCCACACATGTATCTGAGTTTCCGATCAATACAATTATAGCATGGATAATAAACGATTATCATGAACAAGGAAATATGATAATAACTAATTTATTATTGCCTCTAGGGCATATTTCCAACAGTCTCCCACTTGCACTAGAGTCAATAATCTAGTTCACATCACCATGTGATTCGCATTGTTATGAATCTAACACCCAATGAGTTCTGGGGCTCGATCACGCTTTCCATGTGAGAGAGGTCTTATAGTCAACGGGTCTGCGATATTCAGATCCGTGTGTACTTTGCAAATCTCTATGTCAAACCGTAAACACTGCTACCACACTCCACTTGGTACTATTTCCAAATGGCTGCTCCACTATACGTATCCAGATTGCTACTACGAGTCATCCAGATTAGTGTTAAAGCTTGTATCGACGTAACTCCTTACGATGAATTCTTTATCACCTCCATAATCGAGAAACATCTCCTCAGTCTCTTAGTTACAGAGGATAATCTTGACCGCTGTCCAGTGATCCACTCCTGGTTCACTCTTGTACCCCCTGACGGACTCATGGCAAGGCACACACAGGTGCGGTACACAGCATGGCATAATATAGAGCCTATGGCTAAGGCATAGGGGACGACGTTCGTCCTTTCTCTTTCTTCTGCCGTTGTCGAGCTTTGAGTCTCACTCAACCTTCACACTTTACAAATCAGGCGAGAACTCTTTCTCTGACTGATCCATTTTGAACTCTTTCAAAATCTTGTCAAGGTATGCACTCATTGAAAGTCTCATTGAGCATCTTGATCTATCTCCATAGATTTTGATGCTCAACAATTAGGTAGCTTCATCCAGGTCTTCCTTTGAAAAACACTTTCAAAATGACCGTTTTATGCTTTCCAGAAACTCTACATTATTTTTGATCAACAATATGTCATCCACATATACTTATCAGAAATTCTATAGTGCTCCCACTCACTTTATTGCAAATACAAGTTTCTCGCAAACTTTGTATAAACATCAAAGACTTTGATCACCTCATCAAAGTGTATATTCCAACTCCGAGATGCTTGCTTCAGTCAATGGAAGGATCACCGAAGCTTGCACACCTTTTAGCATCCTTAGGACTGACAAAACCTTCTGGTTGTATCACATACAACCTTTCCTCAAGTAAACCATTAAGGAAATGATGTTTTGACATCCATCTGTCAGATTTCATAATTGAAAACGCAGCAACTGCTAACATAATTCCAACAGACTTTAGCATCGCTACGAGTGAGAAAGTCTCATCGTAGTCAACTCCTTGAACTTGTCACAAACATCTTTGCAACAAGTCGAGCTTTACAAATAGTGACATTCACCATCAGTGTCTGTCTTCATTTTAAAGATCCATTTGTACTCAACGACCTGCCGTCTAACGAGCAAGTCTACCAAAGTCTATACTTGGTTTTCATACATGGATCCTATCTCGGATTTCATGGCCTCCAACCATTTGTTGGAATCCGGGCCCATCATCGCTTCTCCATAGCTCGTAGGTTCATCGTTGTCCAACAACATGATCTCCAACACAGAGTCGTCGTACCACTTAGGAGCAGTACACATCCTTGTCGACCTACGAAGTTTGATAGTAACTTGATCCTGAAGCTTCATGATCATCATCATTAACTTCCTCTTCAACTAACGTAGGCTTCACAGAAACATCTTTCTGCGCTGCGCTACTCTTTGGTTGAACAAAGGTTTAACAACCTCATCAAGTTCTATCTTCCTCCCACTCAATTCTTTCGAGAGAAACATTTCCTCGAGAAAGGATCCGTTTTAGTAACAAACTCTTTGCACTTGGATCTGAGATGGAAGGTTCACCCAACTGATCTTAGGGTATTCTATGAAGATGCATTTGTCCGCCTTGGGTTCGACCTCATTAGGTGAAAACATATTTCACACAAGTGCCGCAGCCCCAAGTATTAAGAAATGACAGCTTAGGTTTCTATCAAACCATAATTCATATGGTGTCATCTCAACGGATTTAGATGGTGCCCTATTTAAAGTGAATGTAGTTGTCTCTAATGCATAACCCCAAAATTATAGTAGTAAAACGACAAGAGACATCATAGCACGCACCATGTCCAATAGAGCATAACTATGATGTTCATACACACCATCACACTATGGTGTTCCAGGTGGCGTTTAGTTGTGAAACAACTTTCACATTGTCTTAAGTTGTATGCCAAACTCGTGACTCAGATATTCACCTCCATGATCATATCGCAATCACTTTTATCTTCTTGTCACGATGATCTTTAAACTTCACTCTGAATTTGCTTGAACCTTTCAAATGATTCAGACTTGTATTTCATTAAGTAAATATACACTATATCTACTCAAATCATCAGTGAAGGTAAGAAAATAACGATATCCACTGCACGCTACAAGACTCACTAGGTTGCATACATCAACATGTATCATTTCCAATGAATCACTTGCCCGCTCCATCCAACGGGGTCCTTTAGTCATCTTGCCCAAGAGGCATGGTTCGCATGTCTCAACCGATTCAAAATCGAATGAGTCCAAATATCCATCAGCATGGAGTTTCTACATGCGCTTTATACCAATATGACATTTAGTGGCAGTGCCACAAGTATGTGGTACTATCATTATTAACTTTGTATCTTTTGACATCAATGTTATGAACATGTGTAATACTACGATCAAGATTTCAACAAACCATTCTCACTGGGTGCATGACCATTGAAGGTATTATTCATGTAAACAGAATAACCATTATTCTCTAACTTAAATGAATAACCGTATTGCAATAAACATGATCTAATCATGTTCATGCTCAACGCAAAACACCAAATAACATTTATTTAGGTTCGTCACTAATCCTGAAGGTAGAGAGAGCGTGCGATGTTGATCACATCAACCTTGGAAACACTTCCAACACATATCGTCACCTCACCCTTAGCTAGTTCTCCGTTTATTCCGTAGCTTTTATTTCGAGTTACTAACATTTAGCAACCGAACCGGTATCCAATACCTAGGTGCTACTAAGAGTACTAGCAAGGTACACATGAGTAACTCGTATATCAAATATACTTCTATCAATGTTGCCAGCCTTCTTATCTACCAAGTATGTAGGGTTGTTCCGCTTCAGCGACCTCTCACCTCATAATAGAAGCACTTAGTCTCGGGTTTGAGTTCAACTTTGGGTTGCTTCACTGGAGCAGCAACTGACTTGCTATCCATGAAGTTTCCCTCCTTGTTCTTGCCCTTTTCGAAACTAGTGGTTTGATTAACCATCAACACTTGATGCTCCTTCTTGATTTCTACCTTCGCGGTGTCAAACATCGCGAACAGCTCAGGGATCAATACTTCTATCCCTGGTGTATTATAGTTCATCACTAAGTTCTAGTAGCTTTAGTGAAAGTGACTTGGAGAACTATATCAATCACTATCTTATCTGGAAGATCAACTCCCACTTGATTCAAGCGATTGTAGTACCCAGACAATCTGAGTACATGCTCAACGATAGAGCTATTCTCCTTCATCTTACAGGCAAAGAATCTTGTTGGAGATCTCATATCTCGCAACACAGGCACGAGCCTGAGATCACAATCTCTGCTCCTAGAACATCTCATATGTTCCGTGACGTTCAAAACGTTTCGGAGCCTCAATTCTAAGACGTAATGCATGACGCACTAAACTATCAAGTAGTCATCGAAACGTGCCTGTCAGATGTTCACAACATCTATAGACGACGCTAGAGGGGGTGGCGCTTCGAGCGGTGCATTAAGGACATAAGCCTTCTGTGCAGCAATGAGGACAATCCTCAGATCACGGACCCAGTCCGCAATATTGCTACCAACATCTTTCAACTCTATTTCTCTAGGAACATATATAAATTTAAGGGAGCTACAGCGCGAGCTAGTAATCTACAACATAATTTGCAAAGACACTTTGACTATGTTCATGATAATGAGTTCAATTAATCATATTACTTAAGAACTCCCACTCAAGTTGACATCCCTCCGATCATTCGAGTGATACATGATCCAAATTCACCAACTCAAGTCCGATCATCACGTGAGTTGAGGTGGCTGCAATGGTGAACATCATCATGTTGATGATATCTACTATATGACTCATGTTCGACCTTTCGGTCTCTTGTGTTCCGAGGCCATGTCTGTACATGCTAGGCTCGTCAAGTTTAACCCGAGTGTTCTGCACGTGCAAATCTGGCTTGCACTCGTTGTATGTGAACGTAGAGTCTATCACACCCGATCATCACGTGGTGTCTCAACACGACGAACTTTCGCAACGGTGCACACTCGGGGAGAACACAATTTCTCTTGAAATTAAGTGAGGGATCACCTTATAATGCTACCGTCGTCCTAAGCAAAACAAGGTGCATAAAAGGATTAACATCACATGCAAATCATAAGTGACATGATATGGCCATGATCTTGTGCTTTTGATCTCCATCATGAAAGCACCGGCATGATCTCCATCGTCACCGGCATGACACCATGATCTCCATCATCTTGATCTCCATCAACGTGTTGCCATCGGGGTTATCACGCCCTACATGCTTCTACTACTATTGCTACCGTAGCGATAAAGTAAAGCATTACATAGCGCTTAATGATTGACACGCAGGTCATACAATAATTAAAGACAACCCTATGGCTCCTGCCGGTTGCCGTATTCAAAGACATGCAAGTCGTGAAATTCTATACATCACATGATCATCTCATACATCACATATATCTCCTCATGTAATTGGCCATATCACATCACAACATACCATGCAAAAACAAGTTAGACGTCCTCTAATTGTTGTTGCATGTTTTACGTGGCTGCTACGGGTATCTAGCAAGAACGATTCTCACCTACGCATAAACCACAACGGTGATACATAGATTGCTTTTCAACCTTCTCAAGGACCGCCTTTGTCGGATCCGATCCAACTAAAGTGAGAGAAACTGTCACCCGCAAGCCATCTAGGCAACAAGTTGCGTCGAGGGAACCGGTCTCTCGTAAGCGTACGAGTAATGTTGGTCCGGGCCGCTTCATCTCACAATCCCGCTGAACCAAAATACGACCAAGGGAGGAAGCAATCTAAGCATCAACGCCCACAAACCTTTTGTGTTCTACTCGAGATCTCATCGAACCATCAACCTAGCTCTGATACCACTGTTGGGGAACGTCGCATGGGAAACAAAAATTTTCCTACGCACACGCAAACCTATCCATGGTGATGAGCATCTACGAGAGGGAGAGTGGATCTACATACCCTTATAGATCGCTAAGCGGGAAGCGTTAAGAAACGCGGTTGGTGTAGTCGAACATCTTCGCGATCCAAATCGCCGAGCGTCCCGCGATCTCATCACGATCCGTCCCGCGATCCAATCACGATCCGTCCCGTGAACTCATCACGATCCGTCCCGCGATCTCATCACGATCCGTCTCACGATCTTGATCACGATATGTCCCGCGAACTCATCATGATCCGTTCCGCGATCTCATCACGAATTGTCTCGCGATCTCGATCACGGTCCTTCCGATCTAGCGCCGAATGGACGACACCTCCGCGTTCAGCACACGTGCAGCTTGACGACGATCTCCACCGTCTCGATCCAGAGAGAGGAGGTGGAGAGTAGAGAGAGTTCACCGGCAGCGTGACGGCGCTCCGGTGATGGTGGTGGAGCAATTCCGGTAGGGCTTCGCCTAAGCGCTGCGGAAAACCGATCTAGAGGAGAAACTGTGCACCGGTGAAACGGGTAGCACGTGGCCGGAAATTCTGTCCAAAAACCACCCAATCCACTAGTATATATAGGAGGAGAGGAGAGGAGAGGCAGTCAAGGCCTTTGGGTCGGCCGAAATAGGAGGTGGGAGCAATCCTACTTCACCTCCAATCCTAGTTGGAGTAGGATTGCCTCCTATTGGCTGATTTTCCACTTTTTGCTTTAGGACTTCCTCTCCTGCGCCATGGGCCTTTGTGGCTGTTTTCCCAGCCCACTAAGGGCTGGTTATTATTCTCCCACAGCCCATGGACCTCTTGGGGTCGAAGTACCCCTCCCGGAGGTCTCCCGGTACACTACCGGCACTCCCAGTACACTACCGGCACTCCGAGTACACTACCGATGAGCCCAAAACTTTTCCGGAAACCAAACTGGGACTTCCTATATATGAATCTTTACCTCCAGACCATTCCGGAGCTCCCCGTGACGTCCGGGATCTCATCCGGGACTCCGAACAAACTTCGGTCACCACCATACATAACTCTACACTACCGAAACGTCACCGAACCTTAAGTGTGCAGACCCTGCGGGTTCGAGAACTATGTAGACATGACCGAGACACCTCTACGGTCAATAACCAATGGCGGGACCTGGACGTCCACATTGGTTCCTACATATTCTATGAAGATCTTTATCGGTCGAACCTCTATGTCAAGGATTCAGTTAATCCCGTATAACGTTCCCTTTGTTCTTCGGTATGTTACTTGCCCGAGATTCGATCGTCGGTATCTCCATACCTAGTTCAACCTCGTTACCGGCAAGTCTCTTTACTCGTTCCGTAATACAAGATCCCGCAACTAACAATTAGTCACATTGCTTGCAAGGCTCACTGTGATGTTGTATTACCGAGTGGGCCCTGAGATACCTCTCCGTCACACGGAGTAACAAATCCCAGTCTCGATCCATGCCAACTCAACAGACACCATTGGAGATACCTGTAGAGCACCTTTATAGTCACCCAGTTACGTTGCGACGTTTGATACACACAAGGCACTCCTCCGATATCCGTGAGTTGCATGATCTCATGGTCATAGGAACATATACTTGACATGCAGAAAACAGTAGCAATAAACTGACACGATCATATGCTATGTTTGTAGTTTGGGTCTTATCCATCACATCATTCTCCTAATGATGTGATCCCGTTATCAAACGACATCTCATGTCCATGGCTAGGAAACCTTAACCATATTTTGATCAACGAGCTAGTCTACTAGAGGCATACTAGGGACATGGTGTTGTCTATGTATCCACACATGTATCTGAGTTTCCGATCAATACAATTATACCATGGATAATAAACGATTATCATGAACAAGGAAATATGATAATAACTAATTTATTATTGCCTCTAGGGCATATTTCCAACAAAAATTGCATACATATAGGATATAGCAATATATATATGTTCTGTTTTGAATCCTATGACAAAGATCAATTTCTCTTAAGTTGTAGTAAAATAATTTTCGATTTTTTATGATATTACTGTTCACTCTGCGTCTTCCTCTTTTGTTGCAGCGAAATAATTTTCCTTCATATAGTTGCATATTATAATTCTGCCAAAATATACTTGTTGCAGAAGTATTTAACATTTGTTCCATTTTAATTTGTTGATGTTGCAATAGTGACAAGCACTGCCCAGCGCTCATGGACTTCCTATGCAGCGGCATACATTTTGCTAGCGTTGACGTAAGTAATGGCAAGCTGAAGATGAGGCGCAGCTTCGGTATTGAGATACCAGCTAGCTGCCTTATTGATATCCAAGACATATTCAGGCTTCAGTATGAGAGGACTTCGATGGCTTCTATGGCAGTCGCCTTGATCGACGACTATTATGGAGATATGAAGACCAAATTCCCCCTGACGTAGCACAAAGAGTGGGAGAGGACCGCACTTCAGCCTATCAACATTGAGTATGCAACAAAAGATGTATACATTGCATATGAGTTGTACCGCAAGATTCAAACCGTGAACTATGGGCAGCGTCACCTCGCACCACCACCACCATGGGTCGGATATTCTTCTGATTTAGACTAGCTTGCTAGTAGTGTTTGCTTGGACGAGTACTTTCTGTAATGGATATCTGAACTATTATATATTACATATCTCTCTAGCTATTTTATATTTGTAGTGCTTTTCAATTCAAATTTTTCTTAAATTCCGATTGTGACCGAGAACAATATGCAACAAAAAAGTGGGTTGTCATCGTTGGCAACAAGCGCGCACACACCATGCCAACTTTCAATCTTTTTATACTTCATTTGAAGTGCTTTTCAATTTCAGGGTCATTTAGCTCAAAAAAAATCAATAAATGCATGAAAAATATCAAATGAAGTCAGAAATGGTTGAAAATTTATGATCTGGCTTTGAATGGTGCATTTTGAACACACAAAAAGCCTCGAGTTCAAATAAGTGCAAGAAAATGAAATGCCTTTTGTAACCGATGAGTTTCCGTCCGAAACCCCGATACTTCGAAAGAGACTGCTCGTTTTGTATGCAAAGTGCATCCTGCTTTTGCCGTAACCCTCTCAACTTTTTAGCACATGCTATGTGGGTGAAATGATGATACCATGCCAACTTTCAACCTTTTCATACTTCATTTGAAGTGCTTTTCAATTTCAGGGTCATTTAGCTCAAAAAATATCAGTAAACGCATGAAAAATATCAAATGAAGTCAGAAAGGGTTGAAAATTTATGATGTGGCTTTGAATGGTGCATTTTGAACACACAAAAAGCCTGGAGTTCAAATAAGTTCAAGAAAATGAAATGCCTTTTGTAACCGATGAGTTTCCGTCCGAAACCTCGATACTTCGAAAGAGACTGTCCGTTTTGTACGCGAAGTGCATCCTGCTTTTGCCGTAACCCTCTCAACTTTTTAGCACATGCTATGTGGGTGAAATGATGATACCATGCCAAGTTTCAACCTTTTCAGACTTCATTTGAAGTGCTTTTCAATTTCAGGGTCATTTAACTCAAAAAAATCATTAAATGCATGAAACATACCAAATGAAGTCAGAAAAGGTTGAAAATTGATGATGTGGCTTTGATAGCAAAAAAATATTCATAAAGTATTATTTGTTAACAACTTTTAATATGCAAAGAAATAACATAAAAATAGCAAAAGTGAAAATAGATGCGCTTACACTGAAATTCAGCCTAAATTCAAAGTGCTAGTTAGGCGCCTAAGTAGCACTTTGAATTTATGTTGAATTTCCGTATAAACACATCTATTATCACTATCAGAGGAGCTCAACGTAACAGCTGCGACAGGGCTTATAAGTAGGTTTGGGCAACCTTCGCTTGGCAAGGTGGGACTAAACTCCGACCACACCGCTGTGCAAGGCTATTGGTCCCGGTTGGTGGCACGAACCGAGACCAATGCCCCCCTTTCGTCCCGGTTGGTGCCACCAACCGAGACCAAAGGGCCTGTTTCCCGCCCTTTGGGCTACTGAAAACAGGGCTTTGGTCCCGGTTGGTGGCACCAACCGGGACCAAAGGTCCCTGTTTCCCGCCCTTTGGGCGGCGGAAAACAAGGCTTTGGTCCCGGTTGGTGCGACCAACTATGACTAAAGGGTCATTGGTCCCGGTTTGTGCCACCAACCGGGACCAATTCTCCTTCTATATGATAAGCACTTAGCAAAATTCGCACTTCTCATTCCACTTCGCCCTCGTCGCCGCCCCGAGCCTGCCGTCGCCGTTCCCGTCCCCGTCGCCGCCCCGTTGCCTCCCCCGTCGCCTCGTCGCCGCCACATCGCCTCTCCCGCTGACCCGTCGCCTCCCCTGCCGCCCCGTCGCTTCCACCGCCGCCCACATCACTGCCCTGTCGCCTCCCCCGCCGCCCCCGTCGCCCCCGTCGCCTCGCCCGCCGTCCCCGTCGCCGCCCCCGTCGCTTCCCCTACCGCCCCCGTCGCCTCCCCCGTCGCCGCCCCGCTCCTGTCGCCGCCCCTCCTCCGTCGCCTCTCCCCACCCCGCCCTGTCCCCGCCCCATCGCCGGCTCGTCGCCGTCGCTGCCCTACCCCCGTCACCGCCCCTGCTGTGAGCCGCTACCTCCCCGGCTCGTTGCATTTTTTTAAAATATATGTTGATTTTTATGCTTTTTTAGTATGTGTATGTTAGATTAGTATGTTTATGTTAGCTTGATTAGTATGTGTATGTTAGATTAGTATGTTTATGCTTTTTTAGTATGTTTATGTTAGCTAGATTAGTATGTTTATGTTAGATTAGTATGTTTACGATTTTTTTGAAAGTAGATTAGTATGTTTATGTTAGATTAGTACGTGTATGTTGATTTTGAGTTTTATGAAAAATTAGTCGACGATGCCCGGTCCGCATCCTCGTCGTCGAGTAGTCCGCGAGAGCCTGCTTGATAGGCGCCATGTCCGGGACTAGACTCCGTCGGGCTGGCACTGGGAGGTGCTACCTTCCCAGGCTTCGAGGTTGGTGAGGTATGCAGGTATCGTCGTCGACTCGGACCTTCTGTGGTGGTGGTCACGCGGGCCACTTTCGGTGCGGAGGGAGCCGGCACCCGCGGAGGTGGTACGTCACGGTGTCAGGGAGGAGGACGAGCACGTCCGTCGCTACATGGCGGCGTTGGACGCCCGGACAATACCTGGCAGATCCTTCAGGGATCTCACTTGAGTTATGATCCCATGATGGTTCCTTATCTTTGGGTGTCCACCGCCGGCGACTTAGAGACCGCTAGTGAACCGAGTTTACCGTCCTCCATTTTGGATTCTAGGATATTCGATCTGTATTAGTTAATATTTGATGATGCATTAACTGGATTATTCGGGATGATGTATTAGTGAAATTATATTCGAGTTCATTATAAATATTAATGTATTAGTGATATTTTATCGGTATAATGCGTGTGTGACTTTCGGTCTGTGTTTGCTCCTTGTGTGACTTCCATGTGTGTTCTTGATGGAGGAATCCCAACTGTTGTCGTGGGGGGCGCCTCTTCTTTCTTCTCTTCTTTGCGATATATTCGTTGGTATAATGCGCAAGAAGAGAAGAGAAGGGGCGTCCATCATCGGCGGTCGAACTATTACTATGAGAGAGTGTCCACCAACATATATACACCACCGTATCAATGTGAGAGAGTGCGCACCAACACACCATGAGATATGAGAGTTATTTAAGGAAAGCCTCGACGACCGAAAGTCACACACACATTAATTAAGATCCAAAGCGTGCCGTAATTCTTGAACTGGATAATTCGGGATGATGTATTGGTGATATTATATTCGAGTTCATTATAAATGTATTTGTGATTTGCAAGTCATTCCGGCAAAACATAGGGAATTTTTTCTATGTCATTGCTCGATATATGGAATGGGTTGACTTTAGGTCTGTTTCGGCTCCTCGTGTGTCTTTCACTGAGGGAGAGTGTCCACCATATATAAATATGAGAGAGGAAGAATCCCGACTGTTGTCGTGGGGGTCGCTTCTCCTTCTTTCCCGTGTGCTAGACATTTTGGTGTATTGCAATCGGGGACGAATGAAGGAGTCACCTGTTGGGGAACGTTGCGTGGGAAACAAAAAATTTCCTATGCACATGCAAGATCTATCCATGGTTATGAGCATCTACGAGAGGGAGAGTGGATCTACATACCCCTGTAGATCGCTAAGCGGGAAACATTAAGAAACGCAGTTGGTGTAGTCGAGCATCTTCGCAATCCAAATCGCCGAGCGTCCCGTGATCTCATCACGATCCATCCTGCGATCCAATCACGATCCGTCCCACGAACTCATCACGATCCGTCCCGCAATCTCATCACGATCCGTCTCACGATCTTGATCACGATCCTTCCGATCTAGCGCTGAACGGATGACACCTCCACGTTCAGCACACGTGCAACTTGATGACGATCTTCGCCTTCTTGATCCAGCAAGAGGGAGCGGAGAGGTAGAAGAGTTCTCCGGCAGTGTGACGGTGCTCCGGCGATGGTGGTGGAGCTATTCCGGCAGGGCTTCGCCTAAGCACTCCAGAAAACTTATCTAGAGGAGAAACTATACACTAGAGGAACGGGCAACACGTAGCTAAAAATCTAGTGCAAAAACCCTAAAACCCTCTAGTATATATAGGAGGGGAGGAGGAGAGGCCTTGGTGAAAATGCCAAGCCTCTTTGGGTCAGCCGAACCAGGTGGAGGAGGTGGACTCCACCTCCAATCCTAGTAGGACTAGGATTCAACCTATTTTTGCCTTTTCCCACCTTTTTCTCTTTGGGCTTTTCTTCCTAGCCTCATGGGCCTTGTGTGGGACATACACCAGCCCACTAAGGGATGGTATTCACTCTCCCACAGCCCATGTAGCCTCTTGGGTCGAAATAACCCTCCCGATGGTCTCCCGGTACACTACCGGCACTCCGTGTACACTAATGATGAGCCCGAAACTTTTCCGGCGACAAAAATAGGACTTCCTATATATCAATCTTTAACTCCGGACCATTCCGAAGCTTCTCGTGACGTCCAGGATCTCATCTGGGACTCCAAACAACCTTCAGTCACCACCATGCATAACTCTATACTACCGAAACATCACCAAACCTTAAGTGTGCAGACCCTGCGGGTTCGAGAACTATGTAGACATGACCGAGACACCTCTACGGTCAATAAACAATAGCGGGACCTGGATGCCCATATTTGTTCCTACATATTCTATGAAGATCTTTATCGGTCGAACCTCTATGTCAAGGATTCAGTTAATCCCGTATGATGTTCCCTTTGTTCTTCGGTATGTTACTTGCCCGAGATTCGATCGTCGGTATCTCCATACCTAGTTCAACCTCATTACCGGCAAGTCTCTTTACTCGTTCCGTAATACAAGATCACGTGACTAACACTTAGTCACATTGCTTGCAAGGCTCATTGTGATGTTGCATTACCGAGTGGGCCCTGAGATACATCTCCGTCATACGGAGTAACAAATCCCAGTCTTGATCCACGCCAACCCAACGGACACCCTCGAAGATACATGTAGAGTACCTTTATAGTCACCCAGTTACGTTGCGACGTTTGATACACACAAGGCACTTCTCCGGTATCCGTGACTTGTATGATCTCATGGTCATAGGAACGTATACTTGACATGCAGAAAACAGTAGCAATAAACTGACACGATCATATACCCAAACTACAAATGTAGCTTCTGATTGAGTCAGTTTATTGCTACTGTTTTCTGCATGTCAAGTATATGTTCCTATGACCATGAGATCATGCAACTCATAGATATCGGAGGAGTGCCTTGTGTGTATCAAACATTGCAACATAACCGGGTGACTATAAAGGTGCTCTACAGGCGTCTCCGAAGGTTTCTGTTGAGTTGGCATGGATCATGACTGGGATTTGTTACTCCATGTGACGGAGAGGTATCTCAGGGCCCACTCGGTAATACAACATCATAATAAGCCTTGCAAGCAATGTGACTAAGTGTTAGTTATGGGATCTTGTATTACGAAATGAGTAAAGAGACTTGCCACTAACGAGGTTGAACTAGGTATGGAGATCCCGGACGCAATCCCGGACGTCACGAGGAGCTACGAAATGGTCCGGAGGTAAAGATTCATATATAGGAAGTTCTGTTTTGGTCACCAGAAAAGTTTCGGGCTCATCGGTAGTGTACTAGGAGTGCCGGTAGTGTACCGGGAGACCTCCGGGAGGGGTATTTCGACCCAAGAGACTACATGGGCTGTGGGAGAGTGGAAAGCGGCCATTAGTGGGCTGGAGGAAACTCCCACACAATGCACATGTGGCTAGAGGGAAAAACCCAATAGGAAAAGGTGGAAAAAGGAAAAAAAAGGAACGAATCCTAGTCCAACTAGGATTGGAGGAGAGTCCTCCAATCCTAGTTGGTTCGGCCGAAGCCCTTGGCTTGGGAAGCCAAGGCTGCCTCCTCTCCACCTATCCTCTTATATATACCGGAGGTTTTAGGTTTTTTATACTAGAATTTCAGCCACGTGATACCCGTTCCTCCAGTGCATAGTTTCTCCTCTAGATTGGATTTCTACAGTGATTAGGCGAAGCCCTGTCGGAATTGCTCCACCAGCATCACTGGAGCGCCGTCAGGCTGCCGGAGAACTCTTCTTCCTCTCCACTCCTTCTTGTTGGATCAAGACGGTGGAGATCGTCATCAAGCTGTACGTGTGCTGAACGCGGAGGTGCCGTCCGTTCGGTGCTAGATCGGAAGGATCATGATCAAGTTCGTGGGACGGATCGTGATCGGATCGCGGGACAGATCGCGATTGGATCACGAGACGGATCGTGATTGGATCGCGGGACGCACGGCGATTTGGATCGCGAAGACGTTCGACTACACCAACCGTGTTTCTAAACGCTTCCCGCTTAGCGATCTACAAGGGTATGTAGATCCACTCTCCCTCTCGTAGATGCTCATCACCATGGATAGATCTGCGTGTGCGTAGGAAATTTTTTGTTTCCCATGCAATCTTCCCCAATAGTGGCATCATGAGCTAGGTCTATGTGTTGATGAGATCTCAAGTAGAACACAAAAGGTTTGCGGGCGTTGATGCTTAGATTGCTTCCTCCCTTGGTCAGATTTTGGTTCAGCGGTATTGTGAGATGAAGGGGCCCGAACCAACATTACTCGTACGCTTACGAGAGACCAGTTCCCTCGACGCAACTTGTTGCCTAGATGGCTTGCAGGTGGTAGTTTCTCTCACTTTAGTTGGATCGTATTCGACAAAGGCGGTCCTTGAGAAGGTTGAAAAGAAAATTATGTATCACCGTTGTGGTTTATGTTTAGGTGAGAATCGTTCTTGCTAGAAACCCATAGCAGCCACATAAAACATGCAACAACAATTAGAGGACGTCTAACTTGTTTTTGCAGGGTATGTTGTGATGTGATATGGCCAATTACATGATGTGATATATGTGATGTATGAGATGATCATGTGATGTATAGAATTTCACGACTTGCATGTCGATGAGTACGGCAACCGGCAGGAGCCATAGGGTTGCCTGTAATTATTGTATGACCTGCGTGTCAATCATTAAGCGCTATGTAATACTTTACTTTATCGCTGACAGTAGCAATAGTAGGAGAAGCATGTTGGGCGCGACAACCCCGATGGCGACTCGTTGATGGAGATCAAGATGATGGAGATCATGGTGTCTTGCCGGTGACGATGGAGATCATGCCGGTGCTTTCAAGATGGAGATCTAAAGCACAAGTTCATGGCCATATCATGTCACTTATGAATTGCATGTGATGTTAATCCTTTTATGCACCTTGTTTTGCTTAGTACGATGGTAGCATTATAAGGTGACCGCTCACTTAAATTTCAAGATAAATTGTGTTCTCCCCGAGTGTGCACCATTGCGAAAGTTCGTCGTGTTGAGACACCACGTGATGATCGGGTGTGATAGACTCTACGTTCACATACAACGTGTGCAAGCCAGTGTTGCACGCGTAGAACACTCGGGTTAAACTTGACGAGCCTAGTATGTACAGACATGGCCTCGGAACACAAGAGACCGAAAGTCGAACATGAGTCATATAGTAGATATGATCAACATAATGGTGTTCGCCATTCAAGCCACCTCAACTCACGTGATGATCAGACTTGAGTTGGTGGATTTGGATCATGTGACACTCAGATGACCTGAGGGATGTCAATTTGAGTGGGAGGTTTAGTAATTTGATTAACTAAACTCATTATCTTGAACAATAGTCTAAGTAAACTTTGCATATTTATGTTGTAGATCAATGGCTCGCGCAGTAGCACCCCTGAATTTTAATGCGTTCCTAGAGAAAGCTAAGTTGAAAGATGATGGAAGTAACTTTGTTGACTGGGACCGTAATCTGAGGATTATCCTCACGGCTTCCTAGAAATCATATGTCCTTGATGCACCGCTTGGTGACCAACCAGAAGACATGACCTCCGAAGACATTAAGAACGCTTGGGAGGCATGTACTAGAGATTACTCAATAGTTCTGTGTGCAATATTGTATGTCTTAGAACCGGGACTTCAAAGACGTTTTGAACATCATGGAGCATATGAGATGTTCGAGGAGTTGAAGTTTATCTTTCAGAAGAACACCCGGATCGAGAGGTATGAAACCTCCGATTAGTTCTATGCTTGCAAGGTGGAAGAGAACAGGTCTATTAGTGAACATATACTCAGAGTGTCTGGGTATTCAACTCGTCTAGCGGAGTTGGGAATTGCCCTTCCGCCAGAAGCGATCACTGACAGAGTTCTTCAATCACTGCCACCTAGTTACAAGAGCTTTGTGATGAACTATAACATGCACGGGATGAACAAGTGAGTCGCCGAGCTGTTTGCGATGCTAAAAGTCGCTGAGTCTGAAATCTAGAAAGAACATCAAGTGTTGATGGTCAATAAAACCACTAGTTTCAAGAAAAATGGCAAAGTCAAGGGCAAGGGCAAGAAGGGTAAAACCAAGAAGGATGGCAAAGCAGTTGCTACTCCTGCAAAGAAGCCCAAGCATGGACCCAAGCCAGAAACTGAGTGCTTTCATTGCAAGGGAACTGGTCACTGGAAGTGGAACTGCCCCAAGTACCTGGCTGACAAGAAGGCGGCCAACGACAAACAAGGTATATATGATATACATGTTATTGATGTGTACCTTACTAGCTCTCGTAGTAGTGCCTGGGTATTTGATACCGGTTCGGTTGCTCACATTTGCAACTCAAAGCAGGAACTACGGAATAAACGAAGGCTGGCAAAGGACGAAGTGACGATGCGCATGGGAAATGGTTCCAAGGTTGATGTGATCGCCGTCAGCATGCTCTCTCTTTGATTACCATCAGGATTAGTTATAAACCTAAATAATTGTTATTTGGTGCCTGCGTTAAGCATGAACATTATATCTGGATCTTGTTTATAGCGAGACGGTTACTCATTTAGATCAGAGAATAAAGGTTGTTCTATTTATATGAGTAATATCTTTTATGGTCATGCACTCAATGTGAGGGGTTTATTCATATTAAATCTTGATAGTGATGACACACATGTTCATAACATTGATGCCAAAAGATGTAGAGTTGATAATGATAGCACCACTTTCTTGTGGCACTACCGTTTAGGTCGTATTGGTGTAAAACGCATGAGGAAGCTCCATGCTGATGGACTTTTGGAGTCACTTGATTTTGAATCACTTGACACATGTGAACCATGCCTCATGGGCAAGATGACTAAAACGCCGTTCTCTGTAACAATGGAATGGGCGAGTGACTTATTGGAAATCATACATACTGATGTGTGCGGTCCAATGAATGTTACAACGTGTGGTGGATATCGATATTTTCTCACCTTCACTGATGACTTAAGTAGATATGGGTATATTTACTTAATGAAACACAAGTCTGAAACGTTTGAAAAGTTCAAGCAATTTCAGAGTGAAATTGAGAATCATCGTAACAAGAAGATTAAGTTCCTGCGATCTGATTGAGGAGGTGAATATCTGAGTTATGAGTTTGGTAGTCACTTAAGATAGTGTGGAATTGTTTCGCAGTTAGCACCGCCTGGAACACCACAGCGTAATGGTGTGTCCAAACGTCGTAATCGAACCTTATTAGATATGGTGCGTTCTATGATGTCTCTTGCTGATTTGCCACTATCACTTTGGGGTTATGCATTAGAGACAACTGCATTCACTTTAAATAGGGCACCATCAAAATCCGTTGAGACGACGCCATATGAACTGTGGTTTGGCAAGAAGCCAAAGTTGTCGTTTCTTAAAGTTTGGGGATGTGATGCTTATGTCAAAAAGCTTCAGCCTGAAAAGCTGGAACCCAAAGCGGAGAAATGCGTCTTCATAGGATACCCAAAAGAGACAGTTGGGTATACCTTCTATCTTAGATCCAAAGGCAAAGTGTTTGTCGCTAATAACGGAACATTTCTTGAGAAAGAGTTTCTCTCGAAAGAATTGAGTGGGAGGAAAACAGAGCTTGATGAGGTTATTGAATTACTTCAACCAGAAAGTAGCGCATCGCAAAAAGATGTTTCTGTGGAACCTACGACGGTAGAAGAGGGAGTTAATGATGATGATCATGAAGCTTCGGATCAAACTGCTATTGAACCTCGTAGGTCGACAAGGCTGCGTACTACCCCTGAGTGGTACGGCAACACTGTCTTGGAGGTCATGTTGTTGGACAACAATGAACCTACGAGCTATGGAGGAGCAGTGATGGGCCCGAATTCCGAGAAATGGTTAGAGGCCATGAAATTCGAGATGGGATCCATGTATGAAAACAAAGTATGGACTTTGGAAGTATTACCTGAAGGGCGAAAGGCCATTCAAAACAAATTGATCTTTAAGAAGAAGACAGACGCGGATGGTAATGTCATCGTCTATAAAGCTCGACTTGTGGCAAAGGGTTTTTCACAAGTTCAAGGAGTTGACTACGACGAGACTTTCTCACCTGTAGTGATGCTTAAGTCTGTCAGAATCATGTTAGCAACAGCTGCTTATTTCGACTATGAAATTTGGCAGATGGATGTCAAAACAACGTTCCTCAATGGTTTCCTTGAGAAAGAGTTGTATATGATGAAACCCGAAGGTTTTGTCGATCCAGAGAATGTTGACAAAGTTTGCAAACTCCAGTGATCCATTTATGGACTGGTGCAAGCATCTCAGAGTTGGAATAAGTGCTTTGATGAGGTGATCAAAGCGTTTGAGTTTATACAATTTACGGAGAAGCTTGTATTTACAAGAAAGTGAGTGGGAGCTCTATAGCGTTTCTAGTATTATACGTGGATGACATATTGTTGATTGGAAACAATATAGAAATGCTGGAAAGCGTGAAGGAATATTTGAACAAGAGTTTTTCAATGAAGGACCTAGGAGAAGCTGCTTTCATATTAGGCATTAAGATCTATATAGATAGATCGAGACGCTTAATAGGACTTTCACAAAGCACATACCTTGATAAAGTTTTGAAGAAGTTCAAAATGGAATAGTCCAAGAAGGGGTTCGTGCCTATGTTACAAGGTGTGAAGTTGAGTAAGACTCAATGCCCAGTAACTGCAGAAGATAGAGAAAAGATGAGTGTCATCCCCTATGCTTCAGCCATAGGCTCTATCATGTATGCAATGCTGTGCACAAGACCCGATGTCAGCCTTGCCATAAGTATGGTTGGAAGGTTTCAAAGTGATCCTAGAATGGAGCACTGGTAAGCGGTCAAGAATATCCTTAAGTACCTGAAAAGGACTAAGGAAATGTTTCTCGTTTATGGAGGTGATGAAGAGCTCGTCGTAATGGGTTACGTCGATGCAAGCTTTGACACTGATCCGGACGACTCTAAGTCGCAAACCGGATATGTATTTATTCTTAACGGGGGAGCAGTAAGCTGGTGCAGTTCCAAGCAAAGCGTGGTAGCTGATTCTACGTGCGAAGCGGAATACATCACAGCCTCGGAGGCGGCCAAGGAAGGTGTCTGGATGAAGCAGTTCATGACAGATCTTGGAGTAGTGCCCAGTGCACTGAATCCAATGAACCTGTTCTGTGACAACACTGGTGCCATTGCTCTGGCCAAGGAACCAAGGTTTCACAAGAGGACCAGACACACAAAGCAACGCTTCAACTCCATCCGCGATTACATCGTGGAGAAAGACATAAATATTTGCAAAGTGCACATGGATCTGAATGTTGCAGACCCATTAACTAAACCTCTTCCAAGGGATAAACATGATCAACACCAGAACTGCATGGGTGTTCGATTCATTACAATGTAAATCACATAGTGATGTGAACTAGATTATTAACTCTAGTGCAAGTGGGAGACTGTTGGAAATATGCCCTAGAGGCAATAAATAAAGTGTTTATTATTGTATTTCCTTGTTCATGATAATCATTTATTATCCATGCTATAATTGTATTAACTGGAAACATGGATACATGTGTAGATACATAGACAAAAACAATGTCCCTAGTATGCCTCTAGTGAACTAGCTCGTTGATCGAAAGATTGTTAAGGTTTCCTAGCCATGGACATGAGATGTCATTTGATAACGGGATCACATCATTAGGAGAATGATGTGATGGACAAGACCCAAACTACAAACGTAGCTTATGATCATGTCAGTTTATTGCTACTGTTTTCTGCATGTCAAGTATATGTTCCTATGACCATGAGATCATGCAACTCACAGATACCGGAGAAGTGCCTTATGTGTATCAAACTTCGTAACATAACTAGGTGACTAGAAAGGTTCTCTACAGGTATCTCCGAGGGTGTCTGTTGAGTTGGCATGGATCAAGACTGGGATTTGTTACTGCGTGTGATGGAGAGGTAACTCAGAGCCCACTCGGTAATACAACATCACAATAAGCCTTGCAAGCAATGTGAGTAAGTGTTCGTCACGGGATCTTGTATTACGGAACCAGTAAAGAGACTTGCCGGTAATGAGGTTGACCTAGGTATGGAGATACCGACGATCGAATCTCGGGCAAGTAAAATACCGAAGAACAAAGGGAAGATCATATGGGATTAACTGAATCCTTGACATAGAGGTTCGACCGATAAAGATCTTCGTAGAATATATAGGAACCAATGTGGACATCCAGGTTCCGCCATTGGTTATTGACCATAGAGGTGTCTCGGTCATGTCTACATAGTTCTCGAACCCGCAGGGTCTGCACACTTAAGGTTTGGTGACGTTTCGATAGTATAGAGTTATGTATGGTGGTGACTGAAGGTTGTTCAGAGTCCCAGATGAGACCCCGGACGTCACGAGAAGCTCCAAAATGGTCCGAAGGTAAAGATTCTTATATAGGAAGTCCTGTTTTGGTCACCGGAAAAGTTTTGGGCTCATCGGTAGTGTACTAGGAGTGTTGGTAGTGTACCGGGAGACCTCCGGGAGGGGTATTTCGACCCAAGAGGCTACATGGGCTGTGGGAGAGTGGAAACCAGCCCTTACTGGGCTGGTGGAAACTCCCACACAAGGCCCATGTGGCTGGAGGAAAAAACCCAATAGGAAAAAGGTGGAAGAAGGAAAAAAAAGTAACGAATCCTAGTCCTCTAATCCTAGGTTGGTTTGGCCGAAGCCCTTGGCTTGGGAAGCGAAGGCTGCCTCCTCTCCTCCTCTCCTCTTATATATACTGGAGGTTTTAGGGGTTTTGCACTAGAATTTCAGCCACGTGCTACCCGTTCCTCCAGTGCATAGTTTCTCCTCTAGATCGGATTTCTGCAGTGCTTAGGCGAAGCCCTTCCGGAATTGCTCCACCACCATCACCGGAGCGCTGTCAGGCTGCCGAAGAACTCTTCTTCCTCTCCACTCCTTCTTGCTGGATCAAGACGGTGGAGATCGTCATCAAGCTGTACTTGTCCTGAACGCGGAGGTGCCGTCCGTTCGGTGCTAGATCGGAAGGATCGTGATCAAGTTCGTGAGACGGATCGTGATCGGATCGCGGGACGGATCGTGATTGGATCGCGGGACGGATCGTTATTGGATCGTGGGACGCACAGCGATTTGGATCGCGAAGAAGTTTGACTACACCAACCGCGTTTCTTAACGCTTCCCGCTTAGCGATCTACAAGGGTATGTAGATCCACTCTCCCTCTCGTAGATGCTCATCACCATGGATAGATCTGCGTGTGTGTAGGAATTTTTTTGTTTCCCATGCAAAGTTCCCCAATAGTCCATCACATCATTCTCCTAATGATGTGATCCCGTTATCAATGACATCCAATGTCCATGGTCATGAAACCATGACGAGCTATTGATCAACGAGCTAGTCAATTAGAGGCTCACTAGGGACATGTTGTGGTCTATGCATTCACACATGTATTACGGTTTCCGGTTAACACAATTATAGCATGAACAATAGACAATTATCATGAACTAGGAAATACAATAATAACCATTTTATTATTGCCTCTAGGGCATATTTCCAACAGTCTCCCACTTGCACTAGAGTCAATAATCTAGTTACATTGTGATGAATTGAACACCCATAGCAATCTGGTGTTGCTCATGTTTTGCTCGCGAGAGAGGTTTAGTCAACGGATCTGCGACATTCAGATCCGTATGCACTTTACAAATATCTATATCTCCCTCCTGAATGTAATCACGGATGGAGTTGAAGCGGCGCTTGATGTGTCTTGTCTTCTTGTGAAACCTGGGCTCCTTCGCAAGGGCAATAGCTCCAGTGTTGTCATAGAGAGTCATCGGGCCCGACGCACTTGGAATTACTCCTAGGTCGGTGATGAACTCCTTTATCCAGACTCCTTCCTTTGCTGCTTCCGAAGCAGCTATGTACTCCGCTTCACACGTAGATGCTACCAGCTGACTGCCCCTCCGTTCAAAATATACACGTATCCGGTTTGTGACTTGGAGTTGTCCAAATCTGTGTCGAAGCTAGCATCGACGTAACCCTTTATGATGAGCTCTTTGGCACCTCCATATACGAGAAACATGTCCTTTGTCCTTTTCAGGTACTTCAGGATATTCTTGACCGCTGTCCAGTGTTCCGCTCCCGGATCACTTTGGTACCTCCCTACCAAACTTATGGCAAGGTTCACATCAGGTCTAGTACACAGCATGGCATACATAATAGAGCCTATGGCTGAAGCATAGGGGATGACACTCATCTCTTCTCTATCCTTTGCCGTGGTCGGACATTGAGTCGTACTCAATCTCACACCTTGTAACACAGGCAAGAACCCCTTCTTGGACTAATCCATATTGAACTTCTTCAATATCTTGTCAAGGTATGTGCTTTGTGAAAGACCTATGAGGCGTCTCGATCTATCTCTATAGATCTTAATACCTAATATGTAAGCAGCTTCTCCAAGGTCCTTCATTGAAAAACACTTATTCAAGTAGGCCTTTATACTTTCCAAGAGTTCTATATAATTTCCCATTATCAGTATGTCATCCACATATAATATAAGAAATGCTACAGAGCTCCCACTCACTTTCTTGTAAATACAGGCTTCTCCATAAACCTGTATAAACCCAAACACTTTAATCACCTCATTAAAGCGAATGTTCCAACTCCGAGATGCTTGCACCAGCCCATAGATGGAGCACTGGAGCTTGCATACCATGTTAGCATCTTTAGGATCGACAAAACCTTCCGGCTGCATCATATACAGTTCTTCCTTGAGGAAGCCATTAAGGAATGCCGTTTTGACGTCCATTTGCCAGATCTCATAATCATAAAATGCGGCAATTGCTAACATGATTTGGACAGACTTCAACATCGCTACAGGTGAGAAAGTCTCATCATAGTGAACTCCTTGAACTTGTCGATAACCCTTAGCGACAAGCCAAGCTTTATAGACGGTCACATTACCATCCGCGTCAGTCTTCTTCTTAAAGATCCATTTATTTTCAATGGCTCGCTTATCATCAGGCAAGTCCACCAAAGTCCATACTTTGTTCTCATACATGGATCCTATCTCGGATTTCATGGCCTCAAGCCATTTGTTGGAATCCGGGCCCGCCATTGCTTCTTCATAGTTCGAAGGTTCACCGTTGTCCAACAACATGATCTCCAGGACAAGATTGCCGTACCGCTCTGGTACGGAACGTGTCCTAGTGGACCTTCGACATTCAACAGTAACTTGATCTGAAGTTTCATGATCATCATCATTAACTTCCTCTCTAGCCGGTGCAAGCTCCACAGAAAAAACTTCCTGTGCTATGCTACTCTTCGGTTCGAGTGGAGGTACAATTACCTCATCAAGTTCTATTTTCCTCCCACTTAATTCTTTCGAGAGAAAATCTTTCTCGAGAAAGGATTCATTCTTGGCAACAAAGACTTTGCCCTCGGATCGTAGGTAGAAGGTATACCCAATAGTCTCTTTGGGATGTCCTATGAAGACGCACTTTTCCGCTTTGGGTTCAAGCTTCACAAGTTGAAGTTTCTTCACATAAGCATCGCATCCCCAAACTTTTAGAAATGATAGCTTAGGTTTCTTTCCAAACCATAATTCATACGGTGTCGTCTCAACGGATTTTGACGGTGCCCTATTTAAAGTTAATGCGGCAGTCTCTAATGCATATCCCCAAAATGATAGGGTAAGAGACATCATAGATCGTACCATATCTAATAGAGTGCGATTACGACGTTCAGACACACCATTTCGCTGAGGTGTGCCAGGCGGCGTGAGTTGTGAAACAATTCCACATTTCCTTAGGTGCGTGCCAAACTCTTGACTTAAATATTCTCTGCCACATTCAGATCGTAGGCACTTTATTTTCCTGTCACGTTGATTCTCTACCTCACTCTAAAATTCCTTGAACCTTTCAGAAGTTTCAGACTTATGTTTCATTAAGTAGACATACCCATATCTACTCAAGTCATCAATGAGGGTGAGAACATAACGGTAGCCACCACGAGCCTCGACCCTCATTGGACCGCATACATCGGTATGTACTATTTCCAACAAGTCAGTTGCTCGCTCCATTGTTCCGGAGAACGGAGTCTTGGTCATCTTGCCCATGAGGCATGGTTCGCATGTGTCAAATGATTCGAAATCAAGAGACTCCAAAAGTCCATCAGTATGGAGCTTCTTCATGCGTTTGACACCAATATGACCAAGGCGGCAGTGCCACATGTAAGTGCGACTATCGTTATCAACCTTACACTTTTTGGTACTCACACTATGGACATGTGTAACATCACATTCGAGATTCATCAAAAATAAACCATTGACCAGCGGGGCATGACCATAAAACATTTCTCTCATATAAATAGAACAGCCATTAATCTCAGATTTAAATGAGTAGCCATCTCGCATCAAGCGAAATCCAGATACAATGTTCATGCTCAAAGCTGGTACTAAATAACAATTATTAAGGTTTAACACTAATCCCGAAGGTAGATGTAGAGGCAGCGTGCCGACGGCGATCACATCGACCTTGGAACCATTCTCGACGCACATCATCACCTCGTCCTTTGCCAACCTCCGCTTATTCCGTAGCTCCTGCTTGGAGTTACAAATGTGAGCAACTACACCGGTATCAAATACCCAAGAGCTACTATGAGCGCTAGTTAGGTACACATCAATAACAAGTATATCACATATACCTTTAACTTTGCCATCCTTCTTATCCGCTAAGTACTTGGGGCAGTTCCGCTACTAGTTACCGGTACCCTTGCAGTAAAAACACTCAGTCTCAGGCTTGGGTCCATTCTTGTTCTTCTTCTTCCCAGCAACTTCCTTACCGGGCGCGGCAACAGCTTTGCCGTCCTTCTTGAAGTTCTTCGTACCCTTGCCTTTCTTGAAACTAGTGGTCTTATTCACCATCAACACTTGATGCTCCTTTTTTATCTCGACCTCTGCTGATTTCAGCATCGAGTACAACTCAGGAATGGACTTCTCCATCCCTTGCATGTTGTAGTTCATCACAAAGCTCTTGTAGCTAGGTGGAAGCGACTGGAGGATTTTGTCAATGACCGAGTTATCCGGGAGATTAACTCCCTGCTGAGTCAAGCGGTTGTGAAGCCCAGACATCTTGAGGATGTGCTCACTGACAGAACTATTCTCCTCCATCTTACAGCTGAAGAACTTATGGGAGACGTCATATCTGTCGACCCGGGCATGAGCTTGGAAAACCAGTTTCAGCTCTTGGAACATCTCATATGCTCCCTGTTGCTCAAAACGCTTTTGGAGCCCCGGTTCTAAACTGTAAAGCATGCCGCACTGAACAAGGGAGTAATCATCGCAGTGACAATGCCAAGCGTTCGCAACATCTTGCTCTGCTAGGAGAAGGGGTGGGTCACCTAGTGGTGCATCAAGGACATACAATTTCTTGGAAGCTATGAGGATGATCCTCAAGCCACGGACCCAGTCCGCATAGTTGCTTCTATCATCTTTCAGCTTGGTTTTCTCTAGGAACGCGTTAAAATTGAGGGTGACATTCGCGTTGGCCATTGGATCTACAATATAGATTGTAAAGATAATTTTAGACTAAGTTCATGATAATTAAGTTCACATAATCAAATTATTTAATGAACTCCCACTTAGATAGACATCTCTCTAGTCATCCAAGTGACACATGATCCATGTCAACTAGCCCGTGTCCGATCATCACGTGAGACGGACTAGTCATCCATGGTGAACATCTCCATGTTGATCGTATCTTCTATACGACTCATGTTCGACCTTTCGGTCTTCCGTGTTCCAAGGCCATTTCTGTACATGCTAGGCTCGTCAAGTCAACCTAAGTGTTCCGCGTGTGTAAATCTGGCTTACACCCATTGTATGCGAACGTTAGAACCTATCACACCCAATCATCACGCGGTGCTTCGGAACGACGATCCTTAGCAACAATGCACAGTTAGGGTGAACACTTCTCTTGAAATTTTATTGAGAGATCATCTTATTTACTACCGTCGTTCTAAGCAAATAAGATGTAAACATGATAAACATCACATGCAAACAATATAGTGACATGATATGGCCAATATCATCTTGCTCCTTTGATCTCCATCTTCGGGGCACCATGATCATCACTGTCACCGGCACGACACCATGATCTCCGTCATCATGATCACCATCATTGTGTCTTCATGAAGTTGTCTCTCCAACTATTACTTCTAGTACTATGGCTAACGTTTAGCAATAAAGTAAAGTAATTACATGACATTTATGATTGACACGCAGGTCATACAATAAAATAAGACAACTCCTATGGCTCCTGCCGGTTGTCATACTCATCGACATGCAAGTCGTGAATCCTATTACAAGAACATGATCAATCTCATACATCACAAGGCATCTCATCACATCCTTTGGCCATATCACATCACAAGACATATGCTGCAAAAACAAGTTAGACGTCCTCTAATTTGTAGTTGCAAGTTTTACGTGGCTGCTATAGGTTTTTGCAAGAATGTTTCTTACCTACGCCAAAACCATAATGTGATATGCCAATTGCTATTTATCCTTCATAAGGACCCTTTTCATCGAATCCAATCCGACTAAGGTGGGAGAGACAGACACCCGCTAGCCACCTTATGCAACAAGTGCATGTCAGGCAGTGGAACCAGTCTCACGTAAGCGTACGTGTAAAGTCGGTCCGGGCCGCTTCATCCCACAATACCACCGAATCAATATAAGACTAGTAGTGGTAAACAAATTAACAGAATCGACGCCCACAACAACTTGTGTTCTACTCGTGCATAGGTTCTACGCATAGACCTATCTCATGATGCCACTATTGGGAGACATAGTAGTAAATCAAAAAAATTCCTACGTATCACCAAGATCTATCTATGGAGAAACCAGCAACGAGTGGGGAGAGATTGCATCTTCATACCTTTGAAGATCGCTTAGCGGAAGCGTTACAAGAACGCGGTTGGTGGAGTCGTACTCGTAGCGATTCAGATCGCGGTGGATTCCGATCTCAGCGCCGAACAATGGCGCCTCCACGTTCAACACACGTGCAGCCTGATGACGTCTCCTATGCCTTGATCCAGCAAGGAGGAAGGAGAGGTTGAGGGAGAGCTCCGGCAGCACAACGGTGTGGTGACAGTGGAGCTACGTGAACTCCGGCAGGGCTTCGCCAAGCGCTACGGAGAACGAGGAAGAGGAAGGGTAGGGCTGCGCCGAGAGAGAGAGAAGTCGTGTCTCAAATCAGCCCAAACCCTTGCATATATATAGGAGGAGGGAGAGGGAGGGATGCCTTGGCCCCTCCTCCAAGGAGGAGGGCTTCGGCCGAAGCTAGGGAAGAGTCCACCTCCCACAAGGGAGGTGGATCTCCCTCCTTTCAAACTCCTTTTGCCTTATCCCTTCATCTCCAGCCGCATGGGCCTTTCTAGAAGGTCTTGGCCAGCCCAATAAGGGATAGCACACCTCCTCTAAGGGCCCAAAAAGTCCTATGATCGTCACACCCCTCCCGGGGGTCCTCCGGCACCCTCCCGGCACTCCCGGTACACTACCGATGAGCCCGAAAACTTTCCGGTGACCAAAACTGGACTTCCTATATATCAATCTTTACCTCCGAACCATTCTGGAGCTCCTCGTGACGTCTGGATCTCATCCGGGACTTCGAACAACCTTTGGTAATCACGTATACCATTTCCCTATAACCCTAGCGTCATCAAACCTTAAGTGTGTAGACCCTACGGGTTCGGGAGACACGTACACATGACCGAGACACCTCTCCGGTCAATAACCAACAGCGGGATCTGGATACCCATGTTAGCTCCCACATGCTCCATGATGATCTCATCGGATGAACCACGATGTCGGGGATTCAATCAATCCCGTATACAATTCCCTTTGTCTATCGGTATGATACTTGCCCGAGATTCGATCGTCGGTATCACTATACCTTGTTCAATCTCGTTACCGTCAAGTCTCTTTACTAGTTCCGTAATACATCATCCCGTGGCTAACTCCTTAGTCACATTGAGCTCATTATGATGATGTCTTACCGAGTAGGCCTAGAGACACCTCTCCGTCACACGGAGTGACAAATCCCAGCCTCGATTCGTGTCAACCCAACAGACACCTTCGAAGATACCCATAGTGCACCTTTATAGCCACCCAGTTACGTTGTGACGTTTGGCACACCCAAAGCATTCCTACGGTATCCGGGAGTTGCACAAGCTCATGGTCTAAGGAAACGATACTTGACATTGAAAAGCTTTAGCAGACGAACTACACGATCTTGTGCTATGCTTAGGATTGGGTCTTGTCCATCACATCATTCTCCTAATGATGTGATCCCGTTATCAATGACATCCAATGTCCATGGTCATGAAACCGTTATGATCTATTGATCAACGAGCTAGTCAACTAGAGGTTCACTAGGGACATGTTGTGGCCTATGCATTCACACATGTATTACGGTTTCCGGTTAACACAATTATAGCATGAACAATAGACAATTATCATGAACTAGGAAATACAATAATAACCATTTTATTATTGCGTCTAGGGCATATTTCCAACATGGTGAACATCATCATGTTGATCATATCTACTATATGACTCATGTTCGACCTTTCGGTCTCTTGTGTTCTGAGGCCATGTCTGTACATGCTAGGCCCGTCAAGTTTAACCCGAGTGTTCTGCATGTGCAACACTGGCTTGCACCCATTGTATGTGAATGTAGAGTCTATCACACCCGATCATCAGATGGTGTCTCAACACGACAAACTTTCGCAACGGTGCACACTCGGGGAGAACACAATTTATCTTGAAATTAAGTGAGGGATCACCTTATAATGCTACCGTCGTCCTAAGCAAAACAAGGTGCATAAAAGGATTAACATCACATGCAAATCATAAGTGACATGATATGGCCATGAACTTGTGCTTTTGATTTCCATCTAGAAAGCACTGGCATGATCTTCATCGTCACCGGCATGACACCATAATCTCCATCATCTTGATCTCCATCAACGTGTCGCCATCGGGGTTGTCGCGCCCACCATGGTTCTTCTACTATTGCTACCGTAGCGATAAATTAAAGCATTACATAGCGCTTAATGATTGACACGCAAGTCATACAATAATTAAAGACAACCCTATGGCTCCTGCCGGTTGCCGTACTCATTGACATGCAAGTCATGATAATCTATACATCACATGATCATCTCATACATCACATATATCACATCATGTAATTGGCCATATCACATCACAACATACCCTTAAAAAACAAGTTAGACGTCCTCTAATTGTTGTTACATGTTTTACGTGGCTGCTATGGGTATCTAGCAAGAACGATTCTCATCTACACAAAAACCACAACGGTGATACACTAGTTGCTTTTCAACCTGCTTAAGGACTGCCTTTGTCGAATCCGATCCAACTAAAGTGAGAGAAACTGGCACCCGCAAGTCATCTATGCAACAAGTTGCGGTTGAGGGAACCGGTCTCTCGTAAGCGTACAAGTAATGTTGGTCCAGGCCGCTTCATCTCACAATACGCTGAACCAAAACACGACCAAGGTAGGAAGCAATCTAAGCATCAACACCCACAAACTCTTTGTGTTCTACTTGAGATCTCATCTAGACATAGACCTAGCTCATGATGCCACTGTTGGGGAACATTTCATGGGAAACAAAAAATTTCCTATGCACACGCCAGATCTATCCATGGTGATGAGCATCTACGTGAGGGAGAGTGGATCTACATACCCTTGTAGATCGCTAAGCGGGAAGCGTTAAGAAACGCGGTTGGTGTAGTCGAACGTCTTTGCAATCCAAATTGCCAAGCGTCCCGCGATCTCATCACGATCCGTCCCGCGATCCAATCATGATCCGTCCCGCGAACTCATCATGACCTATCCCGCGATCTCATCACGATCCGTCTCACGATCTTGATCACGATCCTTCCGATCTAGCGCCGAACGGACGACACCTCTGCGTTCAGCACACGTGCAGCTTGATGACGATCTCCACCTTCTTGATCCAGAAAGAGGGAGCGGATAGGTAGAAGAGTTCTCCGGCAGCGTGACGGTGCTCCGGCGATGGTGGTGGGGCTATTCTGGCAAGGCTTCGCCTAAGCACTGCAGAAAACCGATCTAGAGGAGAAACTATGCACTAGAGGAACGGGCAGCACGTAGCTAAAAATCTAGTGAAAAAACCCTAAAACCCTCTAGTATATATAGGAGGAGAGGCCTTGGCGCAAAGTCCAAGTTGCCTTGGGTCGGCTGAACCAGGTGGACTCCACCTCCAATCCTAGTAGGACTAGGATTCACCCTATTTTTGCCTTTTTCCACCTTTTCTCTTTCGGATTTTCTTCCTAGCCTCATGGGACTTGTGTGGGACTTTCACCAGCCCACTAAGGTCTGGTATTCACTCTCCCACAGCCCATAGCCTCTTGGGTTGAAATAGCCCTCCCGATGGTCTCCCGGTACACTCCCGGCACTCCCCGTACACTACCGATGAGCCCGAAACTTTTCCAGCGACCAAAATAGGACTTCCTATATATAAATATTTACCCCCGGACCATTCTGGAGCTCCTTGTGACGTCCGGGATCTCATACGGGACTCCGAACAACCTTTGGTCACCACCATGCATAACTCTATACTACCGAAACGTCACCAAACCTTAACTGTGCAGACCCTGGTATTTTACTTGCCCGAGATTCGATCGTCGGTATCTCCATACCTAGGTCAACCTCGTTACCGGCAAGTCTCTTTACTGGTTCCGTAATACGAGATCCCATGACTAACACGTACTCACATTGCTTGCAAGGCTCATTGTGATGTTGCATTACCGAGTGGGCCCTAAGATACCTCTCCTTCATACGGAGTAACAAATCCCAGTCTTGATCCACGCCAACCCAACAGACACCCTCGGAGATACCTGTAGAGCACCTTTCTAGTCACCTAGTTATGTTACGAAGTTTGATACACATAAGGCACTTCTTCGGTGTCCGTGAGTTGCATGATCTCATGGTCATAGGAACATATACTTGACATGCAGAAAACAGTAGCAATAAACTGACACGATCATATGCTACGTTTGTAGTTTGGGTCTTGTCCATCACATCATTCTCCTAATGATGTGGTCCTATTATCATATGACATCTCATGTCCATGGTTAGGAAACCTTAACCATCTTTTGATCAATGAGCTAGTCTATTAAAGGCATACTAGGGACATGGTTTTGTCTATGTATCCACACATGCATCTAAGTCTCCGATCAATACAATTGTAGCATGGCTAATAAATGATTATCATGAACAAGGAAATATGATAATAACTAATTTATTATTGCCTCTAGGGCATATTTCCAACACCACCATCAGCGACTGTCACAATATTAGAAGGAGTGCCCACCACATACGTGATATGAGAGTTTAGGAAGGAAAGACTCGACGGACCTAAAGTCAACCTGTTTCATATTGAGTAATAGTAATAATGTTTCAACTATGAACATAGGAAATATCTGACGACGAAAGTGAATTCGGTATGTGCGAATACTATGAAGACGAGCGCGGCTCGTGTGACAAGACTTTCCTAGTTGATGGTAGACGCTTCAGCATCATGCCGGATGAGAACTTCGAAGTGGATACAGTAAGTCAAAATGACAAGTCTTTTTTCGTGATTCAGCATGTCTTCTGCCTCTTTTGCTTCAACTTATAATTAATTTTAATTTTTTACTGTTCTACTAGCGTATCCCCTGCCATGCAAGAATTGCTGTCTTAGATAAGATTGGTTTCAATACTAAAAAAGATATGGAGGTAAAGATATTTCACTTGAGGACCGAGCATGGTTTTACTTTTGCGGTAAAATTGTACCATGCAGACACCTATTGACATTTTGAATGTAAAAATTGGCAAGCACTATGCAAGGCTTATGCATTTGAGCCTAATATGCTTCTCACCTTTGATATTCGTCCGGAAGATGAAATAGAAGGTAATATCGACATCAGGGTCGATGTGCAGACGCCTTCAGTTCTACCATTATGTGAGTCTCTCAACCATATTTATTAAGTAATTTATATTATTTATTTAAAAATATTTGACAACTTATTTGCATTGACAGCTTATTTTCATTCTTCAAAAAATGTACGGAAGATGGTAGACAGAACCTACTACTACAATGATGAAGCAGAATTAACTTATAAGGAGAAAGATCATCTTACCGCATTT
This sequence comes from Hordeum marinum, assembly GCA_022496015.1. NCBI lineage: Eukaryota > Viridiplantae > Streptophyta > Magnoliopsida > Poales > Poaceae > Hordeum > Hordeum marinum. The sequence continues at coordinate 581,396,700 of CM039673.1, forward strand.
CTTAGTCATCTTGAGAATTACAATAGCTATTATCAAACTCCTGCATATTATGGTCAATACGTGCCACTAGTGCACGTGGTGAACTATGGTAACATCCCTGGAGATTGCATGGTAAGATTTTAATTCTACTATTACGACATCCGTGCATCTTTTGCATAAATTCTTCTAAAACTAAACTACATTGCTAACTACAAAGTTAGTACTATATTTTTCAACATAAAATCCCGGAGGATTGTGTGCCTCATCTGATGTTTTCGAGTGGTCACGTTGTTGTTACGAGCTTAGGGCCACCATGACCAGGTCGGCCTACGCATCACTCCTGTCCATACCGGATTTCTAAAACCGATGGAGTCATGACAATCAAAGATTGGAAAAAAATGTATGCTCAATCTTAGAGAGCTACTTGGAAGAAACATTGTACATACACCAAGAATGGGAGACAGGATGATCTCCGTTCTCCATAATGGAGAGTCAGGGCCTACCTTGTTTTATGATATTGTACTTAAGAGAGGATATAATAGGTGCTACGAGATAGGAGTACGTAGGTCCTAGGTACAATGTGTTATTATGTGCTACAATGTGTTAGAGTTGATGACGATGATGATGAGGAGGAGTAGTTGTGATTATGACCAGTGACCAACTTGTGATATGATGTCTCACTGATGAAAATGATGATTAAATTGTGTCATATGTTCTATCTGTAAGTATAGTACGTAGCGTCGTGACCAAGCACGGAGATAAGAGAGATCACTTCTCTCTATTAGCGATCTAAGAAAATATATGAAACCCCTAAATTAACCCTCCAAAACCCTCAAAACCCCTTCTCTTTCAAAAAACACAGCCCCTCGGCTGCCGACGCATGGACGCTCTTTGGTCCCGATTGGTGTTACCAACCGGGACCAAAGGCCCTCCTGCCTGGGCTCGACAAAGCGACCACGTGTAGCCCCATCTGTCTCGGTTCGTAAGCGAACCAGGACTAAAGGTCGTGGGCTTTAGTCCCGACCCTTGAGTCTCGGTTCCAGAACAGGGATAAATGGGCCTTACGAACCGGGACAAATGGTTTTTTTTTCCACTAGTGTGTATCAGTCATAACCTAGGGCGACATAGAACTAGCTCCAGTTCATCAATACAATGTAGGCATGTATTCCGTAAATAGTCATACGTGCTTATGGAAAAGAACTTGCATGGCATCTTTTGTCCTACCCTCCGTGGCAGCGGGGTCCATAAGGAAACTAAGGGATATTAAGGCCTCCTTTTAATAGAGATCCCAAACAAAGCACTAACTCATAGTGAATACATGAAATCCTCAAACTACAATAATCACCGCAAAGAATCCCAGTTATTGTCACCCTAGGGTATGAGGATCATAACTCATAGCAGGTGCATACAACTTGAAAGATCGGATCCAAAACAAAAATATATTCCAGAAAACATAAACGGTTTAGATCTGAAATCATGGCACTCAGGCCCTAGCGACAAGCATTAAGCATAGCAAAGTCATAGCAACATCAATATTAGAACATAGTGGATACTAGGGATCAAGCCCTAACAAAACTAACTCGATGACATGATCGATCTCATCCAACCCCTACATCGACCAACAAGCCTATGAAGAGATTACTCACTCCTGGCGAGGAGCATCATGGAATTGGTGATGAAGAGAGGTTGGTGATGATGAAGATCGAAGATTCCCCTCTCCGGAGCCCCAAACGGACTCTAGATCTGGCCTCCCGATGAAGAACAGGAGGTGGCGGCGGCTCCGTCTCGTGAAACGCGATAATTCTTCCTCTCCTATTTTTTCTCTCCATGAATGTGAATTTATACGCTTGGGGATAGGTTTAAAGGAGCCACCAGGGGGCCACACAACACCAGGGCACGCCCCAGGTGTTGTGTGTGCACCCTAGTGCCCTTCTTCGGTTGTTCTTTGCGCCAATATTTCTTATTAATTCCATAAAAATTCCCTAGAAAGTTTTAGCTCATTCGGAGAACTTTGATTTTTGCACAAAAACAACACAATGGCAATTCTGCTGAAAACAACGTCAGTCCGGGTTAGTTCCATTCAAATCATGCTAATTAGAGTCCAAAACAAGAGCAAAAGTGTTTGGAAAAGTAGATACGACGGAGATGTATCAACTCCCCCGGGCTTAACTCATTGCTTGTCCTCAAGCAATTTAGTTGGCAAACTGACAGTGATAAAGAAAAACTTTTACAAACTCTTTTTGTTCTTGTGCTTATGATTGCATTCAAATAGCATCCAAGTTTTCAGCAAAGATTATAACTAACCAGATTCATGATAATTCTTAGAAATCATATTCATTCATATACATGGCATAATCAACTAGCGATCAATAATAAAGTATCTCAAGTGCCAACACTTTGTTAAAACAATCATGATGTAATATGACAGTGATGGTATCTCGCTAGCACTTTTTGAGACTGCAAAACATAAATGCAGAGCACCTCCAAAGTTCAAGCAATGGCTAAACATTGTAATTCATGGTAACAAAGATCCAGTCATGATGCACTCAATGATTAACCACACACAATGCATGAGAATGACAATGGTGCTCTCCAGTCTGGTGCTTATTTGGGAAGGTGATGACTCAACATAAAAGTAAATAGATAGGCCCTTCACAGAGGAAAGCATGGATTTGCAGAGGTGCCAGAGCTCAAAGTTTCTAAAACAGAGATAAAATTTAATTTTGGGTGGCATGCCCTTCCTGTCAACGTTGCGACCGAGATCTTTCAATATCTTCTATTCTAAACAAATTAGTGGCGGTTCCCAAGCGATAAAACTAAAGTTTGCTTTCTCTTCACCTTATCGTAGTCCGAGGCAGATTTGGAAATCATTTGCCCTTCACTCCACTTACGGTTCATAAGAGTTTGTTTGAATAATTGCAAGTTTGTTTGGGACTGGGAATCCCGATTACCCCCCTTTACTCGTGTGATGACAAGTGAATAAACACTCATCTGAGAATAACTCACTTAGCATAGAAGATATTGATTTCCCCCTGTCGCTCCATGAGCGGTCCAAGCACACAAAACATATGTTCATTTGAATAGTTTAGAGGTGGCACATGCAAATTTACTTGGGATGATAGGGTAATACCGCATATAGGTAGATATGGTGGACTCATCTAGAACAACTTAAGCTCAAGGATTATGATGCACAAGCAGAATTCCTGCTTAGTACAGGTGGAAGCTAGCATTGAGGTTGGGAAGTGACCAGCCAGAGAGTGAATATGGTCATTAACATACAGTATGCATAATTAACATTGAGTACTAGCATGAGTAGGATATGAGCACCATGAACATAAATATCATAGAGGCTATGTTGGTTTTGATTCAACTACATGCATAAACATGTGCCAAGTCAAGCCACTTGAAACATTCAGAGGAGGATACCATACCATCATACCACATCACAATCAATTTAACTGCATGTTGACAACCAAGGTAAATCATTATTAACCCCCTAGCTACTTAAGCATGGCATGAACAACTATAATCTCTAATTGTCATCACAGACATGTTTGATCATACTATGCTGAATCATGCACACCGATCTAAACACACTCATAAAGACAAGAACAGGTTGAGTTCATACCCGCTTTTGTTCACCACGGTCACTCCACCAAATCATCGTCACTATTGCCTTTCACTTGCACAACCGAATGGTATGAAAATAATAATAGTGCAAGGGTACCATGGACTAAGCTGGAATCTGCAACATTTTATACATAGGAGAAGACAAGGTAAAATGGACTCTCTGATAGATAATCAATAATGCATATGAGAGCTACTCAACAATGTCATCGTGGTCTTCTCCTTATAAGAGCTAAACCAAAAGAAAAGAAAAGAAATTCAGAGAAACACACTGAAATATTTTTGGAGTTTTTAGTTTTTTCTTGAAGAAGGCAAATTTAAAGAGAGAAAAACAAAAAGAGAAAACCTATTTACACGGGAAAGCTCCCAACAAGCAACAGAACAAATGAGAAATCTTTTAGGGGTTTTGATTTTCTTAAAGGCTACAATTAAATGAACTGGAAAACCAAAACCAAAAAGAAACTAACTATTTTTTTGTTTTCTGAAAGTTTTTCAAACACACAAGAAGAAAGTGAGAAAATAAAACATGGATAATACAATGAAAAAGTATGAGCACCGACAACTAGAGTGAAATACATAAGCGTGAATAACATGTTGGTGGGAAATACGTACTCCCCCAAGCTTAGGATTTTAGCCTAGCTTGGTCTACTGCCATCCAAAGAATCCATCTGGTCCCAGCAGGAACTCCTCAGGAGGTGGGATCTGAGCATCCCAACCCTGTGAGACCTGCGCGGCTGCGGCCAGCTCTGCTCGATAGGCGACAATATCTTCCGGCATAACATTATATCCGTTTCTGGCATGAACATCAAACAAAATAGGTGCAAGCAACGGAATAATATCCATAGTGTCCTCATTATAAACCAAGTTATACCGGATGCGGTCAGAGTCATCTGAATCAAAATGAACTTTAGGTAAAAGGGGATCATGTGGACGTATATTAACATTAAAGTGGCTCGCTAGGTGAGTGGCATAGATACCTCCATAAATCGCACCTCTAGACCTATTAGTGTGCAAGCGGCGTGCAATGATAGCTCCTAAGCTGAAAGTGTTATCACCAAAAAGTGCATGGTGTAGGATAACAAAGTCAGGTGCACCAAGGCAGCTTGCAGCCTTCCTAACAGTCAAGCATTTCCCTATGAATAAAGCAAAGTAATGCACAACGGGGAAATGTAAACTAGTGGATTTAGCTATTGACACTCCTCTTGTTTCTCGCATCGTTAAGGTGTGGAGGAACCCCTCGAACTCAGCTATTCAAGGCCCTCTCAAATCCCTATCAGTGGGGATCAAACATATCTCACAAAACTGCTCAAGTGACATCTGGTGGGTTTCACCATACATCCCGAAGCTCGCTTTAGGGGGTTGTTACCACTCAAATAATAAAAACTTTGCACAAAGCAATTAGTGAGGATTTGGTATTGATCACACTCATCTGTGATAAAGGCGTTCAGCCTGGCGTTGGTGATGAACTGTGCGAACTCGTGGTGGAAACTGGCTTCAATCCATGAAGGGTACATGTGGCCATTCACATGGTCGAACTTCCGCATCACGGGGTAAGTAGAGGTCATCATCCAAAGACTCTCCCCGAATCCCCTTGCATTCTCCTTCTGAAAAATTTCATCTTTTTCTTGAACAAATTTCTGAAAAAAATTGGTCCACAAAAAGATGTGAACAAGACTACACAATTGATGTACTCATACAAGTACCTAGAGGTCATATCAAGCATTCAAACTACTTAGCACTCAAAGAATTCAACATGCAAGCTCATTTTCTGTAGCACCAAGAGTAGATAAATGTGCAAAATATAAACCACTAAAATAAAAACTAATTGGAGCATTGGAGGAGTTACATACCAAGGAGCAATTCCTCAAAACAGTTTCGAAAATGGAGTTCCAAGCAAAGAGATCGAAAATCACAGCAAAGAGAGCTTGAACACGGGAAAGAACTGGGCACGATTTTTTTCTGAGGTAGGAGAAGGAGTTGGCTGGAAGGAATAAGTGAGGGGGGCCCTATGGGACCCACACAACATTAAGGCACGCCCGAGGGGCTGGGCGCGCCCTAGTGGTGTGTGGCCACCCAAGTTGCCCTCTAACACTAGTTTTTATGCTAGAAATTCTAATATATTCAATAAAAATTCTTGTAAAAATTTCAGGACATTCTGAGCACTTTCATTTTTGGGCATTTTTTTATTGCACGAAAAATTCAGAAAACAGGAAAACATGGCATTTTACTTTATTTAACTAATAAAAACAGAGAGTGCAGCTGGGTACAGAAAGTTGTGCTTGCTAGATTCGTCAACTTCATATATCTCAAAAAGAATTCATTAATAAGGTTCATCAAGTCTTATTAATAACCCCTTTCAATCAACATGAAACCGAAGAACTTTCGCGAAAATACTATGTTACCTCAATGGGGACAGGCATGTCCCCTACCATAATTATTTCATATTTCTTTCTGACAATAGGAATAGGTAGTTGAAAACTTCCAATAGTGATAGTGGGAGATTTTCCGATGACATTAATACCATTCACTTGAAGTTGTTTCCTCGGAAAATGCACCGTGTGTTCATTACCATTAACATGAAAAGTGACTTTTCATTTTTTGCAATCAATAACAGCCCCTGAAGTGTTCAAGAACGGTCTTCCAAGAATAATGGACAAGTTATCATCTTCGGGCATATCAAGTATAACAAAGTCCGTTAGGATAGTAACATTAGCAACCACAATGGGCACATCCTCACAAATACCGATAGGAATGGCTATTGACTTGTCAGCCATCTACAAGGAAATCTCAGTAGGAGTGAGTTTGTTCAAATCAAGTCTTTTATATAAATAGAAATGCATAACACTAACTCCAGCTCCCAAATCACATAGAGCAGTTCTAACATAATTTCTCTTAATGGAACAAGGTATAGTAGGTATACCTGGATCTCCCAATTTCTTAGGAACATGTAACATCCCAAAATTTCATTTTGGAATGTTATGAAATATAGCTATGCATGTATGGTCCATCATCATTGCTTGAATGTATGTATTAGTTGAAATGCCTTTTCTGAAATTCTCAAAGCTCTTTCTACTTTCAATGTGTTGCTTTCACCTATTTGAAATTTTGGTAAAATGTTCAAATATAAGGGGAGGAACATGACACTCCACACCAGGGACTATTTGGTGATTTATTTGAACAATAAAAACCAGGGGTTATTTTGAAAATATTTGCAAAAAGGATTTAAAAACAATTAGGCAATTTCTGAAAATATTATTTTTTTCAAAGTATTTAAATGACAGAATAAAAATGTTCATTAAATGGCATTTATTATTATATTAATTTTTATATATTTATTCCCTATATTTAGAAACGATTTGAATGCTTTAAATGTTTTTGAAACGCGCTGGAAAATCATTAAATAAAAACGGTAACGGTTTTATAATAAAACGGGCCGGCCCACGGGCAGTTACTCGCGAAATTATTTCGAGCCAGCCGATCGACGCGGAGTAAACGCTCTCTATCTCTCTCTCTGACATTAGGTCCCACCCCGACCGCCTGTAACGCTCGCGCGGTCATCACTCTCCTCTTGCCTGACCACGTCGCCGACCGTTTCTCCCCCGGATCTCTCTCCTCTCTCCTCCCCCGCACCCCCGAGCACCCTATATAAGAGCCCCAACCCCCCCGCATCCATCCCCCCCGAATCCCCTCTCTCCCTCGCCGAGACGCTGCCAAACCTCGCCGAAGCCCCTGCCACCACCGGAGCTCCCATTGCTCGTGCCCATCGCTCCACTCCTCCCCTCGCCTCTCCGACGCCACAGTTCGATGCCGGACGTCAAGCGCCGCCGCCCGGACCACTCCACTGCCTCCCTCGACCACCGGAGCCCCTCGCCGACAACCTCGCCACCTCGGAACCCGCCGGAGATCCCCTCGCCGGCGACCCCTTCCTCTGTAAGCTCCCTGGACCGTCGGATCTATAATCAACGCATAGGATTAGAACAGTTTAAAACCCGAACCGGTATCCCAATTAGTTCGGTCGACCGCCCGTAACCCCGCTCAGACACCCCCCTTAGCCACTCACAGGCTGCCACGTAGCCCCTGGCCGTCCGATAGTTTTCTGTTTTTTCTGTTTTGTTTTAGTTAACAGAAACTTTTCTAAATTTGTTTTACTTATATCTTTTAACCTGTTTAGTGTTTTGAACTAATTCTTTTTGCAATAGCTCACATGTTTCATGTAGTTTCACCCTGTACTTTTAAATTTTAAATTTGAACCATAAAATTTTAATTGAATCAAATTTGTTCAAATCACTCAAATCTGAATAACTAGAGTTCAAAAATAGATTTTGATATGAATCTTTTTGCTACTGCTTGGTATTAGTTAGGACTATCAGATTGCTTAGTTTGAGGATTTTTTAGGATGATTTTGATTAGTGTTCTACCTATAAACAGAATCTGCCTAGTATTATAGTATAGTTTTATTTACTTAGTTTTAGTTAGTTTAATTTAGATTTAGTTTTATTTGATTTAGTAGGTTCTGTTAGTTAAACTTTAGGTGTTTTACTTACTGATAATAATAATATTAATTTTTTAGTTTATTTCTTGTTAATATAGAAATCTCAACCCCTTTTCAAATAGGTTTAATTTGATTAAAACAACTAGTTTAGTAATGGATTCTTTTTAACAAAGTTTTATATAATTTAATTCTGTTTTCTAAGACAAGTTTATTTGTAAATTCTTTTCTGTTAAGAACATGTTTTGCTAATAAATAATAAGTTTTGTTTTGCTCTTTTGTTAGTAAAACTATAGTTGTTTCATATAGTGTTTATCAAAACTTTTAAAAACTTTACTAAAGTTTTCTTAACAAAACTTTAAATTGATTTTATTCTATTTATTTAATAAAATATTTATTGTTTACTTGCTGTCAACCATTGTTTTGTTAATACAAATAGTTTTGTTATTGTTAGTAGTGATTTTTCCCATTATCTTTTAGAAAACAAAACTTTGTGTGTTTTCTTACTTGTGATTTTGTGCATTGATTGACTTGATTGTTTACTATTTCCTTGCTGAATGTTGTGAGTTATTATTTTGTTGTATGCTTATTGAGTGCTTGTTGCTTCGTTAGATTATCCGGAGTGCGAAGCTTGTTACTTAGAGTCACTCACGTACGAAGATCATCAATCAGGCAAGTCACCTTGATCATGTTTTACCCATGTTTTATATGCATTAGTTCTACCATCTCCCCAATTGCATGCAAGATAGGTTAGTTGGAAATTTGCTTACTTGATGTAGTATCATGTGGTAGGTACCCCTCAATCCTTGACACATTGGCCCCGGGAAACATTGTTTTACATTTGGCTATGCTACTAGTAGACGGGGTTGGATGTGTGATTCATGAGAGTTGTGAGGTAATAACTTCAAGACCTACATAATGATTCAAGACTTCAAGACTCCGAGTTTTCAACTTACCTCTGGGTGGATGATGGTTGAACGGCACCCTGGAGAAACCAGTGGATTTGCCTAGGTGTTGCTGGAGATGGCCAGTATTCACGCGGAAAGATCCACCCAGGCACAAAGAGATGGATGGATGCTTCAAGACCCAAGGTTTACCTGCACAGCCACAAGTCATTATGGGCTCTGGCTTGGTTGGATATCGTGGTGACCCTGGACAGACGGTGCTACGAGATGTAGAAGAACGGTAGGAAGGATGGGCACCGACAGAGTCGCAGGGAAACCCTTTGGAAGACCATGTTTTGGTCATCCGTTTCTCAAACACCCTGAAGTGCGAGAAATCAAACGAAGGCGACCAAATCTTGTGGGGAACATGTGCAAAACTCTACAGATTACTCAAACCTAATCGATTAGCCGTGTCCACGGTCATGGATGACTTGAGCCAAAGGAACTGAAATTTCCGGAATTCTCAACACAATTAATATGATGATGTGGGTATTAATAACTTGGGTATGAGAATGGGTTGGTGGAACCATCTCATTAATCAACCAACTTAGTAATAACTTTTGCTTATCCTTTCTCTTGATGTAGGAAAAACTTGGCTTTACGCAAAAACTACCACCCCACTTGCCATATATGCATATAGATTAGATGATTATCTTTTCACCCCCTCTTGTGACTTTGCCGACATATTCCATATGCTGACCTACACGGCTGCAACGTATCATGTTGCAGAGTACTTTTCCGACCAGGAGTGAGGATACGCTCTACGCTCGGTGAGATGCCCTTGGAGTCAGATGGACTCATCTACCTTCGACGTTTCCGCAAGACTTAGTTATTCTCATGAGTTGGCCTTCGGCCACTTTATTGTAATGATTATTGTAATAAAGGACTCGATATGAGATTTCGTTAATATATGCTGTGTGATTTCCCTTTGATATATACATTGATGTACCGTGTGTGTACCAGCATGATCTTGGGATGGTACGGAAACACCGGAGATTCGACCTTTTAGGTCGGGTCGCTACAGAAATGGTCTCAGAGCACACGCTGACCGTAGGACGTAACCTCTAGGATTGGAAAGCCTTAGGACTTATTTCTCTTTGTCTTTAAAATTCTTATACTCTCATATACTCATTTCTGACTTCTCTCCGATTATATCAAAATTTATAGATGGCCACCTTCATCCCAGTGTTAATCACGGAGTTTTGCCAGCCTGACGTAACGATGCCCTTTGGTAAGGAGCTGATGAGGATCGTCAAGGACGTAAGGATTGCTTTGCCGAGCATCACCGGGATTCCTATCATGTCATTTCCCCAAGATGGACGCTACATGATCGAGGTGCACATTCTAGGGAAGAGCTTTGGGAATCGGAAGGAACCCATCGACTTCAAGTTTGTGGCACCCAGCTGGATACTTGGGAGAGACATAGCCATTCATCGTGCCCTTGGACGTATTCAGGAGGAATACAGAGGTGGAACCATTTCACCAGGACTCAGCGTGGTTTGTCGTAGAGATGCCAATGGAAACTTCATAACCCCTCCCACTACAAACACCACCTTTTCCGATATCCAGACCCTGGAGACTCACATCAGGACTCTGGAGCTTCGAGTTCGAGCTGATACGAAGACAATCAAGAATCTGATGAACCGTGAGATTGACCTCGAAGCTGACTTGTGGGAAGGCAACTATGAACATGAGTATGAAGTGAAGGATTTCTTAGAGAGGATCGACAAGCTGAACATTCACATCGCCACTCTGGAGGAACAGATGGACATGGGTGAAAATCTTCATCCTGAAGGAGACTTGGCTCCTTTCATCAGCAACGATGATGACTATAAGGAGAGCACCACTGGAGGAGACTCAGTCACCATGTACTTCTGAGGAAAACTTTAGTTATGCCCTCCATGTATCTTTTATTTTCAACGTTAAGAGCGTAGGTCGATGTGTAGTTTGATTGAGACTTGTATTCTCGATGTTTGACCTTGATTGAATAAATGAATGAGTGTTTGGTGTGATATGTTGTTGCATTGCATGTGGGTAGTGAATTTCTCTTTTTAGGCCCTTGTTCTATTCTAATTCCCACCCCTCTGAAAACAGCAAGATGCCTCCACGACATGAGTCTGACTTCACCTTTCCGCCGGAACTCACGCAACTCCTTCAGCAGCAGAATGCACTAATGCAGCTATTGATTCAGAATCAGACCAACAACCAGAACAACAACCACCACCATCCACCCCAGACTGACAATATCACCCGTTTTCTGAGATTGAACCCTCCAACTTTCTCTAGCAGCACTGAGCCCATTGTGGCAGATGACTGGCTCCGTAAGATGGAGAGGGAACTCGTCACCGCTGGATGTACTGATGCTGAGAAAGTGCGCTTTGCCGCACATCAACTGGAAGGACCAGCAGCTTCATGGTGGGAGAACTACACCACCACATATCCTATTGCTGATATAACTTGGGAGCAGTTCCAGCAAGCTTTCCGCACCGCACATGTCTTAGCTGGAGCCATGAGTCTGAAGAAGCGCGAGTTTCGCAACTTGCGCCAGGGAAATCGCTCTATGGCCCAGTACGTGGACGATTTGAACACATTGGCACGTTATGCACTAGGAGACGTGGCCGATGATGCGGCCAAGCAAGAGAAGTTTCTGGAAGGACTCAACGATGAGTTGAGCATGCAACTGGTAGTGGCTACCTTCAACAACTACCAAGAGCTGGTGGACAAGGCCCTCATTTTGGAGGGTAAACAACAACAAATTGAGAACCGCAAGAGGAAGTACACTCAGGGGAAGTTTAACTCTGGAGCTCATCAGAAGCCCCGCTACTCCCCGTACTCAGGGAATACCGGTTCAGGGACCGGTATGTTTGGAAAGCACACTCATGCCATGCACAACCATGGAGGCCACAACCATGGAGGAAATGGGAATGCCCGTTACATGCATGGCAACTTCAAGACTGACAATGGGAATGGGAACAACAACCAACACCGTCACGCTCCTACTCAGAAGGATCTGAGCCACATCACCTGTTTCAAATGCCAGAAGACAGGGCACTATGCTACTGAATGTCCCCAGAGCAAGCAGGGAAATGGAAACGACAACTCCGCAGCCAAGAAGCCAAATCCGTTTCCTCGTGCCCAGGTGAACCACCTCCACATGGAAGAAGTCTATGATCAACCCGAGACTGGGGTTGGTAAGTTTTTATTGCATTCACATCTAGTTCCAGTACTTTTTGATTCCGGTGCAACTCATTCATTCATATCAAGGATAGTTGTGGATAAGTATGGTTTGCCCACCAAAACCCTTAGTCAGCCCATTAAGGTCAGTTCCCCAAGAGGTATGATGATGGCAGGGATAGGATGCCATGCTTTAAAACTCAACATCGGAAACCATGTTTTTCCCACCGACCTCATCGTCTTAGAATCCCAGGGATTGGATGTAATCCTAGGCATGGATTGGATGACCAAGTATGAAGGAAATCTTGATTGCCCTAGCAAGTCTGTTTCACTCACCACCCCGGAGAACAAGAGGATTAAGTATGTATCCCGACGCACACGTATGAGTGCTCGGTTAAATTCTCTCACAGGAGTTGTTCAGGAGGAAGTACCTGTGGTAAAGGACTTTCCGAATGTATTCCCGGAAGAGTTACCAGGCATGCCACCAGATAGGGAGATTGAGTTCCTAATAGAGCTACAACGAGGGACAGCCCCAATTTCCAAAAGACCCTATCGGATGCCCGCAAATGATCTGTTGGAAATCAAGAAGCAAATTAAGGCGTTATTGGACAAGGGATATATTCGCCAAAGTTCTTCACCTTGGGGAGCCCCAGTTCTTTTGTTGGAGAAGAAGGATAAAACTTTGAGAATGGTAGTCGATTATCGTGCCTTGAACGAGGTGACTATCAAGAATAAGTACCCTCTGCCAATGATTAATGACTTGTTTGATCAGCTAGTAGGCGCCAAAGTATTTTCCAAGATTGATCTTCGATCAGGGTATCACCAACTGAAGATTCGTGAACATGATATACCCAAAACAGCTTTCACCACAAGGTATGGCTTGTATGAGTGTACTGTCATGTCCTTTGGTTTGACTAATGCTCCTGCCTACTTCATGAATTTGATGAACAAAGTGTTTATGGAATATTTAGACAAGTTTGTTATGGTGTTCATCGATGACATTTTGATATTCTCCAAGAACGAGGAAGAACACAAGGAACATTTGCGTTTAGTTCTGGAGAAGCTTAGAGAGCATCAGTTATATGCCAAGTTCAGCAAATGTGAATTTTGGCTAACAGAAGTCGGATTCCTTGGACATGTTATTTCCGGAGATGGAATAGCAGTGGACCCCACTAAGGTTGAAGCCGTCACCGAGTGGAAGTCACCCACCTCAGTTAAGGAGATCCGCAGTTTTCTCGGACTAGCTGGATATTACCGGAGGTTCATTGAGAATTTCTCGAAGATTGCCAAGCCCATGACAGAGTTGTTGAAGAAAGAGTCTAAGTATATTTGGACTGAGGAATGTGAAGACAGTTTCCAGGAGTTGAAGAAACGATTGGTCACAGCCCCAGTGTTGATTTTTCCCAATATTCGGAAGGACTTCCAGGTTTACTGTGATGCTTCACGTCAAGGACTTGGAGGAGTACTCATGCAAGATGGAAAGGTTGTAGCTTATGCATCCAGACAACTACGACCTCATGAGTTGAATTATGCCACCCATTATTTGGAATTAGCAGCCGTAGTGCACACACTCAAGACCTGGAGACCTTTCCTTATCGGAAATAGTTGTGATGTTTACACCGACCATAAGAGCCTGAAATATATCTTCACGCAGAAAGAGTTGAACCTCAGACAGAGGAGATGGTTAGAGTTAATCAAGGACTATGACATGAGATTACACTACCATCCAGGTAAGGCTAATGTTGTAGCCGATGCCTTGAGTCGGAAAACTTATGTAAACACACTCACAGCGGGAGGATTACCCCAAGAGTTAGCCGATGATCTCAAAGAGCTCAGGCTAGAGCTAGTTCCAAGAGGATTTGTGGCCACACTGGAAATCCAGTCCACCTTGACCGAACGAATTCGTGAAGCCCAGAAATCAGACAAGGAAATAGATGAGATTAAGCAAAGAATGGAAGAGAGTAAAGCTAAAGGTTTTCGTGAGGATGAACACGGAACTTTGTGGTTTGAGAACCGCATCTATGTGCCCAATGATCCAGAGCTCAGGAAGTTGATACTTCAAGAAGCCCATGATTCCCCGTACTCGATACACCCAGGCAACACCAAAATGTATCTAGATTTGTAGGAAAGTTATTGGTGGACAGGTATGAAGAAGGATATTGTGGAACATGTTGCAATATGTGATGTTTGTCAGCGAGTAAAGGCAAAACATCTGAAACCAGCAGGGTTACTCCAACCTTTGCCGATACCCGAGTGGAAATGGGAAAAGCTTGGTATGGATTTCATCACAGGATTACCCAGGACCCGTTCAGGTTATGATTCCATCTGGGTAGTGGTTGATCGCTTGACCAAGGTGGCTCATTTCATTCCAGTGAAGACCACCTATACCAGCGCTAAGCTAGCCAAGATATATATGACTAGGATCGTATGTCTACATGGAGTTCCGAGGAGTATCGTTTCAGATAGAGGGACACAATTTACCTCAAAGTTTTGGAATCAGTTACATGAAACTTTGGGTACAAGACTGGAGTTCAGTACAGCTTTTCATCCGCAGACCGATGGACAGACTGAGAGAGTTAACCAGATTCTGGAAGACATGTTGGGAGCTTGTGCACTAGACTATGGGTCTAGTTGGGATGATAATTTACCCTACGCAGAATTCTCATACAACAACAGTATCAGACCAGTCTGAAGATGGCCCCTTTCGAAGCCTTATACGGAAGGAGGTGCAGAACACCATTGACGTGGGATGGTGTTGGAGACCGACAACTTTTTGGTCCCGACCTTATCCGAGATTCTGAAGAGAAAGCCAGGTTGATTCGTGATAGACTCAAGATAGCTCAATCTCGACAGAAGAGTTATGCTGACAACAAGCGCAAGGAAGTGACGTATGAAGTGGGAGACTGAGCATATCTTCGTGTGTCCCCGCTTTGAGGAATCAAGAGGTTTGGTGTTAAAGGAAAGTTAGCACCCAGATTCATAGGCCCCTACAAAATTCTTGAACATAGAGGCGAAGTTGCATTCAAGTTGGAATTGCCGGAAGGATTATCCGGAGTTCATGATGTTTTCCATGCGTCCCAGCTGAAGAAATGCCATGCTGAGATGGATGATATCCCTTTGAGAGACACCGTGCCCCTAGAGGCCATACAACTTGACAGTGATCTGACCTACGAGGAGAAGCCTGTCAAAATCCTCGAGACTGCCAACAGAGTTACCCGCAGCAAGATCATCAAGTTCTGTAAGGTTTTGTGGAGTCACCACACCGAGGAAGAAGCCACCTGGGAACGCGAAGAAGATCTTCGTAGAGACCATCCGCACCTATTTTCTAGCCAACCCGAATCTCAAGGGCGAGATTCATCTTAAGGTGGGTAGGTTTGTAACATCCCAAAATTTCATTTTGGAATGTTATGAAATATAGCTATGCATCCACCATCATCATTGCTTGAATGTATGTATTAGTTGAAATGCCTTTTCTGAAATTCTGAAAGCTCTTTCTACTTTCAATGTGTTGCTTTCACCTATTTGAAATTTTGGTAAAATGTTCAAATATGAGGGGAGGAACATGACACTCCACACCAGGGACTATTTGGTGATTTATTTGAACAATAAAAACCAGGGGTTATTTTGAAAATATTTGCAAAAACGATTTAAAAACAATTAGGCAATTTTTGAAAATATTTTTTTTTCAAAGTGTTTAAATGACAGAATAAAAATGTTCATTAAATGGAATTTATTATTCTGTTAATTTTTATATATTTATTCCCTATATTTAGAAAAGATTTGAATGCTTTAAATGTTTTTGAAACGCGTTGGAAAATCATTAAATGAAAACGGTAACGGTTTTATAACAAAACGGGCCGGCCCACGGGCAGTTACTCGCGAAATTATTTCGAGCCGGCCGACCGACGCGAAGTAACCGCTCTCTCTCTCTCTGACATCGGGTCCCACCCTGACCGCCTGTAACGCTCGCGCGGTCATCACTCTCCTCTCGCCCGACCACGTCGCCGGCCGTTTCTCCCCCGGATCTCTCTCCTCTCTCCTCCCCCGCACCCCCCGAGCACCCTATATAAGAGCCCCAACCCCCCCGCATCCATTCCCCCCGAATCCCCTCTCTCCCTCGCCGAGACGCTGCCAAATCCCTCGCCGGAGCCCCTGCCACCACCGGAGCTCCCATTGCTCGTGCCCGTCGCTCCACTCCTCCCCTCGCCTCTCCGACGCCACCGTTCAACGCCGGAGGTCAAGCACCGCCGCCCAGACCACTCCACTGCCTCCCTCGACCACCGGAGCCCCTCGCCGACGACCTCGCCACCTCAGAACCCGCCGGAGATCCCCTCGCCGGCGACCCCTTCCTCTGTAAGCTCCCTGGACCGTCGGATCTATAATCAACACATAGGATTGGAACAGTTTAAAACCCGAACCAGTATCCCCATTAGTTCGGTCGACTGCCCGTAACCCCGCTCGGACACCCCCCTTAGCCACTCACAGGCTGCCACGTAGCCCCTGGCGGTCCGATAGTTTTCTGTTTTTTTTTCTGTTTTGTTTTAGTTAAGAGAAACTTTTCTAAATTTGTTTTACTTATATCTTTTAACCTGTTTAGTGTTTTGAACTAATTCTTTTTGCAATAGCTCACACTTTTCATGTAGTTTCACCCTGTACTTTTAAATTTTAAATTTGAACCATAAATTTTAATTGAATCAAATTTGCTCAAATCACTCAAATCTGAATAACTAGAGTTTAAAATTAGATTTTGATATGAATCTTTTTGCTACTGCTTGGTATTAGTTAGGACTATCAGATTGCTTAGTTTGAGGATTTTTTAGGACGATTTTGATTAGTGTTCTACCTATAAACAGAATCTGCCTAGTATTATAGTATAATTTTATTTACTTAGTTTTAGTTAGTTTAATTTAGATTTAGTTCTATTTGATTTAGTAGGTTCTGTTAGTTAAACTTTAGGTGTTTTACTTACTGATAATAATAATATTAATTGTTTAGTTTATTTCTTGTTAATATAGGAATCTCAACCCCTTTTCAAATAGGTTTAATTTGATTAAAACAACTAGTTTAGTAATGGATTCTTTTTAACAAAGTTTTATATAATTTAATTCTGTTTTCTAAGACAAGTTTATTTGTAAATTCTTTTCTGTTAAGAACATGTTTTGCTAATAAATAATAAGTTTTGTTTTGCTCTTTTGTTAGTAAAACTATAGTTGTTTCATATAGTGTTCATAAAAACTTTTAAAAACTTTACTAAAGTTTTCTTAACAAAACTTTAAATTGATTTTATTCTATTTATTTAATAAAATATTTATTGTTTACTTGCTGTCAACCATTGTTTTGTTAATACAAATAGTTTTGTTATTGTTAGTAGTGATTTTTCCCATCATCTTTTAGAAAACAAAACTTTGTGTGTTTTCTTGCTTGTGATTTTGTGCATTGTTTGACTTGATTGTTTACTATTTCCTTGCTGAATGTTGTGAGTTATTATTTTGTTGTATGCTTATTGAGTGCTTGTTGCTTCGTTAGATTATCCGGAGTGCGAAGCTTGCTACTTAGAGTCACTCACATAGGAAGATCATCAATCAGGCAAGTCACCTTGATCATGTTTTACCCATGTTTTATATGCATTACTTCTACCATCTCCCCAATTGCATGCAAGATAGATTAGCTGGAAATTTGGTTACTTGATGTAGTATCATGTGGTAGGTACCCCTCAATCCTTGACACATTGGCCCCGGGAAACGTTGTTTTACATTTGGCTATGCTACTAGTAGACGGGGTTGGATGTGTGATTCATGAGAGTTGTGAGGTAATAACTTCAAGACCTACATAATGATTCAAGACTTCAAGACTCTGAGTTTTCAACTTACCTCTGGGTGGATGATGGTTGAACGGCACCCTGGGGAAACCAGTGGATTTGCCTAGGTGTTGCTGGAGATGGCCAGTATTCACGCGGAAAGATCCACCCAGGCACAAAGAGATGGATGGATGCTTCAAGACCCAAGGCTTACCTGCACAGCCACAAGTCATTATGGGCTCTGGCTTGGTTGGATATCGTGGTGACCCTGGACAGGCGGTGCTACGAGATGTAGAAGAACGGTAGGAAAGGATGGGCACCGACAGAGTCGCAGGGAAACCCTTTGGAAGACCATGTTTTGGTCATCCGTTTCTCAAACACCCTGAAGTGCGAGACATCAAACGGAGGCAACCAAATCTCGTGGGGAACGTGTGCAAAACTCTACAGAGTACAAATCGATTAGCCGTGTGCACGGTCATGGACGACTTGAGCCAAAGGAACTGAAATTTCCGGAATTCTCAACACAATTAATATGATGATGTGGGTATTAATAACTTGGGTATGAGAATGGGTTGGTGGAACCATCTCATTAATCAACCAACTTAGTAATAACTTTTGCTTATCCTTTCTCTTGATGTAGGAAAAACTTGGCTTTACGCAAAAACTACCACCCCACTTGCCATATATGCATATAGATTAGATGATTATCTTTTCACCCCCTCTTGTGACTTTCCCGGCATATTCCATATGCTGACCTACACGGCTGCAACATATCATGTTGCAGAGTACTTTTCCGACCAGGAGTGAGGATACGCTCTACGCTCAATGAGATGCCCTTGGAGTCAGATGGACTCATGTACCTTCGACGTTTCCGCAAGACTTAGTTATTCTCATGAGTTGGCCTTCGGTCACTTTATTGTAATGATTATTGTAATAAAGGACTCGATATGAGATTTCGTTAATATATGCTGTGTGATTTCCCTTTGATATATACATTGATGTACCGTGTGTGTACCAGCATGATCTTGGGATGGTACGGAAACACCGGAGATTCGACCTTTCAGGTCGGGTCGCTACAGAACACCATCCTCAAAAGAATAATTAGCAAACATAGTAGAAATTTCTACCTCAGGAATTTTCTTTTGTTTGTAACAATATCTTTCATATATTTTGCATAAGGAGGCATTTTCAACATATCAATCAAGGAGTATGTAAAACAACAGGTCTAAGAATTTCAACAAAGTGATCAAAATCCTCTTCATCCTTACTCTTGGAAGGCTTAGGAGGGAAAGGCATGGGCTTCTGAACCCATGGTTCTCTTTCCTTACCGTGCTTTCTAACAACGAAGTCCTTTTTCTCATACCTTTTGTTTTTAGGAGGTTGGTTATCAAGATCCTCAACTGGTTCAATATCAATATCATTATTTGGTCTCGAGGACAGGACAAGTCTGTCAGTACCTGAAGCTAATTTCAGGAACATTTTGAAAAACCACCTGCTCACCTTGTTGGATTATAAGAGAATATACTAGAAGAAAAGATGCACTGTCAGATACTTCAAGTATGGGCATGGAAACATCAAGTTTTTTCACTCCATCGCTACTTAGCGGTATCGGAGGAACTCCATTGCTTCCCTGCGCCTGGCTAATGGTACATCAATTTGTGATCATGTGGGGAAGGAATCAGTACTATACAATTCTTACAAAGATTTTCTTGGTAAGTCTGATCCATTAAACATGAAATTTGATCTTTCTGTAGGAGATATGCCCTAGAGGCAGTAATAACAGTTATTTTGTATCTCCAAAGTTTGTAATGAATGTTTATGTTCCATGCTATAACTGCAATGATTCTCGAGTCTACAAATTAAATGAGGCTTGGAGGGAAACTCATTTGCACGTGTGGTATAATAAACGGTGAATTGTATTCCTAGTCTTGCCTCTAAGACTGGCTCAAGTGTTGCATGATGGTCCTGTTTTCCTAATCATGGGCATGGCTATGCCGGCAATTTTGAGGACGCGATGTTGGTAGAACACTCGTGTTGAATCGATCCGAATTGATGTTATGCTATGAGATACATTCGTCACAAGTTAATGGTTAATAACACAGAGATGGTTAACATTTGCATAATTCCTTAGACCATGAGAGTATCGAGTTTCTTCATGCTTGCTTCATGAACTTTGGGGTTTGTTAAACGTCATCCCTAAATGGGTGGCTATTACGGAGGCTTACGGGTTCATGGAAAAGTATGTCAAGTAACTTGATAGCTCAAGATTGGGATTTGCTCCTCCGACGATGGAGAGATATCTCTGGGCCCTCTCGGTGTTACGGCATCCATCATCGTCTGGCCAGACACTTTGTGATTTGATCACGGGGATGCCGGAACACGGGAACGAGAAAAGAGAACAATACCGGTAACGAGGTAACTGGCATAGTGGACAAGTTGTTGATCCACGGGGATGCCAACATTCTCACCTCGGGTATTTGTAACATATCGCGAAGCAATGGGGATAGCACACGGCAACTGGAGGTTCACTCGAATATTCATTCGTGTGGGGTATAAGGGTCAATATGGGTGTCCACGGCTTTGATGTTGATCATTGATCGGAAGGGGTTCTGGGTCATGTCTATGCTTCACCGAACCTATAGGGTCACACGCTTAAGGGTCATCTATCTGCTGAATACTAGACAGGGAGTCTGAGAGAAAATCACCGGAAAAGTTTCGGACACCGGAAAAGTTTCGGATAGCGGAAAAGTTCCGCAGAGAGAACACCGAAATAGTTCCGGTGAAACTGAAAAGTTGTTTCAGGGGATACCATAAAGTCAAATTGGTTTCGGCACATGCCTGATAATTCTTGGAGGGTACCAGAATCATTCTGGAAACTTTCTAGAATTTTCCGGAAGAAAAACCGGAAATGTTCTGGAGCTGCCGGAACCACATCAGTTGCTTTTCACAGATGAAAATCACTAATCCAGAATTGTTCCGGATCGCATTGAAAATTATTTTAGTGGGTGCTGGAAACGTTCTAAGCCCACATAAATATTCTCAGTTTGAACGGACGCTAAAAAATGTCGTCATGAATAGTGGAAACACTATTTGTGAATAGTGAAAGTGCTTTTTGGATTACTTTATTGGAAACACTATTGCAAATAGTGGAAACACTATTTGTGAATAGTGGAAATACTATTAGGGGATGATGCAGGCATGGTGATGCAGGCATAGTGATGCAGGCATGGTGATGCAGGCAACACTATTTGGAGGCTTTCCCTTTATGCCCT
Organism: Hordeum marinum; assembly: GCA_022496015.1. NCBI lineage: Eukaryota > Viridiplantae > Streptophyta > Magnoliopsida > Poales > Poaceae > Hordeum > Hordeum marinum. The sequence goes on from CM039673.1 coordinate 581,417,982, forward strand.
TGTGGTGTGCTCACCTCATGGTCATTTTGGTAATTCCAAGTCCCATCCTCCCCCTTGGTTTTCCTATAAATAGAGGAGATGTAGGTTGCCACCTCTTCATCCTTGTGCTCTCATACACATGCTTTGCTTTGCAAGCTCTCTCTCTCCCTCCCACGAAAAGAGTCTTTCGTAGAGCCGAAAGGCTGTCTGGGTTCCGGCAGGAACTAGTTCTGGACGGCGAAGCCCTGCCGGATAGATGACACCGTATGTGTGCAACCCATAGAGAGGTCGTAGTTTTGATCTTTTGCCCGAGGGGTTGTTCGTGTGTCCTCCCGTAGGGCTGTCCGAGTCTTCGTTCGAGTTTCAAGGGTCCTACCGAAGGGCTATCCGCGACATCGTCCGGGGGACTGTCCGACCGCCTCCCGAAGGGCTGTCCGACGAGGGAGTACATCCTCGCGGTTGGGAGGTTGTAAAATCCTAGCTGCGGGGATCTGCACCAACGATCTCCACCGACTCTTCTTCCGCTGCGCTTCGAGTCGGTACGGATCAGATCAAACCTTGTATGCAGTCTCCATAGTGGTCCTGGGCGTGCTCGCTATACCGGAAATTTTTGTTTTGTGTCGCGTTCCCCAACACTTTCAGCGATCATTAAAAAGATTGAGGGCCTTAAGGTTCTCACAGTCCCATTCATAGAGGCTGATTTTGATCAAGTGGTGAAAGAAATGCCCATTGACAGAGCTCCTGCGCCAGATGGCTTCAATGGATGCTTTCTCAAAAGTTACTGGCATATCGTCAAACATGATTTTTACAGGTTGTGTGCTGATTTCTATGATGGCAATCTCGATTTGGAAAGCATCAACTCTGGATTTATCATGCTCATCCCCAAGATCCAATCGCCGGAGAGAGCGAATGATTATCACCCCAATTACCCTCCTCAACTGCTGCCTGAAGTTACTGACCAAACTACTCGCCAATAGGTTGCAGAAAGTGATTCTGAAAATCATACACTGCGACCAATATGGCTTTCTTAGGGGGAGGTCCATCCAGGACTTCCATGCTTGGGCGTTTGAGTTTATTCATCAATGTAAATCTTCGGGTAGAGAGATCCTTCTCTTAAAACTTGATTTTGTGAAAGCTTTTGACACGATTGAACATGCTCCCATGTTGGATATTATGAAACACATGGGCTTCGATGACAGATGGTTGGGTTGGATTAACAACTTGTTCTCATCGGGGAAATCATCCATCCTGGTTAATGGTGTTCCTGGCAGACAATTTCATTGCCTCCGGGGGGTTCGACAGGGGGATCCCCTGTCAGCTCTCATTTTTGTCCTTGCTGCTGATCTTCTTTAGGCTGCTATTAATGATGCTTTCAGAAATGGCCTCATATCCAAACCTATCCCTTCTAGCGAGGACGATTACCCTGTCATATAGTACGCTGATGACACCATTGTTTTCATGGCTGCGGACGAAGCTCAGGTTGCAAAAATCAAAGAAATCCTCCAGGATTATGCTCTGCCTATTGGCCTACGAATCAACTTTCAGAAGTCCACCATGATCCCTTTGAATGTCCCTAATGATAGAGTGCAAGCTTTCACTGATATCCTGCAATGCTCGGTGGGAGCGCTGCCATTCACGTACCTGGGTTTGCCCCTGGGCACCATGCGTCCATCTGTCACGGACATGATGCCACTGGTTGCGTCCGTTTGAGAGGAAAATCTCTACAGTAACATCATTGTTGGATTATGGGTCCAAACTGACCCTGGTCAATTCTATGGTTACTTCGCTAGCGATTTATGCCATGTGCTCCATCCGCATCCCGCCCAGGATTCTTGAGCACTTGGACAAGGTGCAGAGGCACTGTCTTTGGGCAAAGAAGTCTGAAAATGGGATCAAGAACTGCTCGCTCGGAGCTTGCGATGTTTTCTGCAGACCAAAACAGAAGGGAGGGCTTGGCATCATTGACCTCAGGATTCAGAACCAGGGCCTTCTTCTCAAGCAATTTCACAAGTTCTATAATCAAATGGATGTGCCATGGGTCAGCCTCGTCTGGAAAACCTACTACCAAACGCAAAATGTGGTGCCGCATAATGCTGATCCTTGTGGATCCTTCTGCTGGCATGACCTTCTACAACTTACGCATGTATACAGAGGAGTCGTGAAAGTGGATGTGGGTGATGGGGGCACACCTCTCTTTTGGAAGGACCTGTGGACTCAGGACATACTATCAAAGCGGTACCCGAGAGCTTTCTCTTTTGCCAAGTTTGAGGACGTTTCTGTCAGAAGCCTCCTCTCAGAAAGTACCATTGGAGAGAACTTTCATCTTCTGTTATCAGTTCTGGCCAGGGAGGAAGTCCAGGAATTGCAAACGGACCTCGGCACTGTGGTTATTCGTCAGGATCAGGTGGACAAATGGTTCTGTGTGTGGCGAGATGTGGGGTTTAAATCTAGCAGATACTACCGCTTTTGTTTCTAGGACATGGTCACCGATGATGCCTTTTCATGGGTCTGGAAATCTAAGTGCACCATGAAATGGAAATTCTTTGCGTGGCTGATGCTGGCTGATAGATTGAACACCCAGATCATGCTACACAGGAGAGGGATGACACTGCCAGGCAATGATTACTCGTGCCTGCTTTGTGCTCATTGCCTAGAGGAGATGCTTGAACACCTGTTCTTTGGCTGTGAATTTGGTTTGGAATGTTGGGCCTCCATTGGTGTCGACTGTCAAATGCATGATAATAGGCTCCATACGGTTCATGCTGCGAAACGGGCCTGGAATTCCCCTATGTTCTTCGAAGTTTTCACTATTGCATCTTGGGGTGTTTGGAAGGAGAGGAACAACAAGCTTTTTACAGGGATCGCCCCTACTCATGCCTCCTGGGTGGCCAGGTTTAAGTCTGATCTAGGACTCATGAAGCATCGGATGAAAATTGGCCTATGGCCCTTTGTGGATCGGTTGATAGCTAGACTCCCCTGGTTTACACCTCCTCTTTATTTTGGGTGGTCAGTTAGACACCCTTTCTACCCCCTCCCCCTTCCCCCTATGTAACTGCTTTTGTAAGTTTGTTTCTCCTTTAATATAAAGTCAGTGGGGGTGCCCCACTGTCTGAGGTTCCTCAAAAAAATCATTATTTGGTTCTCCAACATTCTCTGGCTGAGCATCTGCAAGAATCTTGATACGTCTCCAACGTATCTATTATTTTTGCTTGTTCCATGCTATGATATTACTGTTCTTGGATGTTTTTATTATCATTTTATATATTTTGTGTCATTTTTCGGGACTAACCTATTAACTCAGTGCTAAGTGCCAGTTCTTGTTTTCTGCCCTATTTTTGTTTCGCAGCAAATCAATATCAGATAAGATCAAATCGTCTCAAAACTTTTTGAGGATTTTTTATTGAATATAAGGATCACCGGGAACTTGGAAGCTATAGAAGATCATGCTGGAGGGCCCCACACAACACGGAGGCCTTTTCCGGTACTCCGCCAAAGGGGGAACTCATCACGGAGGGGCTCTACATCATCCTTGCCGCCTCTCTGGTGATGTGTGAGTAGTTCACCATAGACCTACGGGTCTATAGGTAGTAGCTAGATGGATCTCTCTCTCTCTCTCTCTCTCTTTTTGTATCTCGATATAATGGTCTCCGTGATCCTCATGGAGATCCATCCGATGTAATGACTTTGTGCAGTGTGTTTGTTGAGATCCGATGAATTATGAGTTTATGATCAGAACTATCCTTGTTTTATTTGAGTTCTTTGCTGATATCTTTTATGCATGATTTAGTATAGCCTTGTATTTCTTCCCCGAAGTTTTGGTTTGGTTTGGCCAACAAGATTAGATCCTCTTGCAATGGGAAGAGGTTCTCGATAATGGGTTCGATCACGTTCAGTCCTAGTGACAGAAGGGGAGTTGATACACATGTGTTGTTGCCATTAAGGATAACAAGTTGGGATGAATTCTTATATGCTTTTGTATTGACTACATCATGTCATCGTTCTGAATGCATTACTTCGTTCTTATGAACTTAATACACTAGATGCATGCTGGATAGCGGTCGATGTGTGCAGTAATAGTAGTAGATGCCTGCAGGAGTGGGTCTACTTGATTTGGATGTGATTCCTATATCATGATCATTGCCTTTGATAGCATCATAATTATTTGCTTTTCTATCAATTGCTCAACAGTAATTTATTTACCCACCGTATGCTATTTTCTTGAGAGACATGCCACTAGTGATTCCTACGGCCCCTGGGTCTACTTTTACTATAAGATCTATTCCGTTTACTTATACAAAACTACCAAAAATACTTGCTGCAATATTTTATCTTTTATTTATTTATCAATGTATCAATCTATCATATATTATTTATTATCGTTTCTTGACCATTGAGACATTGACAACCTCTCGTTTGTGTTGGGTGCGAAGGTTTGCGTTTTTTGTGCAGGTGTTGTTTACGTGGTGTTTCTTGGTTCTCCTACTGGATTGATAACCTTGGTTTCTTAACTAAGGGCAATACTTACTCTACTATGCTGCATCATCCTCTCCTCTTCGGGGATAAAAATCCAACGCAGTCTACAAGTAGCAGGAAGAATTTCTTGCGTCGTTGCCAGGGAGGATCAAGTCAACATCGTCTCCCCTCAACGGAAGAATTTCTGCCACCGTTGCCGGGGAGACATCGTCAACATTACCAAGTATCTACACTCTCAACTCTCATCTTTGCATTTACTTTATTTTCCTTTTTCCTCTCATTTTCATCTCCCCCACTTCATCAAAATTTACAAAAATATTTTCCTTTTTCTTTTGCCATTTTTATTTGCATCTTTTTCTTTGCTGTTTCTCCATTCGCCTTTTCTTGATTTGTTTTTATTTGCATGGTCATCATGAATCAAGAGAACATTAAGTTGTGTGATTTCTCTAATACCAATAATGATGATTTTATTATCACTCCTATTGCTCCTCCCGCCAATAGTGCGGAGTCTTTTGACATAAATATCGCTTTATTGAATCTTGTTATGAAAGATCAATTTTCTGGAAGTCCTAATGAGGATGCAACATCACATCTCAACAGTTTAGTTGAGTTGTGTGACATGCAAAATAAAAAAGATGTGAACAATGATATTATCAAGTTGAAACTTTTTCCGTTTTCTTTGTGAGATCGCGCAAAGATTTAGTTTTCTTCTTTGCCTCAGAATAGCATCGATTCTTCGGATAGATGCAAAGATCCTTTTATCACTAAGTATTTTCCTCCAGCAAAATCATCTCTTTGTAACCAGATTATGAATTTTAAGCAAGTTGAACATGAACATGTTGCACAATCTTGGGAGAGAATGAAATTGATGCTGAGAAACTGCCCTACTCATGGCCTTAACTTGTGGATGATTATCCAAAAAAATTATGCTGGCTTGAATTTTGTTTCTCAAAATCTTTTGGACTCCACCGCGGGTGGAACTTTTATGGAGATTACTTTGGGTGATGCTACTAAATTACTTGACAATATTATGGCTAACTACTCCCAATGGCATACCGAAAGGGCACCCACAACCAAAAAGGTGAATGCCGTTGAGGAGATTAGCTCGTTGAGTGATAAAGTTGATATACTTGGGAGATTGATTTCTAGTAAGAATGCTTCTATTGATCCCAATGATTTGCCTTTGTCTACTTTGATTGAACATAATAGTGATCCTATTGATGTGAATTTTGTTTCTCGTAGAAATTCAGATAACAATGCTTATAGAGGAAATTTTAATCCTAGGCCATATCCGGGAAATTCCTCTAATGCTTTTGGCAATCCTTATGGTAATTCTTCCCATAATAATCAAAGGATGCCCTCTGAGTTTGAGATCAGTATTAAAGAATTTATTAATGGTCAAAAAGATTTCAATACTTCCATGGAAGAAAAGTTGAACAAGATTGATGATTTGACTAAGAGTGTTGATAGACTTTCTCTTGATGTTGAAAATCTTAAGGCAAAATCTTGCCTCCTAGAGTTGATATTAATGAATCTATCAAAGCTATGTATGTTTGGATTGATGAAAGTAAGAAGAGAACCGCTATGTTAAACGCTAAGCTGGAATTACTTGAAAAAAATCTCTCTTACAAATTTTCGTAGCAATAAAGATGAGCATGTTAAGATGATTGGTGTGTCTTCTATTGAATCTTTGTTTAGTAATCTTAATCTTGTTGAAAAGGAGACTGGAGAAGAGTCAACTTTAGGTAGAGGGCGTCTCCATGATTCAGAGGGTGAAACTCTAGTTGCTGAAAATAATGAAAGTGGGTTTGAAGAGGTCAAAACTTTAGCTAGTGATGTACCCACTATTTTGGATTACAAAGACTTTAAGTATGATAGTTGCTCTTTGGTTGAATGTATTTCTATGTTGCAATCTATGTTGAACTCACTAAATGCTTATGAACAAAATAAGGCTTTTACTAAACATATTGTGGAGGCCTTAATGAAAGCCTTGGAAGAAAAACTTGAGTTAGAAATTTCTATTCCTAGAAAATTATATGATGAGTGGGAACCTACTATTAAAGTTAAGATTAATTTTTTTGAGTGCAATGCTTTGTGTGATTTGGGTGCAAGTGTTTCCACTATTCTGAAATCTCTTTGTGATGTTCTTGGTTTTTCCTAGTTGGACGAGTGTTCTCTCAATTTGCATTTGGCAGATTCCACTATTAAAAAGACATTGGGGAGGATCAATGATGTTCTTATTGTTGCAAATAGGAACTATGTTCCTGTGGACTTTATTGTTCTTGATATAGATTGCAATCCGTCTTGCCCTTTGATTCTTGGTAGACCGTTTTTACGCACCATCGGTGCGGTGATTGATATGAAAGAGGGAAATTTTAAGTTTTAGTTTCCTTTGAAAAAAGGCATGGTACACTTCCCAAAGACAAAGATTAAACCTCCCTATGAATACATTATGAGGGATACCTATGGATTAAAGTCCAAGGATGACAACACTTGATGTGTTGCTTTGTGCCTAGCTAAGGGCGTAAAACAATAGCGCTCGTTGGGAGGCAACCCAACCAAAAATTTTTGTTATTTTTGCTTTTTATTTATTTTATTTTGATTACCATTTATTTGCCTCCGTTTTGAGTTGGTTTTTATATTTTAATTAGTGTTTGTGCCAAGTAAGACCTTTGGGATGATGTGGATGCTTGTGAATGCAATTCTGTGGAAAACAGAAACTTTGACGCCCAGTCCAGGAATTTTATAAATTCATCAGAGCGTCTAATGTGTCTGATTTGTTTTACAGTAGATTTATATACAAATTGTCCACGAAGTCCTAAGTTTTCAGAATTTTTGGAGTTACATTAGTATGGCTTTTCTTTAGATTGCTATAGACTGTTCTGTTTTTGACAAATTCTGTTTTCGTTGCATTGTTTGCTTATTTTGATGAATCTATGGATTGTATCAAGGGGTGCAAGCCATGGGAAAGTTAGAATAGAGTACCTATAATGAAATTATAAAAAATTTATGGCTTTTGGACAGTACTTATAGTAGTGATTTGTTTTGTTATACTAATGGATCTCATGGAGGTTTTGATGAGTTTTGTGTGATTGAAGTTTTCAAGTTTTGGGTGTGACAATGATGGATGAAGGAATGAAGAGATGTAAAAGCCAAAGCTTGGGAATGCCCACGGCACCCCAAGTTAAAATCTAAGGAGACTCAAGCGTCTTAGCTTGGGGATGCCCCGGAAGGCATCCCCTCTTTCTTCTAACGACTATCGGTAACACACTTGAGGCTATATTTTTATTCGGCACATGATATGAGTTTTGCTTGGAGAGTCTTGTATGATATGAGTATTTGCTTTTTTTGATTTTTAGTTTGTCACAGTCATCACCTCTGAACATATTTGCTTGAGATGACCTCACGTCATCATAATTTGTTAGAATTGCTCTTTGTGCTTCACTTAATTTTGTTGAGTTAGGTGGTTGCTCTAGTGCTTAACTTATATATTTTTTAGAACGGTTGTGTGAATGTTTTGAATAAACTTGTTCTCATGCTTCACTTATATCTTTTTGAGAATGCTAGAGATTTTATAGAAATTTTGTTCTCATGCTTCACTTATACCTTTTTGAGAACTTTGGATTTTTTTAGAAATTCACTCTCTTGGTTCACTTATATCTTTTTGAGAGTGTGAAAATAGTATTGGTAATTGGTACAAGATATGATGCTTAGTTCCTATGTGATGAATATTCAATAATAATAATGAAAGCTAGCATACAAAATTTTATGGGACATGAAAAACTTGATTCTTTCTAATAGTTTTAAGACATGTGGATAACTATATGTGAGTTATGTTAGTGAGTCAATTATTCTCTAGTATGAATATTGATGTTAAGGTTTATGATTACCTAGGCAAGCACATAAAAGTCAATAGTTATGTAATTAAGTTATATCCTACTTGTGGTGTTTTGTTTGATGTTGGTTATGTTTTATATATGCATGTGCATCATGATTTTTCTAGTTGGGAAGTTCTCAACCTTTATGCTAGCCTTCACCTTGTACTAAGTGGGAATACTGCTTGTGCATCCATTATCCTTAAACCACGTTTTGACATTTGTGTCCACCATACCTACCTATATGCGGTATTTCATTGCCATTCCAAGTAAATTTGCATGTGCCATCTCTACAAAATCTAAAAAATATTTCTCTTTTGTATGCCTGTATCGCTCATGAAGCGGTGAGGGGTGGCTAATATTTCTCATGTTGGATATGTTATTATCAAGATGAGTCTTTATTCACATGTCATTGCACAAGAGTATGGCGGTAATAAGGGATGCCCAGTCCCAAAAATAAATGGTATGTGATGGTATGGAAGGCACCCGTGGATACGGTTAGCCATGGAATGTGAAAAATAATGGTGGAAACAAAAAAATATTTCATTCTCTTGGATGTGACGGTTGAGAGACCAAAGTCTTAATGAAACTGAAACGATGATGGGAGAAAAGAGATATAAAAAAATTATTTACTTTCTGTTTGGGAGCCGCCTGTGATGTATCCAATGTGAGAAGTGTTAGGAACCTTGAATCGTTTTCATTGACAAGAAAAGCATGCCACCCAAAATAAATTTTCATCTGTCTTTAAAAAACTTGAGCTCTAGCACCTTTATAAATCAATGCTTCCCTCTGCGAAGGGCCTTTCTATTTATTTTTATGTTGAGTCACATCCTTCTCTAAAAAAGCACCACCTAGGGGGGTCATGTGGTCATGTGTGTGCATGGAATATGATTGATATTCAAGTGTGCATCATGAATGGATCAATGATTGAGCATAATGGGCTAGGAATAATTTATTTTAGCTTTATTATTTTCAAAGGCATGGTTTCTTGTTATCATCACTTGAGTATCTATGTCCTCATGTCAAATATAGACTATTGCTTTGAATCATGTAAGTCCTCGGGTCTATGCTATGAAAATAACTTGAAGTATGTTGGGTAGCATTCCACACTCAAAAATCTGTTTTATCACTTTCCTACTCGAGGACGAGCAGGAGTTAAGCTTGGGGATGCTTGATACGTCTCCAACTTATCTATTATTTTTGCTTGTTCCATGCTATGATATTACCGTTATTGGATGTTTTTATTATCATTTTATATATATTTTATATCATTTTTGGGGACTAACCTATTAACTTAGTGCCACGTGTCAGTTCCTATTTTCTGCCTTGTTTTTGTTTCGTAGGAAATCAATATCAGATAAGATCAAATCATCCCGAAACTTTTTGAGGATTTTTTATTGAAGATAAGGGTCACCAGGAACTTGGCAGCTATGGAAGATCATGCTGAAGGGCCCCACAAAACACCAAGGCGCCCCCCGGGGGGGCGTGTTGTGTGGGCCCTCCTTGTGCCTCTTGACCTACTTCCGCCTCTATAAATTCCCAAATATTCCAAAGCCCTCAAGGGAGTCCACGAAATATTTTTCTGCCACCGCAAGCCTTTGTTCTCTCCAAATCCCATCTGGAGGCCATTTCCGGTACTCCGCCAGAGGGGGAACTCATCACGAAGGGGCTCTACATCATCCTTGCCGCCTCTTCGATGATGTGTGAGTAGTTCACCACACACCTACGGGTCTATAGGTAGTAGCTATATGGATATCTCTCTCTTTTTGTACCTCAATACAATGGTTTCCATAATCTTCATGGAGATCCATCTGATGTAATGACTTTGTGCGGTGTGTTTGTTGAGATCCGATGAATTGTGAGTTTATGATCAGATCTATCCTTGTTTTATTTGAGTTCTTTGTTGATCTCTTTTATGCATGATTTAGTATATCCATGTATTTCTTCTCCGAAGTTTTGGTTTGGTTTGGCCAACTAAATTAGATCTTCTTGCAATGGGAAGAGGTTCTCGGTAATGGGTTCGATGGTGTTCAGTCCTAGTGACAGAAGGGGAGTTGATACACATGTGTTGTTGCCATTAAGGATAACAAGTTAGGATGAATTCTTATATGCTTTTGTCTTGACTACATCATGTCATCGTTCTTAATGCATTACTTCGTTCTTATGAACTTAATACACTAGATGCATGCTAGATAGCGGTCGATGTGTGAAGTAATAGTAGTAGATGCAGGCAGGACTGGGTCTACTTGATTTGGATGTGATGCCTATATCATGATCATTGCCTTGGATAGTGTCCTAATTATTTTCTTTTTTATTAGTTGCTCAACAATAATTTGTTTACCTACCGTATGCTATTTTCTTGAGAGAGATGCCATTAGTGAATCCTATGGCCCCGGGTCTACTTTTACTATAAGATCTATTCCGTTTACTTACACAAAATACCAAAAATACTTGCTGCAATATTTTATATTTTCTTTCTTTATCAATCTATCAATCTATCATATATCATTTAATCTTGTTTCTTAACCGCCGAGAGATTGACAACCTCGTGTTTGCGTTGGGTGCGAAGGTTTGCGTTTTGTGTGTAGGTATTGTTTACGTGGTGTTGCTTTCTACCTACTGGATTGATAACCTTGGTTTCTTAACTGACGGAAATACTTACTGTATTGTGCTGCATCATCCCCTCCTCTTCGGGGATAAAAATCCAATGCAGTCTACAAGTAGCAAATCTCATTAGTAACATCAGGTGTATGTTCATCACCTGATTAGGTTTTAGCATCATAAATTGAAACATCAAGATTAGCATCAAGAGGTTTTTCTACCTCAGGTTCACTAGAAGCACGCAAAGTTCTATCATTTTTCTTTTTCTTATTGTTCTTCAAAGAATTAGGAGCATCTACAGTAGATCTCTAAGAGTCTTGTTCAACTCTCTTGGGTGTCCCTCAGGATAAAGAATATCCTGGGTCATCCTACGACCCCTAGTCATAACTCTAACAGCATGATCAGTAATATTTCTATTCATTTCAACAAGCAAATCACTTTGAGATTTAGCAACTTGTTCTAACTAAGTTTGAACCATAGAAGCATGCTTACTAACTCCCTTAACATCATTGACAATTCTAAATAGCAAGTCACTCAAGCGATCAATAGCATGGGCATTATGTTCTAACTGTTTCATAACACAAGCATTGAAATAATTTTGCTTACCAATATAATTATCAAACTCTAGATAACAATGATGAGGAGTTTTACCAAAAGGAACATCATTTTCATCAAACTTCAATAAATAATTTACCTCTGCCACCTGTGGTGGTGGGGCATTTGTTGGAAATATGCCCTAGAGGCAATATATAAAGTGTTTATTATTATATTTCTTTGTTCATGATAATCGTTTATTATCCATGCTATAATTGTAGTGATTGGAAACACATTGCATGTGTGGGTAAATAGACAAAACAATGTCCCTAGTATGCCTCTAGTGAACTAGCTCGTTGATCAAAGGATGGTTAAGGTTTCCTAGCCATGGACATGAGATGTCATTTGATAACGGGATCACATCATTGGAAGAATGATGTGATGGACAAGACCCAAACTACAAACGTAGCATATGATCATGTCAGTTTATTGCTACTGTTTTCTGCATGTCAATGTATATGTTCCTATGACCATGAGATCATGCAACTCACGGATATCGGAGGAGTGCCTTGTGTGTATCAAACGTCACAACGTAACTGGGTGACTATAAAAGTGCTCTACAGGTATCTCTGATGGTGTCTGTTGAGTTGGCATGGATCGAGACTGGGATTTGTTACTCCGTGTGACGGAGAGGTATCTAAGGGCCCACTCGGTAATGCAACATCACAACAAGCCTTGCAAGAAATGTGACTAATATGTTAGCCACAGGATCTCATATTATGGAACGAGTAAAGAGACTTGCCGGTAACGAGGTTGAACTTTGTATGGAGATACCGACGATCGAATCTCGGGCAAGTAACATACCGAAGAACAAAGGGAACATTATACGGGATTGACTGAATCCTTGACATAGAGGTTAGACCGATGAAGATCTTCGTAGAATATGTAGGAACCAATGTGGACATCCAGGTCCCTCCATTGGTTATTGACCGTAGAGGTGTCTCGGTCATGTCTACATAGTTCTCGAACCCGCAGGGTCTGCACACTTAAGGCTCGATGATGTTTCGGTAGTGTAGAGTTATGTATGGTGGTGACCGAAGGTTGTTCGGAGTCCCGGATGAGATCCCGGACTCCGGAATGGTCCGGAGATAAAGATTCATATATAGGAAGTCCCAGTTTGGTCGCCGCAAAAGTTTCGGGCTCATCGGTAGTGTACTGGGAGGCCTCCGGGAGAGGTATTTTGACCCCAAGAGGTCCATGGGCTGTGGGAGAATAATAACCAGCCCTTAGTGGTCTGGGAAAACAGCCACAAAGGCCCATGGCGCAGGAGAGAAAATCCTAAAGCAAAAAAGTGGAAAATCAGCCAATAGGAGGCAATCCTACTCCAACTAGGATTGGAGGTGGAATAGGATTCCACCCTCCTCCTAGCCGGCCGAACCAAGGAGGTTTTGGCTGCCTCTCCTCTCCTATCCTCCCATATATACTAGTGGAATAGCTAGGATTTTGGCAGATTTTGCGGCCATGTGCTACCCGTTCCACCGGTGCATAGTTTCTCCTCTAGATCGTAGTTCTGCAGTGCTTAGGCGAAGCCCTGCCGGAATTGCTCCACCACCATCACCGGAGCGCCGTCACGCTGCCGGTGAACTCTCTCTCCTCTCCACCTTCTCTTGCTAGATCAAGATGGTGGAGATCGTCATGAAGCTGCACGTGTGCTGAACGCGGAGGTGCCGTCCGTTCGGTACTAGATCGGAAGAATCGTGATCAAGGCCACGGGACGTTCGTGATAGGATCGCGGGACGGATCGTGACGAGATTGCGGGATGGTTCATGATTGGATCGCGGGACGGTTCGTGATTAGATCGCGGGACGCTCGGCAATTTGGATCGCGAAGAAGTATGACTACACCAACCGTGTTTCTTAACGCTTCTCGCTTAGAGATCTACAAGGGTATGTAGATCCACTCTCCCTCTCGTAGATGCTCATCACCATGGATAGGTTTGCGTGTGCGTAGGAATTTTTTTTGTTTCCCATGCGACGTTCCCCAACAGTGGCATCATGAGCTAGTTTGATGGTTCGATGAGATCTCGAGTAGAACACAAAAGCTTTGTGGGCGTTGATGCTTAGATTGCTTCCTCCCTTGGTCGGATTTTGGTTCAGCTGTATTGTGAGATGAAGCGGCCCGGACCAACATTACTCGTACGCTTACGAGAGACCGGTTCCCTCGATGCAACTTGTTGCTTAGATGGCTTGTGGGTGATAGTTTCTCTCACTTTAGTTGGATCGGATCCGACAAAGGCGGTCCTTGAGAAGGTTGACAAGCAATCTATGTATCACCGTTGTGGTTTATGCGTAGGTGAGAATCGTTCTTGCTAGATACCCGTAGCAGCCACATAAAACATGCAACAACAATTAGAGGACGTCTAACTTGTTTTTGCAGGGTATGTTGTGATGTGATATGGCCAATTACATGATGAGATATATGTGATGTATGAGATGATCAAGTGATGTATAGAATTTCACGACTTGCATGTCGATGAGTATGGCAACCGGCAGGAGCCATAGGGTTGTCTTTAATTATTGTATGACCTGCGTGTCAATCATTAAGCGCTATGTAATGCTTTACTTTATCGCTAAGCTGTAGCAATAGAAGTAGAAGTAGGGCTGGCGCCACAACCCCAATGGCAACACATTGATGGAGATCAAGATGATGGAGATCATGGTGTTGTGCCGGAGACGATGGAGATCATGCCGGTGTTTCGACGATGGAGATCTTAAACACAAGTTCATGGCCATATCATGTCACTTATGAATTGCATGAGATGTTAATCCTTTTATACACCTTGTTTTGCTTAGTACGGCGGTGGCATTATAAGGTGATCCCTCACTTGAATTTCAAGATGAACGGTGTTCTCCCCGAGTGTGCATCGTTGCGAAAGTTCGTCGTGTTGAGACACCACGTGATGATTGGGTGTGATAGACTCTACGTTCACATACAACGGGTGCAAGCCAGATTTGCACGCGCAGAACACTCGGGTTAAACTTGACGAGCCTAGCATGTACAAACATGGCCTCGGAACACAGGAGACCGAAAGGTCGAGCATGAGTCATATAGTAGATATGATCAACATAATGATGTTCACCATTGAAGCCACCTTAACTCACGTGATGATCGGACTTGAGTTGGTGAATTGGGATCATGTGACACTCAGATGACCTAAGGGATGTCAATTTGAGTGGGAACTTTAGTAATTTGATTAACTAAACTCATTATCTTGAACAATAGTCTAAGTAACCTTTGCATATTTATGTTGTAGATCAATGGCTCGCGCAGTAGCACCCCTGAATTTTAATGCGTTCCTAGAGAAAGCTAAGTTGAAAGATGATGGAAGCAACTTTGTTGATTGGGCCCGTAATCTAAGGATTATCCTCACGGCTTCCCAGAAACAATATGTCCTTGATGCACCGCTTGGTGACCATCCAGAAGACATGACCTCCAAAGACGTTAAGAACATTTGGGAGGCTTGTGCTGGAGACTACTCAATAGTTCAGTGCGCAATATTGTATGGCTTAGAACCAGGACTTCATAGACGTTTTGAACGTCATGGAGCATATGAGATGTTCCAGGAGTTGAAGTTTATCTTTCAGAAGAATGCCCGGATCGAGAGGTATGAGACCTCCGATAAATTCTATGCTTGTAAGATGGAGGAGAACGGGTCTATTAGTGAGAACATACTCAGAATGTCTGGGTACTCAAATCGTCTAGCGGAGTTGGGTATTACCCTTCCGCCGGAGGCAATCACTGATAGAGTTCTTCAATCGCTGCCACCTAGTTACAAGAGCTTTGTGATGAACTATAACATGCATGGGATGAACAAGTCAGTCGCCGAGCTGTTTGCGATGCTAAAAGTCACTGAGTCTGAAATCCAGAAAGAACATCAAGTGTTGATGGTCAATAAAACCACTAGTTTCAAGAAAAATGGCAAGGGCAAAGGCAAGAAAGGTAAAACCAAAAAGGATGGCAAAGTGGTTGCTACTCCTATAAAGAAGCCTAAGCATGGACCTAAGTCAGAAACTGAGTGCTTTCATTGCAAGGGAACTGGTCACTGGAAGCCGAACTGCCCCAAGTACCTGGCTGACAAGAAGGCGGCCAAAGACAAACAAGGTATATATGATATACATGTTATTGATGTGTACCTTACTAGCTCTCGCAGTAGTGCCTGGGTATTTGATACCGGTTCGGTTGTTCATATTTGCAACTCAAAACAGGAACTACGGAATAAACGGAGGCTGGCAAAGGACGAAGTGACGATGCGCGTGGGAAATGGTTCCAAGGTTGATGTGATCGCCGTCGGCACGCTCTCTCTTCGATTACCATCGGGATTAGTGATGAACCTGAATAATTGTTATTTAGTGCCTGCGTTAAGCATGAACATTATATTTGTATCTTGTTTATTGCGAGACAATTACTCATTTAAATCAGAGAATAAAGGTTGTTCTATTTATATGACTAATATCTTTTATGGTCCTGCACCCAATGTGAGGGGTTTATTCATCTTAAATCTTGATAGTGATGATACACATGTTCATAACATTGATGCCAAAAGATGTAGAGTTGATAATAATAGTACCACTTTCTTGTGGCACTACCGTTTAGGTCATATTGGTGTAAAACGCATGAGGAAGCTCCATGCTGATGGACTTTTGGAGTCACTTGATTTTGAATCACTTGACACATGTGAACCATGCCTCATGGGCAAGATGACTAAAACGCCGTTCTCTGGAATAATGGAATGGGCAAGTGACTTGTTGGAAATCATACATACTGATGTGTGCGGTCCAAGGAATGTTGCAGCGCGCGGTGGATATCGTTACTTTTTCACCTTCACTGATGAGTTGAGTAGATATGGGTATATTTACGTGATGAAACACAAGTCTGAAACGTTTGAAAAGTTCAAGCAATTTCAGAGTGAAGTTGAGAATCATCGTAACAAGAAGATTAAATTTCTGCGATCTGATCGAGGAGGTGAATATCTGAGTTATGAGTTTGGCAGTCACTTAAGAGAATGTGGAATTGTTTCACAGTTGACACCGCCCGAAACACCAGAGCGTAATGGTGTGTCTGAACGTCGTAATCGGACCTTATTAGATATGGTGCGTTCTATGATGTCTCTTGCCAATTTGCCACTATCGTTTTGGGGTTATGCATTAGAGACGGCTGCATTCACTTTAAATAGGGCACCATCAAAATCCGTTGAGACGACGCCATATGAACTGTGGTTTGGCAAAAGGCCAAAGTTGTCGTTTCTTAAAGTTTGGGGATGTGATGCTTATGTCAAAAAGCTTCAGCCTGAAAAGCTGGAACCCAAAGCAGAGAAATTCGTCTTCATAGGATACCCGAAAGAGACAGTCAGGTATACCTTGTATCTCAGATCCGATGGCAAAGTGTTTGTCGCTAAGAACGGAACATTTCTTGAGAAAGAGTTTCTCTCGAGAGAATTGAGTGGGAGGAAATAGAGCTTGATGAGGTTATTGAACCTTTACTTCAACCAGAAAGTAGTGCAACGCAGAAAGATGTTTTTGTGGAACCTACGACGGTAGAAGAGGAAGATAATGATGATGATCATGAAGCTTCGGATCAAGCTGCTATTGAACCTCGTAGGTCGACAAGGGCGCGTACTACTCCCGAGTGGTACGGCAACCCTGTCTTGGAGGTCATGTTGTTAGACAACAATGAACCTACGAGCTATGGAGGAGCAGTGATGGGCCCAGATTCCGAGAAATGGTTAGAGGCCATGAAATCCGAGATGGGATCCATGTATCAAAACAAAGTATGGACATTGAAAGTACTACCTGAAGGGCGAATCACGGTTTCCTTGAGGAAGAGTTGTATATGATGCAACCCGAGGGTTTTGTCGATCCAGAGAATGCTGACAAAGTTTGCAAACTCCAGCGATCCATTTATGGACTGGTGCAAGCATCTCGGAGTTGGAATAAGCGCTTCGATGAGGTGATCAAAGCGTTTGGGTTTATACAAGTTTATGGAGAAGCTTGTATCTACAAGAAAGTGAGTGGGAGCTCTATGATTGCGCGGTAGTCGCTTTTTATTAGGGTGATCTCTCACAAAATATCAAGTAGTTAGTGTTCTCCCAAGTGTAGCACCATCACGACACCTATCTCTTCGGGGTATCACATGGTTACATGGGTACGAACGATTAGAGAAGTGTGAGGCGGGTGAGTTGAGACCTTGCATCGAGATCACTTGGTTGTCTTGACGTTCAGGCATGAAAGTCATGAGCTCGGAACACACGCATTGAAAGATGAACAAGAGTCACATAGAGATGTGATTGACAAGTTGGCCTACCAATTGAAATTCTCGTCACTTGATATGGTTACATCCTTGATGTTGAATTGAAAGTTGGGTCTTGCATCACTCAAAATCAATTATGAGAGATATTGATTTGAGTGGGAACGCACTGTAGAATTAACTTTTCTAATTCTCAGTGCAATTTATTTTGAACAGTGTCTAAGTGTGATTTGCATAATAGTTGTAGAATAATGGCTCGCGTTTCCACCTTTGCTATTAAAATTGAATAGCCGTTAAATATCTGGTTAAAACTTTACGGTTGGTAACGTAATGTGAGGATTGTCCTCAAGAGTGCCGAGAAAGACTTTGTCCTATCGCATGCTTTTGGTATTCTCCCGCTAATGCTATGGATGATATGACTCTTGTCCTTCGATCCAAAAGCTAGAATTCCTTTTTCAGTCAAAGTGCAATATGTTTGCTTCCATGAGACCCGAACTTCGAAAGTTTGGATAGTTATGTGATATTCATGGAATCTGAAAATCATTTTCAAAGAAAGACAAAGGCTAAAAGATATGAGATATCCAAAGCAATGTTTGTTTGCAAACTACTAGTAAAAAAGTTTACTATGCATTAGACTGATAAGAGAGGGATCTAGGAGAACGCCTGTCATATGATGAAAGGTGAATAAAACAACAACTTAAAGAGAAAGGAAGTGTCCGAAGGGTGTTAGTGAGACTTTCACACCTAGGAAGTCCAGGGCTAACGCCACTCTTAAGTTGGATGCTTCTTATGAGAGTAGGAGAAATACTAAAAGTTAAATTGTTAGAAGTATAATGGCAAAAGGAAAGAAGACTGGAATATTCAGCTCATGTATGAATGTCATACAAGTTTTTGATGTATAGAAGGCTGGTCAAAGATATATTTCTTGGGAATTATGATTAAACATGTTAATCATTAATTCTTCGGTATTGTGAGTTAATCACAAAGATACCCGCTCGATTGCATTCTGTTGCAACTTGATGTAAGAACTACTATGGCCTGAAAGACTAGCTAGGGATGAGGTTTAGATACACGCATGGAACATAGTAAATGTTATTATGCCTTCCATCAGTGTATTCCCTATGTATTTACTTTCATAATTCATTTAGAGTTTCACACTCTAGCCCTTTGCATAAGGTATCTTGCAAGAAGGTTGTTCATAAGAGAACTTTTGATGTTCGGTGTTATGAATAACATAAGGGCCATACTTCCATTATGAATGAGACATATGCTATGAATATTGATAATAATACATTACCTATGGGTTTACTTTCATAATTCATTTTAGAGTTTCATACACTCTAGCCCATTGCACCATGTTTGTTGCAATAGAGTTGTTCATAAAAACAACAATTGTTGTTCAGTATTATGAATAAAATGAAGGGCCATGCTTCCATCCTAGATGGGATGTATTTTATGAATATTGATGGTTATATGATACATCCATAAACACTAACGCTAAATGTCGCAAGGCTAAAAGAATACCACACAAGTGTGGCACTGCATTTGGTCACATTGGAGAAACCCGCATGGAAAATTCCATTATGATGGATTTTGAAGTTGTTTGATTTTGAATCATCTGACACTTGCAACTTTCCTCCGAAAAGTGAAGTGACTGAAATACCGTTCACAGGCCATAAGGAACGAGCAAAGAACATATTGGTGATCATACATTATGATGTATGTAGTCGAATAAATGTTGTTGCAAGTAGTGGATCTATCTTCAGAAATGATTCAAGTAGATATATGGATATTTACTTAATGAGACGTAAGTCTGGATCTTTTGAAATCATTCGAAAGGTTTTCAAAAAATGAAGTAGAAGTTATTGTAACAAGAAAGTTATGTTTCTGCGATTTGATTGTGAAAAGGAATATTTGAGTTACAAGTTTAGCGAATGTCTGATGAGTTGTGAAAAGAGTTTCATAACTTGCACCTCCAGGAACACCACTACAAGTGGAAAGTCCGTGAAGATGTAATCAAACCATTTATGACATGGTAAGATCAAAGATGACATAAATAGATTTGCCATTATCCCTTTTATAGAGTGATGCTTTAGAGACTACGGCTTTTACACTGAAAAGAGATCCATCAGGTCTATTGAAATGATGCCATGGTATGGTATGCCCAACCATGTTATATCTTTTCTTAACATTTGGAATATGGGGCTTGTGTAAAAGGTTAAAAACCTATTCCAAATCAGACAAGTGCTACTTTGTATGGTTATCCCAAGTCATTGGGTATTCCCCCACCACTATACCGAGGCAAAGGGTTTTGCCACAAAGCGGTATGCTTTTAAAGAGAATAGTTCTTACAAAAGGTGAGTGGGAGGACAGTGCAACTCGACGAGATAACCAGTATCTTCGTCATCGGTTCAAAGGAAAGAAACCTTGGAAGTGATTCCATTGTTTTCCTACTACGACTGATACGGAAGTATCTACAATAAAATGTATGGACTTCGGTCGAACGTGCAGCTGAACCACGTAGGCAAAGCTCGTGCAAACCTATCAGGTGCGCAAATGAGATATTGTTGTTAGACAATAGTATACCTACAATACACAAGGAAGCGTTGATGGGGCCTAGCTCCGAGATTGGCTAAATGCCAATACAATCCGAGATAGTTTCCATATAAGTGATTCAAGATTAAAACCTTGATACACCTTTCAGAGGACTTAGAGTCTAATGAATATTTACGGAACTAAAAACTGATACAGATAAAAATGTTTTATCCATAAAGCTCGACTTGTTAAAATAACAAGTTCAAGGAGTTGACTACGATGAGGTTGTTTCACCGTAGCGATGCTTAAGGTCGGTTCGGGTTGAACTAGCAATTAATACATATATCAATCATGAGATATGAAACATGGATGACAAAAGGATTTCCATTTGATGGAAATGAAACCTAGGACTTGTATGTGATACAGTCAAAAGTAATTTGTCCATCCAGAGGATGCTAGTAAGTATGCAAACTTCAGAGTTCCAGCAATGGACAGAAGAGAGCAAAATGGAGTTGGAATCTTCGTGGTTTGATGAATTGGTCAAAAGGTTTTTTTTATTTCATCAATGGGTAACGAAGATGCTTGTGATTCAAGAAAGTAAGTGGGAGCATAATAATATTTCTAAAAACGTTGTGTGCTTGACACATTGTTAATTGGAAATAAATTTCTTGACACGAATTAGGACTTCATTTGAAAATAGTATTGCGATGAAGTGCTTAGGCTAAATAGCCTCAATATTAGGCATGATGATCTATGGAGATAGATTTACCTAATGGGGTTAAGAAATGAATACATATTGACAAGGTGCACCAAGGAGTGATTCTTGCCGAAGTGACATGGAAAGAGTTTTTGCAAGACTCAGTGTCCCAAAACACTGATGAGTAAAATACATGATGGAGATTCCACACACTCTTGTGTTTGGATTAATCATGTATTCCATGGTATGTAAAACAACCAGATATGTCCGATACTCCAAAGTTGTTGCGAGTATAAATACCAAAGTATCAAAGTACTAATCATAGGACAACAGTGAAAGATGTCATTGAGTGCTAGAGTAGTACTGATGACATGGTTTCTCACAAGCAGAGATTATGAAGTGCTCGTTGTAAGTAATTACATCGATACAGTCTCAATCAATGCTCCATGCGATTTTCGATTTAAGTTAAGGGTTTTGTGTAATACACAATATGGTGGCACGGTAGTTGGAAATTGTTCCAAACAAGATACCGTGGAGAATTCTATAACGAAGGTTAAGTATGTTGACGCTTTAGAAGCGACAAAGTTGTTGAATCACATAGTTCGTTCATGAACTTAGTATGGTTCCAAGATGGCTTCGGTCCATGAGACACTATTGCAGATAGTTGCTCCATAGCTCAGTCTAAGGAATCAGGTTTTGACCAATGATTCACACATATGCAAAGCCAAGTTCACACAAAATACGAATTTAGTGATAGCGTGAAAACGCGAGGATATGCATAGTTACACACGGAGCTGAAGTTGTCAGATCCGTTGGATATCAGGCTATACCACAAGCGAAGCATATTTTACACCAGTATGCCATAGGTGTAAAGTGCATTAGCATTGACTAGATTGTTGACTCTAGTGCAAGTGGGAGTCTGTAGGAGATATTCCCTAGAGGCAATAATAAATGTTATTGATTATCTCCCTCTTCATAATTAGGTTTATGTTCCATGCTATAACTGCTATGGTTCTCGAGTCTACAATAACCACGAGGCTTGAAGGAAGGCTCATATGCACGTGTGGAATAATAAACGGTAAATTGTATTCCTAGTCTGGCCTCTAAGACTGGCTCAAGTATTGCATGATGATCCTGTTTTCCTGATCATGGGCATGGCTGTGCCGGCAATTTTGAGGGCACGGTGTTAGAAGAACATTTGTGTTGAATCGACCCAAATTGATGTTATGCTATGAGATACATTTGTCATAAGTTAATGGTTAATAACACAGAGAAGTTAATGTTTGCATAATTCCTTAGACCATGAGAGTATCGAGTTTCTTCATGCTTGCTTCATGAACTTTTGGGTTTGTTAAATGTCATCCGTAAATGGGTGGCTATTACGGCGGCTTACCGGTTCATGGAAAAGTATGTCAAGTAACTTGATAGCTCAAGATTGGGATTTCCTCCTCCGATGATGGAGAGATATCTCTGGGCCCTCTCGGTGTTATGGTATCCATCATCGTCTGGCCAGGCACTTTGTGATTTGATCATGGCGATGCCGAAACACGGGAACGAGAAAAGAGAACAATACCGGTAACGAGGTAACTAGCATAGTGGACAAGTTGTTGATCCAAGGGGATGCCAACATGTCTCACCTCAGGTATTTGTAACATATCGCGAAGCAACAGGAATAGCACACGACAACTGGAGGTTCACTCGAATATTCATTCGTGTGGGTATAGGGGTCAATATGGGTGTCCACGGCTCCGATGTTGATCATTGATCGGAAGGGGTTCCGGGTCATGTCTATGCTTCACCGAACCTATAGGGTCACACGCTTAAGGGTCATCTATCTGCTGAATACTAGACAGGGAGTCTGAGAGAAAATCACCGAAAAAGTTTCGGACAACGGAAAAGTTCCGCAGAGAGAACACCGGAACAGTTTCGGTAAAACTGAAAAGTTGTTTCAGGGGATACCATTAAGTCAAATTGGTTTCGGCACATGCCTGATAATTCTTGGAGGGTGCCTGAATCATTCTGGAAACTTCTGGGAATTTTCCAGAAGAAAAAGGGAAATGTTCCGGAGCTGTGGGAACCGCTTCAGATGCTTTTCGCAGATGAAAATCACTAATCCGGAATTGTTCCGGATTGCATTGAAAATTATTTTAGTGGGTGCTGGAAATGTTCTAAGCCCACATAAATATTTTCAGTTCGAACGGACGCTGAAAAATGTCGTCGTGAATAGTGAAAGTGCTTTTTGGGAGAAAATATCTCGTGAATAGTGGAAACACTATTATGAATAGTGGGAAACACTATTGGAAGAAAATATCTCATGACTAGTGAAAACATTATTACGAAAAAGTGGAAAACACTATTGTGAATAGTGGGAAACACTATTTGTGAATAGTGGAATCACTATTATGAATAGTGAAAATATCTGAGGGTATTTTGGTATTTTTACCATAGTCTCTCACCCTATAAATAGGGGTGAGGGGGCAGCCCAAAACTCACTCCTTCTCACATACAAGTGCCATTGCAATGATCTGGCTTCTTCTCTCCCTCCCAGCGAAATAGTTTCGTAGAGCCGAAAGGCTGTCTGGGTTCCGGCAGGAACTAGTTCTGGACGGCGAAGCCCTGCCGGATAGATGACACTGTATGTGTGCAACTCTATAGAGAGATCGTAGTTTCGGTCTTAGTTCGAGAGTGCCTCCCTAAGGGATGTCCGTGTGACCGTCCGAGTTTCGAAGGTCCTCCCGAAGGGCTGTCCGAGTGACAGTCCAAGTTTTGGAGGTCCTCCCGAAGGGCTGTCCGCGACACCGTCCGGGGGACTGTCTGACCGCCTCCCGGAGGACTGTCCGAGGGGCAGATGAGGGTATACATCCTCGCGGTTGGGAGGTTGTAAATCCTAGCTGCAGGGATCTGCACCGCCGATCGTCATCGACTCTACTTCCGCTGCGCTACGAGTCGGTAACGAAAATGATCAAACCTTGTATGCGGTCTCCATAGCAGTCCTGGGCTGGTGCGTAGGTCGGGAATTTTTTGTTTTCTGCTACGTTCCACAACAAAAATCCTCTGGTATATATAGGAGGGAGGGGAGGGGAGGCAGCCCTAGCCTCTCCTCCAAGGAGAGGTTCGGCCGAACTAGAGGGGAAGAGTCCACCTCCCACAAGGGAGGTGGATTCCAAGTGGGACTCTTTCCCAAACTTGGCCCCTACTCTATCTCCTTCTCTATGCGCATAAGGCCTCTTGGGCTGGATTGCCCAGACCACCAGGGTCTGGTGCACCACCTCTAAGGCCCATGTGGCCCCTTGGGGTATGTGGGCCCCACTTGGTGGTCCCCGGAACCCATTCGTCACTCCCGGTACATTGCCGAAAAGGCCCGAAGCTTTTCCGGAGTTCAAATACCACTTTCCTATATATCAATCTTTACCTACGGACTATTTCGGAGCTCTCAGTGACATCTGGGATCTCATCCGGTACTCCAAAAAACCTTCGGTCACCACCATACATAACTCTATACTACCGAAACGTCACTGAACCTTAAGTGTGGAGACCTTGCGGGTTCGGGAACTATGTAGACATGACCGAGACACCTCTACGGCCAATAACCAATAGCGGGACCTGGATGCCCATATTGATTCCTACATATTCAATGAAGATCTTTATCGGTCGAACCTCTATGTCAAGGATTCAGTTAATCCCGTATGATGTTCCCTTTGTTCTTCGGTATGTTACTTGCCCGAGATTCGATCGTCAGTATCTCCATACCTAGTTCAACCTTGTTACTGGCAAGTCTCTTTACTCGTTCCGTAATACAAGATCACGTGGCTAACACTTACTCACATTGCTTGCAAGGCTTATTGTGATGTTGTATTACCGAGTGGGCCCTGAGATACCTCTCCGTCACACGAAGTAAAAATCCCAGTGTTGATCCATGCCAACCCAGTAGACACCCTGAGAGATACCTGTAGAGCACCTTTATAGTCACCCAGTTACGTTGCAACGTTTGATACACACAAGGCACTCCTCTGGTGTCCGTGAGTTGCATGATATCATGGTCATAGGAGCATATACTGGACATGCAGAAAACTGTAGCAATAAACTAACACGATCATATGCTACGTTTATAGTTTGGGTCTTGTCCATCCCATCATTCTCCTAATGATGTGATCACGTTATCAAATGACATCTCATGTCAATGGCTAGGAAACCTTGACCATCTTTGATCAACGAGCTAGTATACTAGAGGCACACTAGGGACAAAGTGTTGTATATACATCCACACATGCAATGTGTTTCCAATCAATACAATTATAGCATGGATAATAAACAATTATCACGATACAAGGAAATATAATAATAAACACTTTATTTATTGCCTCTAGGGCATATTTCCAACAGTTCCATGTGGTGGAACCTACACAGGCATGTTCAAGTTCTAGAATTGGCACATGTGCTCACATTTTCATGGATTTGTTCTAGACTTTCTAGTTCTATTCTTTTTGTGGTATGTGTGCTCATAAACTACGACATGCGAGTGGGAATTTCCTCAATCTTCAGATAAGGCAGCTCCGTCTTTGAGATGTGGTCATAGGCATAGGGTGTATTTGTATGCTTTCATTGGGTGAGTGAGTGTGCTAGTTTGTGAACCTCTGTGCGTATACGGTGTTTCTAAAAAGAAATATTCGGTTTGTCCGAACTTAGCGAGTCATCTATACGATTCACATAGCATAGTCGCCCTTCCCTAAACAATGTGCCTAAACTTCACACACATGTTTTTTCAGTTTCTAACCTAATTTATCTATATTATTTTGCTTGGTCAATATTGAAAACCAAATTATGTGATTTGGTATTTTCATTTTTTGTGTCCACCCTAGTCAGTCAAGGTGAATAGAAATAAAATCGCACTTCACATATATACCAAAAGTTTAACATCCTTCAAGTGGTGGTTCTGAGTGCATGTCTTATTTCAATTATACAACATTGTTTAGCTAAAAAAATCTCTCAACATGCCTACAACAAACTAGAAGCTATGCTCAAAATAGCTCATATCGTTCCAACAACAACGTGTGGTTTAATCACCTAATACTATGACATTTATAATTGTAATTTAATTGGTTCATCAAATATAATAAATGTTTAATTGGATTATTTATTAGTGTGGCATAAATGATTAATTATCAATTGATCATACATTTTGTATAGTTAGGACTGATGCAAATTAGAATTAGGTTAGTGCCCAAATAATAATATAATATTGGAATTTGACATAAGGTAGAATTAATTTGCAAATACATGATAAACATATTAATTATTCGTTTTTGAGTTGGATGTCTAAAGTAGATGATAATACATGAATTTAATTGGTAATACTTTTCGAGACGTTAACTACCTGTGTAATTATCATAAGAAGTGCTCAACTTGATTCTAATATATAATCAATAAAACTTGATTTATATAATTAAAAAGTGTAGGTCGGAATAACTCCGAGGCAAGGTAAGTACAAAACATTTATACTAAACTTTTATACTTATTTATAACTCATTTTACAAAAGATAATCTTAGTAGCAATTTTAAAACTATTTAGTGAGCCATTATACTAAATTTTAAAATTATTTAAGTCTATTGTTGAAAAATACAGTTGTGATCGACTACACTTAGACAATTTTGGTAAAAGAGGTTTAATTTTTTCTGATATTGCCCCTTAAAATGATCTTTGAACCAAATTGACATAGATACGAGTAAACAAAAAACAGAAATATATATACATATATGTCGCCTCTCTCTCTCCAATGTTTTCATTGAGATGTCAAGAATGAAATATCTTGATAGTAGTTTCTAGTCTATGATTGTGTATAAGCATCTAAATATTTCTAGAATATATAAAGTGTGTATGGGGAACTTTTCACCAGATCATCCGGATGTTTCTTTATAGTAGGTTCTATTCAATGGGGAATGTAGTTTAAGTGTTATAGTTGGTTCAATATGAAACTAAAACATGTGCTTGTTGTATAGTTGATAAAAAATGGCAATGTTTGTAAAAATGACTTCTGAACATCAACGCTTGCACATAAAAAATACAAACACATATTCAAATGATTACATAATAATAACAACAATTGGTATTGGTTCTTATTTGGCGATACATGATATGTACTAGGCGTATCTATAATTTTCAAATTTCTCATGCCACTAAATTATCAAATTAACTTCATACTCATTTGGCTAACCTACTAACAAATTGTCGAAAATGCTCGGTTGTGCAAGGATGCCTCTCGATGCGTAAAGTATGCCCAGCCAACCCAACCGGTTAGCTATCGATGTACAATCGTCGTTGCTGTCACGCGCATACACGCCACCCCATTCAATGGGGGTCGATGAACAAGACCTCGTTGACACTATAGGAGGTTGGCGCTCAATGAACGAAGTTGCATGTCTTATGTTTTTGGTTTCAGAAAAATTCCCAAACTCGAAAAATAATGAAAACAATTAGGCGCAAATATTTTCTCGGATCATGAAGACTTGTAAAAGGAGACAACCAGATGAGCCCATAAGGGCTCTAATCATCTAGCCCACACGTCCTAGGCCTAAGCCAAGTCATAAGGGGTGTCGATGGGGCCCACAAAATTGTGTTAGGTCGCCCTTATGGCTAAAGCTTGCATGTAGAGTTTTGGACCCATCATTATTCGAGTTTTTCGTAGTTACGTATCACCGAAAATTATAAAATGGTGATGGAAGATAGATTTCCGCATCTAGAAAAGACTCCCTTGAAACTGAGATCCAATCTCGTGGGAGGCTCTCTTCCCCTCCAACATAGCAACCAAAAACCAAAGGGAGAAAGAACCCTCCTTCCTAGGGAGAAGGCCAAGGAAGAAGAAGAAGAAGAAGGAGGAGGAGGCATGCCCTTCCCCCTCTCTGTGAGTGGTACAAGAACCCACGATTGTAAGGAGGGATAAGAATAAATTGGATAATTGGTCGATATAACTCAATACAGAATCATTGTAAAAGCTGCAAACAGTGTTTGATGATTTGTTTGGTCACAAGAACAATTGCAAGAATGCAATATGTAACAAAAGAGCATTGGTGCAGAAAGTTGACCAATTCTTTGTGCTAAGGACAAGTCGGTTGTATTACTTACAAGGATAAAATCTCTCTCAAGGACACATGCGAATTTCACCAAGTTGTTTTCACCGAGTTCCATTGAGTTTAGCTTTCATAACCTTGATAATTGTTGGGTGGTGGAACCTATGATAATGAACTATTCTAAGTTGAACACGATACATACTTATGAATACACTCTTAATGCAAGAATCTTCTACAAGAGTAATAAAGATAACTTCTAACCATATAATTAAATTATTGAGTTCCAACAACTCATTATCAAACTTGTCAGATTCAAGTCTTAGAATCTTACGACCTTACGATCCAAGATAGCCCCTCCGATTCTACGATTTTGCTCATACAATCTAAGTTTCTACGACCCTGGTAGTTATGATTCTACGACTCACGACCCTACCGATGGAGCTCTGATCCAATTCAGAATCTCGATTCTGACAACTTTGCTCGTTATGCAATACTTTATAAACTTATGGTTTGCAAATTTCAGTCACACCATCCATATATCACAGAAAAACCAATCACAGAATGCTCTCCTCCAGGCCCATTAAGATGAAGTGATATGCAATCGATGTTTGCTCATCACCACTAGAGAATCACACCAAAACATAATATCAAAACATTGAACTTTCCTAATTATCACATGATTACTGGCAACAAGGTTTCTACCATGTCCCCAAGAACGTAATGGACTACTCACAAGACATCATATGGATCATGATTAATGGGGGTAATGATATAATAAACAATCTGAACATAAAAGCCTTTCACCACTTAAACATCTAAGCATCAACTACAAGTAGTAATAAACACTAGAAATAGAGGGAAATGATGGCATCGATGGTGTCGATGTAAATGGTGATGGATATGATGATCCCAATGATAAATAGAGTGTTGGTGATGATAACTTCAAATTCCTCCACTTCAAATTCCTACCGAAGATGAAAAGCGCTCCGCCTTTGTTCTGCCTCATAGACGGCAACAAAAGATCCCGTAAAACCAACATGACGTTTTAAGGCAATATAGGACTATGGATACCAGAGAGGAGCATGGGAGGCCTATGGGCCACATGTAATCTGTTTTGCGATGTCAAGCTAGGATGACTCACCCAGTTGCACACCAAATTTGTCTCGAAGAACTCAGCCCGTAGATCCCGTCCCAATAGTCAATTTATGTTTCCTACCCGGTCTCTTTCTACTTGTCGCATTCTTCTTGATGCATCGATCTGTCTAGCCGCTCTTTGTGTAGATAGTCCATTGGTTGTACCATGAGATGGCTCAATAAGGTACTATTGGCGGAAAGCAAAGGAAAGTGATTGGTGGAAGGATTAGAGTGTCGGTTGAGCACCCCAAGGCCATGAATATGTCACTCCCATGTGTGTGTGGGCTGATGATGGAATAACTTGTGAA
Source organism: Hordeum marinum (assembly GCA_022496015.1). NCBI lineage: Eukaryota > Viridiplantae > Streptophyta > Magnoliopsida > Poales > Poaceae > Hordeum > Hordeum marinum. The sequence goes on from CM039673.1 coordinate 581,447,486, forward strand.
ATATGGGGTGGGCTTTAGACCCATCCAACAATTTCAGAATATCGCGAATGACCCATGTGGATAATATGACTACGTTGTTGCAAGTTTAGCAACACCCCGGATTTGGAGGAAGTTTTGGACCCCTTTATAAGGGTTCCTCTATGGCCCGCCTCGCCACGGGTCACGCGTGCTTAACTTTTGCCGGTCAGAAATGAAGAGTCCTTAACACACAAGCCACGAATTTGAGACGTCAGATCATGAGTTGTTGCCAACACGGATGTTGGTCTAGTCCATGTCTCCCTACCTGATCGCACCTATATATTAGAGGCGTTCACAACCCTAGCCATCTATGAAGATTATATCACATCTTCTTTGCCTCCACACGCAGTGCCCACCATAGTTTCGCTAGCTACTACTGCTATTGGCGATCCCATCCTGTTCATCGCGTGCACGGTTGTATAGGAGAGTAGGCCTCCGGAACCCGAACCTTTGAGATCATGTATGGGAGAGGGGCCATTAGGTTTTCGGGGAGCGTCTCCCACACAACTACTAACCAATGTTCGTCTAGTTCATCTACGTCATCGTCGCCTTCGTCATCACCATGTGTACCAAAGCCGAGATGCTCATTGTTGATAAAAGGGCAGCCGAGGAGGCTACCGCCGTGACTATGAACTGGCCAATTGAAGGGTATACCTCGCTTATCTCACTCATGTTTATTTCCGTGTTAGCCATACTAGTGTTGTAGATGTGTGTGCTATATGCATAGTACGTGCCTATCTGGTTAGATTTCAGCATGTGATTAATACCGTCCATGCCATGTTTATCACTTATTTTTGGATTATTTTATTAAAAATTTGGCAATATACTTATCAATAACTAATTACTCAACAAATAGAAGGATTAAATCTAATGATCCATGTAGATGGACGAGAATGCCCATTTCAAAGTTTCCTATGGTTGTATCGAAGCACTGCTCAATAACGAAAAATCTTTCTTAGCTATAAAGTGTGGCCTGGCAGGAATTTGAAGGCTCTAAATTTAAGCAACTAGCCATGGATTTCGACTACAGGTTGTTAAGTAGCTGATGATAATATACTTTCTCTCCACCTTAGTCGGTTGATCGTTTCTTCATGTTGTTGCTTACACTTTAAGTGGAAAAAGTTCACATTTCATTATTGGACTTATTTTATACTCCTTCTGTTCCATAATATAAGACGTTTTTTGCAAGAACACTGCCAATAACAAGGTAGAAATAGCATACAGTATTCTGGCAGTGACACGACACCATTTCTGATCTTGCAACTTGGTGATGTTGGAAATCTAAAAAGACATTACGAAGTTATTGAAGATCTTACACCATTGTCCAAAAGGAACCTAAGTCGAACCTATGCTTGGAAGCATATGAACCGACCACTCATCTTTATTAACTAGACAACACAATACTCACACAAAACACACCAGCTAAACTTTGGTGCGTGCATCACACAGTTCGCTCAAGGACACTACGTTACATCATACATCTATTACATGTTGGCGACGATCCCCTCCTCGTCGCCGGTGAGCAGGTTCATGTTGACCATCTTGGTCATGGACCTCATGACTTGCTGAAAGAAGGCGTCTTGGTTTAGGGAGAAGCGGGTGTTGGAAATATGCCCTAGAGGCAATAATAAATTAGTTATTATCATATTTCCTTGTTCATGATAATCGCTTATTATCAATGCTATAATTGTATTGATCGAAGACTTAGATGCATGTGTGGATACATAGACAAAACCATGTCCCTAGTATGCCTCTAGCAAACTAGCTCGTTGATCAAAAGATGGTTAAGGTTTCCTAGCCATGGACATGAGATGTCATTTGACAACGGGATCACATCATTAAGAGAATGATGTGATGGACAAGATCCAAACTACAAACATAGCATATGATCGTGTCAGTTTATTGCTACTGTTTTCTGCATGTCAAGTATATGTTCCTATGACCATGAGATCAAGCAACTCACGGACATCGGAGGAGTGCCTTGTGTGTATCAAACATCGCAACATAACTGGGTGACTATAAAGGTGCTCTTCAGGTATCTTCGAGGATGTCTGTTGGGTTGGCATGGATCAAGACAGGGATTTTTTACTCCGTGTGACGGAGAGGTATCTCAGGGCCCACTCGGTAATACAACATCACAACAAAGCCTTGCAAGCAATGTGACTAAGTGCTAGCCACAGGATCTTGTATTACGGAACGAGTAAAGAGACTTGCCGGTAACAAGGTTGAACTAGGTATGGAGATACCGATGATCGAATCTCTGGCAAGTAACATACCAAAGAACAAAGGGAATGTTATACGGGATTGACTGAATCCTTGACATAGAGGTTCGACCAATAAAGATCTTCGTAGAATATGTAGGAACCAATATGGTCATCCAGGGCCCGCTATTGGTTATTGAACGTAGAGGTGTCTCGGTCATGTCTACATAGTTCTCGAACCTGCAGGGTCTGCACACTTAAGGTTTGGTGACGTTTCGGTAGTATAGAGTTATGTATGGTGGTTATCGAAGTTTGTTTAGAGTCCCGAATGAGATCTCAGACGTCACAGGGAGCTCCGGAATGGTCCGGAGGTAAAGATTCATATATAGGAAGTCCTGTTTTGGTCGCCGGAAAAGTTTCAGGCTCATCGGTAGTGTACCGGGAGTGCCGGTAGTGTATCGGGAGACCTCCGGGAGGAGTATTTCGACCCAAGAGGCTTCATGGGCTGTGGGAGAGTGAATATCAGCCCTTAGTGGTCTGGTGGAAACTCCCACACAAGGCCCAATCCTAGTCCCATGTGGCTGGAGAAGAAAACCCAACAGGAAAAGGTGGGAAAAGGAAAAAAAAAAGGACGAATCCTAGTCCTACTAGGATTGGAGGAGAGTCCTCCAATCCTAATAGGTTCGGCCGACCCTATGGGGCCTTGGCCCTTGTGCCAGCCCTCCAACTCCCTCCCTCCTACATATACTGGTGGTATTGGGTGTTTTGCACTAGATTTTATGGCCACGTGCTACCCGTTTCACCGGTGCTCCCCGCAGTGCTTAGGCGAACCCCTGCCGGAATTGCTCCACCACCATCGCCGGAGCGCCGTCACGCTGATGGTGAACTCTTCTTCCTATCCACTTCCTCTTGCTGGATCAAGACGGTGGAGAACGTCATCAAGCTGCACGTGTGCTGAATGCGGAGGTGCCGTCCGTTCGGCTCTAGATCGGAAGGATCGTGATCAAGATCGCGAGACGGTTCGTGACGAGTTCGCGGGACGGATCGTGATGAGTTCACGGGACGGATCGTGATGAGATCGCGGGACAGATTGTGATGAGATCGCAGGACGGATCGTGATGAGTTCGCGGGACGGATCGTGATTGGATCGCGGGACGGATCATGATGTGATCACGGGACGCTCGGCGATTTGGATCGCGAAGATGTTCGACTACACCAACCGCGTTTCTTAATGCTTCCCGCTTAGCGATCTACAAGGGTACGTAGATCCACTCTCCCTCTCGTAGATGCTCATCACCATGGATATATCTGCGTGTGCGTAGGAATTTTTTTGTTTCCCATGCAACATAACCCAACAGTGGTATCAGAGTTAGGTCTATGTGTAGATGAGATCTCGAGTAGAACACAAAGAGATTGTCGGCGTTGATGCTTAGATTGCTTCCTCCCTTGGTCGGATTTTGGTTCAGTGGTATTGTGAGATGAAGCGGCCCGGACCAACATTACTCGTACGCTTACGAGAGACCGGTTCCCTCGACGCAACTTGTTGCCTAGATGGCTTACGGGTGGCATTTTCTCTCACTTAATTGGATCGGATTCGACAAAGGCGGTCCTTGAGAAGGTTGAAAAGCAAATTATGTATCACCGTTGTGGTTTATGCGTAGGTGAGAATCGTTCTTGCTAGAAACCCGTAGCAGCCACGTAAAAATGCAACAACAATTAGAGGACATCTAACTTGTTTTTGCAGGGTATGTTGTGATGTGATATGGCCAATTACATGATGTGATATATGTGATGTATGAGAAGATCATGTGATGTACAGAATTTCATGACTTGCATGTCGATGAGTATGGCAACCGGCAGGAGCCATAGGGTTGTCTTTAATTATTGTATGACCTGCGTGTCAATCATTAGGCGCTATGTAATGCTTTACTTTATCGCTAAACGGTAGCAATAGTAGTAGAAGCATGGTGGGCGCGACAACCCCGATGGCGACACGTTGATGGAGATCAAGATGATGGAGATCATGGTGTCATGTTGGTGACGATGGAGATCATGCCGGTGCTTTCATGATGGAGATCAAACCACAAGTTCATGGCCATATCATGTCGCTTATGATTTGCATGTGATGTTAATCCTTTTAGGCACCTTGTTTTGCTTAGGACGACGGTAGCATTATAAGGTGATCCCTCGCTTAAATTTCAAGATGAATTGTGTTCTCCCCGAGTGTGCACCATTGCGAAAGTTCATCGTGTTGAGACACCACGTGATGATCGGGTGTGATAGACTCTACGTTCACATACAACGGGTGCAAGCTAGTGTTGCACACGCAGAACACTCGGGTTAAACTTGACGAGCCTAGCATGTACAGACATGGCCTCAGAACGCAAGAGACCGAAAGGTCGAACATGAGTCATATAGTAGATATGATCAACATGATAATGTTCGCCATTGTAACCACCTCAACTCACGTGATGATCGGACTTGAGTTGGTGAATTTGGATCATGTATCACTCGGATGACCGGAGGGATGTCAATTTGAGTGGGAGTTCTTAAGTAATATGATTAATTGAACTCATTATCATGAACATAGTCAGTAGTGTCTTTGCAAAACTGTGTTGTAGATTACTAGCTCACGATGTAGCTCCCTTGAATTTTTATATGTTCCTAGAGAAATAGAGTTGAAAGATGATGGTAGCAATATTGCGGATTGGATCCGTGATCTGAGGATTGTCCTCGTTGCTGCACAGAAGGCTTATGTCCTTAATGCACCGCTCGGTGCGCCGACCCCTCTAGCGTCGTCTATAGATGTTGTGAACATATGACTGGTACGTGATGATGACTACTTGATAGTTTAGTGCGGCATGCATTATGGCTTAGAATCGAGGCTTCGAAAAACATATGAGATGTTCTAAGAGCTGAAATTAGGATCTCAGGCTCGTGCCCGTGTTGCGAGATATGAGATCTCCAACAAGATTCTTTGCCTGCAAGATGAACGAGAATAGCTCAATCGTTGAGCATGTGCTCAGATTGTCTGGGTGCTACAATCACTTGAATCGAGTGGGAGTTCATCTTCTAGATAAGATAGTGATTGATATAGTTCTCCAAGTCACTTTCACTAAACTACTAGAACTTGGTGATGAACTATAAAATGTCAGGGATAGAATTAATGATCCCTGAGCTGTTCGCGATGTTCGACACCGCGAAGGTAGAAATCAAGAAGTGTTGATGGTTAGTATAACCACTAGTTTCGAGAAGGGCAAGGTCAAGGAGGGAAACTTCATGGATGGCAAGTCAGTTGCTGCTCGAGTGAAGCAACCCAAAGTTGAACCCAAACCCAAGACTAAGTGCTTCAATTATGAGGAGAGAGGTCGCTGAAGCAGAACAACCCTAGATACTTGGTAGATAAGAAGGCTGGCAACGTCGACAGAAGTATATTTGATATACGTGTTATTGATGTGTACCTTGCTTGTACTCCTAGTAGCACCTGGGTATTGGATACCGGTTCGATTGCTAAATGTTAGTAACTCGGAATAAAAGCTACGGAATAAACGGATACTAGCTAAGTGTGAGATGACGATGTGTGTTGGAAAAGTTTCCAAGGTTGATGTGATCAACATCGCACGCTCTCTCTACCTTCGAGATTAGTGACGAACCTATATAAATGTTATTTGGTGTTTTTTGCGTTGAGCATGAACGTGATTAGATCATGTTCATTGCAACACGGTTATTCATTCAAGTTAGAGAATAATGGTTATTCTATTTACATGAATAATACCTTCAATGGTCATGCACCCAGTAAGAATGGTTTGTTGAAACTTGATCATAGTAATACACATGTTCAAAACATTGATGCCAAAAAGATACAAAGTTAATAATGATGGTACCACATACTTGTTATAAAGCGCATAAAGAAACTCCATGCTGATGGATCTTTGGACTCATTCGATCTCGAATCGGTTGAGACATGCGAACCATTCCTCTTGGTCAAGATAACTAAGGACCCCGTTTTCTGTTTTGATGAAGCGGGCAAGTGATTTATTGGAAATGATACATGTTGATGTATGCAATCCAATGAGTCTTGTAGCATGCGATGGATATCATTATTTTCTTACCTTCACTGATGATTTGAGTAGATATAGTGTATATTTACTTAATGAAACACAAGTCTGAATCGTTTGAAAGGTTCAAGCAAATTCAGAGTGAAGTTTAAGATCATCGTGACAAGAAGATAAAAATGTTTGTGATATGATCGTGGAGGTGAATATCTGAGTTACGAGTTTGGCATATAACTTTAGACAAATGTGAAAGTTGTTTCACAACTCACGCCACCTGGAACACCATAGTGTGATGGTGTGTCCGAACGTCATAGTCATGCTCTATTGGATATGGTGCATGCTATGATATTATAGTTTTGTTACTATAATTTTGGGGTTATGCATTAGAGACAACTACATTCGCTTTAAATAGGGCACCATCTAAATCCTTTGAGATGACACCGTGTGAACTATGGTTTGATAGAAACCTAAGCTGTCATTTTTTAATGTTTGGGGCTGCGACGTGTGTGTGGAAAATGTTTTCACCTAATGAGCTCGAACCCAAAGCGGACAAATGCATCTTCATAGAATACCCTAAGAACAGTCGGGTGAACCTTCTATCTCAGATCCAAGCATAAAATGTTTGTTGCTAAAACTGGGTCCTTTCTCGAGAAAGGGTTTCTCTTGAAAGAATTGAATGGGAGGAGGATAGAACTTGATGAGGTTATTGAACCTCTGCTTCAACCAGAAAGTAACGCAGCGTAGAAAGATGTTTCTGTGAAGCCTACGTCAGTTGAAGAGGAAGTTAATGATGATGATCATGAAGCTTCGGATCAAGTTACTATCGACCTACAAGGAAAATAGAACTTGATGAGGTTATTGAACCTTTATTTCAACCAGAAAGTGGCGCAGCGCAGGACGATGTTTCTGTGAAGCCTACATCAGTTGAAGAGAAAGTTAATGATGATGATCATGAAGCTTCGGATCAAGTTACTATCAAACTTCGTAGGTCGACAAGGACGTGTACTGCTACTGAGCGGTACGACAACCCTGTCTTGGAGCTCATGTTGTTGGACAACGATGAACCTGCGAACTTGGAGAAGCGATGATGGGCCCAAAAACCAACAAATGGTTAGAGGCCATGAAATCCGAGAAAGGATCCATGTATGAAAACCAAGTATAGACTTTGGTGGACTTGCTCATTGGACGGCAGGTCGTTAAGTACAAATGGATCTTTAAAACGAAGACAGACGCTGATGGTGAATGTCACCATTTATAAAGCTCGACTTGTCGCTAAGAAGTTTCCGGCAAGTTCAAGGAGTTGACTGCGATGAGACTTTCTCTCGTAGCGATGCTAAAGTCTGTTAGAATTATGTTAGCAGTTGCTGCATTTTTCAATTATGAAATCTGGCAGATGGATGCCAAAACATCGTTTCTTTTCTTGAGGAAAGGTTGTATGTGATACAACCAGAAGGTTTTGTCTGTCCTAAGGATGCTAAAAGGTGTGCAAGCTTCAGTGATCCTTCTATGAGCTGAAGCAAGCATCTCGGAGTTGGAATATACACTTTGATGAGGTGATTAAAGTTTTTTGAGTCTATACAAAGTTTACGAGAAACTTGTATTTACAATAAAGTGAGTGGGAGCACTGTGGAGTTTCTGATAAGCATATGTGGTTTACATATTGTTGATCGGAAATGATATAGAATTTCTGGAAAGCATAAAGGGTTGTTTGAAAAGAGTTTTTCAAAGGAAGACCTGGATAAAGCTACTAATTGTTGAGCATCAAGATCTATAGAGATAGATCAAGATACTTGATGAGACTTTCAATGAGTACATACCTTGACAAGATTTTGAAAGAGTTCAAAATGGATCAGTCAGAGAAAGAGTTCTCGCCTAATTTGTAAGGTATAAAGTTGAGTAAGACTCAATGCCCAGTGACTGCAGAAGATAGAGAAAAGATGAGTGTCATCCCCTATGCTTCAGCCATAGGCTCTATTATGTATGCAATGTTGTGCACAAAGACCCGATGTCAGCCTTGCCATAAGTATGGCCGAAAGGTTTCAAAGTGATCCTGGAATGGAGCACTGGACACCGGCCAAGATTATCCTTAGTAACTAAAAGACTAAGGAGATGTTTCTCGATTATGGAGGTGATAAAGAGTTCGTCGTAAAGAGTCACGTCGATGCAAGCTTTAACACCAATCCGGATGACTCGTAGTAGCAATCTGGATACGTCTAGTGGAGCAGCCATTTGGAATAGTACCAAGTGGAGTGTGGTAGCAGTGTTTACAGTTTGGCATAGAGATTTGCAAAGTACACATGGATCTGAATCTCGCAGACCCATTGACTATAAACCTCTCTCACATGCAAAGCATGATCGAGCCCCAGAACTCATTGGTTGTTAGATTCATAACAATGTGTATCACATGGTGATGTGAACTAGATTATTGACTCTAGTGCAAGTGGGAGACTGTTGGAAATATGCCCTAGAGGCAATAATAAATTAGTTATTATCATATTTCCTTGTTCATTATAATCGTTTATTATCCATGCTATAATTGTATTGATCGGAGACTTAGATGCATGTGTGGATACATAGACAAAACCATGTCCCTAGTATGCCTCTAGCAAACTAGCTCGTTGATCAAAAGATGATTAAGGTTTCCTAGCCATGGACATGAGATGTCATTTGATAACGGGATCACATCATTAGGAGAATGATGTGATGGACAAGACCCAAACTACAAACGTAGCATATGATCGTGTCAGTTTATTGCTACTGTTTTCTGCATGTCAAGTATATGTTCCTATGACCATGAGATCATGCAACTCACAGACATCGGAGGAGTGCCTTGTGTGTATCAAACGTCGCAACGTAACTGGGTGACTATAAAGGTGCTCTACAGGTATCTCCGAGGGTGTCTGTTGGGTTGGCATGGATCAAGACTGGGATTTGTTACTCCGTGTGACGGAGAGGTATCTCAGGGCCCACTCGGTAATACAACATCACAACAAAGCCTTGCAAGCAATGTGACTAAGTGTTAGCCACGGGATCTTGTATTACAAAACGAGTAAAGAGACTTGCCGGTAACGAGGTTGAACTAGGTATGGAGATACCGATGATCGAATCTCGGGCAAGTAACATACCGAAGAACAAAGGGAACGTTATACGGGATTGACTGAATCCTTGACATAGAGGTTCGATCGATAAAGATTTTCGTAGAATATGTAGGAACCAATATGGACATCCAGGGCCCGCTATTAGTTATTGACCGTAGAGGTGTCTCGGTCATGTCTACATAGTTCTCGAACCCGCAGGGTCTGCACAGTTAAGGTTTGGTGATGTTTCGGTAGAATAGAGTTATGTATGGTGGTTACCGAAGTTTGTTCGGAGTCCCGGATGAGATCCCAGACGTCACAAGGAGCTCCGGAATGGTCCGGAGGTAAAGATTCATATATAGGAAGTCCTGTTTTGGTCGCCGGAAAAGTTTTGGGCTTATCGGTAGTGTACCAGGAGTGTCGGTAGTGTACCGGGAGACCTTCGGGAGGGGTATTTCGACCCAAGAGGCTTCATGGGCTGTGGGAGAGTGAATATCAGCCCTTAGTAGGCTGGTGGAAACTGCCACACAAGGCCCATGTGGCTGGAGAAGAAAACCCAATAGGAAAAGGTGGAAAAGGGAAAAAAAAAAGGGATGAATCCTAGTCCTACTAGGATTGGAGGAGAGTCCTCCAATCCTAATAGGTTCGGCCAACCCTATGGGTCCTTGGCCCTTGCGCCAGCCCTCCACCTCCCTCCCTCCTATATATAGTGGTGGTATTGGGTGTTTTGCACTAGATTTTACGACCACGTGCTACCCGTTTCACCGGTGCTCCTCTAGATTGGATTTCCGCAGTGCTTAGGCGAAGCCCTGCCGGAATTGCTCCACCACCATCGCCGGAGCGCCGTCACGCTGCCGGTGAACTCTTCTTCCTCTCCACTTCCTCTTGCTGGATCAAGACGGTGGAGATCGTCATCAAGCTGCACGTGTGCTGAACGCGGAGGTGTCGTCCGTTCGGCGCTAGATCGGAAGGACCGTGATCAAGATCGCGAGACAGTTCGTGACGAGTTCGCGGGACGGATCGTGATGAGGTCATGGGACGGATCATAATGAGATCGCGGTACGGATCGTGATGAGATCGCGGGACGGATCGTGATGAGATCGCGGGACGGATCGTGATGAGTTTGCGGGACGGATCGTGATTGGATCGTGGGACGGATCGTGATGTGATCGCGGGACGCTCGACGATTTGGATCGCGAAGATGTTCGACTACACCAACCGCGTTTCTTAACGCTTCCCGCTTAGCTATCTACAAGGGTACGTAGATCCACTCTCCCTCTCGTAGATGCTCATCACCATGGATAGATCTGCGTGTGCGTAGGAAAAATTTTGTTTCCCATGCAACATAACCCAACAGCGGGTGCCCATGCGATGGGTGGCCGTGTGGTTCATCAGGCCTTGGTCTGACTTGAACAACCCATGCCTCACGATCAGGTCAAAGTAGTACTTGTTGAACATGTCCGACGTGTGGTTGTCGAGGTTCTGCTTCAGGGGATACCTGGCCAAACGGGCCGGCCTTGCACGACATGGCCCATCCCATCGTAAATGGGCCTGGCGTGACACAGCCCGCCTAGGCACGAATATTAGCCGGACCATGCCGAGCCGGCCCAGGCATGGCCTATTTACTAAACGGGCCGACACGTTGGCTCGTTTAGCATGCTATGCTGCATATTTTTAGCCCGTTGGGTTCATTTTTAAGCCTATTGGGCTATATTTTAGGTATATATATAAAAACTTCTAAAAATACATAAAAATTATTAAACGGGTCGTGGCGTATCGGCCTGCGTGCCTAGCCTTCAGATCCAGTCACGGCCCAAGGCGTGCCACATGTCGGGCTTGACCGCCCATGGCATGCCGTGCCTCCGTGCTTATGGGCCGGCCCGAAAAGCATGGCCCGTTTGGCAAGGTATACTTCAGGGTGCCTTCGGGGGAGTCCTTGGCAAACTTATTTCGCAACATCTTGGCGAACTTGTTGATGGCTGGGCTCGTGTCGAAGGCCAGCTTCGCGTACCGATGTCTCCAACGTCATTTGCTTCACCCGGTCTTCATTAACGCCGTCGATTTGAGTCAGGTGGCGTCGCGTATCGATATGTCCAACGTCATCTGCTTTGTTCGGTCTTCACTAATGTTGTTTCAACAACATTGCTCCAGGAGCATCTACAGCTATGAAGGAACAATACTAGTGTTGTGATCTGCTTGTGTCTTTAATTATGGTTGTTGTTACATGTATGATGCTATTGTGCATGCTTTCCTTTTTATCTAGTATGCTAGACTGTTGCAAGCTTATAATAATTTTAGTCATGATTTATATTCCGAAATTAGTCACAAAACTGCCTAATTTTCTAACAATCTAAAAAGATTGTAGGAAATTTTTTGAGTCAACTATGACTTAATTCGTTGATGCACTAAGGCCGTATAAGTTTACTGGTGTGCACTTCAAGAGGTGGCATTTGAAATCCATGCTCTATCTTATTGCTCTGAAAGTTTTGCACCTTGGTAGTGATATGCCAGAGGGAATGACTGATGAAGATTAGAGGATATTCCGGGAAGCCAATATTATCTTTGTGGGATGCTTTTGAGGGATGTGTACATGCACATACAAGATATGAAATATCTGAGATGCACTGGATGCTAAAATCGATGCAACAAATGCAAAAGTAAACTATATAACGATGCAATACACCAGACTTGGCTCATCAGCGAGGAAGACGACACCAGGCCCGCGAGAGGGACCACAAGGCCCACCATAAATCCAGCGACATGAGGGAGCCCGGATAAAAGGATACGCGTCCCGATCATCTTGGTCCTCACGGTGATAGCGACGGCTACCCTGGATTGCATTTCCATTTGTAAAACTCTAGGATCCACCGTATATACAAGGGGAGGATAGGGGGCTCTCATTCCCGTCTACTCTCTAGAACTAATCTCGGTAGGTAGAAATGTTCAAGATTTTCAAAAATATTAACGATTTTCAAAATATATACAATTTAGTTAAAAAAAGTTTGCGTATTTTAAATATGTACACAATTATATATAAAAATGCTTACAATTTTTTTTAATGATTTCAGACAAATGTTCATAAAATTTGGAATGAAGTACAAACAATAAAACTAAAATTGTAAAAAATGAACATGAAAAAGAATGAAAAAAGAAAGGAAAGAATAAGTGTGAAAAAAGGAAAAATAAATAATAAAACAAATGCCAGTAACCTGGAAAAGCTAGTTGGACCGAGAAAATTTTGGCTCATAGATATTGATGCACCCATTGTTAAAATACACATATTAAAATGTTAAAACAATTCGAGAAAAAATCCCGCATGTGGCTGCTGGGGAATCCACGCCTGCTCCACATCTTGACGTTGGTTTTTCAATTTTGCTAGTCTCATTTGTATACATGGATGTGATGGAAGATCAGCTCTGCAGCCGCACGTGGAGGCGCATGACTGGAAGCTGGACTCGACCGATGAGATGTATTTTTCTTGCTTTCTTTTTTCCTTCTTACTGCAGGAGGATGTGGAAATCGTATGCTTTCTTCTATGTATGACGCTACTGTGCATGTTTTCCTCTTCATCTAATATGCTATACGGTTGTGCGCTGATAATAGTTTTAATCATGATTTATATTCCGGAACTAGTCACAAAATTGCTTAATTTTCTACCTTATTGTAGGAAAAATTTCGAGTAAACTATGGCTGGATTCGCTGACGCACTAAAGCCGTATAAGTTTACGGATGTGCACTTCAAGAGGTGGCAAGTAAAATTCTGGCTCTGTCTTATTGCTCTGAATTTTTTTGCATGTTGGTAGTGGCATGCCAGAGAGAATCACGGATGAAGATTAGAGGATATTCCGGCAAGCCAATGTTATATTTGTGGGATGCGTGATGAGTGATGTGTACATGCATATACATGATGGAAAGATATCTGACATGCACTAAATGCTAAAATCGATGCAACAAATGGAGAGAGTGAACTATATGGCAATGCAATACACCAAGGGTGGCTCATCAGCGAGGAGCCCGACAATAGGCCTGCCAGAGGGACAAAAAGGCCTACCATAAACCTAACGACATGAGGCAGACCGGATAAAAGGATATTCGTCCCCTGATCATCTAGGGTAGCGGATCGCATCTACCTTTATAAAACTCTAGGCTCCATCGTATATATAAGGGGATGCTAGGGACTCTCATTCCCATCTACTCTCTCGTAGAACTACTTTTGGTAAAAACTCAACATCTCTTTGTAATCCCTCGCACGAGGTATACCCACCATGAATGACAATATCAACAAGGACGTAGGGTATCACTCCACCATGGAGGCCTGAACCTGGATAAGTATCCTTTGTGAGATCCGATCCATGACTTCTAGCTACGTAGCGTACTCTATCGAGCGTACTGATGGAAATCTGCTCCATTAGTTCACATGCCAGGCACGGGATGCGTTGGCTGGAGACCGCGATATCTCTTCAAATTCACGAGCTTCTTTTAAATTCATGAAAACTCTAGAAATCATTCAAATTATTTCAAAATTTGCAAACTTCTTCCGAATCTGCAGAATCCGTGTACTTTTTTTTAAATCTCTAGAGTTATTCAATGTTGTGATATTTTGGTGAAGTCAATGGGTCAAGTGTCAATTGGTAAAGTCAATGCTTGGTGAATCAAGTCGATGGCCAACGGGTTAAGTCAATAGAACAAACAACGAGATTGAGGAAAACTCCTATTTCGCGCGCGGGTCGCTGAGCAGCGGAAATTCCAATTAGCCGCTCCTTGCGGCAATTTTGAGGGGGCGACACACATGGGCTTCGATGAGCGTTCGAATAAGCGATTCCGATTTTGGGAATCTTCTAGGTGGTTCTTAGCCGGTATTTCTGGTTTTGGGAACCTTCAAGAAGGTTCCTGAACTGGTTTTTTTATCCCCCCTTTTAATCTTATTGTTTCTTTTCTTTTTCTGTTTCTTTTTTGTTTTAATGTTTTCTTTTGTTTTCCTGTTTTCTCTTCTTCTCTTTGACCTTTTTTTTCTTTTTCATGTTGCTATTTTTGAAAAATTACAAATATTTATTTGAAATTTAATTACATGTTCTCGTTTTTCAAAGTTTGCAACCAATTTTAAAAAATGTTCAGGAATTTTACTTTATTTTCTCTCTTTCAAATTTCGTTCACAATTTCAAAAAATATCCGTCTTTCAAATATTCAAGAAAATGTTCTCCTTTACAAACTTTGATCACATTTTCAATAAATGTTAAGTAATTTCAGGAAAAGATGTTCTCTTCCTCAAATAAAATATTCATATTTTCGGAAAATGTTATCCAGAAATTTAAAAAAATATGAACATTTTTATATTACTGTTTCCATTTATTGTAATTTTTTATTTTTGCTGGTTCTCATTTCTCCCTTCTTAATTTTTGCAATCTTTTTCGTTTTTATTTTCATTTTTTAATTTCATTTTCTTTTAAAAATGTCCGTGTGTTTCAAAACTGTTGCTATTTTTTTTACATTCTTGTTTTATAATTTATTGAGGAGTTCCAAAAAGTGTTCATGTTTCCAAACATTGTTCAGGTTTTCAAATTTCTTTGGGAGTTACAAAACACGTTCTTGTTTCTAAAAATTGTTCTCATTGTAAACAAATGTTCGGAAAATAGCAAAATATTTCCCTGTAATCAATTTTTTTCTGGAGTTTCAAAAAATGTTCTCTTTTGGAAAAAAAAGTCGCATTTTCAATTTTATTAGGAATCTATTTTATCATGTTTTACGAAATGTACTTATATTCAAAAAAGTTTTATGATTTTCAAACAATGTTCATGTTTTTAGTAAATGTTTTGAGTGAAAAGTGTTCACGTTTCATTAGGCATTCATTTTACAAAAATCATATTTTATTTATAAACATGAACAATGTTTGCAATCCTGAATATTTTTCAAAAAAGCAAAGGATTTCTGAAGTTTTTGAAGATATTTTATAAAATACGAACAAGTTCTGGAAACATGACCATTGGTTTTTAATTTGCAAAAATAAATTGAAAACAAGATTTGTTTTTTTTGAATTTTCGAACAAATTTCAGAATTGAGAACATTTTTTGTAACTTCAAAAACAAATCATCAAAAACACAAAAAGAAAAAATGAAGAAGAAAATGTTTAGATCTTCGTTGGTATTGGTTCTTATAGTCTTGCGCTAATAAGTTAGTAACTCTCATAATCTAGGGTGGTTATCATGATAAGATTCTTTGCTCGAGGTCTCTTGTTTGATCCTCGGTATTGCTCGATTATTTTGCGAATTTATAGTCACTACAGTACTCGATCGCTGGCACATCGCTCGTTCGCTAGTGGCCCGGCCCATTCGGGGTAGTCTGTGCGTTTGCCACATAGGCTGCCGCAATAAACAGCAGATAGGACGTCCCCTCGACAGCGACCTAGTGCGCGCCCTCCAGTCGGGAAAACCTATTCGCATGGAGGAACTAATTAGCGAGCATTTCTTCAGGAGCCTCCCAGCAATCACTCTCATACGCCATCACTTGACGCGTTCTCAGCCGCTACCACTTGTCGCGTTCTGAATGTTCCCTCGGATTTCTTTTTTTATTTTTCCGCACGCGTTTTTGGCTTTTTAGATTTTTTTTTCCATTTTTTTTGTGTTCCAGGTTTTCACCGGTATTTCTTAGCTTTTGGACGATTTAATTTTTTTGGGAAAAAACATGATTTTTTTTGTTTTTTGCGACAAGCACGGTTTTGCTTTCGTCAGAGGTACGACCATGTCTCTCGTAAAGGAAAAAAAATGCTTTTTTTGATTTTTTTTGCGAGAGACATGATTTTGCTACCGCGAGAGGAACGGTTTTACCTTCGTGAGAGGCATAGCCTTGTCTTTCGGAAAGGGGAAAAAACTAGTTTTCTTTGCGAGAAGCACAATTTTGCTTCTGCGAGAGGCACCATTTTGCATTCGCGAGAGGCACAGCCATGCCTCTCGGAAAGGGGAAAAACTCGTTTTCTGTTTTTTTTCTATCGCGTGAGGCACGGTTTCTTTTCTCCGTTTTGAAAAATAATTTATCAAAACCTATCAACATGGGATCTGGTTTTGAAGATCTCGACGCGAGAAACCCAATGGTGAATATGGTTCGAGATTTGGACGGGCGATTTAAGAGATAAAACGTTTTGAAAGTATGAATCTAGAAAAAAGACAAATCTCTCAGGTTGCGACAAGTGGCACACAAGCAGTGCACCATTTGTCGCAATCTGTGGGTGAAAGTGATCTTTAAGAGGTATACTCATAAATTAGTGATTTTATTATTCGCCACATTTCACGGTGAATTGTCGAGGATGCGCACACACCCCGATCGATTTGGCTCGTCCAGTTTCGTTAACCACCGGTTTTGGGAACCTTCTAGGAGGTTCTCTGAACCGGTTTTTTTACCATTTTTTACTTTTTTCATTTTTCTCTTTCTGATTTTGTCTTCTTTCTTTTCTATTTTTTGTTTCTTCTTTTTCCAATTTTCCAAGGTTACTTTATCTTTTTCAAACGAACTTCTTATTCGACAATTGTTCTTAAAGTTTCGAACATTTCTAGCATTTATAAAAATATTATAAATTCCAAATAATTTTAGTTTTTCATAATTATTCATCACATCAAAAAATATTTGTAATTTTCAAAAACTGTTCCATAGTTTTTAAAAAAATGCTCGAGATTTTCAAAACATGTTTGATTTTCGAAAAATGTTATTGTTTTAGTTTTCATTTTTTTCATTTCCTTTTTCCTTTTTCATTTTCCCATATCTTTTGTTTGACATTTTATAAGTTTTATTTGAATTAAAAAATGTTCTCTTGTTCAGAAGTTTGTTCACAATTTATATTTAAATGATTGTGATTCAAAAATGAATCAGAGATTGCAAAAAATATTATTGCTTTTAAAAATGTTCGTATTTGAAAACCTATTCTAGTATTTGAGAAAACTGCATGAGTTATAAAACAATTCCGTGTTTTGAAACAAAAATCATGGATTTAAGAATATGTTTTTGTGTTTCAAAAAGATATCATGAGTTCATAAGTATATTTGTTAAAATTTTAAAATCATAAAAAACAATTTATGAAACGTCCAAACAAATTTGAAAAGACGAATACTTTCCGAAAGGTGACCATGTTTTCTAAACATGCCGATATTTTCTGAACTTTTAAATTATAATAATAAAAGGAATTTTTTTGAGCTTCTGGATTTTGTTTAAAAGTTTGAAAAGAATCTAAATTTTGTTGATAAAAAGGGAGGGAAAAGGGGTTAATAATAAATAGAAAATGGACTAACTAACAGAAAAAAAATGAAAAGAAAAAAGAATCAGAAAACACTACAGTACTAGCGCGCCTCGTGGGCTGATCGAGGTCGCTGCCTAGGTGTCCGTCGAGCGGTCACCTCCCAGTCCTCCATCGCATGCTTTTGGGTCGTTTTTTCTTTTGAGCTAAGTTTTTGGGTCGGTTAATATGGGGCGTGGCGCCTTGTCTTTAATTTATTATTGATATGAAAACAATTCTGCCTTTAAAATAATAGTTGGGATTTGAAAGTGAAAACTGAATGAAAATCCAATCACAAATTCGCAAAATTGCTCGTAAGTTTGATTTTTTTTTTCTGGTATTCAATATATGTTGCGAAACTTGAAAGAAAATGTTCGCTAATTAAAAAATGTTCACGAATTCAGAAAATTAGAATTATTCTGGAAAAATGTTCGTGGGGTAAAGAATGGTCATGAATAGTTTTTAAAATGTTCACAATTGTTTTTAATAAATTATAAAACAAATTCATGGATTCAATTTGTTTTGTTGATTCAGAAAATCTTCATGAATTCGGTAAACAATTAATTCATTATAAAAGATGTGTATCAAACAAAACTGTTCATGAATTTATAAAATCGTTCCCAAAACTTGTCTTTCTCCATTCAAATAATGCTCGCTGATTCAAAAAAAAATTCACAATTCCCTAAAAAATATTCGTGACTTTAAGAAAAAGGAACAAGAATTTGGAAAATGTTAACAATTTTAGAAATGTTCACAAATTAGTATAAAAACTGTTTGGGAATTTGAAAGATGTCCACAATTATATATAGAAAATACTCACATTATTTTGTTGATTCCAGATAAATGTTCACTAGATTTGGGATGGAGTACGAAGAATAAAACTAACAATATAATAAGCTAACATGAAAAGTATTGAAAAAAGAAAGGAAAGAACGAGTATGAAAAGACTGAAAATTGCGGGCCGACTCATTAGCTGCATCGCTCGACCAATTTGCTCGCACCGAGTCCAGTCGCTGCGCTTGATCAATTGTTTTTTTTTCATTTTGTTTTCGGTTGTTTCCGTTTTTTGTTTTCTGTTGTTTTTTATTCGGTTTTATTTGTTTTTTAACTGGTTTTATTTGATTTTTTCTTCATAATGTTTTTTTCCTTTTCTTTATTTTTGCAGCCCTTTTGTTTTCTTTTTTTTTTCCTTTTTTATGCTTTATTTATTTCTTTCTTCGGGTTTTTTAGTTTCTATGTTTTTTCTTTTTGTTTCATTGTCAGGTTTTTTAGTTTCTATGTGTTTCTTTTTTTCTTTTTCCATCACATGAATGATTTGTCATACATGTTGTATATTTATTGTATACATGCAAAACAATTTTTATACTTGTATTTTTTTTAAAATACATGTTTAACAATTTAATCAAAAAATGTTTATAAAATATAGGGGGAGTGTTGATCCTAGTGTGTGCGCCTTGCAATACAAAGCATATCTATAGAATGCACACATCTAGGGGGAGCCTAGCTATATTTGATAGATCTTAGGTTTGCATATGCTCATTATATCTTTTTGTGCACATCCCGTTTTGTCATCAATCCACCAAAGAGGGGGAGATTGTAAGGGCATATTTCTCCTTAAGTGATTTTGGTGATTGATGACAATTCCTTTGCAGACTAATCATGTGCATTGAGCATTTCAGATATCTCATGTCTAGGCACAAGACGATTCGGTGCCCCTCGGAGCTTATTGAAGACGGTTGTTCTCTACGTTTCCTTTCGGTGGATTTGAGTCGTAGGAAAGCCGTACTATTAAGAGGGGGTCCGCTTCGGAAAGGTTTGGGAGGAATCAACACGTACACATCTATCCTGTTTGCACCACCTTTCCTCTACTTCGATGGAGCACTAGCTGTTTTCCTCTTCTGTGCAAAGTGTAGCCTGCGGGGTACTTGTGTTCAATGGCCAGCGGTAGTACCGCTCAAGGGAGCGGTAGTACCGCAGGAGCCCGCGATAGTACCACTCAGGGAGGCGATAGTACCGCTGGCCCCTGCCCTAATACGCACGCCTATGGTACTAGGCACAAATGTAATTTTTTTACATCCGCCCTAGTACGATAGTACCGTGATGCAGTTACGGTACTACCGTGCCGGACTTCGCAGGTTTGTCCTCAGCGGAGGTAGGCACGGAAGTAATTTTTTACTTCCGTGCACCACCAAGTGTCGGTCTCTACCGACCGTGCGGTAGTACCGCATGGGCTCGCGGTAGTACTGCTCCGGCAGTTCTATCGCTAGCTGCCTAGTGCATTTGGCCTGAGATTGATACTCCCGTGCGAGCGGTAGTACCGCAGGTCTCAGTGGTAGTACCGCAAACCCTTGCGGTAGTACCGTGGTCTGCTACGGTAGTACCGCGTCACGCGGGGCTGAGGGTGGGGATAACGGTTGGATCCTTTCCCCCACTATAAAAGGGAGGTCTTCTTCCTCAAGAATATTACCTCTTCCTTCCCAAAACTCCATTGTTGCTCAAAGCCCCATTTTAGCCCGATCTCTCTCCCTAGCCAATCAAACTTGTTGATTTTCTAGGGTTTGGTTGAGAAGGCCCAGATCTACACTTCCACCAAGAGAAATTTGATTCCCCCCACTAATCCCTTGCGGATCTTGTTACTCTTAGGTGTTTGAGCACCCTAGACGGTTGAGGTCACCTCGGAGCCACATTCCATTGTGCTGAAGTTTCCTGGTGTCGTTGGGAGCCTCCAATTCAGTTGTGGAGATTGCCCCAACCTTGTTTGTAAAGGTTCGGTCTCCACCTTCAAGGGCACCAATAGTGGAATCACGGCATCTCGCATTGTATGAAGGCATGAGGAGAATACAGTGTCCCTAGTGGCTTCTTGGGGAGCATTGTGCCTCCACACTGCTCCAACGGAGACGTACTTCCTCACAAGGGAAGGAACTCCGGTAACACATCCTCGTCTCCACCGGCTCCACTTTTGGTTATCTCGTACCTTTACTTCTTGCAAGCTATTATTGTGTTGTAAACCTTGCTTGCTTGTGTACTTGTTGTGTTTAGCATCATATAGGTTATTCACCTAGTTGCACATCTAAGCAACTTATTTGATGCTACGCCTAAATTGTTAAGGAAAAGTTAAAAAGTGTTAGTTGACTATTCACCCCCTCTAGTCAACCATATCGATCCTTTTAATTGGTATCAGAGCCACATCTCTTTATTAAGGGTTTCACCACCCAAAGAGTATGTCTGGCGAAGAGGAGCGTGTGGGAGAACTTCCCGAGGCCGTGGGAGTGAACACGGTCTGATGCGAGGATTTGAATGAGGCCTTGTCCTTACTCAAATCCTCCATGGCGACCGAGGTTCAATCCATGTTCAAAGATTTCCTTAATACTCTTAAAGTGTCTACCGATGCGGTGCAAGTGGTCAAACTTACTAACTCGACATCGGATGTCAACTCCGGTAAGGAGGGGGACTAGTGCTGACAAGGATAATCATTCTCGAGGAGTTAATGGTTCGGGGATCTTTTCCTCAGTTCCCCCTCCCGTGCTCTATGGAGGACCGGTGCATCCACCTCATATAGTTAATCTTGGTCCTCCTCCTAAACTTGTTAAGAATGATTTTGCTAACTAGGTTTTCAGTATCAAGTCCCATTTAGATCGCAGCTCAATTAATCTCATGAGAGTCATTGAAGAAGGATACTATCCTCATGATCCACACAATCTTAATCCAAGAGAACAAGCGGATAAACAACTAAATTCTTCCGCCTTGTTCATACTCCAAGCCGCTATTCCTACTGAAGACCTACCTCACCTGCAACCCTTCACTGTTGGTAAAGAGTGTTGGGAACACATCATCTCCATGTACAAGGGCAGTTCAAGCATTCAACGGTCAAACTGTGAAGTTGTCCTTGATCAGTCAGATGAGTTTGTGATGATAGAGGATGAGGAACCGCGTGAGCTCTATAAAAGAGTGACCGCTCTCGCTGTTTCCCTCAAGGATCATGGCAGAAAGGATGTGGATGATACCTAGATCAAGCGCAAGTTTCTGAAGGCCATCATGCCCTACAACAAGGCCATGTCCGCTGTCATCCGTCAAAGGCCGGACTTTCACACCTTGTCTTCTGGTGATGTGTTGAATGAATTTATTGCAATGAACATCCTAAACACGATAGCTGACAATGCTCTCACTCGCATTCAGCGGTCAAAGAAATCCTCTCCCAATATTGCTTTGAAGGCCAAGGTCAGTCAAGAGGAAGAAGAAGAAGAAGAGGGTTGCCCCGAGGACACCAAATATGCTTATCATGAGCACATGGCTCTTGCGTCTAGACAATTTTGGGGCAACAAGAGAAACACAAGGCCCAACTTCTCCAAGAACTACTCAAATGGGTCAAAGGGCAAGCAACGTGTGAGAACATGCTATAACTGTGGTAATGTGAGTCACTTTGTGGTGGATTGCCCATATGAGAAGAGGGAAGACAATGGTGGCAAGCTCATTCGCAAAGATAAGGCCAAGTCCTTCCCCAACAAAACCAACTTCACCAAGAAGGATCCTCACAAAGTATTGGTGGCTCAAGAAGAGTATGCCTCGGATGATGATGTTGATGATGAAGACACAAGAGGTGAAGGAATGGCAATGGCATCCGTGGCAATTGCTTCCTCTACCCCAACAAAGGTGTCACTCTTCGATGCCCCCAATGAGAACATCGTCGCGAGGTGCCTCATGGCTAAAGGTATCACTAAGGTAACCTCCAACGCCAAAACCTCAACCATTAAGACTTCTATTTCTTCCACTCCGTCTCTAGAATGTGTGGATGAACATGAGGAGGCGAAAGAGGACAAACATGAGTTTGACAAATTCATGTGTAAACTCAAGGGAGAGTCCAAGAAGCACTTCGTTGCTCTCTTGGAACAACTTGGTGAGGCCATGACACTATTGAGTCTCAAGAAGAATTTATTGAGGAGATGAGAGGCCATAGTCGTGATTATGCCGACGAGATAGCAGATCTATCTATTGCTCTTGAGGAAGAGCAAGGTCTTCGTATGACTCTTGAGGAGCCACAGAATGATGACCTTGCTAAATTACGTAAAGATAATGATCATGCTATTTTTCTTAACCGTGTGCTCATGTCTGAAAAGGTTGCACTTGGGGTTGACCATGATCGACTCAAGGATGAGCTTGACACACTTGACAATGCTCACAAGGCGTTGAAGTGTGCTCATGCCTCTCTTAAGGAGTAGCATGATCAACTCCAAGTGAAACTCACTAAGGAGATTGCCACATGTCCTCCTTTTGTTCTAATTGATAATGCATCTGCTACTAACCCGTGTTGTGAGCATGCACATCTTGTGGAGGAAAATGCTAAGCTAGAAGAGCAGCTTGAAAAGGTATTGGTGATGTGTATGCAAGGTGAGAAGACAATCAATGACCTTTTGAGCAATCAGAAGGAAGTTATGGCAAAAGAAGGTGTTGGGTTTGCACCCAAAAACAACAACAAGAAGAAGGTGAACACCAAGGAAGTTCCACCGCTCAAGGAAACCTTTGTAAGATTAGGAGAAGGTCCTCATGAGGAGAAGAAATACAAAGCTATAGTTGGGAATGCCAAGAAGGACAAGAACACCCACCCCTACAAGACCGACGACTTTAACCCCTCTTATGTTTGGTGCCGTGCTAGTGATGGGCATGTTTATGCCAAATATGTTGGTTCTTCTTATGAGTACATTGAATGGTGTATTTGGGTTCCTAAGACCCTTGTTGCCAACATGAAAGGACCCATTAAAGAATGGGTACCTAAAACCAAACATTGATCTCTTGTAGGGCTTTTCTTCCGGAGGAACGTCATGGTTGCTCGATAGTGGAGCGACAAATCATATGACCGGAAGCAAGGACTTGGTGGTGGACGTTCATCCTGACACATCTGTGGCCACCCAAGTCTCATTTGGTGATGATGAAATTTCAAAGGTATTGGGTCTTGGCAAGGTGATAATCTCTCTGGAACTCTCCATAGAGAATGTTATGCTTGTTGAGACCCTCGCATACAATTTACTTTCTGTTCATCAACTCGCAATCATGGGTTTTAGTACCTTCTTCGGTATTGACTCTGTGACCCTTTTGTGGAGCAAGACTCTTGAATTAGCTTTTGTTTGGCATGTCGAGAACGGTCTCTATGTGGTGAACTTCTCAGAGCGACCCACTAAGACCACGACTTGCTTAATGGCTAAAGTTTATGTGGGATGGCTGTGGCATCGCCGTCTAGCCCATGTCAATATGAGATATTTACAAAGCCTCCTAAAAGGAGATCACATTCTTGGACTAACAAACGTGAGTTTTGCCAAAGATCGTGCTTGTAGTGCTTGTATCGAAGGAAAGCTACATGAAAAGGCTCATCGTCCAACTACTACAATCTACTCAAAGAGTACCTTAGAGCTCCTTCACATGGATCTCTTCGGCCCTCCATCTTTTGACATTCTTGGTGGAAGAAGATATTGATTGGTGATTGTGGATGATTACTCGAGATATACTTGGGTATATTTCTTCAAGAGGGAGAGTGAGACCCAACAGACCGTCATTGAATTTGCAAATGAAGTCCAACGTCAACATGATGCTAAGATTCTGATGATCAGAAGTGACAATGGCACTGAGTTCAATAACTACACCCTAAATGAGTTTCTCAGTGATGAAGGGATAAAGCACCAACATTCCACACCTTACACCCCTCAACAAAACGGTGTTGCGGAGAGGAAGAACCAGACGTTGATGGATGCGGCAAGAACCATGATGGCGGAGTTTAAATCTTCGTACAACTTTTGGGCCGAAGCCATCAACACAGCGTGTCATGCATCAAATCGGCTCTATCTTCGCAAAGGCTTGAACAAGACTCCTTATGAGATTCTTATCAGGAACAAGCCCAACCTCAAATACTTCCAGGTGTTCGGTTGTAAGTGTTTCATTCTCAAGAAAGGTGCTCGTTTGTCTAAATTTGAATCTAGAGCCCATGAGGGCATATTTGTTGGTTATGTTGCAAACTCTCATGCTTACCGTGTCCTTAACAAGTCCACGAGAATCATTGAGGAGACGAGTAACATAGAGTTTGATGAAAATAATGGCTCCCAAGTGGAGCAAAGTGGTCTCTGTGATGTAGGTGATGAAATTCCTCCCCAAGCCATAAGAAGAATGGGTGTGGGATACTTCCTACCCGTTGAGGAACCCCTTGTGGCCGAAGGAGAAGGACAATGTTCCACTCAAGTGGAACTATCATCGACACAAGACCCTCATGCTTCTGAAGAACAAAATGAAGGTCCTCCACCACATGGACAAGATCAAGGGCAAGATCAATATACTGAAAATGGTGTTTCACCAAGTGATGCCCAAGATCAAGTTCCCGTCTCCGAGCTAGCTCAAGATCAAGATCTTCTTCAAGATCAAGAGCAAGCTCACGAGGGAGCTCAAGATCATCAAGACGATGACTCTCATGTAGGAGATATCCCCTAGAGGCAATAATAAATGTTATTGATTATCTCCCTGTTCATAATTAGGTTTATGTTCCATGCTATAACTGCTATGGTTCTCGAGTCTGCAATAACCACGCGGCTCGGATGAAGACTCATATGCACGTGTGGAATAATAAATGGTAAAATGTATTCCTAGTCTGGCCTCTAAGACTAGCTCAAGTGTTGCATGATGGTGTTGTTTTCCTGATCATGGGCATGTCTATGCTAGCAACTTTGAGGGCACAATGTTAGAAGAACATTTGTGTTGAATTGACCTGAATTGATTTTATGCTATGAGATACATTCGTCACAAGTTAATGGTTAATAACACAGAGATGGTTAATGTTTGCATGATTCCTTAGACCATGAGAGTATCGAGTTTCTTCATGCTTGCTTCATGAACTTTGGGGTTTGTTAAACGTCATCTGTAAATGGGTGGCTATTACGCGGCTTACCAGTTCATGGAAAAGTATGTCAAATAACTTGATAGCTCAAGATTGGGATTTCCTCCGCCGAAGATTAAGAGATATATCTGGGACCTCTCGGTGTTACGTTATCCATCATCGTCTCGCCAGACACTTTGTAATTTGATCACGCGGATGCCAAAACACGGTAATAAGAAAAGAGAACAATATTGGTAACAAGGTAACTGGCCTAGTGGACAAGTTGTTGATCCACGGGGATGCCAACATGTCTCACCTTGGGTATTTGTAACATATAGTGAAGCAACAGGAATAGCTCACGAAAATTAGAGGTTCACTCAAATATTCATTCGTGTGGGTATAGGGGTCAATATGGGTGTCCACGCCTCCGATGCCGATCATTGATCGGAAAGTGTTACGGTCATGTCTATACTTCACCGAACCTATAGGGTCACATGCTTAAGGGTCATCTATCTGCTGAATACTAGATAAGGAGTCCGAGAGAAAGTCACTAGAAAAGTTTCGGAGACAACGGAAAAGTTCCGGAGAGAACATCGAAAAAGTTTCGATAAAACCAAAAAGTTTTTTCGGATGAAACCATTGATCCTAAAAGGTTTTGGAAAGCACCGGGAATGTTTTGGAGGCTGCCATATTGGTCTAGTAATTTTCTGGAATTTTTCCGGAGAAAAAACCCCAAAAAAGTTGTCGGAGCTGCCGGAATTGTTTACCGGGTAAACGAAGATGGTTTTAAATTAAACCACCATACCATAAATATTCCGGAGCGCGTCCAGATAATTTTAGAGGGTGCCGGAAATTTTCTGGGACCTTCCAGAATTTTCCAGAAGTAATAGTCGCAGAAAACATCTTGTCCGAGTGTGAGGGTACAAGATCCCACGACTCGTGGGGGGTGTTTTGGGGCGCCTCCCCTTGGGGGGCAGCCCCTTGTGGCTGGACAAAAGGTGTTGGGGGCATGGTGGGGGGCAGCCTCCACAAATGGTGGAAAGTGTTGGGAGGTGGTGGGGCCCCATGTTGGAGCACCATGGACAAGGGAACATGTTTTTCCCTTGTTTGGTGGGAACATGTTCTCCTTGTTTTGTGGGGACATGTTTTCCCCATGTTTAGTGGGCTGAAATTTCAGCCCTCTCCACCCCTTCGACCAGTATATAAGGAGGAGGAGAGGTGCTCTCCAACTCCACTCCAACTCTCTCACACAAGCCATGCATGATCTGACATTCTCTCTCCCTCCCATAAAATAGTTTCGTAGTGCCGAAAGGTCTGACCGCCTCCCGGAGGGCTGGCCGTGGGGCGAATGAGGGTCTACATCCTCACGGTTGGGAGGTTGTAAAATCCTAGCTGCGGGGATCTGCACCGCCGATCTTCATCGACTCTACTTCCGCTGCACTACGAGTCGGTAACGAAAAAGATCAACCTTGTATGCCGTATCCATAGTGGTCCTGGGCTAGTGCGTAGGTCGGAAAATTTTGTTTTCTACTGTGTTCCCCAATAGTGGTATCAAGAGCATGCTATGCGTAGATGCAGGTTACGATCTAGAATACATGGAGATGTATGGGTATTGCATAATATAATTTTGGAGTAGATGAGATCTATTGCTGAAAATTATTTATGCGGGTAGCAGATGAAATTTGTTATCCGATGTTCATGTTGCTTCCCCTGAATTTGCGTAGTCCTGATCTTGATGGCATGGTGGAATCTCACAAAGTTCTGGCAATCCGCGATCCTTTCATGCTGCTCCTGAGTATGCTGATTGACAGATCAACGAAGTGCTAACAGTTCTTTGGGTTCCACCATAGTTAAAGAAAGATGGATGTTTTGCAGATGAAAGGGCAATGCAGATATGATCTGCATGGGGGTCATGCGTATGATGAAGTTTAGTATGGGGCTCGAGATTTTATTATCTCATGTTTCATACACCCCGCAATGTTAATCTAGCAACTTGGATTATGATGCTTGATGATGGACGTTGGTAGCTTCGGTTTGTTTCAAAACCTTAGAAGCCACATAAAACAAGTTTTTGCATGAACCGACTAGAGGCGTCTAACTTGGTTTTGCAGGATGCTTTGCATGTGCATATGATGTGGTATATCAGTGCTCATATTAATTTGATTATGTATGAGATGACTATATGATGTAATATTAACATGACCTGCGTGTCATGATTCAGCATGATGGCTGGAGCCATATGATTGTCACTTTAATGACCTGCATGTCAACCTTAAGTAATGCACTTATTTTATTAGCTATAGAGATAGCAATATTATTTGGTGCATCGACAAGGTGGTGTAAATCTTTGAGAAGGTGAACACTGACGCGAATGCCGAAGACGAAGAAATAAAAGGCTTCTCCGTCAGAAAGGGCTATACCATATCATGCTATTATGAATTACCTGAGATGTTTATCCCTTATGATGCACCCTTCTTTATTGCACGGTAGTCACTTTTTATTAGGGTGATATCTCACAAAAATATCAAGTAGTTAGTGTTCTCCCAAGTGTAGCACCGTCACGGCATCTAACTTTTCGGGGTGCGCCATGTCCACATGGGTACGAATGATTAGAGAAGTGTGAGGCGGGTGAGGTCAGACCTCGCAGCGAGATCACTTGGTTGTATTGACATTCTGGCTTGATCTTCCTGAGCTTGGAACACGCCCATCGAAAGATGAATAGGAGTCACATAGAGATGTGATCGACATGTTTGCCCACCAATTGAAATTCTCGTCATTAGTGATGTGCACATCAATGGCGTTGAATTGAAATGTGGATCTTGTATCACTCACAATCAATTATGAGAGATATTGATTTGAGTGGGAGCGCACTTTAGAATTAATTCTTTTAATTATCAATGCAATTAATTTTGAACACTGTCTAAGTGTGATTTGCAAAATAGTTGTAGAATAATGGCTCGTGTTTCCACCTTCCCTACTAAAATCGAATATCTGTTAAATATCTGATTAAATCTTTACAATTGGTAACGTAATGTGAGGATTGTCCTCAAGAGTGCCGAGAAGGACTTTGTCCTATCGCATGCTTTCAGTATTATCCCACTAATGATATGGATCATGTGACTCTCATCCTTCGATCCAAAAGCTAGAATTCCTTTTCAGTCAAAGTGCAATATGTTTGCTTCCATGAGACCCGAACTTCGAAAGATTGGATAGTTATGTGATATTCACGGAATCTGAAAATTATTTTCAAAGACAGACAAAGGCTAAAAGATATGAGATATCCAAAGCAATATTTGTTTGCAAACAATTAGTAAAGGATTTTACTATGCATTAGACTGATAAGAGAGGGATCCAGGAGAACGCCTGTCATATGATGATAGGTGAATAAAACAACAACTTAAAGAGAAAGAAAGTATCTGAAGGGTGTTAGTGAGACTTTCACGCCTAGGAAGTACGGGGCTAACTCCACTCTTAAGTTGGATGCTTCTTCTGAGAGTAGGAGAAATACTCAAAGTTAAACTGTTAGAAGTATAAAGGCAGAAAGAAAGAAGACTGGAATATCTAGCTCATGTATGAATGTCATACAAGTTTTTGATGTATAGAAGGCTGGTCAAAGATATAGTTCTTGGGAATTATGGTTAAACATGTTAATCACTAATTCTTGGGTATTGTGAGCTAACCAAAAATATACCCGCTCGACTGCATTCTGTTGCAACTTGATGTAAGAACTACTATGGCCTGAAAGACTAGCCAGGAAAGAGGTTTAGGTATACACAGGGAACATAGTAAAAGTTACTATTGTTGGAAATATGCCCTAGAGGCAATAATAAATTAGTTATTATCATATTTCCTTGTTCATAATAATCGTTTATTGTCCATGCTATAATTGTATTGATCAGAAACTCAGATACATGTGTGGATACATAGACAACACCATGTCCCTAGTATGCCTCTAGTAGACTAGCTCGTTGATCAAAAGATGGTTAAGGTTTCCTAGCCATGGACATGAGATGTCGTTTGATAACGGGGTCACATCATTAGGAGAATGATGTGATGGATAAGACCCAAACTACAAACATAGCATATGATCGTGTCAGTTTATTGCTACTGTTTTCTGCATGTCAAGTATATGTTCCTATGACCATGAGATCATGCAACTCACGGATATCGGAGGAGTGCCTTGTGTGTATCAAACATCGCAACGTAACTGGGTGACTATAAAGGTGCTCTACAGGTATCTCCGATGGTGTCTGTTGAGTTGGCATGGATCGAGACTGGGATTTGTTACTCCGTGTGACGGAGAGGTATCTCAGGGCCCACTCGGTAATACAACATCACAACAAGCCTTGCAAGCAATGTGGCTAAGTGTTAGTCACGGGATCTTGTATTATGGAATGAGTAAAGAGACTTGCCCGTAACGAGGTTGAACTAGGTATGGAGATACCGACGATCGAATCTCGGGCAAGTAACATACCGAAGAACAAAGGGAACGTTATACGGGATTAACTGAATCCTTGACATAGAGGTTCGACCGATAAAGATCTTCGTAGAATATGTAGGAACCAATGTGGACGTCCAGGTCCCGCCATTGGTTATTGATCGTAGAGGTGTCTCGGTGATGTCTACATAGTTCTCGAACCCGCAGGGTCTGCACACTTAAGGTTCGGTGACGTTTCGTTAGTGTAGAGTTATGTATGGTGGTGACCGAAGGTTGTTCGGAGTCCCGGATGAGATCCCGGACGTCACTAGGAGCTCCGGAATGGTCCGGAGGTAAAGATTCATATATAGGATGTCCCAGTTTGGTCGCCGGAAAAGTTTCGGGCTCATCGGTAGTGTACCGGGAGTATCGGTAGTGTACCGGGAGTGCCGGTAGTGTACCGGGGGACCTCCGGGAGGGGTATTTCGACCCCAAGAGGTCCATGGGCTGTGGGAGAATAATAACCAGCCCTTAGTGGGCTGGGAAAACAGCCACAAAGGCCCATGGCGCAGGAGAGAAAGTCCTAAAGCAAAAAGTGGAAAATCAGCCAATAGGAGGCAATCCTACTCCAACTAGGATTGGAGGTGAAGTAGGATTGCTCCCACCTCCTATTTCGGCCGACCCAAAGGCTTTGTCTGCCTCCCCTCTCCTCTCCTCCTATATATACTAGTGGATTGGGTGGTTTTTGGAAAGAATTTCCGGCCACGTGCTACCCGTTTCACCGGTGCACAGTTTCTCCTCTAGATCGGTTTTCCGCAACGCTTAGGCGAAGCCCTACCGGAATCACTCCACCACCATCACCGGAGCGCCGTCACGCTGCCGGTGAACTCTCTATCCTCTCCACCTCCTCTTGCTGGATCAAGACGGTGGAGATCGTCATCAAGATGCACGTGTGCTGAACGCGGAGGTGCCGTCTGTTCGACGCTAGATCGGAAGGACCGTGATCGAGATCGCGAGACGTTCATGATAAGATCGTGGAACGGATCGTGATGAGTTCACGGGACAGATCGCGATCAAGATCATGAGACAGATTGTGATGAGTTCACGGGACGGATCATGATGTGTTCGCGGGACGGTTCGTGATTGGATCGCGGGACGCTCGGCGATTTGGATCGCGAAGAAGTTCGACTACACCAACCGCGTTTCTTAACGCTTCCCGCTTAGCGATCTACAAGGGTACGTAGATCCACTCTCCCTCTCATAGATGCTCATCACCATGGATAGGTTTGCGTGTGTGTAGGAAAAAAATTTGTTTCCCATGCGACGTTCCCCAACAGTGGCATCATGAGCTAGGTTGATGGTTCGATGAGATCTCGAGTAGAACACAAAAGGTTTGTGGGCGTTGATGCTTAGATCGCTTCCTCCCTTGGTCGGATTTTGGTTCAGCGGGATTGTGAGATGAAGCGGCCCGGACCAACATTACTCGTACGCTTACGAAAGACCGGTTCCCTCGACGCAACTTGTTGCTTAGATGGCTTGCGGGTGACAGTTTCTCTCACTTTAGTTGGATCGGATCCGATAAAGGCGGTCCTTGAGAAGGTTGAAAAACAATCTATGTATCACCGTTGTGGTTTATGCGTAGGTGAGAATTGTTCTTTCTAGATACCTGTAGCAGCCACGTAAAACATGCAACAACAATTAGAGGACGTCTAACTTGTTTTTGCAGGGTATGTTGTGATATGATATGGCCAATTACATGATGTGATATATGTGATGTATGAGATGATCATGTGATGTATAGATTATCATGACTTGCATGTCGATGAATACGACAACCGGCAGGAGCCATAGGGTTGTCTTTAATTATTGTATGACCTGCGTGTCAATCATTAAGCGCTATGTAATGCTTTACTTTATCGCTAAGCAGTAGCAATAGAAGTAGAAGCAGGGCTGGCGCCACAACCCCAATGGCAACACATTGATGGAGATCAAGATGATGGAGATCATGGTGTTGTGCCGGTGACGATGGAGATCATGCCGTGTTTCGAAGATGGAGATCTTAAACACAAGTTCATGGCCATATCTTGTCACTTATGAATTGCATAAGATGTTAATCCTTTTATGCACCTTGTTTTGCTTAGTACGACGGTAGCATTATAAGGTGATCCCTCACTTGAATTTCAAGATGAAATGTGTTCTCCCCGAGTGTGCACCGTTGCAAAAGTTCGTCCTGTTGAGACACCACGTGATGATCGGGTGTGATAGACTCTACGTTCAGATACAACGGGTGCAAGCCAGATTTGCACGCGCAGAACACTCGGGTTAAACTTGACGAGCCTAGCATGTACAGACATGGCCTCGGAACACGAGAGACCGAAAGGTCGAACATGAGTCATATAGTAGATATGATCAACATAATGATGTTCACCATTGCAGCCACCTCAACTCACGTGATGATCGGACTTGAGTTGGTGAATTTGGATCATGTATCACTCGAATGATCGGAGGGATGTCAATTTGAGTGGGAGTTCTTAAGTAATATGATTAATTGAACTCATTATCATGAACATAGTCAAAGTGTCTTTGCAAATTATGTTGTAGATTACTAGCTCGCGCTGTAGCTCCCTTAAATTTGTATATGTTCCTAGAGAAATAGAGTTGAAAGATGTTGGTAGCAATATTGCGGACTGGGTCCGTGATCTGAGGATTGTCCTCATTGCTGCACAGAAGGCTTATGTCCTTAATGCACCGCTCGGTGCGCCACCCCCTCTAGCGTCGTCTATAGATGTTGTGAACATCTGACAGGCATGTTTCGATGACTACTTGATAGTTTAGTGCGTCATGCATTACGGCTTAGAATTGAGGCTCCAAAACGTTTTGAACGTCACGAAACATATGAGATGTTCTAGGGGCAGAGATTGTGATCTCAGGCTCGTGCCTGTGTTGCGAGATATGAGATCTCTAACAAGATTCTTTGCCTGTAAGATGAAGGAGAATAGCTCAATCGTTGAGCATGTACTTAGATTGTCTGGGTACTACAATCGCTTGAATCAAGTGGGAGTTGATCTTCCAGATAAGATAGTGATTGATATAGTTCTCCAAGTCACTGTCACTAAAGCTACTAGAACTTAGTGATGAACTATAATACACCAGGGATAGAAGTATTGATCCCTGAGCTGTTCGCGATGTTTGACACCGCGAAGGTAGAAATCAAGAAGGAGCGTCAAGTGTTGATGGTTAATCAAACCACTAGTTTCGAAAAGGGCAAGAGCAAGGAGGGAAACTTCATGGATAGCAAGTCAGTTGCTGCTCCAGTGAAGCAACCCAAAGTTGAACTCAAACCCGAGACTAAGTGCTTCTGTTATGAGGTGAGAGGTCGCTGAAGCGGAACAACCCTAGATACTTGGTAGATAAGAAGGCTGGCAACATTGATAGAAGTATATTTGATATACGAGTTACTAATGTGTACCTTGCTAGTACTCTTAGTAGCACCTGGGTATTGGATACCGGTTCGGTTGCTAAATGTTAGTAACTCGAAATAAAAGCTACGGAATAAACGGAGAACTAGCTAAGGGTGAGGTGACGATATGTGTTGGAAGTGTTTCCAAGGTTGATGTGATCAACATCGCACGCTCTCTCTACCTTCAGGATTAGTGACGAACCTAAATAAATGTTATTTGGTGTTTTGCGTTGAGCATGAACATGATTAGATCATGTTTATTGCAATACGTTTATTCATTTAAGTTAGAGAATAATGGTTATTCTGTTTACATGAATAATACCTTCAATGGTCATGCACCCAGTGAGAATGGTTTGTTGAAATCTTGATTGTAGTATTACACATGTTCATAACATTGATGTCAAAAGATACAAAGTTAATAATGATAGTACCACATACTTGTGGCATTGCCGCTAAATGTCATATTGGTATAAAGCGCATGTAGAATCTCCATGCTGATGGATATTTGGACTCATTCGATTTCGAATCGGTTGAGACATGCGAACCATGCCTCTTGGGCAAGATGACTAAAGGACCCCGTTGGATGGAGCGGGCAAGTGATTCATTGGAAATGATACATGTTGATGTATGCAATCTAGTGAGTCTTGTAGCGTGCAGTGGATATCGTTATTTTCTTACCTTCACTGATGATTTGAGTAGATATAGTGTATATTTACTTAATGAAACACAAGTCTGAATCGTTTGAAAGGTTCAAGAAAATTCAGAGTGAAGTTTAAAGATCATCGTGACAAGAAGATAAAAATGACTGCGATATGACCGTGGAGGTGAATATCTGAGTCACGAGTTTGGCATACAACTTAAGACAATGTGAAAGTTGTTTCACAACTAAACGCCATCTGGACCACCATAGTGTGATGGTGTGTCCGAACATCATAGTTATGCTCTATTGGACATGGTGCGTGCTATGATGTCTCTTGTCGTTTTACTACTATAATTTTGGGGTTATGCATTAGAGACTACTACATTCACTTTAAATAGGGCACCATCTAAATCCGTTGAGATGACACCATATGAATTATGGTTTGATAGAAACCTAAGCTGTCATTTCTTAATACTTGGGGCTATGGCACTTGTGTGAAAAATGTTTTCACCTAATGAGGTCGAACCCAAGGTGGACAAATGCATCTTCATAGAATACCCTAAGATCAGTTGGGTGAACCTTCTATCTCAGATCCAAGTGCAAAGTGTTTGTTACTAAAATGGATCCTTTCTCGAGGAAAGGTTTCTCTCGAAAGAATTGAGTGGGAGGAAGATAGAACTTGATGAGGTTGTTAAACCTTTGTTCAACCAGAGAGTAGCGCAGTGTAGAAAGATATTTCTGTGAAGCCTACGTTAGTTGAAGAGGAAGTTAATGATGATGATCATGAAGCTTCAGGATCAAGTTACTATCGAACTTCGTGGGTCGACAAGGATGTGTACTACTCCTAAGCGATACGACAACCCTGTCTTCGAGGTCATGTTGTTGGACAGCAATGAACCTACGAGCTATGGAGAAGCGATGATGGGCCCGGATTCCAACAAATGGTTGGAGGCCATGAAATCCGAGATAGGATCCATGTATGAAAAACCAAGTATAGACTTTGGTAGACTTGCTCGTTGGACGGCAGGTCGTTGAGTACAAATGGATCTTTAAAATGAAGACAGACACTGATGGTGAATGTCACTATTTGTAAAGCTCGACTTGTTGCAAAGATGTTTGTGACAAGTTCAAGGAGTTGACTACGATGAGACTTTCTCACTCGTAGCGATGCTAAAGTCTGTTGGAATTATGTTAGCAGTTGCTGCGTTTTCAATTATGAAATCTGATAGATGGATGTCAAAACATCATTTCCTTAACGGTTTACTTGAGGAAAGGTTGTATGTGATACAACCAGAAGGTTTTGTCAATCCTAAGGATGCTAAAAGGTGTGCAAGCTTCGGTGATCCTTCCATGGACTGAAGCAAGCATCTCGGAGTTGGAATATACACTTTGATGAGGTGATCAAAGTTTTTGATGTTTATACAAAGTTTACGAGAAACTTGTATTTGCAATAAAGTGAGTGGGAGCACTATAGAATTTCTGATAAGTATATGTGGATGACATATTGTTGATCAGAAATATGTAGAGTTTCTGGAAAGCATAAAACGGTCATTTGGAAAGTGTTTTTCAAAGGAAGACCTGGATGAA
This sequence comes from Hordeum marinum, assembly GCA_022496015.1. Taxonomy (NCBI): domain Eukaryota; kingdom Viridiplantae; phylum Streptophyta; class Magnoliopsida; order Poales; family Poaceae; genus Hordeum; species Hordeum marinum. The sequence goes on from CM039673.1 coordinate 581,483,047, forward strand.
GCTACCTAATTGTTGAGCATCAAAATCTATGGAGATAGATCAAGATGCTCAATGAGACTTTCAATGAGTGCATACCTTGACAAGATTTTGAAAGAGTTCAAAATGGATCAGTCAGAGAAAGAGTTCTCGCCTGATTTGTAAAGTGTGAAAGTTGAGTGAGACTCAAAGCTCGACAACGGCAGAAGAAAGAGAAAGGACGAACGTCGTCCCCTATGCCTTAGCCATAGGCTCTATATTATGCCATGATGTGTACCGCACCTGTGTGTGCCTTGCCATGAGTCCGTCAGGGAGTACAAGAGTGAACCAGGAGTGGATCACTGGACAACGGTCAAGATTATCCTCTGTAACTAAGAGACTAAGGAGATGTTTCTCGATTATGGAGGTGATAAAGAATTCATCGTAAGGAGTTACGTCGATACAAGCTTTAACACTAATCCGGATGACTCGTAGTAGCAATTTGGATACGTATAGTGGAGCAGCCATTTGGAAATAGTACCAAGTGGAGTGTGGTAGCAGTGTTTACGGTTTGACATAGAGATTTGCAAAGTACACACGGATCTGAATATCGCAAACCCGTTGACTATAAGACCTCTCTCACATGCAAAGCATGATCGAGCCCCAGAACTCATTGGGTGTTAGATTCATAACAATGCGAATCACATGGTGATGTGAACTAGATTATTGACTCTAGTGCAAGTGGGAGACTGTTGGAAATATGCCCTAGAGGCAATAATAAATTAGTTATTATCATATTTCCTTGTTCATGATAATCGTTTATTGTCCATGCTATAATTGTATTGATCGGAAACTCAGATACATGTGTGGATACATAGACAACACCATGTCCCTAGTATGCCTCTAGTAGACTAGCTCGTTGATCAAAAGATGGTTAAGGTTTCCTAGCCATGGACATGAGATGTCGTTTGATAACGGGATCACATCATTAGGAGAATGATGTGATGGATAAGACCCAAACTACAAACATAGCATATGATCGTGTCAGTTTATTGCTACTGTTTTCTGCATGTCAAGTATATGTTCCTATGACCATGAGATCATGCAACTCACGGATATCGAAGGAGTGCCTTGTGTGTATCAAACGTCGCAACGTAACTTGGTGACTATAAAGGTGCTCTACAGGTATCTCCGATGGTGTCTGTTGAGTTGGCATGGATCGAGACTGGGATTTGTTACTCCGTGTGACGGAGAGGTATCTCAGGGCCCACTCGGTAATACAACATCACAACAAGCCTTGCAAGCAATGTGGCTAAGTGTTAGTCACGGTATCTTGTATTACGGAACGAGTAAAGAGACTTGCCAGTAACGAGCTTGAACTAGGTATGGAGATACCGACGATCGAATCTCGGGCAAGTAACATACCGAAGAACAAAGGGAACGTTATACGGGATTAACTGAATCCTTGACATAGAGGTTCGACCGATAAAGATCTTCGTAGAATACGTAGGAACCAATGTGGACGTCCAGGTCCCGCCATTGGTTATTGACCGTAGAGGTGTCTCGGTGATGTCTACATAGTTCTCGAACCCGCAGGGTCTGCACACTTAAGGTTCGGTGACGTTTCGGTAGTGTAGAGTTATGTATGGTGGTGACCTAAGGTTGTTCGGAGTCCCGGATGAGATCCCGGACGTCACGAGGAGCTCCGGAATGGTCCGGAGGTAAAGATTCATATATAGGATGTCCCAGTTTGGTCGCCGGAAAAGTTTCGGGCTCATCGGTAGTGTACCGGGAGTATCGGTAGTGTACCGGGAGTGCCGGTAGTGTACCGGGGGACCTCCGGGAGGGGTATTTCGACCCCAAGAGGTCCATGGGCTGTGGGATAATAATAACCAGCCCTTAGTGGGCTGGGAAAACAGCCACAAAGGCCCATGGCGCAGGAGAGAAAGTCCTAAAGCAAAAAGTGGAAAATCAGCCAATAGGAGGCAATCCTACTCCAACTAGGATTGGAGGTGAAGTAGGATTGCTCCCACCTCCTATTTCGGCCGACCCAAAGGATTTGTCTGCCTCTCCTCTCCTCTCCTCCTATATATACTAGTGGATTGGGTGGTTTTTGGACAGAATTTCCGGTCACGTGCTACCCGTTTCACCGGTGCACAGTTTCTCCTCTTGATCGGTTTTCCGCAACGCTTAGGCGAAGCCCTGCCGAAATCACTCCACCACCATCACCGGAGCGCCGTCACGCTGCTGGTGAACTCTCTCTCCTCTCCACCTCCTCTTGCTGGATCAAGACGGTGGAGATCGTCATCAAGATGCATGTGTGCTGAACGCGGAGGTGCCGTCCGTTCGGCGCTAGATCGGAAGGACCGTGATCGAGATCGCGAGACGGTTCATGATAAGATCGCGGAACGGATCGTGATGAGTTCGCGGGACAGATCGCGATCAAGATCATGAGACGGATTGTGATGAGTTCACAGGACGGATCATGATGTGTTCACGGGACGGTTCGTGATTGGATCGCGGGACGCTCGGCGATTTGGATCGCGAAGAAGTTCGACTACACCAACCGCGTTTCTTAACGCTTCCCGCTTAGCGATCTACAAGGGTACGTAGATCCACTCTCCCTCTCGTAGATGCTCATCACCATGGATAGGTTTGCGTGTGCGTAGGAAAAAAATTTGTTTCCCATGCGACGTTCCCCAACAACTATAACTTCCATCGGTGTATTACCGTCTGTATTTATTTTCAGAATTCATTTACAGTTTTACACACTATAGTCCACTGCATAAGGTATCTTGCAAGAAGGTTGTTCATAAGAGAACTTTAATGTTCGGTGTTATGAATAACATAAGGGCCATACTTTCATTATGAATGGGATGTATGTTATGAATGTTGATAATACAACATTACTTCTGGGTTTACTTTCATAATTCATTTTAGAGTTTCATACACTCTAGGCCATTGCACAATGTTTGTTGCAAAAGAGTTGTTCATAAAAACAACAATTGTTGTTCAGTATTATGAATAACATGAAGGGACATGCTTCCATCCAAGATGGGATGTATGCTATGAATATTAATGGAAATATGATACATTCATAACATTGACGCTAAATGCCGCAAGACTAAAAGAATACCACACAAGTGTGGCACTGCATTTGGTCACATTGGAGAAACCCACATGGAAAATTCCATTATGATGGATTTTGAAGTCGTTTGATTTTGAATCATCTGACACTTGCAACTTTCCTCTGAAAAGTGAAGTGACTGAAATTTCGTTCACAGGCTATAAGGAACGAGCAAAGAACATATTGGTAATCATACATTATGATGTGTGTAGTCCAATAAATGTTGTTGCAAGTAGTGGATTTATCTATCTTCAGAAATGACTCAAGTAGATATATGGATATTTACTTGTTGAGACGAAAGTCTGGATCTTTTGAATTCATTCATAAGGTTTCAAAAATGAAGTAGAAGTTGTTGTAACAAGAAAATAATGTTTCTACAATTCGATTGCAGAAAGGAATATTTGAGTTACAAGTTTAGCAAATGTCTGATGAGTTGTGAAAGAGGTTTCATAACTTGCACCTCCCGGAACACCACTGCAAGTGGAGAGTCCCTGTAGGTGTAATCGAACCATTCATGACATGGTAAGATCAAAGATGGCATAAATAAATTTGCCATTATCCATTTTAATGAGTTATGCTTTAGAGACTGCGGCTTTTACACTGAAAAGAGATCCATCAGGTCTGTTGAAATGACGCCATGGTATGGTACGCCCAACCACGTTATATCTTTTCTTAACATTTGGAATATGGGGCTTGTGTAAAAGGTTACAAACCTATTCCAAATCAGACAAGTGCTACTTTGTAGGTTATCCCAAGTCATTGGGTATTCCCCCACCACTATACCGTGGCAAATAGGTTTGCCACAAAGAACGGTATGCTTTTTGAAGAAAATGGTTCTTTCAAAAAGGAGAGTGGGAGAATAGTGCAACTCGAAGAGATAAACAGTATCTTCGTCATCAAATCAAAGGAAAGATACCTTGGAAGTAATTCTAGAGTTTCCTACTGCAACTGATACGGAAGTCTCTACAATAAAATGTATGGACTTCGGTCAAACTTGCAGCTGAACCACGTAGGCAAGGCTCGTGCAAACCTCTCAGGTGCGCAAACGAGATATTGTTGTTGGACAACAGTATACCTACGATACACAAGGAAGCGGTGATGGGCCCTAACTCCAGAATTGGCTAAATGCCAATACAATATGATGTAGTTTCCATATAAATGTTTCAAGATTAAAATCTTGATACACCTTTTGGAAGGCTTAGAGTCTAACGAATATTTATGGAACTAAAAATTGATATGGATAAAAAAAAATATCCATAAAGCTCGACTTGTTGAAATAACAAGTTCAAGGAGTTGACTATGATGAGGTTGTTTCACCATAGCCATGCTTAAAGTCGGTTCGGGTTGAAATAGCAATTAATACATATTTCAATCATGAGATATGAAACATGGATGACGAAAGGATTTCCATCTGATGGAAATGTAACCAAGGACTTCTATGTCTTACAGTCCAAAGTATTTTGTCAGTACATAGGATGCTAGTAAGTTTGCAAACTTCAGAGATCCAGCGATGGACAGAAGAGAGCAAAATGTGGTTAGAATCTTCGTGTTTTGATGAAATAGTCAAAAGGGTTTTGACTTCATCAATGGGTAACGAAGATGCTTGTAATTCAAGAAAGTAAGTGGGAGCATAATAATATTTCTAAAACGTTGTGTGCTGTAACATCCCAAAATTTCATTTTGGAATGTTATGATATAGCTATGCATCTATCATCATCATTGCTTGATTTTATGTGTTAGTTGAAATGCCTTTTCTGACTTTCTGAAAGTCTCTTTCTACTTTTCACTAAGTTGCTTTTACCTATTGGAAATTTTGGTTAAAAGTTCAAATAAGAGAGGAGGAACATGACACTCCACACCAGGGACTAATTGGTGGTTTATTTGAACAATAATAACCAGGGGTTATTTTGAAAATATTTGCAAAAAGGGTTTAAAAAACAATTAGGCAATTTCTGAAAATAATATTTTTTTCAAAGTGTTCAAATGACAGAATAGAAATGTTCATTAAATAGGCTTTATTATTCTGTTAATTTTGATATATAATACCCCTATATTTAGAGTAGATTTGAATGCTTTAAATGTATTTGAATGTCTCTGGAAAATGATTAAAAAGAAACGGTAACCGTTTCCGGTATTAAACGGGCCGGCCCACGACAGTTACCCGCAAATTAATTAGAATCCGGCCGACCGAGCGCAGTAACGCCTCCCTCTCTCTCTGACGCTGGACCCCACCACCCGTCCGACCGTTGCCCCGAAACGGTCGTCGCCTTCCTCCTCCACGCGCGCCGTCGCCGGCAGTTTCTCTCCCGGATCTCTCTCCTCTCTCCTCCCCAGCATATCCCCGCACCCCTATAAAGAGCCCCACTCCCCCGCATCCATTTCCCCCCCGAGTCCCCCTTTTCTCTCTCGCCGAGACGCTGTCAATTGCTCACCGGAGCTACTTCCCCACCGGAGCTCGCCGTCGAGCGTAGCCACCGTCTCCGTCCACCGTTCGCCCCACCATTGCCACCAATCGATTCCGGAGAACCATCGCCGTCGCCCGGACCACTTCCCCATCCTCCCCGACCATCGGAGCACCTTGCCGTCGCTTTCGTCGCTACCGGACTCGCCGGAGAACCCTGACGCCGGCGACCTTACCCCGTGAGCATTCCCCTCCCTCCGATCCAAAACCAACGGTTGAGATTAGATCGTATTAAATCTGAATCGTTTTCCTTTAGGAACCGGTCGCCCGCCCGTAGCTCTCGAGCGCACACCACCCTTAGCCAATCGGACAGCGCCACGTAGCCCCCTAACCGTCGCAAATCATTTTCCTTTTTCAGTTTTTGTTTTAATTAACAGAAGGTTTTCAAAATTTGTTTTAGCTATATCTTTTTATCTATTTAGTGTTTTGAGTTGATTCTTTTTGCAATAGCTCACATTTTTCATGTAGTTTCACACTGTACTCTTAAATTTCAAATTTGAACTATAAAATTTGAATTTAATCAAGTTTGCTCAAAACCTTCAAATCTGAATAACTAGAGTTTGAAAATAGATTTTGATATGAATCTTTTTGCTACTGTTTGGTATTAGTTAGGACTACCTTCATGTTTAGTTTGAGGATTTTCAGGATATATTTGATTAATGTTTTAACCAAAAACAGAATCTGCTTAGTATTATAATATAGTTTTATAAACTCAATTTTGATTAGTTTGATTTAGAATTAGTTTATTTGTTTATTAGGCTCTGTTAGTAAACATTTAGTGTTTTCACTCACTGTTAATAAAAATATAAATTTGCCTAGTTTAATTTCATTTAACATAGGAATCACAACTTCTTTTCAAATAGGCATAATTTGATTAAAACAACTAACTAGTAATAGTTTTGTTTTCAAACATAGTTTTGTATATTTTAGTTCTGTTTTCTAAGACAGATTTAATAGTAAATTAGTTTCTGTTAAGGACATGTTTTACTAATAAATAATAAGTTTAGTTTTTCATTCTTTTGTTAATATAACTATAGTTGATTCATATAGTGTTTATCACAAACTTGTATAAACTCTACTAAAGTTTTCCCAACAAACTTAAATTGATTTTGTTTTGTTTAATAGTAAAATATTCTATTGTTGCCTTGCTGTCAACAATTGTCTTGTTATTTCAAAATAGTTTTATTATGTAGTAGTGTTTTCATCATCTCCTTTGGAAAACAAAACTTGGTGTGTTTTACTTACTAGAGACTTTTGTGCATTGTTTTGTCTTGATTGTTTACTAAGTTCTTGGTTGATGTTTGTGAGTTACAATGTTTTGTTGTATGCTTATTGAGTGCTTGTTTGCTTCCTTAGATTATCCGGAGTGCGAAGCTTGTTACTTAGAGTCACTCACGTACGAAGATCATCAATCAGGCAAGTCACCTTGATCATGTTTTACCCATGTTTTATATGCATTAGTTCTACCATCTCCCCAGTTGCATGCAAGATAGGTTAGTTGGAAACTTGGTTACATTGTAGTAGTATCATGTGGTAGGTACCCCTCTCAACCCTCTTTGACAACTTTGGCCCCGGGAAACATTGTTTTATTTTGCTATGCTATTAGTAGACAGGGTTGGACGTGTGATTCACGAGAGCTGAGAGAGTTAATAATTTCAAGACCTACATAATGAGCAAGATTTCAAGATTCCAAGTTTTCAACATACCTCTGGGTGGATGATGGTTGAACGGTACCCTAGAGAAACCAGTGGTTAGCCTAGGTGATGCTGGAGATGGCCAGTATTCACCCGGAAAGGTCCACCCAGGCACAAAGAGATGGATGGATGCTTCAAAACCCAAGGCTTACCTGCATAGCCACAAGTCATTATGGGCTCTAGCTTGGTCGGATATCGTGGTGACCCTGGACAGGCGGTGCTACGAGAGGTAGAAGAACGGTAGGAAAGGATGGGCACCGACAGAGTCGCAGGGAAACCCTTTGGAAGACCATGTTTTGGTCATCCGTTTCTCAAACACCCTGAAGTGCGAGAAATCAAACGGAGGCGACCAAATCTTGTGGGGAACGTGTGCAAAACTCTGCAGAGTACTAAACCTAATCGATTAGCCGTGTCCACGGTCATGGACGACTTGAGCCAAAGGAATTGGGACTTTCCAGAAACCTCAACACAATTAATATGATGATGTGGGTATTTAATCATTTTGGGTATGAGAATTGGTTGGTGGAGCCATCTCATTAATCAACCAACTTAGTAATATTTTTCTTAGCCCCTCCCTTGATGTAGGAAAAACTTGGCTTTACGCAAAAACATACCCCCCACCTGCCATATATGCATATAGACTATATGATTATCTTTTCACCCCTCTCTTGTGACTTTGCCGGCATATTCCATATGCTGACCTACGTGGCTGCAACGTATCATGTTGCAGAGTACTTTTCCGACCAGGAGTGAGGACACGTTCTATGCTCAGTGAGATGCCCTTGGAGTCAGATGGACTCACCTACCTTCGACGCTTCCACAAGATTTAGATATTCTCATGAGTTGGCCTTTGGCCACTTTATTGTAATCTTTATTGTAATAAAGGACTCGATATGAGATTTCGATTAATATAATGTTGTGTTTTCCCTTTGATATATACATTGATGTACCGTGTGTGTACCAGCATGATCTTGGGATGGTACGGAAACACCGGAGACTTGACCTTTCAGGTCGGGTCGCTACAGAAATGGTATCAGAGCACACGTTGACCGTAGGACGTAACCTCTAGGATTGGAAAGCCTTAGGATTGTTTCTCTTTGTCTTTAAAAATTCTTATACTCTCATCTATTCGTTTCTGACTCCTCTCTGATTATTTCAAAATTTATAGATGGGCACCTTCATCCCAGTGTTGATCACGGAGTTTTGCCAGCCTGACGCAACGATGCCCTTTGGTAAGGAGTTGATGAGGATCGTCAAGGACGTAAGGATTGCTTTGCCGAGCATCACCGGGATTCCTATCATGTCATTTCCCCAAGATGGACGCTACAGGATCGAGGTGCATATTCCAGGGAAGACTTTTGGGAACCGGAAGGAACCCATCGACCTCAAGTTCGTGGCACCCAGTTGGATACTTGGGAGAGACATGGCCATTCATCGTGCCCTTGGACGTATTCAGGAGGAATACAGAGGTGGAACCATTTCACCAGGACTCAGCATGGTTTGCCGCAGAGATGCCCATGGCAACATCATCACCAACCCCACTGGAGACTCTACCATATCATATATCCAGACCCTGGAGACTCACATCAGAACTCTGGAGCTTCGAGTTCATGCTGATACAAAGACAATCAAGAATCTGATGAACCGCGAGTTGGATCTTGAAGCTGATCTGCGAGAGGCCAACTATGAACACGAGCATGAAGTGAAGGACTTCCTAGAGAGGATTGATGAGCAGAATGCACGCATCGCAACTCTGGAGGAGCAGCTAGACATGGGGGAAAACCTTCACCCCGAAGGAGACATGGCACCCTTCATCAGCGACGATGAAGACTATGAGGAAAGCACCACCGGAGGACCTACGACTATGCACTTCTAAGGAGAACCTTAGTTATGCCCTCCATGTATCTTTTATTTTAGTCGTTAAAGCGTAGGTCGATGTTTAGTTGTCTGAGATTGTATTCCCGATGTTTGACATTGATTGAATAAATGAATGAGTGTTTGGTGTGATATGTTTGTTGCATTGCATATGGGTAGTGAATTTCTTCTAGACCCTTGTTCTATTCTAATTCTCATCCCTCTGAAAACAGCAAGATGCCTCCACGACGTGAGACCGACTTCACTTTCCCACCGGAACTCACTCAACTCCTTCAGCAACAGAATGCACTGATGCAGTTATTGATTCAGAATCAGACCAACAACAACCAGAACAACAATAACCATCACCATCCACCCCAGACTGACAATCTCACCCGTTTTCTGAGGTTGAACCCTCCAACTTTCTCCAGCAGCACTGAGCCCATTGTGGCAGATGACTGGCTCCGTAAGATGGAGAGAGAACTTGTCACTGCTGGATGCACTGACGCTGAGAAAGTGTGATTTGCCGCACATCAACTGGAAGGACCAGCAGCATCATGGTGGGAGAATTACACCACCACTTATCCTATTGCAGATGTGACTTGGGAGCAATTCAAGCTTGCTTTTCGCACCGCTCATGTTTCAGCTGGAGCCATGAGTCTGAAGAAGCGCGAGTTTCGCAACTTGCGCCAGGGTAATCGCTTTGTGGCCCAATATGTGGAAGAATTCAACATGTTGGCCCGTTATGCCCCAGGAGATGTGGCCGATGATGCGGCCAAGCAAGAAAAGTTTCTGGAAGGACTCAACGACGAGTTGAGCATACAGCTGGTAGTGGCTACTTTCAACAACTACCAAGAGCTGGTGGATAAGGCCCTCATTTTGGAAGGTAAACAACAGCAGATTGAAAACCGCAAGCGGAAGTACACTCAGGGGAAGTTCAGCTCTGGAACTCATCAGAAGCCTCGCTACTCCCCGTACTCCGGGAATACCGGATCAGGAAACAGTAAGTTTGGAAAGCACACTCATGTTGTGCATAACCATGGAGGCCACTATCATGGAGGAAATGAAACAACCGTTCCAACCATGGTAACTTCAAGACTGACAATGGGAATGGGAACAACAACCAGCACCGTCACGCTCCTGTTCAAAAGGATCTGAGCCACATTACCTGTTTCAAGTGTCAGAAGACAGGGCACTATGCTACTGAGTGTCCCCAGAGCAAGCAAGGCAATGGAAACGGCAATAACAACGGCAACTCCGCAGCTAAGAAGCCCAATCCGTTTCCCCGTGCTCAAGTGAATCACATCGACGTGGAAGAAGTTTATGATCAACCCGAGACTGTGGTTGGTAAGTTTTTATTGCATTCACGTCCTGTTACAGTACCTTTTGATTCCGGTGCAACTCATTCATTCATATCAAGGGTAGTTGTGGATAAGTATGGTTTGCCCACCAAAACCCTTAGTCAGCCCATTAAGGTCAGTTCCCCAGGAGGTATGATGATGGCAGGGATAGGATGCCATGCTTTGAAACTCAATATAGGAAATCATGTTTTTCCCACCGACCTCATCGTCTTAGAGTCACAAGGACTGGATGTAATCCTAGGCATGGATTGGATGACCAAGTATGAAGGAAATCTTGATTGCCCTAGCAAGTCTGTTTCACTCACCACCCCAGAGAACAAGAGGATTAAGTATGTATCCCAACGCACACGTATGAGTGCTCGGTTAAATTCTCTCACAGGAGTTGTTCAGGAGGAAGTACCTATGGTAAAAGACTTTCCAGATGTATTTCCGGAAGAATTACCAGGAATGCCACCAGATAGGGAGATTGAGTTCTTAATAGAGCTACAGCCAGGGACAGCCCCAATTTCCAAGAGACCCTATCGGATGCCCGCAAATGATCTATTGGAAATCAAGAAGCAAATCAAGGAGTTATTGGACAAGGGGTATATTCGCCCAAGTTCTTCACCTTGGGGAGCCCTAGTACTTTTGGTGGAGAAGAAGGATAAATCTTTGAGAATGGTAGTGGACTATTGTGCCTTGAACGAGGTGACTATCAAGAACAAGTATCCTCTGCCGATGATTAATGATTTGTTTGATCAGCTCGTAGGAGCCAAAGTATTCTCCAAGATCGATCTTCGATCAGGGTATCATCAACTTAAGATTCGTGAACAGGATATACCCAAAACAGCTTTCACCACGAGGTATGGCTTGTATGAGTATACGGTCATGTCTTTTGGATTGACTAATGCTCCTGCCTACTTCATGAATTTGATGAACAAAGTATTCATGGAATACCTAGACAAGTTTGTTGTGGTGTTCATCGATGACATTCTGATATTCTCCAAGAACGAGGAAGAGCATAAGGAACATTTGCGTCTAGTTCTGGAGAAGCTAAGAGAGCATCAGTTGTATGCCAAATTCAGCAAATGCGAATTTTGGCTGACGGAAGTCAGATTCCTTGGACATGTTATTTCCGGAGAAGGAATAGCCGTAAACCCTGCTAAGGTTGAAGCTGTCACCGAGTGGAAGTCTCCCACCTCAGTTAAGGAGATCCGCAGTTTCCTCGGACTTGCCGGTTATTACCGGAGGTTTATTGAGAATTTCTCAAAGATTGCCAAGCCCATGACAGAGTTGTTGAAGAAAGAATCCAAGTATGTTTGGACTGTGGAATGTGAAGCCAGTTTCCAGGAGTTGAAGGAACGTTTGGTCACAGCCCCAGTGTTGATTTTGCCCGATATTCGGAAGGATTTCCAAGTTTATTGTGATGCCTCACGTCAAGGAGTCGGAGGAGTACTTATGCAAGATGGAAAAGTTGTAGCCTATGCTTCCAGACAGCTACGACCTCATGAGTTGAATTATGCCACGCATGACTTGGAACTAGCAGCCGTAGTGCACGCACTCAGGACTTGGAGACATTTCCTTATCGGAAATAGTTGTGATGTTTACACCGACCATAAGAGCCTGAAATATATCTTCACGCAGAAAGAGTTGAACCTCAGACAGAGGAGATGGTTAGAGTTAATCAAGGACTATGACATGAGATTACACTACCATCCAGGTAAGGCTAATGTTGTAGTCGATACCTTGAGTCGGAAAACTTATGTGAACACACTCACAGCGGGAGGATTACCTCAAGAATTAGTCGATGATCTCAGAGAGCTCAAGCTAGAGATAGTTCCAAGAGGATATGTTGCTACACTGGAAATTCAGTCCACCTTGACCGAAAGAATTCGTGAAGCCCAGAAATCGTACAAGGAGATAGTAGAGATTAAACAGAGAATGAAAGATGGTAAAGCTAAAGGTTTTCGTGAGGATGAACACGGAACTTTGTGGTTTGAGAACCGAATCTATGTGCCCAATAACCCAGAGCTCAGGAAGTTGATACTTCAGGAAGCCCACGATTCACCTTACTTGATACACCCAGGCAACACCAAGATGTATCTGGATTTAAAAGAAAGTTATTGGTGGACAGGTATGAAGAAAGATATTGCAGAGCATGTTGCAATATGTGATGTTTGTCAACGAGTAAAAGCAGAACATCAGAAACCAGCAGGGTTACTCCAACCTTTGCCGATACTCGAGTGGAAATGGGAAAAGCTTGGTATGGACTTCATCACAGGATTACCTAGGACCCGTTCAGGTTATGATTCCATCTGGGTAGTGGTAGATCGCTTGACCAAGGTATCTCACTTCATTCCAGTGAAGACCACCTATACCAGTGCTAAGCTAGCCAAGATATATATGACCAGGATCGTATGTCTGCATGGAGTTCCGAGGAGTATCATGTCAGATAGAGGAACACAATTTACCTCAAAGTTTTGGAATCAGTTACATGAAACTTTGGGTACAAGGCTAGAGTTCAGTACAGCTTTTCATCCTCAGACAGATGGACAGACTGAGAGAGTCAATCAGATTTTGGAGGACATGTTGAGAGCTTGTGCACTAGACTATGGTTCTAGTTGGGACGATAACTTGCCTTACACAGAATTCTCGTACAACAACAATTATCAGACCAGTCTAAAGATGGCCCCTTTCGAAGCTGTATACGGAAGGAGATGCCGAACACCACTGATGTGGGATGGTGTTGGAGACCGACAACTTTTTGGTCCTGACCTTATCCGAGATTCTGAAGAGAAAGTCAAGTTAATTCGTGACAGACTCAAGATAGCTCAATCTCGATAGAAGAGTTATGCTGACAGCAAGCGCAAGGAAGTGACATATGAAGTGGGAGACAGAGCATATCTTCGTGTATCCCCGCTTCGAGGAATCAAGAGATTTGGTGTTAAAGGAAAATTAGCACCCAGATTCATAGGCCCCTACAAAATTCTTGAACGTAGGGGCGAAGTTGCTTACAAACTAGAATTGCCGGAAGGATTATCCGAAGTTCATGATGTGTTCCATGTGTCCCAGCTAAAGAAATGTCATGCCGAGATGGCTGATATTCCTTTGAGAGATACAGTGCCCCTAGAGACCATACAGCTTGACAGTGATCTGACTTACGAGGAGAAGCCTGTCAGAATCCTCGAGACTGCCAACAGAGTTACCCGCAGCAAGATCATCAAGTTCTGCAAAGTTTTGTGGAGTCACCATACCGAGGAAGAAGCCACCCGGGAACGCGAAGAAGATCTTCGTAGAGACCATCCGCACCTATTTTCTAGCCAACCCGAATCTCGAGGGCGAGATTCATCTTAAGGTGGGTAGGTTTGTAACATCCCAAAATTTCATTTTGGAATGTTATGATATAGCTATGCATCTATCATCATCATTGCTTGATTTTATGTGTTAGTTGAAATGCCTTTTCTGACTTTCTGAAAGTCTCTTTCTACTTTTCACTAAGTTGCTTTTACCTATTGGAAATTTTGGTTAAAAGTTCAAATAAGAGAGGAGGAACATGACACTCCACACCAGGGACTAATTGGTGGTTTATTTGAACAATAATAACCAGGGGTTATTTTGAAAATATTTGCAAAAAGGGTTTAAAAAACAATTAGGCAATTTCTGAAAATAATATTTTTTTCAAAGTGTTCAAATGACAGAATAGAAATGTTCATTAAATAGAATTTATTATTCTGTTAATTTTCATATATAATACCACTATATTTAGAGTCGATTTGAACGCTTTAAATGTATTTGAATGTCTCTAGAAAATTATTAAAAAGAAACGGTAACCGTTTCCGGTATTAAACGGGCCGGCCCACGACAGTTACCCGCAAATTAATTAGAATCCGGCCGACCGAGCGCAGTAACGCCTCCCTCTCTCTCTGACGCTGGACCCCACCACCCGTCCGACCGTTGCCCCGAAACGGTTGTCGCCTTCCTCCTCCGCGCGCGCCATCGCCGGCAGTTTCTCTCCCGGATCTCTCTCCTCTCTCCTCCCCCGCATCTCCCCGCACCCCTATAAAGAGCCCCACTCCCCCGCATCCATTTCCCCCCCGAGTCCCCCTTTTCTCTCTCGCCGAGACGCTGTCAATTGCTCGCCGGAGCTACTTCCCCACCGGAGCTCGCCGTCGAGCGTAGCCACCGTCTCCGTCCACCGTTCGCCCCACCATTGCCACCAATCGATTCCGGAGAACCATCGCCGTCGCCCGGACCACTTCCCCGTCCTCCCCGACCATCGGAGCACCTCGCCGTCGCTTCCGTCGCTACCGGACTCACCGGAGAACCCCGACGCCGGCAACCTTACCCTGTGAGCATTCCCCTCCCTCCGATCCAAAACCAACGGTTGAGATTAGATCGTATTAAATCTGAATCGTTTTCCTTTAGGAACCGGTCGCCCGCCCGTAGCTCTCGAGCGCACACCACCCTTAGCCAATCAGACAGCGCCACGTAGCCCCCTAACCGTCGCAAATCATTTTCCTTTTTCAGTTTTTGTTTTAATTAACAGAAGGTTTTCAAAATTTGTTTTAGCTATATCTTTTTTATCTATTTAGTGTTTTGAGTTGATTCTTTTTGCAATAGCTCACATTTTTCATGTAGTTTTACACTGTACTCTTAAATTTCAAATTTGAAATATAAAATTTGAATTTAGTCAAATTTGCTCAAAACCTTCAAATCTGAATAACTAGAGTTTGAAAATAGATTTTGATATGAATCTTTTTGCTACTGTTTGGTATTAGTTAGGACTACCTTCATGTTTAGTTTGAGGATTTTCAGGATATATTTGATTAATGTTTTAACCAAAAACAGAATCTGCTTAGTATTATAATATAGTTTTATAAACTCAATTTTGATTAGTTTGATTTAGAATTAGTTTATTTGTTTATTAGGCTCTGTTAGTAAACATTTAGTGTTTTCACTCACTGTCAATAAAAATATAAATTTGCCTAGTTTAATTTCATTTAACATAGGAATCACAACTTCTTTTCAAATAGGCATAATTTGATTAAAACAACTAACTAGTAATAGTTTTGTTTTCAAACATAGTTTTGTATATTTTAGTTCTGTTTTCTAAGACAGATTTAATAGTAAATTAGTTTCTGTTAAGGACATGTTTTACTAATAAATAATAAGTTTAGTTTTTCATTCTTTTGTTAATATAACTATAGTTGATTCATATAGTGTTTATCACAAACTTGTATAAACTCTACTAAAGTTTTCCCAACAAACTTAAATTGATTTTGTTTTGTTTAATAGTAAAATATTCTATTGTTGCCTTGATGTCAACAATTGTCTTGTTATTTCAAAATAGTTTTATTATGTAGTAGTGTTTTCATCGTCTCCTTTGGAAAACAAAACTTGGTGTGTTTTACTTACTAGAGACTTTTGTGCATTGTTTTGTCTTGATTGTTTACTAAGTTCTTGGTTGATGTTTGTGAGTTACAATGTTTTGTTGTATGCTTATTGAGTGCTTGTTTGCTTCCTTAGATTATCCGGAGTGCGAAGCTTGTTACTTAGAGTCACTCACGTACGAAGATCATCAATCAGGCAAGTCACCTTGATCATGTTTTACCCATGTTTTATATGCATTAGTTCTACCATCTCCCCAGTTGCATGCAAGATAGGTTAGTTGGAAACTTGGTTACATTGTAGTAGTATCATGTGGTAGGTACCCCTCTCAACCCTCTTTGACAACTTTGGCCCTGGGAAACGTTGTTTTATTTTGCTATGCTATTAGTAGACGGGGTTGGACGTGTGATTCACGAGAGCTGAGAGAGTTAATAATTTCAAGACCTACATAATGACCAAGATTTCAAGATTCCAAGTTTTCAACATACCTCTGGGTGGATGATGGTTGAACGGCACCCTGGAGAAACCAGTGGTTAGCCTAGGTGATGCTGGAGATGGCTAGTATTCACGCGGAAAGGTCCACCCAGGCACAAAGAGATGGATGGATGCTTCAAAACCCAAGGCTTACCTGCACAGCCACAAGTCATTATGGGCTCTGGCTTGGTCGGATATCGTGGTGACCCTGGACAGGCGGTGCTACGAGAGGTAGAAGAACGGTAGGAAAGGATGGGCACCGACAGAGTCGCAGGGAAACCCTTTGGAAGACCATGTTTTGGTCATCCGTTTCTCAAACACCCTGAAGTGCGAGAAATCAAACGGAGGCGACCAAATCTTGTGGGGAACGTGTGCAAAACTCTGCAGAGTACTAAACCTAATCGATTAGCCATGTCCACGGTCATGGACGACTTGAGCCAAAGGAATTGGGACTTTCCAGAAACCTCAACACAATTAATATGATGATGTGGGTATTTAATCATTTTGGGTATGAGAATTGGTTGGTGGAGCCATCTCATTAATCAACCAACTTAGTAATATTTTGCTTAGCCCCTCCCTTGATGTAGGAAAAACTTGGCTTTACGCAAAAACATACCCCCCACCTGCCATATATGCATATAGACTATATGATTATCTTTTCACCCCTCTCTTGTGACTTTGCCGGCATATTCCATATGCTGACCTACGTGGCTGCAACGTATCATGTTGCAGAGTACTTTTCCGACCAGGAGTGAGGACACGTTCTATGCTCAGTGAGATGCCCTTGGAGTCAGATGGACTCACCTACCTTCGACGCTTCCGCAAGATTTAGATATTCTCATGAGTTGGCCTTTGGCCACTTTATTGTAATCTTTATTGTAATAAAGGACTCGATATGAGATTTCGATTAATATAATGCTATGTTTTCCCTTTGATATATACATTGATGTACCGTGTGTGTACCAGCATGATCTTGGGATGGTACGGAAACACCGGAGACTTGACCTTTCAGGTCGGGTCGCTACAGTGCTTGACACATTGTTAATTAGAAATAAATTTCTTGACATGAATTAGGACTTCATTTGAAAATAGTTTTTCAATGAAGTGCTTGGGCTAAATAGCCTTGCTATTAGGCATAATGATCTATGGAGATAGATTTGCCTAATGGGGCTAAGCAAAAAACACATATTGACAAGATGCTAAACCATTTAGCACTAAAAACGCAAGAAGTGATTCTTGCCGAAGTCACATGGAAAGGTTTTTGCAAGACTCAGTGTCCCAAAACACTGATGAGCAAAATACATGATGGTGATTCCACACACTCTTGTGTTTGGATTAATCATGTATTCCATGGTATGTAAAAACAACCAGATATGTCCAATACTCCAAAGTTGTTGCGAGTATAGATACCAATGTGATCAAAGTACTGATCATGGAACAACAGTGAAAGATGTCATTGAGTAATAGAGCAGTACTGATGACATGTTTTCTCGCAAGCTGAGATTATGAAGTGCTCATTGTAAGTAATTACATCGATACAATCTTCATCAATGCTCCATGCAATTTTTCATTTAAGTTAAGGGTTTTGTGTAATAAACAATATGGTGGCACCATAGTTGGAAATTGTTCCAAACAAGATATTGTGGCGAATTCTATAACAAAGGCTAAGTATGTGGACGCTTTAAAAGCGACAAAGAAGTTGTTGAATCATATAGTTCATTAATGAACTTAGTATATGGTTCCAAGATGGCTTTGGTCTATGGGACACTATTGCAGATAGTTGCTCCATAGCTCAGTCTTAGGAATCAGGTTTCGACCAATGATTCACACATATGCAAATCCAAGTCCACACAAAATATAAATTTTGTGACAGCATGAAAACGCAAGGATATGCAAAGTTACACACGGATCTGAAGTCGTCAGATCTGTTGGACATCACGCTATACCACAAGCGAAGCATATTTTACACCAGTATGCCATAGGTGTAAAGTGCATTAGCATTGACTAGATTATTGACTCTAGTGCAAGTGGGAGTCTGTAGGAGATGTGCCCTAGAGGCAATAATAAATGTTATTGATTATCTCCCTGCTCATAATTAGGTTTATGTTCCATGCTATAACTGCTATGGTTCTCGAGTCTGCAATAACCACGAGGCTCGGAGGAAGACTCATATGCACGTGTGGAATAATAAATGGTAAAATGAATTCCTAGTCTAGCCTCTAAGACTAGCTCAAGTGTTACATGATGGTTCTGTTTTCCTGATCATGAGGGCACAATGTTAGAAGAACATTTGAGTTGAATCAACCCGAATTGATGTTATGCTATGAGATACATTCGTCACAAGTTAATGGTTAATAACACAGAGATGGTTAATGTTTGGATGATTCCTTAGACCATGAGAATATTGAGTTTCTTCATGCTTGCTTCATGAACTTTGGGGTTTGTTAAACATCATCCGTAAATGGGTGGCTATTACGGCGGCTTATGGGTTCATGGAAAAGTATATCAAGTAACTTGATAGCTCAAGATTGGGATTTCCTCCTCCGACGATGGAGAGATATCTCTGGGCCCTCTCGGTGTTACGGTATCCATCATCGTCTGTCTAGACACTTTGTGATTTGATCACAGGGATGCCGGAACACGGTAATGAGAAAAGAGAACAATACAGGCAACGAGGTAACTGGCATAGTGGACAAGTTGTTGATCCATGGGGATGCCAACATGTCGCACCTCGGGTATTTGTAACATATCGCAAAGCAACAGGAATAGCTCATGACAACTGGAGGTTCACTCGAATATTCATTCGTGTGGGTATAGGGGTCAATATGGGTGTCCACGGCTCCGATGCTGATCATTGGTCGAAAAGTGTTCCGGTCATGTCTATACTTCATCAAACCTATAGGGTCACACACTTAAGGGTCATCTATCTGCTGAATACTAGATAAGGAGTCCGAGAGAAAGTCAGTGGAAAAGTTTCGGAGACAATGGAAAAGTTCCGGAGAGAACACCAAAAAAGTTTCGGTAAAACCGAAAAGTTGTTTCGGATGAAAATCCTAAAAGGTTTCGTCAAGCACCGGGAATGTTTTGGAGGTTTCCGGATTGGTCTAGTAATTTTCTGGAATTTTTCCGGAGAAAAAACCCCAAAAAAGTTTTCGAAGCTGCCGGAATTGTTTACCGGGTAAACGAAGATGGTTTTAAATTAAACCACCATACCGGAAATGTTCCGGAGTGCGTCTAGATGATTTTAGAGGGTGCCGTAAATGTGCTGGGACCTTCTAGAATTTTTCAGAAGTAATAGTCACGGAAAACATCTTCTCCCAGCGTGAGGGGACAAGATCCCACGACTCGTGGGGGCTGTTTTGGGGTGCCTCCCCTTGGGGGGCAGCCCCTTGTGGCTGGACGAAAGGTGTTGGGGGGGCATGGTGGGGGGCAGCCTCCACAAATGGTGGAAAGTGTTGGGAGGTGGTGGGGCCCCATGTTGGAGCACCATGGACAAGGGAACATGTTTTCCCCTTGTTTGGTGGGAACATGTTCTCCTTGTTTTGTGGGAACATGTTTTCCCCATGTTTAGTGGGCTGTTTTGGGGCGCCTCCCCTTGGGGGGCAGCCCCTTGTGGCTGGACAAAAGGTGTTGGGGGCCCCCCATGGTGGGGGCAGCCTCCACAAATGGTGGAGAGTGTTGGGAGGAAGGTGGGGCCCCATGGGGGAACACCATGGACAAGGGAACATGTTTTCTTCATGTTTGGTGGGAACATGCTTCCTTGTTTTGTGGGGGCTTGTCATGTGGCTGAAATTTCAGCCACCACCACCCCCTCCTTCCCCTATAAAAGGAGGTAGAGAGGAGCTCTCCATCCCCACTCCAACTCTCATACACATGCCATGCATTACCTGGCTTCTTCTCTCCCTCCCACGAAAAGAGTTTCGTAGAGCCGAAAGGCTGTCTCGGTTCCGGTGGGAACTAGTTCTGGATAGCAAAGCACTACCGGATAGATGACATCGTATGTGTGCAACTCTGTAGAGAGATAGTAGTTTCGGTCTTAGTTCATGAGTGCCTCCCGAAGGGCTGTCCGTGTGACCGTCTGAGTGTCGAAGGTCCTCCCGAAGGGCTGTCCGAGTGACCGTTCGAGTTTCGAAGGTCGCCCCAAAGGGCTGTCCATGACACCTTCCGGGGGACTGTCCAACCGCCTCTCGGAGGGCTGTCCATGGGGCGGATGAGGGTATACATCCTCGCGGTTGGGAGGTTGTAAAATCCTAGCTACGAGGATCTACACCGCCGATCTTCATCGACTCTACTTCCGCTGCACTACGAGTCGGTAACGAAAAAGATCAAACCTTGTATGCAGTCTCCATAGTGGTCCTGGGCTGGTGCGTAGGTCGGAAAATTTTGTTTTCTATTGCGTTCCCCAACATCTCAGAATGTTGTCCCTCAACCTTCCATGGAGGAAATCTTAGAGAGACGAGCCGCCAAGAATGCTGCCAAGCTCAAAGTTAGACAACATCTGTTGGAGAACGTCTACGGCGACTTGCAAAAAGGGGTAACCACTCATAAACAATTAACACACTTTTGTGAACATCACGCGTTTGTTTCTTGCATTGAGCCCCTTAAGGTTCAAGATGCGCTCGAGGATATGGAGCTGGATAAAGCTATGCATGATGAACTCAACAACTTCGAGCGCAACCAAGTGTGGCGATTGGTGCCAAGACCTAAGGAGAACCACAATGTTATTGGAACTAAATGGATCTTCAAAAACAAGCAAGATGCGAATGGTATCGTCATTCGCAACAAGGCAAGATTGGTGGCACAAGGATACTCCCAAGTAGAGGGTATCGACTACGGTGAAACTTTTGCTCCTGTTGCTCGCCTTGAATCTATTCGCATGTTGCTTGCATATGCCTCTCATCATAACTTTAAATTATATCAAATGGATGTCAAGATTTCTTTTCTTAATGGTCCTATTAAGGAGTTGGTATATGTCAAGCAACCCCCGGGGTTCGAGGATCCCAAGTTCCCCAATCATGTATACGTTCTCGATAAGGCTCTCTATGGCCTTAAACAAGCCCCACGCATGTGGTATGAGCACCTTACCGAGATGTTACAAGACCGTGGGTCTGAAATTGGGAAAATCGATCCCACTCTTTTAACAAAGAGGGTCAACGGGAACTTGTTCATATGCCAACTATATGTTGATGATATTATTTTTGGTTCTCCTAACAAAGTTTTCAATGAAGAATTTACCACTTTGATGACAAACAAGTTTGAGATGTCTATGATGGGAGAGTTGAAGTTCTTCCTTGGTTTCTAAGGCAAGCAATGAAGTTAAGGTACCTTCATCAATCAAGCTAAATACACTCAAGACACGCTTAAGAGGTTCAAGATGGATGAGCTCAATCCTCCCAAGGCCAAGACTCCCATGCCACTCAAATGCCATCTTGACAGCGATCCCAATGGTAAAGCGGTGGATCAAAAGGTATATCGCTCCATGATTGGATCCTTGCTTTACATTTGTGCATCTAGACCGGATATCATGTTAAGTGTGGGTATTTGTGCATGATTTCAATCCGCACCTAAGGAGAGTCACCATGTGGCTGTCAAGCAAATCTTTCGATATTTGGCTCATACCCCAAACTTTGGCTTCTGGTATCCAAAGGGGGCTTCGTTTGATCTCGTTGGATATATTGACTCGGATTGGGCAGGAGACCATGTGGATAGAAAATCCACTTCTGGAGGCTGTCAACTTCTTGGCCGGTCTTTGGTAAGTTGGTCTTCAAATAAACAAAATTGTGTTTCTCTCTCATCCAGTATGTAGCTACTGCCAGTTGCTGTGCACAGATTCTTTGGATGAGGCAAACTTTAAAGGATTATGGTGTCCATTGTGACAAAGTGCCTCTTTACTGTGATAATGAAAGTGCCATTATGATCTCCAGCAACCCAGTTCAACATTGCAAGACGAAGCATATTGTTATTCGTCATCACTTCCTTCGGGAACACGTCAAGCGAGGAGACATCGGTCTTATCCATCTGAGCACTAACGAAAAACTTGCTGATATATTTACGAAGCCATTGGATGAAGCAAGATTTCGTGAGTTAAGGCATGAGCTAAATATCATTGATTCGAGCAATGTGGATTGATTTAGTGCACACCTCACCACACTCATCATTATGTCTTGTCTAGGTGTAGGCATGGATTTAGGGGGAGTCTAGTTCTCTCAATGAACTATCCCTCCTCCTATTATGCATAAACTAATCAAAGTCTTTCACATTCACCATTTTTGATGGTTACTGTGCTTCAAAAGACGAGTCTTGGTCATGGGCCCAAGGATAATTCTTCGCGGTGCCATACCATTTGACTCAAACATAGGTGGCTCTAGGGCCACCGCCCTCTCTTCATGCGAAGTAGTGGCTCACTGCTTGGTCCTGTTTTATATTTCTACTCCTTTGGACCATGCTCTTATTGTGACTTGCATTTTTGTCTTATCACGTCTCTCGTTTTTGTGTGAAAAGAAAACTTTTCTTTCTCTTCTTCTATTTTCTCTCTGAAAACTTGCACTTTGTGGGCAGCACGGTACTACCGTCACAATCCACGGTACTACCGCTGGAGTTGGACTGCCCCTGTGCTTACACAGATGCGCTCCCAGCACGGTACTACCGCACCAAAACTGTTGGAAATATGCCCTAGAGGCAATAATAAATTAGTTATTATCATATTTCCTTGTTCATGATAATCGTTTATTATCCATGCTATAACTGTATTGATCGGAGACTTAAATGCATGTGTGGATACATAGACAAAACCATGTCCCTAGTATGCCTCTAATGGACTAGCTCGTTGATCAAAGGATGGTTAAGGTTTCCTAGCCATGGACATGAGATGTCATTTGATAACGGGATCACATCATTAGGAGAATGATGTGATGGATAAGACCCAAACTACAAACATAGCATATGATCGTGTCAGTTTATTGCTACTGTTTTCTGCATGTCAAGTATATGTTCCTATGACCATGAGATCATGCAAATCACGGATATCGGAGGAGTGCCTTGTGTGTATCAAACGTCGCAACGTAACTGGGTGACTATAAAGGTGCTCTACAGGTATCTCCGATGGTGTTTGTTGAGTTGGCATGGATCGAGACTGGGATTTGTTACTCCGTGTGACGGAGAGGTATCTCAGGGCCCACTCGGTAATACAACATCACAACAAGCCTTGCAAGCAATGTGGCTAAGTGTTAGTCACGGGATCTTGTATTACGGAACGATTAAAGAGACTTGCCAGTAACGAGGTTGAACTAGGTATGGAGATACCGACGATCGAATCTCGGGCAAGTAACATACCGAAGAACAAAGGGAACGATATACGGGATTAACTGAATCCTTGACATAGAGGTTCGACCGATAAAGATCTTCGTAGAATATGTAGGAACCAATGTGGACGTCCAGGTCCCTCCATTGGTTATTGACCGTAGAGGTGTCTCGGTCATGTCTACATAGTTCTCGAACCCGCAGGGTCTGCACACTTAAGGTTCGGTGACGTTTCGGTAGTGTAGAGTTATGTATGGTGGTGACCGAAGGTTGTTCGGAGTCCCGGATGAGATCCCGGACGTCACGAGGAGCTCCGGAATGGTCCGGAGGTAAAGATTCATATATAGGAAGTCCCAGTTTGGTTTCCGGAAAAGTTTCGGGCTCATCGGTAGTGTACCGGGAGTATCGGTATTGTACCGGGAGTGCCGGTAGTGTACCGGAGGACCTCCGGGAGGGGTACTTCGACCCCAAGAGGTCCATGGGCTGTGGGAGAATAATAACCAGCCCTTATTGGGCTGGGAAAACAGCCACAAAGGCCCATGGCGCAGGAGAGAAAGTCCTAAAGCAAAAGGTGGAAAATCAGCCAATAGGAGGCAATCCTACTCCAACTAGGATTGGAGGTGAAGTAGGATTTCTTCCCACCTCCTATTTCGGCCGACCCAAAGGCCTTGGCTGCCTCTCCTCTCCTCTCCTCCTATATATACTAGTGGATTGGGTGGTTTTTGGACAGAATTTCCGGCCACGTGCTACCCGTTTCACCGGTGCACAGTTTCTCCTCTAGATCGGTTTTCCGCAGCGCTTAGGCGAAGCCCTGCCGGAATCACTCCACCACCATCACCGGAGCGCCGTCACGCTGCCGGTGAACTCTCTCTCCTCTCCACCTCCTCTTGCTGGATCAAGATGGTGGAGATCGTCATCAAGCTGCACGTGTGCTGAACGCGGAGGTGCCGTCCGTTCGGCGCTAGATCGGAAGGACCGTGATCGAGATCGCGAGACGGTTCGTGATGAGATCGCGGAACGGATCGTGATGAGTTCGTAGGACAGATCGTGATCAAGATCGTGAGACGGATCGTGATTGGATCGCGGGACGGATCGTGATGAGATCGCGGGACGCTCGGCGATTTGGGTCGCGAAGATGTTCGACTACACCAACCGCGTTTCTTAACGCTTCCCGCTTAGCGATCTACAAGGGTATGTAGATCCACTCTCCCTCTCGTAGATGCTCATCACCATGGATAGGTTTGCGTGTGCGTAGGAAAATTTTTGTTTCCCATGCGACGTTCCCCAACAGTGGCATCATGAGCGAGGTTGATGGTTCGATGAGATCTCGAGTAGAACACAAAAGGTTTGTGGGCGTTGATGCTTAGATTGCTTCCTCCCTTGGTCGGATTTTGGTTCAGCGGTATTGTGAGATGAAGCGGCCCGGACCAACATTACTCGTACGCTTACGAGAGACCGGTTCCTGCGATGCAACTTGTTGCTTAGCTGGCTTGCGGGTGACAGTTTCTCTTACTCTAGTTGGATCGGATCCGACAAAGGCGGTCCTTGAGAAGGTTGAAAAGCAAACTAGTGTATCACCGTTGTGGTTTTGCGTAGGTGAGAATTGTTCTTGCTAGATACCCGTAGCAGCCACGTAAAACATGCAACAACAATTAGAGGACGTCTAACTTGTTTTTGCAGGGTATGTTGTGATATGATATGGCCAATTACATGATGAGATATATGTGATGTATGAGATGATCATGTGATGTATAGATTATCACGACTTGCATGTCGGTGATTACGGCAACCGGCAGGAGCCATAGGGTTGTCTTTAATTATTGTATGACCTGCGTGTCAATCATTAAAGCGCTATGTAATGCTTTACTTTATCGCTACGGTAGCAATAGTAGTAGAAGCATGCAGGGCGTGACAACCCCGATGGCGACACGTTGATGGAGATCATGGTGTCGTGCCGGTGACGATGGAGATCATGCCGGTGTTTCGAAGATGGAGATCTTAAACACAAGTTGATGGCCATATCATGTCACTTATGAATTGCATGAGATGTTAATCCTTTTATGCACCTTGTTTTGCTTAGGACGACGGTAGCATTATAAGGTGATCCCTCACTTAATTTCAAGATAAATTGTGTTCTCCCCAAGTGTGCACCGTTGCGAAAGTTCGTCGTGTTGAGACACCACGTGATGATCGGGTGTGATAGACTCTACGTTCACATACAACGGGTGCAAGACAGATTTGCACATGCGGAACACTCGGGTTAAACTTGACGAGCCTAGCATGTACAGACATGGCCTCGGAACACAAGAGACCGAAAGGTCGAGCATGAGTCATATAGTAGATATGATCAACATAATGATGTTCACCATTGAAGCCACCTCAACTCACGTGATGATCGGACTCGAGTTGGTGAATTTGGATCATGTGACACTCAGATGACCTGAGGGATGTCAATTTGAGTGGGAGTTCTTAAGTAATATGATTAATTGAACTCATTATCATGAACATAGTCAGTAGTGTCTTTGCAAATTATGTTGTAGATTACTAGCTCGCACTGTAGCTCCCGTGTGTTTTTATATGTTCCTAGAGAAATAGAGTTGAAAGATGATGGTAGCAATATTGCGGACTGGGTCCGTGATATGAGGATTGTCCTCATTGCTGCACAGAAGGCTTATGTCCTTAATGCACCGTTCGGTACGCCACCCCCTCTAGCGTCGTCTGTAGATGTTGTGAACATCTGACAGGCACGTTCTGATGACTACTTGATAGTTTAGTGCGTCATGCATTACGACTTAGAATTGAGGCTCCAAGACGTTTTGAACGTCACGGAACATACGAGATGTTCTAAGAGCTGAGATTGTGATCTCAGGCTCGTGCCCGTGTTATGAGATATGAGATCTCAAACAAAGATTCTTTGCTTGCAAGACGAAAGAGAATAGCTCAATAGTTGAGCATGTGCTTAGATTGTCTAGGTGCCACAATCGCTTGAATCGAGTGGGAGTTGATCTTCCAGATAAGATAGTGATTGATATAGTTCTCCAAGTCACTATCACTAAGCTACTAGAACTTGGTGATGAACTATAAATTGCCAGGGATAGAAATGATTCCTGAGCTTCTCGCGATGTTTTGACACCGCGAAGGTAGAAGTCAAAAAGGAGCATCAAAGTGTTGATGGTTAGTAAAAACCACTAGTTTCGAGAAGGGCAAGGGCAAGTAGGGAAACTTCATGGATGGCAAGTCAGTTGCTGCTCCAGTGAAGCAGCCCAAAGTTGAACCTAAACCCGAGACTGAGTGCTTCCATTATGAGGAGAACGGTCACTGAAGCGGAACAACCCTGGATACATGGTAGATAAGAAGGCTGGCTAAGTCGACAGAAGTATATTTGATATGCATGTTATTGATGTGTACCTTGCTAGTACTCCTAGTAGCACCTGGGTATTGGATACCGGTTCGGTTGCTCGAAATAAAAGCTACGGAATAAATGGAGAACTAGCTAAGTGTGAGGTGACGATGTGTGTTGGAAATGTTTCCAAGGTTGATATGATCAAACATCGCACGCTCTCTCTACCTTCGGGATTAGTGACGAACCTAAATTTTATTTGGTGTTTTGCATTGAAGCATGAACGTGATTAGATCATGTTTATTGCAACACGGTTATTCATTCAAGTTAGAGAATAATGGTTATTCTGCTTACATGAATAAATACCTTCAATGGTCATGCACCTAGTAAGTGTGGTTCATTGAATCTTGATCATAGTAATACACATGTTCATAACAATGATGCCAAAAGATGCAAAGTTAATAATGATAGTACCACATACTTGTGGCACTGCCGCTAAATGTCATATTGGTATAAAGCGCATGAAGAAACTCCATGTTGATGGATCTTTGGACTCATTCGATTTTGAATCGGTTGAGACATGCGGACCATGCCTTTTGGTAAGATGACTAAACCCCGTTTTCTGGCTTGATGAAACGGGCAAGTGACTTATTGGAAACAATGCATGTTGATGTATACGATCCAATGAGTGTTTATAGCTTGCAGTGAATATCATTGTTTTCTTACCTTCACTGATGATTTGAGTAGATATAGTGTATATTTACTTAATGAAACACAAGTCTGAATTGTTTGAAAGGTTCAAAGCAAAGTTCAGAGTGAAGTTTAAAGATCATCGTGACAAGAAGATAAAAATTTCTGCGATATGATCGTGGAGGTGAATATCTGGGTTACGAGTTTGGCATACAAATTTAGACAATGTGAAAGTTGTTTCACAACTCACGCCACCTGGAACACCATAGTGTGATGGTGTGTCCGAACGTCGTAGTCATGCCTTATTTGATATAGCACATACTATGATGTCTCTTATCGTTTTAATACTATCGTTTTAGGGTTATGCATTAGAGACAACCGCATTCACTTTAAAATAGGGCACCATCTAAATCCGTTGAGATGACACCGTGTGAATTATGGTTTGATAGAAACCTAAAGCTGTCATTTCTTGATGTTTGGGGCTGCGAAGCTTGTGTGGAAAATGTTTTCACCTAATGAGCTCAAACCCAAAGCGGACAAATGCATCTTCATAGAATACGCCAAGAACAGTTGGGTATACCTTCTATCTCAGATCCGAGTGCAAAGTGTTTGTTGCTGGAATGGATCCTTTCCTGAGAAAAGGTTTCCCTCGAAAGAATTGAGTGGGAGGAAGATAGAACTTGATGAGGTTATTGAACCTTGTTTCAATCAGAGTAGCGCAGCGCAGAAAGTTGTTTCTGTGAAGCCTATGTTAGTTGAAGAAAGAAGTTAATGATGATGATCATGAAGCTTCGGATCAAGTTACTATCGAACCTCGTAGGTCGACAAGGACGTGTACTGCTCTTGAGTGGTACAACAACCCTGTCTTAAAGGTCATGTTGTTGGACAACGATGAACCTACGAGCTATGGAGAAGCGATGATGGGCCCGGATTCCGACAAATGGATGAGACCATGAAATCCGAGATAGGATCCATGTATGAAAACCAAGTACAGACTTTGGTAGACTTGCTCGTTGGACGGCAGGTCGTTGAGTACAAATGGATCTTTAAAAATGAAGACAGACGCTGATGGTAAATATCACCATTTGTAAAGCTCGACTTGTTGCAAAGTTGTTTGTGACAAGTTCAAGGAGTTGACTACGATGAGATTTTCTCACTCGTAGTGGTGCTAAAGTCTGTTGGAATTATGTTAGCAGTTGCTGCGTTTTCAATTATGAAATCTGACAGATGGATGTCAAAACATCATTTCCTTAACGGTTTACTTGAGGAAAGGTTGTATGTGATACAACCAGAAGGTTTTGTCAGCCCTAAGGATGCTAAAAGGTGTGCAAGCTTTGGTGATCCTTCCATGGACTGAAGCAAGCATCTCGGAGTTGGAATATACACTTTGATGAGGTGATCAAAGTTTTTGATGTTTATACAAAGTTTACGAGAAACTTGTATTTGCAATAAAGTGAGTGGGAGCACTATAGAGTTTCTGATAAGTATATGTGGTTGACATATTGTTGATCGGAAATAATGTAGAATTTCTGGAAGGCATAAAAGGTTGTTTGAAAAGTGTTTTTCTAAGGAAGACCTGGATAAAGCTACCTAATTGTTGAGCATAAAAATCTATAGAGATAGATCAAGATGCTTGATGAGACTTTCAATGAGTGCATACCTTGACAAGATTTTGAAAGAGTTCAAAATGGATCAGCCAGAGAAATAGTTCTCGTCTGATTTGTAAGGTGTGAAGTTGAGTGAGACTCAAAGCTCGACAACGGCAGAAGAAAGAGAAAGGATGAATGTCGTCCCCTATGCCTTAGCCATAGGCTCTATATTATGCCATGCTGTGTACCGCACCTATGTGTGCCTTGCCACGAGTCTGTCAAGGGGTACAAGAGTGGTCCAGGAGTGGATCACTGGACAGCGGTCGGAATTATCCTTAGTAACCAGAGGACTAAGGAAATGTTTCTTGATTATGGAGGTGATAAAGAGTTCGTCGTAAAGAGTTACGTCGATGCAAGCTTTAACACCTATCCGGATGACTAGTAGTAGCAATCTGGATACGTATAGTGGAGCAGCCATTTGGAAATAGTACCAAGTGGAGTGTGGTAGCAGTGATTACGGTTTGACATAGAGATTTGCAAAGTACACACGGATCTGAATATCGCAGACCCGTTGACTATAAGACCTCTCTCACATGCAAAGCATGATCGAGCCCCAAAACTCATTGGGTGTTAGATTCATAACAATGCGAATCACATGGTGATGTGAACTAGATTATTGACTCTAGTGCAAGTGGGAGACTGTTGGAAATATGCCCTAGAGGCAATAATAAATTAGTTATTATCATATTTCCTTGTTCATGATAATCGTTTATTATCCATGCTATAACTGTATTGATCGGAGACTTAAATGCATGTGTGGATACATAGACAAAACCATGTCCCTAGTATGCCTCTAATGGACTAGCTCGTTGATCAAAGGATGGTTAAGGTTTCCTAGCCATGGACATGAGATGTCATTTGATAACGGGATCACATCATTAGGAGAATGATGTGATGGATAAGACCCAAACTACAAACATAGCATATGATCGTGTCAGTTTATTGCTACTGTTTTCTGCATGTCAAGTATATGTTCCTAT
Source organism: Hordeum marinum (assembly GCA_022496015.1). NCBI lineage: Eukaryota > Viridiplantae > Streptophyta > Magnoliopsida > Poales > Poaceae > Hordeum > Hordeum marinum. The sequence goes on from CM039673.1 coordinate 581,513,298, forward strand.
GACCATGAGATCATGCAAATCACGGATATCGGAGGAGTGCCTTGTGTGTATCAAACGTCGCAACGTAACTGGGTGACTATAAAGGTGCTCTACAGGTATCTCCGATGGTGTTTGTTGAGTTGGCATGGATCGAGACTGGGATTTGTTACTCCGTGTGACGGAGAGGTATCTCAGGGCCCACTCGGTAATACAACATCACAACAAGCCTTGCAAGCAATGTGGCTAAGTGTTAGTCACGGGATCTTGTATTACGGAACGATTAAAGAGACTTGCCAGTAACGAGGTTGAACTAGGTATGGAGATACCGACGATCGAATCTCGGGCAAGTAACATACCGAAGAACAAAGGGAACGATATACGGGATTAACTGAATCCTTGACATAGAGGTTCGACCGATAAAGATCTTCGTAGAATATGTAGGAACCAATGTGGACGTCCAGGTCCCTCCATTGGTTATTGACCGTAGAGGTGTCTCGGTCATGTCTACATAGTTCTCGAACCCGCAGGGTCTGCACACTTAAGGTTCGGTGACGTTTCGGTAGTGTAGAGTTATGTATGGTGGTGACCGAAGGTTGTTCGGAGTCCCGGATGAGATCCCGGACGTCACGAGGAGCTCCGGAATGGTCCGGAGGTAAAGATTCATATATAGGAAGTCCCAGTTTGGTTTCCGGAAAAGTTTCGGGCTCATCGGTAGTGTACCGGGAGTATCGGTATTGTACCGGGAGTGCCGGTAGTGTACCGGAGGACCTCCGGGAGGGGTACTTCGACCCCAAGAGGTCCATGGGCTGTGGGAGAATAATAACCAGCCCTTATTGGGCTGGGAAAACAGCCACAAAGGCCCATGGCGCAGGAGAGAAAGTCCTAAAGCAAAAGGTGGAAAATCAGCCAATAGGAGGCAATCCTACTCCAACTAGGATTGGAGGTGAAGTAGGATTTCTTCCCACCTCCTATTTCGGCCGACCCAAAGGCCTTGGCTGCCTCTCCTCTCCTCTCCTCCTATATATACTAGTGGATTGGGTGGTTTTTGGACAGAATTTCCGGCCACGTGCTACCCGTTTCACCGGTGCACAGTTTCTCCTCTAGATCGGTTTTCCGCAGCGCTTAGGCGAAGCCCTGCCGGAATCACTCCACCACCATCACCGGAGCGCCGTCACGCTGCCGGTGAACTCTCTCTCCTCTCCACCTCCTCTTGCTGGATCAAGATGGTGGAGATCGTCATCAAGCTGCACGTGTGCTGAACGCGGAGGTGCCGTCCGTTCGGCGCTAGATCGGAAGGACCGTGATCGAGATCGCGAGACGGTTCGTGATGAGATCGCGGAACGGATCGTGATGAGTTCGTAGGACAGATCGTGATCAAGATCGTGAGACGGATCGTGATTGGATCGCGGGACGGATCGTGATGAGATCGCGGGACGCTCGGCGATTTGGGTCGCGAAGATGTTCGACTACACCAACCGCGTTTCTTAACGCTTCCCGCTTAGCGATCTACAAGGGTATGTAGATCCACTCTCCCTCTCGTAGATGCTCATCACCATGGATAGGTTTGCGTGTGCGTAGGAAAATTTTTGTTTCCCATGCGACGTTCCCCAACAAAAACGCGGAAGTAAAAAATTACTTCCGCTTTGGGAGCGGTACTACCGCTTATCGCGTGGAAGTAAAAATTACTTCCGCTTGTTGAGTGGTACTACCGCGATGACCGTGATACTATCGTGTCGTCAAGTGGGCATGGGGGTTAAGAGCCGGCAGACTCATACCCATTATCACTTCCTCTCACGTTTCTCTCTCTCCTCCTCACAACTGGCGCCGGAGTACCTCGCCAGATCTCCATCTCTAGCCACCCTCCTCTCATTCCCTTTGGTGGGATCGTTCCCCACCTCGCCCTCTTGCCATAGACCTCGGTATTTCCCCGAACTCTTCTCGTTTTTCTTCTCTATTTTTGAATCTAGGTTTAGGGGAAATATGAGTTGGTCTAGTATTTATTTGATCCAATCTGTGCATGAGGGGATGGTTTGAGTGTGTTAGTGCAGTAGAAGTGCGTATTGATAGGATACAATGGGATAACTTTCGATCTATGGTAGTACCGATCTGGTCTTTGATCCGTGTTCATGCGAAATCCGCCCCGTGTGGTACTACCACACCTGGTGCGATACTACTGCTCGTTGGGCGGAAGTAAAATTTTACTTCTGCTCCTGCCACGGTACTACCGCTCGCCGCAGTACTACCGCGTCCATGGCGGTAGAATTTTTTTACTTCCGCATGAACCACAGGTACTACCGCTCGGTCAGAAGCTACCTCATTTTGTCCTATTCATTCTCACCTCTACATGGTTTTCATGTCTGCTTTTGTCTTTGCCTTACCTTTTTTGTTTGTATCTTGTGTTTGCGTTGTGTGACATAGGTGGTGGCTCTGGTTCCGGCTCCGACCATGATGCTCGAATCCTTCTCATGACACTAGCTCAAAGTGTCTTCGCAATCCAGATGCTCCTAAGGGATCCAATGCCCAGCCACGCCATTTCAAGGGGACCGCATCCAAGCTCAAGGAGCCAGTTGAAAACTATGAGGACATGCCTCAAGCTGAGTTTCTGTCTCGACGGTTGATCGACCCCTATGTCAAAACAAGGGAACAATCCAGGGCCAATGAGTTGTTTTGGACCAAGCAACAATTTCTCATCCACATTGATGTGATCAAGGGCAAGAAGAATCAATATGTTCCCGCCCAATGGATTGAGATGACTCATATGAGGAAGCACCCGACTTATTTTGTTGAGGCTCTGAGTTTGGTGGAGCAGTTTGCTATCGAGGACATCATCTCGTTCCACCTTGACTTTGATCCCAAGATTGTGGGTCAGTTCTTTGCCTCTGTCCACTTCCACACTGATGAGCAGCGGACCATGACTTGGATGACCAATGGAGAGAGGTTGTCTGCCACATGGAAGGACTTCATGGATCTGCTGCATGTTCCTGATGCGGGGCTTGATGTGCCAGTTGGACCGCGCCCTCATGGCAACCCCCACCTAGCACGTAAGGAGCAGCTCGTGCCATACTATATTCTGAAGACTTTACCCTCTGGTGAGCGAGTTTCTGTGCTCAACCCATTTCTTGATGTCATGCACCGGATCTTCCACAACACTCTGTTTCCTCGCATGGGAGACAAGGATAAGGCACACTCCTATCTGGTGGATATGTTGCTACTATGTGAGAAAGGAAGAACTGAAGAACTTGACACCCTTCATGTGTCTCACATTATGTGGACTGAGCTTCGCACTGCTGTGTTTCACCGTAAGTTCCCCATTTATGGGCCCTACTTGTTCCTCATGATTCATACTAATTGGGAGAAGACCCTTCTAGATGAGAACCTTTAGGAGCACTTGTTTCTTCATGATCCCATTCGTCTGCATATGAAGGACAAGTGGGCCAACACCACCACTAAGCCAGCTCCTGCTCGTATGGAGATTGATGAGGATGACATCGAAGAGGAGGAAGATGACAGTTCTGAGTCGTATGTGCCACCGTCTTCTGAGCCATCTTGGGCCAAGAAGCTCTCTCACAAGATGAAGACCTTGTTCTGCATGCAGGCCAAGGGACAGTATCAGGCTCACGTTGCTCAGAAGGAGAGTCGCCAGCGTGAGAAGCGGATTCTGAGGAATCTTGGCGAGGCCATCCCGAGTGGGTCTGAGAAGTACATCACTCCTAAGGCTACTTGGATGGCGAAGCAGCAGTTCCAGTGGGCTAATTCAGATGCGGAGTTCATCCCAGACGCATCAGAGGAGGAGCCAGATGACTGATCTTTCTGCATGGGAGCTACCACCTATGTGTTAGGTGTCCTATCTACCTTTTGGCGTCTCGATGCCAAAGGGGGAGAGAGTGTAGGATTTGCGAGTATTTGCGGTGTTTTTTCGTCCTCTCTTTGCTTTCGTTGAACTTTGGCTTATGTCGTTTGTGTGTGAGACTAGGAAACTATGGTGTGAGACATATGCTATCACTCCTATCTTATTACTGTCCAGTATGATTCGTAGCTTGTGAGTCTGTCTCATATGTACCCTTATCTTTATGCTCACATGCTATGCCTTGTTTCCGTACTTAGTGATATTCATTCTGTTACAAGGATTGCATTGTTTATAAAATATAGGGGGAGTGTTGATCCTAGTGTGTGCCTTGCAATCCAAAGCATATATATAGAATGCACACATCTAGGGGGAGCCTAGCTATATTTTATAGATCTTGGGTTTGCATATATTTTATATCTTTTTGTCCAAATCCAGTATTGTCATCAATCCACCAAAAAGGGGGAGATTGTAAGGGCATATTTCTCCTTAAGTGGTTTTGGTGATTGATGACAATTCCTTTGCGGACTAATCATGTGCATTGAGCATTTCAGATATCTCATGTCTAGGCACAAGACGATTCGGTGCCCCTCAGAGCTTATTGAAGACGGTTGTTCTCTACGTTTCCTTTCGATGGATTTGAGTCATAGGAAAACCGTACTATTAAGAGGGGGTCCGCTTCGGAAAGGTTTGGGAGGAATCAACACGTACACATCTATCCTGTTTGCACCACATTTCCTCTACTTCGATGGAGCACTAGCTATTTTCCTCTTCTATGCAAAGTGTAGCCTGCGGGGTACTTTTGTTCAGTGGCCAGCGGTAGTACCGCTCAAGGGAGCGGTAGTACCGCAGGAGCCCGCGGTAGTACCGCTCAGGGGAGTGGTAGTACAGCTGACCCCTGCCCTAATACGTACGCCTGCGATACTAGGCGCGGATGTAATTTTTTACATACGCCCTAGTATGGTAGTACCGTGATGCTGTTACAGTACTACCGTGCCGGACTTTTTCGCAGTTTCGTCCTCAGCGAAGGTAGGCACAGAAGTAATTTTTTACTTCCGTGCACCACCAAGTGCCGGTCTCTACTGACCGTGCGGTAGTACTGCATGGGCTCGCGGTAGTACCGCTCCGACGGTTCTACCGCTAGCTGCCTAGTGCATTCGGCCTGAGATTGATACTCCCGTGCGAGCGGTAGTACCGCAGGTCTCAGTGGTAGTACCATAAGCCCTTGTGGTAGTACTGTGGTCTGCTGCGGTAGTACCGCGTCGCGCGGGGCTGAGGGTGGGGATAACGGTTGGATCCTTTCCCCCACTATAAAAGGGAGGTCTTCTTCCTCAAGAAGATTACCTCTTCCTTTCCAAAACTCCATTGTTGCTCAAAGCTCCATTTTAGCCCGATCTCTCTACCTAGCCAATCAAACTTGTTGATTTTCTAGGGTTTGGTTGAGAAGGCCGCGATCTACACCTTCACCAAGAGAAATTTGATTCCCCCCACTAATCCCTTACGGATCTTGGTACTCTTGGGTGTTTGAGAACCCTAGACGGTTGAGGTCACCTCGGAGCCACATTGAATTGTGGTGCAGCTTCGTGGTGTCGTTGGGAGCCTCCAATTCAGTTGTGGAGATTGCCCCAACCTTGTTTGTAAAGGTTTGGTCGCCACCTTCAAGGGCACCAATAGTGGAATCACGGCATCTCACATTGTGTGAGGGCGTGAGGAGAATACGGTGGCCCTTGTGGCTTCTTGGGGATCATTGTGCCTCCACACCGCTCCAACGAAGATGTACTTCCTCACAAGGGAAGGAACTCCGGTAACACATCGTCGTCTCCACCGGCTCCACTTTTGGTTATCTCGTACCTTTACTTCTTGCAATCTATTATGGTGGTGTATCCCTTGCTTGCTTGTGCACTTGTTGTGTTTATCATCATATAGGTTATTCACCTAGTTGCACATCTAGCCAACTAATTTGATGCCACGCCTAAATTGTTAAGGAAAAGTTAAAAAGTGTTAGTTGCCTATTCAACCCCCCTCTAGTCAACCATATCGATCCTTTCAGGCGCTCCTTAGAAATTAGCACATCAATCAGAAATTAGGAGTGGTTCATCTAGTGGGGCCAAGTTATTACGGTGTTGATTAACCCAGTTGAAATTCTCACGTTAACTAAAGGGAAAAAATATAGACCATTTTTTCGGGACCATTTTATAACTATCCCGATCAATTCTTTAGTTGGATTATCTAAAATAGAATGATCGGCCAAATAACATTTGGACCAAGTGGCTTATGTTGGGTATTTTAGTTAGTTAGATGCCTACATGACTGTGCTTCAGTTCGAGTTATCATACACCCTTTATTTTCATATTATATTTATTTTATATTAATTGATACAAATATCATAACTTATAACGATATGATTGCTGGTATTGAAAATGAAGGAATAAGAAAATAAAATAAATACATAATAAACAAATTCAGTTATTCCCTTTTTAGTTAAATGTGTGTATAATACATATATTTGTATTGCCAATAATCTTTGGACACGTGAACACAATAACTAATATAATTGTGAAATTATATGAAAATCTCATTCTCAATATACTATGATTTGTATAATTAAGTAGAGCATGCCAAAATAACTCCGGGGCAAAACAAGTACAAAACATTTGTACTAAACTTTTATACTTATTTATAGCTCATTGTTACAAGAGATAATACTAGTAACTACTTTTAAACTATTTAGTGACCATAATTAACCACATTATAAGGCATGTTATCATTAATCATAGTATTTTTTAATTATATAGCTTTAATGTATATCATTGAAGAATAAATTTGTGCTCAATGAAACTTAGATAATTGTTGTAAGAGAGTTTTCAATTTTTTGTGATATTGTCCCTTAAAATGATCTCTAAACGAAATTCATATAGATACGAGTAAAGGAAAAACCGAAAACTATATATTAACTTCTGAGAAGTGTGTCATCAATCAAATATCTTGATAGTAGTTTCTAGTCCATACTTGTGTAGATGAACCTAAACATTTATAGAATATATGAAGTGTGCAAGGGGAGCTTTTAACCATATCATCTGGATGTCCCTTTATAGTAGGTTATGTTCCATCGTCAAATATGCTTTAAGTGTTATAGTTGGTTTAGTAATCAACTAAAACATCTGCTTGTTGTATAGTTGATAAAAAAATAGTGTTGTTTATAAAAATGACCGACAAACATCAACTCGATTGCACAAAAAATACTACAGACACATATTCAAATGATTATACAATAACAACAACAATCTGTATCAGTTTTCTCTGGTGCTACCTGATACATACTAGGTGTATCTATAATTTTCTAAGTTCTCATGCCAGTAAATTATCAAATTAAGTTTATATTTATTTGGATAACCTACTAAAATTGTCAGAAAGGCAGAGTTGCATGCCTTATCTTTTTTGCTTCCATTAAACTTCCTGAACTCAGAAAAATATGGAAAAAATTAGGCACAAATATTTTATCGGTCCACGAAGATGTGCAAAAGAAGACTACCAGATGAGCCTAGAAGGGCTCTAGTCATCTAGTCCACATGCCCTAGGACTAAGCTGAGTCATAAGGGGTGTCCATGGGCCCCACAAAATTGTGCAGGGGTCACCCTTATGGCGAAATCTTGGACGTGGGATTTTAGATCCACCATTTTTTGATTCTTTTCGTAGTTACGGATCTCCGAGGAATTTATAAAATGGCGACGTAAGATAGATTTCCACATGTAGAAAAAGGCTCCCTCAAAACTGAGACCCAATCTCGAGGGAAGTTGTCTTCCCCTCCACGAAAGGCACTAAAAACCAAAGGGGGAACACCCGTCCTTCCTAGGTAGAAGGCCAAGAAAGAAGAAGAAGAAGATAATGATGAAAAAGGAGATGGCCCCTTTCCCCTCTTCCTCGGTGGCGCTAGAACCCACGCGTGTAGGTGGTTTATTGTATCCCTTTTCGATAAGTAGGAGTGTCGAACCCAACAAGAATGAGAAGGTCTTGGACAACTGATCGATATAAATCAATAATGAATCACTATAAAACTTGCAAAGAGTGTTTGATGGTTTGTTTAATCACAAGAACAATTGCAAGAACATAATTCGTAACAAAATTTCAATGATGCAATTCTTAATTATACCGATGACAAGCATGATTTATACTTATAGGGATCAAATAACTCTCAAGGACACACGAGCATGTCACCAAGTTGTTTTCACCAACTTCCATTGAGTTTAACTTTCATAGCCTTGATAATTGTTGTGTGAACCTATGGTAATGTACTGTTCTTACTTGAACAAGATACATACTTATGATTTAATTCTTAATGGAAGAATCCACAACTATACAAGAGTAATTAAGATAACATCTAACCATAGCATTAAATTCTAGGGTTCCGACAAAACCATATGCAATAGTTCATAAACTTTGGGCATGAAAATTTCTCATTCCAACTATCCGTCATAGATAAACTAATCACATAATGCTCTCCTCTAGGACCATCAAGGTGAAGTGATACGCAGTCGACGTTCGCTCATCACCACTAGAGAATCACATAAAAAATGATATCAAAACATTGAAATTTATTCAATTTCACAGATTACAAGCAACAAGGTTTCTCCCATGTCCTCAAGAACGTAACGATCTACTCACAAGACATCATATGGATCATGATCAATTGAGGTAATGATATAATAAACATTCAGAACATCAAATCTTTCACCACTTAAACCTTTAAGCATCAACTCCAAGCAGTAATCAACACCAGAAAGTAATCTCAACAAGAGATCTAGGGTAATAGTTCATAGATTAAAAAAATAGAGGGAGATGAAGGTGATTATGGATATGGTGCTCATGTAAATGGTGATGGTGATGATTATGTCAATGAGGAACAAAATGTTGCTGATGACAATGGCTTCCAATTCCTTCACCGAGAGGGATGTAGTTTTGACATATTAGGCTACCGAAGATCAAAAGTGGCCCACTTTGTTCCGCCTCACAGACGACGATGAAAAATTCTCGTAAAATTAAAATGGTGTTTTAAGGCAACATAGGACCAATGGTATCGGAGAGCAGTCGTGGGAGGCATATGGCCAGGTGTAATCATGTTTGTGATATAAAGCTAGAATGAATCACCCAATCACACAATAGGTGTTGTCTCCAAGAACTCACCCAGTCATGTTTCCTAGCATGTCTCTTTACTAAATTCTTAAGATACTTAATTACCGCATTGTTCTTGATGCATCGATCTGTCTCGCCGCTTTTCGTGCAGATGGGCCATTTGCTATACCATGAGATGGCTTGGGAAGGTACTCAACGGTGGAAATAAGGAAGAGGCAAGTAATCGATGGAATGATTAGAGTGGTAGAGCATCGTCAAGGCCAGGAGTAGGTCATGTATCATGCATGTGCGGGTTGATGCCGACATAACTAATTACCAAACAAATTGGAGGATTGATTAAGGATCCCCATAGCTGGCGAACGTTTTCCAGGAGGGGTGGCATTTGCAAATGAGGGGTGATAGTTTCTTTAGAGCGACATGATACTTTTTGTGAGAGAAGGCAATTTATCGTTTAAAACAACCACTGTTTGATCTAGTCTCGGAACTGAAGCTACCATCAAAAGGGGTTCGTTTTTCACCCCTTTCCCCGCGAACGTCAGCCAGCTAGCTTTTCTTTAATTAATCTGATGATTCATGTGGATGGACGAGAATGCCAGTTTTAAAGTTTCCTAGGGGCGTACTAAATCACTGCTCTGTTTGTTAGTTGTGTCGGATGTATTTGTACAAGATATATTATAATTGGATTTGCATTCAAACTATGTGTAGACATAGTATGGATAGTGTCCTATTAGGACACATGTATATTAGTCCTCTTATATAATATGGGGGGTAGACATACGATGTAATTATGTCAACATAATAACACATCCGCACAGGGGGAGCCGATGCCCAAGTGGCGGGGTGCAATACTGTAGAAGTGTCATAACGAGGAACGTTCGTAGTCAGGCTCCGAGGATATAGCCGTATCGATGAACCTCGTTAACAAACCTCGGTGCAATATTTTGTGTGATTGCTTGTTCCTCGGATGATCAACCGTGAGCCTTGGATTAATTCGAACAAGTGGTATCATGAGCTAGCTACTTTGTAGGTTATGAATATGTTGATCTAGAGGAAGAACTAATTGTGCATGAAATTCTATGGGGAGCGATCATGCGGTGAAAGCAGATTAGCAAAACCTTGTCACTGAGGAGTCGCTATCGGGAGCAATCTAGAAGCGGATGAATTTGTGGTGGTAATCTTCAAGAAGCATCAAGGGAAGCAGGGACATGTAGCCGTGGTGGCATTTGACGTGTCGGCGAGATCGCATCAGCAACAAAGATGGCGGCGTAACGGGGAGCTCCTACTTGGCGCGGGACGCGCTCACGAAAGAGCCAGTGCGCCACCACTCGCCTTCCGTCCACCCCTATTGCCCCAAAATTTTCATATATTTTTTACCTTTTTTTCTTCTTCTTTATAATAATTCGGATTTAAAAAATGTACCAACATTTAAAATAAGTGAACTTTAGAAAAAGGTTCCCAATCCACAAAATGTCCACGGTTTGAAAAAATCTTCATTATTATGAAAAAATGTTCGCGTCTATAGATAGTGTACCTGAATTTGAACAAATGTTTTGAGAATTCAAAAGATTTTCATCAATTAAAAAAAACATTCATTGATTCAATTTTTTCATGATCTCAAAAGCAAATTTCACTTTTCAGAAAATTTTAATGAATGTATTTTAAACGTTAAAAGAAATCAAATAAAATTTGGGGAAATTCTAAAATTTGTTTCCAGAATTTTGAAAAAATGTTTGCTGAGTCAACAAAATATTCATGTATTCAAAATATTTTCATAAAAACAATAAAGGCTTCTGAATTCCAAAAGTTATTCCAGAATTTAAAAATGTCCGTTTATGCAAAAAACATGTTCATGAATTTTCCAAAAATGGTCATAATTTGAAAACTGTTCACAATTTCAAAAATATGATGACTAAACTCTTTATTCGAAAAATGGTCACCCTGATTTGAAAGAATGTTCACGGATTGGAGAAAATGTTCATGAAATTTAAAAAAACGAAAATGAAAAGATAAAGGAAAAAGAAAGAAGAAAAGGGGAAAAAGGAAAAGAAAAAGAAAAAGAAAAATAAAGGAAATAGCGAACATGAAAAAAGAAGAAGAAAAGAAAACCTCAACAAGAAACAAAAAAAGAAAATAAATGGTTTAGAATGTTTCTAGATCCTTCCCAATACTGGAATGGAGCTAGTTAGGGCCGGCACAAATTCTACACATATGGGGGATTATCGAGTCAGGCTTGATGCATGTACGTTAAGGACGGTGACGAGCGCATAAGGTCTGGAGGAGCCTGGAGTGTATCGTGAAAGATCATGTTCTATGGCAGCCTCGTGCAATGCATTATGGTGTTGGGTGAATATGACACATGGTAGGGCATGTTTGGAGTCGGATAATTTCGGCTGGGTCTGACTGGACAATCTGATGGATCGACATGGATGTTGATCAAAGCAGGAAACGATGGTGATTTCAATGATAACGACATAAGAGTGTGATGCTTATGGTGGTCGAATTCTGAGGCATGGAAACACGTGGCACATGTTCGTGGGTTTGTGCGACTTCGACAAGACTACGATGTAAGGTTGATTCAAGGCAGTGTACACATGAGAGCTTAAAAATGATTGGGCACGGGGTAGCATGGCCAGCTACATGAAGTCATGTTGAAGGTGGAGCTGGAGTCTAGCGGAAGACTTCACCCGATGGTGATGGAGGGGCTACAATGTAAGACGTCGGAGAATTGAAACTTATTCCAACGGGAAAGCAAGAGACACGTGGATCGGACTGGGGCCCAATGGTCTAATGGATCAATGATACCCGACATCAATCATTGATGATTGGTGGTTCTCTGCAGTAGAGGTTGAAGCGGTGGGGGCTAGCTACCCAGAAGACTTGACTCGGACAACAGAGGGTCAACGCCATTATAGCGGCGAGGCGTGCCATAAGCACGAGACATAGAGACATGCCAATGCGCCGGTGGTCAGACAAAGTGGACAGAGGGTGCCGAAATAGTGTTGGCGTGTAACAAATTCAAGTTGGTGATTGGGTCTATCAGTGCGAGATGATGGATGGGAGTTGACCATGGAAAATCTGATAAAGCGATGGAAAGTCTGAAATTTTCAAAAGCTAAGAGGATACATGACTGTATATTATATGGTATTCAGTCCACATGGCAAAGTGCAAACGAACAAGTACATAAGAACATGGTAAATTAAATAGTGTCTTTTTTATTTCGTTTGTAGTGTTGGAGGAAGAAAGAAAAGCAGCTCCTCAAGATAGCACTAAAGCAATGTGCACTGCTTCGCCAATTTTGCATTTTGGATGACAACCAGGTAATGAGAAATGACTCACTTTGACGAAAGTGAATAGAAAGAAGGAAAATACCCCTGTGATACGCATTCCTTTACCTATTTATAAATTGATTGATGTTCAATGGAGGGAAAGTTGCCATTCCTTCGTTCCTTTGAAACTGTACATTTTTTGATTCTCAACTAATTGTATTCTTTTTGTTCCCATTGAAGCTTTGTTGCCTAGTGACTAAAGATTTTTACACATGTTGTGTCTATAAAAGTTTTTCTCACAAAACACTAACAGAAGTGTTAGAGGGATTTACTTTCGATAAGAATCCAAAAGCAAGTTCCCTATACAACCTTCTTTCCCTCCTATATTTCTGTCTTTAAGAGGCAGTGCACCCGGCGGGAATCGAACCTAATTTTTGACCCATTTTGCTTTTCTAGGTTGGTAGGTGCTTTTACCATTCAGCTATGGATGCTTTAGTGAGTGAACTAGGTTTTTGTTTGAGAGCGAACTCCATTTTTAGTGGTATCTTCTCGAGCTTCTATTTCTTCCTTTAAGAGAGATTCGGAAAAAGAAGATCGTCGTATGTATGTTCGACTTTGGTTGCTGGTGCAATAGAATTGGCGGGAGTATATTATGGTAGGATCAATCACCTGGGCAAATCAAAACCCTCCTCCAAGAATAATTGTGCTATGCGCCTCCTCCCCTAAATGGAATGGCTCTCTTAGTTATGTCGTGCCCCGACCCGAGTCCCCACGTTCGCTTTTATCCGCCCGCAACCCGGCCAACACAACATTAGGGATGTCCCCCCCATTCTATGCCGACCCAGGTCGGGGCTCACTTTTTGGGAAGCCCGTTCCCACCGCGCTCACGGCCCGGCTGGCCTGCCAGCGGTAGTGGGAATTCTCCCATTCCCTGGTCAAAAAAGGGTTGGTAGGATGTGGGATCTACTCCACGAGGAGTGGTATGGACATAGATGATATCATCATGACACCTTTCATGGTCTCTCAACACACCAAATTATATGACTATATTCAATATGCCTTCATGTCCATAGTACCGTACTTAGACGACCCTACCCTTAAAGAATAGTAGGATTACATTCATCGTTCTAGCTGTGAACACGGTTTCTAGTTTGATTCAATGAGAGTCATGCAATAGGCATCAGTAGGGAGTGTGAAAGCTAAGTGATAGGACTAACACATATTGCATTTCTCCCGGGTAAGCTTATGTTCCTGATATCTAATACCGATGTTTGCTTCTTATTTTATTAATAATTGATCCAATTTATACGGAAATACATAGGTTGAAGAAGTTATCAAGAAAAATGATTGGGATCTTTCAATATGATATTCTTGATATTATGTTTTTTATTCTTGATCCTCGAGCCTACCAAGTATGGATTCTAGATGGTTAGTTGGAGCATCCTGGTTATTGGCAAGAACTCATTGAATCTATCGTTTGGGCTCATAACAAATTAAAAGTTGCTCCTGCTACTTAGCCTAGAACCTTGAGAATTATACAAGGACGTGTTGTAGGAGTAACCCATTACCTTCTGGGTGGAATTGCCACGACATGGGTGACGGTGTCCTGGACTAGGGGGTACTCACCACATCGTCTTCCGGCTAGTGGGTCGGGCCGAGGACCCCCATGATGATTCACTAATGGGCCACTTCGGGAAGCCCATGACGCATACAAGGGAGATTTTACAAGACTTTGCGCACAAGACAAAGACTCCTCTAAACCCTAGGCCTCTGGTATTATATAAACCGAGGCCAGACTAGTCAATAGAAAATCTCATATTCATTACTACAATCTCGTGGTAGATAGATGTACTATGTACTATCCCCCGTATCAATACAATCAAAAGCAATACGTAGGATATTATCTCCTTGAGAGAGCCCGAACCTGGGTAAAATCCTGTGTCCATGTTATCATCGCTTCAAGACGCCTAGCTTAGGACCCCTACTATGAGATATGCCGGATTTAGAACCGATATTGGTGCTTTCATTGAGAGCCTGCTGGGTAGTCACCGTGGTGCAATGGGAATTCAGATCGGCTCCATCGCGATCTACGCGTCAGAACCGAGCTACATCGTCAACGTCAGCATCTTCGTCGCCAACTTGACTGGTCACCTCGGCTATGCCGAGAACTGCGCTCCACGTCGGATCATATAGATCGGATGGGTGTATTCATCAATATAAACTCCAATCTCAACCAAGATCATGGAAGGATCCTCCATGGTGCTCGGGGGCTCAACGTCAACATTGCCCTCGCGAGATTATGCAGTTTCTCTGGAAAGCGGATTTGTGTTCGTCGTCACCACCTCCTCGAGTGTCGTTTTGACGATTTCTTCAGAGGAATTGTGAGGAATTCATTATAGAACAACCCTGAAAAATTTCGTCACGTTCCGATGGAGGAATCTCCGGCGATCTACAATATACCGGAGCCCTGTGAAATCTGGACGTGAATCTAGACGACTTTAGAGCGAGGAGTCCATCACCCAGCTCGTTCATCACTTGGGAATATCCCACCGTTCATCGGCTGCGGAATTCCTATACAGATCACCACTCAAAAATGCAGCTCGATCCGACCGTTCAAACTCCGGGAATGGCCCGATGAGTGCGTCAATTTTCGGATCTGTTTCCTACGCGAAAACGAATCCGACCCAAATTGATCTTTTCTGGATATTGGACATCCTTTTTAAAGGAATTTTTTAGGGTATTGTGTTATTCTCAAACACGTACCCACAAATTTTAAGTCTTTTTAAGGCAATTTTCATCATCGTGCTGATGTCAAACCGGGCCGACAACGTTGCTCCACGGCTGCCGACCTACGCTAGATCGTTGATTTGTCGAGTCGAGGTCAACCTCTTCACATTCATCACCTCGGCAAGCCAACCAAGAGTTCGGCATCGACGCCCCACAGATTGCACGGGGCTGGCACACCAGAATCACCACGCGGTCACTTCATCATGCTGGCATCGACCGCGTTACAAATTTTGACCTGCGTTAGCATCCACGTGCCGCCATTTCTTCAAGCCAATAACCACCACGCCGATCTGCTTTAACACGTCGGCTGACATGGAGGCTCCAGCATCTCTCCGCCGATCTGCTCCAACACGTCGGCTAGACCGGGGGCTTCTCCATCTCTTCATCAAGCTGCTCTAGGGAATTCGGCGTCACCAGCCGACCTGCTTCGACACCTCTTCATCAACATGCGCCAGGGACTTCGTCGTCACTAGCCGACTAGCTTCGCCATGTTAGCTGGACCGGGGACTTCGCATCGCCACATCGACCGTGCAGCGTCGCCACTTCGTCAAGACAAACTCTTGGCTCAGCCACCTCGGTGTCCCGGCCATATTATTTTAATTATTTGCTTCACTTAAATTAACTAAGTAGAAGATGCTTTTTAAAGTATGTTATTATCTTTCTTTGCTATTACTCTTGGCTTGCACTATTTTATGAGTGCAAGAAATCGACTTCGACTGCCGTCACGCGATCACCTCGGTGTCACCTTGCCGATCTGCTCCGTCACCTCAGCTGGACCAGGGGCTTCGCCTCGCCACATCGGCCAAGCCGTGACACTAATTCAGAGTGCCGAACTCCTCGTTCGGTCACCTCGAGGAGGGCTTGGGGATTGGGACCTCATTCATGCTGAAGACTATGCACCAGATCTGTCAAAGTTCGATGGGCGTCCTCATCCCACCACAAGCTCGGATCGCGTCATCGACACCGAGCACATTATCCAGCTAAGTCGCTTCTATGCTATAAAACTTTCAGTTTTAAATTTTGTTTGATTCGATCAAGCATTATACTTTTTTGACAAAAAGTTGTTTGTGAAAACTTTTTTTTGTCAAAACTTTGTTTGTTACAAACAAATTCAAATACCCATATACTTGGGGACTTCCTTTATGATGCTTTTCCTCTTGCATATGATTATTAATGTATCACACCCTTTCTTGTTCGTGTTTATGCCAATATATGCATCATGTTGACTTAAGTGTTCTGCAAAGCTCGGTTGTCTTGCTCCTGTGCTTACCCCTACGTTCCCGATTGTTCGGCTAGAAAGTAAAGGGAGCACCTCTGCGATTGTTACGATCGGATCACCCGTACGTTAACCATCAAACAATGAACACAGATTACTGCCAGTGACATGGTACATGGTAGCAATAACATAAAATGTCCTGGCAATGACATGGAACCATTTCTGATCTTGCAGCTTGGTGATGTTGGAAATCTCAAAAGATACTACGATGTTATTGAAGATCTTAGACCATCGGCAAAAAGAAAACTTATTAGACGCGGATTAACCGATCACTCATCTTTATTAACTAGACAACACAGCCCTCACACAAAACACACCAACTAAACATCCTCACAGCTTGGTGATGTTGGAAATCTAAAAGGATATAACGATGTTATTGAAGATCTTGCACCGTTGTCCGAAAGCAGCCTTAGTCGATCCTATGCTAGAAACACTCATCTTTATTAACTAGACAACACAACACTCACACTAAACACACCAACTTAGTTTCAGTGAGTGCATCACATAGTTCGCTCATGAACACTACGTTACATCGAACATATCTTATATGTCGGCGGAGATCCCCTTCTCGTCACCGGTAGTGGCAGCCTAGATGCGTGGGGACGGAGATCCCCTACCCGGTGGTTGGTTGTGGCCCATTCGGTGATGTGGCGGCAGGTGCATGGCGGCCCCATGCACGATGTGGCAGGTGGCAACACATCTGGCTATGCGTTGGCAACATCTCCGGCTGTGTGGGCCTCGTCCAAGGGCGTAGGTGGTGCGCGTCGGTGGGGCGGCGATGCTCGGTGATGAGTGTCATGCCCTCACCGTTGGTGCAGTGCGGTGGCAGCGGGCCTCCTTCTCTTAGCTCTAGGCCGACGGCATGGCGGCGAGTCGGGGCTCGTGCTTGGGCGGATCTGGTGGAGGCCCGGTGCGAGTCGGAGTTCACGCTCCGGGTAGGTGGGTTTGGGCTCGATCTAGGTGGTGCTCGTGGGCGTTGAGTTTCCTCTCGCTACCGGCATAGTGGTTGTTGGTGGTGGTCGGGGTTTCGCCACATTGTCGGGCTGATCAGAGTAAAGGCCACGGATATGGCGTTGTGCGAGCAAGCTCGATGACGGCCGTTGGTAGTCACCGGATAGTGTCTCCCTTGGTCCATCGGGACCAGTTGGAGACGCAGGCGTTGGTCCCCCCTACTATGGAGGCACCGACCTAGACCCCGTGGCCGATGCCTGGCTAGGAGTGAGAGGAGGACCCTTCTACTCCTCCTACCATGGTGGATGCACCGTGACGTGGGCGATTGTCGGAGTCTAGGACATGGATGCCAAGGTGGCGGCCCCGAATGGTGGTCCGCCTGGTTGGCTCACCCGCGGGCACCATGGCGGCAGGGATGGCTTACCTCTTGGTCGCATGGACGGCGAGATGCGGCGCAATTGGTGGCTCGAGCGCTCTCTCCACGGTGAGGGTGCCCCAATCCGGATCTGGAGTTCTGTGCTCGGCACACTTGCCCTGGAGAGGTGACATGGGGGATCTACCAAGCGAAAGCTCAGTGCTTTGTCGCCGCCGCCGACGACGCCTGTGGGTGCCGTTATCTTCTTGAAGACGTCGTCGTGGTGCTCCTCTTCGTGTCCGGGTTCCGGGTGAAAACCTATGTCTGTCGTGGACTCGGCAACGACGATGCTCCACGACGTTTTCCCTCCTGAGGGCGTTGTCGTGGAGCTTAGGTGCTATCGGGTTTAGTGTGGTGTTGTCTTCAGTTCTTCATGTAATCTATTTTGTTAGCGTAGTCGTGTGCGTGATGTGCTGTTCGGGTATCTTGGGATTGGCATTGTATGAGGACCACCCATCGTCTTGTATCGTTCGGCCGTGTACTTTATTTGGTTGTTGCTTTTTATAAAATAAAGCGGGGCGAAAGTCTGTTTCGAGAGAACATGCGTGGGCCGGAGTGCCGCGGACGACGGATCCGTCGTACATGGAGAGAAGAGCAAGTTTTCATTTCGTCCATCTGATTATTTTGATCGTTTGATCGAAGAGGCAGTGATTATCAGTCATTTTGGTAAGAGCAACTCCAATGGGCCGACCCAAACGGATGGCGCATTTGTCCGCCTTTTGTCTGTTTGGGTTGGCCGTCCGCCCGACGTCCGCCCAGTTTTGCATTTAGGTCGGCAGTGCGCCCAACGCGCCGACCCATATGTGCCGGCGCGGCCGGCTGGCCGCTCAATATTACATTGATTGCATTCAAACATATTGTCAAGTAAACATAGTTTTACAAATCGGATAAAAAAAAAGTTTCACGTAGTTTTGCAAACGAATAAAAGAAGATACATGAATAAAAGAAGATACATCTATTGGTTTCCCATATGAGCCCACATATGCTCAACCAAATCATTTTGCAGCTGCACATAAGTTTCCCAAGCACACATGTCTTCATGAAATTGGGTGAACTGTTCAAACATTGCCGCTACTCCATGCTCAGGCACAACATTCTCACCCTGAAACTGAAAGCCTTGATCGTACAGACGTTCCGGGCGCTCGTCTTCTACGATCATATTGTGCATGATCACACAAGCAGTCATCACCTCTCACATTTTCTGCATGCTCCAGGTATTAGCAGGATACCGAACGATGTCCCATCGAGATTGCAAAACACCAAAGGCACGCTCGACATCCTTCCTAGCACTCTCTTGCTCTTGGGCAAATCTTTTCCACTTCTCTCCGACAGGATTGGGTATTGTCTTGACAATAGTGGTCCACTGAGGATAGATACCGTCACCCAGGTAGTATCCTTTGTCGTAGTTATGTCCGTTGATAGTAAAGTTCACCGGTGGGATGTTGCCTTCGACAAGCCTAGCAAACACCGGCGAGCGCTGAAGCACGTTGATATCATTGTGTGATCCAGCCATGCCAAAGAAAGAGTACCAGATCCAGAGATCAAAGTAGTCCTTCCAGAGAAGGAAATGCCCACTCTCTCGGTTGCGATTCAACACTGGAAGGTGGCTCGGAATGGAGCCACGGAACAACCCGCTAGTTGTTTAGGTGGTGATGGACCAACACAGCAACCAATATCTCCTCCTCGTCGTCAGACGACGAATTGTCGGAGTCGCAAAGGAAATTGTGGAAGAAGAACTCATCGTCGGAGTCCATTTCGTACCTTGGCAAACTGTCAAACAGCTTGCGGGCGTCGAAGAAGGAGACGGGCGGCGAGGGGAGTTGCGGCACACACAGACCAGCTAGCTGCCCTGCCGGCGTCCGACGAGTGGGTCGTTGTCCGACGAGCGTGCCGGTCAGGTCTGGCCGGGGTGGCGAGGTGGCTTCATGGTCGCGGGCGACTGTGCGGTGGGAGGAGCGGCGGTGGGAAGGAGTTTGCTCCCCGGCGGCAAAATGGTGGTGGCGGGCAACGGGGGGAGTTGGACGGCATTGCTGGGCAGATGTGGAGGCGGCGGCAGCTGGCAAAGTCGCCGGCAAAAATGGGTGGATGTGGAGGCGGTGGCGGCGAAGAAGGAGGCGGGCGAGGGTTGCTGTTGGATGGGGGGAGAGGGGAGGCCAATGTGTCACCGACAAGCGGGCCCAAGGAGGGGAGAGGACTAGCACGCGTCCGTCTCATGTCCGTGTAGGAGATATGCCCTAGAGGCAATAATAAATGTTATTGATTATCTCCATGTTCATAATTATGTTTATGTTCCATGCTATAACTGCAATGATTCTCAAGTCTGCAAATAAAACGAGGCTTGAAGGAATACTCATATGCACGTGTGGAATAGTAAACGGTAAAATGTATTCCTAGTCTAGCCTCTAAGACTGGCTCAAGTATTGCATGATGATCCTGTTTTCCTGATCATGGGCATGGCTATGCCGGCAATTTTGAGGGCACAATGTTAGAAGAACATTTGTGTTGAATCGACCTGAATTGATGTTATGCTATGAGATACATTCGTCATAAGTTAATGGTTAATAACACAGAGAAGTTAATGTTTGCATAATTCCTTAGACCATGAGAGTATCGAGTTTCTTCATGCTTTCTTCATGAACTTTGGGGTTTGTTAAACGTCATCCGTAAATGGGTGGCTATTACGGCGGCTTACGGGTTCATGGAAAAGTATGTCAAGTAACTTGATAGCTCAAGATTGGGATTTGCTCCTTCAACGATGGAGAGATATCTCTGGGCCATCTCGGTGTTACGGTATCCATCTTCGTTTGGCCAAACACTTTGTGATTTGATCACGGGGATGTCGGAACACGGGAACAAGAAAAGAGAACAGTACCAGTAACGTGGTAACTGGCATAGTGGACAAGTTGTTGTTCCACGGGGATGCCAACATGTCTCACCTCGGGTATTTGTAACATATCGTGAAGCAACAAGAATAGCACACGGCAACTGGAGGTTCACTCGAATATTCATTCCTGTGGGTATAGGGGTCAATATGGGTGTCCATGGCTCCGATGTTGATCATTGATCGGAAGGGGTTCCGAGTCATGTCTATACTTCACCGAACCTATAGGGTCACACGCTTAAGGGTCATCTATCTACTGAACACTAGACAAGGAGTTCGAGAGAAAGTCACTGGAAAAGTTTCGGAGACAACGGAAAGGTTCCGGAGAGAACACCGAAAAAGTTTTGATAAAACTGAAAAGTTGTTTCGGATAAAACCGTTGATCCAAAAAGGTTTTGGCAAACACCAGGAATGTTTTGGTGGTTGCCAGATTGGTCTGGTAATTTCTGGAATTTTCCTGGAGAATAAACCGGAGAAGGTTTTCGGAGTTGCTGGAATTGTTTACCGGGTAAGCGAAGATGGTTTTAAATTAAACCACCATACCAGAAATGTTCCGGAGTGCGTCCAGATAATTTTAGAGGGTGCCGGAAATATTTTGGGACCTTCGGGAATTTTTCAGAAGTAATAGTCATGGAAAACATCTTGTCCCAGTGTGAGGGGACAAGATCCCACGATGTGTGGGGCTATTTTGGGGTGCCCCCCTTGAGGGGGCAGCCCCTTGTGGCTAGACAAAGGTGTTGGGGGGGGCCCATGGTGGGGGGAAGCCTCCACAAATGGTGGAGAGTGTTGGGAGGGAACATGTTTTCTCCATGTTTGGTGGGAACATGTTTCCTTGTTTGGTGGGTGCATGTTTTGTGGGCTGAATTTCAGCCCCCCCCCCTTCACCCCTTCCACCACTATATAAGGAGGTGGAGAGGATCCCTCCATTCTCACTCAAACTCTCTCACACAAGCCATGCATGATCTGGCATTCTCTCTCCCTCCCAGCGAAATAGTTTTGTAGAGCCGAAAGGCTGTCTGGGTTCCGGTGGGAACTAGTTTTGGATGGCGAAGCCCTGCCAGATAGATGATACCGTATGTGTGCAACTCTGTAGAGAGATCGTAGTTTCGGTCTTAGTTCGAGACTGCCTCCCGAAGGGCTGTCCATGTGACCGTCCTAGTTTTTGAGGTCCTCCTGAAGGGCTGCCCGAGTGACAGTCCGAGTTTCGGAGGTCCCCCCGAAGGGCTGTCCGCGACACCATCTGGGGGACTGTCCGACCGCCTCTCGAAGGGCTGTCCACGGGGCAGATGAGGCTATACATCCTCACAGTTGGGAGGTTGTAAATCCTAGCTACGGAGATCTGCACCGCCGTTCCTCATCGACTCTACTTCCGCTGCGCTATGAGTTGGTAACGAAAAGATCAAACTTTGTATGCAGTTTTCATAGTGGTCCTGGGCTGGTGCGTAGGTCAGAAATTTTTTGTCTTCTGCTGCGTTACCCTACAATTGCATCAGAGCCGTGCTATGCCTAGATGCAGGTTACGATCTAGAATACATAGAGATGTATGGGTATTGCATAATATAATTTTGGAGTAGATGATATCTATTGCTAAAATTTTTGGGGGACATAATTCAGAACAGGGAAGCCACCAGTAGGATTGCTAAGTGGGCATTGGAGCTGGGAACTAATTTAACTTACGTGCCTCGCATGGCCATCAAATCCCAGGCCCTTGTGGATTTTATAAACGATTGGACAGAGTGTCAAGCTCCTGAGAAAAAGCCGGATAACACATACTGGACTATACATTTTGATGTATCCAAGCAGTTGGAAGGATCAGGAGCAAGAGTCATTTTAACATCTCCTAAGGGGGATAGATTTTGTTATGTGCTCCGACTGATGTTCCCTTGCACTAACAATACGGCTGAATATGAGGCCTTGCTTCATGGTCTCAGAATAGCTAAGGAGATGAATTTAAGCCAGGTAAGGTGTTTGGGCGACTCAGATCTTGTGGCTCAGCAAGTTTCAGGCACGTGGGATTCCAAATACCCGCGCATGGTGGCTTATCGACAGGCGGTGGACATTATTGCTGGTCACTTCAAAGGTTATCAGGTGGATCATATTGACCGTCGCAGGAATGAGGCAGCAGATGCCTTATCACGGTTAGGCTCTTAGCGAAAGCCGGTGCCGCCCAATATCTTTTTGGATGTTTTATATCACCCGACTGTCAAGTTGCCTTCAGAGGAAGATTTGGCTATCCCTGACCCGGAGGGGCAGTTGGTGGCGGCTTTGCATGCTATTCCAGATTGGACTGTGCCTTACTTGGCATACTTGACTCGGGGCGACTTACCTGATGATGAAAGTTTGGCCAGGCAGATCACCCGGAGGTCTAAGTCGATGACAATAATTAATGGTGAGTTGCACAAGTGCAGCGTGACCGGGGTTTTTCAGTGTTGTGTCTTGCCAGAGGAAGGTCAGGAAATTTTGAATGAGATTCACGCTGGAGATTGCGGGCATCACGCCGGTTCAAAATCTTTGGTAGCCAAGGCATTCCAGCACGGTTTCTTCTGGTTGACGGCTCACAAAGACGCAAAGGATCTAGTCCGGAAGTGTGACGGGTGTCAAAAGTTCGGTCGGCGTGCTCACGTTCCGGCTCAAGAGTTGCGATGATACCAATTACTTGGCCGTTTGCAGTCTGGGGGCTTGATATGGTAGGACCTTTCAAGAGGTCCAAGGATAAGAAAACACACCTCTTGGTGGCAGTTGATAAGTGTACCAAATGGGTAGAGGCTGAGCCGATCAGCAAGTGTGATGCGACGACGACGACGCCGAGCAGTCTAATGGTCAGGCGGAGCATGCCAATCAAGAAATCTTGAGAGGTATCAAGCCACGGCTCATGGTTC
Organism: Hordeum marinum; assembly: GCA_022496015.1. Classification (NCBI taxonomy): domain Eukaryota; kingdom Viridiplantae; phylum Streptophyta; class Magnoliopsida; order Poales; family Poaceae; genus Hordeum; species Hordeum marinum. The sequence continues at coordinate 581,536,706 of CM039673.1, forward strand.
CTTTCAACGAACGTCCGGTTGTTGGGTAGAAGAGCTGCCCTCCGTCTTATAGAATATCAGGACTACCCCCAACAGATCCACATGGTATACACCTTTCTTCATAGTTTACGATGTTGAGGCCGTATTGCCAAGCGACATCCGGCATGACTCGCCTCGGGTGGCGGCTTACGTTGAGAAGGATAATGAGACGGCACGTCAAGACGCTTTGGATGCTTTGGAAGGGGAACGAGAGCTGGTGGCTGCCCATTCGGCGATTTATCAACAAGACATGCGTCGCTATCATAGCTGCAGGGTTAATACCCGGACGTTTCAAGAGGGCGACTTAGTTTTCAGTTGATTCAAGACCAGACAGATATGCATAAATTATCTCCTCCATGGGAAGGGCCTTTTTTGGTCAGCCGAAATCTCAACAATAGGTCGTATTACCTCATTGACATCCGGGATGATTCTGATACTTCGGGTCAGGAGACCCGCCGGCCGTGGAACATAGCACATCTGCGGCCTTACTATATTTAAAGTTGTTGAAAGTCATCACTGTACATTATCATTGTATATATCATATTTATAAATCAAATAGCACCCATGCAAGTCGGGACCTCTGCCACGTCGCACATCCTCGTTAATACGAGAACATCGGCTTTACGCCATCTTCGGTTAACACGATTAACCGCGGCTGTCGAAGGGGGCTTCTTACCTTCGGGTATCGCTTATCTCACCCTAACAGCCGGCTTTATGCCAAGTCTCCGGCTAACACGATTAGTTGCGGCCTTACCTCCGGGTATCGCTTCTAACACCTTATCGGTCGGCATTTACGCCATATTACTGAAGGGGGCTTCTTACCGACGGGTATCGCTTCTAACACCCTATCGGCCGACTTTCTGCCAAATCTCCGGCTAACACGATTAGCCGTGGTTTAGGGGGTTTCTTACCGACGGGTATCTAACACCCTATTACTGGCGTTGGCGCCATATTGCTAAGGGTGGCTTCTTACCTCCGGGTATCACTTCTAACGCCTTATCGGCCGGTTTTATGCCATCTCCGGCTAACACGATTAGCCATGGTTGTCAAAGGGGGCTTCCCACCTCCGGGTGTAGCTTATCTCACCCTAAAACAATCGACGTTCGTGCCATATTGCCGAGGTCGGCTTCTTACCTCCGGGTATCGCTTCTAACGCCTTAACGGTCGGCTTTATGCCATCTTCGGCTAACACGATTAGCCGCGGTTGTCAAAGGGGGCTTTCCACCTCCGGGTGTAGCTTATCTAACCCTAAGACAACCAGTGTTCGTGCCAGAAATGTTGACACGTCAACATAACCATACAGGGGGCTTCCTATCCTACAGGTGAAGTTTCTCAGACCTTCTCAGCCGGCTTTGAAGCCCGATGAAGGTTTATATCACACACGTTGGGAAGACACAGCATCTTCGGGTTACGCTTTTAATCCGCCCTTGTAACGGTGTGAAGGTCCATTTATACATGCAGAAAGCTAAGCTATGAAGAGCCGGTAGGGCATGCAATAAGATGGACAAGGAAAATGGAACGAATCTATTTTCAAGCCGGACTTTCATGGATGCACAAAAGCATTAACTCAAGAACGACAAAAGTTGTTATTACAGATGCTCTTTGTGGAGCCCAAAAATATCAGCAGGTTCTTACAACACCCACGACGGGTCATGGAAAGCCGGCTATTTTGAAATTCTACAACGTAATCAGCTGGCTGGCGGATCACCATGCTTCGGCTCTTCTGCTGGCTTGATTTGGAGATTGTCCAAGTCCCAATTGCAGTCGGTTAAAGCTGCAAAAGTTCCTTCTTCAAAGAAGGGGGACGGGTCAAGGTCAGAAGCGAAAAGAGTCTTATTGCGGGCGGGTGTCAGGTCCCGGGATTCAAAGAGTGGACCATGGATTCTCTTTTGGTCAGCACTGTAAGCCGCCTGGTAAGTCGCCAAGTTAACCTCTTCTGCTAAGATGAAGGCTAAGACTTTGGACTCTTTTATGCATCATGCATAGTCGACATCAGTGAATTCAGAGCCGTCGTCCTTCTTAGAAGGAAACCCATCCATCATTTCAGTCGGCGTAAGCTCTGGAGAAAACGCCAATGCCCGGCTTATGGCTGCAATCGGCCCCTGGCGGGCAGCTGACTTCTTCAGTTCCATGATCTGCTTAGGCATCATGGACAGGAGCTCCAAGACGCCTTTGAGAGTTGAAGGAATCTTCTCTTTATATTGCACGGCTTTAATGGTGCATATTGCGCCACAGTAGAGTTGCTCGGTGAAAGTGTAGATGGCCTTCAGAGCCAGCAGACTGTCGGAGGCAAGTTGCCGGCTCCTGGGGCCTGCGTAAGACGGAGGCCTCATTATGAGTCGCCAACACAAGTTTAAAAGTTAGATCAAGCAAAGCTGTTAGAAAAAAACCAAAGAGGGCAGCCGCCATTTGTGATATGGCACTTCAAAGACTGCAGCTCATCCGAGACGATCATGAGCCACTGATCAACATCATCCGCCCGTTTGGTCAAAGTTGCTCTTTCCGCTTCAGCAGATTCCTTGAAGGCGGTGAAGTCAGCCTTGGTCTTCTCTAGCTCTTTGGCAAGGTGCCGGCATCTTTCATCAACTTCACTCCGGGCGGCTTGCTGAGTGGCTAAGTTTGCTCTTAAGCCGGCTAGTTCTGACCCGGCTTCGGTCAAGGCTTCCTGTGACATTAAAAATATGGAATGTATCAGCAAGTCTCAAACAGATTGCAGGCAATATGCATGACACTTGGGGGCTAATGTTTATTTTCAAAGACAGTCCCGGCTCAACATTGGAAAAGATTGAGCCGGCCCTTGGGGGCTAGCATTGGCTCTAATAAGTTATCTTCCATGAAGTCCCGGCTCAACATTGGAAAAGATTGAGACGACCCTTGGGGGCTACCAATTGGCTCTCTCAAGCTATCTTTTATGAAGTACCGACTCAACCTTGAAATAGATTGAGCCGGCCCTTGGGGGCTAGGACAACGATTTGACGTCAAGATTAAGTAAAACTGAGGATTACATATGTCTATTCTCGCTAAGATGGAAGAGCCGGATTATTATCAGTCAATATTAACCCGGCCCTTGGGGGCTAGGTAAGGTTATAAGGAGGGAAAGGGGAGTACCTCATGTTTTTTCTTCATTAAAGTAACTAGCTTCAACTCCAGATCTCGGCTTGTGGACAGCCGGTTCATGTAGCTAGCATGGAGTTCATCAGCCGTCATCTTCTCCAAAGCAGGGAGTTCAAACTCAAGCTTCATGGAAGCTTCAGCCGTGTCACTATGCTTGGATAGGACGTGGGGTGGAGGAGAATGCAAGCCGGTGCCCATAAGCTCGACCTCCGGAGCAACGGTGTCATCAACAGCTTTGGCAGGGCTCGGCAGCTTGGAAAGATCCCTTTGCAGGCTCTCAGGAATAATGTCATCAGCTGTCGGCTCTGCAGAAGGCGCTAGATGGTCCGGCTCAAGCTCCGGTTCTTGAGCAGCAGGGTCAGGGGCGGACTTGTTGGTTTTCCTCCGCTTGGCTTGAGCCCAACAAAATACATGAAAACTGGAGTTTAAGGGTTACAGCCATCGAAGAGCCGGGTGTAAAGGATGCAAGATACTTACAGCGGATTAATTTTTGGAGGTGGAAGAGCGGTAGCCGTAGAGTCGCCGGAGGAAGGTGATTTCTGTAAGATAGTTCAGAGGATATAAAAGCAAATTTTGAGACTATAAAGTAAAGCTAGTAAAATCAAACAGAGATGTACAGCTCTGCGAGGCGTTTCTTCTGAGCCGGGGAATTAGGCAACCCGGACATAAGATAGGTAGAGCCAGCGCTTCGGGTCTGATGGCGGTCGACTTGCTGTCGCTTTTTCAAAAGAAATTGAGGATCCAAATAAGCAAGAGGATGAGAAAGGGGAATTTTCCGAACAACCCACCGTATCTTCTCGGGTACAAAACATTCCGAGTCGGATGAAATGTAAGTTACCTCCGGAGCATTGGCACGGCTCGTCTCCACCTCGTCCTGTGAGTAAATTGTTATCAGTAAGGTGACTGATAAGGTTACAGAAAATAGTCAACGCTATACCTCTGAGCCGGATGATTCCGGTGGTTCAAACCATTCCTCATGAGGGGTGGTCTTCTTTGTCCTCTTGGCCGGGGCCTTCTTCTTGCTCTTCTTCAAAGGACGAATATACTTCTTCTTCCAGAAGTCGAAGTCAGCCTAAAAAGGGAGGTCAGATAATAACAATGAATTGACAAAGTCACCTTGCATAAGAGGAAGAAACAATGAAGAGTCGCCTTACGTCTGGGGCCGGACTAACGGCGCTGAAGGGTGCCAGTCCGATGTCGTTGCAAGCTCCTGATGTTTCATGGACAAGACTCCGGATGGTGGTGATAATATCATCTTCAGTTAAAGTTGTCCGGCTGAAGCATAGGGAACTGTCATACTCGCCAGGGTATTCGCACATGAGGCGGCTTCTCAAGCTCAAAGGCATGATTCTCCAGGAGATCCAGCAGCGGATCAAGTCCAAACCCGTCAAACCATTGGCCATGAGGGCTTTAATCTTGGCATGAGCCGGCTCATGCCTTACACGTTCGGAAGTTGATAACCGGCCAGAAAGCTTAGAAGTTGTCTTGAGCTGGGAAGGGCGATAACCCGGCAGCGGATGCTCACCCTCCGGAGAAGTATCCTTGCAGTAAAACCAAGTCTTATTCTAGTCCTTTGGATGACTCAGCATTGGTACAGCCGGAAAGGTAATGTCCCGGCACCTCTGAATGGAAAGTCCACCAAGTTCTAAGCTCGGGCCGGATTTTATTTCAGTTTGCTGGTTCGCGTAAAAGAACTCTCAGAACAGACCTACAGACGGCTGAGTCTGCAGGTAGACCTCGCTGAGCACTTGAAAATTGCAGATGTTTGAAACAGAGTTGGGGGCAAGGTCCTGAGGGTGCAGCTTATAGAAATGAAGGATGTCCTAGAAGAATTTTGAGCCGGGGGGCACGAATCCACGTTCAATATGATCCGAAAAAACAACTACTTCACCCTCCTAAGGATTGGGCCTCAGTTCGTTACCAGGGACCCGCCAGTGGATGACCTCTTTGGCAGGGAGGGTGCCCACAAGTACAAAGTATGTCAGAAATTCTTCGGTAATGCATGAGCCGACCCAATTGCAGGAGTTGGATGCGCGAGACATGGCGACAGTTTCTAGCTGTGCAAAGGTAACCACATACGGCGAGTCAAGGTAAAGGCAAATAAAAGTGGGCGGCTTAAAAATTTAAGGCCTTAAGGGTGAGACGTCAAGATCCGGCTGATGAGAGCCGGACGGCATGACGGGTCAAACGTCAAGAGAGGACTATGTGAAATTTGGCTAAGTACCGAAAACAGATTTCATGAAATATCATTAAGATTGCGGATCTACAAAAGGAAAAGAAATATCTCTATTTTCAGACCTAGAGACGAACTGGTGGAAAAACTGAAACGACAAGCGGAGCCGTGGCGAATCCAAAAGACATCAGTATCGGTCTCCTACCTAGCGGCGCCATGGGGGCAGGATAGAATAGAGGACTTAAGGACTGAGATGTGGCTAGCATTAACAAAATTCGAGCTCTAAATACGGCGGCGGCGGAGCTCCATGAAAACCCTACCGGTTGCGGATCTAAGGAGAGAGGAACTCACCGGCGGCGGCGCGATGAATGCGGAGGAAACTCTGGTTGCGTCAGGTTGATGCAGCGGCCCGGGCGACAGCAGGGAGGAGACGACGCCGGAGCGGGAAGTGTTGGAAATGGCAGCGCTGGGAGGAAGAAGACGAAGACGGAGCGAGCGAGAGAAGGCAATGCCGCCCGGGGCGGTCCTATTTAATAGGGAAAAGGTGAAACGGGCGCGAAAATCCAGGCGTCAGATATCATTTGACCGAAACGGACACCTCGGTTTTCGGGCTGTTATTTAATGAGAAGATCGGTTGCGTGCGTCAGAGGATCCTTTTGCAGATTTGACATGACGTCACGGCGGGTCATTTCCGGGCGACTCGCCGCGGAGCGAGAAAAAGGGCTGAAATGAGCAAGCTCAAATCAACCCGGGGCCTAATGTTGGGGATATAACCCCATGGTGAGACCCGTCCAGAAGGCTCCGAGTCATACCTGGCGGCTCGTATACTGGCCCAAGAGTGAGCCGTGAAGACTGGAGGGCCCAAGAAGCATAGCGGCTCAAGGGATGGGCCGACGGGTGGCCCGGATGAGAAGACCCGGACGGGTAAGCTGCCCGAGGACAACTTGGTCAGGATAGGCAAGAGAAGATAGAGGTAGACTCGGACATGTAATGAGAGTCGGCCACAACTTGTATGACCCGTGGTCTTAACCTAGTATATAAAGGGAAGACCCGGGGCGATTTAGAGGCAGGTTATTGAAAGCTAGGTCAAGCAATAGCTCCCTTGTAATCGATACAACAAGCAATACAAGCACAAGCAGGACGTAGGCTATTACCTTAACTTGAGGGGCTGAACCTGGGTAAACTCGTGTCCTTCGTCCCAGCCGACCCCTTTGAGTCCATCACGTTAGCAACGGCTTCGAACCCAAGTCTGTACACCCGGACATCTGCCGTGACAAAACCACGACAGCTACGCTACGAGTTGGTAACGAAAAGATCAAACCTTGTATGCAGTCTTCATAGTGGTCCTGGACTGGTGTGTAGGTCGGAAATTTTTTGTTTTCTGCTACGTTACCCAACAATCCGCGCCGACGCAAATCCGGCTTAAAAATGGGTCGGGAATGGATCGTCCGCGAACGAAAAGCGGACGCGGGTCCGTTTGGGCGGCACGTTGGGCCGCCTTTTATGTCCACGCCGATCCAAACGGACGACTGCAAACGAAATAGGTCGTCTCGTTGAAGTTGCTTTAAAAAGTTGCTCTAAGAAGACACGCACGCACGTGTCCATATCCGTCATTGACCCGAGATCCATCGTAGCTAACATCATACTAGTGGTACAGTGCGCAGCACGTTCCCGGGCTGAAACTTTCAGCAGCTTTTGTCCTGCAAGAGTGCAAGTGGTATCTTTGCACGCATCGTTCGAGAGATAAGACGATGGATGGCGTGGCAAAGGCGACTAAGTTGTTTTACCGGAGCCGCTATGTACTGGTGTTGGATTCATCCTTCGTCCATTTCGTCAAGATCCGTGCGGTCTCCGTCCATATAAACTAGTAATCAGAGCCTCAACTCTATACACGGGTAATACAAGGGTGGGTCCTTTTGCATGCAACAGCTAACACTTGCATGCATGGTACATATATTATCCCACTCTCTTTCCCCACGCAAGACCTCTATTTAATTTCTTTGGGAAAAAATTGGATGATAAATATGCTTTGAATCTAAACTCTGTTTTTGAAAGAAAGTTTTTTGGGTGACAAGACCTTTGAAACAAGACCGATCTTGGATGTATTTTCATCAATTTGAATTTTATAGTTTACATATTTCAGTTCTAGTTGTATTTCACGAACATCAGTTTCACACATTACACTCACTCAATTGAAAACTATACTATATTGCACTCATTTAAAAATATAGATTTCACTCTCAATTACATAATTAGATTTCACTCAATTTAGAGAAACACATTACACTCACTCAATAGTAATATTATGTTTCACTCGTTTGAAGAAAACTGATTTCATTCATTCCAAAAGATAGATTTCACTCGTTTCACTAGTTCTAGAAAACAAATTACACTCATTTACAAAAGATAGATTTCACTCATTTGAAAGAATATAATTTCAGTCATTCCAAAATCAGTATTTCACTAGTTTGAAAAAACACATTTCACTTATTTGGAAAACTGATTCACTCTTTACAAAAAAACTAATACTAATTTCACTTCGTATTTATGAAATATCTTGAAATGTATTTCACTCATCACAAAAATCAGTTTCAAACATTGAAATAGACAGTTTCACAGAACAATGGTTATATTTCACTTATTTTTAAAACTGGTTGGAAATAATCAGCTTCATAAATTGTTTCACATATTTTGCACTGAAATGTGTTTCATATACATGAAAGATAAGAAAATGACCATTTCAAAAAAAATGGTTTCACTCAATTCAAAGAACTTATTTCAGAAAACTGATTTCACTCATTTGAAACGCTGAAATTTAATCTTGTCTAAATGTATTCAAGATTGATCTTGTTCTAAAGGTCTTGGTGTTAGGAGTACAAATATATATAAATAATTCTAAAATGGGATTATAGTTTTGAAGGCATGAATGAATGAAATTTCTAAAGACGAATTAAAAGGCGGGATTTAATATCGCATGCAGATGCACGTTTACGTGAACCAGAAGAGAGAATTGATCAGGCATTCATCAAGTACTACTTTATCACTGACATGGACCTGCAATCTGATGTGACATAATGTTGAATACGTCATGCTCTTTGGAAATACACTAATATACGTGAGATGTGGGCCACCCAAGCGCACGAATCGCAAAGTGGACGAACGGCAGATGGTTAGCCGGTAGCTACCGGGTCCAGTAAAAGAGACTTTGCGGTGGCAAAGGCCACAGAGACCCGGACGAGAACTTTTGAAGTCTGAGTGTATATACACCTTATATGTAAGTTTTTTAGCAATTCAATAAAAAGTCAAAAGAATTGAAAATACTTTTGAAATAAATTTGACATTCCATTTTACTTGTGAGAAAGATTTCACAAAAGGAAAATTACAATTTGATTTCTTTTCAAAAAAGACAAATTTTCGGTCAAAATAGTGTGAACAGTGACCTATAATAGCAAATAAATTTTGTTTTTTTTACCCAGAAGTCAATGTAGGTTTTTTTTCTTGAAAATTTATATACTAGTGCAAAACAAAGTCAAGTTTAATCTAAAAATATTTTAAAACTATTTTGACTTTTTAATAAATTATTAAAAAATAATCTTTATGTAGGGTGCATATACAACCAGGAACCAAAATGTATTTCCCACAGAGACCCTGTAGGAGATATGCCCTAGAGGCAATAATAAATATTATTGATTATCTTCCTGTTCATAATTAGGTTTATATTCCATGCTATAACTGCTATGGTTCTCGAGTCTGCAATAACCACGAGGCTCGGAGGAAGACTCATATGCACGTGTGGAATAATAAACAGTAAAATGTATTCCTAGTCTGGCCTCTAAGACTAGCTCAAGTGTTGCATGATGGTTCTGTTTTCCTGATCATGGGCATGTCTATGCCAGCAACTTTGAGGGCACAATGTTAGAATAACATTTCTGTTGAATCGACCCGAATTGATGTTATGCTATGAGATACATTCGTCACAAGTTAATGGTTAATAACACAGAGATGGTTGATGTTTGCATGATTCCTTAGACCATGAGAGTATCGAGTTTCTTCATGATTGCTTCATGAACTTTGGGGTTTGTTAAACGTCATCCGTAAATGGGTGGCTATTACGTCGGCTTACGGGTTCATGGAAAAGTATGTAAAGTAACTTGATAGCTCAAGATTGGGATTTTCTCCTCCGACGATGGAGAGATATCTCTGGGCCCTCTCGATGTTATGGTATCCATCATCGCCTGGCCATACACTTTGTGATTTGATCACGGGGATGCCGGAACACGGTAACGAGCAAAGAGAACAATACAGGTAACGAGGTAACTGGCATAGTGGACAAGTTGTTGATCCATGGGGATGCCAACATGTCTCGCCTCGGGTATTTGTAACATATCGCGAAGCAACAGAAATAGCTCACGACAACTGGAGGTTCACTCAAATATTCATCCGTGTGGTTATAAGGGTCAATATGGGTGTCCACGGCTCTGATGTTGATCATTGATCGGAAAGTGTTCCGGTCATGTCTATACTTCTGTTGGGGAACGTAGTAGTAAATCAAAAAAATTCCTACGTCACCAAGATCAATCTATGGAGAAACCAGCAACGAGTAAGGGGAGAGTGCATCTTCATACCTTTGAAGATCGCAAAGCAGAAGCGTTACAAGAACGCGGTTGGTGGAGTCGTACTCGCACAGATTCAGATCAAGTTGGATTCTGATCTAAGCACCGAACAACGGCGCCTCCGCGTTCAACACACGTGTAGCACGGTGACATCTCCTACGCCTTGATCCAGCAAGGAGGAAGGAGAGGTTGAGGGAGAGCTCCGGCAGCACGACAGCATGGTGACGGTGGAGCTGCGTGGTACTCCGGGAGGGCTTCGCCAAGCGCTACGGAGAACGAGGAAGAGGAAGCATAGGGCTGCGCCGAGGGAGGAAGAAACTTGTATCTTTGGCAGCCCCAAAACCCCCACTATTTATAGGAGGTGGAGGAGGGAGGGCACAGCCCTAGGGTTCCCATCCTAAGGGCCGACGGCAGCCCCAGATCCCATCTGGTGCGGCGGCCAGAGGGAGAGAGGGGAGGGCGGCGCCCTAGGTGGGCCTAGGCCCACCTGGACCTAGGGTCCCCCCTTCCCACCTTTGTTGTGCCTTGGGCCAGGGTGGAGGGCGCACCAGCCCACTCTGGGGCTGGTCCCTTCCCACTCTCGGCCCACACAGCCCTCTGGTTCCCGTGATGCCACTTGATGGACCCCCGGAAGCCTACCGGTGGTCCCGGTACGTTACTGGTGATGCCCGAAACACTTCCAGTGACCAAAACCTCACTTCCTATATATGAATCTTTACCTCCGGACCATTCCGGAACTCCTCGTGACGTCCGGGATCTCATCCGGCACTCCTAAATACCTTTGGTAACCACGTACACTATTTCCCTATAATAATAGCGTCACCGAACCTTAAGTGTGTAGACCCTACGGGTTCGGGAGACACGTAGACATGACCGAGACACCTCTCCGGTCAATAACCAATAGCGGGATTTGAATACCCATGTTGCCTCCCACATGCTCCACGATGATCTCATCGGATGAACCACGATGTCGGGGATTCAATCAATCCCGTATACAATTCCCTTTGTCTACCAGTATGATACTTGCCCGAGATTCAATCGTCGGTATCTCTATACCTTGTTAAATCTCATTACCAGCAAGTCTCTTTACTCATTCCATAACACATCATCCCGTGGCTAACTTCTTAGTCACATTGAGCTCATTATGATGATGTCTTACCGAGTGGGCCCAGAGATACCTCTTCGTCACACGGAGTGACAAATCCCAGTCTCGATTAATGCCAACCCAACAGATACTTTCGGAGATACCCGTAGTGTACCTTTATAGCCACCCAGTTACGTTGTGACGTTTGGAACACCCAAAGTATTCCTACAATATCTCGGAGTTGCACAATCTCATGGTATAAGGAAACGATACTTGACATTTAGAAAATCTTTAGCAGACGAACTACACGATCTTGTGCTATGCTTAGGATTGGGTCTTGTCCATCACATCATTCTCCTAATGATGTGATCCCGTTATCAATGACATCCAATGTCCATGGTCATGAAACCGTGACCATCTTTTGATCAACGAGCTAGCCAACTAGAGGCTCACTAGGGACATGTTGTGGTCAATGTATTCACACATGTATTACGGTTTCCGGTTAACACAATCATATCATGAACAATAGACAATTATCATGAACAAGGAAATACAATAATAACCATTTTATTATTGCCTCTAGGGCATATTTCCAACAGTCTCCCACTTGCAGTAGAGTCAATAATCTAGTTACGTTGTGATGAATCAAACACCCATAGAGTTCTGGTGTTGATCATGTTTCGCTCGTGAGAGAGGTTTAGTCAACGGATCTGCGACATTCAGATCCGTATGTACTTTACAAATATCTATATCTCCCTCTTGAATGTAATCACGAATGGAATTGAAGCGGCGTTTGATGTGTCTTGTCTTCTTGTGAAACCTGGGCTCCTTGGCAAGGGCAATAGCTCCAGTGTTGTCACGGAATAGAGTCATTGAGCCCAATGCATTGGGAATCACTCCTAGATCGGTGATGAACTCCTTCATCTAGACTCCTTCCTTTGCTGCTTCTGAAGCAGCTATGTACTCCTCTTCACATGTAGATGCCGTCACAACGCTTTGCTTGCTGCTGCACCAGCTGACTGCCTCTCCGTTCAAAATATACACGTATCCGGTTGGTGACTTCGAGTCATTCGGATCTATGTCAAAGCTAGCATCAATGTAACCCTTTACGACGAGCTCTTCAACACCTGCATATACGAGAAACATGTCCTTAGTCCTTTTCGGGTACTTCAGGATACTCTTGACCGATGTCTAGTGTTTCGCTCCGGGATCACTTTGGTACCTCCCTACCATACTTATGGAAAGGTTCACATCAGGTCTGGTACACAGCATGACATACATAATAGAGCCTATGGCTGAAGCATAGGGGATGACACTCATCTCTTCTCTATCCTTTGCCGTGGTCGGGCATTGAGTCGTACTCAATCTCACACCCTATAACACAGGCAAGAACCCCTTCTTGGACTGATCCATATTGAACTTCTTCAATATCTTGTCAAGGTATGTGCTCTGTGAAAGACCTATGAGGCGTCTCGATCTATCTCTATAGATCTTGATGCCTAATATGTAAGCAGCTTCTCCAAGGTCCTTCACTGAAAAACACTTATTCAAGTAGGCCTTTAGGCTTTCTAAAAGTTCTATATCATTTCCCATCAGCAATATGTCATCCACATATAATATGAGAAATGCTATAGAGCTCCCACACACTTTCTTGTAAATACAGGGTTCTCCATAAACATATATAAACCCAAACGCTTTAATCACCTCATTAAAGCGAATATTCCAACTCCGAGATGCTTACACCAGCACATAGATGGACCGCTAGAGCTTGCATACCTTGTTAGCATACTTAGGATCGACAAAACCTTCCGGCTACATCATATACAGTTCTTCCTTAAGGAAGCCATTGAGAAATGTCGTTTTGACGTCCATTTGCCAGATTTCATAATCATAAGATGCGGCAATTGCTAACATGATTCATACGGACTTTAGCATCGCTACGGGTGAGAAAGTCTCATCATAGTCAACTCCTTGAACTTGTCGATAACCCTTAGTGACAAGTCGAGCTTTATAGACGGTCACATTACCATCTGCATCAGTCTTCTTCTTAAAAATCCATTTATTTTGTATGGCTCGCTTATCATTAGGCAAGTCCACCAAAGTCCATACTTTGTTCTCATACATGGATACTATCTCGGATTTCATGGCTTCAAGCCATTTGTTGGAATCTGGGCCCACCATCGCTTCTTCATAGTTCGAAGGTTCACCGTTGTCCAACAACATGATTTCCAGGAAAGGGTTGCCATACCACTCTGGTGCGGAACGTGTCCTAGTGGACCTTCGAATGGCAACTTGATCTGAAGTTTCATGATCATCATCATTAACTTCCTCTCCAGCCGGTGCAGGCTCCAAAGAAACAACTTCCCGTGCTGCGCTACTCTCCGGCTCGAGTGGAGGTACAATTACCTCATCAAGTTATATTTTCCTCCCACTTACTTCTTTTGAGAGAAACTCTTTCTCTAGAAAGAATCCATTCTTGGCAACAAAGACTTTGCCTTCGGATCAAAGGTAGAAGGTATACCCAACAGTTTCTTTGGGTATCCTATGAAGACGCACTTTTCTGCTTTGGGTTCTAGCTTCTCAGGTTGAAGTTTCTTCACATAAGCATCGCATCCCAAACTTTTAGAAACGATAGCTTAGGTTTCTTTCCAAACCATAATTCATACGGTGTCGTCTCAACGGAATTTGATGGTGCCCTATTTAAAGTGAATGCGGCAGTCTCTAATGCATATCCCCAAAATGATAGCGGTAAGTTAGTAAGAGACATCATAGATCGCACCATATCCAATAGAGTGTGACTGCAACGTTCAGACACACCATTTCGCTGAGGTGTGCCAAGCGGCGTGAGTTGTGAAACAATTCCACATTCCCTTAGGTGCATGCCAAACTCGTAACTCAAATATTCTCCGCCATGATCAGATCATAGGCACTTTATTTTCCTGTCACATTGATTCTCTACCTCACTCTAAAATTCCTTAAAACTTTCAAAGGTTTCAGACTTGTGTTTCATTAAGTAGACATACCCATATCTTCTCAAGTCATTAGTGAGGGTGAGAACATAACGGTAGCCACCGCGAGCCTCGATGCTCATTGGACCCCATACATCAGTATGTATTATTTCCAACAAGTCAGTTGCTCGCTCCATTGTTCCGGAGAACGGATTCTTGGTCATCTTGCCCATTAGGCATGGTTCGCACGTGTCAAATGATTTAAAATCAAGACACTCCAAAAGTCCATCAACATGGAGTTTCTTCATGCATTTGACACCAATATGACCAAGGCGGTAGTGCCACATGTAAGTGGGACTATCCTTATCAACCTTACATCTTTTGGTACTCACACTATGGACATGTGTAACATCACGTTCGAGATTCATCAAAAATAAACCATTGACCAGCAGGGCATGACCATAAAACATTTCTCTCATATAAATAGAACAACCATTATTCTCAGATTTAAATGAGTAGCCATCTCGCATCAAGCGAGATCCAGATACAATGTTCATGCTCAAAGATGGTACTAAATAACAATTATTGAGGTTTAAAACTAATCCCGAAGGTAGATGTAGAGGTAGTGTGCCGACGGCGATCACATCGACCTTGGAACCATTCCCGACGCACATCGTCACCTTGTCCTTTGCCAGTCTTCGCTTATTCCGCAGCTCCTGCTTGGAGTTACAAATGTGAGCAACTGCACCGATATCAAATACCCAGGAGCTACTATGAGCGCTGGTAAGGTACACATCAATAACAAGTATATCACATATACCTTTAACGTTGTCGGCCTTCTTATCCGCTAAGTACTTAGTGTAGTTCCGCTTCCAGTGACCGGTACCCTTGCAATAAAAGCACTCAGTCTCAGGCTTGGGTCCATTCTTGTTATTCTTCTCGACAACTTGCTTACCGGGCGCGGCAACTGCTTCGCCATCCTTCTTGAAGTTCTTACTACCCTTACCTTTCTTGAAACTAGTGGTCTTATTCACCATCAACACTTGATGCTCCTTTTTGATCTCGACCTTCGCTGATTTCAGCATCGAGTACTACTCAGGAATGGACTTCTCCATACCCTGCATGTTGTAGTTCATCACAAAGCTCTTGTAGCTAGGTGAGAGCGACTGAAGGATTCTGTCAATAACCGAGTCATCCGGAAGATTAACTCCCAGCTGAGACAAGCGATTGTGCAACCTAGACATTTTGAGTATGTGCTCACTGACAGAACTATTCTCCTCCATCTTACAACAGAAGAACTTGTAGGAGGCATCATATCTCTCGACCCGAGCATGAGGGCGGAAAACCAATTCCAGCTCTTGAAACATCTCATATGCTCCCTGTTTCTCAAAACGCTTTTGGAGCCCCGGTTCTAAACTGTAAAGCATGCCGCACTGAACCAGGGAGTAATCATCACAGCACGACTGCCAGGCGTTCATAACGTCCCGAGCCGCTGGGAAAATGGGTGCATCACCTAGCGGTGCATCAAGGACATATAATCTTTTGGAAGCTATGAGGATGATCCTCAAGCCACGGACCCAGTCCGCATAGTTGCTTCCATCATCTTTCAGCTTGGTTTTGTCTAGGAACGCGTTGAAGTTGAGGGCAACATTAGCGTTGGCTATTGGATCTACAATATAGATTGTAAAGACAATTTTAGACTAAGTTCATGATAATTAAGTTCACATAATCAAATTATTTAATGAACTCCCACTTAGATAGACATCTCTGTAGTCAGCCAAGTGACACATGATCCACGTCAACTAGCCTGTGTCCGATCATCACGTGAGACGGACTAGTCATCCATGGTGAACATCTCCATGTTGATCGTATCTTCTATATGACTCATGTTCGACCTTTTGGTCTTTCGTGTTCCGAGGCCATGTCTATACATGCTAGGCTTGTCAAGTCAACCTAAGTGTATTGCATGTGTAAATCTGGCTTACACCCGCTGTATGCGAATGTTAGAATCTATCACACCCGATCATCACATGGTGCTTCGGAACAACGATCCTTAGCAACGGTGCACAGTTAGGGTGAACACATTTCTTGAAATTTTAGTGAGAGATCATCTTATTTAGCTACCGTCGTTCTAAGCAAATAAGATGTAAACATGATAAACATCACATGCAATCAATATAGTGACATGATATGGTCAATATCATCTTGCTCCTTTGATCTCCATCTTCGGGGCACCATGATCATCACTGTCACCGGCACGACACCATGATCTCCATCATCGTGTCTTCATGAAGTTGTCTCGCCAACAATTACTTCTACTACTATGGCTAACGATTAGCAATAAAGTAAAGTAATTACATGGTGTTTATGATTGACACGCAGGTCATACAATAAAATAAGACAACTCCTATGGCTCTTGCCGGTTGTCATACTCATCGACATGCAAGTCGTGAATCCTATTACAAGAACATGATCAATCTCATACATCACAATGCATCACATCACATCCTTTGGCCATATCACATCACAAGGCATATGCTGCAAAAACAAGTTAGACGTCCTCTAATTTGTTGTTGTAAGTTTTTACGTGGCTGCTATAGGTTTCTAGCAAGAACGCATCTTACCTACGCAAAAACCACAACGTAATATGCCAATTGCAATTTACCCTTCATAAGGACCCTCTTCATTGAATCCGATCCGACTAGAGTGGGAGAGACAGACACCCGCTAGCCACCTTATGCAACAAGTGCATGTCAGGTGGTAGAACTGGTCTCACGTAAGCGTACGTGTAAAGTTGGTCCTGGCCGCTTCATCCAACAATACCGCCGAATCAAGATAAAACTAGTAACGGCAAGCAGATTAACTAGATCGACACCCACAACAACTTGTGTTCTACTCGTGCATAGATTATATGCATAGACCTAGCTCTGATACCACTGTTCGGGAACGTAGTAGTAAATCAAGAAATTTCCTACGTCACCAAGATCAATCTATGAAGAAACCAGCAACGAGTAAGGGAAGAGTGCATCTTCATACCTTTGAAGAACGCAAAGCGAAAGCGTTACAAGAACGCGGTTGGTGGAGTTGTACTCGCAGTGATTCAGATCGCGGTGGATTCTGATCTAAGTGCCGAACAACGGCGCCTCCGCGTTCAACACACGTGCAGCCCGATGACGTCTCCTACGCCTTGATCCAGCAAGGAGGAAGGAGAGGTTGAGGGAGAGCTCTGTCAACACGATGGCTTGGTGACGGTGGAGCTGCGTGGTACTCCACCAGGGCTTTGCCAAGCGCTACGGAGAACGAGGAAGAGGAAGGGTAGGGCTGCACCGAGGGAGGAAGAAACTTGTATCTTTGGTAGCCCCAAAACCCCCACTATTTACAGGAGGAGGAGGAGGGAGGGCACAGCCCTAGGGTTCCCACCCTAAGGGCTGGCGGTAGCCCCAGATCCCATCTGGTGCGGCGGCCAGAGGGAGAGAGGGGAGGGCAGCGCCCTAGGTGGCCTTAGGCCCACCTGGACCTAGGGTTCCCCCCTTCCCACCTTTGCTGCGCCTTGGGCCAGGGTGGAGGGAGCACTAGCCCATTCTGGGGCTGGTCCCTTCCCACTCTCGGCCCACGCAGCCCTCTGGTGCCCGTGGCCCCACTTGGTGGACCCCCGGAACCCTTTCGATGGTCCCGGTACGTTACCGGCGATGCTCGAAACACTCCCGATGACCAAAACCTTACTTCCTATATATGAATCTTTACCTCCGGACCATTCCGGAACTCCTCGTGACGTCCGGGATCTCATCCGGGACTCCGACCTACCTTCGGTAACCACGTACACTATTTCCCTATAACCCTAGCGTCATCGAACCTTAAGTGTGTAGACCCTACGGGTTCGGGAGACACGTAGACATGACCGATACACCTCTCCGGTCAATAATCAACAGTGGGATCTGGATACCCATGTTGGCTCCCACATGCTCCACGATGATCTCCTCGGATGAACCACGATGTCGGGGATTCAATTAATCCCGTATACAATTCCCTTTGTCTACCGGTATGATACTTGCCCGAGATTCGATCATCGGTATCTCTATACCTTGTTCAATCTCGTTACTGGCAAGTCTCTTTACTCGTTCCGTAACACATCATCCCGTGGCTAGCTCCTTAGTCACATTGAGCTCATTATGATGATGTCTTAACCGAGTGGGCCTAGAGATACCTCTCCGTCACACGGAGAGACAAATCCCAGTCTCGATTCGTGCCAACCCAACAGATACTTTCGGAGATACCCGTAGTGTATCTTTATAGCCAGCCAGTTACGTTGTGACGTTTGGCACACCCAAAGTATTCCTACGGTATCCGGGAGTGCACGATCTCGTGGTCTAAGGAAACGATACTTGACATTTAGAAAAGCTTTAGCGGACAAACTACATGATCTTGTGATATGCTTAGGATTGGGTCTTGTCCATCACATCATTCTCCTAATGATGTGATCCCATTATCAGTGACATCCAATGTCCATGGTCATGAAACCGTGACCATCTTTTGATCAACGAGCTAGCCAACTAGAGGCTCACTGGGGACATGATGTGGTCTATGTATTCACACATGTATTACGGTTTCCGATTAACTCAATTATAGCATGAACAATAGACAATTATCATGAACAATGAAATACAATAATAACCATTTTATTATTGCCTCTAGGGCATATTTCCAACAACTTCACCAAACCTATAGGTTCACACGCTTAAGGGTCATCTGTCTGCTGAATACTAGACAAGGAGTCCGAGAAAAAGTCACTGGAAAAGTTTCGGAGACAACGGAAAATTTTCGGAGAGAACACCGGAAAAGTTTTGGTAAAACCAAAAAGATGTTTCGATAAAACATTGATCCTAAAAGGTTTCGGCAAGCACCGGGAATGTTTTGGAGGTTGCCAGATTGGTCTGGTAATTTCTGGAATTTTTCCGAAGAAAAAACCAAAAAAGTTGTTTACCGGGTAAACGAAGATGGTTTTAAATTAAACCACCATACCGGAAATGTTCCGAAGCGTGTCCAGATAATTTTAGAGGATGCCGAAAATGTTTTGGGATCTTACGAAATTTTTCAGAAGTAATAGTCGCGAAAAATATCATGTCCCAACATGAGGGGACAAGATCCCGCGATACGTGAGGGCTGTTTTGGGCTGTTTTTAGGAGCACCCCCTTTAGGGGGCAGCCCCCTTGTGGCTGTACAAAGTGTTGGGGGCCCTCCCCCATGGTGGGGGGCAGCCCCCACAAAAGGTGGGGCTGGTTGGGAGGAGGTGGGGCGCCATGTGGGGCCCCATGTTGGGGTGACATGGACAAGGGGACATGCTTTCCCCTTGTTTTGTGGGTACTTGTCATGTGGCTGAAATTTTCAGCCACCACCACCCCCTCCTTCCCCTATAAAAGGAGGTGGAGAGGAGCTCTTCATCCACACTCCAACTCTCTCACACAAGCCATGCATGATCTGACATTCTCTCTCCCTTCCACGAAATAGTTTCATAGTGCCGAAAGGTTGTCTGGGTTCCGGTAGGAACTAGTTCTGGACGGCGAAACCCTTCCGGATAGATGACATCGTATGTGTGCAACTCTGTAGAGAGATCGTAGTTTCGGTCTTAGTTCGTGAGTGCCTCCCGAAGGGCTGTCCGTGTGACCGTCCGAGTTTTGAAGGTCCTCCCGAAGGTCTGTCCGAGTGACCGTTCGAGTTTCAAAAGTCCTCCCGAAGGGCTGTCCGCGACACCGTCCGGGGGATTGTCCGACTGCTCCCGGAGGGCTGTCTGAGGGGCGGATGAGGGTATACATCCTTGCGGTTTGGAGGTTGTAAATCTTAGCTGCGGGGATCTGCACCGCTGGTCGTCATCGACTCTACTTCCATTGTGCTACGAGTCGGTAACGAAAAAGATCAAACCTTGTATGCAATCTCCATAATGGTCCTGGGCTGGTGCGTAGGTCGGAATTTTTTTTGTTTTCTACTGCGTTCCCATACAGACCCTGGGCTAACTCACCACTTCCGAGCACAAACGAGGAACAGCTGTTATTCGCAATGGCAGCGGAAATCACAGTAGGCGATAGTGCAACTTCAAATTTTTGGAATGACCGT
Source organism: Hordeum marinum (assembly GCA_022496015.1). Lineage (NCBI taxonomy): Eukaryota > Viridiplantae > Streptophyta > Magnoliopsida > Poales > Poaceae > Hordeum > Hordeum marinum. The sequence continues at coordinate 581,556,764 of CM039673.1, forward strand.
CGGTTGCAAGGAACTTGCCCAGAAACGGTCACCCCGTCGTTATTCAAGATTTTCATCAGGAAAAATCACTCCGTTAAAGAGGCCTTGAAAGATGAGACATGGCTCAACGATCTTGCTAGGGGTCTTTCGGAGGACATGGCTTCGGAACTCACCACACTTGCATCGATGCTAGAACGAGTGGAGCTGCAAGAAGGGCGACAGATACCATTGCACGGAGGTTCACTCAAGATCATGAATACAATGCGCACTCGGCTTACAGATTGCAATATATACAAGGGATCGATCACCATGGACGGTCATAAACTGATTTGGCCTGGCTGGGCTCCTGGTAGGTGCCGTTTCTTCATCTGGACGATCATGCTAGGAAGGATTTTGATGACGGATGCACTTATGTGTCGTGGATGTGAAAATGAATGCTTCTGCCAACTGTGTGTACACAACCTAGAGACACCGTCACATCTTTTCATCGAATGCCCCTAGTCGAGGACAATCTGGGACTCCTTCGCCTCTATCACGAACATGCCAGCGCTAAAACCTGCCAATTGGACATGCGATTGCAAATTCGCAGATTGGATGGGTCGATGCTGTGAAGCCACGTCTGCAGCAAAGAAGAAAGGAATCCTCTCCCTTATGCATCTGATCACTTGGGAAATCTGGCGAAAGCGACACAGAAGAATCTTTCAGAAGGAAGCCATGACGATGAGCTGCTTCACCACTCGTGTAAGGGATGAAATTAGGTTGTGGAACATGGCAGGAGCTGGTATCCCTTTTGACCCAGGCTAAGAACTTTGTATCAATCCTCAGCCCCTCTTCTTTTCCTTTCTTTTTCGTTCAGCCTCTTCTTTCCTTTGGCCTCGCTGCCTAGGATCCGACCCATTTGGGCCCTTTGTACTTTCTCAACCCCTTCTGATCAATGAATTTGACAAGCTTTGCCAACATTCAAAAAACAAAAGAGATAAGACGACACTTGATTGATTGATTGATTGATTCCCAACTAACCACTCAGTTAGCTTAGCTAATGTCTCAGCTCGTAGCGATATGTCGTTGAAAACAATTACACGTTCGCCGTGGTTGATGAAATAGCTCCATTTACGCAGACACGTAATTTGAAGCTAAAAAATGATGTATAATAGGTGTTTGTTAGTCTTATCTCTAGTAGCTAAATATATATAAATATGGTTTTTACATGGATGCATTTGAATATATTGTCAGTGATAACGTTGCTAGGATATACGTATAAGAAACAGAGAAGTAAGTCATGTTCCTTCTGATTTATTTCTTTTTCATGGTGTTAGAATAAATCTGAGGCGCATCGTCGATCATCTAGGACCAAGCAATTATACGAACACGACACCGATATTTGTTAACGAGGTTCACTGATATGACTACATCCCGGGGCATGACTACGGGCGTTTCTTCCCGTGACAACGTCACAATATCGTACCTTGACCGTCCTGGGCACCGACACATGACGCCGGTCCCCCTGCGCTCCTGTGCTATTATGTTGACATATGTTACATCGTGTGTCTCGCTATACATTAGAGGCCTATGATACAAGTGTCCTATTTGGATACGACTTCATATCTTATCTAAACACAATACAACTCTAAGTCCAAATATGACCTATCTCATACACTATATTCGATACAACTCCAACACATGGTAGAACAAACTATCAACCCCAAGACGAAGGAGAAACGAACGCAAGGAAGCATGATTTATAGACGAACCCAGTCAGGTTAGTCCCCAGCTGGCCATCCAAACCACAAAATAGGCTATATCAGCAACCTGCCGATAACCCAGGGAGACTTAGAAGTTTCAACGAGCATCACGCTCCTCATCCTGGGAAAGCCACAATCCGGGTCTCCAGGACGAATTCTTAACGTAACACAGTGAACACAGTTACAGAGAACACTGCCAGTGACATTTTGGTAGCATACAATAGCACTCACAGTGACATGGCGCCATTTCTGGTCTTGCAACTCAGTGATGTGGGAAATCTAAAAGAGACATTACGATGCTACTGAAGATCTTAAACCGGTGTCCAAAAAGAACCTATCTGGATCGTTCCTATGCTAGGAAGCATACGGATTGACCACTCATCTTATTGACTAGATAGCCCAGCACAGCACACTCAAACAAACACGTCTACTTGACCACCGTGCGCGCGTCACACAGTTCGCTTACGAACACTACGTTACATCGAGCATCTCTTACATGTCGGCGGCGATCCCCTCGTGGTCGCCGGCGGGGGCGGCCTCGATGCGTGGGGGAGTGCCGCGGACGGCGCATCTGGCCCGGATCTCGCCCTTGTCGCCGGTGAGAACGTCCATGTTGACCATCTTGGCCATGGACTTGGCGAACTGCTGGAAGAAGGCGTCCTGGTTGAGGGAGAAGCGGGTGGCCATGCGCTTGGTTGTGGGGTGATCGATCAGGCCCTGGTCGGACTTGAACAGCCCCTGCCTCGCGATCAGGTCGAAGTAGTACTTGTTGTCGAAGACGTCCGGCGTGCGCACGTCGAGGTTCTGCTTCAGGGTGCCTTCGGGGTTGTCCCCGGCGCACTTGTTCCGCAGCGCCGTGGCGAACTTGGGGTCGATGGCCGGGCTCGTGTCGAAGACCGGCTTGAACCGGTCCTTGAAGGCCGGGCAGTGGGCGACGCCGAAGGTGTGCGCGCCGGAGAGGGACACCAGGTCGGCCACGTCGAGGCCGCGGTCGCCGAAGGACTTGATGAGGGTGTCCACGTCGAAGAAGGGCGCCGGCAGCAGGCCGACCTGGTCCTTGGACGCCGGGAAGAAGGAGTCGCGCCGGCCGAGGGCGACGTCGAACCGTGGGCCGCCAGCCAGGACGAGCGACTCGCGGGTGGCGAGCACGGTGATGTCGGCGCAGGAGACCGTCGACTGCCCGCAGGTGCTGCGCACGCGCATACGGATGCGGTCGATGAGGTCCAGCGCTGCTCTGCGGAGCGTCTGGTTGGGGATCTCGTCCTGCTCGGTGCCGGGGCCCTCGATGAGCACGGACCCGTCGCAGCCCTGCAACATTATTATTAGGGTAAGTAAAATATCTCATGCATTTTGATACATACTGCTTTCGTTCCAAAATAATATCGTAAATTTTATATTAAATTAGTATAAATTTTATACATAGATCATCGATATTTATTTTAGAATGAAATACATACATACGCATTTTCCACATATAGATACGCACCTGCGGGAAGCAGTCGTGGAAGAGGATGCGGATGAGCGCCGGCGCCACGCCGGAGTCGGCCTTGAAGGCCTCTCTCACGTGGAACGCCACGATTTCGTCCAGCAACGGGCACGTCGCCGCGTGGAAGTCAGGGGACAGACCCCCGGCGGATGCCGCCGCCGCCGCCGAGAGGGACGACTGCGCGGCGCAGACCAAGGCCAGGACGACCACGGCCGCCGCCGCCGCTGCTCTGGACGCCATTGCTAGCTGCGCGGCTTGTTGCACCTTCGTATGAAGATCGTGTGGCTTGCACCAGATACCCACTACCCTCCCTTGTTATTTATAAGCCGAACGACCAGTTACCTCCTAGCCCAATGTGTGTGTGTGAGAGAGATCCACACGATGGACAAGATGCACTACGAAAGTGGAACGACAAGATGCATGTGCAGGTCGCATGGACCAAGGCCAGCAAAAACAACTCGTGGCGCGCGATTGATGCCTTTCTCGAGCTTTCGCCTCTCCTGATTTCTATATGCATTTGCTACCCAAACGCATGCTATATTTGTTTTTTGAAAGCAAACGAATGCTATATATGTAAGGCAAAAAGTACATCGCTCGACTGATTCCATGCATGGAGTAGCGAGTAGGGACTTGTTAATTTTGGCAACGGCATGATTCACGGATCATGCTCGCTCCGGCTTCGATCCAAGCTGGATCTGCTTGACGGATAGGGAATCGTTTTGAACGACGCCTAGCTAGGCTCGAGCTGAGTCATTAGCTAGGCTACGTGCAAAGGTGGCGTCTTATCTCTCGGAGGACGCATGCAAAGCTACGTGCCACAAAATACCCTCGTGCACGACAAAAGACGCTGGTAGTTTGCAGCCCGGGCACGTGCTGCACACTGTACCGTGCCATTACTATATTAGTAGTATACTGTTGGCTACACTGGATCGGGTCAGCCGATCGACGTGGACGCGTGCGTTCTTACCCTAAAAGTTAGACTATCTACAAGGAAAATAATATAGGTAATAACATAGATATCATCTAAGCAAAAAAAATATGATGTGATAACTAATTAATAGTAAAAGAGAGAAATTGAGTAACTTAGCATGTTACTGTAACATAACGCATACCAATGCAAGATGAGCATATAAGCTAATAAATGAAAAGCTCAATATTACCACCACTATGTTACTATCCATTGTGGAAGTAGTAACTTAGACCAGTAACATATGCATGTTACTACTATATGTTACTTCCCATTGTGAGTAGTCTTATGTCCCTTCGATTGTCGCGTGCCCGTCCTTTGGTAAAATAACTAAATTGATGAAGTGAAAAGAGGTAATATCAATGGCTCTGATGTTTAGTTTAATGCTAAAGTTGCAAAATATCTCATCTCAGTCACATAATTTGACTATACATGTAGAAACGATCATTTCTTCCGTATCCAGCCGTATCTCATACTCACGTGGCATGTTAGTATGAATGGGGCCCACATGTCAGTGGCTCGGAGTAGTAAAGCGCTAGGTGAGCCATTCATTATTATTTTTGCAGAGAATACCCTTAGCATTTTTGCAATTATACGCACCTGGCAGCACATAGTGGCTAGAAAGAAATAGGAACAAAAAATAGCACCAAGGGGATTCAAACTGACGACATTCCCTCATCAATAAGTTAACTGCACTAGCGAATCGACCATGAATAAATTGATGTAAGTCAAAGAAACGAAATTTAACACAATGTTTGCACAACCCAAGAAAGTAATAAAATGAAAACTAAAAACTTGGTGTGCTATTCCCCTCACAAAATTGATGTAAGAAAATAACTTATATTCTGTTGTTTGTGGCTTTTCAAAAGTTCCGTTTGTTAAAGGAAAAGGTACATGTCATTTAAAAATAAACATTGTAAAATATATTTGTGTAATTAGAAAACACAAGTTGTATTTTAAATTCACGCATTCAAAAAATGTTTCTTGATGAGAACACCCTCGGCTTTTATTTAATTATACACATCTGGCAGCACATAGCGACTTGAGAAAAATAGGAATAAAAAACATACCAAGGGGATCCGAACCAAAGACCTTCCCTCATTAATAAGTTATTTGCACTAGCTACTCGACCATGAATAAATTGATGTAAGTCCAAGAAACAAAATTTAATATAATGTTTGCTCAGCCCAAGAAAGTAATAAAATGAAAACTATAAACTTGGTGTGCTATTCCCCGCTAAAAAATCATGTAAAAAAATAAGTTATATTCTGATGTTTATGGCTTTTCAAAAGTTTCATTTGTTACAGGAAAAAGTACATGTCATTTAAAAATAAACATTTTAAAATATATTTGTGTAATTAGAAAACACAAGTTGCATTTTAAATTCACGCATTTCAAAATATGTTCATGCTGCGAATAAAATGTTTGTCTGTATGTTGTTTTTTATCTTGTTATCTTTAATAAAACTAGTGGAATATTGAAATCCGCCATGACATATGCATATTATCACGGGAGAGTGGGATCATTCCGATTGAGCACTCTATTATTTCAAATCAAAATTATTTTTTTTTATTTTCTTTCAAACAATGAACTATATTTTCTTCCATCTAGAGTTTCATATTGAAAATTATTCAAATTCAAACAAATTGCCACTGATTTGTCTGAAAGAAATTAATGTTCATTCAGTCTGCACAATATTTTTTTAGTTTAAATTATTAGAATTCAAACAAAAAAATTAGTTGATTGGTCCGAATAATTTACGTGCATTTGTTCTGCACTATATTTCATTTTATCTAGATTTTCAAATTTAAAATTATTCATATTAAAAAAATCATTGATTTGTCCAAAAGAATTTACACGCATTCATTCCTGTCTATATTTTTGAGTTAAAATTATTTGAATTCAAAGAAAATTTAGTTGATTTATCCGAAAAATTTATGTATATTCATTATGCATTATATTTCCTTTTACCTAGATTTTCAAATTTATAATTATTTGAATTCAAGAAAATTTTAGGTGATTTATTCGAAAAGTTTATATAGAATATAAGTAGTTTTCTTACAAAGAAAAACAAAGAAGAATATATAAGATAAATTATGTATATCTGTTTGATTACATTGGCATCGAGCTTGTCAGGAGGTCATATGTTTGAATCAAGGCTTCCCTTTTGCACAACCTTTTTCGTTTTAATTTCTATTTAAATTGTATATCAAACTGTACTAGTTAATCGTCAAACGTAAGTTGGATGAGTAATTATCTAAGTGCTGCTAATCATAGGAAGTCGTCAGTTTGAATCCTTGCCCAGACTTCAACATTTCTAATTCTATTTGAGGATTTTCTACGTAAATAAATAAAATACAAGGGTTCTTTCTGGAAAAAATAGTGCTCGCGGATTACCCACCTCCTCAGTCACTTAGTCCCCCCCCCCCGCGCGCGCGCAACGTTGGCGTGCCATGTGTGCATGGGATACGGTAGAAAGCAATATATGGTTGTGTTTGGTTCACATCTTTGTTTGCGGGCATTTTACATACTTGTCCCGGTTGGGCCTGGCTGAGCTAATTAATGAAGGCTAAAAACCAACATCTGCATATAGTTTGGTTGCCTGCATTAAGCTATTTTCATGAGGGGACTAATATGTTAGCACGGTGTGTGGTTTCCTGTGTCGCTATTGTTAGACAAATAACACGTTGCTTGATTGTAACCGGCTAAAGATGTGATCACCACTTCTGACTAGTGGTGACTTACCACACACACACTATATTGTCTTCTCCTAGCTAGGAAACAAATGACAGTTTATCCTAACTACTAGCAAATGACAATACAAATTATTAAGTGCCAATATGGTCTAATAGTCGAAAGTTTAATGATGCTAACTAGGTGCGAGTTTCCTCATCCTCTTCCTCTTTCTCTTCTCTTCCTCTTCTTTTGTTGTTGTTGTTGCCTCTTCTTCTTCTACTACTGTAGATCCTAGTCTGACCTCTGTTATCCCACATTGCATGAGCCTACTCCAACCTTTTGTTCTTCCATGCTTCATTGTCAAACGCCTCCACACCATGGCCGGAGCTAATCACTTCATCAAGAGTCACATCATCATCCTCTGGCACAAATTCATCAGTTCCCCATTGCAGGATCCAATGGTGAATGATGCAATATGCAAGAAAAAGCTTGACCTGGGTAGGGTAAGCGTGGAATGCCTTCTGATCCAGGATCTTAAACCTGTTCTTCAAAGCTCCAAATGCCCTTTCAACGGTTACTCTAAGGCTGCAATGTCTGAGATTGAACAAATCATGTGGAGTCCTAGGATAGTTCCTACTAGAAAGCTCGTTCAGATGGTAGTTGGTTTTCCCAAAGGGTGGAAGAACACCTGGCCGACAAGCATAGCCAACATCTCCTAGGTAGAACTTGCCACTTGGAATGTTGACGCCATCAGGTCTAAATATGATCAGGGCCGAGCCCATAGTGGTGCCAAAAGTGCGGACCGCAGAGGGCCCAAAAATCTGAGGGACCCCAATTTTTTTATAGGCGTAGTATGAAAAGAAAAAATAAACGCTATTGGGCCTTGTGGAGCTGGAGTTGGGCTGGACGCTGGAGACCTGGATCGCTACAGGAGGGTATCGATCGAGCGCACTCCCTCTCCTATCGTGAGTCGCTACGGATCGGGATTCACCTAAAAAGAAAAGTTGCATGATCAGATCGGGAAACTATCAATAGGGACTCTTGTATCGATCCACGGGAACCGAAGAATCATCGCGCGTCAGTGTCACCCGCGTCACGCCCTCGTCTCGAAGTCTTAAACTCTCGATAAGCAGCCGACCCTGGAGTTCGCCCTCGTCTCCAGTCTTCTCTCCTCGTCCCTCGTCAATCGTCATTACTCACTAGATTCAATCGGATCATCCGAATTCGGATTCAGGCCGACATAGCGACATGTTGCTACCATTCTGGCCTCCTCTCTCAAATTTTAGACTCGTCAACGACGTCTTCTCAGATTGATCGGTGACTAACTCCTCCGGCCTCAAGGTGCTTATCGAGTCCTTCTTTTCGATTAACTTTGGTTCCTACTCCTCAGTCCTAATTCCTAATTTTCTAATTAACTATTAGCAATGATCGTTACTTCATTATGACTTTTTTATATGTCCAATTGTTATGTAAGACATGATATTATATGCATTATAATTATTTTCTGTGAGATATATATACATTATATTAGCTTGTTTAGTTCATTTTATGTGAGATAGGCCCCATTTTTTAGTCGCACGGGGCCTCGGATTTTGTTGGTCCGGCCTTGCATTTGATGTCACTGAGAATGTTAGCATCATGTGCTCATCCTTCCCGGCCAGCCAAGACTTGTGTAAACTTCAGATCAAAGTCAACAGCAGCAAGCACATTCTATCTTGTGTACTACTTTCTTTCTCTATATGTTGCAGTTTGTCACCTCGGCACTCTCGCGGTGAAATGAGTACCATATATTGCGCCAATGCAATCCTGGAATGGCATTACAAGATGGTGTTATGGCTACAATTGTACAAGAACATCATATGAAGGCATTAACAACATATTGTGAGTGCTCACCTTAAAGTATGGATACTATCTTGCGCTAGTGCGAATCTTTATAGGAGTACGACCGCTTGGTGACACGACTATCTCTCCTCTGAGTTCCCCATAGCATACAACACTTGCTTGAAGTACCTGGATATGGTCTCCATTGATCTCTTGAACGTGTTGTGGATAAACCTGAACCTTTGGTTATGACCAACAACATGAAGGAACATGGCCACTTGCTCTTCACCACTGGTGTGGATGCTATCTTCTAGCAGCCCCCTGCTCGTGAAGGTCTGAACAAGTCTTGCCAATGGTGCTCTTCTCATTCTAAGCATCCTCAAAGCCTCTGTGTCATTGCAGTTGCAGTTGCAGTCCAGATTCACTATCCTCTCCCTATCCCGGACTATCATCGGACCACACTGATATGTCTCCAACGTATCTACAATTTTTATTGGTCCATCCTATTATATTATCATTTTTGGATGCTTTATATGCATTTATATGGTGTTTTATATCACTTTTGGGAACTAACCTATTAACCCAATGCCTAGTGCCAATTGCTATTTTATGTGTGTTTTTTGGCTTTTTAGGAAATCAATACCAAACAAAGTACAAATGAAATGAAACTTTTTGACGATTTTTTCTAGACAAAAATAAGACCTGGAAGCTTCAAAAGGAGGCCAGGCACCACACAAGGTGGTGCCAAGCCAACAGTGCGCACCCTAATGGCTTGGGCCACCCCCTGACACCTATGACCTAACTCTGCCTCTATAAATCCTCTAAAAGTGGGAAAATACTAGAGATCCACCCGAAACACTTTTTCCGCCGCCGCAAGCTTATTTCCGCCGTGATCCCATCTGGAGCCATGTTCCGGTGCCTACCGTAGGGGGGTGATCATGGAGGGCCTCCACATCAACCTTACTGCTCCCATGCTGATGTGTGAGTAGTCTACCACAGACCTATGTGTCCATAGCTACTACCTAGATGGCTATTCAATACAAAGTTCACCGTGATTCCTGCAGTGATTTATTTGATGTAATCCACTTTGCGGTGTGTTTGTTGGGATCCAATTAATTTTGGGTTTATGTTCAGATTATTCATGAAAACTATTTGAGTAATATCTGAATTCTTATATGCATGATTATGAAAGCTTCGTATTTCTCTCCGATCTATCGGCTTGGTTTGGCCAACTAAATTAATTTATCTTCAGTGGGAGTGGTGTGTTGTGATGGGTTCACTCTCACGGTGCTCAATCTCAGAGAAAGAAAGGGACATGACACATATTTGTTGTTGGCATTAAGGATAAAACAATGGGGTTTATTCACATTGTTTCAGTTTACTTTGTCAACATCATGTCACCTTGCTCCAAGCATTACTTTGTTTCATACTTAATACTCCAGATGCATGCTAGATAGCAGTCAATGAGTGGAGTAATAGTAGTAGATGCAGGTAGGAGACGGTCTACTTGCTTATGGACGTGATGCCTATATATGTGATCTTTGCTGTGAATAAATATTACATAACTATACGCTTTTGTATCAATTGTCCAACAGTAATTTGTTTACCCACCATATACTATCTTCGAGAGAGAAGCCTCTAGCGAAAACCATGGCCCCCGGGTCTTCAAAAATTATATTACTAAAACCCTAAAAATATTGTTACCTTTTATATTCTGTTATTTTACTTTATATTCATATTATATATCTATCACTACTTAATACTTGTAAGTAACGTGTTCAAGGGTCTTGACAACCCTCTTGCCCGTGTTGGGTGCAAGTGTTTGCTACTTTGTGTGTAGGTGCTGACGACGAGAATTTGTGTGGTCCTTCTATTGGTTCAATAACCTTGGTTCTCATTGAGGGAAATACTTATCTCTATTGTGCTGCATCTCCTCTCCTCTTCGGGGAAAACCCAATGTAGTTTACAAGTAGCAGGAAGAATTTATGGCGCCGTTGGCGAGTACTGTCACCAAATTCTTATCAGGTTCCTTTATACAAATTATCATTCAATTCTTCTAGATTTTATTTGTATTTATCTTTGCTTGCCTAAAATTATAAAAACACAAAAATATTTATCTTTGCTAGTTTACCTTGTTTGCTTGTTAAAATGTCTGGACCATCGGTTAATGTTTCTCTAGAGATTTTGAAATACTTTACTTTAAACAAAAACAGGGTGAGAATCTGAAATATGCATGGTACCGTATAATATAGGATCATCGTAATGCTACTATAAAAATGATATGAAGATCCTTCTTCATAATTTTGATGTAGGATCTGGGATGTCCAATAGGCAAGTTCTAGACTTTGCTGCCAAAGGAATTTTTATCGAGATGGATTGTTGCCTACAAGATAGTAGAAGGAATGGTGGGAACCCCTCCATACCTCAAATATCCTATTGCACACATGAAGGGATCCAACTATTAGAAAAATTAGGGGATTTTAAGAAAAATCTAAGTGCGATACAAAAACTTAATGAGTCCATCAGAACCTTAGGCCCTAGCCTTCGTCGCATGAATTCCTTTCTCAATACTTTCAATAAAAAAACTTGAATCCCTAGATAAATTGGTGAATTCACTTTCAAAATTTGTGAGTAAAAGGAAGGAACTTCTCGCGTCCGATAAGAGTCCCACTAAGGTAGCTAAAGTAGACGATAAGAATGACAACACTTGATACTATGCATTATGCCTAGCTAGGGGCGTAAAATCTTGTTGGAACGAAACCCAATAGTTTTTTTAATTTTTGTGTTGTACTTTCTTTTATTTTGTGTTCACATGATTATTTGTACTGTAATGATTGTGTTTTTATGTTTAGTTTAGTGTTTGTGTAAAGTAAATCCTTTGGGATGATTTGGAAGACAGTAGATTTGATCATGTGCAAAAACAAAAACTTTTACGTCGAGTGCAGAATTTATGTGGTTTTACTAGGGTGTTCTTTTGATCAGAATGTTTTACACATAACTGATATAAAAAAATTCCATGTTCTCCTAATTTTTCAGAATTTTCGGAATTACAGAAGTGTGGTTTTAGTGCTGATCATTATAGATTGTTTTGTTTTAGATAGATTCCGTTTTTTGCTTGCATAGTTTGCTTGTTTTGATGATGATATGGATTATATAGGGGGGTAGAAGTCATGGAAAAGTCAGAATACAATACCTTATGCGATAAATAAATATGAATCTGTTTATAACAGCACCTAAAGTTTATGATTCACATATTATACTAACGGATCTCATGAGGATTCTATTGAGTTTTGTGTGTTGAAGTTTTCAAGTTTTGGGTGTGATCACATTGGATGATGGAATCAGGAGTAGAAATACCCTAAGATTGGGTATACCCAAGGCACCCCATTTTAATATCCTAGGAAGACTCAAGCGTCTTAGCTTGGGGATTCCCCGAAAGGCATCCCCTCTTCGTATCCATTCCATCAGTATATCACTTGGAGCTATATTTTTATTCATCACATGATATGTGTTTTGCTTGGAGCGTCATGTATTATAGTTTGCTTTTGTTTTTGTTTTCCACAATCATTGTTTGATGGACACACCTATTTAACAGAGACGCATGTTCATCATCATTTGTTAGAATACTCTATGTGCTTCACTTATATCTTTTAAGCTAAGAAGTTGCTCTAGTGCTTTAGTTATATCTTTTAGAGCACGGTGGGGTGTAGATTTTATATAAATAATTTCACTCTCATTCGTCACTATATTTGTTTTAGAGTTCAATAGGGGGTAACGGTAATTTTCATGGGTTATAAGACTACTCCAAAAAGGATAAGTATTCAAGGATGATATAATAAAAACTTTCATGTAGCACATAAAAGAGAAATTGTGGGTTAATGATATTGATGTGGTAATATGAAAGGACGTGAGTACATGGTTGTTGGTCAGTAGAAATATCGATAGTTAAAGGGTGTTACTTGTTGTTCATCTAAATATTGGTTATGACATGGTGATGATGTGTGTGCATTCTTATTCCTCCTTGAAATCCTAGTGTTGTTTAGGTCGAGGGCGCGATGGTTAACTCCTACCAACCTCCTCCCTAGGGGCATGCGATAGTACTTTGCTATAAGTATATGAGTTCTTTATGACTAATGTAAATCCATAGATGTATGCACACTCACCTTTCCATAATTGCTAGCCTCTTCGGTACCGTGCATTGTCCATTCTCACCTCGAGGATTGGTGCAACCTTCGCCGGTGCATCCAAACCCCATGATATGATATGTTCTATCACACATAAGCCAGCTTATATCTTCCTGAAAACAACCACCATACCTACCTATCATGGCATTTCCATAGCTATTCCGAGATATATTGCCACGCAACTTCTACCATTACAGTACATGACTTGTGTGTTCATCATCATATTGCTTTGCATAATCGTAAGATAGCTAGCATGATATTTCTATGGTGAGAAGCTTATTACTCTTGGGTGTTTGGGCATCCTAGAGCTTGTTACTCTTGGGTGCTTTGGTGCCCTAGACAGTTGACGTTGTCGAAGCTTAATCATTGTGATGTAAAGCTTCGAACAAGCTTCAGGAGACTCCAATTAAGTTGTGGAGAGTGCCCCGAGTAATTTGTACGGGTTCCAGTGACTGCCCAAGGGTTGCCAAAGTGTACAGGTCCGGTGACCGCCCCAAGGGTTACCATTTTTACGGGTTTGGTTACCACCCTCAAGGGTCCTCTGTGGAATCATGGCATCTTGCATCATGCGGGAATATGAGGAGATTATGGTGGCCCTAGTGGCTTCTTGGGGAGCATTGTGCCTCCACACCGCTCCAAACGGAGATTAGGATCCGTAAGGGTGTGAACTTCATGATACATCATCGTCTCCACGTGCCTTGATTAACTCTTACTCGAGCCCTTTACTTACTCACTTTACTTTGTGATAGGCATGGTGTTTCATGTTATATATCTTGCTATCACTATGTTGTTTATCTTGCTTAGCATAAGTTGTTGGTGCACACAGGTGAGCCTAGTTGTTTTAGGTTTTATGCTTAAGAAATTAAATGCTAGTTTTATTCCGCATTTGTTTAAGCCTAAACTATAACTATTTTAAAGCGCCTATTCATCCCCGCCCCCCTCTAGACGACATCCACGATCCTTCACTCAGAACACCACTTTGTTGAGGAGTATAAGGAATGGTATAGTGTCTCATAATGCCTTTAGACTTGCAATAGTTCTTAAGTAGCTTGGAACAAAATTCCATACCATTATAAGTGAGAATTATTTTTACCTCCTTTTAGTTTGCCGCTCAATCATAATCTTCCACTCCATAAATGCTGAGAATGTTTGATATTTATGCTTCAAGAAATAAGGCCATACATTTCTTGAGTAATCATCAATAATAGTCGACATGTAATTTGCACCACCTAGTGAAAGTGTACGAGATGGTGCCTATAAATCAGAATGCACATAATCAAGAATACCTTTAGTTGTATGAACCGAAGTGTTGATTTTCACCTTCTTGTGCTTGCCAAAGCTACAATGCTTACAAATTTTCAGTTTACTTGTTTCATATCCATCAAGAAGACGTATCTTATTCAACTCTGGCAAACCAAGTTCACTCATATGTCCAAGATGCATATGCCAAAGGTTATCTACAACAACTAGTTTTGCCTAGATCTGGTGAGGGAGGGGTGTAGACTGTGGCGCGCCTTCGAATCAGTTCCTTGTTTGTAGTCTTCGCTAGGTGGTCTACGAATCTTGTTGTATTTTTTAATATTTCCGATGTTCGTTGTACTACCCTGATTTAAGATGAAGATCAAAGTTTTACCAAAAAAAGTTTATTTGGTTTTACGTTTTGCAGGAGCGTGTGCTTCTTGAGTGAAAGCACAATTGTGCTTTTCAAAAAAGTGAAGCACATACGTGTTCTGCATGAAGCACAGAGGTGCTTCTATGTGAAGAACACGGTGTGCTTCTGTGTTGTCCCAGTGAATCATATATGTGCTTCTACGTGTTTCTATGCATCCATGAAAATGAAGCATGTATGTGCTTCGCATGAACTACAATTGTGCTTATGTGCTTTCATAAAAAATTGAAGCACATATGTGCCTCTTGTTTCCCCAAAAAAGTGAAGCATAGATGTACTTTCGTGTGAAGCACAGCTGTGCTCATGTGTTTTTTTTTAAAGGAAGCGCAATTAAGCTTCACCACATGGAATCACAAGTCAGTGCACTTGAAAGCACGAGGTAACATAGTTTGGAAATACAAGCTACTACTAGATAAAAACATAAATTTGTCCAAAAAAAACATTGAAACCTATCAATACAGAATCTAATTACGAAGATCTTAATGCAAGAAACACAAAAGTTAAACGGTTTGTGAAGTGGACACGCGGCTAAAGAGATAAAACGTTAAAAAATTCACATAAACCAACGCGTGCCTCCCTTGTGTGGGAAGAAATCCCATCGAATCTATATGTTTGCAACAAGTATCACACATACAATACACCACTTATCACTATCAAAACAAATGAGAGTAACCTTTGTAAAGGGCACTTCCTCCGTCCCTACCTTTTTATCAGTTTGTTCAGAACGTCTAGTTACCCGTGTCGGCCTGCTTGAGGTGAGCAAACCGCATCTTTGACGCCTGCGTCAAATAAGTGCTCTGGCGCTTATGAGTGCAACAACTGGGCCGGCCCATTTTGCAGGAGTGTTACTTGTTTATGTTTGCACGCGAGCATGTGATCCTTAACGTTGATGAATTAAGAAAAACAGAAAGAGAAGGATTCAACTTTGTATTGTCAATTTTTTTTATTGTTTGTTTTTCTTAGCAGTTAGTTAGTTTTGTGTCGGCCTTGTTTAGGTTTTTTCTGGAGGTTTATTTCTTTACATTCACCTTTTTTTAGTTGTTTGTTCTGGATTTCATTTTTTCTTTAGGTTATTTCGTTATCCTTTTTTATTTCACTTTTCGTTTTAAACTATTTGTTCAATATAATATAAGGTCAACATTCTATAAATAAACATTGATCATTTGTAATATACAACGAACTTTTTTAATACACGATAAAAAGATTTCAAATACACAGGAAAAAAATTCTAAGCCCGGTGAACATCTTTTTAATACCTTTTAAACATTTATACGAAATGGAAAACCGATGTTAAAACCAGAGCATGCTGAAATGTTTTGCTAAACACTGTGCCGGTAGGGCAAGACCACGAATTGGGCCATCGGCCCATTGACGGCACTTTGTGCGGCACGCTGACTATAAGACACTGAAGAGATTTCTCAAAAAAAAAAGACGCTGAAGAGCGTCATAAAGGAGCACTCCACCAAGGCTATATATCGCTTATTCCGAGATATAGGGTTAGTTTGGTCCACGTCGTGGGTACCCTACCTGAGAAAAAGTAATACCTAGCCACAGCCTGGGATATTCACAATTTTTGCTTGCTCGGGCTGGCCTGGGATGTCAGCGTTTGGTTGATGCCTGACTGGTAACGTGCTTAGAATGACCTATATATGTCTTATGAGTCAAATAAAATAATATATATATATGGGAGGGGTTAGCTTCCAGGCACGCTTGCTTGCGTCTAGGCGCGAGGAATCGGAGGCCTGGCCCTGGCTAATTACTTGCCTGGACTACTTCGTCCGTCACAGTTTAGAAAACACGATTAAATTTATATGCATTTTTACAATAGACAAGGTTTAGAACGTATTGCATTTATTTTTAGTAGCTAATTAGTACTTCGATGTATTATTTCTATATGTATGCGTAGTGTGAATGCTATTTTTTTAACCCATTTTACAGCCAATCGATGACAATCTAGGTTCTAGAAAATTTTCAAACACGTCTTCTAAACAATGACAGAGAGAGTAATCACTTTTTGTAGGCCAGGCTAGTGTCAAACGGCCCAGGACTGAACCAAACATTGCACAGGCAAAATTCAGGGAGGCTTTAGGCTAGGCGTATTATGCCTAGGATGCGAACCAAACTGGCCACAGGCCTCGTCTCTGGCACATTAATTAAACAAGTTTGGGAAGGTTTTATTGATCGGTATGGTTCGATTTCAGAACCTTCCATGTGTTATTTTTCTTTTTCTTTGTTGGTCTCCTTGCTCTTCTTTGATTTTCTCTTTTTTGTTTTTGTTTTTCTATTTCGTTTTTTTTCCTTTTTCAAGTTGAACATTCAAAAAATATATGATGAACATTTCGATAATACTCCCTCTGTCCCAAATTAAGTGTCATTGAGTTAGTGCAATTTTGTTTTTACTAATTTAGTACTAAATCTGCGACACTTATTTTGGGACGAAGGGAGTACATGTTAAGAACACCTATTACGATAATTTTTAAACATTTTTCTACTGTACATTGATCATTATTTTTTGTATGTGATAAAATATTTCATTAAAAAAATTACATCAAAACATTTTTCTCAAATACAAGCTTGAACTTTTTATTGAAAAATGCGAAGCATTTTCAAGTACCCAATGACGGTATTTTTTGAATGCTGAAAAAATATTCCTGTACATTACGCTAAATGTTTTTACATTGTATAAATATCTTTCAAAAACGTCATAATCATATTTTCTAAATGCGTAAACATTTTTTATCAAATGTTGGAACACACATTTCAATGGATGGAGACAGATTTTTACATTGCTATTTTGATTAAAGCACGGACATGTTTTCAAAATGCCAGAACAACTTTAAATGTCAAGAACAATTTCTAATTGTACTGTGAACATGTTTTACACTGCATGAACTTTGAGTGATGAACACATTTGAAAATTTAAGTAATTTTATTAGAATGTATGTATTTAAACCATTATAAACCAAAGGAAAGGAGATGAAAGGAAAAAACCCGAAACAAAGTGAAGATCACAGGAATACTGATATTGTTTAGAAAACTTTTGTTGGACCCGGCCCGTAATCTATGTGTTGTTGTAAGTGGCCCGTAATATATATGTTGTGGTAAAGTTCTAGAACCTTCCCTGAATTTTCTTTGTTTTTTAGTTTGTAGTCGTTTTATTATTTTATACTTCTTCCGTCTTACTTTTATTTTATTTTCATTGTCATTGTTTTCATGCTCATTCTCATTTATATGTGTTATCTTTTTTACTCCTTTCTTTTTTGTTTTCCTTTTTTCATTTGGAGAATATTTTCTAAAATAATTAATATACTTTGAAATGCGAATATTCTATAAAACCAGAATCCTTTTTTGAAATCACGGACGTTTTTCTACAAATTCATGAAAATACATTGAAATGGTGAACAACTTTTGCAAATTCACAAACATTTTCTAAAATTGTAATTTGTTTTTGAAACTTATGAAAATACTTTTGAATCGGAAAATAATTCTCCATTTTACAAACATTTCTAATTTTTTAGAATGGCACTTTAAATTTATTATATTGTTCTTTTTTTAAATAAATGGTTTTTAAAATGCATCAACAATTTTTTAATCAGCAAAAGATTTTCGAAGTAATGTACTTCTTTTGAAATTCGAAAAAAAAAATTGGATTGGTAATTTTTTGGAAATTCAGAAACATTTACTGAGTATACGGAACTATTTTCATTTCCTATTTTTCAAAAAAAAATCACGAATATGCTTTGAATGTCCTAACATTTTTTATAAATCACGAACATTTTATTATTCGCAGATATTTTATGATTTCCCGAAATATTTCTTGTAAAAGTAAAAAATTGAATTCACAATTTTTTTATGATTTCTCAAATATAGTTTTTCCAATTTTATATTGTTTGATATGGTGAACGGGGTTTTTCTATTTGGCACGGTGGCCACCCGCTACTGACCTGGCGCACACCCCCTGGAGCTCAGGGCCCTTGGCTTGGGCTGGTCCATTCGCCGTATTTTCTTTTCATTTCCTTTTTTTTACTTATTTCTAGTCTAGTTTACTACTTTTTGGCAACATTTATTTTTTATATCGTAACATTTTTCTGTTCATCGAATTCAATAACTTCTCCACAGTGTAGAAAGATTCAACAATTCAAAAATGTCCATTGATTTCATTTTTTTTGTTCGTCCGAATTAAAAAAATGTTCATCAAAATTTAGTCTTTGTTAATAAAAGTAAAAATATATTCCAAACAATTGTAATTTTTAGTCGTTTTCAGAAAATGTTCATCAAATTGAAAATCTTCTCATAGATTGGAAATTTTATCCATTCTTTTTTCACAAAAATGTTCTTGAATACAAATTTTGTTCATCGAGAGAATAATGTCTATCGAATTCAAAATTCAGTCAAGAAATATGAATAAATGTGAAAAACTGTGTGTGCAATTTTAAAAACAAATGTTCATATCATACAAAAAATTTTGCGCAATTTTAAGTTTGTCCAGAAATAATTAAGAAATATCACAACACTTGCAAAAAATGTAAAAATTAAAAACATTAAGTATGAAAAAATGAATGTACACTTTACAAATGTTCAGCGTGTATTTTGGATACATGTTCATAGTGTATTTGAAAAACAAATCGTGCATCGGAAAAATGTATTTGAAATAGATGAAATGTATTAGAAAAAAAAGACTAATCAATAACGAAAACAGCTAAAAATGTACAAATAAGAAACCGGAAGAAAACCGATGGAGAAAACACATAGAAAACCAAAAGTAAATGAGATGCGGAAACTTGAAGAAAATATTTTGTACCGGTCGTAGAAGGTCCCCAAAACTACTCACAAGAAGCATCAGAATTCCGCATGAACGTATGTTTTTTCGCCGACCACTAAAGGGGCCGCTAGCGGCTAGAGGAGCACTTATCTCGTAATAAGAAAGACATAGCTCTCGCACGATATGATGGCTTGGATGTTCGCCTAAAAAAAGATTGCAGGGACGTATTAATCCAAACACAGAGTTTTTAACTAATCTTGGGGCACCAGTTTGAACTATATTGTAGTTTGTTTTGACAGCGCGCACGTTGTTTTAGAAAAAAACTTGCACATACATTTTTCTAGTTTCCCCCAAAGAATTCAAGGCCACATATTGAATTGCACATACAAGTTCATGATTGTTGTGATGGCTTTGGTCTTGAAGTTATTGTCATGTTAAGTATTCTTTGTTGCAAAGGACATTACCATGTTCCCAGTATATTTTGACTTTCTTTCTAAATCTTCGACAATGGTAATATTGACTTAATCCGCTCAAATATTAAATTATAATGAAAATAACTTTTGTATGAATTGAGATAGTTTAAGAATGTTAAGATTAAGTCGTTCTCATGTATCTTTAATTCTTTATATTGTTCTAGTTTCACCAAAGACAGTATATTAGATGATCACATTCTTAATAAGTAGCATTCAAATGAAAAAAAAATGATCATCACAATGATGGAGGATGAGCATTGATTAAGCTTGAGGATTTTAATATGAATTAAATGTATCTCTATTTTTTGTATTATTCGTGCCTTATTACGACCAGAGATGGAAAAATTCTAGGTTTATTTGGACTGACATGTTAATAGAGTGCCCGTTTTCAATTCATGTTTTCTAGTGTTTTTTGTTTTTAGAAAAATAAACATTTTCCACCTATGAAAGTAATACAAAAAATATGAAGGCAAATGTCAAGTTAGAGAGGACCAAGAGGACCAAGCTAAAGCACCTTGGAGGTCCAGGGCCCAGCCCAGGGGCTAGCGCCTGCGCCCAACATGGCTCTGCTAGCCACCAGCCCGAGGCCGGCGACGACAACCTTCTTAGCTTTTCCAACCTTAATTCTCAGCCTCCCTGGGCTCGTTGTTTGCCTCGATGAACCACCGAAGCGATTCATCGTCCATAATGTGTCCTTTGTTCTTTGAGGTGTTGCCTTTAGGACGCTTAACCAAAATCATACAAGCATCTACAATCGGACATGTTAAATATGACCCTCTAAATGCCCGCGGACGCGTTCGGTTAGTGACCGGGCGTGTTTACTATTTGTTCGTCCCCACAGTCATATTTTTTATTTTATTTTTCATATGTCCAGTCACTTGCACATGATTGATAGAGAGAAAGCGAGAGAAAGAAAAGAATAAAAAAATGGTTTGAGGTGGGGTCGTGTCCTATGTGGTGGACTGACCCGGCGCGTCTGCGAGTCCTCATATCGTCCCCATATTTAAGATAAATATGAGGGTTCGCGGATAACCATGATGTATAGGGACATATGAGGGGTCGGTTGGATCACTTTTTTTCTTTTCTTTTTTATTTGATTACGAACGCATCCACGGACGTATAAAGAATCGGGTCCTGTTGCAGATGATCTAATCGTACTCTGGTTTAAGAATCGGTAGGATAGGCATGGCAGGCCGACTCGATTTGACTCGGGTACACTCGCCCTCGAAGGTACAACTACGATGGAGAATATTGACGACGGCACTGCTCCAATCGCATGTTGCTCTGTATCGTGACCCTGACCATTATCTTCGGTTCTACAACCTTCATCGTTGTCGTAACATTATCTTCGGTCGATCACTTGCGGCTCGTGTACTCATAAATCGCAAGGATGCATAAATCGACTAGCCTCCCTTGTTCATGGTGTGTGGGCGATTGCTTGGCTCACATCTTCATGAAGCTTATCACTGCATTTGCAGTGTGAGCTTGTCAGCGATACGTTGTGGCAAAGTAGAGGTCGCTTCATAAAGAAAGTGACGTCAGCGTTGAGGCCAACATGCGACCTTAACGATGTTTTATTTAAAAAGTGGTGCACCCCCCTCCCCCTCCCCCCCCCCCCCCCCACACACACACCGCGTTGCCCCTTCTCTGGGACTCAGGGGACTCCTCCTCGCGCCGCCGCGCTCCCCCATCCCAACTCCCTCCGGTCTTGTCGCCACTCGAGGGGGCGCCGGCGAAGGCCGTGCGCACTCCAGGGAAGGTGGCGGAAGGGCACACTTGCTGCTCCTCGCGGCCGTCTCATTGCTAGAGGAGGGCGACGAGCCGTGTGGGATCTGGCCACTTGGTGGTAGGCGGCGGCGGCTGCTCATTTGGCACAGAGGTGGCAGCTCGGGACGCTGGTTGTGGCGCGAGGCAGAGCTGGGGGCTACGCGGGTGCCCTGCGTCTGCGTGGCAATGGTGTACGCCTGATCTGGGCTAGCGCATGCGGGTGGCGGCACGACTCGTTGACCAGTAGCCGTGCCTGGGCACAGCACCTTTCGGGTGCTCTCACATCGCATCTCCTTGCTTGGTGGTTGTGGGGGCTCCTGGCTCTAAGTTGGTGGCTGCTCGGGCGACTAGATCTGGACCGGGCGGGGCTCCGGCCGGTGAGGGTGGTGGTGGTGTGACTGGTCGTTCCGGCTAGTGGTGGCGGTGGTGTGGTGTTTTGGCATTGTGGCTCACGGGTGGGGCCATGGGCGGTGGTGGGGATGCCATGGCCTTTGGCGTCGGATGGTTCAGGTGAGCAGTTCACCCAGTTCAACCGGTGCTTTGGAGTTTGGTAGTGCGTGCTTAACTCGGTGAAAGTCGTGCTCTGACCAAAGCCAATGACGGTGATGCCCACGGGCTCCACGAACCTTCTTAAAGGCGTCGTTGTAGGTTCTTGTTTTGCCAATTCCTCCGTGACTTTGGGTGAAACCTTGGTTCCAGGCTTGCCCAGAACGGATGATGGCGGCGTAATATGTGTTGCAACCCTTCGTGAAGGCATCATTTAGAAGTCAACTTGGTTGTCGTGTTGGGTAGCTGCTCGTTGTGGGTATGTCGATGGGTTTGTTGTTGGTGGTGATGCGGTCGGCTAGGGTCAACGATGGCGTCATCTTGGAGTGGTTCCGGTTCTTCCATCTGAAGCCAGGTTAGGAGGGTGTGATCCTCTATGGACCATCTCGTTCATGTAAGATGCATCTTCGCGCGACCAAACGACCAATGTTCAAGGCTCAACTTGCTTGGTCAGATAATGATGCAAGATGAGACCCCGAGGGAAACCCCTAGTCGAGGTCCTCCTGGTGCGGATGATGGCGGTGCAGCTGGCGTTGCGACCCTTCTTAAAGGCATCATCTTGGGGTCTGCTTGGGCGACATTGTAGGAGATATGCCCTAGAGGCAGTAATAACAGTTACTTTTGTATCTCCAAGTATGTGATGAATGTTTATGATCCATGCTATAACTGCAATGATTCTCGAGTCTGCAATATCCACGAGGCTTGGAGGGAAACTCATGTGCACGTGTGGTATAATAAACGGTAAATTGTATTCCTAGTCTTGCCTCTAAGACTAGCTCAAGTATTGCATGATGATCTTGTTTTCCTGATCATGGGCATGGCTATGCCGGCAATTTTGAGGGCACGATGTTGGTAGAACACTTGTGTTGAATCGATCCGAATTGATGTTATGCTATGAGATACATTCGTCACAATTTAATGGTTAATAACACAGACATGGTTTACGTTTGCATGATTCCTTAGACCATGAGAGTATCGAGTTTCTTCATGCTTGCTTCATGAACTTTGGGGTTTGTTAAATGTCATCCGTAAATGGGTGGCTATTACGGCGGCTTACGGGTTCATGGAAAAGTATGTCAAGTAACTTGATAGCTCAAGAATGGGATTTGCTCCTCCGACGATGGAGAGATATCTTTGGGCCCTCTCGGTGTTACGGCATCCATCATCGTCTGGCCAGACCTTTTGTGATTTGATCACGGGGATGCCGAAAACGGGAACGAGAAAAGAGAACAATACCGGTAACGAGGTAACTGGCATAGTGGACAAGTTGTTGATCCACGGGGATGCCAACACGTCTCACCTTGGGTATTGGTAACATATCATGAAGCAACAGGAATAGCACACGGCAACTGGAGGTTCACTCGAATATTCATTCGTGTGGGTATAGGGGTCAATATGGGTGTCCACGGCTCCGATGTTGATCATTGATCGAAAGGGATTCCGGGTCATGTCTATGCCTCACCGAACCTATAGGGTCACATGCTTAAGGGTCATCTATCTGCTGAATACTAGACAAGGAGCCTGAGAGAAAATCACCGAAAAAGTTTCGGACACCGGAAAAGTTTCGGACAGCGGAAAAGTTCCGCAGAGAGAACACCGGAACAGTTTCGGTAAAACTGAAAAGTTCTTTCTGGGGATACCATCAAGTCAAATTGGTTTTGGCACATGCCTGATAATTCTTGGAGGGTGCCAGAATCATTCTGAAAACTTCTGGGAATTTTCCGAAAGAAAAACGGGAGATGTTCCGGAGCTGCCGGAACTGCTTCAGATGCATTTCGCAGATGAAAATCACTAATCCGGAATTGTTCCAAATCGCATTGAAAATTATTTTAGTGGGTGTTGGAAATGTTCTAAGCCCACATAAATATTTTTAGTTCGAACGGACGCTGAAAAATGTCGTCGTGAAAAGTGAAAGTGCTTTTTGGAGAAAATACCTCGTGAATAGTGGAAACACTATTATGAATAGTGGGAAACACTATTGGGAGAAAATATCTCATGACTAGTGAAAACACTATTACGAAATAGTGGAAAACACTATTGTGAATAGTGGGAAACACTATTTATGAATAGTGGAATCACCATTATGAATAGTGAAAATATCTGAGGGCATTTTGGTATTTTCACCATAGTCTCTCACCCTATAAATAGGGGTGAGGAGGCAGCCCAAAAACTCACTCCTTCTCACATACAAGTGCCATTGCAATGATCTGGCTTCTTCTCTCCCTCCCAGCGAAATAGTTTCGTAGAGCCGAAAGGTTGTCTGGGTTCCGGCAGGAACTAGTTCTGGACGGCAAAGCCCTGCCGGATAGATCACACCGTATGTGTGCAACCCCGTAGAGAGGTCGTAGTTTCGATCTTTTGCCCGAGGGGCTGTTCGTGTGTCCTCCCGAAGGGCTGTCCGAGTCTCCGTTCGAGTTTCGAGTGTCCTCCCGAAGGGCTGTCCGAGTCTCCGTTTGAGTTTCGAGTGTCCTCCCGAAGGGCTGTCCGAGTCTCCGTTCGAGTTTCGAGGGTCCTCCCGAAGGGCTGTCCGCGACATCGTCCGGGGGACTGTCCGACCGCCTCCCGGAGGGCTGTCCAACGAGGGAGTACATCCTCGCGGTTGGGAGGTTGTAAAATCCTAACTGCGGGGATCTGCACCAACGATCTCCACCGACTCTTCTATCGCTGCGCTTCGAGTCGGTACGGATCAGATCAAACCTTGTATGCAGTCTCCATAGTGGTCCTGGGCGTGCTCGCTATACCGGAAATTTTTGTTTTCTGTCGCGTTCCCCAACAGTGGCATCAAGAGCCAGGCTATGAGTAGATGCATGTTATGATCTAGAATACATGAGATGTATGTGTATTGCATAATATAATTTTGTAGTATATGAGATCTATTGCTGAAAATTATTTGTGCGGGTAGCAGATGAAATCTGTTACCCGATGTTCCTGTTGCTTCCCATGAATTTGCGTAGTCCATATCTTGATGGGATGGTGGAATCTTATAAAGTTCTGGCAATCCACGATCCTTTCATGCTGCTCCTGAGTATGCTGATTGACAGATCAACGAAGTGCTAACAGTTCTTTGGGTTCCACCATAGTCAAAAGAAAGATGGATGTTTCGCAGACGAAAGGGCAATGCAGATATGATCTGCACGGGGGTCACGCGTATGACGAAGTTTAGTATGGGGCTCGAGATTTTATCATCTCGTGTTTCATACACCCTGGAAAGTTAATCTAGCAACTTGAATTATCATACATGATGATAAACGTTGATAGCTGCGGTTTGAGTCAAAACCTTAGAAGCCACGTAAAATAAAATTTTGTATAAACCGATTAGAGGCGTCTAACTTGGTTTTGCAGGATGGTTTGCATGTGATGTGGTATAGCAAAGCTCATATTCAATTTTGATTATGTATGAGATGGCTATATGGTGTAATTAACATGACCTGCGTGTCATGATTTGGCATGATGGCTGGAGCCATATGATTGCACTTTAATGACCTGCATGTCAACCTTATGTAATGCACTTATTTTATTAGCTATAGAGATAGCAATATTATCTGGTGCATCGACAAGGTGGTGGCAATCTTCGCAAAGGTGAACACCGACACGAATGCCGAAGACGAAGAAATACTTGGCTTCTCCGTCAGAAGGGGCTATACCATATCATGCTAATTATGAATTGCCTGAGATGTTTATCCCTTATGTTGCACCCTTCTTGATTGCACGGTAGTCGCTTTTTATTAGGGCGATCTCTCACAAAAATATCAAGTAGTTAGTGTTCTCCCAAGTGTAGCACCGTCACGGCACCTAACTTTTCGGAGTGCGCCATGGATGCATGGGTACGAATGATTAGGGATGTGTGAGGCGGGTGAGTAAAGACCTCGCAGCAATATCACTTGGTTGTCTTGACGTTCAGACATGAAAGTCATGAGCTCGGAACACACGCATCGAAAGATGAACAAGAGTCACACGGAGATGTGATCAGCAAGTTAGCCTACCGATTAAAATTCCTGTCATGAGATAATGATTCTATGATGATGAATTGAAGTCTGGGTCTTGAATCACTCATAATAATTTTGAGAGATATTGATTTGAGTGGGAGCGCACATTGGAATAAAAACATTTTATTCACTAGTGCTAATATCATTATGAACAAAGTCTAAGTGAATTTGTGTTTTCTGTTGTAGATCAAATGGCTCGCAATAGCGCATTCAACTTAGGCCCGATGTTAGAGAAAGAGAAGTTAGCTGCGAATGGAAACAACTATGCGGACTGGGTCCGTACCCTGAGGATTGTCCTCAGGGTGCTAAGAAAGTGTACGTGCTTGACGGACCTCTTCCTCCTAAACCGGCAGCAACTGCTGCGGCGGACATACAATGTCTGGGTTACTAAGGATGATGATTACAACTTAGTGCAGTGCCTCATGTTGTCTTGCATGAGTTCAGAGCTTCAAAAACGTTTTGAATTCCATAACTTCTTTGATATGATCAAAGATCTGGATGCTCTTTACAAGTTTAATGCACGGTCTGAATGTTTTGACATCATGAAAATGATGGCGGAGACCAAGATGGCTGAGGGCAGTTCAGTTGGCGAACACGTAGTCAATATGATTGGCTACGCTGAAAGGCTTAAAATCCTGGAATTCCCACTTCCAGAAGAGCATGTTATGGAGTTGTTGCTAGGTTCACTCCCCCCGTCTTATGGCGGTTTTATCATGAACTACAACAAGAATGGGATGGGCAAAACAACAAATGAGGTGCTTGCCATGCTGAAAACTGCTGAAGGAGGACTACAGAAAAATCGCAAGAAAGTGTTGCTTGTGAATAAAACTGCTAGTTTCAAAAAGAAAGGCAAGACAAAGAAGGGCAAGGGCGCCGGTAAGACCGGTTTCCAACGCAAATCTAAGGGCAGAGCCAAGAATGAAACTGAGTGCTTCTACTGCAAGGACACAGGTCACTGGAAGAGAAACTGCAAGAAGTATCTGGAAGATAAGAAGTCCGGGAAAAGCGGAAAAGGTATAATTGTTATACAAGTTAATGTCATTGACGTTTTTCTTGCTAGCGAAAATTCTAAGTCTTGGGTATTTGATACCGGATCGGTTGCTCACATTTGCAACTCGATATAGGGGCTTCAGAAGGTGCGCAAGCTGGGAAAGAATGAAGTCGTGATGCGTGTCGGGAACGGCGCTGGGATCGCCGCTCAAGCCATCGGCATTATGCCTCTACGTCTCCCTTCAGGATTTATTTTGGAACTTAGTAACTATTATTTTGTTCCGTTGTTGTGTAGAAACGTTATCTCTGGATCATGTTTAGTACATGATGGGTACTCCTACAAGTCTGAGAACAATGGTTGTTCATTTTATTGTAAGGATATGTTTTATGGATTTGCACCCATTGTTTGGGGCCTTTTCATACTAAATCTTGAAAGTAAAAATGATGTCTTTAACGTGAATTCTAAACACCTTAAAAAGCCTGATACCACTACCACTTTCATGTGGCATTGTCGGCTTGGCCACATCGGAAAAAAACGCATGCAAAGACTCCATAAAGATGGTGTTTTACCGTCTTTTGATTTTGAATCATTTGACACATGTGAAGCTTGCTTGATGGAAAAAATGATCAAGACGCCGTTCATGGTTCATCCTGAACGGGCGAGTGAATTATTGGAAATAATACATAGTGATGTATGTGGTCCAATGAGCACAGTCGCACGGGGTGGGTATTTCTACTTCGTAACTTTTACTGATGATTTAAGTAGGTATGGATATATCTACTTGATGAAGCATAAGTCGGAAACATTTGAAAAGTTGAAAGAATTTCAAAATGAGGTAGAAAATCATCGTAACAAAAGGTTAAGTTTCTGCGGTCTGATCGCGGAGGCGAATATCTTAGTCACGAGTTTGGCCAACATCTGAGTGATCGTGGAATCGTTTCACAGCTTACGCCTCCCGAAACTCCACAGAGAAACGGAGTGTCGGAACGACGTAACCGAACCCTGTTAGACATGGTAAGGTCGATGATGTCTCTTACAGATCTACCGATATCTTTTTGGGGTCATGCACTAGAAACTGCCGCTCACACACTAAACAAAGCACCGTCTAAGTCTGTTAAAACGACACCACATGAGATGTGGCATGGGAAGAAACCTTGTGTGTCGAATCTTAAAATTTTGGGTTGTGAGGCATACGTAAAGCGTTTACAGCCTAGCAAACTCGATCCCAGATCAGACAAATGTTACTTTGTAGGTTATCCAACAAGCACTGTTGGGTATTCCTTCTACCTACCCTCCAAGCAAAAAGTGTTTGTCGCTAAAGGCGGAGTCTTTCTTGAGGAAGAGTTTCTCGCTAAAGAAGCTAGTGGGAGGACAGTACAACTTAATGAGATTAGTGAATATTCGGCCACCGTTGATGTGGCTAAGGAACCGGAAGTAATTCCGCAAATTATCCCTACAACTGGGCCGGAAGTTGTCGCATGTGATGCGGAAACTTCAGACAATGTTGTAACTGAACCGCGCAGATCAGGTAGGGCTATCCAGCCACCTGAGTGATTTCATAACGAAATCTTCATTCTTGAAGACGATGAACCTGCGCACTACAAGGAAGCGATGGCGGGGCCTAGCTCAAGGGAATGGCACAAGGCTATGAGATCCGAAATGGAATCCATGTAAGAAAACCAAGTTTGGAACTTGGAAGAACTTCCAGATGGCGTAAAACCCATTGGTTGTAAATGGATTTTCAAAAGAAAAACGGACACGGATGGTAACATTACTATCCACAAAGCTAGACTTGTCCCGAAAGGTTCACGCAGGTTCCAGGAGTGGACTACGACGAGACGTTCTCGCCCGTAGCTATGCTTAGGTCTGTTCGGATATTACTAGCAATTGCTGCTTATTTCGATTATGAAATATGGCAGATGGATGTCAAAACGGCTTTCCTAAATGGAAACCTTGAACAGGATGTATACATGATACAGCCAGAAGGTTTTGTCGATCCTAAGAATGCTGGAAAGGTATGTAAGCTTCAGAAAGCCATTTATGGTCCGAAGCAAGCATCAAGGAGTTGGAACATTCGTTTTGATAAAGTGGTCAAAGTGTTTGGCTTCATCAGGAATGATGAAGAATCTTGTGTTTACAAGAAGTTTAGTGGGAGCGCAAAAGCATTTCTAATCTTGTATGTGGATGACATATTGTTGATTGGAAATGATGTGAATTTTCTTAGCAAAATAAAAGACTCGTTGAAAAGGAGTTTTTCAATGAAAGGCTTAGGTGAAGCGACATATGTATTGGGTATCAGGATCTATAGAGATAGATCAAGATGCCTAATAGCACTTAGCCAAAGCACATACATTGACAAGGTGTTGAAAAGGTTCAACATGGAGAACTCCAAGAAAGGCCTACTCCCCATGTCACCTGGCACAGTGCTTTGTAAGAATCAGAGTCCTCGGACCCTCGATGAGCGAGTACAAATGAATGATATTCCATATGCTTCGGCAGTTGGTTCTATTATGTATGCCATGCTATGTACAAGACCGGATGTTTCCTATGCGCTAAGTGTTAGCAGCCGGTACCAAGGTGATCCAGGATTGGAACACTAGGCCGCAGTCAAGGGTATTCTTAAGTACCTCAGAAGGACCAAGGATTTACTCCTTGTGTACGGAGGTGATGAAGAGCTCATTGTAAGTTGTTACACTGATGCAGGCTTCATGACTGACCCAGATGACTTCAAATCTCAATCTGGCTATGTTTTCATATTGAACGGCGGCGTAGTTGATTGGAAAAGTTCCAAACAAAAGACTGTGGCGGATTCTACGACGGAGGCAGAATATGTTGCTGCTTCTGAAGCCTCCAAGCAAGTTGTTGGTATCAAGCAATTTCTTGAAGACCTTGGTGTGGTTCCAAGTGCTCTGGACCCGGTGGAGATATATTGTGATAATAGTGGCGTCGTGGCTCAGGCGAGGGAGCCATGTTCGCACCATAAGACAATGCATATTCAACGCAAAAATAAACTCATTCGACATCATGTCGAAGAAGGTTTAGTGAAAGTACGCAAAGTTCACACGGATCTGAATGTGTCAGACCCGATGACAAAGCCTCTACCACGAGCAAAGCATGAGCAACACCGGATAGCCATTGGTGTTAGGGAAGCCATGTAACTGGATTATGACTCTAGTGC
Source organism: Hordeum marinum (assembly GCA_022496015.1). Taxonomy (NCBI): domain Eukaryota; kingdom Viridiplantae; phylum Streptophyta; class Magnoliopsida; order Poales; family Poaceae; genus Hordeum; species Hordeum marinum. The sequence continues at coordinate 581,586,991 of CM039673.1, forward strand.
AAGTGGGAGTCTGTAGGAGATATGCCCTAGAGGCAGTAATAACAGTTACTTTTGTATCTCCAAGTATGTAATGAATGTTTCTGATCCATGCTATAACCGCAATGATTCTCGAGTCTGCAATATTCACGAGGCTTGGAGGGAAACTCATGTGCACGTGTGGTATAATAAACGGTAAATTGTATTCCTAGTCTTGCCTCTAAGACTAGCTCAAGTATTGCATGATGATTCTGTTTTCCTGATCATGGGCATGGCTATGCCGGCAATTTTGAGGGCATGATGTTGGTAGAACACTTGTGTTGAATCGATCCGAATTGATGTTATGCTATGAGATACATTCGTCATAAGTTAATGGTTAATAACACAGAGATGGTTTACGTTTGCATGATTCCTTAGACCATGAGAGTATCGAGTTTCTTCATGCTTGCTTCATGAACTTTGGGGTTTGTTAAACATCATCCGTAAATGGATGGCTATTACGGCGGCTTACGGGTTCATGGAAAAGTATGTCAAGTAACTTGATAGCTCAAGAATGGGATTTGCTCCTCCGACGATGGAGAGATATCTCTGGGCCCTCTCGGTATTACGGCATCCATCATCGTCTGGCCAGACCTTTTGTGATTTGATCACGAGGATGCCGGAACACGGGAACGAGAAAAGAGAACAATACCGGTAACGAGGTAACTGGCATAGTGGACAAGTTGTTGATCCACGGGGATGCCAACATGTCTCACCTTGGGTATTGGTAACATATCATGAAGAAATAGGAATAGCACACGGCAACTGATGGTTCACTCGAATATTCATTCGTGTGGGTATAGGGGTCAATATGGGTGTCCACGGCTCCGATGTTGATCATTGATCGGAAGGGGTTCCGGGTCATGTCTATGCTTCACCGAACCTATAGGGTCACACGCTTAAGGGTCATCTATCTGCTGAATACTAGACAGGGAGTCTGAGAGAAAATCACCGAAAAAGTTTCGGACACCGGAAAAGTTTCGGACAGCGGAAAAGTTCTGCAGAGAGAACATCGGAACAGTTTCGGTAAAACTGAAAAGTTCTTCCAGGGGATACCATCAAGTCAAATTGGTTTCGGCACATGCCTGATAATTCTTGGAGGGTGCCAGAATCATTCTGGAAACTTCTGGGAATTTTCCGGAAGAAAAACGGGAGATGTTCCGGAGCTGCCGGAACTGCTTCAGATGCATTTCGCAGATGAAAATCACTAATCCAGAATTGTTCCGAATTGCATTGAAAATTATTTTAGTGGGTGTTGGAAATGTTCTAAGCCCACATAAATATTTTCAGTTCGAACGGACGCTGAAAAATGTCGTCGTGAATAGTGAAAGTGCTTTTTGGAGAGAAATACCTCGTGAATAGTGGAAACACTATTATGAATAGTGGGAAACACTATTGGGAGAAAATATCTCATGACTAGTGAAAACACTATTACGAAATAGTGGAAAACACTATTGTGAATAGTGGGAAACACTATTTATGAATAGGGGAATCACTATTATGAATAGTGAAAATATTTGAGGGCATTTTGGTATTTTCACCATAGTCTCTCACCCTATAAATAGGGGTGAGGAGGCAGCCCAAAAACTCACTCCTTCTCACATACAAGTGCCATTGCAATGATCTGGCTTCTTCTCTCCCTCCCAGCGAAATAGTTTCGTAGAGCCGAAAGGCTATCTGGGTTCCGGCAGGAACTAGTTCTGGACGGCGAAGTCCTGCCGGATAGATCACACCGTATGTGTGCAACCCCGTAGAAAGGTCGTAGTTTCGATCTTTTGCCCGAGGGGCTGTTCGTGTGTCCTCCCGAAGGGCTGTCCGAGTCTCCGTTCGAGTTTCGAGTGTCCTCCCGAAGGGCTGTCCGAGTCTCCGTTCGAGTTTCGAGGGTCCTCCCGAAGGGCTGTCCGAGTCTCCGTTCGAGTTTCGAGGGTCCTCCCGAAGGGCTGTCCGCGACATCGTCCGGGGGACTGTCCGACCGCCTCCCGGAGGGCTGTCCAACGAGGGAGTACATCCTCGCGGTTGGGAGGCTGTAAAATCCTAGCTGCGGGGATCTGCACCAACGATCTCCACCGACTCTTCTACCGCTGCGCTTCGAGTCGGTACGGATCAGATCAAACCTTGTATGCAGTCTCCATAGTGGTCCTGGGCGTGCTCGCTATACCGGAAATTTTTGTTTTCTGTCGTGTTCCCCAACAGACATGCCGTTGGTGCTTGTCGCAGTATGTTGGTGGTGGCAGTGTGACCAGATGGGGGTCGACGGTGGTATGTGTTGTTTAGGGCGTGGTGTTCTTCGCTGTCATTCCTGTTTTTGTGCCAAGACATCCCATGGCTTCCATTGTGCTACGACGAGTTTCCTGCTCTTGGCGTTATCTCGATTCATCTTTTTCTTCGACTGTCCTTCGCGTGATCTTCAACCTGTTGGCATGCTCAAGAGCCTCCCATGCTTGCCGTTGTGCTGCGGTGAGCTCCGGGCTCTTGGAGTTGTCTTGGTTCACCTTTGCTCAACAACGACGCAATGATGCCCCCCAACCTGCTAATTGTTTCAACCGCCCGTGGCGGATCCCCCAGTCAAGGTTCGTGTTAAGTTTGGCACTCGTTGATTTGGTTGATTCTCTATTGTGTCCTGGGGCTCGGCATGCACGCCGGTGCGGTGCGTTAGGTTGTTTACAAAGTCTTAGTATTATGATGCTTCCACAATTCCCCCATCTCTTGTGTCTCTCATGGTGTTGGTCTATTGCCTGGTAGCTAGGTCTTGGCTCTTCCTGGGTGGCAATTTTTTCCTTATCTTATGTAAGCTTGTTACCTGTACGGTTTTCGGCCTGGTTTCCCTCATAAACATGGTCAACTTGTTTAGTTTTTTGATCCGGTTTCCCTTATAAACTAGATCAACCAAAGCTCAAGGGATGACTCTTGGCTTTGACAACTTTTTTAGCAATATATTCTGGCGGGGATCCTCTCTCGCCTGGTGACCGTTAAAAAAAACGATCTTTTCTTCGAAGTTGTGATGTATCTTTTCAGTGTACCTCGTCAGCGGTGTGTGATTGTTTTCATCCGGATTTTCGCTAATTAATCAGACAGCTATTTTTAAAGTAATCAAAATGCTTCATAAAAGGAAAAGGCTAGCTAGAATTTGGTGCAAGGGATAATTCAAACTGTTGGTGTCTGGGCTATTGGTCAATGGTCATTCCCCTATTACAGTTGTATGCAAAATAAGGATGAGCTAACTAGTCATATGGAGTGGGAGCATACGTAGGCATAATATGAAACTTGCTAGCGGGAGAGTATGAATATACTACGTACGTACGTAGAGAAAGGAGACAAGCAAGCAAGCAAGCTGGAAATTAAAAGAAAAGAAGTATACAGCCAGACAGAGTGGAGCTGGGGGCGGGAGTGGAGGGTCACGGGAGTGATGGATCATACGATGGTAGTGCATGGAAGGGCAGGCAGGAGTCACGGGAGGCTAGCTGCCAACCGGAGGCCAGATCAAGTGGACATGGGTGCTTTGGCTTGGCCCTAGCTTCTTCGGTAGCTAGCTAGATGCATGGTGCCATGGTGGACGGGTCGGCCTCCACCACCGATCATCTTCAAACTGACAAACTCTCCTGGCCACGAATTTGATCTCTCCCGGTCTCAATCTCCATCTCACTCAGAGAGCGACGCATGCAGCCGGGCATCGTCCACCACAAGATAGCTAGCTAGTTTCTCGAGAGAGCTAGAATCCTAAAACGGCAGGCACCAAACCTAATAATAATATATAAGATGGGAAATAAACAATGCTCCACGTATCCATGGATCGATCACACAGTGACGTACGTACATGTTTTGGTGGCACTAATAATCTTTTGGAGATGGAAAAATTAATCTTGAACAAACCAACATGTGGTTGGATGGTTAGAGGGACAATGATATTCTCAGCCTATCAAGGTTTAAATCTTGGTGTTTGTATTATTTCTGAATTTATTTTAGGATTTTCGATGATATGTATTCAGTGGGAGAAGACATTCTCGTCGATGACGAGACGTCTGTGGTGACTTCATAAATCTCAAGATGATATGCCGACTTAGTCTCTCGAAGGTGCTTATATAGATAGGGCGTGTGTTTATGCACGTATATATAAACGCTTACGTCCGTAAAAAAATTGAGACCCATCCGTCCATGCATCAAGCGGGCCTTGACTTTGCAGGGCCAACACCCACAGGATGCATGCATGGCCGCATGCATGGGACACGCTTTTAGCTTAGCTACTGTATGCATGTGCATGGCAAGCCCACTGTGTCTGTCATCAGTTGATAATATCGTCGATTGATCCTGCTGTCCTGCATGCCAGGCGTATCTCCACGAATATTATAGTTAATCAGCGTTTCAGTCTGGCTGTCTGTACGTACGCACGTATTGTTGCTGGCCGGCCAACCATCTAACTAGCAGACGGTCGACTGCATGTGCAATGTAGATATCTATTCCTATTTAATATTTGTACATACAAAAACAACATACAGATGATCAAGTACCCAACGAAATTAGTCGACCTGTTGTTTCCATCGTTTTAAATTTTCTTATATGGAGTAGTATAGTAATCAGTACGTTTAAGCTAGCTAACAACTGGCATGGCATGCATGCAGCAGCTGTTTTTGCACTTGATGTCACATACGGAGTACATGAGATTGCACGAGGGTGGAAACTGGAAAGTAGTAAAACCAAGGAAAGAAGATGGGCTTCATGCATGCATGATCTGTCCATACGTACCCCCAACCAGAAATACATTTGCATGATTGCATCCATGACACGCCCAGCGAAACTATGTAAAGGACCAGCCGCTAACCGGCTAACTGTTCGTGCCGTTTGCTTTCGGACTGCAACGTAGAGCTTTGTGCATGCACGAGCACATCCATCCATGCATCCTTGCCATGTCCCTAGCCACCTTTTGCACGCTCCCAATCAATCCACCTATTTGCTTCAACGCATACACTCGAGAGTGGTTTTTCTTCCTTCAATAAACTCTAGCTGCCAACCGGCCGGCGGCCAGGCCAAATGGAGTGGACATGGATGCTTTGGCACCGCTCTGCCTAGCTAGCTACTTTATCTTCACTTCACTAGCTAGATGACTTGATCGGTGGACATCTCAGACTCTTGCTGGCCACGAATTTAACTTCTGCTACTGTGGAGTTGAGCTGCGCCAAACTCTCCCTGGCCACGAACTAGATCTCCCACGAAGCCAAGAAATCCATGCTTGCATGTATGCATGTCTTGGGAGTTGTCTCAGAGGTCAAAGCTAGCCATGCATCATGTGTCGACCACAGTTTCTAGAGATTCCTTTTATTATCATTTTCGCGACCAGTCTATAGCTAGTTAATTAATCTGTGTCTGATTACTCAGGTTGATCGGATGCACTGGAGTCCACAGTGTCCGTTGTGCGTTGCATACATGTGTGTATGAGTGTATCATATCCGTTTTTATCTCCACTGATTGATGGTTTTATTCGATCTTTATGTGTCCGTACGTAGTGCCACTAATTGGCATGGCAGCAATGCATACGTCTCTATGCATTCCACAGATCCATGATCGACTGCCTAGTGCCTTATTCCTGCATAACATTTATAGAGCAATACCACAGTTCCGAATTATAAGATATTTTGGATATTTTGAAAAGGCCTATGTATAGACTGAAATGAATAAATAAATACACTAAAACATATTTATATACATCTATGTTTTTAAGCATCTTATAATTCGAAACGATGAAAGTACATATAAGCCAGAGAGATGGGTCGAGTTCTACCTGGCTAGCATGTGGGCCAGAGGTCATCATACATATAGCTAGCCATACCGTTAATTATTGGTTTTGTTAAACATCATGTTCCTGGAAAAAAATTGCGGCATTTTTCACTTTTTCCTTCGCTCTGAGCAAATATAAACGACCAACAAGGTGACGGACGTTAATAAAAGTAAATATAGTTAAAACTAAAATACGTCTAAATACATTTATTTCGTGACAACTAATTAAAGAGTACTATCTTATTATCTTGGCATTGCCAATGTGAACATCTCTCGGTCGATCTCACATCGATATGCATGCATGCGTGCCATGTGCATGTGCATGCATTGTACTACCCATCCTTTTCTACTAAATATAAATTCTTTTTAATATTTCAATATGGATTACATATTGATTTCTATAAACATATTCTAGAGCGTAAATTGACTTATTTTGCTATGCATGTACTTCGTATAAAAATCTCTAAATAGTATTAGAGCATCTACAACGGACAAGGACCTTTCATACCCGTCTCAAATGCCTAGGCCGGTCACGAAATTTTGATCCAATCGGATACCTTAAACGGGCCTCAAATGCCCAGGGTGACCGGCACCCCTCATATCCAGCCCAAATAAGGGGCGGATATGGGGCGTCCAGGTAAGCCCGCCACGTCTGCCTGACGATGGGGTCCCACGCGAACACGACCGGAAACCCGGTTGTCTGACGGACGCATCGTCCGTCGCCACGATACGAACGTCGCGTGGTGCCGCTCGAAATCCGGCTATTTAAGTCGGTCGACGTCCCCCAGCCCTAGTACATCCACCTCCTTCCTCTCTATGCCGTCACCCGAGCCCGTCCGCCTCCTCTCCCACGCTCTCTGGCAACGCCATGCCCCCCTCCCCAGGCCTCCACTTTCTAACGCCGAAGCGTCAACTGCAGCTCCTTGAGCAGGTCCGGGCAAGGCGCGAAGCCCGGATCACCGCAGGGCTACTTCCGGATGTAGTGGATCCGAGGGAGGAGGTGGAGGAGGAGGAGCCGAGGACTTCATCTGCTCGGAGTCGGCTGCGGAGGCAAGACGTCGTCGGCGACAGGAGATGGAGGCGGGACAGCCGACGACAAAGGCGCAAATGCTCGTCGACCAGGATGAGCTTGAGGATGAGGACGAGGAACCGGAGTCCTCTCACGTCTCCGACACCAGAGTCGTGGACATCTCCTACGACGAAAACTAGAGTAATACATAGTATGAAGCATTTTTTTTTTGCATGTTCTGTATGAATCTAGGGGATAAAATATGAGAGACTCGAATGTGGATGAGCAAATTTAAGAATTGATCGGTCAGTATCCGTGGATGCAGCCCGAAGCGTCCGCATGCGTTTATGGACCCGGATTTGCAAACCGTGGGCGTAAATGTTCTTATATTTAAAAACGGAAGGATACTAGCAAAAGATGCATACATACAGCTCTAGCGAATCGACAGGTGCACGCACGCAGATTTGAGAGCAGACGGTAGTTGTTGTTGGGAAATGCAGAAAGACTAGCAAAAAAGAAAGATGCATGCAAATGCATCCCGCAAATCTTGCGAGGCATAGCGCGGAAGAGCTCGTAATTTGTTGCGCCGGCACCCGCCACGGACAAGCTGCTTGATGAAATGTTCATAAGGTATAATTTTGACTTTTTTTGTTGTAGTTTTTTTTACATAAAAATGGATAGCTTAGTTTTATTCTACATGTTCTGTAGTTTCGATAATGACACATATATGTTAACTATGGGTGTCGGCTCGAACAATTCTTATTGGTCTCAAATCAATAAAGTGAATGGAGATGATCATGATTATGAGATGAATGAGGATGATGAGGGTATCGTCGAGGCACCGAATGATGTTGTTGGAGATGGTCTCATGGATGGACGTATGGCTCACAACGAGGACGACGAATCGTCTTTGTCCTCGGTCGAAAAAGAGGACGAAGAAGGGGAGGAAGAAGATGAGGCATGATTGTTCATATGCCATTTGTTTGTGCGTGAAATTTATATTTGTCATGATCTTCGTTAGACGATTTTGAACTATGTTATGCAATTCAACTATGTTATGTTGCTCGAATTCCAAAAAATATTATATTTAAAATATTTTATAGTGTTTGGTTGCTCATGTGCGCCGCCAGATAGGCGTCTGCTCACGCGCGCTGCATTTTACAGCACCTGCTGGAACGAGCACCTTGTCGCGCGTAAAAAAGAGCATTTTGACATTGTAAAATAATTTTAGCGCGCCACGCCGTAGCACGATCTGTTGGAGTTGCTTTAAGTAGAAAGGCATGCCAAAGATGCTACAATGGATCTCGCAAATATTAAATTTAAATTTATCAACAATAACAACCAGAAAAGAAACAGCATGCATGCATATTCAAATGGTTTGTGCTTTAATTTGAGCTGCCCCGCTGCTGCATCCGTCCAATAACCAACGACTCACTCATGTGATCCGGCCGGCCAATACCTCCCAACCAGAAATATATTTGCATCAGCAGCCAACGGAAATCAGGCCAACGGAAGGACCACCCGCCAGGGGAGGGACCGTACGTATATATGTATATATATGTACAGTACATCTTTTGCTTGCCGACTGCAACGATCTTGTGCACATCCATCTGTCTACCTAGAGCATCTAGATCGGGTCGTATATATCGATCTTGCCAACATGATCATACACGTCTGTTTTGACCCTTCATTTATGTATGAATACAACCATGTTCCTTACATTTTGTTCAAATTCGACGTAAATGCATGCGATCTCGAAACAGGTTTTCGTTCAGTTTTAAATTAAAGCAATGAATCAAAATACACGGCTAAACGATACCATATAATGGAAAGACTTTCTTACAAAGCAGATAAAAAAACATGAGCCTAGAAGAAAGCTAACACCCCGTCGAGGCCGAACAAAGACCCCCGAGCTCCAAGACAATGCCCCTAAGAGGGTGACGTCGTGAACCGTCACCGTTGTCGAGTCTGAAAATAGACAAATGTTTTCATCGTGATCCCTGGCACAGGGACAAGTTCCGCAACACCGTCTTCAAGGAGCAAGCGGCACCCACAAACATCATCGTCGCCGGCGTCAGAAGCGCGGAGCTTTCACTCGGACACTTGCATGCACCACAAAAACGAGTCCCGGTCACAAACTCAACAAGGGCCAATTTGCCCAACCCAGCTCTGGACACTGCCAGAGCAGGCCTGAGCCTCCCACCACTACGTCCCTAGTCACCCACACGACCAAAAGATGGAGCTACTGGAAAGCCAACTGTGAGGCCCGCCAACCGGGCCACCGCCTTAGCATCCACCAACCATCCACGTCACGACTACCCGACCACAGTAGTAAGTGTGAATTCACTCCTAGCCCGTCATCAGCCACCAGGTTTGGGTCGGCTCCTCCACAGTAGGAACCGCCCATGCCTGTGTCCTCAGCCGGCCCCAGCAGATCGGTGGGGGGGGGGCGACAACCCAGTGACTACCGATGACCACCGCCGAGTACGCTCAAATGCCACCATGTCCGTGGTCATTGGCACTGACCCGTACGACGGCACAACAACTCGCGGAGAGCAAACCTAGGACCGACGCCACAGACAGGCACCAAGCAAGAAGGACACAACGCGAAAGCACCCAACGCGAACCAAGTTAAATGCATGTGATTGATGGGGATGAGAAAATAAAGGATAAAGAAAGAGAAAGGTGATCCGGGGTGGGCCGCATCCTACGTGGAGGGCTGCCAGGACACGCCCAGACATCCCTATATCCTCCTCATATTTGGTGCGGGTATGGGTATTTGCAGACAACTCGGTCATATGGGACAAAGTGGGGGGGGGTCTAGTTGGGTGTATTTTTTCTTTCTTTCTCCTGTCCGGACAATGTCCGGACAGTCTAATAGGACATTTGAGGCGTCCGGTTGTAGATGCTCTTAGCCAATCTGTGTTCTCGCGAAAAGGAGAAAACAACCGATGATTGGATGTTTGGAAGACTCTGATGCCTTTAACCCAACGTAGATCAAATTTAAAGTGTTTGTTTGTGACTTCGTCAATCTCAAAGCCCCACGATAACCCTAGGTCGCAGTCTTTAGTAGGTGTTGTGTGAGCGCATGTGTGTGGTGTTATGAGTGAGTGTGTTCACACATCTATGGTTTAATCCATGTTTCTCAAAAGGGGAAATGTCTACCTTTCAACATTGAACTTTAAAAAACAATCACACCATTCTAGAGAACAAAAGATTATGGAACCTTGCCTTTGGTCTCACTCCCTCATATGTTCATATTTGAAATCCCCACCTTTGATCTTGCATATGCAAAAAACATTGTGATTCCACTCCAAGCCCCAACCCACCCACCCCCATAGACACAGTAGTCGAGAATCCTAAATCCATCGTTGCCAACATTACTTACACTTTTGTTGCACAAAAATTGAAATGGAGGATTATTACACCATCACTCTTAACTAGGTTCAAGGCTTCACAACGAAAGATATCGACCCCCAACAAAAAGTTGGCAGGCGATGCACTGTTCCGCGAATGAACATTGAACATGATGTGATTGTTGTTTGTTGATCTAACTACCTCTGGTTAAGTGCAATGAATGCACAAATAAACGTGTTTAAGTGATATATCCCCTCCCCTCCCCCCCCCCCCTCTTTAAAATTTTCTTCATCCCTAAAATGTGTGTGGTTTGTCCATTCCAAATCACTTCATGTGCGCATTATGGAATAGAAAGTCAGTTAAACCGTTACCCAATAGGTCACCACCCAATTAACCTCCATCATTGTGCACAAAAGAGAAACATGGCTTTGTTTGATTGAATGGTCAATCACCCACGAGGCTTAGTCACCGAGAAGGCGGATGTTTACAATAGAGATCGACATGAATGAGCAGAAAATGGACAACCAAGAGAGTGCATCACAACACCCTGGCATGGTTGCCACCTCTGTCTGGCGGGCTCAGTCGTTGCCATTAGCCGAACCCATCAAACGAAGGCGTCTCGTAGCAAGTCACACGGTTGCGATCCTTCTAAAATTTCCAACGGCAAAGGGTGAACGTCGATGCAATCTTCTTGTGAATTTCCTTGTTGTTTGAGAGTCTAGTCTATCATAGTGTTTCATTCAAAAGAATGCACGAATCTCCACTCATTAACAAAAAGAAACTTGGGGAATACAATGATAGGGGCATAGTGGTCAAATCTTCAGCCCTGGCTGCCCGCCACCTTCCAAGAAGAGCAGCACGTACGTACTGGATGGTATCATCATCATCATGTGCCACTCCACTCCAAGCTCACACTCCCATGGCCATGTACACCCACCGAGCAAGCCAAATTAAGCTCAGCCAAGCCCAATCATCCAAGCTTCACTGAGCTTCAGCCAGCACAAACGATAAAGCTAGCGACCACGAAGCTCATCTTCTTCCATGCATCCGGCAGGTGAAGCACCGCCTTTACTAGCAACCATCCAGGAAGACGACGAGCTCGCGAGCGAATCCATGAAGCGCGGAGGAGGAGTAGAAAGCGGCAGGTGCGAGGTGGAGGCCGCGGGCATCAACTACCACATCACCGTCTCCGCCCGGCCTCACCCGCTCAAGATATGGAGCAGGCCCGACGACCTCCTCCTCGACGCCGCCGGCGGCGACCCTGCTGCGCCCGCGCCTCCCCCGGTGAGCGGCAGCAGCCGGTGCCGCCTCGTCCTCCGCAACGTCAGCTGCCGCGCCCGCCCCGGCGAGCTGCTCGCCATCGTGGGCCCCAGCGGCGCCGGCAAATCCACGCTGCTCGAGATCCTCTCCGGCCGCCTTGAGCCCAGCTCCTCCCCTCCTACTGATCTCCGCGTCAATGGCTCCCCTGTCGACGCGGCGGCCCTGCGCCGCCTCTGCGGCTACGTTACCCAGCGCGACGTCCTCTTCCCGCTGCTCACCGTGCGCGAGACGCTCCACTTCAGCGCGCGCCTCCGCCTCGGCCCCGACGCGTACGATCCCGCCGCGGTCGACGCGCTCGTCGACGACCTCGCGCTGGCCCGCGTCGCCGACGCCAGGGTCAAGGACCTCTCCGGCGGCGAGCGGCGCCGCGTGTCCATTGGCGTGGAGGCCGTGCGTGACCCGGCCGTGCTGGTGCTCGACGAGCCCACCTCCGGGCTCGACAGCGCGTCCGCGCTCCAGATCGTGGGCGCGCTCCGTGCAATGGCCGAGTCACGCGGGCGCACCGTCGTGCTCAGCATCCACCAGCCCGGCGCGCGCATCGTCAAGATGTTCGACGCCGTGCTCCTGCTCGCCGCGGGCTCCGTGCTCCACCACGGCTCCGTCGACGAGCTCCACTCCCTGCTCACCGGCGCCGGCCTCAGCCTTCCCCCGCACGTGGACGCCGTCGAATTCGCCATCGACTCCGTGGACGAGCTCCGTCTCCACCTGCACCTCCAGCAGCAGCATCAGCGCGACCGCCGGTGCACGCTGCAGCAGCTCTTCCAGCAGCACAAGCTTCAGGCCCAGGCCGACGACGACTCTACAGCAGGCATGCTCGCCGCCGGAGGAACCAGCGGGCAACACCAGTACGCCAACTCGTGGCCGGTGGAGGTGGCGGTGCTGTCGCAGCGCTTCTTCAAGAACGTGGCTCGGACGCGACAGCTCTTCGCGTGCCGCACCGTGTGCATGCTGGTCGCCGGCCTCGCCCTCGGCTCCATCTTCTACGACCTCGCGGACGACAAGGTGGCGGAGCGCGTCGGCCTCTTCGCCTTCCTCCTCACCTTCCTGCTCTCGTCGACCACGGAGGCGCTGCCGGTGTTTCTGCAGGAGCGGGAGATCCTGGCCAAGGAGACGTCATCGGGGGCCTACCGGGTGTCCGCCTACGCCGTGGCGAACGCGCTGGTGTTCCTGCCGTTCCAGCTGGCGCTGGCAGCGGTGTTCGCGGCACCGGCGTACTGGCTGACGGGGCTGCGCCGCACGGCGCCGGCATTCTTCTACTTCCTGCTCCTCATCTGGCTGGTCCTCTACACGGCGAACTCGGTGGTGGCGTGCTTCGCGGCGGCGGCGCCGGACTTCGTGGTGGGGAACGCGGCCGTCCAAGGCGTGATGGGGTCCTTCTTCCTCTTCTCCGGCTACTTCATCCGGCGGTCGGCGATGCCGGCGTACTGGGTGCCGATGCACTACCTGTCGCTCTTCAAGTGGCCGTTCGAGGCGCTGCTGCTGAACGAGTTCGGGGGCAGGTGCGCGGCGAGGGCGATGGGGGTGTGCGTGGCGACCGGCGACGAGGTGCTCCGGCGGGAGGGGATCGGGGAGGAGTGCCGGTGGAGGAACGTGGCCGTCATGGTGGGGTTCGTCGCCTTCTACCGGGTGCTCGGCTACGCCGTGCTCCGGGTCCGCTGCAGCCTCACGCTCAGGGCCGCCGCACGATCCGCATTGCTCTCTTCCTCCTCGCACTACTCTGCTTGCTTCTCTGCATCTTCTACCACCAAAGCTTGAATCTTTTTCTTGCACATGTTCCATCAATCTTGATGTAATTTTGGTTGTAAATTATGGGACTGTTATAATGAGGAAAGTAACTAGTTACATTTTGTGTGTACATTCATTCATGACACCCAACATGAATCACGTTATATTACTACTAGTACAATGGATTAGCTTTTATTAAGGACTGGATTCAGTCGAGCACAGGCTGCTCTAGCATATTGTTGGCCAAGCCTTTGTACATGACCGATGAATAGCACTCTCACACATATTGGCGTTACCCAAAAAATAAAATCCATATTGGGATGCCAAGGTTAGTGACTATACACATATGTATATTTATTTTTATACATGCATACAATACATATATAAACATATACATAGGTATATGTATTATGTATTATTACAATGCAAAAATGAGCATAATAGTGATATTTCCAATAAAAACTGTTTTTTTAAAGCAATGGATTAGTGAAATCGGTGTTATCCTTACAAAAGAAAAGAAAAGAAAAGAAAAACTAAAATAAAATAAAAAATGGAACAAAAACTACAAAATTATATGAAGTTTTCTATGGAAGAATGAATTCGTGGCATTTGTATTACGCTTTCAGATGAAAAAAAATAAAACAAAATCAAAATAATGAAGTTTTCTAAAAAGAAATGAAACCATTTCAGAAAAAATATATTAAAAATAATGAGATTTTCTAAGAAAAAATGAAACCCTTTAAGAAGAAAGGAAATAAAAATGAAAGCTTTCAAAATTTGCACTGAAAATGCTCTTTTTGAGATATGCAAAGAAGCATATAATAGTGCATTTTTAGCGTTCTACTATAATTTACACATAGTGTAACTGAAATAATGTATTTCCCTTAAAAAAAAGAAATTAAAAACAACTTAAGACACTTTACCGTAGTATGCCAAAATAATCATGTAATCATGAAATTTGGGAACCTATTATATAGTATTTGTTTCTATATAGTTACACTTAGCCAAAAACCCATAAAAAACAGATAATAACAAATAAAGGAAATGAAAAAATGAAAAAAAAGAAAACACATAGAAAGAGAAAACGGAAATAAAAAACTAAAGGAAACCTGAGCATATTATAGTGAGATTTCCTCAAAAAAAAGTTTTCTCTAAAAACTAATGGGTTAGTGACATCTGTATTACCCATTACAAAACAAAAAAACCAAAATAATACAAAATAACAAAATGACATGAAACCTATTTCTTAAATGATGTTTTCTATGGAAGAATCAATTCGTGGCATTGATATTACCCTTTCAATAAAAACTACAACAAAATAAAAATAATGAAGTGTTCTAAGAATGAATGAAACCCTCCAAGAAGATAGAATATAAAAAATAAAAAAACTTTCAAAACTTGTACTGAAATTGCACTTTTCAAAATATGCAAAGAATAAGCATACAAAAGTGCATTTTTTCGCATTCCACTATAATTTACACATAGTGTATCTGAAATAATGTATCTCCCTTTAAGAAGAAAGAAAATTAAAAAACAACTTGCGCACAACTTTGCCCTAAACTTGCACTTTATCGCAATATGCAAAAATAATCATATAATCTTGAAACTTTGGCACATATTATATAGTGTTTGTTTATATATAATTACACTCAGCCAAAAACCGAGAAAAAAATCAATAAAGTAAAAAAGGAAAGAATAAAAATGCGTAGAAATAGAAAAGTGAAAGAAAAAAGCAAAAAAATACCCACAAAAGAAAGAATTAAATATCCTAAGGAAGGATGAATTAGTGGCATTGGTGTTACCATTTAAGAACAAAGAAAATGGGAAAAATCTAAAACAAACACTTACAAAATTTGCAAGAAATATACATAAAATTTTTGCTTTTAAAAATATGCAAGAATAAGCATATAAAGTGGAACTAATCCAAAAACAAAATCTAAGAACAAATGAACAGTGTAATTGGTATTAACCTTAAAGTAGAATGGAAACGAAGGAAAGACAAAATAATGAATTTTTTTTTTCTTGTAAAAGAATGAATTAGTGGCATTGGTATTTACTTTAAGTGAGAAAATTTAAAAAACCTTGACCACAACTTTGCACCGAAATTACACTTTACCGTAATATGCAAAAACAATCGTATAATCATGAATATAATATCTGTATGTATAATTACACTTAGTGGCGCCCCCCCCCCCCCCCCCCAAAAAAACAAATAAATGAAAAAAGAAAAACACAATCCAGAAGAGCAAAACCGAACCCAAGAAGCAACTCGATTGACCCAAAATAGGGTCAATCGATTCTACACACCCCAAGTCGCCACCAAAATGACATAGAAGAAAAAGAACAACACACATTTCAAAGCAGAATCGGACGGCCACAAAATCGACTGACTCAAACAGATTTTCAGCTGACTAACATATAGCTAAAGTATTTAATGTAATCTCTGGCAGATATTTTTTCCAAGAACTTTTTTGATCTATTCATCATGCCATGTCATATAAACAATAGATAAATAACAAAAAAAATACATTCATGTCTGTGGACCACCTAGTGACAACTACAAGCACTAGAGCGAGCCAAGGCGTAGCCACCGCCATCGCCCGTCCCTCACCGGTGTCGGGTCAAACTTGTTATTGTAAACAATCAGGTAGTCATCGTGCTAAGTCCCACAACAACACCGCACCGAAACAACAACCGTCGCTGATAAAGAGAATTATAGATCGAAAGGATCAAACCTATAGACACATGAATGAGGACTGGATCCAAGCAGATCTGCAAAAGACCAGCACCGACCAAATCCCACCAGATCTGCCGTAGACACACCTTCACACGCTCTTCGACGACACTAGACGCATCACCAGAAAGGGGCAAGGAGAATCTTATTCCATTTTCAAGGGTCTGCCACTTCCTTGTATGTCCGAGCAGGACACAAAGCCTAAACGAACTCACAAAAAGACCTCAAAACGGAAGAGGATTCCTCCCGCCGACAAGGGCCAGGGCCTCCATGACCCTAGGTCTACCAGAGACGAGGCAGAAAGCAGAGGAGCTCTAAGATTTTTTCTCTTTCTTTTAATCTCTGCCAGTTGTGTGGAGGTCGCCATTTTAGTATCTCCTTATCAACGAAAAAAGAAACTAAGAGCGTAACATCTAGTATAATGAAGAAAAATGTCATTGCTGAACCGCCCTATTAGTTGCTGCTACTAAATTGATGCCTTTAAACAGGAATTTTTCAAAGGGAAAATCGGTCCCTGGCTATAATTAAGGTAGAAACATCAGTGCAATTCTTGGGTGTCAAACTTCTCGCCATGGACATGACTGCGAGATGAATTCTTACATTGAGTTTGTGTTGCGCTAATATAAGAACAACAATTGCGAAAGTGCTCTTCTGATCCCAAGCTCATGGGAGCTCGGGTGAATAGTAAAATCGAAAAAATAGTAAAACATTTAAAAAAAAACTGATTTTTTTGTGAGAAACATTGATGTTTTTCCCACATTTGTGAAAAATTTCATCACTATATGACTTTCGTGGAAAATGCAGCAAAAACAAAAACAAAATCGATGCTCCAAAATGTTACAAAAAATAGACTTTTTGGAACATCGTTTTTTTTGCCACATTTTCCACGAGTGTCATCCAGTGACGAAATTTTGCAAGCATGTGGGGAAAACATCAATGTTTCTCACAAAAAAATTCTGAATTTTTTGAATGTTTTTACTATTTTTCCGATTTTACTCTTCACCCGAGCTCACATGAGCTCGGGATCAGGACAACTGCGTCCAAACAATTGCTATATTATGCGATGATTTGCTCACCAAAATTCCAACATACCATATGCTCGTTGGATGTACATTGTCATGGTTTTATTTTGTTTAAGTAGTAGTAGTATAGCCGCAAAAAAAAAGTAACAATAACGGCACCAGTAATATGTAAGGATCAGATGTTATCTTATGTTTCACTTATTATTTCCAAGATAAAAGGTGCAAGGCCAGTATTTCTGAAAAACAGTGGACAAAAATGATGACAGAACAGATCTCAACATTAGCCACAACTCACTAGATCAACTACACAAGGCACAGCTGCCAGTACTCCAGAATTATCTACGGGCAGCAAGAAGCCACCACAATGATTTTCAAACTTCTAATAGATACTGCATTCAATCATGCGACACATAATAAACACGGATAAGACTCGACAGCAAGGGAGAACCTTGTTTTTCATGGCTAGTTTCTATCTAGGCAAAGATCAGACAAAGTTCATTCGCAAAGGAAAAAGATCAGACAAAGTTCTAACTATACATCATCCGATACATAATAGAACATTACCAATAGGATTCGGCGTCTAAGGTTACCACAAGGTGTAACCTTTAGGCACATTTTGCAGGTTCTACCAACAAGTAAGCTTAACTAACACCTGACGAGATTTTTTTTCCAGAACTAGTACCAAAAATGCATCAAATTTGAAAAGAGTATGTCGAAAATGGAAAATAGCCAAAGTAGCACCCCGTCGGCCACCACCAGGCCGAAGAGAGGCCCGTCGGCCACCACAAGGCCGAAGTAGTGCCCGCCGGCCACCACCAGGCCGAAGAGCCACCTGTCGGCCAGTGGTAGGCCGAAGAGTGGCATGTCGGCCAGAGGCAGGCCAAAGAGCCACCTGTCGGCCACCACCTTCTTTCTTTCTCCTCTGACCATTCCTTTCACCCTCCCCCGTTGCTCTCCGGTGCTTCCATCGCCGCGCCGATCTCTTTGCTCGACAAACCATTTTCTTATCCAATCCGCGTAAACAATAGATCAGTGCGTTCTCCACCGGCCTACGGTATTTTTTTGGCTTCCAACTCAAGCAAATGTCAACTTTCAACTCGGTTGTGGATTTAGTTCTTATTGGTCACCGTCCATTTCCAGGTAAATGGCTTGCCCATTTTGCCGAGCTCCAGGTGGCCCTTGTTCTGCCATTGATTCCGGTACAGCTGTATTTACTGTGATGCTGGATCGTCGATGTTCAAGGCGTGTTGTAAGATTCTATATCTTGTTTATCTGACTGTTGCATATGGTTGATGTTGTTTTGGTCGGAATGTATTCGAATGCGTTTGTTTATGATTATGATGTTTGCTTCCATTCTTGTTGTAGTATGTTCCGTGCAGTGTTAGATCACATCTTGCTCGGTACATTGAGGAGTGCAGAGCTTTAGCTATTCAGAGAGGTGACACAGATATTGATCTTGCTCTTCACAACAGTGAGAGTAACTTATACCATGTTTTCTTTAGACATGGTCAGATGAGCAGTAAATTCCATGATCCTTCGTGGGAGAAACTTATGAATGCGTCATCGTGACATGATGACTGTTAGGCTTGAGCACTATGAAACTTTGATTAGTGTCGATTTTTATGGGGATGGTGTTATGTTGTTTCCTTTACCCCGTGTTGGTAAGTTATTTATTTGACTGATTTTCAGTTCTGTTTCAGCTTATAAGTTTTGCTGTTCAGCTCAGTTTATGAAATTATTTGTTTGTAGCTCTTGAGGATCTGAGTGAAACTCAGAGAAAACTTGTTGACAGCTATTTTTATAGTCGTGGTGTCATTCTGAATTATCATTAAATGTATGTCATGTCGCGACAACTTTTTGATGACAACTACATACTGTGTACTCCCTTTGTTTATAGGATGGATCGCACGAATGTTATTTCTCAACATATGGTAAGCTTTGATTTCGGGTATTTATTTATTTATTTGTTCTTTGCTGTATCATAATGTTTTAAATTTGTAAGCTGAATATCATATAACTTGCTGATTTTTGTCAGGTTATTCTTACCATGGTTGTGAGGAGTTTGAAGGAATTTACTTTGGATTCTGAAGATGACGATATATTTGTGAGCATTCCTTGTTCCTACTTCATTGGCTTGGGTGATAGAATGGTGTTGAAGAAGGAAGGTTTCGGTAATTTTCTGCTGGCATCGTATATTGAAGTCAACAATTTGGTGCTTATAACCTTCAAACAGCGTGAACAGGAGCTAGCTATTGTTTTCAGCTATCTGCCACAGTGATCGTATTGTCTCGTCCTAATATCCCCCATTTTCTTTTCCCGTCCTACTTTCCCGCCATATTCTTTCCTGCCATACTCTGCCGCCACTTTCTTTCCGCCATTCTCTCCCGCCACTTTTTTCCCGCCATTCTCTTTCCCGCCTTTCTCTCCCGCCAATTTCTTTCCCGCCTTTCTCTCCCACCATCTTCTCTTGTGAACCTATATAACCACATCTATAGTAAGGTGGGTCAGCAGGCCCTTCCTTTCCCTTTCGCTCCCGCCATCCTTTCGCTCCCGCCATCCTTTCGTGGAGATGTCTCATCCTCACTATCCTTTTTATCGTAGTTTTCACTCTGGTATGTCTGATCGTCTTCTCCGTCTAGCTGCCAATTTCAAGATGGATGGTAGAGTAGTTCCATGGGAGGAACTCATTAGTAGTGACACCATAATGAATGAGTTGGCTCACTCATTAGCTAGGAGTGGGTGGTCTCCCCGGACTTATGAGGAGATACGGAAAGAACTTCTCAGGTTGCACGGCAGATGGCAGAAGCAATTGTACAAGGGTGAAGCTTACCTCAGGATTGATGTGAATAATTTAGATTTATGGTCAGCAGATAGTGAGGACGAAGATGACCTCTTCATGCCGAGCACCAATGTGAAGACTACCGCATCGTCGACGGGCCCCGATCTGGACTTAGTTCAGATTATATTGCCATGGAGTCTTATGGCCATCGTTGACAGTAATGCCGGCGGATATGTCCTGCTCCCATGCAACAGGAATCGGTACCTCCTCCTCATCCTCAGAATTTTCAGAATCAAGATCCTCCGCAATCCCATCCTCGTCCTCTTCCTCCAACACCCTTTGCATTTCATCGCCTTCCTCATCCTCATTAGCAACACCAAAGACACCTAATACTATCGACTGAATACTCTGCCCAGTAGCATGACCACTAACATTGTGTGCCACATAATCTGACTCTGTCTCGGCTTGGCTAGCATTCACATCCGGTGGTTGTGACCCAGATACATAAATCTCGTTAGCCACTTGACTACTCTGGCCTGCTTCATACCCCACGTTGAGTGGTACGATATTCTCCTCCTTCGCCACTGGTTGCACTAGGGCATACGGATGGATTCTTCAGTCTCTGGAATGACTTAATAGGGACAACCAATGCTGACTCCTATCTATCGGAATCAACTCCCACTTGACATTTTTACAGGATTTGGTCCACAATGCATGAATACTGACGGAACAAACTTCAGGATCCAGGCCAAAACTAGTAGTCAACCAGTGCTTCAACTGCCTAATGTCCAGTCTGTCCGGGTCTGAAAGTGTCATCGTGCCTTTTTTAAACTCGCTAAGATCAACCCCCAACTCATTATATCGAACATTACCAGGACTGTAATACATAGTAAAATTTACGGATTCAGACATTTTCACCTGTCAGACATTGCCAGCTTCTTATTATTCGCAACGAACAAATCTATACTTAAATAAACGTACACCACAATATACCTGTGTACACTAAAATGAACCTACACTAAAATAGCAAACTTCCACCGAAAATGACTACACTAGCTAAACTAAATAAACCTACACTATTAACACATACACTAAAATCACTACACTAATAAAACTAACCTAAACTAATTTTACGTACATTAAAAAACTAACATAAACTAATAGAAAAAATGTATACATTCGACGCGTGTGTGCCCTTCTTCTTCCTCTCCACCTTCTTCTTCCTCACCACTCCACCTTTCTTACCATTCACACCTCCACCACCTCACCATGTCTCCTCCAAACGAACAACACACTATCTCATGGCAAAAAATGAGACCGTACAGCGGGGGAGAGGGACACGATCTATTGTTTCAGTGGATTGAAACGGAAAATGGGTGGAGGATGAAGGAGATCAAGGGGGGGGGGGGATTTCGGTCAACACAAACGAGAGAGAGAGGGGATGAGCAGCCAGGAGGAGGAAGAAGAGGGAGCCGGCGTCGGGCCTTATGCAGGGCCTCTTCGGCCTCCTGGTGGCCGACGGGCCCCCTTCGGCCTGGCGTGGGCCGACGGCAGCCTCTTCGGCCTCCCTCGGGCCGATGGGCCATCTTCGGCCGAAACAAAGCCGACCGGTCCCCCGTCGGCCCAGCTAAGGCCGATGGGGTGATATTTTTGATTTTTTTTAAAATGGGCATACTTTTTCCGAATTTGGTACAAAAAGGGTGCTATTTTTGAAAAAAATTCACCTGACAGCCCAGGGTGAGTGACAACAGCTACCAAGTCACTACTTAGTTCTTCCCAGGATTAAGTAAGTACACAAACAGTGCTACATTGCACCGAATAGAATGTATGCATATTTGTTTGTTTGGGCATACAAATATCTCTGGACCTGGCAATAGCAACTCCGCGATGTTGTTCAAGGAGACAGTGCTCACAGATAGAAAGAGATGCAACAAACCATGGCCTCCATCATGTCCGGTCCACCATGGGGTGCGGCGTAATTTTCCAGTTGTGCAACACCATTAACAATAAGCTGGCCTTGTCAAACCTACAAGAAGGTGGGTGTGTAAGACAATGTTACCATCCTGATTCAGGAGAATGTATGCACCTAGAGATATGTGTGCGTCTTTGTTAAAGCAGCAAATTTATCAATCAGTATGATGAATGAATGAATGAATGAGAGTACTTAGTAGTAGAACAGATGCACCTCAATGAAATCATTCAGGCCGTAGGGATACAAAATCGGGTCCAAGGCTCAAAGAGAAAAAATATCCCATTTTCATTTCTGTATACATTGGGTCTGATACACACAAGTGTTAATTGTATGCACAATGCTGTGTGTTCCACATTGCTGCAGACAGTGGCAATGTGGAAAATACATGTCTCAGCACAGAGTATTACACAGTGAATGCACAACAGTTCCTGAAACTGTAACATTTCATTTCATCCTACACTCCGCATTCATCCACAGCCAGCCTGCAATTGATGTCTAGTGTTACTGCACTGTATATATCACTCAGGGAAACATGAGGGAAAAACTGGCACTGAAAGAAAACTACAGTGATCCCAGGCATCAAAACTAGTAAGCATCTTCCACATTCACTCACAGGTCCACACGCCCGGAACCTTCCTCCTTGCCGGCGAACGATTTGATACGTCCTTCTTCCGGCGGCGAAGGGAGCCCGGTTCGTAACCCGAGAGGAAGCCTCGAGATAATGAGCCTAGCCACGTTCTCCGCTGCGACGGCACCCGTCTCCATGGCGCTCGCGGCGCTCTCGAAGGTGTTCACGTAGTACAGGTGCCTGCCGTCCAGTATGATCGGCGCGAAATCCTCCGGGGCCTGGTAGTGCGGGTAGGCGGGCCAGTCTATCCGGATGGTCTCCTTCCTTGTGCTGTTGTACATCGTGCATTGTCACAGATAAGTTAACAGCTCTATTTTTTTGGGCGTAAAAAAGATAAAAAACTCTTCAATGAAGAAGATACCATGCTGGCACCAAAATAGCCTAGGCACGACTACTTTAACCACTATACGCAAATTTTGTTTATATCCAAGCTCTTACCTGAAGATCTGATCCAGCAAAGCATCCTCCAGCTTCGCACGTGAGAAAATTTTGTAAGTCATGTCATGTTCGCCGTGCTTCTTGCGAACTGAGATGCATGAGAAGGGGATATCGGGGAGCTCCATGGTTCCTATCAGCTCTGGAATGTCTGACACTGAGCTCAGACCAAAGAATCTCTACATCAAAACAAAACAGATAGCACAAGGTAAGTGGTTTCTCTTTCTCGTGGTAACCAACCAAGACTGGACAAGTTTAGTGCCTCAAAACAACATGCTAGAGGAAGGAACGAAGTGCAAACAACACTTACAGGGTCCAAGAGGCCTCTGACGAATGTTGTATGGGTATGCTGCATCTTCCTTGGTGGAATGGAGATTGGAGGGACAAACGTAATATTCACCTCATCGAGGGGCGTTGCAACAACCGTCACCGTGCAGTTGTACTCATGACCTTTATTCGATTTCAGAACATAGTAATCTCCTGCATCAGAGATTGACTCTATGCCTTCTTGGAGATGCAGAGTGGCGTTAGAAGTCTTGAGCAACCCAGCAGCTAGCTGCCAGTTGCCTCCTTTGATAGACCACAATCCGGACTCAGAGCCAGCTAAAGACACAGCGCCCGCTAGCCCACTTATGCTCGTGCTCTGTCCATAGTTGATCCTAGTTATTACCTATCAGGGACCAACAAGGGGGTATGACATCAGGAAAATAGTTATCAGCAGGAGAGTAAGGTTTCCGCAGAAGTTACTGAATTAAGATTTTCCAACTGTAATGGTATATGCTACATCTTCCAGCCACACATCAGCAAATTAGTCATGATCAATATACCATTTACAATATGCTTTGCTACTATGGTCTTCTGATAATATTCTCGAAGCCAAATAGATAGATATACAGGAAGAAAGTGGAAAGTGGCTATTAACCGCAATGCGGTTTAACATATATGAGTTCTTCATTAGTCCTAGAGAAATGCTACAATTCCTCTTTGGAAAGGGAATGATACAGCCTATATTTAAGATAATATTCTTGAAGCTAAATAGATATACAGGGAAAAAGTGGAAAGGGGGCTATTAACCGAAATGTGGGTTAACATATATTCCATTAAACACAACTATCGGATAATAGAATAGCTCAGAAATATTGCTAATATAGGAAACTGTGAGCTGTCAGTTTAGATGAAAGAAGGAAAAAATAAAATAAATGAAACATACAGTGACAAGCTCTGATATAGTTTGAGTATTCAGCCCAGCATCAATGAGCTCCTCCTCTAGGGTCCTGCGAGTGAGCCCATACAGGCCTGACCATTTGAGCATCTCCTCAACGTTATCAAACACAGGCCGGGACTCGAATCCATTGTAGTAAAGCATGAACTTTTGCAACATTTCCTGCATAAGAATATGCAAGTATTAACTGAATGCACTTCAGTGTGGTTAGCAAAACCTAGAGGATATAATCACCTATTCATCCCAACGGAGAAAGAGGTAAAATGAAAACAGAGCTAATTTTTGTAAGGTACTATCAAACTATCAAGCAATGTCCACATAAAGATACCACTAAAACTAAAAGTCAAACTATCAAGCAAACAAGAATTGTTTGCTGAGATCTCAAAGGGCCACCGTAATCAAGTTTAACTGAACCTGTACCACGAATTCCAAGAAAAGAAGGCCTGATAATGTAATCTGTGAAGCTGAAGTTTTTGCTATAACTAATGGAGTAGTATTACAGCAGGATTACTGAAGAAGAAATATGAACCTGCACGAAGCTGTCCATCCTGAGGAGCGAGAAGCCATAGCGCTTAAGCAGCAGGAGCGAGTTGGCGAGGCCGTGGAGCTTGCGGCGGAGCCAGGAGCTGCCGGGCGGCAGCGGGCGGAGCGTCTTGAAGACGAAGCGGGCGCCGTCCCAGATCCCGAGCCAGTCCTCGTCGTCTTCGCCGCCGGTCTTGGCGGCGAGGCCGAGGAGGTCGGCGAAGCGGCGCACGTGGAGATTGCGCGGGTGGATGATGGAGCCGCCGGCCTCGAAGACTTCGCCGGCGATGGTGACGGTGGCGAGGCGGCCGCCGACTCTGTGGCGGCGCTCGAAGACGCGGAGCTGCGGGAGCGGGTCGGGGGAGGAGGGGGCGGTGTAGTTGGTGAGGAAGAAGGCCGTGGAGGCGCCCGAGATGCCGCTGCCGACGATGCAGATGTCCTCGGCGGCGGCGGCAGTCTGCGGGGAGGGGGGAAGCACGAGGAGGAGGAGGACGGGGAGGAGGAGGAGGAAGAGGGGCCGCATCGTGGAGGTCAACGGGTGGTGGTGCTGGTGGTGATTCGCCGCGCCGGAGCTGGTCGCCGCCGTTCACTCTGTTCTTCTTCGCGTCTGCTGCACTTTTATTCCTATTAATTAACAGTGTCAAAAATAAATCAGGTTCGATAGGAACGATGACGGTAATAGTAGTACGTACCTTGCATTTTCAATTGAGTGGTCAAACCATCGGTATAATATGAGAATAACACATGAAACAGACAACCAAATGAAAATTTTGTTTTAAATTTGTTACTAGCAAAAATATCCGTGCATTGCAATGGAAGAAAATAACGTCCTCAGCACATACTAAAATGCAAATAATTAATTAATTTATGATCCAAATCAATTATTCTCAACATGAAAATGATTTCCATTTTCAACCATATTGTCTTTACGAAACAATTATTGTGTACACTGTTTGTGGCTTTCCTGGTTCCGAATGTAAATGTGTTGAAGGGGTAGCGAAGGAGTAATGTCAACTTTCAATGTTCAGTTCACGCTGATGGTGAGAGAGCTTCAGAGACCAGACTAACTTGAGACTCACTAATCTAAACTTCTACGAATCATGATAACAAAGTGACACAACATTTTACATAGGAACAACATTTCAGTGACCATGTTGAGGTGGTTATAGAATTTGTAACATCTAGTTCACGTTTGTGGATGGTATGTATCGTGGTGGTGCGTATGGCCAGGAATAACAGTCGGACCAGGGACATAGTCTAGGAGGTTGACGACACGGAAATTTTCTTACCTAGTGCGATATAGGCTTGAGACGGTTGGCATAGATTGAACGACAAAATTCATTATTCACGAAGCACGATTCAAGCTCTTGTTTCTTTGAATGGATTCAAATTGTTGTTGGCAGTCGTGTTGACGCATAGGTTCAGCCAAAAGAGGTCCAATTGTTGAAGGCGTGAAAAAAAATATAAAAGAAAATGGCTATGAAACTACACGATTGGATCTGAGTGTACGGACGTGCACGTCGATCATCTTGCATGTGAATACAGTTGCAACCGATCCTTCCTTTTTTTATACCCCTCGTCACAAGACATGTAAGAATCTTCATTTTTAATAGCCTCGTCCTTCCTCTTTTTAATTGCCCCAAAGACAACCCACTATTTCCGTTGAGTATCTATATCCATCCTTCCTTTATACCCACAATTCTCAATGTTATTTGTAAGGTTTATTGTTGATATTAGAGAAAACATGTCATTCGATATAAAGTGGTAGGAGTATATCTAAAGAAGCGAGCTGGTATTATTGAACATCACCAGTTCGATCTCCAGTTGAAGCAATTTTTTTAGCGTGGCTCACGGCCAAAAAAGGATCATTCATGCCCATAAGAGAGGCCCGGTGCAGAGATTGGAGGGCCGATCGAATTTTTGATCGACACGGACAAACCAATGGGGATGGACGAAAATTTCGACGTATTAAACATACGAATATTTTGGGGGAAGAATCCTTTCTCCTTTTATTAGTAAGGTATAAAGGTAATAACTAAAATATACAGGCAACCGAACCGGTATAAATGGATATATTTCTCTGCTCTACGTTAGTTGGTTAGCGTAGGTGGACTCTTTACTCGTGAGCTGGGTTCGAATCCCACTTGTTGCACTTTATTTTTTGTATGAAGAAAGAAAAACAGTACAACGTAGAGAAAAGGAAGGGATGACGTACGAAACAATTAAGTTGTGCCAAAAAAGTGAAAAAACAATTTTATTTTAATATTATATATATATATAATATTAGGTAGAGACTACTACTCTTTTTCTTCATTTTTAAATATAAGTCTTTTTAAAAATTTCAATAAAAACTACGCATGTACATATATAGACATATTTTAAAATATAAATTCATTAGTTCTGTTACGTGAGTACTTCATATTGCAGTCTTTAGTCGTTAATTGTCCGTTGTTGACACCAAATTTGAACACGAACGAGGATACATACATACATACATACATATATATATATATATACATACATATATATATATATATATAGAGGGATCGACTATTCGTCACCTTAGGTGAGGAATAATTATTCTTCACCCCCTTTTGTTTTCACATCAATGCACCGTAATTTTACGTTCCGTAAATTTTATCGTATTCTATACGTAAAAAGAGACCGTAAGAGAATATAGTCACCGTAAAAAATACTTATGTCATGTAAATTTACAAACATACAAACATAGTGTAAAATATACATAAAATGTGATTTTTCTGGTCTTATGACTTATATTTTTATTTTTTTATGTCAAACTTTACGTAGTGAATCAATATATATGTAACTATTTGCATTTAAAATGTAATTTATTTATAAAACGATCGTAATATTACCTCGGGTGAAGAATAACTTATTCTAAACCCTGGGTGATGAATAGACTTTATAATATATATATATATATATATATATATATATATATATATATATATATATAAAGTCTATTCATTACCTAGGGTGCAGAATAAATTATTCTTCATCCGAGGTAATCTTACGATCAATTTATAAATAAATTACGTTTGGAATACAAAAAGTTACATTTATATTGAATCACGACGTAAAATTTCATATAAGAAAACAAAAATATAAGTCAGAAGACCAAAAAAATTGAATTTATCATATATTTTCCACTATTTTTGTATGTTTATAATTTTTCCTGACATAAAATATTTTTTACGCTGATTACAAATTTTCTTACGGTCTCTTTTTACGTATGAAATAAGACAAAAATTACGGGACGTAAAATTACAATGCATTAATGGTAAAATTGAGGAGGGTAAAGAATAACTATTCCTCACCCAGGATGACGAATAGCGCGACCCTATATAGTTAAATTGAACAACTTTGACGTTTCGGTTGTCTGGTCTTGGTTGGTTACCATGAGAAAGAGAAATCACTTATTTTGCGCCATCTCTTTTTTTCTTTGGAATAGGCTTTCGTTCTGTTTTAAATATAAAGCAACAATCGAACAGAGTACATGACCAAAGGATATAAGATGATGAGATAACCCTTTTACAAAGCCGATCTCAGGATACTCGGCACACGTAGAACGCACACGACTACGCTACCAACAAGGAACACAGGAAGATCTGAACACACACACAATGACCTAATAGACCTAAACTCCACGACAACGCTCTCAAGAGGGAGAACATCACCGAACGTCGCCGCTGTCGAATCCACAACGAACAAAGATTTTCACCCAGAGCCCTAACACAGAGAGAAGGACCACAACAACGTCTTCAAGAAGAGCGCGACACCCACGGGCGCCGCCGTCGTCAGCGCCAAGGCGCAAAGCTTTTGCTCGACAGCTCACGCGTGTCACCAGGAGTCCGCCAGGACGAGCATGACGAGGTCAGATCCCCAGATCCGGATCAGGTCAGCCCCCTGCGGGAACAAAGAACATGCGAGAGCCACCTTACGCTACACCTTCCATTGTCCCCACAACCGGGGAGGAGAGCCACCATCCAGGGTCACCGCCTCGGTATCCCTGTCGCCAGACATCGTGCTTCGCTCGCTCGACCACAGTAGAAAGATACGAGGAATGACCTCTCCTCCTGGCCCGACATCAGTTCCCAAGTCTGGGTAGGCACTTCCACAGTAGGAAGCACCCACGCCTGCATCCCAGCCAATCCCTGTGGAGTAGGAGGGACACGACTCATAGACTGCCGACGACCGTCAACGAACAAGCCTAAGACCTGGCCAAACGACACTATGTCTTTTGCCACTGGCACCGATCCGCTCACCGAAGCGACGACATCACGACCACCAGCACCGACCACCTTACCCGCGAGCAAATCCCAGTCCATGCCCGACCACACCTACCCGAAGCACATGCTCTGATCCCTGGATTTTAACCTCCCTCGTTCCACGTGTGGACGGCACCAACGGCACCCGCCCAGCCCCGCATACCACCGGGCCACATCCAAGAGAAGAGGGGCCAACCCCACCACCTTGCGCCATCTGCAGGACCTTGGCGTCACGCCGTCAAAGGCCCCGCAGACCCGCACCGCCTCCCTGCCAAGCAGAGAGCTTGAACACTGCCGACCTGGTAGAGCACTGTCGTCCCCATCAGCTACAGTCGCCGGGGGCGAGACCGCAGCCTTCGAGCCCGGTCTTATCTGTGGCAATGCACAATGTACAATAGCACAAGGAATGAGACCATCCAGATAGACTAGCCCGCCTACCCGCACTACCAACCCGCACTGCCAGGCCCCGGAGGATTTCACGTCGATCATACTAGACGGCAGGCACCTGTACTACGTGAACACCTTTGAGTGCGCGAGCACCATGGAGACGGGCGTCGTGGCAGCAAAGAACGTGGAAAGGCTCATCATCTCGAGGCTGCCTTTCCCATTTGTTCTTCATTGCAGTATTTTTTTATATTGTTTAAAAAATTTTCAAAAAGATTCAGGTGATTCTGAGAACTTTTATTTTCTGCATAAAAAACAACACCATGGAAATTGTGCTGAAAACAACACCAGTCCGTGTTAGTTTTAATTAAATCATATAAAATGAATCAAAACCATATAAAAGTATTGTAAACATATGTAAATATGACATGAATACATCATAAATTATCGATACGTTGAAGACATATCAATATCCAATTCACTTATGTAGATGCAAATAATTCATATGATGTTGTTAGATCGTTCGATGAGTATACTCTATCGGCTAGCCCTAGTTTTCTCAATCATACATCTAATTACGTGCAAAAGACGATTCAAATAATTCACATGCACTAGTAGAAAACAGGGCATCGGTTCGGGCCGGGCCATGCCATTAGTCCCGGTTCAGTCACGAACCAGGACCAATGGGTGCAACAGTCCCGGTTCGTGAGGCCAGGGGGGCGGCCGGGCCATGTGGGGCATTGGTCTCGGTTCCAGACACGAACCGAGACCAATGTGCCTTGCTCCTGGCCCACAACCATTGGTCCCGGTTCGTGGCTGGAACTGGGACCAAAGGGGGTAACCGTTCGCCTGGTGCGAGCCCCTTTAGTCCCGGTTGGTGGCCCAAACCAGGACTAAAGGTTTGAACGGTTCGCATCCCATGACGTTTCGCGCTCCAAGAAAGAGTCAACCGTTCCTCGGCGAGGGCTACAGTAACTTCGCCCATTTCTCTTCTTCTCCTCCATTCTCCTCTCTTCTTCTCCTCCATTCTCCTCTATTCTTCCTCATATCTTCTACCATGAGTCCAATCACTCGCTACGGGGAGGTGCTCGCACATGGCATGACCAATCTCGATGTCATCTACACGAACGACAGCGCCATGGTGCCGCGTTTTCTTTCCCTTTTGCAGAAATGGCTTGAAGTGGCAGATGAGAAAGACAAGTTCATAGGGTTTGATCTTGAGTACACGACCAAGCAAGAAGATGTTGCCATCATCCATCTATGTTTCAAGAAACATGTCTTGATCTTCCAATGGGCAAGGTGAGTTTTGAGGGTTTTCTTTGATCAATTAATAATTTATAGATTATTATGAAAATTGCATAGGATAGAAATATGTTCCATTTTGAATCCTATAGGAAAGATCAATATTTCTTTTATCCTTGTAGTGAATAACAATTTTCCTTGTTGCAAAACGTGGGAGAACATATATGTCATATAGTTAATTTAGAGTTTCTTTATCAATTCATAGGATATGAAAATTGCATATATATATATATATATATATATATATATATATATATAAGATATAGCAATATATATGTTCTATTTTGAATCCTATGGTAAAGATCAGTTTCTCTTAAGTTGTAGTGAAATAATTTTCGATTTTTTTATGATACTACTGTTCACCGGGATCAGATGAGCCCGAGAGCAAAAACTCTGCGTCTTCCTCTTTTGTTGTAGCGAAATAATTTTCCTTTATATAGTTGCATATTATAATTCTGCTGAAATATACTTGTTGCAACAGTATTTAACATTTGTTCCATTTTAATTTGTTGATGTTGCAGTAGTGACAAGCACTGCCCAACACTCATGGATTTCCTACGCAGCAACATACATTTTGCTAGCGTTGATGTAAGTAATGACAAGCTGAAGATGAGGCGTAGCTTCGGTATTGAGATACTAGCTGGCTGCCTTATTGATATCCAAGACATATTAACGCTTCAGTATGAGAGGACTTCGATGGCTTCTATGGTAGTCGCCTTGATCAATGACTATTACGGAGATATGAAGACCAAATTCCCCCGGGCACAGCACAAAGAGTGGGAGAGGACCCCACTTCAGCCTATCAACATTGAGTATGCAGCAAAAGATGCATACGTTGCATATGAGTTGTACCGCAAGATTCGAACCGTGAACTATGGGCAACGTCACCTCGCACCACCACCACCATGGGGCGGATATTCTTCTGATTCAGACTAGTTAGTAGTGTTTGCTTGGACGAGTACTTTCTGTAATGGATATCCGAACTATTATATATTACATATCTCTCTAGCTATTATATATTTGTAGTGCTTTTCAATTCAGGTTTTTCTTAAATTCCGATTGTGGCTGAGAACAATATACAACAAAAAAGTGGGTTCTCTTCGTCGGCAACAAGCACACACACACCATGCCAACTTTCAACCTTTTCAGACTTCATTTGAAATGCTTTTCAATTTCAGGGTCATTTAGGTCAAAAAAATCAGTAAATGCATGAAAAATATCAAATGAAGTCACAAAGGGTTGAAAATTGATGATGTGGCTTTGAATGGTGCATTTTGAACACACAAAAAGCCTGGAGTTCAAATAATTTTAAGAAAATGAAATGCCCTTTCTAACCGATGAGTTTTCGTTCGAAACCCCGATACTTCGAAAGAGTCTGTCCGTTTTGTACGCAAAGTGTATCCTGCTTTTGCCGTAACCCTCTCAACTTTTTAGCACATGCTATGTGGGTGAAATTATGATACCATACCAACTTTCAACCTTTTCAGACTTTATTTGAAGTGTTTTTCAATTTCAGGGTCATTTAGCTAAAAAAAACAGTAAATGCATGAAAAAAAATATGAAATGAAGTCAGAAAGGGTTGAAAAATGATGATGTGGCTTTGAATGGTACATTTTGAACACACAAAAATCCTGGAGTTCAAATAAGTTCAAGAAAATGAAATGCCTTTTGTAACCGATGAGTTTCCGTCCGAAACCCCGATACTTCGAAAGAGACTGTCCGTTTTCTACGCGAAGTGCATCCTGCTTTTACCGTAAACTTATCAACTTTTTAGCACATGCTATATGGATGAAATGATGATACCATGCCAACTTTCAACCTTTTCAGACTTCATTTGAAGTGCTTTTCAATTTCAGATTCATTTAGCTCAAAAAAATCAGTAAATGCATGAAAAATATCAAATGAAGTCAGAAAGAGTTGAAAATTGATGATGTGGCTTTGAATGGTGCATTCTGAACACACGAAAAGCCTGGAGTTCAAATAAGTTTAAGAAAATGAATGCCTTTTGTAACCGATGAGTTTCCGTCCGAAACCCCATACTTCGAAAGAGACTGTCCATTTTGTACGCGAAGTGTATCCTGCTTTTGCCGTAACCCTCTCAACTTTTTAGCACATGCTATGTGGGTGAAATGATGATACCATGCCAACTTTCAACCTTTTCAGACTTCATTTGAAGTGTTTTTCAATTTCAAGGTCATTTAGCTCAAAAAATGAGTAAATGCATGAAAAATATCAAATGAAGTCAGAAAGGGTTGAAAATTGATGATGTGGCTTTGAATGGTGCATTTTGAACACACAAAAAGCCCGGAGTTCAAATAAGTTCAAGAAAATGAAATGTCTTTTGTAACCGATGAGTTTCCGTCCGAAACCACGATACTTCGAAAGAGACTGTTCGTTTTGTACGCGAAGTGCATCTTTCTTTTGCCGTAATCCTCTCAACTTTTTAGCACATGTTATGTGGGTGCAATGTTGATAGCATGCCAACTTTCAACATTTTCAGAGTTCATTTGTAGTGCCTTTTCAATTTTAGGGTCATTTAGATAAAATAAATCATTAAATGCATGAAAAATACCAAATGAAGTGAGAAAAGGTTGAAAAATTGATGATGTGGCTTAGAATGGTACATTTTGAACACACGAAAAGCCTGGAGTTCAGATAAGTTCAAGAAAATGAAATGCCTTTTGTAACCGATAAGTTTCCGTCTGAAACCCCGATACTTCGAAAGAGACTGTCCGTTTTGTACACGATACTTCGAAAGAAACTTGATATTATATACAATTCATGCAACTAAAATTATCAAAGTTATTTTTGTTAAAAAATTTAATAGCAAAAAATATATTCATAAAGTATTTTTTGTTAACAACTTTTTATATGAAAAGAAATAACATAAAAAATAGCAAAAGTGAAAATAGATGCGCTTACACTGAAATTCAACCTAAATTCAAAGTGCTAGTTAGGCGCCTAACTACCATTTTGAATTTAGGCCGAATTTCAGTATAAACGCATCTATTATCACTATCAGAGGAGCTCAAAGTAAGAGCCGCGGCAGGGCTTATAAGCAAGTTCGGGCAACCTTCGCTTGGCGAGGTGGGACTAAACTCCCACCACACCGCTGTGCAAGGCCATTGGTCCCGGCTGGTGGCCCCAACCGGGACCAATTCCACTCTTTCGTCACGGTTTGTGCCACCAACCAGGACGAAAGGACTTTGGTCCCAGTTGGTGCGACAAACCGGGACTAAAGGGGAGCATTTGTCCCGGTTGGGGCCACCAACCGGGACCAATGCTCCTTCTATATGACAAGCTCTTAGCAAAATTCGCAGTTTTCATTCCACTTTGCCCTCGTCGCCGTCCCGAGCCCGCCGTTGCCGTTCCCGTCCCCATCACCGCCCCCGTTGCCGCCCCGTTGCCTCCCCCGCTGCCCCCGTCGTCGCCCCGTCGCCTGCCCCGCCGTCCCGTCGCCTGCCCCGCCGTCCCGTCGCCTGCCCCGCCGCCCCCGTCGCCTCCCCCGCCGCCCCCGTCGCCTTCCCCGCCTCCCCGTCGCCTCCCCCACCTTCCCCGTCGCCTCCCCCGCCGTCCCCATCGCCTCCCCCGTCGCCGCCCGCTCCCGTCGCCGCCCGTCCTCCGTCGCCTCCCCCGCCGCCCCGTCGCCGCCGCCGCTGTGAGCCACCGCCGCCATGGTCGTTGCATTTTTTTAAATATATGTTGATTTTTATGCTTTTTTAGTATGTGTATGCATGTTAGATTTAGTATGTTTATGTTAGCTAGATTAATATGTGTATGTTAGATTAGTATGTTTATGCTTTTTTAGTATGTTTATGTTAGCTAGATTAGTATGTGTATGTTAGATTAGTATGTTTATGATTTTTTTTGAAAGTAGATTAGTATGTTTATGTTAGATTAGTATGTGTATGTTGATTTTGGGTTTTATAAAAAATTAGTCGACGATGCCCGGCCCGCATCCTCTTCGTCGAGTAGTCCGCGAGAGCCTGCTTGATAGACGCCATGTCCGGGACTGGGCTCCGCCGAGCTGGCACTGGGAGGTGCTACCTTCCCGGGCTCGGAGGTTGGTGAGAAATGCAGGTATCGTTGTCGACCCAGACCTTCTGTGGTGGTGGTCACGCGGACCACTTTCTGTGCGGAGGGAGCTGGCACCCGCGGAGGTGGTACGTTGTCGTGTCAAGGAGGAGGACGAGCACGTCCGTCGCTACATGGCGGCATTGGACGCCCGGTTTGATAATACCTGACAGATCCTTCAGGGATCTCACTTGAGTTATGATCCCATGATGGTTCCTTATCTTTGGGTTTTCATCGTCGGCGACTTAGAGACCGCTAGTGAACCGAGTTCACCGTTCTCCATTTTGGATTCTAGGATATTCGATCAGTATTAGTTAATATTTGATGATGCATTAACCGGATTATTCGGGATGATGTATTAGTGATATTATATTCGAGGTCATTATAAATATTAATGTATTAGTGATATTTTATCGGTATAATGCGTGTGTGACTTTAGGTCCATTGAGGCTTTCCTTAAATAACTTTCATGTGTGTTCTTGATGGAGGAATCCCGACTGTTGTTGTGGGAGGCGCCTCTTCTTTCTTCTCTTCTTTGCGATATATTCGTTGGTATAATGTTCAAGAAGAGAAGAGGAGGGGCGTCCATCACCGGCGGTCGAACTATTACTGTGAGAGAGTGTCTACCAACATATATACACCACAGTATCAATGTGAGAGAGTACGCACCAACACATCATGAGATATGAGAGTTATTTAAGGAAAGCCTCGACGGACCGAAAGTCACACACGCATTAATTAAGATCCAAAGCGTGCTGTAATTCTTGAACTGGACTATTCGGGATGATGTATTAATGATATTATATTTATGGTCATTATAAATATTAATGTATTAGTGATATTTTATCGGTATAATGCATGTGTGACTTTCGGTCTGTCGTTGCTCCTTGTGTGACTTTCATGTGTGTTCTTGATGGAGGAATCCCGACTGTTGTCGTGGGGGCCGCTTCCTCTTTCTTCTCTTCTTTGCGATATACTCGTCGCTATATTGCGCAAGAAAAGAAGAGGAGAGGCATCCATCACCGGCGATCGAACTATTACTATGAGAGAGTGTCCACCAACATATATACACCACCGTATCAATATGAAAGAGTGCACAGCAACACACCATGAGATATGAGAGTTATTTAAGAAAAGCCTCCACGGACCGAAAGTTACACACATGCATTAATTAAGATCCAAAGCGTGCAGTAATTCTTGAACTCGATTATTCGGGATGATGTATTAGTGATATTATATTCGAGTTCATTATAAATGTATTTGTGATTTGCAAGTCATTCCGGTAAAACATAGAATTTTTTTCTATGTCATTGCTCGATATATGGAATGGGTTGACTTTAGATCTATTTCGGCTACTTGTGTGTCTTTCACTGAGGGAGAGTGTCCACCATATATAAATATGAGAGAGGAAGAATCCCGACTGTTGTCGTGAGGGTCACTTCTCCTTCGTTACCGTGTGATAGACATTTTGGTGTAATGCACTCGGGGACGAATGGAGGAGACACCATCACCGACTGTCGCAATATCTGATATTGTGTCCACCATATACATGAGATGAGAGTTTAGGAAGGAAAGACTCGACAAACCTAAAGTCAACCTGTTGCTTATTGAGTAATAGTGATATGTGTGTTGATCAGTTTTCTCGTAGTTTACTTCGATCGATTTTAAATGTTTCAACTATGAACATAGGAAATGTTTGACGACCAAAGTGAATTCGGTATGTGCGAATACTCCAAAGACGAGCGCGGCCTGTGTGACAAGACTTTCCTAGTTGATGGTAGGCGCTTCAGCATCATGCTGGATGAGAACTTCGAAGTGGATACAGTAAGTCACAATGACAAGTCTTTTTTCGTGATTAAGTATGACTTCTTCCTCTTTTGCTTCAATTATAATTAATTTTAATTTTTTACTGTTCTACTAGTGTATCCCTCGCTATGCAAGAATTGCTGTCTTGGATAAGATTGGTTTCAATACTAAAAAAGAATGGAGGTAAAGATAGTTCACTTGAGGACCGAGCATGGTTTTACTTTTGCGGTAAAATTGTACCATGCAGACACCTATTGCTATTTCGAATGCAAAACTGGCAAGCACTATGCAAGACTTATGCATTTGAGCCTAATATGCTTCTCACCTTTGATATTCGTCCGGAAGATGAAATAGAAGGTAATATTTATTAAGTGAGTTTCTCAACCATATTTATTAAGTAATTTATATTGTTTGTTTAAAAATATTTGACAACTTATTTGCATTGACAGCTTATTTTCATTCTTTAAAAAGTGTGCGGAAGATGGTAGACAGAACCTACTACTACAATGATGAAGCATAATTAACTTATAAGGAGAAAGATCATCTTACCGCATTTCTTAGTCATCTTGAAAATTACAATAGCTATTATCAAACCACTGCACATTATGGTCAATACGTGGCACTGGTGCACGTGGTGAACTACGGTAACATCTATGGAGATTGCATGGTAAGATTTTATTTCTACTATTACGACATCCATGCATTTTTTGCATAAATTCTTCTAAAACTAAACTACATTGCTAACTACAAAATTATTACTATGTTTTTCAACAGAAAATCCCGGACGATTGTGTGCCTCATCTGATGTTTCCGAGAGGTCGCCTTGTTGTTATGAGCTTAGGGCCACCACGGCCAGGTCAGCCTACGCATCACTCCTGTCCATACCGGATTTCTAAAATCGATGGAGTCATGACAATCAAAGATTGGAAAAAATATATGCTCAATTGTAGAGAGCTACTTGGAAGCAACATTGTACGTAGGCCAATACTAGGAGACAAGATGATCTCCGTTCTCCATAATGGAGAGTCAGTGACTATCTTGTTTTATGATATTGTACCTAAGA
Organism: Hordeum marinum; assembly: GCA_022496015.1. Classification (NCBI taxonomy): domain Eukaryota; kingdom Viridiplantae; phylum Streptophyta; class Magnoliopsida; order Poales; family Poaceae; genus Hordeum; species Hordeum marinum. Next base: position 581,624,418 of record CM039673.1, read on the forward strand.
GAGGGTAGAATAGGTCCTACGAGATAGGAGTACGTAGGTCCTAGGTACAATGTGTTATTATGTGCTACAATGTGTTAGAGTTGATGATGATGATGATGGGGAGGAGGAGTTGTGATTATGACCAGTGACCAACTTGTGATATGATGTCTCATTGACGAAAATGATGATTAAATTGTGTCATATATTCTATCTATAAGTATAGTACGTAGCGTCGTGACCAAGCACAGAGATAAGAGAGATCATTTCTCTCTATTAGCTATCTAACAAAACATATGAAACCCCTAAACTAACCCTCCAAAACCCTCAAAACCCCCTCTTTTTAAAAAAACAACCCCTCAGCTGCTGACGCCTCGACGCTCTTTGTTCCCGGTTGGTGTTACCAACCGGGACCAAAGGCCCTCTTGCCTGGGCTCAGCGAAGCGGCCACGTGTAGCCCCATCTGTCCCGGTTCGTAAGCGAACCGGGACTAAAGATCGTGGGCTTTAGTCTCAACCCTTTAGTCCCGGTTCCAGAACCAGGATAAATGGGCCTTACGAACCGGGACAAATGTTTTTTTCCACTAGTGATGCTTTAGCTTCTCATGATACTAGTAACATGCATCATGTGTATTTCAACTCCCATGCATAGTTAACAACAAAAATCCATATGAGATGGACAACACAATGATTTCAGTTAATCAATTTGAAACACCCAATGTTAAAATTTCCAATAACATGCAAGAAACTATTTCAATTTTTATTCATCGGAAATTAATTTGCAATATGTGAATCCAAACATGTCGGTGGATAGGCCAATTGACCATGCTACTATTAGTTATTCGGCTAACTATCCTCAGTTATCTAATGCTATGCCTCACAGAAGTAATTTTTTGACACCATACGCAACCGTTTATATTCATAATTCAGCTTCGCACCTTCACAACGGTCACACCCAAATAAGTGAAAATTTTGCAGAAGCACACATGTTACCTAGTACCGTAGCATATAATGTCGCTCCTACCAAATTAAAGAGGTTCGGCAAAATATCGCTGCAGAAGAGTCTAAAAGAGTCAGGGTGGAAAAAACATAAGTCTTTTTGGGACGAATGCAATGCTATTAGCCTTGACCTCATAAAAGAGGGAAAGCATGTTGATTCTGTATCAATACAAGTTAGATTATATCAAAGGAACAAAGCATTGCAAGTGGATAGAATTGTCAAAGAGAAGGGAGAAAGCTTTGTTAGATCTAGCCTCTCCAAATCTCGACGGGAAGCTGCACGGGAACTGGCACCTCTATTCATTCGACAACGCTGGTTGCAACCACCTTCAAGCCTCCACACCCGCCCCAACCCCCACCGTAACCCACCGAGTGCCACCGTCTTGTCGTCTTCACACGCCCCACATGCCCGTAGAGAGAAGGCATGGCCCTGACATGTTTTGCCCGATGGCACCCACACTATTGCAACTGCACAAGGCTGACCACCACTATGGGTTGCCATCGCCGATCGCTGTCGGCCGTCAGATCTGAGCACATATCAAGTTGTCGTCATGCCACTGCCTATACACCGTGGGAAGTAGATGGTGCTCCTAGAGCACCTAAGCCCGGGTGCTATGGTGCGAGCTCAGTCGTGGGATCTCAGATCCAAGGGCTCACACAAGATGTCGAACATTATTGAAAAAAACCCTCTGGGAGTCCAAAAAATATGTACATGTATACCAGCTACAACAACTCTCATATGCCGTTCGATCCAAGATCTGACGGCCCAAGAGCCCACGGGAGCACCAAATATTTACCCCATGTACACCCTCCACCACGCGGACGTTCTGCAAGTGAGCCGCGCGGCGCTGCCGACCTTGTCTACCACCGGTGACCTCAAGCAGCCGTACCCTCAGTCATCCGCTACCTCTGACCGCTGCCATGGCCGCGGCCCAGCACAACCATCTGCTACACTCTCACCGAATGGACGCCACCACAAGCAGCTCTATGACGACTCCTCGCCAGGCTCCTTTGAACATATCACCAACACCCGCTGCTCCGATCCGACGCCGTTGAGATCCGGACGACTTCCACTCCATGCTAGCCCCACGAGCTCTGACTCTAGCAACGACACCCTTTGCCATGGACCCCGAAAGGACTAGCAAGAGACTGGAAATTTATCACCTCGAACCTAGTCATTACCTCACCTGACGATCGAACATCTGCCAAGTACCTCAGATCCACTGAAGCCACTGACACAGACCCCGTTGCCAGATCTGCCCTGCAGCACCACTGCGACCACCCGAAGCTGAAGACCACCTCTAGATCCATCTCTGACAATGAACCCGTGCAGCCACGATGACCATTTCTTTAATAGAGGTAGCTAAAAATGCTTTATATAAATGCTCCCCACTCCATTTAATATGTGTAGATAGTATTATTGCAATCCATCTTCATCTTATGCCATGTACACCTATATGTTACCACACTTAATGTACGTTAAGGTTAATCAACATTAGACCATGATCCTAAATTGTTGCATTAATTTAACATGCCTTAACTATTACATCTTGAATCCAATTTAACCTTGATCCATGTTGCATATCATCCATGCCATGTCGTGCACAGCTGCATTCATGTCAATTTCTTCCAGAGGCAATTTTGTTTTAAAAATGTCATTGTTCGACGAATGTGAGGGCACTCGCTGGGAGTTCATGAAAATTCAGTGGTCACCGTATTTTATAAAACCGGTCCAAGCTGAATGATTAGAGGCAGGGGTGTATATACACTAAAATTCATTGGTGCCTGCCTTTTCATTAATAATTTTAGGGTTTGGGGTTTGTAAGCCCATATTCTGAGTTGTAGATTGACCATTTTATTTGATTTTGTTTTCTACCAAATGCATAATATATAACAACCTAAAGCATCAAAGCTCAATTTCAACTGTATGAAGTTGCTTCGATTTAACTCTTTCCTAAAGGATTAAAGTAACTAAATTAAACAAAGAACAAAATAAATACCAACGACAATTACCAAGTGAACCTGCAACGATGCAACAAAGAGCTGGCGACTGGATAAGAGCTATACGACCATTAATAAACGAGGTAATATCAGTGGTAGTCATAGAACTTGCATAGGATGTTCAGTTTAGTGCTAAATATTGCAAAATACGTCATTGCAGTCATATAACTTGTATATGCGTGCATATAGGGTAACTTCTTTCGTATCCAGCCGTATCACAAGCTCACCTGGCGTGTTAGCATAGATGTGGCCCACATGTCAGTGGCTGGGAGTGGTGAGGCGATGAGTGAGCCACGCACTATATTTTTTCTTTCAAAAAACACCCTCAGCGTTTATTTAATTATGCACCTGTCAGCACATAGTTACTCACGGAAAACAGGAACAAAAAAATAGCGCCAAGGGATACTTTGATATACTGTTCAAACAGGAATACTTTGATACAAGAAAAACATACTTTGATATACCGTTTGATCAAGAAAAAAATAGCGCCAAAAAAATAACTCGAACCGGAATACTTTGATACAAGAAAAACATACACTATTTTCTTTAATATACTGTTCACTCAGCCAAACAAAGGAATAAACAAAAACTAAAAACATGTCGTGTTATTCCCGCGGGAATATATTGATGTAAGGAAACAACTTATATTCTGTTGTATGTGACACTGAAAAATATCATGCATTACAAAAAAAGTACATGACAATTTAAAAAATGTTTAAACATTGTAAAAAATAATTGTGTAGATGGAAAGCATAAGTTGCATTTGAAAAATGTTCATGTATACCAAAAAAATGTCCATGCGTGGAATAGAAATCTCCGTGTGTATGTTGTTATTTTTGCGGCACGTGTATATTTTATTTATCTTGTTCTATTTAAGAAAACTACACAGGGAAAAGAAATTCTCCATGACATGTCCATATTATCATGGGGAGAGTGGAATCATTCAGATTGAGCGGTCTAAATATTAAAAAAAAATCAAATTTAAAATTTCTTTTGAACAAATCAGTTGAACTATATTTTATTTTACCTAGCTTTTCAAATTTAAAATTACTCGTATGCAAACAATTTTTTCGTTGATTTGTCTAAAAGAAATTTATGTACATCCAATCTGCACCATATCGTCTTTTATCTAGAATTTTTAAGTTAAAACTATTCTACTTTAAAACAATTAGTTGATTTGTCTGAAATATTTACATGCATGCATTCTGATCTATATTTTCCTTTATCAAAATTTAAATTTTTCAAATTATTCAAATTCAAACAAAAATTTCGTTGCTTTGTCCAAAAAAATACATACATTCATTCTGACATATATTTTATTCTATCTAGATTTTATAATTTAAAATTATTCGAATTAAAAAAATAGTTGATTTGTCCCAAAAATTTACATACATTCATTTTGCACTATATTTCTTTTTATCTAGATTTCAAATTTCAAATTATTCGAATTCAAACCAAAAATTTAGTTGCTTTGTCCGAAATTTTTTATCTAGAACATATGTTGTTTGCGTACATAGAAAAAATGAAAATTAATATACAAGATGAATTATGTATATATCTTTAATTAATTTGAGGAGTTCATAAGTTCAAACAGGGGCTTTCCATCTTTGGCACACCCTTTTCCCTTTTGATTTTTTTACATTAATTCGTATTGGCTGCATATTATATAAATCTAACCATCATACGCCAGTTGGCGAGTGGTTATCTATGTGCTCTTAATCAAAGGAGGTCGCCGGATCGAATCTAGCTCTATGGTTTTCTTAATTTTATGACATGTGCGCAATTAAATAAAAGCTAAGGATGTTTTCTGAAAAAAGATAATGCATGGCTCACCCAACAACTGACCAGTTCCAATCATTGATATGTGGACCGCGAACATGCTGACACACTACGTGAGCACTAGATACAGTTGGATACGAATGAAGTGACTGTATATGCATTCATAGTAAGTTATATGACTACAATGACGTATTCTACAACTTTTAGCACTAAACTGAACATCGACGTATTCTACAACTTTTAGCACTAAACTGAACATCAGATACAAGTTCTATGACTGCCACTGATATTACCTCTTAATAAACCATAGATAAGAATCAGTCGATAGTTTATATGCACACTTTTTGTCTGCATAAAACAGATCATCATTCCTGGACTCCATTAACGAAAGAGTACACATATCAGTTCATCCCTACCTGCTTATGTTCATAGTACCAACCCAAAAAGAGCACAATCCAGATCGCACCTACAAGTGCAGACGCATCTGAATTTTAGTGTAATCGGGTTATAGTACATGCCTCCCCTCTGACTAGTTCTTATATATATTCCTGAAGGCATCCAAAAGGAAGCAAACTTTTAATCGATTCACTTCATACATACTGACATATGTACACATACTACTAGATGAGATGGATGATCAATGAACAGATCAATACATTTCACTTGTAGTTTTTTGGTTTGATAAATAGAAACAGACAATAACAATCACAGTATTTCATAAAGGAAGAAAATCAGTTCATTACTACTACCCGCCTTCTGTTCTTACTACCAGTGCCAAAGAAGAGGACACTGAGTGAAAGCATAATATATAACAACCAGATTGCAAACAAACTCCGGAGTACACAAAAATTCAGCTTGTACATTTCTGGCTCCCTTCCGACTGAGCCACCGAAGGTCTCAGAGAGATTCAAAAGGAGAGAAAAGGAAAAATCCCGATGGATTACCACGCCGAGCGGACAATCATCGCGCCACCAGGATATTCATAAAAATGTGAGGATATGGCGGAATTCATCTCTGTCAAGGTGTTGTTTTGCAATTACCCTCGTCTCATTGACGTAGTAATTGTCCCATTCATCAACACCAACAGGATCGCTGTATGAATGGATATCATCGGTATGTCTATTGGGATGTACCACTGGATTTATTACCATACGTTCAAGCACAGTAGCATTCCCAAGGATGTAGAGTGCCAGCTCAAGTAGCCCCGATACGTGACAAATTCCTGACATGTGGACACTTCTGAGGTGACGATGTAGAGGCCCCTGCGCAGCTTTCACCATCTTCGGTTCAGGAAGCCAACATCTAGGACCATTTTTACTAATCTGCGTGCATATATCCATTCATTTCAATATACATATATGTTCTAGCAGCGATATCAAACTTAATAGCAGACAATTAATGTTTTGTTCACTTACATGCAGTTCCATTTCTGTTAAGAGAGGTGCTAATCCCAAGAGATCAACCAGCCCCAGAACCCAACTAGTATCCTTTCGATCAAAGTAGTGATGAAGAAGGTTCATGTTCAGATTCCTCAAGTTGCTGAACCTACTCTGGGCTTTAGTGAATCTTGGCACCTGGAACAAAAATAATGCACGGCCTCAATGAGATAAATTAATTTGATACCAATGCACATGGCAAATCACTATGCGCCTGAATGTAATTATGGTGATGGCAAAATCAAAGGAAATACAATGAGATACTTCTTTTCAAGAGCAAACCTGATCAACATTCAAAAGTAGGAAGAGTTTATGCACATGAGGAAGGGCAGTTGGAAGGTCGGTGAAGGTGAACCTGAAACCATTTTCGTCAAGTGAACGCTCTCTCAGGTTTGACACAAATGTTGCCTCTGATAACTTCAAACATTGAATGAGCACAAATTTCGTCAGATAATTGTCAAGCTCAAATTTGGTAAGATTCGGAGCACACAACTCTATCATTTTCAGTTTGCAATGGCGCACACGCAGGTACTGCAACCGGCACAGCTCCTGTCGTATGCGTACACCTGAGGAGGAGGAGCACCGCTCTATGCTTAGACTCTCGAGAAGAGCACAGCTCAGCAACATGCACTCGAGATCACTTTCACTGATGGATACCATGCTTAGTATGAGTTTCTTAAGGTTTGCGATACCACAGAAACTGGGGGGCAGCTTTAAACATACGTAGCCCAATTTAAGAGACTTGACACAAGAGCCGTTTTGACCACTGAATTTGCACAGAGGGAAAATATACATGTTATTGTCACACGAAGAGTCCAAGTAAGCGAATTCTGTGAAATCTAGAGCAATGTGCTTTGCCCTTGACGTGGTGGCGAAGTTAACCCATCTATCGATATGATACTTGTCATTTTTGCCAAGACAAAATTTGATGACAAACTTATCCAGCGTAGTGGTACTTGTAGTAGAAGTAGACCACAGTGGGCGCAATAGATTATCCACATTGGTGATGAATTCAGTAGTCGCAGTTTTCAGGTTAGTGGCACTGGCAGGTACAACCAAAACCGGGATCCAGGCTACGAAGGTGCTTAGGGTGAGCACCAGATCTGGGTGGCAGATCCTTAGCTGTCTCCATTCACGAGAGAGTATGCTCATCCTCACGACATCTTTGATTGACAACCGTGACAGTATATCACGCATCACATCCTACAATAAGCGCGGGCAACAACTTAAAAGTAGTCATAAAACACTATTCATACTCCTTGTTGAAGTCAAGATTTAGGAGTGTGTGAAGACAGCAATCCTTACATGGGGCAGAAGGTGAAGCTCCACCGCCACCAATGATCTTGCTATCCTCTTGGAAGAACCGCATTTGTTTTTTACAGAGAATTCTTGAGTGCTAGCAGATCTGCTACTGCTTCGTTGGTCCATCAGGGTATCTGCATGTCAGGAGAGAGTACAGACTTGTCATCGAGGAATAATCCATGTCCATAATGTAAGACGCTTTTGCAAGCTATCTGACATTATATGACGGAGGGAGCGACACCATTGTTTCAGCCTTTTAATGAAGCAATTCTGAAGCATATGCAAAGTGCGGGCACAACTGAATTTTCGGTGCACTTACTACCATTGTTGGAGAAATCGTTAACTGGTAGCTGCTCGGTTGGCTGACGAGTAGGAGATTAATAGGCTAATCGGCAAGTTAATCGGACATTTAAACAATTAATCGAACGATTTATCAGTTAATCGGCTACTCGGTGACCCTATGAGTAGGGATTAATCGGCAAGTTAACTGGTTAATCGAACGAATTCTTGAACAGGGCTTACTACTAGTTAATCATCTGTCATGTACAGTTTGAGATCAATCGATGCAAATATCGTGAACATGGGCGTCTTAATAATTTACTAGGCTGGAGGAGAAAAGCATAAGGCATACATAAGCTACAAGGATGTCGGCAACGTATATGTAATCTGGAAAGGAAGAAAAAAGGGGATTTAGCAATGTGGAGCCCTAGATCGGGATTGCAATCTAGATCGGCACGAGTCCATAATTTTTTCCCAACGGCGATTAGGAACGCCCCAAGTCCCCAACCTTGCCTTCCAATAAACCAGTTCATCAAGTAGCAGATCGCAATATACCTTCGGATCTCGGGAGGGCGTAGTGGCCTCCGGAGGGGAGCCTTGGGGCGGAACAGGATTGCCGGACGGAGAGTGCAGATTAGGAAGGAGGAGACGCGCCGTAAGCCTGGGTCACCGCCGCGGAAATCATCGCAGGAGCTTGGGTGCGGCCGTAACCCCTGGTGGCTCTACGGACTAGCACCTGTTGCTCGGGGGAGAAACATAAGGAGCTCAGAGATTAATATCTGGACCGCAATTTCACATCCAACGGACCAGGTGACTTTGGGTATTTTCTACATCTCATTTTTGTTACTATTATATCCTTGCCCACATTTTTCTTATTTGCAAGTTCTTGTCCTAGTTTTTTTTTTGCAAAAAGGACCTCGATCTTTTATAAAGGTTCACTAGAAATACAAAGCACCCTAAACGTAAAATTAGTTACATCGATGTCCCGAGCGAAAACTATCGACGCCAATGCTTCCTTGTCGGAGCCGTCCTAACCTTGCCGATGACACATAAGAGCCCACGTGTATATTCATATACATGACAGTATAGTTCCCTGATCATTAGGAGAACACTAAAAAAGGAAAAGAGAAGAGAAACAGGCTCCTACGGATCATCTATGACTAATGCATCGACAATTTTGCATTATTTACTAAGGTATTCTACTAACGATTCCAGTGAATTGGTAAGGATTTTGGAGACATAATGATACGTAATTTAAAGAGAGCAAAAGGTTGAATCAACTAGTGCTAAGCGATTCTGAATTAATGTTTCGGCATCACATGTTTTTCTTACAACACGTGCATCAATGTCTTAAGCAAGGATTACAAATGCCTTAGTCTTGACTTCAAATATAAACGACTTTATCAAGCAGCAAATCACAAGATATCTATCGATCTCGACGCAGGATGTTCTGGCAACGTTGGTAGCACCTTGGAGCAGGGAGCACGATTGAGGAGCCATGCAGACACATGCTTGCCGAGGGAGAGGAAGAAGGTGTTGGAAATATGCCCTAGAGACAATAAATAAAGTGTTTATTATTATATTTTCTTGTTCATGATAATTTTTTATTGTCCATGCTATAATTGTATTGATTGGAAACAAATTACATGTGTGGATAAATATACAACATTTTGTCCCTAGTATGCCTATAGTGAACTAGCTCGTTGATCAAAGATGGTCAAGGTTTTCTAGCCATTGACATGTGATGTCATTTGATAACGGGATCACATCATTAGGAGAATGATATGATGGACAAGACCGAAACTAAAAACATAGCATATGACCGTGTCAGTTTATTGCTACTGTTTTCTGCATGTCAAGTATATGTCCTATGATCATGAGATCATGCAACTCAGGGACACCGAAGGAGTGCCTTGTGTGTATCAAACGTCGTAACGTAACTGGGTGACTATAAAGATGCTCTACAGGTATCTCCGAGGGTGTCTGTTGGGTTGGCATGGATCAAGACTGGGATGTTGGAAATATGCCCTAGAGGCAATAATAAATTAGTTATTATCATATTTCCTTGTTCATGATAATCGTTTATTATCCATGCTATAATTGTGTTGATCGGAAACTTAGATACATGTGTGGATACATGTACAAAACCATGTCCCTAGTATGCCTCTAATAGACTAGCTCGTTGATCAAAGATGGCTATGGTTTTCTAGTCATGGACATAATATGTCATTTGGTAACGGGATCACATCATTAGGAGAATGATATGATGGACAAGACCCAAACTACAAACGTAGCATATGATCGTGTCAGTTTATTACTACTGTTTTCTGCATATCAAGTATATGTTCCTATGACCATGAGATCATGCAACTCACTGACACCGGAGGAGTACCTTATGTGTATCAAACATCGCAACATAACTAGGTGACTATAAAGATGCTCTACAGGTATCTCTAAGGGTGTCTGTTGGGTTGGCATGGATCAAGAATGTGATTTGTTACTCCGTGTGACGGAGAGGTATCTCAGGGCCCACTCGGTAATACAACATCACAATAAGCCTTGGAAGCAATGTGACTAAGTGTTAGTCATGGGATCTTGTATCACGGAACAAGGAAGGAGACTTGTCGGTAACGAGGTTGAACTAGGTATGGAGATACCAACGATCGAATCTCGGGCAAGTAACATACCGAAGAACAAAGGGAACATCATACGAGATTAACTGAATCCTTGACATAGAGGTTCGACCGATAAAGATCTTCGTAGAATATGTAGGAACCAATATGGGCATCCAGGTCCTGCTATTGGTTATTGACCGAAGAGGTGTCTCCGTCATGTCTACATAGTTCTTGAACCCGCAGGGTCTGCACACTTAAGGTTTGGTGACATTTCGGTAGTATAGAGTTATGTATGGTGGTGACCGAAGGTTGTTCGGAGTCCCGGATGAGATCCCGGACGTCATGAGGAGCTTCGGAATGGTCCGGAGGTAAATATTGATGTATAGGAAGTCCTATTTTGGTCGCCGGAAAAGTTTTGGGCTCATCGGTAGTATATCGGGAGTGCCGGTAGTGTACCGGGAGACCATCGGGAGGGGTATTTCGACCCAAGAGGCTACATGGGTTGTGAGAGGATGAATACCAGCCCTTAGTGGGATGGAGGAAGTCCCACAAAGGGCCCATACTGCTGGGAAGAAAAAGCCCAAAAGGAAAAAGGTGGAAAAAAGGCAAAAAGGGCTAAATTAGGAAGGTGTCCTAATCCTACTAGGAGTGGAGGAGGAGGACTCCTCCCTCCTGGTTTGGCCGACCCAAGGGCTGGCTCCTTGGGATCCAAGCCTCCTCCTCCTCTCCTCCTATATATACTAGAGGGTTTTAGGGTTTTAGCAGAAGATTTTGAGCCAGGTGCTACCCGTTCCTCTAGTGCATAGTTTCTCCTCTAGATCGGTTTTCTGCAGTGCTTAGGCGAAGCCCCGCCAGAATTACTCCACCACCATTGCCGCGGCGCCGTCACGCTGCCGGAGAACTCTTCTACCCCTCCGCTCCTTCTTGCTGGATCAATAAGGCGGAGATCGTCATCGAGCTGTACGTGTGCTGAACGCGGAGGTGCCGTTCGTTCGGCGCTAGATCGGAAGGACCATGATCAAGATCACGAGATGGATCGTGATGAGTTCGTGGGACGGATCGTGATCAGTTTGCGGGACGGATCGTGATGAGATCGCAGGACGCTCGGCGATTTAGATCGCGAAGACGTTCGACCACACCAACCGCGTTTCTTAACGCTTCCCGCTTAGCGATCTACAAGGGTATGTAGATACACTCCCCCTCTCATAGATGCTTATCACCATGGATAGATCTTGCGTGTGCGTAGATTTTTTTTGTTTCCCATGCAATGTTTCCCAACAGTGGTATCAGAGCTAGGTCTATGTGTAGATGAGATCTCGAGTAGAACACAAAGAGTTTGTGGGCGTTGATGCTTAGATTGCTTCCTCCCTTGGTCGTATTTTGGTTCAGGAGTATTGTGGGATGAAGCGGCCCGGACCAACCTTACTCGTACGCTTACGAGAGACCGATTCCATCGATTGACGTGTAGCCTCGTTGCACAAAGATGGCTATCGGGTGCCTGTTTCTCCTACTTTAGTTGGATCGGATTCGACAAAGGCGGTCCTTGAGAAGGTTGAAAAGCAACTTATGTATCACTATTACGGTTTTTGAGTAGGTGAGAATTTTTCTTGCTATATACCCGTAGCAGCCACGTAAAACATGCAACAACAATTAGAGGACGCTAACTTGTTTTTGCAGGGTATGTTGTGATGTGATATGACCAATTACATGATGAGATATATGTGATGTATGAGATGATCATGTATTGTATAGAATATCACGACTTGCATGTCGATGAGTACAACAACCGGCAGGAGCCATAGGGTTGTCTTTAATTATTGTATGACCTGCGTGTCAATCATTAAGCGCTATGTAATGCTTTACTTTATCGCTAAATGACAGCAATAGTAGTAGAAGCATGGTGGGCGCGACAACCCCGATGGCGACACGTTGATGGAGATCAAGATGATGGAGATCATGGTGTCATGCCGGTGACGATGAAGATCATGCCGGTGCTTTCAAGATGCATATCAAAAGCACAACTTCATGGCCATATCATGTCACTTATGATTTGCATGTGATGTTAATCATTTTTATGCACCTTGTTTTGCTTAGGGCGACGGTAGCATTATAAGGTGATCCCTCACTTAATTTCAAGATATATTGTGTTCTCCCCGAGTGTGCAGTGTCGAGACACCACGTGATGATCGGGTGTGATAGACTCTACGTTCACATACAACGGGTGCAAGCCAGTGTTGCACATGCAGAACACTCGGGTTAAACTTGACGAGCTAGCATGTACAGACATGGCCTCGGAACACAAGACACCGAAAGGTCAAACATGAGTCATATAGTAGATATGATCAACATGATGATGTTCACCATTGAAACCACCTCAACTCACGTGATGATTGGACTTGAGTTGGTGAATTTGGATCATGTGTCACTTGAATGACCGGAGCAATGTCAATTTGAGTGGGAGTTCTTCAGTAATATGATTAATTGAACTCATTATCATGAACATACTAAGTAGTGTCTTTGCAAATTATGTTGTAGATTACTTGCTCGTGCTGTAGCTCCCTTGAATTTTTATATGTTCCTAGAGAAATAGATTTGAAAGATGATGGTAGCAATATTGCGGACTGGGTCCATGATTTTAGGATTTTCCTCATTATTGCACAGAAGGCTTATGTCCTTAAATGCACCGCTCGGTGCGCCAACCCCTCTAGCGTCGTTTGTAGATGTTGTGAACATCGGACAGGCACGTTCTGATGACTACTTGATAGTTTAGTACGTCATGCATTACGACTTAGAATTGAGGCTCTGAAACGTTTTGAACGTCACGGAACATATGAGATGTTCTAAGAGCTGAAATTAGGATCTCAGGCTCATGCTCGTGTTGTGAGATATGAGATCTCCAACAAGATTCTTTGCCTGCAAGATGAAGGAGAATAGCTCAGTTGAGCATGTGCTCAGATTATCTGGGTGCTACAATCGCTTGAATCGAGTGGGAGTTGATCTTCCAGATAAGATAGTGATTGATATAGTTCTCCAAGTCAATTTCACTAAGCTACTAGAACTTGGTGATGAACTATAAAATGCCAGGGATAAAAATAATGATCCCTGAGCTGTTCGCGGTGTTTGACACCGCGAAGGTAGAAATCAAGAAGGAGCGTCAAGTGTTGATGGTTAGTAAAAACCACTAGTTTCGAGAAGGGCAAGGGCAAGGAGGGAAACTTCATGGATAGCAAGTCAGTTGCTGGTCCAGTGAAGCAACCCAAAGTTGAACCAAACCCGAGACTAAGTGCTTCTATTATGAGGAGAGTGGTCGCTAAAGCGGAACAACCCTAGATACTTGGTAGATAAGAAGGTTGGCAATGTCAACAGAAGTATATTTGATATACGTGTTATTCATGTGTACCTTGCCAGTACTCCTAGTAGCACCTGGGTATTGGATACCGGTTCGGTTGCTAAATATTAGTAACTCCTAATAAAAGCTACGAATGAACGGGAACTAGCTAAGGGTGAGGTGACGATGTGTGTTGGAAATGTTTCCAAGGTTGATGTGACCAACATCGCATGCTCTCTCTACCTTCGGGATTAGTGACGAAACTAAATAAATGTTATTTGGTGTTTTGCATTGAGCATGAACGTGATTAGATCGTGTTTATTGCAACACAATTATTCATTTAAGTTAAGAATAATGATTATTCTGTTTACATGAATAATACCTTCAATGGTCATGCACCCAAAGAGAATGGTTTGTTGAATCTTGATCGTAGTAATACACATGTTCATAACATTGATGCCAAAAGATACAAAGTTAACAATGATAGTACCACATACTTGTGGCACTGCCGCTAAATGTCATATTGGTATAAAGCGCATGAAGAAACTCCATGCTGATGGATCTTTGGACTCATTCGATTTCGAATCGGTTGAGACATGCGAACCATGCCTGTTGGGCAAGATGACTAAGGACCCTATTTTCCGGATTGATGGAGCGGGCAAGTGGTTTATTGGAAATGATACATGTTGATGTATGCAATCCAATGAGTCTTGTAGCGTGCGGTGGATATCGTTATTTTCTTACCTTCACTGATGATTTGAGTAGATATAGTGTATATTTACTTAATAAAACACAAGTCTAAATCGTTTGAAAGGTTCAAACAAATTCAGAGTGAAGTTAAAATCATCGTGACAAGAAGAAATGTCTGCGATATGATCGTGGAGGTGAATATCTGAGTTACGACTTTGGCATACAACTTTAGACAATGTGAAACTTGTTTCACAACACACGCCACCTGGAACACCATAGCGTGATGGTGTGTCCGAACGTCATAGTCGTGCTCTATTGGATATGGTGCGTGCTATGATGTCTCTTATCGTTTTGCTACTATAATTTTGGGGTTATGCATTAGAGACAACTGCATTCACTTTAAATAGGGCACCATCTAAATCCGTTGAGATGACACCGTGTGAATTATGGTTTGATAGAAACTTAAGCTGTCATTTCTTAATGTTTGGGGCTGCGATGCTTGTGTGGAAAAATGTTTTCACCTAATGAGCTCGAACCCAAAGCGAACAAATGCATCTTCATAGATTACCCTAAGAGCAGTTGGGTGAACCTTCTATCTGAGATCCAAGCATAAAGTGTTTGTTGCTAAAACTGGGTCCTTTCTCGAGGAAAAGTTTCTCTCGAAAGAATTGAGTGGGAGGAAGATAGAACTTGATGAGGTTGTTGAACCTTTGTTTCAACCAGAGAGTAGCGCAGTGCAGAAAGATGTTTCTGTAAAACCTACGTCAGTTGAAGAGGAAGTAAATGATGATGATCATGAAGCTTCAGATCAAGTTACTATCGAACCTCGTAGGTCGACAAGGATGTGTACTGCTCCTGAGCGGTATGACAACCCTGTCTTGGAGGTCATGTTGTTGGACAACGATGAACCTACGAGCTATGGAGAAGAGATGATGGGCCCGGATTCCGACAAATGGTTAGAGGCCATAAAATCCAAGAAAGGATCCATGTATGAAAACCAAGTATAGACTTTGGTGGACTTGCTCGTTGGACGGCATGTCGTCGAGTACAAATGGACCTATGAGATGATGACAGATGCTGATGGTAAATGTCACCATTTATAGAGCTTGACTTGTCGCAAAGAAGTTTCCGACAAGTTCAAGGAGTTGACTGCGATGAGACTTTCTCACTCGTAGCGATGCTAAAGTCTGTTGGAATTATGTTAGCAGTTGCTGCATTTTTCAATTATGAAATCTAGCAGATGGATGTCAAAACATCGTTTCCTTCCTTAAGGAAAGGTTGTATGAGATACAACCAGAAGGTTTTGTCAGTCCTAAGGATGCTAAAAGGTAAGCAAGCTTCAGTGATCCTTCTATGGACCGAAGCAAGCATCTCGGAGTTGGAATATACACTTTGATGAGGTGATCAAATTTTTGTAGTTTATACAAAGTTTACGAGAAACTTGTATTTACAATAAAGTGAGTGGGAGCACTATAGAATTTTTGATAAGTATATGTGGATGACATATTGTTGATCGGAAATAATGTAGAATTTCTGGAAAGCATAAATGGTTGTTTGAAAAGTGATTTTCAAAGGAAGACCTCGATAAAGCTACCTAATGGTTGAGCATGAAGATCTATAGAGATAGATCAAGATGTTTGATGAGACTTTCAATGAGTACATACCTTGACAAGATTTTGAAAGAGTTCAAAATGGATCAGTCAGAGAAAGAGTTGTCGCCTGAATTGTAAGGTGTGAAGTTGAGTGACACTCAAAGCTCGACCACGGCAGAAGAAAGAGAAAGGATGAACGTCGTCCCCTATGCCTTAGCCATATGCTCTGTATAGTATGCCATGCTGTGTACCACACCTATATGTGACTTGCCATGAGTCCATCAAGGGGTACAAGAGTGATCTAGGAGTGGATCACTAGACAGCGGTCAAGATTATCCTTAGTAAGTAAAAGACTAAGGGGATGTTTCTCGATTATGAATGTGATAAAGAGTTCGTTGTAAAGAGTTACGTCGATGTAAGCTTTAACACCAATCCAGATGACTCGTAGTAGCAATCTGGATATGTATACTGGAGCAGCCATTTGGAATAGTACCAAGTGGAGTGTGGTAGCAGTGTTTATAGTTTGACATAGAGATTTGCAAAGTACAAACGGATCTGAATGTCATAGACCAGTTGACTATAAGACCTCTCTCACATGCAAAGCATGATCGAGCCCCAGAACTCATTGGGTGTTAGATTCATAACAATGCGAATCCCATGGTGATGTGAGCTAGATTATTGACTCTAGTGCAAGTGGGAGACTATTGGAAATATGCCCTAGAGGCAATAATAAATTAGTTATTATCATATTTCCTTGTTCATGATAATTGTTTATTATCCATGCTATAATTGTGTTGATCGGAAACTCAGATACATGTGTGGATACATGGACAACACCATGTCCCTAGTATGCCTCTAATAGACTAGCTCGTTGATCAAAGATGGCTATGGTTTCCTAGTCATGGACATGAGATGTCATTTGGTAACGGGATCACATCATTAGGAGAATGATGTGATGGAGAAGACCCAAACTACAAATGTAGCATATGATCGTGTTAGTTTATTGCTACTGTTTTCTGCATGTCAAGCATATGTTCCTATGACCATGAGATCATGCAACTCACTAACACCGGTGGAGTGCCTTGTGTGTATCAAACGTCGCAACGTAACTGGGTGACTATAAAGGTACTCTACAGGTATCTCCAAGGATGTCTGTTGGGTTGGCATGGATCAAGACTGGGATTTGTTACTCCGTGTGACGGAGAGGTATCTCAGGGCCCACTCAGTAATACAACATCACAACAAGCCTTGCAAGAAATATGACTAAGTTTTAGTCACGGGATATTGTATCACATAACGAGTAAAGAGACTTGCCAGTAACGAGGTTGAACTAGGTATGGAGATACCAACGGTCGAATCTCGGGCAAGTAACATACCCAAGAACAAAGGGAACATCATACGGGATTAATTGAGTCCTTGACATAGAGGTTCGACCGATAAAGATCTTTGTAGAATATGTAGGAACCAATATGGGCATCGAGGTCCCGCTATTGGTTATTGACCGAAGAGGTGTCTCGGTCATGTCTACATAGTTCTCGAACCCGCAGGGTCTGTACACTTAAGGTTTGGTGACGTTTCGGTAGTATAGAGTTATGTATGGTGGTGACCGAAGGTTGTTCAAAGTCCCGGATGAGATCCCGTATGTCACGAGGAGCTCCGGAATGTTCCGGAGGTAAATATTGATATATAGGTAGTCCAATTTTGGTCGCCGAAAAAGTTTTGGGCTCATCGGTAGTATATCGGGAGTGCCGGTAGTGTACCGGGAGACCATCGGGAGGGGTATTTCGATCCAAGAGGCTACATGGGCTGTGGGAGGATGAATACCAGCCCTTAGTGGGCTGGAGGAAGTCCCACAAAGGGCCCATATGGCTGGAAAGAAAGAGCCCAGAATGAAAAAGGTGGGAAAAGGCAAAAAGGGCTAAATTAGGAAGGAGTCCTAATCCTACTAGGAGTGGAGGAGGAGGACTCGTCCCTCCTGGTTCGGCTGACCCAAGGGCTGGATCCTTGGGAGCCAAGCCTCCTCCTCCTCTCCTCCTATATATACTAGAGGGTTTTAGGGTTTTGGCACAAGATTTTGGGCCACGTGCTACCCGTTCCTCTAGTGCATAGTTTCTCCTCTAGATCGGTTTTCTGCAGTGCTTAGGCGAAGCCCTAACAGAATTACTCCACCACCATTGCCATGGCGCCGTCACGCTGCCGGATAACTCTTCTACCTCTCCGCTCCCTCTTGCTGGATCAAGAAGGCGGAGATCGTCATCGAGCTGTACGTGTGCTGAACGCGGAGGTGCCGTTCATTCGATGCTAGATCGGAAGGACCGTGATCAAGATCACGAGACGGATCGTGATGAGATCACGGGAAGGATCATGATGAGTTTGCGGGACGGATCATGATCAGTTTGCGGGACGGATCGTGATGAGATCGCGGGACGCTTGGCGATTTGGATCGCGAAGACGTTCTACTACACCAACCGCGTTTCTTAACGCTTCTCGCTTAGCGATCTACAAGGGTATGTAGATACACTCTCCCTCTCATAGATGATCATCACCATGGATATATCTTGCATGCGCGTAGGAATTTTTTTGTTTCCCATGCAATGTTCCCCAACATGGGATTTGTTACTCCGTGTGACGGAGAGGTATTTCAGGGCCCACTCGGTAATACAACATCACAATAAGCCTTGCAAGCAATGTGACTAAGTGTTATTCACGGGATCTTGTATTACAGAACGAGTAAAGAGACTTGCCGGTAACAAGGTTGAACTAGGTATGAAGATACCGACAACCGAATCTCGGGCAAGTAACATACCGAAATACAAAGGGAACATCATACGAGATTAATTGAATCCTTGACATAGAGGTTCGACCGATAAATATCTTCCTAGAATATGTAGGAAGCAATATGGCATCCAGGTCCCGTTATTGGTTTTTGACCGTAGAGGTGTCTCGGTCATGTCTACATAGTTCTCGAACCCGCAGGGTCTGCACACTTAAGGTTCAGTGACGTTTCGGTAGTATAGAGTTATGTATGGTGGTGATCGAAGGTTGTTCGGAGTCCCGGATGTCATGAGGAGCTCCGGAATGGTCAATAGGTAAAGATTGATATATAGGAAGTCCTATTTTGGTCACCGGAAAAGTTTTGGGCCCGTCGGTAGTGTATCGGGAGACCATCGGGAGGGGTATTTCGACCCAGGAGGCTACATGGGCTGTGGAGGATGAATACCATCCCTTAGTGGGCTGATGGAAGTCCCACACAAGGCCCATGCGGCTGGGAGAGAAAAGGTGGAAACAGGCAAACAAGGCAAAAAGGGAAGGAGTCCTAGTCCTACTAGGATTGGAGGAGGATTCCTCCTCTCCTCCCACTTCGGCCGAAGCCTAGATGGCTTGTCCCTTGGGACAAGCCTCCTCCTCTCTTCCTCTTATATATACTAGAGGTTTTATGGTTTTTGGCACTAGTTTTTTCAGCCACGTGCTACCCTATTCTCTAGTGCATAGTCTCCTATAGATCGGTTTTCTGCAGTGCTTAGGTGAAGCCCTGTCGGAATAGCTCCACCACCATCGCTGTAGCGCCTTCATGCTGCCAGAGAACTCGTCTACCTCTCCGCTCCCTCTTACTGGATCAAGAAGGCGGAGATCATCATCAAGCTATACGTGTGCTGAACGCGGAGGTGCCGTCCGTTCGGTGCTTGATCGGGACGGATCGTGATTGGATCGCGGGACGCTCGGCGATTTAGATCGCGAAGACGTTCAGCTACACCAACCGCGTTTCTTAACGCTTCCCGCTTAGCGATCTACAAGGGTATGTAGATCCACTCTCCCTCTCGTAGATGCTCATCACCATGGATAGATCTTGCGTGTGCGTAGGAATTTTTTCCCCATGCAACGTTCCCCAACAGCGGCATCATGAGCTAGGTCTATGTGTAGATGAGATCTTGAGTAGAACAAAAAGAGTTTGTGGGTGTTGATGCTTATATTACTTCGTCCCTTGGCCATGTTTTGGTTCAACGGTATTGTGGGATGAAGCGGCCCGGACCAACCTTACTCGTATGCTTACGAGAGACCGGTTCCATCAACTGACGTGTAACCTCGTTGCACAAAGATGGCTGACGGGTGCCTGTTTCTCCTATTTTAGTTGGATTGGATTCGACAAAGGCGGTCCTTGAGAAGGTTGAAAAGCTACTTATGTATCACCGTTGTGGTTTATGCGTAGGTGAGAATTGTTCTTGCTAGATACCCGTAGCAGCCATGTTAAACATGTAACAACAATTAGACGACGTCTAACTTGTTTTTGCAGGGTATGTTGTGGTGTGATATGGCCAATTACATGATGTGATATATGTGATGTATGAGATGATCATGTGTTGTATAGAATATCATGACTTGCATGTCGATGAGTACGGCAACCGACATGAGCCATAGGGTTGTCTTTAATCATTGTATGACCCGCGTGTCAATCATTAAGCGCTATGTAATGCTTTACTTTATCGCTAAACGGTAGCAATAGTAGTAGAAGCATAATGGGCGCGACAACCCCGATGGCGACACGTTGATGGAGATCAAGATGATGGAGATCATGGTGTTGTGCCGGTGACGATGGAGATCATGTCGGTGCTTTCAAGATGGAGATCAGAAGCACAAGTTCATGGTCATATCATGTCACTTATGATTTGCATGTGATGTGAATCCTTTTATGCACCTTGTTTTGCTTAGGACGATGGTAGCATTATAAGGTGATCCCTCACTTATATTTCAAGATGAATTGTGTTCTCCCCGAGTGTGCACCGTTGCGAAAGTTCGTCGTCGAGACACCACGTGATGATCAGGTGTGATAGACTCTACGTTCACATACAACGGGTGCAAGCCAGTGTTGCACATGCAGAACACTCGGGTTAAACTTGACGAGCCTAGCATGTACAGACATGGCCTCAGAACACAAAAGACCGAAAGATCGAACATGATTCATATAGTAGATATGATCAACATGATGATGTTCACCATTGAAACCCCCTCAACTCACGTGATGATCGGACTTGAGTTGGTGAATTTGGATCATGTGACACTCAGATGACCTGAGGGATGTCAATTTGAGTGGGAGCTTTAGTAATTTGATTAACTAAACTCATTATCTTGAACAATAGTCTAAGTAACCTTTGCATATTTATGTTTTAGATCAATGGCTCGTGTAGTAGCACCCCTGAATTTTAATGCGTTCCTAGAGAAAGCTAAGTTGAAAGATGATGGAAGTAACTTTGTTGATCGGGCCCGTAATCTGAGGATTATCCTCATGGCTTCCCAGAAATCACATGTCCTTGATGCACCGCTTGGTGACCAACCAGAAGACATGTCATCCGAAGACGTTAAGAACGCTTGGGAGGCACGTTCTGGAGATTACTCAATAGTTCAGTGTGCAATATTGTATGGCTTAGGAACCGGGACTGCAAAGATGTTTTGAACATCATGGAGCATACGAGATGTTCCAATAGTTGAAGTTCATCTTTCAGAAGAATGCCCGGATCGAGAGGTATGAGACCTCCGATAAGTTCTATGCTTGCAAAATGAAGGAGAACGGGTCTATCAGTGAACATATACTCAGAATGTTTGGGTATTCGACTCGTCTAGCGGAGTTGGGAATTGCCCTTCCGCCAGAGGCGATCACTGACAGAGTTCTTCAATCACTGCCACCTAGTTACAAGAGCTTTGTGATGAACTATAACATGCACGGGATGAACAAGTCAGTCGCCGAGCTGTTTGCGATGCTAAAATTCGCCGAGTCTGAAATCCAGAAAGAACATCAAGTGTTGATGGGCAATAAAACCACTAGTTTCAAGAAGAATGGCAAGGGCAAGGGCAAGAAGGGTAAAACCAAGAAGGATGGCAAAGTAGTTGCTACTCCTGTAAAGAAGCCCAAGCATGGACCCAAGCCAGAAACTGAGTGCTTTCATTGCAAGGGAACTGGTCACTGGAAGTAGGACTGCCTCAAGTACCTGGCTGACAAGAAGGCGACCAACGACAAACAAGGTATATATGATATACATGTTATTGATGTGTACCTTACTAGCTCTCGTTGTAGTGCCTGGGTATTTGATACCGGTTCGGTTGCTCACATTTGCAACTCAAAACAGGAAGTACGGAATAGATGAAGGCTGGCGAAGGATGAAGTGACGATGCGCGTGGGAAATGGTTCCAAGGTTGATGTGATCGCCGTCGGCACGCTCTCTCTTCGATTACCATCGGGATTAGTGATGAACCTGAATAATTGTTATTTAGTGCCTGCGTTAAGCATGAACGTTATATCTGGATCTTGTTTATTGCGAGACGGTTACTCATTTAAATCAAAGAATAATGGTTGTTCTATTTATATGAGTAATATCTTTTATGGTCATGCACCCAATGTAAGGGGTTTATTCATATTGAATCTTGATAGTGATGACACACATGTTCATAACATTGATGCCAAAAGATGTAGAGTTGATAATGATAGTACCACTTTCTTGTGGCACTGTCATTTAGGTCATATTGGTGTAAAACGCATGAGGAAGCTCCATGCTGATGGACTTTGGAGTCACTTGATTTTGAATCACTTGACACATGTGAACCATGCCTCATGGGCAAGATGACTAAAACGCCATTCTCTGGAACAATGGAACGACCAAGTGACTTATTGGAAATCATACATACTGATGTGTGCGGTCCAATGAATGTTACAACACATGGTGGATATCATTATTTTCTCACTTTCACTAATGACTTAAGTAGATATGGGTATATTTACTTAATGAAACACAAGTCTGAAACGTTTGAAAAGTTCAAGCAATTTCAGAGTGAGGTTGAGAATCATCGTAACAAGAAGATTAAATCCTACGATCTGATCAAGGAGGTGAATATCTAAGTTATGAGTTTGGCAGTCACTTAAGACAGTGTGGAATTGTTTCAAAATTGACACCGCCTGGAACACCACAACGTAATGGTATCTCAGGGCCCACTAGGTAATACAACATCATAATAAGCCTTGCAAGCAATGTGACTAAGTGTTAGTCATGGGATCTTGTATTACAGAATGAGTAAAGAGACTTGCCGGTAATGAGGTTGAACTAGGTATGGAGATACCGACAATCGAATCTCGGGTAAGTAACATACCGAAGAACAAAGGGAACATCATACGAGATTAACTGAATCCTTGACATAGAGGTTCGACCGATAAAGATCTTTGTAGAATATATAGGAACCAATATGGGCATCTAGGTCCCGCTATTGGTTATTTACTGAGAGGTGTCTCGCTCATGTCTACATAGTTCTCGAACCCGCAGGGTCTGCACACTTAAGGTTCGGTGATGTTTCGGTAGTATATAGTTATGTATGGTGGTGACCGAAAGTTGTTCGGAATCTCGCATGAGATTCTGGATGTCATGAGGAGCTCAGGAATGGTCCGGAGGTAAAGATTGATATATAGGAAGTCCTGTTTTTGTCGCCGGAAAAGTTTCGGGCTCATCGGTAGTGTACCGGGAGTGCCGGTAGTGTATCGAGGGACCAGCGGGAGAGGTATTTCGACCCAAGAGGCTACATGGGCTGTGGGAGGAGGTAAACCAGACCCTGGTGGGCTGGCCGAAGCCTCCTCTAAGGTCCCATGCGGCTGGAGTAGTTTGAGAAGGAAAAAGTCCAAAGGTGGAGAGGTGGAAAGAGTTTCCAAGTGGAAAGGAGGAATCCTACTCCTAATAGGATTGGAGTAGGACTCCTCCAGCTCCAATTTCGACCAAACCTTGAGGGTTTGAGGCTGCCTCCTCCCCTCCCTCCCTCCTATATAAACTAGAGGATTTAGAGGAAAAAGCTAACCCTAATAGCCACGTGCTACCTCTCCTCTAGATCGCAGTTTCTCCTCTAGATAGGTTTTCAGCAGTGCTTAGGCAAAGCCTTGCTAGAATAGCTCCACCACCATCGTCGCAACGTCGTCGCACTGCCAGAGAACTCATCTACCTCTCCACTCCCTCTTGCTGGATCAAGAAGGTGGAGATCATCGTCGAGTTGTACATGTGCTGAACACGGAGGAGCCGTCCGTTCGGCGCTAGATCGGAAGGATCGTGATCAAGATCGAGAGATGGATCGTGAGGAGATCGCAGGACGGATCGTGATGAGTTTGCGGGATGGATCATGATTGGATCGCGAGAATGATCGTGATGAGGTCGCGGGATGCTCGGCGATTTGGAGCACGGAGCAACTTATGTATCACCGTTGTGGTTTATGTGTAGGTGAGAATTGTTCTTGCTAGATACCTGTAGCAGGCATGTTAAACATGCAACAACAATTAGACGACGTCTAACTTGTTTTTGCAGGGCATGTTGTGATGTGATATGGCCAATTACATGATGTGATATATGTGATGTATGAGATGATCATGTCTTGTATAGAATATCATGACTTGCATGTCGATGAGTACGGCAACCGGCAAGAGCCATAGGGTTGTTTTTAATTATTGTATGACCTGTGTGTCAATCATTAAGCGCTATGAAATGCTTTACTTTATCGCTAAATGGTAGCAATAGTAGTAGAAGCATAATGGGCGTGACAACCCCGATGGCGACACGTTGATGGAGATCAAGATGATGGAGAACATGGTGTCATGCCGGTGATGATGGAGATCATGCCGATGCTTTCAAGATGGAGATCAAAAGCACAAGTTCATGGCCATATCATGTCACTTATGATTTTATGTGATGTTAATCCTTTTATGCACCTTTTTTTGCTTAGGACAACGGTAGCATTATAAGGTGATCCCTCACTTAAATTTCAAGATGAATTGTGTTCTCCCCGAGTGTGCACCGTTGCGGAAGTTCGTCGTGTCGAGACACCACGTGATGATCAGGTGTGATAGACTCTACGTTCACATACAACAGGTGCAAGCCAGTGTTGCACATGCAGAACACTCGGGTTAAACTTGACGATCCTAGCATGTACAGACATGGCTTCGGAACACAAGAGACCGAAAGGTCGAACATGAGTCATATAGTAGATATGATCAACATGATGATGTTCACCATTGAAACCACCTCAACTCACGTGATGATCGGACTTGAGTTGGTGAATTTGGATTGTGTATCACTCGAATGACTAGAGGGATGTCAACTTGAGTGGGATTTCTTCAGTAATATGATTAATTGAACTCATTATCATGAACATAGTCAGTAGTGTCTTTGCAAATTATCTTACAGATTACTTGCTCGCGCTGTAGCTCCCTTGTATTTTTATATGTTCCTAGAGAAATAGAGTTGAAAGATGATGGTAGCAATATTGCGGTCTGGGTTCGTGATCTGAGGATTTTCCTCATTGCTGCACAGAAGGCTTATGTCCTTAATGCACCATTCGGTGCGCCAACCCCTCTTGCGGCGTTTGTAGATGTTGTGAACATCTGAAAGGCACGTTCTGATGACTACTTGATAGTTTAGTGTGTCATGCATTACGGCTGAGAATTGAGGCTCCGAAATGTTTTGAACGTCACGGAACATATGAGATGTTCTAAGAGCTGAAATTAGGATCTCAGGCTCGTGCTCGTGTTGCGAGATATGAGATCTCCAACTAGATTCTTTGCCTGCAAGATGAAAGAGAATAGCTCAATCGTTGATCGTGTGCTCAGATTGTGTGGGTGCTACAATCACTTGAATCGAGTGGGAGTTGATCTTCCAGATAAGATAGTGATTGATATAGTTCTCCAAGTCACTGTCACTAAGCTTCTAGAACTTGGTGATGAACTATAAAATGCCAAGGATAGAAATAATGACCCCTGAGCTGTTCGTGATGTTTGACACCGTGAAGGTAGAAATCAAGAAGGAGCGTCTAGTGTTGATGGTTAGTAAAACCACTAGCTTCGAGAAGGGCAAGGGAAAGGAGGGAAACTTCATGGATGGCAAGTCAGTTGCTGCTCTAGTGAAGCAAACCAAAGTTCAACCCAAACCCGAGACTAAGTGCTTTGATTAGGAGCAGAGCGGTCGCTGAACCGGAGCAACCCTAGATACTTGGTAGATAAGAATGCTGGTAACATTGACATAAGTATACTTGATATACGTGTTATTGATGTGTACCTTGCTAGTACTCCTAGTAGCACCTGGGTATTGGATACCGGTTCGGTTACTAAATGTTAGTAACTCGAAATAAAAGCTACGAAATAAATGGAGAACTAGCTAAGGGTGAGGTGACGACGTGTGTTGGAAATGTTTCCAAAGGTTGATGTGATCAACATCGCACGTTCTCTCTACCTTTGGGATTAGTGACGAACCTAAATAAATGTTATTTGGTGTTTTGCGTTGAGCATGAACGTGATTAGATCGTGTTTATTGCAACACGGTTATTCATTGAAGTTAGAGAATAATGGTTATTCTGTTTACATGAATAATACCTTCAATGGTCATGCACCCATTGAGAATGGTTTGTTGAATCTTGATCGTAGTAATACACATGTTCATAACATTGATGCAAAAATATACAAAGTTACTAATGATAGTACCACATACTTGTGGCACTGCCACTAAATGTCATATTAATATAAATCGCATGAATAAACTGTTGGGGAATGTTGCATGGGAAACAAAAAATTTCCTACGCATACGCAAGATCTATCCATGGTGATGAGCATGTACGAGAGGGAAAGTGGATCTACATACCCTTGTAGATCGCTAAGCGGGAAGCGTTAAGAAACGCGGTTGGTGTAGTCGAACGTCTTCGCGATCCAAATCGCCGAACGTCCCGCGATCTCATCACGATCCGTCCTGCGATCCAATCGAGATCCATCCCGCAAACTCATCACGATCCGTCCCGCGATCTCATCACGATCCGTCTCGCGATCTTTATCACGGTCCTTCCTTTCTAGTGTCGAATGGACAACACCTCCACGTTCAGCACACGTACAACTTGATGACGATCTCCACCTTCTTGATCCAGAAAGAGGGAGCAGAGAGGTAGAAGAGTTCTCCGGCAGCGTGACGGTGCTCCGGCGATGGTGGTGCAGCTATTCCGACAGGGCTTCGCCTAAGCACTGCAGAAATCCGATCTAGAGGTGAAACTATGCACTAGAGGAACCGATAGCACGTGGCTGAAAATCTTGTGCCAAAACCCTAAAACCCTCTAGTATATATAGGAGGAGAGGAGGAGGAGGCTTGGATCCCAAGGAGCCATCCCTTGGGTCGGCCGAACCAGGAGGGAGGAGTCCTCCTCCTCCACTCCTAGTAGGATTAGGACTCCTTCCTAATTTAGCCCTTTTTGCCTTTTTCCACCTTTTTTCCTTTTGGGATTTTCACCCAGCTGCATGGGCCCTTTTTGGGACTTACTCCAACACACTAAGGGTTGGTATTCATCCTTTGCATGTGAGAGAGGTCTTATAGTCAACGGGTCTACGACATTCAGATCTGTGTGTACTTTGCAAATCTCTATGTCAAACCGTAAACACTGCTACCACACTCCACTTGGTACCATTCCAAATGGATGCTCCACTATACGTTTCCAGATTGCTACAACGAGTCATCCGGATTGGTGTTAAAGCTTGCATCAACGTAACTCTTTACGACGAACTCTTTATCACCTCCATAATCGAGAAACATCCCCTTAGTCTTTTAGTTACTAAGGCTAATCTTGACCGCTGTCCAGTGATCCACTCTTGTACCCCTTGATGGACTCATGGCAAGGCACACACAGGTGCGGTACACAGCCTGGCATACTATACAGAGCCTATGGCTAAGGCATAGGGGACAACATTCGTCCTTTCTCTTTCTTCTGTCGTGGTCGAGCTTTGAGTCTCACTCAACTTCACACCTTACAAACCAGGCGAGAACTCTTTCTCTGACTGATCCATTTTGAACTCTTTCAAAACCTTGTCAAGGTATGTACTCATTGAAAGTCTCATAAAGCATCTTGATCTATCTCTATAGATCTTGATGCTCAACAATTAGGTAGCTTTATCCAGGTCTTCCTGTGAAAAACTCTTTTCAAACAACCATTTATGCTTTCTAGAAATTCTACATCATTTCCGATCAACAATATGTCAACCACATATGCTTACGAGAAACTCTATAGTGCTCCCACTCACTTTATTGCAAATACAAGTTTCTCATAAACTTCGTATAGACTCTAAAACTTTGATCACCTCATCAAAGTGTATATTCCAACTCCGAGATGCTTGCTTCAGTTCATAGAAGGATCACTGAAGCTTGCACACCTTTTAGCATCCTTAGGACTGACAAAACCTTCTGGTTGTATCTCATACAACCTTTCCTTAAGGAAGGAAATTATGTTTTGACATCCATCTGCCAGATTTCATAATTGAAAAATGCAGCAACTGCTAACATAATTCCAACAGACTTTAGCATCACTACGAGTGAGAAAGTCTCATCGTAGTCAACTCCTTGAACTTGCCGGCAACTTCTTTGCGACAAGTCGAGCTTTATAAATGGTGACATTCACCATCAGCGTCTCTCTTCATTTTAAAGATCCATTTGTACTCAACGACCTGCCATCCAATGAGCAAGTCCACCAAAGTTTATACTTGGTTTTCATACATGGATCCTTTCTCGAACTTCATGGCCTCTAACCATTTGTCGGAATCCGGGCCCATCATCACTTCTCCATAGCTCGTAGGTTCATCGTTGTCCAACAACATGACCTCCAAGATAGGGTTGTTGTACCGCTCAGGAGCAGTACACATCCTTGTCGACCTACGAGGTTCGATAGTAACTTGATCCGAAGCTTCATGATCATCATTATTAACCTCTTCAACTAACGTAGGCTTCATAGAAACATCTTCCTGCGCTGCTCTACTCTCTGGTTGAAACAAATGTTCAACAACCTCATCAAGTTCTATCTTCCTCCCATTCAATTCTTTCAAGAGAAACTCTTTCTCGAGAAAGGACCCAATTTTAGTAACAAACACTTTATGCTTGGATCTAAGATAGAAGGGTTACCCAACTGTTCTTAGGATATTCTATGAAGATGCATTTGTCTGCTTTGGGTTCGAGCTCATTAGGTGAAAACGTTTTTCACATAAGTGTTGCAGCCCCAAACATTAAGAAATGACAACTTAGGTTTCTATCAAACCATATGGTGTCATCTCAACGGATTTAGATGGTGCCCTATTTAAAGTGAATGTAGTTGTCTCTAATGCATAACCCCAAAATTATAGTAGCAAAACAATAAGAGACATAATAGCACGCACCATATCCAATAGAGCACAACTATGATGTTCGGACACACCATCACACTATGGTGTTCCAGGTGGCGTGAGTTGTGAAACAACTTTCACATTGTCTAAAGTTGTATGCCAAACTCATAACTCAGATATTCACCTCCGCGATCATATCGCAGACATTTTTATCTTCTTGTCACAATGATCTTTAAACTTCACTCTGAATTTGCTTGAACCTTTCAAACGACCCAGACTTGTGTTTCATTAAGTAAACATACACTATATCTACTCAAATCATCAATGAAGTTAAGAAAATAACGATATCCACCGCATGCTACAAGACTCATTGGATTGCATACATCAACATGTATCATTTCCAATAAATCACTTGCCCGCTCCATCAAACCAGGAAATGGGGTCCTTAGTCATCTTGACCAAGAGGCATGGTTCGCATGTCTCAACCGATTCAAAATCGAATGAGTCCAAAGATCCATCTGCATGGAGTTTCTTCATGCGTTTTATACCAATATGACATTTAGCGGCAGTGCCAGAAGTATGTGGTACTATCATTATTAACTTTGTATCTTTTGGCATCAATGTTATGAACATGTGTATTACTACGATCAAGATGCAACAAACCATTCTCACTGGGTGCATGACCACTGAAGGTATTATGCATGTAAACAAAATAACCATTATTTTCTAACTTAAATGAATGACCGTGTTGCAATAAACACGATCCAATCACGTTCATGCTCAACGCAAGACACCAAATAACATTTATTTAGGTTCGTCACTAATCCCGAAGGTAGAGAGAGCGTGCGATGTTTACCACATCAACCTTGGAAACATTTCCAACACACATTGTCACCTCACCCTTAGCTAGTTCTCCATTCATTCCGTAGCTTTTATTTCGAGTTACTAACATTTAGCAACTGAACCGGTATCCAATACCCAGGTGCTACTAGGAGTACTAACAAGGTACACATCAATAACACGTATATCAAATATACTTCTGTTGACGTTGCCAGCCTTCTTATCTACCAAGTATCTAGTGTTGTTCCGCTTCAGCGACCGCTCTCCTCATAATCGAAGCACTTAGTCTTGGGTTTGGGTTCAACTTTGGGTTGCTTCACTAGAGCAGCAACTGACTTGCCATCCATGAAGTTTCCCTCCTTGCCCTTTCCTTTCTCGAAACTAGTGGTTTTTACTAACCATCAACACTTGACGCTCCTTCTTGATTTCTACCTTCACGGTGTCAAACATCGCGAATAGCTCAGGGAACATTATTTCTATCCCTGTCATTTTATAGTTCATCACCAAGTTCTAGTAGCTTAGTGATAGTGACTTGGAGAACTATATCAATCACTATCTTATCTGGAAGATCAACTCTCACTCGATTCAAGCGATTGTAACCCAGACAATCTGAGCACATGCTCAACGATTGAGCTATTCTCTTTTATCTTGCAGGCAAAGAATCTTGTTGGCTATCTCATATCTCGCAACACGGGCACGAGCCTAAGATCCTAATTTCAGCTCTTAGAACATCTCATATGTTCCATGACGTTCAAAACGTTTTGGAGCCTCAATTCTAAGCCGTATTGCATGACGCACTAAACTATCAAGTAGTCATGAGAATGTGCCTATCAGATGTTCACAACATCTACAAACGACGCTAGAGGGGTTGGCACACCGAGCGGTGCATTTAAGGACATAAGCCTTCTGTGCATCAATGAGGACAATCCTCAGATCACGGACCCAGTCTGCAATATTGCTACCATCATCTTTCAAATCTATTTCTCTAGGCACATATAAAAATTCAAGGGAGCTACAACGCGAGCAAGTAATCTACAACATAATTTGCAAAGACACTACTGACTATGGTCATGATAATGAGTTCAATTAATTATATTACTGAAGAACTCCAACTCAAATTGACATCCCTCCGGTCATTCGAGTGACACATGATCCAAATTCACCAACTCAAGTCCGATCATCATGTGAGTTGAGGTGGTTTCAATGGTGAACATCATCATGTTGATCATATCTACTATATGACTCATGTTCGACCTTTCGGTCTCTTGTGTTCTGAGGCCATGTCTGTACATGCTAGGCTCATCAAGTTTAACCCGAGTGTTCTGCATGTGCAGCACTGGCTTGCACCCGTTGTATGTGAACGTAGAGTCTATCACACCCGATCATCACGTGGTGTCTCGACACGACGAACTTTCGCAATGGTGCACACTCGGGGAGAACACAATTTATCTTGAAATTAAGTGAGGAATCACCTTATAATGCTACCGTCGTCCTCAGAAAAACAAGGTTAATAAAAGGATTAACATCACATGCAAATCATAAGTGACATGATATGGCCATGAAGTTGTGCTTTTGATCTCCATCATGAAAGCACCGACATGATCTCCATCGTCACCGGCATGACACCATGATCTCCATCATCTTGATCTCCATCAACGTGTCGCCATCGGGGTTGTCGCACCCACCATGCTTCTACTACTATTGCTACCGTTTAGCTATAAAGTAAAGCATTACATAGCGCTTAATGATTGATACGCAGGTCATATAATAATTAAAGACAACCCTATGGCTCCTGCCGGTTGCCGTACTCATCGACATGCAAGTTGTGATATTCTATACAAAACATGATCATCTCGTACATCACATATATCTCATCATGTAATTGGCCATATCACATCACAACATACCCTGCAAAAACAAGTTAGACGTCCTCTAATTGTTGTTGCAAGTTTTACGTGGCTGCTACGGGTATCTAGCATGAACAATTCTCTACTACGCAAAAACCACAAAGGTGATACATAAGTTACTTTTCAACCTTCTCAAGGACTGCCTTTGTCGAATCCGATCCAACTAAAGTAGGAGAAACAGACACCCGCCAGCCATCTTTATGCAATGAGGTTACACGTCAGTCGATGGAACAGGTCTCTCATAAGCGTACGAGTAAGGTTGGTCCGGGCCGCTTCATCCCACAATACCGCTGAACCAAAACACGACCAAGGAAGGAAGAAATCTAAGCATCAACGCCCACAAACTCTTTGTGTTCTACTCGACACATAGACCTAGCTCATGATGCCACTGTTGGGGAATGTTGCATGGGAAAAAAAAATCCTACACACACGCAAGATCTATCCATGGTGATGAGCATCTACGAGAGGGAGAGTGGATCTACATACCCTTGTAGATCGCTAAGCGGGAAGCGTTAAGAAACGCGGTTGGTGTAGTCGAACGTCTTCGCGATCCAAATCGCCGAACGTCCCGCGATCTCATCACGATCTGTCCCGCGATCCAATCACGATCCGTCCCGTGAACCCATCACGATCCGTCCCGCGATCTCATCATGATCCGTCTCGCGATCTTGATCACGGTCCTTCCGATCTAGCGCCGAACGGACGGCACCTACGCGTTCAGCACACGTACAACTTGATGACGATCTTGTTGGGGAACATTGCATGGGAAACAAAAATTTTCCTACACACACTAAGATCTATCCATGGTGATGAGCATCTACGAGAGGGAGAGTGGATCTACATACCCTTGTAGATCGCTAAGCGGGAAGCGTTAAGAAATGTGGTTGGTGTAGTCGAACGTCTTCACGATCCAAATCGCCGTGCATCCCACGATCCAATCACGATCCGTCCGACGATCTAATCACGATCCGTCCCGCGATCCAATCACGATCCGTCCCACGAACTTGATCACGGTCCTTCCGATCTAGCACCGAACGGACGGCACCTCCGCGTTCAGCACACGTACAGCTTGATGACGATCTCCACCGTCTTGATCCAGAAAGAAGGAGTGAAGGGTATGAAGAGTTCTTCGGCATCCTAACGGCGCTCCGGCGATGGTGGTGGAGCAATTCCGGCAGGGCTTCGCCTAAGCACTGGAGAAAACCGATCTAGAGAAGAAACTATGCACTAGAGGAGCGAGTAGCACGTGGCTGAAAATTCTGTGCCAAAAAACTAAAATCCTCTAGTACATATAGGAGGAGAGGAGGAGGAGTCTTGTCTGCCAAAAAGCCAGCCCTTGGGTCGACCAAAGTGGGGAGGAGAGGAGGACTCCTCTTCCAATCCTAGTAGGACTAGGATTCCTCCTTTTTTTGGCCTTTTTCCACCTTTTTCCCTTTGGGCCTTTTCTCCCAGCCGCATGGGCCTTGTGTGGGACTTCCAACAGCCCACACAAGGCTGGTATTTACTCTCCCACAGCCCATGAAGCCTCTTGGGTCGAAATACCCCTCCCGGTGGTCTCCCGGTACACTACCGGCACTCCCGGTACACTACCGATAAGCCCGGAACTTTTCCGTGACCAAAACAGGACTTCCTATATATGAATCTTTACCTCTGCACCATTCTGGAGCTCCTCGTGACGTCCAGGATCTCATCTGGGACTCGGAACAAACTTCGGTCACCACCATACATAACTCTATACTACCGAAACGTCACCAAACCTTAAGTGTGCAGACCCTGCGGGTTCGAGAACTATGTAGCCATGACCGAGACACCTCTACGGTCAATAACCAATGGCAGGACCTGCACGTCCACATTGGTTCCTACATATTCTATGAAGATCTTTATCGGTCGAACCTCTATGTCAAGGATTCAGTTAATCCTGTATGAAGTTCCCTTTGTTCTTTGGTATGTTACTTGCCCGAGATTCGATCGTCGGTATCTCCATACCTAGTTCAATCTCGTTACTGGCAAGTCTCTTTACTTGTTCCGTAATACAAGATCCCGCAACTAATAATTAGTCACATTGCTTGCAAGGCTCATTGTGATGTTGTATTACCGAGTGGGCCCTGAGATACCTCTCCGTCACACGGAGTAACAAATCCCAGTCTCGATCCATGCCAACTCAACAGACACCCTCGGAGACACCTGTAGAGCACCTTTATAGTCACCCAGTTACGTTGCGACATTTGATACACACAAGGTACTCCTCCGATATCTGTGAGTTGCATGATCTGATGGTCATAGGAACATATACTTGACATGCAGAAAACAGTAGCAATAAACTGACACGATCATAAGCTACGTTTGTAGTTTGGGTCTTGTCCATCACATCATTCTCCTAATGATGTGATCCCGTTATCAAATGACATCTCATGTCCATGGCTAGGAAACCTTAACCATCTTTCAATCAACGAGCTAGTTCACTAGAGGCATACTAGGGACATTGTGTTTGTCTATGTATCCACACATGTATCCATGTTTCCAATTAAGACAATTATAGCATGGATAATAAACGATTATCATGAACAAGGAAATACAATAATAAACACTTTATTTATTGCCTCTAGGGCATATTTCCAATAGTCTCCCACTTGCACTAGAGTCAATAATCTAGTTCACATCACTATGTGATTTACATTGTAATGAATCGAACACCCATGCTGTTCTGGTGTTGATCATGTTTAGCCATTGGAAGAGGTTTAGTCAACGGGTCTGCAACATTCAGATCCGTGTGCACTTTGCAAATATTTATGTCTTTCTCCAAGATTTAATCGCGGATGGAGTTGAAGCGTCGCTTTATGTGTCTGGTCCTCTTGTGAAAACTTGGTTCCTTGGCCAGAGCAATGGCACCAGTGTTGTCACAGAACAAGTTCATTGGATTCAGTGCACTGAGCACTACTCCAAGATCTGTCATGAACTGCTTCATCCAGACACCTTCCTTTGCCGCCTCTGAGGTTGCGATGTATTCTGCTTCGCACGTAGAATCAGCTACCACGCTTTGCTTGGAACTGCACCAGCTTACCGCTCCCTCGTTAATAATAAATACGTATCCATTTTGCGACTTAGAGTCATCCGGATCAGTGTCAAAGCTTGCATCGATGTAACCCCTTAAGACGAGCTCTTCATCACCTCCATAAACGAGAAACATTTCCTTAGTCCTTTTCAGGTACTTAAGGATATTCTTGACCGCTTGCCAGTGCTCCATTCCAGGATCACTTTGAAACCTTCCGGCCATACTTATGACAAGGCTGACATCGGGTCTTGTGCACAACAATGCATACATGATAGGGCCTATGGCTGAAGCATAGGGGATGACACTCATCTTTTCTCTATCTTCTGCAGTTACTGGGCATTGAGTCTTACTCAACTTCACACCTCACTAGTAGAAAACTGGGCTTTCGTTCAGGCCTGGCCAGCCCATTAGTCCCGGTTCAGTCACGAACCGGGACCCATGGGGGCATACGTCCCGGTTCTTGCGCCCAGGGGGCCGGCCGGGCCTCGTGGGGCATTGGTCCCGGTTCGTATGGACCCTTTGTCCCGGTTCCAGACACGAACCGGGACCAATGGGCCTCGCTCCTGGCCCACATCCATTGGTCCCGGTTCGTGGCTGGAACCGGGACTAAAGTGTAGCCTTTAGTCCCGGTTCCAGCCACGAACCGGGACCAATGATGTGGCTATATATACCCCTCCCCCGCGAGCAGAGCACTCTACTGCTCTATTTTTTCCTGGTGTGTGAGGGGAGGGCTTTGTGGTGCTCTATCTCACCTCCTATGCACATGAGGTGTTCGATGAAATGCCCGAGCCACACTACTTAAGCTTTCTCCTTTCCAAACTCGTCCTCCAAGTTTCATTTTCCTCAAGATTTTTCTAGGTTTAGCGGCCCATCACGTCCCGTCCCCGTCTTCATCGCCGTCGATCGCCCGCGCTGATCTCGTCGCCGACACCATCGTGGTGAGCCTCTTGTTCTTATCTTCTTTCTAAAAGAGAAAATTTATATTAATTTGGTCACTTATCTATTCATGATGTTCTGTAATGGTTTGTGACACACTTAATTATATATAAAGCACGCAAATGAACCGACAATGGATGTACGGTGACAGACGCACCTCCGAGTACATTAAGGGCATGCATAATTTTCTCGAAGTGGCTAAGGCAAACAAGCAGAATGGTTTTATGTGTTGTCCATGCCCTCTATGTGGGAATACGAAGTCTTACTCTGATCGGAAAATCCTTCACACCCATCTGCTTTATAAGGGTTTCATGCCACACTATAATGCTTGGACCAAGCACGGAGAAATAGGGGTTATGATGGAAGACATCGAAGAAGAAGAGGACGATGACAACTATGTGCCCCCTGAATACGGTGATGCTACAACGGGGGAAGCTGAAGATCAAGAGGAACTAGATGATGATGTGCCCGATGATGATCTCCGCCGGGTCATTGTTGATGCAAGGAGACAGTGCGAAAGTGAAAAGGAGAAGCTGAAGTTCGATCACATGTTAGAGGATCACAGAAAAGGGTTGTACCCCAATTGCGAAGAGGGCAACACAAATCTCGGTGCCGCACTGGAATTGTTGCAATGGAAGGCAGAGTATGGTATACCTGACAAGGGATTTGGGAAGGTACTGAAAATATTTAAGAAGAGGCTTCCAAAGGACAACGAATTGCCCGACAGTACGTACGCAACAAAGAAGGTCATATGACCTCTAGGATTGGAGGTGGAGAAGATACATGCATGCCCTAATGACTGCATCCTCTACCGCGGTGCGTACGAGGATTTGAACGCATGCCCGGTATGCGGTGCATTGCGGTATAAGATCAGACGAGATGACCCTGGTGATGTTGACGGCGAGCCCCCCAGGAAGAGGGTTCCTGCCAAGGTGATGTGGTATGCTCCTATAATACCACGGTTGAAACGTCTATTCAGAAACAAAGAGCATGCCAAGTTGTTGCGATGTCACAATGAAGACCGTAAGAAAGACGGGAATTTGAGACACCTCGCTGACGGGTCACAATGGAGAAAAATCCTGAGAAAGTACGGCCGGGATGAGTTTGGAGCTGACCCAAGGAATGTATGGTTTGGTTTAAGCGTGGATGGCATTAATCCTTTCGGAGAGCAGAGGAGCAATCACAGCACCTGGCCCGTGACTCTATGTATGTATAACCTTCCTCCTTGGATGTGCATGAAGCGGAAGTTCATTATGATGCCAGTTCTCATCCAAGGCCCTAAGCAACCCGAAAACGACATTGATGTGTACCTAAGGCCATTAGTTGAAGAACTTTTACAGCTGTGGAATGGAAACGGTGTACGTGTGTGGGATGAGCACAAACAGGAGGAATTTGACCTGCATGCGTTGCTGTTTGTAACCATCAATGATTGGCCTGCTCTCAGTAACCTTTCAGGATAGACAAACAAGGGATACCACGCATGCACGCACTGTTTAGCTGACACCGAAAGTATATACCTAGACAATTGCAGGAAGAATGTGTACCTGGGGCATTGTCGATTTCTTCCGACCAACCATCAATGTCAAAAGAAAGGCAAGCATTTCAAAGGCGAGGCAGATCACCGGAAGAAGCCCGCCATGCGTATCGGTGATCACATACTTACTATGGTCAATGATTTACACGTAATATTTGGAAAGGGTCTCGACGGACTATCTGTTCCGAATGACGCTGAGGGACGCACACCCATGTGGAAGAAGAAATCCATATTTTGGGACCTACCCTACTGGAAACACCTAGAGGTCCGGTCTTCAATCGATGTGATGCACGTGACGAAGAACCTTTGCGTGAACCTGCTAGGCTTCTTGGGCGTGTATGGGAAGACAAAAGATACATCGGAGGCACGGGAGGACCTGAAACGTTTGCACGAAAAAGACGGCATGCCTCCAAAGCAGTATGAAGGTCCTGCCAGCTATGCTCTTACCAAAGAAGAGAAGGAAATCTTCTTTGAATGCCTGCTCAGTATGAATGTCCCGTCTGGCTTCTCGTCGAATATAAAGGGAATAATAAATATGGCCAAGAAAAAGTTTCAGAACCTAAAGTCTCATGACTGCCACGTGATTATGACGCAACTGCTTCCGGTTGCATTGAGGGGGCTTCTACCGGAAAACGTTCGATTAGCCATTGTGAAGCTATGTGCATTCCTCAATGCAATCTCTCAGAAGGTGATCGATCCAAAAATCCTACCAAGGCTAAGGAGTGATGTGGCGCAATGTCTTGTCAGTTTCGAGCTGGTGTTCCCACCATCCTTCTTCAATATCATGACGCACGTCCTAGTTCATCTAGTCGACGAGATTGTCATTCCGGGCCCCGTATTTCTACACAATGTGTTCCCCTTTGAGAGGTTCATGGGAGTCCTAAAGAAATATGCCCGTAACCGCGCTAGGCCAGAAGGAAGCATCTCCATGGGCCATCAAACAGAAGATGTCATTGGGTTCTGTGTTGACTTCATTCCTGGCCTTAAGAAGATTGGTCTCCCTCAATCGCGGTATGAGGGGAGACTGACTGGAAAAG
Organism: Hordeum marinum; assembly: GCA_022496015.1. Classification (NCBI taxonomy): domain Eukaryota; kingdom Viridiplantae; phylum Streptophyta; class Magnoliopsida; order Poales; family Poaceae; genus Hordeum; species Hordeum marinum. The sequence continues at coordinate 581,662,852 of CM039673.1, forward strand.
GCACGCTTGGAGGGGACTCAATAATATGTAGGGATGAGCATTCTTGGTCTCAAGCACACTACACAGTTCTACAGAACTCTACCTTGGTGACCCCGTATGTCGATGAACACAAGAACAGTCTGTGCTCCAAACACCCGGAGCAGTGTGACGACTGGATTACACGTGAACACATCAGGACTTTTGGTAGTTGGTTGGAAACACGTCTCAGAGCTGACAACATTGTTTCTGATGAGCTGTACTCGTTGTCCAGGGGACCATCTTATACTGTATTGACTTACAAAGGATACGAGATAAATGGGAATACATTTTACGCGATCGCCCAAGATCAAAAGAGCACCAACAAAAACAGCGGTGTCCGCTTTGATGCAGCAACCAAGAGGGGAAAGGACACATATTATGGTTACATAGTGGACATATGGGAACTTGACTACGGACATGATTTTAAGGTCCCTTTGTTTAAGTGCAAATGGGTCAATCTGTCAGGAGGCGGGGTACAGGTAGACCCACAGTACGGAATGACAACAGTGGATCTGAACAATCTTGGGTACACAAACGAACCATTCGTCCTAGCCAATGATGTGGCGCAGGTTTTCTATGTGAAGTACATGTCTACCAAACCGAGAAAAAGAAAAGATAAGGAAGCGAATACATCATACGATGAGCCAAAGCGCCACATAGTTCTTTGAGGAAAAAGAGACATCGTGGGATTGGAGGGCAAGACAGACATGTCTGAAGATTATGAAAAGTTTCATGAAATTCCTCCCTTCAAAGTCAAGGCTGATCCAAGTACCCTGTTAAGCGATGAAGAATATCCATGGTTACGGCGCAATAAGCAAAGGACACAAGCGAAGAAAAAGTGAAGACAGATGAAGTCAGAAAGGGTTGAAAATTGATGATGTGGCTTTGAATGGTTCATTTTGAACACACAAAAAGTCTGGAGTTCAAATAAGTTTAAAAACCTTTGTAACAGATGAGTTTTTGTAAGAAACACTGCTACTTCGAAAGAGATTGTCCATTTTGTACACGAAGTGCATCCAGTTTTTGCCATAACCCTCTCAACTTTTTAGCACATGCTATGTTGGTCAAATGATGATACCATGCCAAGTTTCAACCTTTTCTGAGTTCATTTGTACTGCTTTCCAATTTCAGGGTCATTTAGCTCAAAATAAATCATTAAATGCATGAAACATAGCAAATAAAGTTAGAAAGGTTTGAAATTTTAGTATGTGACTTTGAATGGTGCATATTGAATGCACAAAAAGTCTTGAATTGAAATAAGTTTAGAAAAATGGAATGCCTTTGTAACATATGAGTTTTCATCCGAAACCCTGATACTTCGAAGGAGATGGTCCAGTTTGTACACGAAGTGCATCCAGTTTTTGCCGTAACCCTGTTAAATTTTGCGCACATTCTATGTGGGTGAAATGATGATACCATGCCAAGTTTCAACATTTTAGGAGTTCATTTGTAGTGCTAGAACATTTGGCATATCTTTATTGCTTCTGCTTTTGCGCGGGAAACCTAGAACATATGGTGGCATGGTGGCGGCAGCGCGGGAAACTTAAAACATTCAACAAAGTAACATCTCAAACCTAGACCATTTTATTTTAAAACATAAAAAAACTACTCCTCGTCGTCAAAGAAATCGTCTTCGGTGACGTCGGAGTTGATGTCATCCTCCAGCGCTATCCAGCGGGGGTCACCGATGGGCCAGTTGGCGGCGCCTCTCGCGAGTTCCGCCCCCGTCATCGCCTTGGCCGCCCGCCGCTCCTCCCGCCATTCATGACGCTCGCGCCTCCGCTCCGCACTCTCGGCCACTAGCCTCGTCCATTGTTCCCCCTCCTCCGCGGCTTCACGGGGATGGCTCGCGTACCAATCCTGCACGGCGTGCTGGTCCTGCTCCGAGACAAGGCCGAGCACCGCTCGTCGGCGATGGAGGCGGTGGTCCTCTTCAGTGAGGAGGCGCGGCGCATCTGCCATGTCCGCCGCCTCTTCCACGTTATGGCAGTTGCAAAAATTCATCTCCGCGCGCGGATGGCCGAGCCTCCACGCCACAGCGTCGTACGCGCGGGCGGCTGAAGATGCATGGACGAACGTGCCGGGCCACACGCGCTCGTTGTTGGCGCAGGTGATCACCGCCGTGTATGTGCCGTCAAAACATTAAAGTGGAAACAAAATAAATTAAATAAAACAAAAAAATAAACAAAAAAATAGAAAAAAGTATTTTCTGTTCAAAACATTAAAAGCAAAAAAGTGGAAACAAAATAAAATAAAGCAAAAAAAATGCCACCTATAGGGCCATCATGGCCTGAATACGACTAGAAACCCAACAATGGGCCAGGATTCAGGTCCGCAGAAGGCCCAGTAGGCCCACGGGCAAAGATTGACACAATAGGCCTGGAAGCCTGCAGTTGAGAGGAGCTCGAGAGGGTTGGCGCAGCAGCGCTTATAAACCGCTCTCGTGCTCCCTCGACTAGCGAGGTGGGACTAAACATCCCACCGCACCGTGGCGCAAGGCCTTTGGATCCGGTTGGTAGCACCAACCGGAACGAAAGGGTGGCATTGGTACCGGTTCGTAGCACCAACCGGGACCAATGCCCCCTTTAGTTCCGGTTGGTGGCACCAACCGGAACCAAAGGTCTCTGTTTCCTGCCGTTTGGGCTGCTAAAAAGAGACCTTTGGTCCAGGTTGGTGGCACCAAGCGGAACGAAAGGTGGGAATTGGTCCCGGTTGGTGCTACGAACCGGGACCAATGCTTTGGGTATATAAGTGGCACTTAGGAATTTTCAGTCATCATCTCACCATTGGCCCCCGACGACGCCGGAGACGACACCGACGCCGTCAGGCTGCCCGACCGCCACGCCGTCGCCGCCCTCTGCCCCATCGACGACCTCTGCCCCGACCTCGCCGTCGCCGCCCTTTGCCTCGACCTCGCCGTCGCCGCCCTCTGCCCCGACCTCTCCGTCGCCGCCCTCTGCCTCGACGTCACCGACCAATGTATGCATATGTATATGCAGATGTAGTATGATCCATGGATGTGTATGCATTGATGTATGATTTTTTTTGTTCATAGAATTTTTTTGTCAATTGATGTATGCTTTTTTGTTCATAGAAAGTTTTTTGTTCATAGAAAGTTTTGTGTTCATAGAAAGTTTTTTGTCAATCGATGTATATGTTCATATATATGTGCATTTTGAGAAAACTTTGTGTATGTATCTTCATATATGCAAAAGTTACATTTAAGAAAAAAAGAAAATGTATGTATTATGTTCATATGCAAAGAATATGCAAAAGTTAGAATTTTTTGTACCAAGTTAAAAGAGCGTTGTCGTCGAGCCACTGTAGAAGGAGGAGAAGAAGGAGAAGAAGAAGGGGAGAGGAAGAAGCAGAAGAAAAAAAGAGGAGAAGAAGAAGGAATAGAGGAGAAGAAGAAACAATCTTTGACAAATGTGACACTAGACAAATGTGACATGAGGGGGTCGAGGGTCGGGAACTAGGGTAAAGGGTCGTGGATCGTCGAGGGGTCGAGAGGTTGCCTTGTGTCAAAGTATTTGTTGAATCCTTTGACACTAGACAAACGTGACGTGAGGGGGTCGAGGGTCGGCAACTATAGGGTGTGGATTGCCGATGGGTCGAGAGGGTGCCTTCTGTCAAAGTATTGAAGAAATCCCCATGGCTTCATCATTAGCCGGAAGTAACCGAGGCATGATGGTACGAAGTTCTCTCCAAAGTTATTTTGGAACGGAGTCCCGGATAGGATAATTCGCTTTTTGGTACGAATTTCAGCAACGGCCTTCCAAATAGCGATATTCGGAAGGCTCTTGCTGAACTTTGTACCAAAAAGCAAATTATCCTATCTGGGACTCCGTTCCAAAATAACTTTGGAGAGCTTCATACGTACTTTCGCCTGTTACTTTCGCCTAATGATGAAGACATGGTTTTATTTGTTGAATCCTTTGACACTAGACAAACGTGACATGAGGGGGTCGAGGGTCAGGAACTAGGGTAGAGGGTCGTGGATCGCCGAGGGGTCGAGAGGTTGCCTTGTGTATTCATCCCCAAACCATAGAAGCGTCGAGCTAGCTAGGTCTATGTTTGCCACTAATATATTAATTGTCATGTTGTAATATTTGTAGAAACTATGGACGATCCGAATCTTCCGCAAAGAAACTTACAACAAGAAGCGTTGTTGGGGGACATCATCCGGGAAGGAGGTGATGTTGTCTTATCATTTTTGAACGACACCGATGGTCTGGAAGAAGAGGGTGAAGAAGGCTCCGATGATCGGACAATGGAGGTGGAAGAACATGATTATGATGGCTCCGGTGAGAGAACGGAGGAAGGAGCAGTTGCAAACTTTGGCGAGGTATATATATTAATTAAGCCTGTGATGAGTAGCTAATTAATGCATTAATTGTTTTGGTATGTACACATATTAACTCTTTTCTTTCTTCTTTTCTAGCCCTTCGGATCCGGATCGAGCCAAACTTTGGTAACGAGACGAGGCCCGAAGAAAAAGTTGCGCCAGGATGAAAGGTTCACGATCACCAGCATCAATAGAGATGGCCAATCGATTGAACCCAGCCGGACCAAGGAAGCATTTTATGCTCAGTGCGGGGTTCTTGTTAGGGACATGATCCCGATCACCATCCACCAATGGAATAAGCTGAAGAGCGGAGACCCTGAAGTGTCTTTTGTCAACGATAGACAGAAAGATGATCTTTGGACCACGCTAAAGGCAAATTTCACCCTACCGGCAGAGGAGGATCCGGATAAGCCAGTTATAGAGCCATTGGTCAAGGCTCATGCTCTTAAGAAGATGGCAGATCTATTCAGGAGGTGGAAGAATGAGTTGAAATCAATGTTTGTCAACAAAGGGAAGACTCCAACATTCACCGGCCGATTCGAGAAGATAAGAGGTCACTGGCCCGCATTTGTGGCCCACAAGACATTGGAGAAGAGTAGGAAGATGTCAGCGACAAACAAGATAAATGCTGCAAAGAAGAAGCTTCACCATCGCACGGGGTCAGGTGGCTACATCAAAGCCGTTGTGGGACAAGGCTGAGAAGGACCTGCTTGCTAAAGGGTCCAACCAGAGACATTGTACTGGGCAGACCGTGCAAGGACTTGGTTCTTCGGGGCTGGGGGAACCTTGGACCCTGAGACAGGGAAGTGCGTTTGGACAAACGAGCAACTGTCAATACCGGTCAAGAATCTTCGATAGTATATCGCCGCAGTGCAGGAAGGGACGTTCATTCCCGACAGAGAGAATGACGAGCTCACACAGGCCCTCGGGAATCCTGAGCACCCAGGACGAACATGAGGCACGACATGCTCCGTTCTGTGGAAGGTTGGGTTTCCCGACGCAGACGGTTACAAATCCCAGGAGAGGAAGCGGAAACAGGAGCAAAGCGATATGCAGAAGCTGAATGAAAGAGTACTAGCGCTAGAGAAACAAGCAGTTGAGAACTAGCGATCTTAGCGGGACGAAGCTATCCAAGAAGCTACCCCGCCATCTCAGCGGAGAAGCAGCGTGGCTTCCACCGAGCTTGACTAGCCTGACTTCACGGCTCCTAGCTACCCCGTGGATGCTATCAAGGAGGCTCAACCTTGCAACCTTATGACGCAATGGCATCACCGCAAAGTCAAGGCGGCTGTCGGCTCTGTTGCACCTTCCAAACCCGGCGCAACTTTTCACTGCCTTCCGATTCCACAAGGCTATGCTATTGTGATGGTCGATGAGATAGAGAAGGGATTTGAGGACCTCGAGCTTGACCACCCTACCAGTGAAGGGGAGACTCTGCTGGAATGTGCTCTGAAGACTACATGTCTATGGTGGAAGGAGCTCATCAAGCTTCCGAACTGGACGCCTCCGCCTCCTCCTCCTCCTCCGACGAGTCAGGGCACTCCGCCCCCTCCTCCGGCGAGTGATCAGGGCACTCCGCCTGCTCCGACGCGTGGTGGCACTCTGCCTCCTTCTCCGCCTGCACCGGCGCGTCCGAGCAGCCCGCCTCCTCCTCCGCCTCCTCAACAAGGGCAGAAGAGAGCCGCCGCCGCTCCGGCTGCTCCGCCTCCTCGTAACACTCCTTCTCCGCCTCGTAAGCAACAAAGGAAGACAGCTGCCGCCGCTCCGGCTGCTCCAGCGTCTAGCAGTACAACCAGTGGCGGGAGGCGATACCAATACGGTCCATCATCTCTCAAGCCTCTTGAGTAGTTACCTTACGAGAAGAGCGACGAGGAAAATGCGAAGATCTCTAAAGTCCAAGTGAAGGAGTTTTTTGCAAAGAAAAATCCACCTCCGGAGGAGAAGATAGATCCGGTGAAAGTGAAGCGCACTTTGGATGCCCTGAAGCGACCACCACTGCCTCCGCCGGATGACAACTATGTCCACACTATTAAAAAGACAGTGCTAGAAGCGCGCCGGTCTGGAACCACTAGAACTTACAAAAGGAGACAAGAACAAATTACAAAAGGGAAAAAAATTCCCCAGCTCGGCGAACAGGCGAACCAATCGTGCCCCCCGCTGAAGATGTCTAGCGATATCGTCCCAAATCTGCCGGTAATGGTGCCCGGTACCAATCCTGGTGATTACCTGCCCGACGATGTACATTTTGATATAATGGAGGAGGACGATCACAAATACCGGCACGGGAAGCCTCTCGTCAGACCTGGTCATTCTCCTCTAACAACGATGATGCGAAGATTCCATGAGTGGTACATGGACACCTGCAAGTCTGGGACGGATACTTTGATGCTGACAGTTAAAGAGGAGCACGACCTCGTTGGAATTGAACTGTTGTGTGTTCCATTTGAGGAGTTATTCCAGCTTTTCAATCAAATGACCATCGATAAAGTAATCGTCACTTGCTACTATCTGTAAGTACTACTTCTTTAATTAAGTCTCTATATATAGCTCAGCTCTTTCATTGCATGTACATATAATTATCCTCACTATATCATGCAGATTGAAGATCGTCGAATGCAAGAAAAAACAAATCTATAATATTGGGTTCATTAACCTAAATCTCTTTAGTGAATGGGAAATTAAACATGATGCCAAACGAGCCGAGGCCAACTTGCTAAATTCGTTTCTTAAACATCAAAACAAAGATAAAATAATCTTTCCTTACAACTTCGAGTGAGTGTTAGTGTCTTGTGCATATTCGGTTTTCCTTATTACTCGAGGTTATAGTAATGTAATTGATGAGTTATGCATGCATGCGCAGCTTCCACTTTATTCTCCTAGAGATTAAGCTTGTGGAGGGACTAGTAACCGTCTTAGACTCAAGATGAAAAGATCGCAAGCAGTATGCGGCGATCACTGAAATGCTCGTGAAGTAAGTTCAATCGATCATTATCGCACCATATCGGCAACTTTATTCATTTCCTGATATCAGGTAATTATTATTTTCTTTGTCTGGCAGGGTTTGGAAACAGTTCACCGCAATAGCTCCGGGACTGCCGGGGAAGCTGCAATTTACATACTCGAAAGTAAGTACTACTAGCTAGTTCTGCGCATCTCCCATTGATTCTAGCTAGTTTTCATCAATACCATTTATAATGCTTGATTATCAGTTTGATTGACCTCTATTTCTCGTAAAGTGGTTGTGGCAGGAAGAAGGGGCTAATCTTTGTGGATACTACGTTTGCGAGTACATCTACGACTCGATAACCTCTAAGCATGCCAGCTACTCTAAAGAAGATTTTGAATTGCGTAAGCAATAATATTCACAATTTTATTTTATTACCATCATTTGTGTTGAGTTTCATTCATATATATGTATTGACCCCCTTCTTCAAATTAGCTTTCGGAGCTGCAGGATCAACTCCTACCACAAGATCGCATAAAAGCAATTCAAGAGGAATTGGTGGGATTCTTTCTTGACCACGTCATCGATAAACACGGAGAATACCATGTGGAACTTGAGTTTAGATGTTAGGGGATTGTAAGAGATCTTATATTGTATATATGTAGCCAGTAGCGTCGGATAGATATACAAAAACTTGTTGGTCGACCAATCTCTCGGAGAAGGAGAGGTCGACCACTTCTCTCTGTATACGTTCATGACGATCTTCTGTACTTAATGGTTTCCTTCATTTTCTTACTAGCTAGCGTGTCGAGTCCTCTCTATACGTATAGTACGTAGCGTCGACCAAGCACGGAGATAAGAGAGGACACTTCTCTCTATTAGCTAGATAAAATAATATATGAAACCCATAAATTAACCCTGCAAAACCCCCTAAACCCCCACCCCCCTTAAAAAAACAAAACCCCAGGCCCTGGACTACTGACGCGTGGATGCCTTTTGGTCCCGGGTCGTGTTACCAACCGGGACTAAAGGTCCTCCGCCCCAGCGCACCACAGCAGCCCACGTGGAGCCCCATTTGTCCCGGTTTGTAGGCGAACCGGGACTAAAGGTATTCGGCTTTAGTACCGACCCTTTAGTCCCGGTTCCGGAACCGGGACAAATGGGCCTCTGGAACCGGGACAAATGGGCCTTTTTCTACCAGTGCCTTGTAATACAGGCAAGAACCCCTTCTTGGACTGTTCCATTTTGAACTTCTTCAAAACTTTATCAAGGTACGTGCTCTATGAAAGTGCTATTAAGCGTCTCGATCTATCTCTATAGATCTTAATGCCTAATATGAAAGCAGCTTCTCCTAGGTCCTTCATTGAAAAACTCTTGTTCAAATATTCCTTCATGCTTTCCAGAATTTCTATATTGTTTCCAACCAGCAATATGTCATCCACATACAATACTAGAAACGCTATAGAGATCCCACTCACTTTCTTGTAAATACAAGCTTCTCCGTAAACTTGTATAAACTCAAACGCTTTGATCACCTCATCAAAGCGCTTATTCCAACTCTGAGATGCTTGCACCAGTCCATAAATGGATCGCTGGAGTTTGCAAACTTCGTCAGCATTCTCCGGATCGACAAAATCTTCGGGTTACATCATATACAACTCTTCCTCAAGGAAACCGTTGAGGAACGCTGTTTTTACATCCATCTGCCAAATTTCATAGTTGAAATAGGCAGCTATTGCTAACATGATTCTGACAGACTTAAGCATCGCTATGGGTGAGAAAGTCTCATCGTAGTCAACTCCTTGAACTTGTGAAAAACCCTTTGCCACAAGTCATACTTTATAGACGGTGACATTACCGTTCACGTCTATCTTCTTCTTAAAGATCCATTTGTACTGAATGGCCTTTCGCCCTTCAGGTAATACTTCCAAAGTCCATACTTTGTTTTCATACATGGATCCCATCTCGGATTTCATGGCCTCTAACCATTTCTCGGAATCCGGGCCCATCACTGCTCCTCCATAGCTCGTAGGTTCATTGTTGTCCAACAACATGACCTCCAAGACAGGGTTGCGGTACCACTCAGGGGTAGTACGCAGCCTTGTTGACCTACGAGGTTCAATAGCTTCTTGATCCGAAGCTTCATGATCATCATCATTAACTTCCTCTTCTACCGTCGTAGGTTCCACAGAAACATCTTTCTGCGCTGCGCTACTTTATGGTTGAAGTAAAGGTTCAATAACCTCATGAAGCTCTATTTTCCTCCCACTCAATTCTTTTGAGAGAAACTCTTTCTCAAGAAATGTTCCGTTTTTAGCGACAAACACTTTGCCTTCGGATCTGAGATAGAAGGTATACCTGACTGTCTCTTTCGGGTATCCTATGAAGACGCATTTCTCTGCTTTGGGTTCTAGCTTTTCAGGCTGAAGCTTTTTGACATAAGCATCACATCCCCAAACTTTAAGAAATGACAACTTTGGCCTCTTGCCAAACCACAGTTCATATGGCGTCATCTCTACGGATTTTGATGGTGCCCTATTTAAAGTGAATGCAGCTGTCTCTAATGCATAACCCCAAAACGATAGTGGCAAATCAGCAAGAGACATCATAGACCGCACCGTATCTAATAAGGTTCGATTACGACGTTCGGACACACCATTACGCTGTGGTGTTCCGGGCGGTGTCAACTGTGAAACAATTCCACACTGTCTTAAGTGACTGCCAAACTCATAACTCAGATATTCACCTCCTCGATCAGATCGCAGGAACTTAATCTTCTCGTTATGATGATTTTCAACTTCACTCTGAAATTGCTTGAACTTTTCAAACGTTTCAGACTTGTGTTTCATTAAGTAAATATACTCATATCTACTTAAGTCTTCAGTGAAGGTGAGAAAATAACGATATCCACCACGCGCTGTAACATTCATTGGACCGCACACATCAGTGTGTATGATTTCCAATAAGTCAGTCGCCCGTTCCATTGTTCCAGAGAATGACGTTTTAGTCATCTTGCCCATGAGGCATGGTTCACATGTGTCAAGTGATTCAATATCAAGTGACTCCAAAAGTCCATCAACATGGAGCTTCCTCATGCGTTTTACACCAATAGGACCTAAACGGCAGTGCCACAAGAAAGTGGTACTATCATTATCAATTCTACATCTTTTGGCATCAATGTTATGAACATGTGTGTCATTACTATCAAGATTCAATATGAATAAACCCCTAACATTGGGTGCATGACCATAAAAGATATTACTCATATAAATAGAACAACCTTTATTCTCTGATTTAAATGAGTAACCATCTCGCAATAAACAAGATCCAGATATAATGTTCATGCTTAACGCAGGCACTAAATAACAATTATTTAGGTTCATCACTAATCCCGATGGTAATCGAAGAGAGAGCGTGCCGACGGCGATCACATCAACCTTGGAACCATTTCCCACGCGCATCGTCACTTTGTCGTTTGCCAGCCTTCGTTTATTCCGTAGTTCCTGTTTGTCGTTGGCCGCCGTCTTGTCAGCCAGGTACTTGGGGCAGTTCCGCTTCTAGTGACCAGTTCCTTTGCAATGAAAGCACTCAGTTTCTGGCTTGGGTCCATGCTTGGGCTTCTTTGCAGGATTAGCAACTGCTTTGCCATCCTTCTTGGTTTTACCCTTCTTGCCCTTGCCCTTGACTTTGCCATTTTTCTTGAAACTAGTGGTTTTATTGACCATCAACACTTGATGTTCTTTCTGGATTTCAGACTCAGCGATTTTTAGCATCGCAAACAGCTCGGCGACTGACTTGTTCATCCCGTGCATGTTATAGTTCATCACAAAGCTCTTGTAACTAGGTGGAAGTGATTGAAGAACTCTGTCAGTGATTGCCTCTGGCGGAAGGGCAATTCCTAACTCCGCTAGACGAGTTGAATACCCAGATAGTCTGAGTATATGTTCACTGATAGACCCGTTCTCCTCCATCTTGCAAGCATAGAACTTATCGGAGGTTTCATACCTCTTGATCCGGGCGTTCTTCTGAAAGATAAAGTTCAACTCCTGGAACATCTCATATGCTCCATGACGTTCAAAACGTCTTTGAAGTCCCGGTTCTAAGCCATACAATATTGCACACTGAACTATTGAGTAATCTCCAGTACGTGCCTCCCAAGCGTTCTTAACATCTTCGGATGACATGTCTTCTGGTTCGTCACCAAGTGGTGCATCAAAGACATATGATTTCTGGGAAGCTATGAGGATAATCCTCAGATTACGGGCCCAGTCAACAAAGTTACTTCCATCATCTTTCATTTTAGCTTTCTCCAGGAACGCATTAAAATTCAGGGGTGCTACTGCGCGAGCCATTGATCTACAACATAAATATGCAAAGTTCATTTAGACTATTGTTCAAGATAATGAGTTTAGTTAATCAAATTACTAAAGCTCCCACTCGAATTGACATCCCTCAGGTCATCTGAGTGTCACATGATCCAAATCCATCAACTCAAGTCCGATCATCACGTGAGTTGAGGTGGCTTCAATGGTGAACATCATTATGTTGATCATATCTACTATATGACTCATGTTCGACCTTTCGGTCTCTTGTGTTCCGAGGCCATGTCTGTACAAGCTAGACTCGTCAAGTTTAACCCGAGTGTTCTGCGCGTGCAAAACTGGCTTGCACCCGTTGTATGTGAACGTAGAGTCTATCACACCTGATCATCACGTGGTGTCTCAACACGACGAACTTTCGCAATGGTGCACACTCGGGGAGAAGACAATTTTATCTTGAAATTTAAGTGAGGGATCACCTTATAATGCTATCGCCGTACTAAGCATAACAAGGTGCATAAAAGGATTAACATCACATGCAATTCATAAGTGACATGATATGGCCATGAACTTGTGCTTTAGATCTCCATCTTGAAAGCACCGGCGTGATCTTCATCGTCACCGGCACCACACCATGATCTCCATCATCTTGATCTCCATCAACGTGTCGCCATCGAGGTTGTCACGCCCTGCATGCTTCTACTACTATTGCTACCATTTAGCGATAAAGTAAAGCATTACATAGCGCTTAATGATTGACACGCAGGTCATACAATAATTAAAGACAACCCTATGGCTCCTGCCGGTTGCCGTACTCATCGAGATGCAAGTCGTAAAATTCTATACATCACATGATCATCTCATACATCACATATATCACATCATGTAATTGGCCATATCACATCACAACATACCCTGCAAAAACAAGTTAGACGTCCTCTAATTGTTGTTGCATGTTTTACGTGGCTGCTACAGGTTTCTAGCAAGAACGATTCTCACCTACGCATAAACCACAACGGTGATACATAATTTGCTTTTAAACCTTCTCAAGGACCGCCTTTGTCAAATCTGATCCAACTAAAGTGAGAGAAACTGCCACCCGCAAGCCAACTAAGCAACAAGTTGCGTCGAGGGAACCGGTCTCTCGTAAGGGTACGAGTAATGTTGGTACGGGCCGCTTCATCTCACAATACCGCTGAACCAAAATCCGACCAAGGAAGGAAGCAATCTAAGCATCAACGCCTACAAACCTTTTGTGTTCTACTCGAGATCTAATGAAACCATCAACCTAGCTCATGATGCCACTGTTGGGGAACGTTGCATGGGAAACAAAAAATTTCCTACGCACACGAAGATCTATCCATGGTGATGAGCATCTACGAGAGGGAGAGTGGATCAACATACCCTTGTAGATCGCTAAGCGGGAAGCGTTAAGAAACGCAGTTGGTGTAGTCGAACGTCTTCGCGATCCAAATTGCCGTGCGTCCCGCTATCCAATCACGATCCGTCCCGCGATCCAATCACGATCTGTCCCGCGATGCAATCACGATCCATCCCGCGATCCGATCACGATCCGTCCCACGAACTTGATCACGGTCCTTCCGATCTAGCACCGAACGGACGACACCTTCGCGTTCAGCACACGTATAGCTTGATGACGATCTCGACCGTCTTGATCCAGAAAGAAGGAGTGGAGAGGTAGAAGATCTCTCCGGCAGCCTAACGGCGCTCCGGCGATGGTGGTGGAGCAATTCTGGCAGGGCTTCGCCTAGGCACCGCAGAAAACCGATCTAGAGGAGAAACTATGCACTAGAGGAACAGGTAGCACGTGGTTGAAAATTCTGTGCCAAAACCCTAAAATCCTCTAGTATATATAGGAGGAGAGGAGGAGGAGTCTTGGCTGCCAAAAAGCCAGCCCTTGGGTCGACCAAAGTGGGGAGGAGAGGAGGACGACTCCTCCAATCCTAGTAGGACTAGGATTCCTCCTTTTTTTGGCCTTTTTCCAACTTTTTCCCTTTGGGCTTTTTCTCCCAGCCGCATGGGCCTTGTGTAGGACTTCCACCAGCACACATGAGGCTGGTATTTACTCTCCCACAGCCCATGAAGCCTCTTGGGTCGAATACCCCTCCCGGTGGTCTCCCGGTACACTACTGGCACTCCCGGTACACTACCGATAAGCCCGGAACTTTTCCGGCGACCAAAACAGGACTTCCTATACATGAATCTTTACCTCCGGACCATTCTGGAGCTCCTTGTGACGTCTAGGATCTGATTTGGGACTCCGAACAAACAGATCTTTATCGGTCGAACCTCTATGTCAAGGATTCAGTTAATCCCGTATGATGTTCCCTTTGTTCTTCGGTATGTTACTTGCCCGAGATTCGATCGTCGGTATCTCCATACCTAGTTCAATCTCGTTTCTGGCAAGTCTCTTTACTCATTTCGTAATACAAGATCCTGCAACTAACAATTAGTCACATTGCTTGCAAGGCTCATTGTGATGTTGTATTACCGAGTGGGCCCTGAGATACCTCTCCGTCACACGGAGTAAAAAATCCCAGTGTCGATCCATGACAACTCAACAGACACCCTCGGAGACACCTGTAGAGCACCTTTATAGTCACCCAGTTACGTTGCGACGTTTGATACACACAAGGTACTCCTCCGTTATCTGTGAGTTGCAAGGAACATATACTTGACATATAGAAAACAGTAGCAATAAACTGACACGATCATAAGCTACGTTTTTAGTTTGGGTCTTGTCCATCACATCATTCTCCTAATGACGTGATCCCGTTATCAAATGACATCTCATGTCCATGGCTAGGAAACCTTAAACATCTTTCAATCAACGAGCTAGTTCACTAGAGACATACTAGGGACATTGTGTTTGTCTATGTATCCACACATGTATCCATGTTTCCAATTAATACAATTATAGCATGGATAATCAACGACTATCATGAACAAGGAAATACAATAATAAACACTTTATTTATTGCCTCTTGGGCATATTTCCAATAGATCTCCGCCTTCTTGATCCAACAAGAGGGAGCGGAGAGGTAGAAGAGTTCTTCGACAACGTGACGGCGCTCCGGCGATGGTGGTGGAGCTATTCCGGCAAGGCTTCGCCTAAGCACTGCAGAAATCCAATCTGGAGGAGAAACTATGCAGTAGAGGAACCGGTAGCATGTGGCTGAAAATCTTGTGCCAAAACCCTAAAACCCTCTAGTATATATAGGAGGAGAGGAGCAGGAGGCTTGGCTCCCAAGGATCCATCCCTTGGGTTGGCCGAACCAGGAGGGAGGAGTCCTCCTCCTCCACTCCTAGTAGGATTAGGACTCCTTCCTAATTTAGCCCCTTTTGCCTTTTCCCACCTTTTTCCTTTTGGGCTTTTCTTCCCAGCCTCATGGGCCCTTTTTGGGACTTACTCCAGCACACATAGGCTGGTATTCATCCTCCCACAGCCCATGTAGCCTCTTGGGTCGAAATACCCCTCCCGATGGTCTCCCGATACACTACCGGCACTCCCGGTACACTACCGATGAGCCCGAAACTTTTCCGGCGACCAAAATAGGACTTACTATATATCAATCTTTACCTCCGGACCATTACGGAGCTCCTCGTGACGTCCAGGATCTCATCCAGGAGTCCGAACAACCTTCGGTCACCACCATGCATAACTCTATACTACCAAAACGTCACCGAACCTTAAGTGTGCAGACCCTGCGGGTTCGAGAACTATGTAGACATGACCGAGACACCTCTACGGTCAATAACCAATAGCGGGACCTGGATGCCCATATTGATTCCTACATATTCTACGAAGATCTTTATTGGTCGAACCTCTATGTCAAGGATTCAGTTAATCCCGTATGATGTTCCCTTTGTTCTTTGGTATGTTACTTGCCCGAGATTCGATCGTCGGTATCTCCATACCTAGTTCAACCTCGTTACTGGCAAGTCTCTTTACTTGTTCAGTAATACAAGATCCCGTGACTAAAACTTAGTCACATTTCTTGCAAGGCTTGTTGTGATGTTGTATTGCCGAGTGGGCCCTGAGATACCTCTCCGTCACACGGAGTAACAAATCCCAGTCTTGATCCATGCCAACCCAACAGACACCCTCGGAGATACCTGTATAGTACCGTTATAGTCACCCAGTTACGTTGCGACGTTTGATACACACAAGGCACTCCACCGGTGTTAGTGAGTTGCATGATCTCATGGTCATAGGAACAGATACTTGACATGCAGAAAACAATATCAATAAACTGACACGATCATATGCTACGTTTGTAGTTTGGGTCTTGTCCATCACACCATTCTCCTAATGATGTGATCCCGTTATCAAATGACATCTCATGTCCATGGCTAGGAAACCTTAACCATATTTGATCCACAAGCCAGTCTATTAGAGGCATACTAGGGACATGGTTTTGTCTATGTATCCACGCATGCATCTAAGTCTCTGATCAACACAATTATAGCACGGATAATAAACGATTATCATGAACAAGTAAATATGATAATAACTAATTTATTATTGCCTCTCGCGCATATTTCCAACATAAACTCCATGTTGATGGATCTTTGGTCTCATTCGATTTCGAATCGGTTGAGACATGCGAACCATGCCTCTTGGGCAAGATGACTAAGGACCCCGTTTTTCGGTTTGATGGAGCGGGCAAGTGATTTATTGGAAATAATACATGTTTATGTATGCAATCCAATGAGTCTTGTAGCATGCGGTGGATATCGTTACTTTCTTACCTTCACTGATGATTTGAGTAGATATGGTGTATATTTACTTAATGAAACACAAGTTTGAATCATTTGAAAAGTTCAAGCAAATTGAGAGTGAGGTTTAAGATCATCGTGACAAGAAGATAAAAATGCCTGCGATACGATCATGGAGGTCAATATCTGAGTTACGAATTTGGCATACAACTTTAGACAATGTGAAAGTCGTTTCCCAACTCATGCCACCTGGAACACCATAGCGTGATGGTGTGTCCGAACGTCATAGTCGTGCTCTATTGGATATGGTGCGTGCTATGATGTCTGTTATCGTTTTGCTACTATAATTTTGGGGTTATGCATTAGAGACAACTACATTCACTTTAAATAGGGCACCATCTAAATCAGTTGAGATGACACCGTGTGAATTATGGTTTGATAGAAACCTAAGCTGGCATTTCTTAATGTTTGGGGCTGCGATGCTTGTGTGGAAAAATGTTTTCACCTAATGAGCTCAAACCCAAAGCGGACAAATGCATCTTCATAGATTACCCCAAGAACAGTTGGGTGAACCTTCTATCTTAGATCCAAGCATAAAGTGTTTGTTGCTTAAACGGGTCCTTTCCCGAGAAAAAGTTTCTCTTGAAAGAATTGAGTGGGAGGAAGATAGAACTTGATGAGGTTGTTGAACCTTTGTTTCAACCAAAGAGTAGCGCAACACAGAAAGATGTTTCTGTGGAACCTACGTCAGTTGAAGTGGAAGTAAATGATGATGACCATGAAGCTTCGGATCAAGTTACTATCGAACCTCGTAGGTCGACAAGGATGTGTACTGCTCCTGACCGGTACGACAACCCTGTCTTGGAGGTCATGTTGTTGGACAACGATGAACCTACGAGATATGGAGAAGCGATGATGGGCCCGGATTCCGACAAATTGTTAGAGGCCATGAAATCCGAGAAAGGATCCATGTATGAAAACCAAGTATAGACTTTGGTAGACTTGCTCATTGGACGGCAGGTCATCGAGTACAAATGGACCTCTGAGATGAAGACAGACGCTAATGGTAAATGTCACCATTTATAAAGCTCGACTTGTCACAAAGAAGTTTCCGACAAGTTCAAAGAGTTGACTACGATGAGAATTTCTCACTCATAGCGATGCTAAAGTCTGTTGGAATTATGTTAGCAGTTGCTGCATTTTTCAATTATGAAATCTGGCAGATGGATGACAAAACATCGTTTCCTTAACAATTTGCTTGAGGAAAAGTTGTATATGATACAACCAGAAGGTTTTGTCAGTCCTAAGGATGCTAAAAGGTGAGCAAGCTTCAGTGATCCTTCTATGAATTGAAGCAAGCATCTCGGAGTTGGAATATACACTTTGATGAGTTGATCAAAGTTTTTGAGTTTATACAAAGTTTATGAGAAACTTGTATTTACAATAAAGTGAGTGGGAGTACTATAGAGTTTCTGATAAGCATATGTGGTTGACATATTGTTGATTGGAAATGATGTAGAATTTCTGGAAAGCATAAAAGGGTTGTTTGAAAGGAGTTTTTCAAAGGAAGACCTGGATAAAGCTACCTAATTGTTGAGCATCAAGATCTATAGAGATATATCAAGATGCTTGATGAGACTTTGAATGAGTACATACCTTGACAAGATTTTGAAAGAATTCAAAATGGATCAGTCAGAGAGAAGTGTTCTCGCCTGCTTTGTAAGGTGAAGTTGAGTGAGACTCAAAGCTCGACCACGGTAGAAGAAAGAGAAAGGATGAATGCCGTCCCCTATGCCTTAGCCATTGGCTCTGTATAGTATGCCATGCTGTGTACCGCACCTATGTGTGCCTTGCCATGAGTCCGTCAAGCGGTACAAGAGTGATCCAGGAGTGGATCACTGGACAACGGTCAAGATCATCCTTGGTAACTAAAAGACTAAGGAAAAGTTTCTCAATTATGGAGGTAAGAAAGAGTTCGTCATAAAGAGTTACATCGATGCAAGCTTTGACACATATCCGGATGACTCTTAGTAGCAATCTGGATACGTATAGTAGAGCAGCCATTTGGAATAGCTCCAAGTGGACTGTGGTAGTAGTGTTTACAGTTTGACATAGAGATTTGCAAAGTACACACGGATCTAAATGTCGCAGACCCGTTGACTATAAGACCTCTCTCACATGCAAAGCATGATCGAGCCCCAGAACTCATTGGGTGTTAGATTCAAAACAATGCCAATCACATGGTGATGTGAACTAGATTATTGACTCTAGTGCAAGTGGAAGACTGTTGGAAATATGCCCTAGAGGCAATAATAAATTGGTTATTATCATATTTCCTTGTTCAAGATAATTGTTTATTATTCATGCTCTAATTGTGTTGATCGGAAACTCAGATACATGTGTGGATACATAGACAACACCATGTCCCTAGTATGACTCTAATAGACTAGCTCATTGATCAAAGATGGCTATGGCTTCCTAGTCATGGACATGAGATGTCATTTGATAACGAGATCACATCATTAGGAGAATGATGTGATGGACAAGACCCAAACTACAAACCTAGCATATGATCGTGTCAGTTTATTTCTACTGTTTTCTGCATGTCAAGTATTGTTCCCATGACCATGAGATCA
Organism: Hordeum marinum; assembly: GCA_022496015.1. Taxonomy (NCBI): domain Eukaryota; kingdom Viridiplantae; phylum Streptophyta; class Magnoliopsida; order Poales; family Poaceae; genus Hordeum; species Hordeum marinum. The sequence goes on from CM039673.1 coordinate 581,681,857, forward strand.
TGCGGCGCACTGACACCGGAGGATTACCTTGTGTGTATCAAACGTCGGAACGTAACTGGGTGACTATAAAGGTGCTCTACAGGTATCTCCAAGGATGTTTGTTGGGTTGGCATGGATCGAGACTAGGATTTGTTACTCCGTGTGACAGAGAGGTATCTCAGGACCCACTCGGTAATATGACATCACAATAAGCCTTGCAAGCAATGTGACTAAGTGTTAGTCACGGGATCTTGTATTACGGAACGAGCAAAGAGACTTGCCGGTAACGAGGTTGAACTAGGTATGGAGATACCGATGATCGAATCTCGGGCAAGTAACATACCGAAGAACAAAGGGAACATCATACGGGATTAACTAAATCCTTGACATAGAGGTTCGACCGATAAAGATCTTCGTAGAATATGTAGGAACCAATATGGGCATCCAGGTCCCGCTATTGGTTATTGACCGTAGAGGTGTCTCGGTCAAGTTAACTGTAACAGGCCAGGACCGATGCTCCAGAAGATTCCAGAAGATTCCCCTTGTGTTTCCATTCTCGTGTGTGTTCTGTTTGGTTGTTGCATTCATCATCGCATCATTCGCATCATCTACATAACATCGTCACCTATTTTCAAACTTGCATCCGTTCGTAGTTGCCGGTTCTCTCCGTTCTTGCTGTTGCCTGTTTCGAGACCAACCACACACGCACGCGCCCGCGACATCATTAATAAAACCGTTTTTAAAAGGCGTGCTAAAAATATCCTTGGATTGGGTCGAAACTTGGCGTGTGGTCTTGTTATGTTGTAGGTAGACCGCCCATCAAATTTCGTCGCGTTCCGAGTTCGTTTGATACCCCGTCGGTTAACCGTAGCAGTGTCGTCATCGGTATTTCATCAGGCATTTTTGGTGTAATAAAACCATCGTGTCATGGACCGCACTTCCCTCTCTTCCCCCACATAGCCCATCCGCACAGCCATCCGTAGCCCCCCTCTGCTTTCGGACCGTCGAATCGACGTCCTGCTGTCAGAAAACAGACAGAGACCGTCTACCCTAGCCCCTAAGCTATAAATAGAACCCTCCCCTTCCTAATTGGGCAGCCAACCCTAATCCCCCTCATTCCCCGTGCCAAACCCCTTCTTCTCCCTCCTCCAGCCGCCAGGCTCGCCGAACCCATCTGGGCCCGCTCAAGCCAATCTGGGCCCGAGCCGCCGCGAAGCTCTCGACCTCCCATGGCGCGTGCCTGAGCTCCCGCTCCTCCCACAGCCCCCTGTGGCCCTGCGCCGCCCAACCGCCCGTCCCTGCTGGCCTTGCCGGATCGAGCCGAACCTCACCGCCCTCTCCTCCTTCTTCCATCTTCTTCCCTCTCGCCCTGTTCCTTCCTCTCTAACCCCCGCGGCCGCTCCCTCCGTGCAGGTCGCCGCCGCCATGGACACCTCATCGCCCAAGCTCCGCTGCTCATTGCCGTTCTCCGCCGAGAATGGCGCCTCCGCTGCCGGATCTGGCGTCCCCTGGCCTCCCCCTCGCGGATCCAGGCAGCCCACTGTCGGAGACAGGCCGCCATCGCCTGGCTCGCCTCCTCCGCTCGGGAGGAGGAGGACGAGCCCTCCGCTCGCTGGGCCATTGACCCAACGCAGCACCTGCGTGGGCCGGCCTCGCCCCCGCGGCCCAGAATTTTCGGCCACGTGCTACCCGTTCCTCTAGTGCATAGTTTCTCCTCTAGATCGGTTTTCTGCAGTTCTTAGGCGAAGTCCTTCCGGAATTGCTCCACCACCATCACCGGAGCGCTGTCACGCTGCCGGTGAACTCTTCTCCCTGTCCACTTCCTCTTGCTGGATCAAGACGGTGGAGATCGTCATCAAGCTGCACGTGTGCTGAACGCGGAGGTGCCATCCGTTCGGCGCTAGATTGGAAGGACCGTGAACAAGATCACGGGACGGATCATGATGAGATCGCAGGACAGATCGTGATGAGATCACGGGACGGATCATGATGAGTTCGCGGGACGGATCGTGATTGGATCGCGGGACGGATCGTGATGTGATCGCAGGACGCTCGGCGATTTGGATCGCGAAGATGTTCGATTACACCAACCGCGTTTCTTAACGCTTCCCGCTTAGCGATCTACAAGGGTATGTAGATCCACTCTCCCTCTCGTAGATGCTCATCACCATGGATAGATCTGCGTGTGCGTAGAATTTTTTTGTTTCCCATGCGACGTTCCCCAACAGTGGTATCAGAGCTAGGTCTATGTGTAGATGAGATCTCGAGTAGAACACAAAGAGTTTGTGGGCGTTGATGCTTAGATTGCTTCCTCCCTTGGTCGGATTTTGGTTCAGCGGTATTGTGAGATGAAGCGGCCCAGACCAACATTACTCGTACGCTTACGAGAGACCGGTTTCCTCGACCGCAACTTGTTGCATAGATGGCTTGCGGGTGCCAGTTTCTCTCACTTTAGTCGGATCGGATTCGACAAAGGAGGTCCTTGAGAAGGTTGAAAAGCAACTAGTGTATCACCGTTGTGGTTTTTGCGTAGATGAGAACTGTTCTTGCTAGATACCCATAGCAGCCACGTAAAACATGCAACAACAATTAGAGGACGTCTAACTTGTTTTGCAGGGTATGTTGTGATGTGATATGGCCAATTACATGATGTGATATATGTGATGTATGAGATGATCATGTGATGTATAGAATTTCACGACTTGCATGTCGATGAGTACGGCAACTAGCAGGAGCCATAGGGTTGTCTTTAATTATTGTATGACCTGCGTGTCAATCATTAAGCGCTATGTAATGTTTTACATTATCGCTAAATGGTAGCAATAGTAGTAGAAGCATGCAGGGCGTGACAACCCCGATGGCGACATGTTGATGGAGATCAAGATGATGGAGATCATGGTGTCGTGCCGGTGACGATGGAGATCATGCCGGTGCTTTCAATATGGAGATCATGCCGGTGCTTTCAAGATGGAGATCTTAAGCACAAGTTCATGGCCATATCATGTCACTTATGAATTGCATGTGATGTTAATCCTTTTATGCACCTTGCTTTGCTTAGTACGACGGTAGCATTATAAGGTGATCCCTCACTTAAATTTCAAGATAAAATTGTGTTCTCTCCAAGTGTGCACCGTTGCAAAAGTTCGTCGTGTTGAGACACCACGTGATGATCGGATGTGATAGACTCTACGTTCACATACAACGGGTGCAAGCCAGTGTTGCACATGTAGAACACTTGGGTTAAACTTGACGAGCCTAGCATGTACAGACATGGCCTCGGAACACAAGAGACCGAAAGGTCGAACATGAGTCATATAGTAGATATGATCAACATGATGATGTTCACCATTGTAACCACCTCAACTCACGTGATGATCGGACTTGAGTTGGTGAATTTGGATCATGTATCACTCGAATGACCGGAGGGATGTCAATTTGAGTGGGAGTTCTTAAGTAATATGATTAATTGAACTCATTATCATGAACATAGTCAGTAGTGTCTTTGCAAATTATGTTGTACATTACTTGCTCACGATGTAGCTCCCTTGAATTTTTATATGTTCCTAGAGAAATAAAGATGAAAGATGATGGTAGCAATATTGCGGATTGGATCCGTGATCTGAGGATTGTCCTCGTTGCTGCACAGAAGGCTTATGTCCTTAATGCACCGCTCGGTGCGCCAACCCCTCTAGCGTCGTCTGTAGATGTTGTGAACATCTGACAGGTACGTGCTGATGACTACTTGATAGTTTAGTGCGTCATGCATTACGGCTTAGAATTGAGGCTTCGAAATGTTTTGAACGTCATGGAACATATGAGATGCTCTAAGAGCTGAAATTAGGATCTCAGGCTCGTGCCCGTGTTACGAGATATGAGATCTCCAACAAGATTCTTTGCCTGCAAGATGAACGAGAATAGCTCAATCGTTGAGCATGTGCTCAGATTGTCTGGGTGCTACAATCGCTTGAATCGAGTGGGAGTTCATCTTCCAAATAAGATAGTGATTGATATAGTTCTCCAAGTCACTTTCACTAAGCTACTAGAACTTGGTGATGAACTATTGAATGCCAGGGATAGAATTAATGATCCCTGAGCTGTTCGCGATGTTTGGCACCGCGAAGGTAGAAATCAAGAAGGAGCATCAAGTGTTGATGGCTAGTATAACCACTAGTTTCGAGAAGGGCAAGGGCAAGGAGGGAAACTTCATGGATGGCAAGACAGTTGCTGCTCCAGTGAAGCAACCCAAAGTTGAACCCAAACCCGAGACTATGTGCTCCAATTATGAGGAGAAAGGTCGCTGAAGTGGAACAACCCTAAATACTTGGTAGATAAGAAGGCTGGTAACGCCGACAGAAGTATATTTGATATATGTGTTATTTATGTGTACCTTGCTAGTACTCCAAGTAGCACCTGGGTATTGGATACCGGTTCGGTTGCTAAATGTTAGTAACTCGAAATAAAAGCTACGGAATAAGCGGAGCACTAAGCTAAGGGTGAGGTGACGATGTGTGTTGTAAATGTTTTCAAGGTGGATGAGATCAACATCGCACGCTCTTTCTACCTTCAGGATTAGTGATGAACCTAAATAAATGTTATTTGGTGTTTTGCGTTGAGCATGAACATGATTAGATCATGTTTATTGCAATACGGTTATTCATTTAAGTTAAAGAATAATGGTTATTCTGTTTACCTGAATAATACCTTCAATGGTCATGCACCCAGTGAGAATGGTTTGTTGAAATCTTGATCGTAGTAATACACATGTTCATAACATTGATGTCAAAAGATACAAAGTTAATAATGATAGTACCACATACTTGTGGCACTGCCGCTAAATGTCATATTGGAATAAAGTGCATGAAGAAACTCCATGCTGATGGATCTTTGGACTCATTCGATTTCGAATCGGTTGAGACATGCGAACCATGCCTCTTGGGCAAGATGACTAAAAAACCCCGTTGGATGGAGCGGGCAAGTGATTCATTGGAAATGATACATGTTGATGTATGCAATCCAGTGAGTCTTGTAGCATGCAGTGGATATCATTATTTTCTTACCTTCACTGATGATTTAAGTAGATATAGTGTATATTTACTTAATGAAACACAAGTCTGAATCGTTTGAAAAGTTCAAGCAAATTCAGAGTGAAGTTTAAGATCATCGTGACAAGAAGATAAAAGTATCTACGATATGATCGTGGAGGTGAATATCTGAGTTACGAGTTTGGCATACAACTTTAGACAATGTGAAAGTTGTTTCACAACACACGCCACCTGGCACACCATAGTGTGATGGTATGTCCGAATGTCATAGTCATGCTCTATTGGATATGGTGCATGTTATGATGTCTCTTATCATTTTGCTACTATAATTTTGGGGTTGTGCATTAGAGAAAACTACATTCACTTTAAATAGGGCACCATCTAAAGCCGTTGAGATGACACCGTGTGAACTATGGTTTGATAGAAACCTAAGCTGCCATTTCTTAATGTTTGGGGCTGTGACGCTTGTGTGGAAAAAGTTTTCACCTAATGAGCTCGAACCCAAAGCGGAGAAATGCATCTTCATAGAATACCCTAAGAACAGTTGGGTGAACCTTCTATCTCAAATCCAAGCATAAAATGTTTGTTGCTAAAACTGGGTCCTTTCTCAAGAAAGGGTTTCTCTTGAAAGAGTTGAGTGGGAGGAGGATAGAACTTGATGAGGTTGTTGAAACCTCTGCTTCAACCAGAAAGTAGCGCAGCACAGAAAGATGTTTCTGTAAAGCCTACGTCAATTGAAGAGGACGTTAATGATGATGATCATGAAAGCTTCGGATCAAGTTACTATCGACCTACGAGGAAATTAGAGCTTGATGAGGTTATTGAACCTTTACTTCAACCAGCGAGTAGCACAGCGCAGGAAGTTGTTTCTGTGAAGCCTACGTTAGTTGAAGAGGAAGTTAATGATGATGATCATGAAGCTTCGGATGAAGTTACTATCAAACCTCGTAGGGCGACAAGGATGTATACTGCTCCTGAGCGGTACGACAACCCTGTCTTGGAGGTCATGTTGTTGGACAACGATGAACCTACAAACTATGGAGAAGCGATGATGGGCCCGGAAACCAACAAATGGTTAGAGGCCATGAAATCCAAGAAAGGATCCATGTATGAAAACCAAGTATAGACTTTGGTGGACTTGCTCGTTGGACGGCAGGTCGTTAGATCTTTAAAATGAAGACAAACGCTGATGGTAAATGTTACCATTTGTAAAGCTCGACTTGTTGCAAAGTAGTTTTCGACAAGTTCAAGGAGTAGACTGTGATGAGACTTTCTCACTCGTAGCGATGCTAAAGTCTGTTGGAATTATGTTAGCAGTTGCTGCATTTTTCAATTATGAAATCTGGCAGATGGATGCCAAAACATCATTTCCTTCCTTAAGGAAAGGTTGTATGAGATGCAACCAGAAGGTTTTGTTAGTCCTAAGGATGCTAAAAGGTGTGTGAGCTTCAGTGATTCTTCTATGAACTGAAGCAAGCATCTCGGAGTTGGAATATACACTTTGATGAGGTGATCAAAGTTTTTGAGTCTATACAAAGTTTACGAGAAACTTGTATTTGCAATAAAGTGAGTGGGAGCATTATTGAGTTTCTGATAAGTATATGTGGATGACATATTGCTGTTCGGAAATGATGTAGACTTTCTAGAGAGCATAAATGGTTGTTTGAAAAGAGTTTTTCAAAGGAAGACCTGGATAAAGCTACCTAATTGTTGAGCATCAAGATCTATATTTATAGATCAAGATACTTGATGAGACTTTCAATGAGTACATACCTTGACAAGATTTTGAAAGAGTTCAAAATGGATCAGTCAGAGAAAGAGTTCTTGCCTGATTTGTAAGGTATAAAGTTGAGTAAGACTCAATGCCCAGTGACTGCAGAAGATAGAGAAAAGATGAGTGTCATCCCCTATGCTTCAGCCATAGGCTCTATCATGTATGCAATGCTGTAAACAAAGACCCGATGTCAGCCTTGCTATAATTATGTCCGGAAGGTTTCAAAGTGATCCTGGAATGGAGCACTGGACATCAGGCAAGATTATCCTTAGTAACTAAAAGACCGAGGAGATGTTTCTCAATTATGGAGGTGATAAAGAGTTCGTCATAAAGAGTCACGTCGATGCAAGCTTTAACACCGATCCGGATGACTCGTAGTAGCAATCTGGATACGTCTAGTGGAGCAGCCATTTGGAATAGTACCAAGTGGAGTGTGGTAGCAGTGTTTATGGTTTGACACAGAAATTTGCAAAGTACACACGGATCTGAATGTCGCAGACCCGTTGACTATAAGACCTCTCTCACATGCAAAGCATGATCGAGCCCCAGAACTCATTGGGTGTTAGATTCATAACAATGCGAATCACATGGTGATGTGAACTAGATTATTGACTCTAGTGCAAGTGGGAGACTGTTGGAAATATGCCCTAGAGGCAATAATAAATTAGTTATTATCATATTTCCTTGTTCATGATAATCGTTATTATCCATGCTATAATTGTATTGATCGGAGACTTAGATGCATGTGTGGATACATATACAAAACCATGTCCCTAGTATGCCTCTAATAGACTAGCTCATCGATCAAAAGATGGTTAAGGTTTCCTAGCCATGGACATGAGATGTCATTTGATAATGGGATCACATCATTAGGAGAATGATGTGATGGACAAGACCCAAACTACAAACGTAGCTTATGATCGTGTCAGTTTATTGCTACCGTTTTCTGCATGTCAAGTATATGTTCCTATGACCATGAGATCATGCAACTCACTGACATCGGAAGAGTACCTTGTGTGTATCAAACGTCGCAACGTAACTGGGTGACTATAAAGGTGCTCTACAGGTATCTCCGAGGGTGTCTGTTGAGTTGGCATGGATCAAGACTGGGATTTGTTACTCCGTGTGACGGGGAGGTATCTCAGGGCCCACTCGGTAATACAACATCACAATAAAGCCTTGCAAGCAATGTGACTAAGTGTTAGTCACGGGATCTTGTATTACGGAATGAGTAAAGAGACTTGCCGGTAACGAGGTTGAACTAGGTATGGACATACCGACGATCGAATCTCGGGCAAGTAACATACCGAAGAACAAAGGGAACATCATACGGGATTAACTGAATCCTTGACATAGAGGTTCGACCGATAAAGATCTTCGTAGAATATGTAGGAACCAATGTGGACATCCAGGTCCCGCCATTGGTTATTGACCATAGAGGTGTCTCGGTCATGTCTACATAGTTCTCGAACCCGCAGGGTCTGCACACTTAAGGTTCGGTGACGTTTCGGTAGTATAGAGTTATGTATGGTGGTGACCGAAGGTTGTTCGGAGTCCCGGATGAGATCCCGGACATCACGAGGAGCTCCGGAATGGTCCGGAGGTAAATATTGATATATAGGAAGTCCCATTTTGGTTGCCGGAAAAGTTTCGGGCTAATCGATAATGTACCGGGAGTGCCGGTAGTGTACCGCGAGACCACCGGGAGGGGTATTTCGACCCAAGAGGCTTCATGGGCTGTGGGAGAGTAAATACCAGCCTTTTGTGGGCTGGTGTAAGTCCCACACAAGACCCATGCGGCTGGGAGAAAAAGCCCAAAGGGAAAAAGGTGGAAAAAGGCCAAAAAAGAAGGAATCCTAGTCCTACTAGGATTGGAGGAGGAGTCCTCCTCTCCTCCCCACTTTGGTCGACCCAAGGGCTGGCTTTTTGGCAGCCAAGACTCCTCCTCCTCTCCTCCTATATATACTAGAGGATTTTAGGGTTTTGGGACAGAATTTTCAGCCACGTGCTACCCGTTCCTCTAGTGCATAGTTTCTCCTCTAGCTCGGTTTTCTGCAGTGCTTAGGCGAAGCCCTACCGGAATTGCTCCACCAGCATAACCGGAGCGCCGTCACATTGCCGGTGAACTATTCTCCCTCTCCACTTCCTCTTGCTGGATCAAGACGGTGGAGTTCATCATCAAGCTGCACGTGTGCTGAACGCGGAGGTGCCGTCCGTTCGGCGCTAGATTGGAAGGACCGTGAACAAGTTCACGGGACGGATCGTGATGAGATCGCGGGACGGATCGTGATGAGATCGCGGGATGGATCGTGATGAGATCGCGGGACGGATCATGATGAGTTCGCGGGACGGATCGTGATTGGATCGCGGGACGGATCGTGATGTGATCGTGGGACGCTCGGCAATTTGGATCGTGAAGATGTTCGACTACACCAACCGCGTTTCTTAACGCTTCCCGCTTAGCGATCTACAAGGGTACGTAGATCCACTCTCCCTCTCGTAGATGCTCATCACCATGCATAGATCTGCGTGTGCGTAGGAATTTTTTTGTTTCCCATGCGACGTTCCCCAACAGGATAGGCGCGCATCTTGGGCGTGACATCTACATAGTTCTCGAACCCGCAGGGTCTGCACACTTAAGGTTCGGTGATGTTTTGGTAGTATAGAGTTATGTATGGTGGTGACCAAAGGTTGTTCGGAGTCCCGGATGAGATCACGTACGTCACCAAGAGCTCCGGAATGGTCCGGAGGTAAAGATTGATATATAGGAAGTCCTGTTTTGGTCGCCGAAAAAGTTTCGGGCTCATCGGTAGTGTACCGGGAGTGCCGGTAGTGTACCGGGGGACCATCGGGAGAGGTATTTCAACCCAAGTGGCTACATGGGCTGTGGGAGGAAGTAAACCAGCCCCTGATGGGCTGGCCGAAGCCTCCTCTAAGGTCCCATGCGGCTGGAGTGGTTTGAGAAGGAAATAATCCAAAGGTGAAGAGGTGGAAAGAGTTTCCAAGTGGAAAGGAGGAATCCTACTCCTAATAGGATTGGAGTAGGACTCCTCCACCTCCAATTTCGACCAAACCTTGAGGGTTTGAGGCTGCCTTCTCCCCTCCCTCCCTCCTATATAAACTAGAGGATTTAGAGGAAAAAGCCAATCCTAATAGCCACGTGCTACCTCTCCTCTAGATCGTAGTTTCTCCTCTAGATAGGTTTTCAGCGGTGCTTAGGCGAAGCCCTGCTGGAATAGCTCCACCACCATCGCCGCAACGCCGTCGCGCTGCCGGAGAACTCATCTACCTCTCCACTCCCTCTTGATGGATCAAGAAGGCGGAGATCGTCATCGAGTTGTACGTGTGCTGATCGCGGAGGTGCCGTCCGTTTGGCGCTAGATCAGAAGGTCTGTGATCAAGATCGCGAGACGGATCGTGATGAGATCGCGGGAAGGATCATGATGAGTTTGCGGGACGGATCGTGATTGGATCGCGAGACGGATCCTGATGAGGTCGCGGGATGCTCGGCAATTTGGATCGCGAAGACGTTCGACTACACCAACCGCGTTTCTTAACGCTTCCCGCTTAGCAATCTACAAGGGTATGTAGATCCACTCTCCCTCTCGTAGATGCTCATCACCATGGATAGATCTTGCGTGTGCTTAGGATTTTTTTTTCCATGCAACGTTCCCAAACAAAATTCACTACTATTTTTCTTTGCTACAAACTTGTTACTATTTCTTCTACTTCTACTGTTACTTTATCACTACCGCTATCACCTTATTGTGCTAGTAATAAAGTGATGCAAGAAAGTTATCTCTCATGAGTTGTTGAATTTACAACTCAAATGCTAAAACTTATAAATATTCTTTGGCTTCCCTTATGTTGAATAAATAAATTTGGGTTGAAATACTTCCCTCGAAGACTGTTGCGATCCTCTATACTCGTGTGTCATCATCCCCATTCGATCACATATGCATCAATTTAGACACTCAACCTCGGTAATATCTATCACTCCGGTCGGACTACACATACTCCTATCAACATACTACTAGACCTAAGATCTGATGCGCGCATGCTCATATGATGGAAACCAAGGGATAACAACAAAATAATCATACAGCTCAAACTAATCATAGCAATTCTTCGATCAACCGAGAGGACAAGAATAATCTACTCAGAAATAATGGTGATGACAGAAATCATTGGATAATAATTTATAGCACCAAAACATCATGTTCAAGTAGGGAGATTACAACGCGTTGTTGCGAGAGAGTGGACCGCTTGAAAGATGTGAGAAATGGGATGGATATGTTGGTGAAGACGACACCATTGATGAAGACAATCGTCATGATGATGTTTCCACTAGTGGCACTCCGGCGCCACCAGCCACCAGAAGAGAGAGGGAGAGAGGCTCCCCTTCCGACTTCTTCCTCCATGGCCTCCCCCTAGATGGGGAGTGGTTCTCCCCTTTGTTCCTTGGACTCCATGGCGCGCGCATATCTTTTCTCTCTATTTACGTTACCGTTTTCAGGCCGAACAATGTTCCTTAAATAGCTCAAGATTTGTAACTCCGATCGGGCTAAAATTCTGAGGTGATTTTTTTCATAAAATTAGCTTTCTTGCGGCAAAAGATGGGCTTCAACCAACATTGACAGACCCTACACGGGCGCGACTAGGGGGTGGCCACGCCACCTGGCCATGTGAGGCACTCGGGCACCGTCTCGCGTTGATTCCTTCGCCCAAAAATCACATATATTCCCGAAAAAGTCATATTAATTTGCCGGGGTATTTTGACCTTCCTAGATATTAATTTTCCATGAAACAAAAAACATGCAGAAATGGGGTAGATTAATAGGGTAGTTGAGAAAAATAATACAAATTGATGTCAAAATATATTAAAGTGGTATGATAATAGCATGAAATAATTAAAAATATAGATATGTCGGAGGCGTGTTGTATGACTTATTGTTCTAAAGAGGCCATGCTTGAAAGTTTATCCCATCCTATTCATATATGGCGGTTCTATTTTTCATTGCTCCATCTTTCTCTCTTCTCCCCCATCTTCCATTCCTCTTCTCTGCTTGTTGATTCCTTATGTGGCTTGTGATTCTTAGTGAAAGAACGAACCATCTCTACACGACCCACTAATTGACAAACAAAAGTAAGACATTGTAGAGATTAGCCAACATGGAACCGCTTGATTTGAGATGAGCCCTACTCAACATGGCTCATGGCCCAGACAGAAGAAAGATAACTAGAATGCGAGAGGCACAAATCCTGTATCTCTCTTAAAGCGAGCATAGCATTCCTCTCGCCTAAAGCACGCGCATATCAGGCCGGCCCATTAGTTTAGGTGACTCGCTCGCTCCGTGGTCGTACCAGTTCATCCGGTATTTTTTTATTTTTTTTATTTTCTTTATATTTTATTTTCTTTCTTCATGATTGTTATTGTTTTTATTGATTTCTTCATCTCTTTCATTGTTTTTACCCATTTTTTTCATTTTTTTCCTTTGCTTTTTTTGTTTCCACTACTTATTCTTCCTTTATCTGTTTTTCTTCCTTTTGTCAGGTTTATTTATTTTTCTTTGTTTCCTTCCTGGGGTCATTATTTTGCATTCGTTTTCTCTTGTTTTATTTCCTTTTTTTCTATTCTTTGTTATTGCTTTTCTTTGGTTTTCCTATTCTTTTTATCAGTTTTTACCAGTTTCTTTTTTGTTCAACACATGTCTGTTCCCAGTCATTCAACATTTTTCATATACAATAGGAAAATTTTCTATATACACTTTGAAATGTTTTCCCAATACATGATTAACATATTTGAAAACATATATTTTTAATGTATATTTATATTATATATATGTTCTGATGTCAACTTTTATTTCATACATCTTGTACATTTTTCTATAGATACGAAAAATTATTTTTATACATGTTCCACATTTTTGAAATACACGATTTACATTTTCTTAAAATGTAGGTTTTGATGTCTACAGTTTTTTCGTACATCAAGAACATTTTTTATACAATTTTAGCATTTTTTAAATACAATCATTAACTTTTTTAAAATACATGTTTTGATGCTTACTTTGTGCAATACACATTTCTACATTTTCTGTATAAAACTGAAACCATTATTTTATATCTATTTTACATTTTTCAAATACATGATAAACATTTTCACATGTTTTTGAAACTTGTTGCTTGAATATGTGTTAAACATTTGTTTTAAATAAGTGTTGAAACATTTCTGTGGCTATCAATTTTTTTATGGTTGGACAAACACTTTTCTTCAGATGTTATTTCTTCTGTTGCACCAATTGAGTTTATATCACTGCACACATTGTTTTCTTACATTGCACAAACATCTTTTCAGATGCTATCAACATTTTTTTATAGTTCCACCAACATTGTTTTTAACACAGTACATACATTTTTTCAAATGGATTTTTTTTCTGAAATATGTGTATTTAGATTTTTATAAAACATAAAAAAGGTAACAAAAAAGGAAAAATAAATCGAGTGAACAAACGAAAGAAAGAAAAATGGTTAGGCGAACAATACCACTAGGCCAGCTCATTACCACGCCGCTTCAGGCGAGTGGACGGCTTGTCTCACTAGAACCAAGACATAGCTGCACCCGTGAGAGGAGAGGATCAGACGATGTACGAAAAGCGAAAGCTAGGGACAATGCGTGCGAAAAAAGGTGGACGGGCAAATGATGGACGGAAGTTTTGGGAGTAAGAAACCTCCATCCCTTTTATAGGTAAAAAATTAGTAATTAGTAATAGCATGTATATATAGATATAGGTTAGATATATATAAAACTAAAAAACAAACTAAAAATATTTGTACGCCTAAGGGCCCACTAAGGCCCCTCGCATGTCAGTCTCCGCCCCTCCCTCTTAGGTTAGGTGCAATTTCACACCTGGGCTGTTAGCGCTCTTAGGTAGTACTTCCTTCGTTTTTTTAGTCTGCATGTAACTTTTATTTAAAGTTAAATTATCTATACTTTGATCAAACTTATAAAAAAATTAACATTCACAATACCAAATCAATATCATTAGATTCTTTATGAAATATACTTTCATGTTATATATATTTTATATTGTAAATGTTGACATTTTTTAATATAATTTTGATCAAACTTTATAAAATTTGAATAGACACAGATCTTATACGCGGAGTAAAAAACAGAGGAAGTATATATACATGGTCTTTCCTAGAAAATTGTAGTCAACATGGTCAACATTGCCTTAAAAAAAGGGTACATGGTCAACATTGCCCCTAAAAAAGGTACATGGTAGACAGAGAGCAGCGAAGACCGTGCCAGAAAAGGAGAGTTAGAATCATGGAGTGTGCAGCAGAGTCGTGTATTCCGGACAGTGGGTGGCTGCCGAACAGGTCATTGTTTCCAGTTCCAGTCAAAAGTTTCACCGGAAACCACACGTCGTGGAGACAAGAACTAGTGTGCGTACGCGGAGGCAGATGATGTCCTGCGCATTATGCATGTGACTATAAAATGGAGCCAGCAGCTTAGCTCCATATTATGCGTAGGGAGAAGAAGAAGATCGATCGGGAGCAGTATGTACGCGATGAGAGTTCTGGTGCTCGCTTTAGTGCTTGCAGCTGCGGTGCTCCTCGCCATGGGCGCCGGCAGCGTGGAAGGCCGGAGGATGCTCGGGCTGCGGGTGGCCGCAGTGCCGGGCTCACCGGACCCACACTCCAACTATCATCATAATTGGTAGGGTACAACTGGTGGGAGACGGTGGCATGAGATATCTTCAGCCGATTTGGATGGCGAGCTAACAATAGGCTAGATGTATAGACATCATAGCCTATTTTTGGTTTCGTCGACCGTGACAGTTTTTATTTACTTACGCACTCATTTCGTGAGCACATTGTGAATCTAAGATTTTGTTCTTGAACTTTGTTAATAATATGGCTGCATGCATCAATTGATGTAGAAATCGGGGGTTTCGTTGCTCCTTTAAAAAAAAATAAAGTTTTGATATTTTAGGAATTTCAACGAATTTAACTTTCTAGATTAAGTAAACATAGCACATATCGCTACTTGTTCTTAAAAGAATAACAAAAAAAATACATATGCAAGAGTAAATAAATCTGCTTCAGCTGTAAGACCTATCACGATATAAAATGAACACATAGCATCCACAAAGAACTTTAGAACAAAATGGGCTCACAAATTCCCCAACTTTGAGAAGAAGGAACTCAAGATTTAAGGGCATAACCAAACTATATGATATGTAATGTTTATAACATTGAATATTGCGCTTGCAGGTTCTCATGATCTCTTTGAAGGCTGCTTATATCCTGATATTTGAAACATGATTCAAACCCCGTATTTAATTCTACATGATAATTTCCTTAAATCAACAAATGTTATTTTGAGATTTCCCAATATAAACTACTCTATTGTGGGGGCGGAGGGAGTATGTCTAAATTCATACCAGTTCTATATTGTCAAAATTTAACTCCCAACTATAGCCATCCATATTGCTACCCAGCCATTCCTCCAGGTCAGCATACATTCCACAATCTTGGACCCCTTGTTTGCTTTTAAGAATCCATGAGTTGCCATCTTCACCATCCTGCAAGATGCACGGACAAGTTTATTCAAACAAAATGAAGCTGAACAACATCCCTACCAAAGCCAAGATATTATGAACCATACAAGGAGATTTGTAATATCCAGAGGCGGACGCAGTGGGGTGGGGGGGCGAGCGGGGGCCAGCCCCCCCCCCCCCCCCCCTCCACACACACATGGATCG
Source organism: Hordeum marinum (assembly GCA_022496015.1). NCBI lineage: Eukaryota > Viridiplantae > Streptophyta > Magnoliopsida > Poales > Poaceae > Hordeum > Hordeum marinum. Next base: position 581,697,426 of record CM039673.1, read on the forward strand.
GCCAACCCCAACGAGTTATAGCGGGGGCTGTTAGGCTTAATTACTTGGCCATTAGCAAGGATATGGGCTAAGCTCTAAATTTCAAGCCCAAAACGAGTTTACAACAAGGCAAGCAAGGGCCAAAGCTATGCATGTACGTACGCATCCACACCATGGATTGGCTACTCACGGATCCATCAACACACGCACGCAACTCACGCAGCTTATGGCGACTACAAAGACTCCAGACTTCCGTGCCGCATGCGACGCGCTAGGAGGCTAGGGTTTGCGCGTTATGTAGGGCTTGAAACATCGTCGCTGGCCTCTGGGCATCGCGCCGTCGTTGTTCGGTGATTACTGATTAAGAGCGATATCGCTTGCCCCGCATCAATCCAGTGCAATTCAACGAGTGTACGGTGTTACGGTCTGCCGGGCGGCACCACCACACCCAATTCCGCTAATTTGATCCCGTGACCCATAGGCAGAGGTATGATGATATATAGATTGGTTGTATTTTAGTGTCATTTTGATGACACAAAACAATTAATCAATTTTTACTAGTTAGTATATTTTTTGCACATGTAAGTTAAAAGATTACATATTTTATTTGTATTAATATCAGAATTTCATAGGTCGTGAAGAGGAAAACACCACCGGCAAAGTAAATTTCATGTCAATTTCTACTCTATGGTTGAAGATACAAATCCAGCCAGGGAGATACATGCCACAAAGCAACTATTCGACATAACCGGTAAAGCTTATGTGTACCCAATTGTTGATTCATTATTGCGATTAGTTATCTCTATCCTGGTATCAACTGCAACTATAGAGTGTTTTCAGTAGTTAAACTTATTAGGACGCATCTTCAAAATAGAATGGGTGATGGTTTTCTTCTACATTGCATGGTTGTATACGTTGGGAAAGAAATAACTGCAAAGTTCACTTTGTTGAGATTTATTGATTGGTTTGATCGGCCTAGTGGAGGCATAGATAATCTAAACTAGTAAAAATATAGTTTTTCATTGTAAAACTTATTCTGTTATGCGTTTAATATTGCTATGATACCTAAGACTTTTAATGTCTTCTTCGCACCCCCTATGTACAAATCCTGGCTCCGCCCCTGGTAATATCTGCAACTCCAATTACTCCACGTCTCGTGTGAGCATTATACATTTGACCTCTCAAACTCGTTTGTAAGACTGAGAAAAGAACACAAAAATCAAATGTTAGAAAAGGCATGCATATGTGAAGAGGCAAGAATATTCACATTGAAGGTATGTAAGTACGTACTGTGAAGTGTAAAATACATGTGAATTGTTAAAGGTGTAAATGGCTTCATGCAACGAAACAAACATTTATTGTTAGTAAGGTACAACTAATGAACGAACATGAAAAGGCTCAACCTTCCTGCAACACACATTTATTGTTAGTAAGGTACACAGTCCTGCCGACCACAGCTCGCAATGCAAAAAAAAAAAAAAGGTGTACTCTGATGGAGTAAAAGTAGCGCAGCCTACTGTAGTAATAGCCATGGAACAAAGAAAATGTCAGTTGGCCAAACAATAAAATAGGCAAAAAGGTGGTTGGATAAACAGCTAATCCCACCTCTATTAGTCGACCACGCCGTTAAAAGAAAACCCCGCAGTTCGTTCTTTCCCATTCTGCTTTGCTCATTCCAATAGTCAATTCAATGGTCCTTCCTGCAATGTCATCAGAAATCACTGAAGTCGTGTTAAGGGTCTTGTCCAAAGGGCACGCTTTGACCTAGAAACAACATAAACTGTAAACAGGGATGTATTTTGCCCAACAACGTAAACATATATGACATGTGCTTTTACCTGGGACCCGCTTGCACTGTGATTTTCATTCTAGGATTCCGGAAGGTAACTTAAATAATCAATATAAGAGTGAAGTGAATAGTCCAATGCGGCCTACATAATATACTTTATCAACAAGTCAAGCCATGCCACGTTTTTAGCATTTCCATAAAGCAAAGTGCATGCAGACAGAACAAACCAGAACAACGAAATTGAGAAGACTAAGTTCGACATGACGAAGTCATGCATGACATTAGAGTACCGAATGTGTGTGAAGCTAGTTAATTACATGCTAATCAAGCCCCCAAGTTTCAACTTTAAAGCTATAACTATTAAATTCATTTATCTCAAATTGAGCCTAGAAGTTTATTTCTTGTGTCAAGAGCAAAAGTACAACAGACACATGTTTACTTGTTTTTCCTGGACGTGATCTGACTCTTTTTGACCAGATTAATATGTCTCCATGAGCTTCGTCTGTGGGGTTTTCATCACTCCTCCCTGAGTTTCAGTCCAAGGTGTAGTCTTTACCCCACCTATCTAAATTCCATAATGTCTCCATGAGCGCTCCGTAGAAAACATATCGGGAGGCGCTCCTCTCCTCTGCTCGCGTCATCCCCGCGGGCGGCCGGGGGGAGCCCAGATCTGCCTCCCTCGCCCCTCCTCCCTCCTCCGCCACTCCTCGTTGCCGGCGGCGTAGGTTGCCGGGCAAAGCCCGCTCGGCCTAGGCGGCGGCGAGGCCTTCTACTCCTCCTATCCGAGGATGGCGGCGCGGGACGCTTTCTTCTAGTGGAGGCGAGGCGCGGTCGTGGGGCGCCGCAACGCGATGGCATGGGCTGGCGGTCGTGGCTGTTGGACGTACGTGGCGTCGTCTTCTCCTGGGCAGGCGGTGGAGTCTAGTGTAGGGTTCTCCGGTGGCGTGGCTGGGACTTGCGGGCAGCCCTGCTGCTCGCTGGTCAGGCGGCGGCGGCTTGGAGCCTACTTCCAGTCCCCGGTAGAGATGGTGGCGATCCGTACACAAGACTTGATGGAGGTTCTTTGAACAGATCTAGGTGAAAACCTTGCGCTCGGCTAGATGCCAAGGCCGGCAATGGCGGCGCTCTTCTGTGTCGTTCTTTTCTTGAAGACAAAGCCGTGGAGAAGTTCCAGACCTCTATTTGTTACCTCCGGAGGAAACCCTAGATTGGTAGATCGGATGATGGCGGCGCTCTTGCGTCGTTTCCTCCTTGGTGGCCTCAGTCTTGGAGGTGTGCATGGCCTCGAGGGACTAGCGGACATCATCTTTGGTAGAGCGGTGTTTCATCTTACACATCGGCAATTGTGGATCTCGACGGCAAGGCGTAGTGGAGTCTTAGCGTTCGATGTGTGTAGACGGACTCGCGCAGGAGGATGGCGTTGTCTGGCGTCGTGGTGGTGTCGATGGCTGACCTCGCATGGTCGTGGCCTCAGTATCTGCTCTGAAGATGAATCGGTGAAAGACGGCTCCGGTGGCCTCTGAGAGTCCGCCAGACTGGTGTGTGCCCTAGACCAGGTATATGGCTTGGCTGGGGCCTCCAGTTTTAGATGTTAGGCTTAAGTGTGAGGTCTGTTTGGTATTAGACTCGAACTATCGGCACCCCAAGTGGATAGAAGTAGCGACAGATGTTGCCTGGCTTCAGACTTACTGATATACTTCCTCCGTTCCTAAATGTAAGACCTTTTAGAGATTCCACTATAAGTCTATATATGGAGCAAAATGAGTGAATCTCACTCTAAAATAGGTCTATATAATGTAGTCTATAGTGTAGTCTTTAAAAGGTCTTATATTTAGAAACGGAGGGTGTATTACTTTGTAAGGTTATTGTGAATAATTAATAAAGTGGCTGCATGCATCGTCTAGATGTAAAGGCCAGGGATCTTCCTTCTTTTTGAAAAAAATAATCTAAATTCTATATATAAATCTGTGTTCCAGTATCCTCTTCACCAAATAAACCTAGCTTTTCTCCAATGAAATATTCATTTAAGGGAGAATTGTATTATAGCATTCAGGTTATATTCTGCAGTAGCTTCAGACTGGACACCCAAATCAACATCCATGTGTTGTCTTCCTTGCGATAGGTCACCAGAGGGAGCTCAACATTCCGTAGCAAATCAAAATTAACCTGATACGCAAAATAGTAATCCCATACTATCCTCTATGTTGTTGCAAACACAGACTGATTTATGAGTGTCGCCCAGAGAATGAACTATGGTGGATTTTTGCACGTGAAAAGTATGAATCAGACAGTTTTTATTTGTGGAAATACTTTAGAAATTTAAGAAATTTACTAAAGATGTGCAGCACAATGCAAGTACCCTGAGTCTGAAAAGGTTTCGACTTACCATGGCCGATGCATGAAATCCGGTTGTAGCTCATGTTGAGCACGCGCAACTTCGTCAGTTCCTGGAGCCCCTTGACATTTGCGATCATGTTTCGCAACAGATCCAGCGAGTGTAGACCCTTCAGCAGCAATCTGGATGAGATATGAACTACATGAGCATGACACCCAAATTTAGCAGCACAAGCTGTGCTCAGGGCCAGCCCTGGTGTATGGCCGGTGGGGCGACGGCCCAGGGCCCACGTAGGTGAGGGGCCCAGGACATAGTATATATACATTTTAGCTTAGGAAAAAATAGGTAAAAATAGGCCCATCAGCGATTGATTGTCCAGCGTATGACCAGGTCCTGTGCAAGACGTCTTAGGGCATATACAATGGTTGATAAGATAGTCCTATCTTAAGTCTTGCATGTAATTTAAAGATGATAAAAAAACATCTACAATGGATCATCTCTTAGCCTTATCTTCAATAACTAGCTATTTCTAAAAACATAATGAGACATATTATACTAAAAAATCACGTCTTGTCTTTTCTTAAATAAGAGAAGGCAAAGCTTTTTTTATAAATTTTCTCTTCTCCACTTCATCATTTATTCTACGTGCCACTCCTAAAATAATATTATTATACATGTCCTTAGAAAACCATGGCTGCCTGATGGGACGCCGCGACGGTTAAATTAACGAAGCGCCAGATCCTCGTTTTCCTTCGCCTCGACGCCTCGTGTCTAGTGCCCTCTTCAGAATCGTTGGCTTGCAGTCCGACCATCCAGCATCGCTCAGCGCCTCCGCCCGCCTCGGCCTGCTTGTCGCCGCTGCGTGCGCCGCCTAGCCATCCGGCATCCAATTCCAGCCGCAGCAGCAGTAGCATAGCAGTACGCCTGTACGAAGCTAACGAGGCCCGGCCATCGATCCATGATCCATCCATCAGAACTTCAGCAACAGTAATCAACAATTCAACATCAGACGTACATATCCCTGGTCCATCCATCCATCTTTATTTAGTAATTAGTATGTAGCGTATTCACTATTCAACTATTTATTCATGTATGTCTAGGGTTTTAATCATCTGATGTATAAATTCCTAATTCTTTGTATCCTCTTTTCTTCGTAATTTTAGGACATTAGTCTACCATGTTGCCTAAGAAGAAGCAATTGTCCATGTTGCCTAAGAAGAAGCAATTGTCGGGTGGACGCGGCGTTTCGGCTCTTGGGTGCATCTGTATCTGCGTCCACGAAAAAAATCAAAACAAATAGTAGACAAATTCAAAAAATTCCAATTTTTTGGTGTGGTACATATTTTGATGCGTGAGGTTCGCTCTAAATTTCAACTTATTTGGACATTTGAGGAGCTCTCAGCAAAAAAGACAAATCAAGGTCTGAAAAAAAGTTTACTGTTCACCAATTTTTTTATCCGATTTGTCTTTTTTGTTGAGAGCTGTTCGGATGTCCAAATAAGTTGAAATTTGGAGCAGACCTCACACATCAAAATATGTACCACACAAAAAAAATTGGAATGTTTTGAATTTTTCTAGTATTTTGTTTTATTTTTTCCGTCGGCAGGTGCAGATGAGCCTCGGCTCAGAACGAATTTTCCTTGTCGGGTGATGAAAAAAGAAGAAGAAAGAAAAAAAGTGATCTGAAAATTCAAGCGCTGAAGAACAAGGAAGAACAAGGAAGAACAAGGAGAACAAGGAGAACAAGTGATTTGAATAAGTTCTTCGCATCTTCAAGCAATGTTGATGTGAGTGAAGAACAAGGAGTCAGTCGAAATTTCCTTCTTATTTAAGGTAATCATGTCAATGTTAGTTTCATTTTTCTATCTTTTTATTATTATTGTTGTCGATTGAGTAAATTGAAATTTAATTATTATTGTTCTTGATGGAGTGAGTCGAATTATTATAGTCAAATTTTCAACCAAAGATGTGTGGTCTTAGGACATATGGGCCTATGTCGTCGAGTTCGCCTAGGGCCTTACTACGCCAAGCGCATCAGAGTTCACCCCTTTAGTTCAGTTCCGCACTGGAAGACATAAACCCTCTACCCGACTCATCTAGTGTGACAGAGGCTCGGGGACTACACCCAGTGGGTTCACTCAGCGTGCCCCCACTGAAAGAGAAATAAAAGAAACATTCTGCTCGGTCAGGTCCGACAACAACATTCAAGTTTAACAAAGTCTGCAGACTCCAACCGACCACCAGCAATCAGTCAAAGTCTCAGGGGCTACTGTTGGGGATACACAAAATAGGTAAGCCCTTGAAGGGTCGAAGTTTCGTAAAGCACGGGGTCCACAAATCATGTGGGTCGAGATAAATCTCATACATACGTATTATCCACTCGGACACATCATCGTACCGTCCACTCGGAAGACAATCAATCACTCGGTCATATGGCTCACTCGGATATGCGAAGACCGACAGCCGACAAGGCAGTCAAAGCACCATCTGGCGTTACGGCATCAATGCCCCACTTTGTAACATAGGAGGTGAAGGGGTGGCGCACTCTATATAAGCCACCCCCACCACTAGACTAAGGGGGCTCCTTCTTCTCCCTTCCCTCTCTCTTTCTCTCTCAAATACACCATGTAACTCCATGTTCATGAAAAATAAGCAACGCCTCTTCGGAGAACGAGTCGTAGGGTTGTTATCTCCATCGTGAGAGACCCGAACTCGATAAAACCACCATGTCACCCATTTGCATCTCCATAGATCATGCTCCGTTATCCTACCCCTCTCTAATTTCGAAATCGTTCCCACGACAGCGCTGGAGGTGATTGGATAACCCGATCAACAACCAGGGTTTGAACCAGAACCTCCGGAGGCATGGTACGCTCCGGAGATGCCCTTGGAGGGGACTGAGTGGTCGCTCGTCTGGCCTCCTCAGTCTCCGGGCGGGTTTCTTCCCCCCGCTCTTATGTAACCGAGGTCTTAGCCTCGGCCATTATGTTGTCTCCCCCATCGTCGGTGCCTGGCTCCATAGGAGCATGTTGGGATGACACCTCCACGGTGCCCTTCGTGGCGCCCGGAGTGGCGGGATGCGAGGCATTCCTGTTCTCCGCTAGTTTGGTGGGGGGGGGGGTCTCCCCATCTGATATTTGATCTGTGGGGAGGACGAGCGGGGGGCTGCAAAATCCATAAGCGCGTGCGTGTTAGTAAATTCTAAACTTGTTAAAAGAACAAACAAGGGGTCTTCAGACCCTAACCTTCGAGTCGGGGGCTTGACCCTGAGGTTCCTTCATGGAACCACCTCAAGGTTATCAGACTCAGTATCTGAGTCCGAGCTCTCGTCGGACAGGATCACCCGTGCCCGTCGCGTCCTCTTCGGGGCAGGAGGGGGAACCTCCTGTGGGGCGTCCGATGACGCTACCCTCTTTCTTGCGAGGGGGGAATTGCCTTACCCCCCAACTTCGTCCTCATGCTCTTCCTTCTCTTCCTCCTCATGCTCCTCTTGATTCGAGAAGGCATGGGTTTCCCCGGACACAGTCTCTGACTGGTCCCAGATACGAAGGCCGCTTCGGCCTGGTTTCTTCTTCTTATCTTTCTTCGTGGGGGCCTCGTAAGGCTTCTCCACGAGCATTTACGCCAATAGCCTGGACCTAGCATCCTTGGGCTGAGGTGCCGGACTGCTAATGTTAACAGCTTTCTTTAGCCATTTCCGCGAAAGAATGGTAGGAAGAAAACATTATGGATCCTCCTTGGGAAATGTAAAAGCCGATCAAGCATAAGTGACCCATACCTCGGTGGTGGGTTTGGAGCCTTGCGGGTCTTTGTCTTCCTCCTCTGATGGCCAGCTCTCTTGTGACTTGAAGAGCGCCTTCCATAGCTTCTCTCGCGTAGTGCGAAAGAGGTACCGGATTATGGGCGCATCATCAAGTTGCCGAGCCCACAAGGGAGTGTCCCGACGCTGGCAGGGGAGGATGCACCTCCGGAGCATCACCTGGACCATGTTGGTCAGCTTGATGTCCTCCACAACCAGGGAGACGATGCACTTCTGTAGGTCGCTCACCTCTTTGCTCGGTCCCCAGTTAAGGCCCTTTTGAACCATGAAGCTAGTCTGGTGGGGGGACCGGATCTGAATTCGGTAGGAGGGATCTGATGGTGTCGATGAAGGTGCCGGATGGCCACACGACGGGGGTGAGCTTGCCAATGACAGCCCCGCAGCAGTCCGCGTGCTTCTTACCGACGCACTTTGGCTTGATGTTAAATACTTTGAGCCAGAGCCCAAAAGGTGGCTCAACCCGAAGAAACGCCTAGTAAACGAGGATGAAAGCCGATATATGCATAAATGAATTCGGCAGGAGGTCGTGGAAGTCAAGACCATAAAAGAACATCAACCCCCTAACGAAGCGGTGAAGCGAGAAGCTCAAACCCCTGATGAAGTGGGGGAGGAAGACCACCCTTTCGCCTGGCCGGGGGGTGAGGATCACTTGGCCTTCCTCCGGTGCGCAATGAGGAATGTCAGCGGAGAGGTAGCCTGCCTTCTTGAGGTCGAGAATGTCTCAGTCGGTGACCGTGGAAACCTCCCACTAGCCGTTGGAGCACGCCATTGATGAGCTCGAAGGCGGGGGTGGAAGACCTAGATCTGTGCTTTGGAGGCGCAGAGGAATGGAAGGCGGGGAAAGTGAATGGGAAAAGTGAATACGCTTCGGGGGTTTCTTCCCCTTTGAGGCTTATCGATTTTGTCTCCCCTTGTTGCGCCATAAATCTCTCCACTTCCCGAGACGTGCAAGCCGTTGGGCGTGCGTGATTAAAAATATCCCGTATAAAATGGGACACGGTCCGTGTGTTGATAGATCGTGATGATTAAAACGGCCTCGAACCGCAAATCGTGTTTGTGTAATTGGCCTAGCAGTCGTGGTGGACCGTGACCTTTCGTCAGAGAGGTCGTCAAAGGAATATTATTTAGCCTTTGATATTTGGCCTTCAAGGCCAGCCAGTTTGCAATGTTCGGACGTGCCACTATGCGGAAAACACTTATCACCGGAGGCCGAATTGTGTTCCGCGGGAAGAACTAACCTTGCAAGCCGAAGACTCTGATCTTGTAAAGCAATTGAAGCTGGGACCCTTGGCATTGGCGGCAAGTTCGGGTGCTACTAATGGAGTCCTGGAATAAGGGGTCCTCAGGAGGCCGACCTATTTTTATGGGACAGACTATACGGGCCACTTACCGAACACGGGAATATTTGAAGGCCTAGTCTCCAAGATGGAAGTTTCAGGAAGCACGACTTGTACTCCACGTTTGATGTAGCGAATAGGCATGTTTATCTCCTCAGCATGTAACCGACCATGTGTAAACCCTAGGCATCCTCGGCGTCTATATAAGCCAGGGGTTTAGGGTGTAGGGACAGAACAATTCATCTAGGGTTAGCTATTCGATCTCGAGGTAGATCAACTATGTAACCCCCATATCATCAATACATCCAAGCAGGACGTAGGGTATTACCTCTATAGGAGGTCCCAAACCTGGGTAAACCTGTGTCCCCTTCGTCTCCTGTTAAGATCGATCCTGGTCTCACAGTTTGGGACCCCCTACCCGAGATCTGCCGGTTTTGACACTGACATTGATGAGGAAGCTGCCGAGGAAGAAGAAGACATTGAAGTTTGGAGGAAACTGCTGGAAATACGCCCCAAAGGCAATAATAAATTGGATATTATCATATTTCCTTGTTCATGATAATCGTTTAGTATCCATGCTATAATTGTATTGATAGGAAACTCAGGTACATGTGTGGATACATAGAGAACACCATGTCCCTAGTATGCCTCAAATAGACTAGCTCCTTGATCAAAGATGGCTATGGTTTCCTAGTCATGGACATGAGATGTCATTTGATAATGGGATCACATCATTAGGAGAATGATGTGATGGACAAGACCCAAACTACAAACATAGCATATGATCATGTCAGTTTAAAGGTTGTTTTCTGCATGTCAAGTATCTGTTCGTATGACCATGAGATCATACAACTCACTGACACCGGAGGAGTACCTTGTGTGTATCAAACGTCACAATGTAACTGGGTGACTATAAAGGTGCTCTACAGGTATCTCCGAGGGTGTCTGTTGGGTTGGCATGGATCAAGACTGGGATTTGTTACTCCGTGTGACGGAGAGGTATCTCAAGGCCCACTCGGTAATACAACATCACATTAAGCCTTGCAAGCAATGTGACTAAGTGTTAGCCACGGTATCTTGTATTACGGAATGAGTAAAGAGACTTTTCGGTAATGAGGTTGAACTAGGTATGGAGATGTTGACGATCGAATCTCGGGCAAGTAACATACCGAAGAACAAAGGGAACAATATACGGGATTAACTGAATCTTTGACATAGAGGTTCGACTGATAAAGATCTTCGTAGAATATGTAGGAACCAATATGAGCAGCCAGGTCCCTCTATTGGTTATTGATCATAGAGGTGTCTCGATCATGTCTACATAGTTCTCGAACCCGCAGGGTCTGCACACTTAAGGTTTAGTGACGTTTGAGTAGTATAGAGTTATGTATGGTGGTGACAGAAGGTTGTTCGGAGTCCTGGATGAGATCCCGTACATCACGAGGAGCTCCGGAATGTTCCATAGGTAAAGATTGATATATAGGAAGTCATGTTTTGGTCACCGGAAAAGTTTTGGGCTCATCGGTAGTGTACCAGGAGTGCCGGGAGGGTGCCGGGGGACCATCGGGAGGGGTATTTCGACCCTAGAGGCTACATGGGCTGTGGGAAGAGGTATACCAGCCCTTAGTGGGATGGACTAAGTCCCAGAAGAGGCCCATGCGGCTGGAGTGGAAGGAGAAGGAAAAAAAGCCAAGGTGGAAAGAGTTTCCAAATGGGAAGGAGGAGTCCTAGTGCTACTAGGATTGGAGGAGGACTCCTCCTCTCCCCCTTCTGCAAGGCCAAGGGCTGGACCCTTGTGTGCCAAGCCTCCTCTATCCACCCTCCTATATATACTAGAGGTTTTGAGGGTTTTGAGACACAAAAAAACAGCCAGGTGCTGCCCTCGTCTCTAGATCATAGTTTCTCCTCTAGATTGGATTCAGCGGTGCTTAGGTGAAGCCCTACTGAAATAGCTCCACCATCATCGCTGCAACACCGTCATGCTGCCGGAGAACTCATCTACCTCTCCGCTCCCTCTTGCTGGATCAAGAAGGCGGGGATCGTCATCGAGTTGTACGTGTGCTGAACACGAAGGTGTCGTCCGTTCGGCGCTAGATCGAAAGGACCGTGATCAAGATCGCGAGACGGATCGTGATGAGATCGCGGGACGGATTGTGATGAGTTTGCAGGATGGATCGTGATTAGATCGCGGGACGGATCGTGATGAGGTCGTGGGATGCTCGGCGATTTCGATCGCGAAGACGTTCGACTACACCAACCGCGTTTCTTAACACTTCCCGCTTAGCGATCTACAAGGGCATGTAGATCCACTCTCCCTCTCGTAGATGCTCATCACCATGGATAGATCTTGCATGTGCGTAGGATTTTTTTTGTTTCCCATGCAACATTCCCCAACGGTGGCATCATGAGCTAGGTCTATGTTTAGATGAGATCTCGAGTAGAACACAAAGGAGTTTGTGGGCATTGATGCTTAGATTGTTTCGACCCTTGCTTGTGTTTTGGTTCAGCGTTATTGTGGGATGAAGCGGCCCGGACCAACCTTACTTGTATGCTTACGAGAGACTGATTCATCGAGTGACGTGTAACTTCGTTGCACAAAGATGGCTGGCGTGTGTCTGTTTCTCCTACTTTAGTTGGATCGGATTCGACATAGGCGGTCCCTGAGAAGGTTTATAAGCAATTTATGTATCACCGTTGTGGTTTTACGTAGGTGAGAATTGTTCTTGCTAGATACCCGTAGAAGCCACGTAAAACTTGCAACAACAATTAGAGGACGTCTAACTTGTTTTTGCAGGGTATGTTGTGACGTGATATGGCCAATTACATGATGAGATATATGTGATGTATGAGATGATCATGTATTGTGTAGAATATCACGACTTGCATGTCGATGAGTACGGCAACCGGCATGAGCCATATGTTTGTCTTTAATTATTGTATGACCTGCATGTCAATCATTAAGCGCAATGCAATTCTTTACTTTATCGCTAAGCGGTAGCAATAGTAGTAGAAGCATGGTGGGCGTAACAACCCCGATGGCGACACGTTGATGGAGATCAAGATGATGGAGATCATGGTGTCATGCTGGTGACGATGGAGATCATGTTGGTGCTTTAAGGATGGAGATCAAAAGCACAAGTTCATGGCCATATCATGTCACTTATGATTTGCATGTGATGTTAATCCTTTTATGCACCTTGTTTTTCTTAGGACGATGGTAGCATTATAAGGTGATCCCTCACTAAAATTTCAAGATCAATTGTGTTCTCCTCGAGTGTGCACAGTTGCGAAAGTTCGTCGTGTCGAGACACCACGTGATGATCGGGTGTGATAGACTCTATGTTCACATACAACTGGTGCAAGCCAGTGTTACACAAGTAGAACACTCGAGTTAAACTTGACGAGCCTAGCATGTACACACATGGCCTCGAAATACAAGAGACCGAAAGGTCGAACATGAGTCATATAGTAGATATGATCAATATGATGATGTTCACCATTAAAACCACCTCAACTCACGTGATGATCGGACTTGAGTTGGTGAATTTGGATCATGTATCAATCGAAGGACCGGAGGGATGTCAATTTGAGTGGGAGTTCTTAAGTAATATGATTAATTGAACTCATTATCATGAACATAGTCAGTAGTATCTTTGCAAATTATGTTGTAGATTACTAGCTCATGCTATAGCTCCCTTGAATTTTTATATGTTCCTAGAGAAATAGAGTTGAAAGATGATGGTGGCAATATTGCGGACTGGGTCCATGATCTGAGGACTGTCATCATTGCTCCACAGAAGGCTTATGTCCTTAATGAACTGCTCCGTGCGCCACCCCCTCTAGCATCGTTTGTAGATGTTCTAAACATCTGACAGGCACGCTCCGATGACTACTTGATAGTTTAGTGCGTCATGCTTTATGGCTTAGAATTGAGGCTCCAAAAACGTTTTGAATGTCATGGAACATATAAGATGTTCTAAGAGCTGAAATTAGGATCTCAGGCTCGTTCCCGTGTTGTGAGATATGAGATCTCCAACAAGATTCTTTGCCTGCAAGTTGAAGGAGAATAGCTCAATTGTTGAGCATGTGCTCAGATTGTCTGGGTGCTACAATCACTTGAATCGAGTGGGAGTTGATCTTCCAGAGAAGAAAGTGACTAATATAGTTTTCCAAGTCACTATCACTAAGCTACTAGAGCTTCGTCATGAACTATAAAATGCCAAGGATGGAAATAATGATCCCGGAGCTGTTTGCGATATTTGATGCCGCGAAGGTAGAAATTAAGAAGGAGCATCAAGTGTTGATGGTTAGTAAAACCACTAGTTTCTAGAAGGGCAAGGGTAATGAGGGAAACTTCATGGATGGCAAGTCAGTTGTTGCTCCAGTGAAGCAACCCAAAGTTGAACCCAAACCTGACACTAAGTGCTTCTATTATGAGGAGAGCAGTCGCTGAAGCGGAACAACCCTATATACTTGGTAGATAAGAAGATTGGCAACGTCGACATAAGTATTTTGTGATATACATGTTATGGATGTGTACCTTGCTAGTACGCCTAGTAGCACATGGATATAGGATACCGGTTCGATTGCTAAATGTTAGTAACTCAAAATAAAAGCTATGGAATAAACATAGACTAGCTAAGTGTGAGGTGACGATGTATGTTGGAAATGTTTCCAAGGTTGATGTGATCAACATCGCACGCTCTCTCTACCTTAGGGATTAGTGACAAACCTAAAAAAATGTTATTTGGTGTGTGCGTTAAGCATTAACATGATTGGATCGTGTTTATTGCAACACAGTTATTCATTTAAGTTAGAGAATAATGGCTATTCTGTTTACATGAATAATACCTTCAACGGTCATGCACCTAATGAGAATGGTTTGTTGAATCTTGATCATAGTAATACACATGTTCATAACATTGATGCCGAAAGATACAACGTTAATAATGATAGTACCACATACTTGTGGCACTGCCGCTAAATGTCATATTGGAATAAATCACATGAAGAAACTCCATGTTGATGGATCTTTGGACTCATTCGGTTTCGAATCGGTTGAGATATTCGGACCATGCCTCTTGGGCAAGATGGCTACAGACTCCATTTTTAGTATGATGGAGCGGGCTAGTAACTTATTGGACATGATACATATTGATGTATACGGTCTAATGAGTGTTGTAGCGTGCGGTGGATATCGTTATTTTCTTACCTTCACTGATGATTTGAGTAGATATAATGTATATTTACTTAATGAAACACAAGTCTGAAGTGTTTGATAAGTTCAATCAGAATTAGAGTGAAGTTTGAGATCATCGTGACGAGAAGATAAAATGTCTACGATATGATTGTGGAGGTGAATATATGAGTTACGAGTTTGGTATACAACTTAAGACAATGTGAAAGTTATTTCACAACTCATGCCACCTAGAACACCATAGTGTGATGGTGTGTCCATGCGTCGCAGTCGTGCTCTATTGGATATGGTGCGAATTATGATGTCTCTTATTGATACGTCTCCAACATATCTACAATTTTTGATTGTTCCATGTTGTTATATTATCAATGTTGGATGTTTAATAATCATTTATAGTCATTTTTTGGTACTAACCTATTGACATAGTGCCAAGTGCCAGTTGCTGGTTTTTCCATATTTTTTACATTGCCGAAAATCAACACCAGACGAAGTATAAATGCCACGAAACTTCATGATGATTTTTTATGGGCAAAAGGAACACAATGGGCCCTGGCTGCGCACGGGGGGTGCCCCGAGGGAGGCACAACCCACCAGGGCGCGCTAGGAGGCCCAAGCGCACCTTGGTGGGTTGTACCAACCTCGTGTGCCCCCTGGACAACCTCTTCGCTCTATAAATACCCCAATATTCCAGAAACCCTAGAGCAACAGATGAAATATTCATCCAGCCGCCGTAGTGTCCGGAACCACCAGATCGAATCTAGACACCATCTCTAATGGGTTTCACCACCTCCATTGGTGCCTCTCCGATGATGCGTGAGTAGTTCTTTGTAGACCTTTGGGTCCGTAGTTAGTAGCTAGATGGCTTTCTCTCTCTCACTAAATTCTCAATACAATGGTCTCTTGGAGATCCATATTATGTAACTCTTTTTCGGTGTGTTTGTTGGGATCGATGAACTTTGAGTTTACGATCAGATCTATCTTTTTATATCCATGAAAGTTATTTGAGTTTCTTTGATCTCTTATATGCATGATTGCTTACAACCTCGTATTTATTCTCCGATATTTGGGTTTTGTTTGGCCAACTTTATCTATTTATCTTGCAATGGGAAGATGTGCTTTGTAGTGGGTTCGTGTTGGGGAACGTCGCATGGGAAACAAAAAATTTCCTACGCACACGCAAACCTATCCATGGTGATGAGCATCTACGAGAGGGAGAGTGGATCTACGTACCCTTGTAGATCGCTAAGCGGGAAGCGTTAAGAAACGCGGTTGGTGTAGTCGAACTTCTTAGCAATCCAAATCGCCGAGCGTCCCGCGATCCAATCATGAACCGTCCTGCAAACACATCATGATCCATCCCGCGAACTCATCACGATCTGTCTCACGATCTTGATCACAATCTGTCCCGTGAACTCATCACGATCCGTTCCGTGATCACATCACGAACCGTCTCGTGATCTCAATCACGGTCCTTCCGATCTAGCGCCGAACGGACGGCACCTCCGCGTTCAGCACACGTGCAGCTTGATGACGATCTCCACCGTCTCGATCCAGAGAGAGTAGGTGGAGAGGAGAGAGAGTTTACCGGCAGCGTGACGGTGCTCCGGTGATGGTGGTGGAGCAATTCCGACAGGGCTTCGCCTAAGCGCTGCAGAAAACCAATCTAGAGGAGAAACTATGCACCGGTGGCACGGGTAGCACGTGGCCGAAAATTCTGTCCAAAAACCACCCAATCCACTAGTATATATAGGAGGAGAGGAGAGGAGAGGCAGCCAAGGCCTTTGGGTCGGCCGAAATAGGAGGTGGGAAGCAATCCTACTTCACCTCCAATCCTAGTTGGAGTAGGATTGCCTCCTATTGGCTGATTTTCCACTTTTTGCTTTAGGACTTTCTCTCCTGCGCCATGGGCCTTTGTGGCTGTTTTCCCAGCCCACTAAGGGCTGGTTATTATTCTCCCACAGCCCATGGACCTCTTGGGGTCGAAATACCCCTCCCGGAGGCCTCCCGGTACACTACCGGCACTCCCGGTACACTACCGATGAGTCCGAAACTTTTCCGGAAACCAAACTGGGACTTCCTATATATGAATCTTTACCTCTGGACCATTCTGGAGCTCCTTGTGATGTCCGGGATCTCATCCGGGACTCCTATCAAACTACGGTCACCACCATACATAACTCTACACTATCGAAACGTCACCGAACCTTAAGTGTGCAGACCCTGCGGGTTCGAGAACTATGTAGACATGACCGAGACACCTCTACGGTCAATAACCAATGGCGGGACCTGGACCTCCACATTGGTTCCTACATATTCTATGAAGATCTTTATCGGTCGAACCTCTATGTCAAGGATTCAGTTAATCCCGTATAACGTTCCCTTTGTTCTTCGTTATGTTACTTGCCCGAGATTCGATCATCGGTATCTCCATACCTAGTTCAACCTTGTTACTGGCAAGTCTCTTTACTTGTTCCGTAATACAAGATCCCGCAACTAACAATTAGTCACATTGCTTGCAAGGCTTATTGTGATGTTGCATTACCGAGTGGGCCCCGAGATACCTCTCCATCACACGGAGTAACAAATCCCAGTCTCGATCCATGCCAACTCAACAGACACCATCGGAGATACCTGTAGAGCACCTTTATAGTCACCCAGTTACGTTACGACGTTTGATACACACAAGGCACTCCTCCGATATCTGTGAGTTGCATGATCTCATGGTCATAGGAACACATACTTGACATGCGGAAAACAGTAGCAATAAACTGACACGGTCATATGCTACGTTTGCAGTTTGGGTCTTGTCCATCACATCATTCTCCTAATGATGTGACCCCGTTATCAAATGACATCTCATGTCCATGGCTAGGAAACCTTAGCCATCTTTTGATCAGCGAGCTAGTCTATTAGAGGCATACTAGGGACATGGTTTTGTCTATGTATCCACACATGCATCTAAGTCTCCGATCAATACAATTATAGCATGGATAATAAACGATTATTATGAACAAGGAAATATGATAATAACTAATTTATTATTGCCTCTAGGGCATATTTCCAACAGTCTCCGACTTGCACTAGAGTCAATAATCTAGTTCACATCACCATGTGATTCGCATTGTTATGAATCTAACACCCAATGAGTTCTGGGGCTCGATCATGCTTTGCATGTGAGAGAGGTCTTATAGTCAACGGGTCTGCGATATTCAGATCCGTGTGTACTCTGGAAATCTCTATGTCAAACCGTAAACACTGCTACCACACTCCACTTGGTACTATTTCCAAATGGCTGCTCCACTATACGTATCCAGATTGCTACTACTAGTCATCCGGATAGGTGTTAAAGCTTGCATCGACGTAACTCTTTACGACGAACTCTTTATCACCTCCATAATCAAGAAACATTTCCTTAGTCCTCTGGTTACTAAGGATAATTCTGACCGCTGTCCAGTGATCCACTCCTGGACCACTCTTGTACCCCTTGACAGACTCATGGCAAGGCACACAGAGGTGCGATACACAGCATGGCATAATATACACATCATAGCACGCACCATGTCCAATAGAGCATAACTATGATGTTCGGACACACCATCACACTATGGTGTTCCAGGTGGCGTTTAGTTGTGAAAAAAAATTCACATTGTCTTAAGTTGTATGCCAAACTCGTGACTCAGATATTCACCTCCACGATCATATCGCAGTCATTTTTATCTTCTTGTCACGATGATCTTTAAACTTCACTCTGAATTTGCTTGAACCTTTCAAACGATTCATACTTGTGTTTCATTAAGTAAATATACACTATATCTACTCAAATCATCAGTGAAGGTAAGAAAATAACGATATCCACTGCACGCTACAAGACTCACTAGATTGCATACATCAACATGTATCATTTCCAATGAATCACTTGCCCTCTCCATCCAATGGGGTCCTTTAGTCATCTTGCCCAAGAGGCATGGTTCACATGTCTCAACCGATTCGAAATCGAATGAGTCCAAATATCCATCAGCATGGAGTTTCTACATGCGCTTTATACCAATATGACATTTAGCGGCAGTGCCACAAGTATGTGGTACTATCATTATTACTTTGTATCTTTTGACATCAATGTTATGAACATGTGTAATACTACGATCAAGATTTCAACAAACCATTCTCACTGGGTGCATGACCATTGAAGATATTATTCATGTAAACAGAATACCATTAATCTCTAACTCAAATGAATAACCGTATTGCAATAAACATGATCTAATCATGTTAATGCTCAACGCAAAAGACCAAATAACATTTATTTAGGTTCATCACTAATCCTGAAGGTAGAGAGAGCGTGCGATGTTGATCACATCAACCTTGGAAACACTTCCAACATACATCGTCACCTCACACTTAGCTAGTCTATGTTTATTCCATAGCTTTTATTTCGAGTTACTAACATTTAGCAATCGAACCGGTATCCAATACCCATGTGCTACTAAGAGTACTAGCAAGGTACACATCAATAACTTGTATATCAAATATACTTCTGTCGATGTTGCCAGCCTTCTTATCTACCAAGTATCTAGGGTTGTTCCGCTTCAGCGACCTCTGACCTCATAATAGAAGCACTTAGTCTCGGGTTTGAGTTCAACTTTGGGTTGCTTCACTGGAGCAGCAACTGACTTGCTATCCATAAAGTTTCCCTCCTTGCTCTTGCCCTTTCGAAACTAGTGGTTTGATTAACCATCAACACTTGACGCTCCTTCTTGATTTCTACCTTCGCGGTGTCAAACATCGCGAATAGCTCAGGGATCAATGCTTCTATCCCTGGTGTATTATAGTTCATCACTAAGTTCTAGTAGCTTTAGTGACAGTGACTTGGAGAACCATATCAATCACTATCTTATCTGGAAGATCAACTCCCACTTGATTCAAGCGATTGTAGTACCCAGACAATCTAAGTACATGCTCAACGATTGAGCTATTCTCCTTCATCTTACAGGCAAAGAATCTTGTTGGAGATCTTATATCTCGCAACACAGGCATGAGCCTGAGATCACAATCTCTGCTCCTAGAACATCTCATATGTTCCGTGACGTTCAAAAACGTTTCGGAGCCTCAATTCTAAGCCGTAATGCATGACGCACTAAACTATCAAGTAGTCATCCAAACATGCTTGTCAGATGTTCACAACATCTATAGACAACGCTGGAGGGGGTGGCGCACCGAGCGGTGCATTAAGGACATAAGCCTTCTGTGTAGCAATGAGGACAATCCTCAGATCACGGACCCAGTCCGCAATATTGCTACCATCATCTTTCAACTCTATTTCTCTAGGAACATATAAAAATTTAAGGGAGCTACAGCGCGAGCTAGTAATATACAACATAATTTGCAAAGACACTTTGACTATGTTCATGATAATGAGTTCAATTAATCATATTACTTAAGAACTCCCACTCAAATTGACATCCCGATCATTCGAGTGATACATGATCCAAATTCACCAACTCAAGTCCGATCATCACGTGAGTTGAGGTGGCTGCACTGGTGAACATCATTATGTTGATCATATCTACTATATGACTCATGTTCGACCTTTCGGTCTCTCGTGTTCCGAGGCCATGTCTGTACATGCTAGGCAGATCAAGTTTAACCTATGTTCTGCGCGTGCAAATCTGGCTTGCACCCGTTGTATGTGAACGTAGAGTCTATCACACCCGATCTTCACGTGGTGTCTCAACACGACGAACTTTCGCAACGGTGCACACTCGGGGAGAACACAGTTCATCTTGAAATTCAAGTGAGGGATCATCTTATAATGCTACCGCCGTACTAAGCAAAACAAGGTGCATAAAAGGATTAACACCCCATGCAATTCATAAGTGACATGCTATGGCCATGAACTTGTGTTTAAGATCTCCATCTTCGAAACACCGGCATGATCTCCATCGTCACCGGCACAGCACCATGATCTCCATCATCTTAATCTCCATCAATGTGTTGCCATTGGGGTTGTAGCGCCAGCCCTGCTTCTACTTCTATTGCTACCGCTTAGCGATAAAGTAAAGCATTACATAGCGCTTAATGATTGACACGCAGGTCATACAATAATTAAAGACAACCCTATGGCTCCTGCCGGTTGCCGTACTCAACGACATGCAAGTCGTGAAATTCTATACATCACATGATCATCTCATACATCACATATATCTCATCATGTAATTTGCCATATCACATCACAACATACCTTGCAAAAACAAGTTAGACGTCCTCTAATTGTTGTTGCATGTTTTACGTGGCTGCTACGGGTATCTAGCAAGAACGATTCTCACCTATGCATAAACCACAACGGTGATACATAGATTGCTTTTCAACCTTCTCAAGGACCGCCTTTGTCGGATCCGATCCAACTAAAGTGAGAGAAACTGTCACCCGCAAGTCATCTAAGCAACAAGTTGCGTCGAGGGAACCGGTCTCTCGTAAGCGTACGAGTAATGTTGGTCCGGGCCACTTCATCTCACAATCCAGCTGGACCAAAATCCGACCAAGGGAGGAAGCAATCTAAGCATCAACGCCCACAAAACTTTTGTGTTCTACTCGAGATCTCATCGAACCATCAACCTAGCTCATGATGCCACTGTTGGGGAACGTCGCATGGGAAAAAAATTCCTACGCACACGCAAACCTATCCATGGTGATGAGCATCTACAAGAGGGAGAGCGGATCTACGTACCCTTGTAGATCGTTAAGTGGGAAGCGTTAAGAAACGCGGTTGGTGTAGTCGAACTTCTTCGCGATCCAAATCGTCGAGCGTCCCGCGATCCAATCACGAACCGTCCCGCGAACACATCATGATCCATCCCGCGAACTCATCACGATCCGTCTCACGATCTTGATCATGATACGTCCCGCGAACTCATCACGATCCATTCCGTGATCACATCACGAACCATCTCGCGATCTCAATCACGGTCCTTCCGATCTAGCGCCGAACGGACAAAACCTCCGCGTTCAGCACACGTGCAGCTTGATGACGATCTTCACCGTCTCAATCCAGCGAAAGGAGGTGGAGAGGAGAGAGAGTTCACCGGCAGCGTGACGGCGCTCTGGTGATGGTGGTGGAGCAATTCCGGCAGGGCTTCGCCTAAGCGCTGCAGAAAACCGATCTAGAGGAGAAACTATGCACCGGTGGAACGGGTAGCACGTGGCCGGAAATTCTATCCAAAAACCACCCAATCCACTAGTATATATAGGAGGAGAGGAGAGGACAAGCATCCCAGGCCTTTGGGTCGGCCGAAATAGGAGGTGGGAAGCAATCCTACTTCACCTCCAATCCTAGTTGGAGTAGGATTGCCTCCTATTGGCTGATTTTCCACTTTTTGCTTTAGGACTTTCTCTCCTGCGCCATGGGCCTTTGTGGCTGTTTTCCCAGCCCACTAAGGGCTGGTTATTATTCTCCCACAGCCCATGGACCTCTTGGGGTCGAAATAACCCTCCCGGAGGCCTCCCGGTACACTACCGGCACTCCCGGTACACTACCGGCACTCCCGGTACACTACCGATGAGCCCGAAACTTTTCCAGAAACCAAACTCGGACTTCCTATATATGAATCTTTACCTCCGGACCATTCCGGAGCTCCTTGTGACGTCCGGGATCTCATCCGGGACTCCGAACAAACTTCGGTCACCACCATACATAACTCTACACTACCGAAACGTCACCGAACCTTAAGTGTGCAGACCCTGCGGGTTCGAGAACTATGTAGACATGACCGAGACACCTCTATGGTCAATAACCAATGGCGGGACCTGGACGTCCACATTGGTTCCTACATATTCTACGAAGATCTTTATCGGTCGAACCTCTATGTCAAGGATTCAGTTAATCCCGTATAACGTTCCCTTTGTTCTTCGGTATGTTACTTGCCCGAGATTTGATCGTCGGTATCTCCATACCTAGTTCAACCTCGTTACTGGCAAGTCTCTTTACTCGTTCCGTAATACAAGATCCCGCAACTAACAATTAGTCACATTGCTTGCAAGGCTTATTGTGATGTTGCATTACCGAGTGGGCCCCGAGATACCTCTCCGTCACACGGAGTAACAAATCCCAGTCTCGATCCATGCCAACTCAACAAACACCATCGGAGATACCTGTAGAGCACCTTTATAGTCACCCAGTTACGTTGCGACGTTTGATACACAGAAGGCACTCCTCCGATATCTGTGAGTTGCATGATCTCATGGTCATAGGAACACATACTTGACATGCGGAAAGCAGTAGCAATAAACTGACACGATCATATACTACGTTTGCAGTTTGGGTCTTGTCCATCACATCATTCTCCTAATGATGTGACCCCGTTATCAAATGACATCTCATGTCCATGGCTAGGAAACCTTAACCATCTTTTGATCAACGAGCTAGTCTATTAGAGGCATACTAGGGACATGGTTTTGTCTATGTATCCACACATGCATCTAAGTCTCCGATCAATACAATTATAGCATGGATAATAAATGATTATCATGAACAAGGAAATATGATAATAACTAATTTATTATTGCCTCTAGGGCATATTTCCAACAGTTCGATCTTACGGTGCTTGATCCAAGTGACAGAAAGGGAAACGACACATATGTATCGTTGCTACTAAGGATAAAATGATGGGGTCTATCCCTACATAGATAGATCTTGTCTACATCATGTCATCATTCTTATTGCATTACTCTGTTTCTCCATGAACTTAATACACTAGATGCATGCTGGATAGCGGACGGTGTGGAGTAATAGTAGTAGATGCAGACAGGAGTCGGTCTACTAATCTTGGGCGTGATGCCTATGTAATGATCATTGCCTGGATATCGTCATGAGTATTTGAAGTTCTATCAATTGCCCAACAATAATTTGTTCACCCATCGCTTGCTATTTTTCCCGAGAGAACCCACTAGTGAAACCTACGGCCCCCGGGTCTCTTTCTCATATTATTTGCCTTTGCGATCTACTTTTCCTTTGCTTTTATTTTCAGATCTATATTTCCAAAAACCCAAAAATACCTTGCTGCACTTTATTTTATTTGGCGTTCGATCAATCATCATCTACAAATCTTTCTCTCGTCCACGTGCCTTTCTGGCACCGTTACCCGAAAGGGATTGACAAGCCCTTTAACACGTCGGGTTGCGAGTATTTGTTATTTGTGTGCAGGGGCTGTTTACGTTGTGTTGCTTGGTTCTCCTACTATTTCAATAACCTTCTTTGCATATCTGAGGGAAATACCTACCTCCGCTGTGCTGCATCATCCCTTCCTCTTTGGGGAAATACCGACGTAGCTTCAAGCGACATCAAAAGGAATTTCTGGCGCCGTTGCGTGGGAGGATCTTCAACATATACCAGGTTCCTAATAACAAATCTCATCTCCTTGCAAGTTACATTATTTTTCATTTTCCTCTCCCCCACTTCACAAAAATTTGCCATTTTATTCGTCTGTCTTTTTCCGTTCACCGTTCTCTTGCTTTCTAGTCTTGATGGCTAGCGTCCCTACTCCTTTGTCGACAGATTTTGAAGTTCTTTACTTCAAGCAAAGACAAGGAGAAAATTTGAAAGATTCCTAGTATAGGCTTATGGAATCATATCTTATTTCCAACTTAAAGGGGACGCTAAACTTTTGCTTCATAATTTTTTCATAGGATTGGCTTTGCATCATAGAGAACTTCTCAATTTTGCCGCTAAAGGAAATTTCATTGAACTTATTGCCAATGCTTCCTATGAAATATTAGAGGGAATTTTGGGAATTCCACCTCAAAAGAAGGGGTTTACTTTTGCCCCCGAGGGAGCTCACATGTTGGACAAACTTGATGATTTGCATAAACATATAGTTGAAATACAAAAATATAATGAACCCCTCAAACACCTCAATGGTAGTATCAATCGGATGAATACTCTGATTACTCTTTGCAGTAAGCGATTGGATATTTTGGATGTTAAGATTGTTTCTTTCCTGGAAAATTTAGGGAAGCGTAAATAGCCTCCCGGGTTTGAGAAAACCCTTACAAAAGTTGCCAAAACTTCGGAAGACAAAACATAGATCCTTGCTTTATGCATAGCTAAGGGCGTAAAACAATAGCGCTTGTTGGGAGGCAACCCAATGAATAAAATTTATTTTTGCTTCTTGCATTCTGTTCTTGAGTTTTTACACAATTATAATACTGTTATGATTGTCTTTTTTGTGTTTTAATTAGTGTTTTTGCCAAATAAAGCCTTCAGGATCATGTTGGGTGATAGTTGCTTTGATCTTGTTGAAAAACATAAACTTTGTGCGCCAGTCACAAAATTATTTAAAATCACAGAAGCGTGATAAAATTCTGAATTTTTTACACAAGGTTGATATACAAATTTCACATGTTTTCCTATTTGTTTCAGAATTGTTTGGGTTATAGAAGTATTTGAAATATCCAGATTGCTACAGACTGTTCTGTTTTTGACAGATTCTGTTTTATTTATGTTGTGTGCTTATTTTGATGGCTCTATGGTTTTCTTTGATGATTTTTTGCCATAAAAAAGTTGGAATACAATATCTATAATGCGAGAACAAAATATGAATTGGTTTAATACAATATTTATAGTAGTGATTTATTTTACTTATACTAACGAATCTCACGAAGGTTTTGTTGGGTTTTGTGTGATTGAAGTTTTCAAGTTTTGGGTTATCTTATGATGGATGAAGGAAGGATGGAAGAGCCTAAGTTTGTGGATGACCCAGAATCCCAAGCTATTGTCCAAAAATGAGCAACCAACTAAGCTTGGGGATGCCCCCGAGTGGCATCCTCGCTTTCTTCGAACGATCATCGGTATTTTACTCGAAACTATATTTTTATTTGTCACATGATATGTGTTTTGCTTGGAGCGTCTTGTATGATATGAGTTTGTGCTTGTTTTATTTTGTATTTTAAGTTTTTATCCCTTTCTGGACACACCTATTTGATAGAGCCAAAATTATGTCATGACTTGTTAGAATTGCTCTCTATGCTTCAGTTAATTTTTTTATGAGCAATGGACTTGCTCTACTGCTTCACGTATATCTTTTTGAGCACGGTGTGCTTAGTATTTTCGAAGAAATGCTCTCTTACTTCACTTAGATTTATTTGAGAGTTAGTAACATTTTCAAGAAATTCTCTCTTGCTTCACTTAAATTATTTTGAGAGAAAGAAGAAAAATTATGCTCTTGATCTTCACTTATATTTGTTTGAGCTTATGATAAGCAACACATGAAAATTAGTCCCAAAGTGATAGATATCCAAGAAGGATATAATAAAAACTTTCATGAAGATCATTGGACAAAATAAAATTGATTCTTAGTAATAGTTTTGAGATATGATGATGTGATTGTGAGTTATGTTGATGAGTAATTATGCTTTAGTAAGAATATTTGTGTTAAGGTTTGTGAATCCCTATGCAAGTATAAAAGTAAATAGTCATGCAATGAAATTATATCCTACTCGTGGTGCATTATTCGGTGTTATTTATGCTTAATGCTTGCTTAGGAGACTATCCATTTCTTAGTTGGTCGCTTCTCAATCTTTTGCTAGCCTTCATTTTGCACCAAGTATGAGCTCTACTTGTGCATCCAAATCCTTAAACCCAGTTTTCGCCACATGAGTCCACTATACCTACCTATATGCGGTATTTCCGTGCCGTTCTAAGCAAATTTGTATGTGCCATCTATAATTTTAAAAATAAACTTCTCTTTTGTGTGTTTGTTTCGCTCGCGGAGCGGTGAGGGGTGGCTAATATTTTCCATGCTAGATGTGTTATTCTCATGATGAGTGTTTATTCACTAGTCATTGCACGAGAGTAAGACAAAGGTATTAGGGATGCCCAGTCCCGAAATGCAAAAAAATGAATTTACTTTATGTTGTCAAATAATAATTTCCTTGGAAAGTGTTGGTATGGAGGGCATCCGTGATACAGTTAGCCATGGAAAGTGAAAGTATGGTGGAAAAAGGAATAAACTTTATTTTTTGTTTGGGAACCGCCTATGATATATCTAGAATGGAAAGTGTTGGGAACTCTAAGTCGTTTTCATTGGTGGGATGGATACACCTCCCAAAATGTTTTTATCTCTAAGTTTTTCACTTTGAGCTCTGGCACCTCTACAAATCCCTACTT
Source organism: Hordeum marinum (assembly GCA_022496015.1). Classification (NCBI taxonomy): domain Eukaryota; kingdom Viridiplantae; phylum Streptophyta; class Magnoliopsida; order Poales; family Poaceae; genus Hordeum; species Hordeum marinum. The sequence goes on from CM039673.1 coordinate 581,724,040, forward strand.
CCCTCTGCGAAGGGTCTTTCTTTTACTTTATGCAATTTTTATTTTTGATTTTGAGTCTCCATCTTCTCTTACCAAAGCACCAACTAGGAGGCAATATGATCATACTTAAGTATTGGGTGTAGATAATATTCGAGTGTGTTTCATGAATGGATCAATGTTTGAGCATGATGGGCTAGGAATAACTTACTTTAGCATTGATATTTTGAAAGACATGGTTGCTTGTTGATATGCTTGAGTCTCTAAATTATTATGTCAAAACTAGACTATTTATTTGAACGAGTAAAAGTCCAAATGTCCATGCTATGAGGAAAAGCATATGATATGACATGTTAGGCAACATTCCACATCAAAAATTCTGTTTTTATCACTTACCTACTCGAGAACGAGTAGGAGTTAAGCTTGGGGATGCTGATACGTCTCCAATGTCTCTATAATTTTTGATTGTTCCATATTGTTATATTATTAATCTTGGATGTTTAATAATCATTTTATAGTCATTTTATATCATTTTTTGGTACTAACCTATTGACATAGTGCCAAGTGCCAGTTGCTGTTTTTTCCAAGTTTTTTTACATCGCAGAAAATCAATACCAGACGAAGTCCAAATGCCACGAAAGTACACAATGATTTTTTATGGTCCAAAAGGAACACAACAGGCCCAGGCCGCGCCTGGGAGGTGCCCCGAGGGGGGCACAACCCACCAGGGCGCGCCAGGAGGCCCAAGCGTGCCCTGGTGGGTTGTGCCCACCTCGGGTGCCCCCTGGACTGCCTCTTCGCTTTATAAATACCCTAATATTCTAGAAACCCTAGAGAAATAGACGAAATATTCATCCAGTCGCCATAGAGTCCTGAACTGTCAGATCCAATCTAGACACCAGCGCGGATGGGGTTGACCACCTCTATTGGTGCCTCTCCGATGATCCGTGAGTAGTTCTTTGTAGACCTTTGGGTCCGTAGTTAGTAGCTAGATGGCTTTCTCTCTCTCGATGAATTCTCAATACAATGGTCTCTTGGAGATCCATATGATGTAACTCTTTTGCGGTGTGTTTGTTGGGATCGATGAACTTTGAGTTTATGATCAGATCTATATTTTTATATCCATGAAAGTTATTTGAGTTTCTTTGATCTCTTATATGCATGATTGCGTACAACCTCATATTTCTTCTCCGATATTTGGTTTTTTTTGGCCAACTTGATCTATTTATCTTGCAATGGGAAGATGTGCTTTGTAGTGGGTTTGATCTTACGGTGCTTGATCCCAGTGACAGAAAGGGAAACGACACGTATGTATCATCGCTACTAAGGATAAAACGATGGGGTCTCTATCTACATAGATAGATCTTGTATACATCATGTCATTGTTCTTATTGCATTACTCCGTTTCTCCATGAACTTAATACACTAGATGCATGCTGGATAGCGGTCGATGTTTGGAGTAATAGTAGTAGATGTAGGCAGGAGCCGGTCTACTAATGTTGGACGTGATGCCTATGTAATGATCATTACCGGGATATCATCATGGGTATTTGAAGTTCTATCAATTGGCCAACAGTAATTTGTTAACCCACCGTTTGCTATTTTTCTCAAGAGAAGCCACTAGTGAAACCTATGGCCCTCGGGTCTCTTTCTCATATTATTTGCCTTTGCGATCTACTTTTCCTTCGATTTTATTTCCAGATCTATATTTCCAAAAACCCAAAAATACCTTGCTGCACTATATTTTATTTGGCGTTCGATCTATCATCATCTACAAATCTTTCTCACGTCCACGTGCCTTTCTGGCGTTGTTACCCGAAATGGATTGACAACCCCTTTGACACGTCGGGTTGCGAGTATTTGTTATTTGTGTGAAGGGGCTGTTTACGTTGTGTTGCTTGGTTCTCCTACTGGTTTGATAACCTTGGTTTCATATCTGAGGGAAATGCCTACCGTCGTTGTGCTGCATCATCCCTTCAACTTTGGGGAAATACCGACGTAGCTTCAAGCGACATCAGTTATCGTTTTGCCACTATCATTTTGGGGTTATGCATTAGAGACAACCACATTCACTTTAAATAGGGCACCATCTAAATCCATTGAGATGACACTATATGGTTTGTCAGAAACCTAAGGTGTCATTTCTTAGAGTTTGGGAATGCGACACTTCTGTCTGATAAGCTCGAATCCAAAGCGGAAAAATGCATCTTCATAGGATACCCTAAGAGCAGTTGGGTATACCTTCTATCTCAGATCTGAGTATAAAGTGTTTGTTGCTGAAACTGGGTCATTTCTCAAGAAAAAGTTTCTCTTGAAACAATTGAGTGGGAGGAAGATAGAACTTGATGAGGTTGTTGAACCTTTGTTTCAACCAAAGAGTTGCGCAACGTATAAAGATGTTTCTGTGGAACCTACGTCAGTTGAAGAGGAAGTAAATGATGATGATCATGAAGCTTTAGATCAAGTTACTATCAAACCTCATAGGTCGACAAGGACGCATACTGCTCCTAAGTGGTACGACAACCCTGGTTTGGAGGTCATGTTGTTGGACAACGATGAACCTACAAGCTATGGAGAAGCGATGATGGGCCCAGATTCTGACAAATGGTTAGAGGCCATGAAATCCGAGAAAGGATCCATGTATGAAAACCAAGTGTAGACTTTGGTAGACTTGGTCGTTGGACGATAGGTCGTCGAGTACAAATGGACCTTTAAGATGAAGACAAACGCTGATGGTAAATGTCACCATTTATAAAGCTCAACTTGTCGCAAAAAAGTTTCCGACAAGTTCAAGGAGTTGACAGCGATGAGACTTTCTCACTCGTACTGATGCTAAAGTCTGTTGGAATTATGTTAGCAGTTGCTGCATTTTTCAATTACGAAATGTGGTAGATGGATATCAAAACATTGTTTCCTTAATGGTTTACTTGAGGAAAGGTTGTATGTGATACAACCAGAAGGCTTTGTTAGTCCTAAGGATGCTAAAAGGTGTGCGAGCTCCAGCAATCCTTCTATGGGCTGGAGCAAGCATCTCGGAGTTGGAATAGATGCTTTTATGAGGTGATCAAAGTTTTGGAGTCTATACAAAGTATATGAGAAACTTGTATTTACAATAAAGTGAGTGGGATCACTATAGAATTTTTGATAAGCATATGTGGTTGACATATTATTGATCGAAAATGATGTCGAATTTCTGGAAAGCATAAACGGTTGTTTGAAAAGAATTTTTCAAAGGAAGACCTGGATAAAGCTACCTAATTGTTGAGCATCAAGATCTATAGAGATAGATCAAGATACTTGATGAGACTTTCAATGACTACATACCTTGACAAGATTTTGAAAGAGTTCAAAATGGATCAGTCAGAGAAAGAGTTCTTGCCTGATTTGTAAGGTGTGAAGTTTAGTAAGACTCAAAAGCTCAATCACAGTAGAAGAAAGAGAAAGGACGAAGGTCGTCCCCTATGGTTTAACCATAGGTTCTATATTGTATGCCATGCTATGTACTGCACCTGTTTGTGCCTTGCCATGAGTCCGTCAAGGGGTACAAGAGTGATCCAGGAGTGGATCACTAGATAGTGGTCAAGATTTACCTTAGTAACTAAAATACTAAGGAAATGTTTCTCTATTATGGAGGTGATAAAGAGTTCGTCGTAAATAGTTACTTTGATGCAAACTTTAACACCAATCCGGATGACTCTTAGTACCAATCCAAATATGTATAGTGGAGCAGCCATTTGGCATAGCTCCAAATGGAGTGTGGTAGCAGTGTCTAGAGTATGACATAGAGATTTGCAAAGTACACATGGATCTGAATGTCGCAGACCCTTTGACTAGAAGACCTCTCTCACATGCAAAGCTCGATCGAGCCCTAGAACTCATTGTGTGTTAGATTCATAACAATCCGAATCACATGGTGATGTGAACTAGATTATTGACTCTAGTGCAAGACTATTGGAAATATGCCCTAGAGGCAATAATAAATGTGTTATTATCATATTTCCTTGTTCATGATAATCGTTTATTATCCATGCTATAATTGTATTGATCGGAAACTCAGATACATGTGTGGATACATAGACAACACCATGTCCCTAGTATGCCTCTAATAGACTAGCTCATTGATCAAAGATGGCTATGGTTTCCTAGTCATGGACATGAGATGTCATTTGATAACGGGATCACATAATTAGGAGAATGATGTGATGGACAAGACCCAAACTATAAATGTAGCATATGATCGTGTCAGTTTATTGCTACTATTTTCTGCATGTAAAGTATTTGTTCCTATGAAAATGAAATCATGCAACTCACTGACACCGGAGGAGTACATTGTGTGTATCAAATGACACAACATAACTGGGTGACTATAGAGGTGCTCTACAGGTATCTCCGAGGGTGTCTGTTGGGTTGGCATGGATCAAGACTGGGATTTGCTACTCCGTGTGATGGAGAGGTATCTCAGGGCCCGCTCGGTAATACAACATCACAATAAGCCATGCAAGCAATGTGACAAAGTGTTAGCCACGGGATCTTGTATTATGAACGAGTAAAGAGACTTGCCGGTAACAAGGTTGAACTGGGTATGGAGATGCCGACGATCGACTCTCGGGCAAGTAACATAAATAAGAACAAAGGGAACATCATACGGGATTAAGTGAATCCTTGACATAAAGGTTCGACCGATAAAGATCTTCGTAGAATATTTAGGAACCAATATGGGCATCTAGGTCCCGCTATTGGTTATTGACCATAGAGGTGTCTCCGTCATGTCTACATAGTTCTCGAACCCGTAGGGTCTGCACACATAAGGTTCGGTGATGTTTCGGTAGTATAGAGTTGTGTATGGTGGTGACCGAAGGTTGTTCGGAGTCCCGTATGAGGTCCCGGAAATCACCAGGAGCTCCGGAATTGTCCGGAGGTAAAGATTGGTATATAGGAAGTCTTGTTTTGGTCATCGGAAAAGTTTCAGACTCATCAGTAGTGTACCGGGAGTGCCGGGAGGGTGTCGGGGGACCATCGGGAGGGGTATTTCGAGCCAAGAGACTACATGGGATGTGGGAAGAGGTATACCAGTCCTTAGTAGGCTGGCCTAAGTCCCACAAGAGGCCCATGTGGCTGGAGTGGAAGGAGAAGGAAAAAAATCCAAGGTGGAAAGAGTTTCCAGGTGGGAAGGAGGAGTCCTAGTCCTACTAGGATTGGAGGAGGACTCCTCCTATCCTCCTTGCGCAAGGCCAAGGGCTTGCCCCTTGTGCGCCAAGACTCCTCCCTCCCTCCTCCTATATATACTAGAGGTTTTGAGGGTTTTGAGACACAGAAAAACAGCCACGTTCTGCTCTCTTCTCCAGATCGTAATTTCTCCTCTAGATTGGTTTCAGCGGTGCTTAGGAGAAGCCCTGTTGGAATAGCTCCACCACCATCGCCGCAACGCCGTCGCACTGCTGTAGAAATCATCTACCTCTACGCTCCCTATTGTTGGATCAAGAAGGCGGAGATCGTCATCGAGCTGTACGTGTGCGGAATGCAGAGGTGTCGTCCGTTTCGGCACTAGATCGGAAGGACCGTGATCAAGATTGCGAGACAATTCGTGATGGGATTTCGGGACGGATTGTGATGGGATCGTGGGATGGATCGTGAGCTAGATCGTGATGGGATCGCGAGATGCTTGGCGATTTGGATCGCAAAGACGTTCGACTACATCAACCACGTTTCTTAACACTTCCCGCTTAGCGATCTACAAGGGTATGTAGATCCACTCTCCCTCTAGTAGATGCTCATCACCATGGATAGATCTTGCATGTGCGTAGAATTTTGTTTGTTTCCCATTCAATGTTCCCAACAGAAACTAAGACCTTATTTGTGAGAGCATAATGATTACCATCCCGTTGCTGAGAACATGAAGGAGAGAAAGGGTCAAGGGCTCAGGAAGTGGAGAGCTGCCGATACTTATGCTATCAGGAGAAGGATTACTGTTGATGCTCATTTTCATACTAAGTATCAACAGGACTTCTAGGAGACTATCTTATTAGACAAGAGTCTAGCTGTCAGTGACATGACATATGTAGATTGGGCATACATCAAGGAGCATGAAGACTACTTCCCTCATGTACAAGAGAATTTCGGATGCATAGACACTGAAGATTTTGTTGGTAGAGATATGACTGCATGGAACGATGATATGATCATGCAATTCTACTCCATAGATGGGAGAATTGTATGGATGACTGAGGGCACCAGATATCAGTCTACAGTTGATGAGTGGGCTACCATCTTAGGAGCCCCACAAGTATAAGAAGGAGATCTTGATGTATATGTTGAGTCCAAGATGGATCACAACTCCATGGACAATATGTATAATCCTATTCCCAGTGCCTATGTGAAGTCAAACAAGTTTGGATCAGTCTACTTCTTGCAAACAGGACTACCCACCACCAACACCATTATGAGGCATACCTTGATGCCAAAGTCTAGAGATGATAAGACGACCAAGGGGTACTCCATAAATATGCTGCATCATGTAGACCTCCACACAAGATTCAGAATGATGGATTTGATTGTAGATACAATCAAAAGGATAGCTGCTAATCAGAAACGATCTAGTGGATATGCTCCATATATCCAGATGCTCATGAACTCCAAAGTTGGAAAGAGCCAATATGCATTTGATCGTCCACACCTGCCACAACAACCAGACTTTGAGGATAAGGTTGTCGTGATGGATCAATCTCATCCCACTTCATCTACTGCACAGACAGAGGCAGAGGCAGTTAGAGCCACTAATGCTTAGGTTCCTAGGATGAAGAGCGATCAAATATCCTATCTTATCAACTCTATCCAAGCGATCGAAAAGAATGTGGTTGAGATCCTCAAGAACCAGAAGAGTCTTGAGAGGATTATGGAAACACACTTTCATACTCTAAACAACAAGCTGGATGAGCTGACAAAGACCATCACTGAGCTGAAACATGAAGTGGATGCAGTGCCCAGTCCCCACTCAAGTGATAATGATGGTTCTCCTCTCTAGACTCACACTCAGTTTAGGACTCAGGCCAGATCTTCTGTCGTGCCTGTCATAGAGTCAAGGCCATCTTCATCAGCCCCTGCAATAGCTCCATCAGCTCCTCCTGCACCTCAAGTGTCTACTCCACCAACTCAAAGGACTTCATCCAAAGCATTTGCAGACGCAGTTCTCTTGACTCCTTCCACGACCATCGGCACAGCTTCATCGCCCCATGGAGGAGATCATGCCCACAGTGACATGTAGCTCTATACCTTCGAGCTTTTTGGTAAATTATTGCCAAAGGGGGAGAAGTGTATAGATCATAGGACTTCGAGAGAGAGTGTTTTGTCTTTTGGTTGCTCTCAAAAACATTTTGTTTATCATTTGTTTGTTCTTAAACTCCATCGTGTTTGATCATACTCTTTATGGTTGTTGCTACTATTTCCTATCTTTGTGAGATATCTATGTGATGACCATTCACTTGTTTGGTGTTATGTGCATTGTGATTCATTCATATTATTTATGTGCACCACCAAGTTATATGTGACATGGAAGCGTGACCCATGATCCTAATCAATTGTGCATTTGCATTAAAATGCAAATTTAAAAATAATGCACAAATTTAGGAGGAGCTCTTGCGTATCACATATTTCTCAATGCGATGATGCTATTCATTAATTATATTTTTTGTCAAAGCTTTGATATATATGTTGTCATCAATTACGAAAAATGGGGAGATTGAAAGGACAACTTCTCCCTAAGGTGGTGTCGCTAATTACTAACAACATATATTTAATTGGACTATTGATTCTACCTAGTATATTTCAGGAAGAGTTCAATGATGGATTGGCAAATGATTGTGAGGAGATTCCCTAGATGCAAGGAACATCTATTGGCAACAAGTTTGAAGGCTCTACATTTTGTTTTATGTGAGAAATCACAATTAAGTCCATAGGAAAGCCAATACTATTAAAAGGGGATGAGTTATCCATGATGATCTGGTTGCTAAAGTGCTTAGAGTTATCCACAGAAAATAATCATCACATTCTCCCACAAAATATTCTGTCGAAACCATAAAGTCAAATTCGGTGCCACCAATACTTCATATTCGGCCCCACTGAGTTTTAACCCTAGACAGACTCAAAGCCAAATCCTAGCATCACGGTGACACCAAGTCCCATTTCGGTGACACCGAAATCAGTGACCAAATTTCGGGTAAGCCATTTTTAAGAATCGGAATTTCTGAGTTTTGAGAATAGGTCCCACCGAGTTTGGTAACTGCCTCGTACAACCAAAATCGGACCCGTCGAGATTCATATATCGGTTCACCAAAACGCCAAAAGTTGTTACTTTTTACACTATTCGATACGACCGAGTTTTTACTTTGGTTTCATCGAGTTGGGCAATAATGTTGTAACGGTTGGCTTTTTGGTGATGCCTATATATACCCCTCCACCTCCTCTCATTTCATGAGAGAGCACTCAGAACGACCCAACACTTGCCACATTCATTTTCTGAGAGAGAACCAGCTACTCATGTGTTGAGATCGAGATCTTCCACTCCAACCATATGAATCTTGATTTATAGCCTACCCAAGTTGCTTTTCACCCAATCAATTTCTCGTACCAAGCCAAATCTGTGAGAGAGTGATTGTGTGTTGAGAAGACTATCTTTTGAAGCACAAGAGCAAGGAGTTCACCATTTTTACCATATCTATTGCCTTTTGAAGGGTGGTTCCTTCTAGATTGGTTAGGTATCGCTTGGGATCCTCCTACTTCGTGTTTTGCAGTTGAACCAAGAAGTTTGTAAGGGCAAGGAGATCGCCTACTTTGTGAAGATCTACCCCAAGTGAGGCTAGTCCTTCGTGGACCTAAGTCGTGATGGTATAGACGAGGTTGCTTCTTCGTCGACCCTTCGTGGGTGGAGTGATGTCTAGTACACAACCTTTTTCTTGTAGACTCGTGTTGGGCCTCCAAGCACAGAGTTTTGTAGGACAGTAGCAAATTTCCCTCAAGTGAATGACCTAAGGTTTATCAATCCGTGGGAGGCGTAGGATGAAGATGGCCTCTCTCGAACAACCCTGCAACCAAATAACAAAGAGTCTCTTGTGTCCCCAACACACCTAGTACAATGGCAAATTGTATAGGTGCACTAGTTCGGTGAAGAGATTGTGATACAAGTGTAATATGGATGGTTGATACGTATCCAACGTATCTATAATTTTTTCTTGTTCCATGCTGTCATATTATCATTCTTGGATGTTTTACAATCATTTTACTACAACTTTATATTATTTCTGGGACTAACCTATTAAACTAGATCTCAGTGCCAGTTCTTGTTTTTCCGTTTTTTTAGTTTTAAAGAAAAGGAATATCAAACGGAGTCCAAACGGAATAAAAACTTACGATGATTTATTATGGACCAGAAGAGACCCACGGAGCATCGGAGTTGGGATAGAAGACCCACGAGGAATTCACAAGCCTTAGGGGCACGACCACCACCCCTAGGCGCGCAGAACAGGCTTGTGACTCCCTCGTGGCCCATCTTAACTTATTTCCACTGCCATAAATTCCTATAAATACCAAAAACCCCAGCGCTGAACATAGATCGGGAGTTCCACCGCCGCAAACCTCTAGAGCCATGAAAAACAATCGGGAGCCCGTTCCGGCACCCTGCCAGAGGGGGAAACCATCACCGGAGGCCATCTTCATCATCCCGACGCTCTTCATGATGAGGAGGGAGTACTTCACCCTCGGGGATGAGGGTATGTAATAGTAGCTATGTGTTTGATCTCTCTCTCTCTCGTGTTCTTGAGATGGCACGATCTTGATGTATCGCGAGCTTTATTAATATAGATGAATCATATGGAGTGTTTCCCCTCTCTATCTAGTTGTGGTGAATTGAGTTTTCCTTTTGAATTTTACTTATCGGATTGAGTCTTTAAAGATTTCAGAACACTTGATGTATGTCTTGCGATGGGATATCTGTGGTGACAATGGGATGTTCTATTGATACACCCAATGTATGTTTTGGTGATCAACTTGGTGCTTCCGTGACCTTGGGAATCTATGCATAGGGGTTGACACATGTTTTCGTCTTAACTTTCCGATAGAAATTTTGGGGCACTCTTTGAATTTCTTTGTGTTGGATTGAATATAATGAATCTGAAATTGTGTGGTGCATATCATATAATCAAGCCCACGGGTACTTGTGGTGACATTGGAGTATTTAGGTGACATTAGGGTTTTGGTTGATGTGTTTCTTAAGGTGTTATTTTAGTATATGAACTCTAGGGCTGTTTGTGACACTTATAGGGACAACTCATAAGATTGATCAAAAAAGATAACTTTGAGGTGGTTTCTTACCCCTACAATAATTTCTTTGTTAATACTCTGCTATTTGTGACTTTGGAGTAAACTCTTTGTCGCACGAGAGGTATTTACATATGATTCAACTATGTTAGTAATGTTGAGAGAAATTGCACTAGTGAAAGTATGGACCCTAGGCCTTGTTTCCAAGCATTTATACCATGTTTCACTCGTTGTTTACTATTTGTTACCTTTCTGTTTTTATAGTTTCAGATTACAAAAACCTATATCTACCATCCATATTGCACTTGTATCACCATCTCTTCTCCGAACTAGTGCACCTATACAATTTACCATTGTATTGGGTGTGTTGGGGACACAAGAGACTCTTTGTTATTTGGTTGCAGGGTTGCTTGAGAGAGACCATATTCATCCTACACCTCCTGCGGATTGATAAACCTTAATTCATACACTTGAGGGAAAAGTTCCATTGTCCTACAAAACTCTGCGCTTGGAGGCCCAACACGAGTCTACAAGAAGAAGGTTGTGTAGTAGACATCAAGTTCTTTTCTGGTGCCGTTGCCGGGGAGGTGAGTGCTTGAAGGTATATCTTTAGATCTTGCAATTGAATCTTTTAGTTTCTTGTTTTATCACTATTTTGGTTTTATAAAAGAAAACTACAGAAAATGGAATTAAGGTTGCCTCATATTCTTCATCTTTTTAATGTCTTTCGTGAAAATGGTGGAAAGGAAAATTGTGCTCAAGTGTTAGAAGAAGAAGGTATTAAAATGTTTGGCACTAAATATTTTAGTGATGAGCATGATAGTGATATTGGTAGTATGAATTCTCTGAATATTCATAAAGCTAATGATATGCAAAGCCACAAGCTTGGGGATGCTATGTTTGATGAAGATGACATTTTTAGCCCCACCCCCCGTTTTGATGAGAAAAACTATTATGATTATGACATGCCTCCTATCTATGATGATTATTGTGATTACATGTATGCTTTAAAGAGTAATGGTAACCATGAAAATTGTCATCATGATTTTAATATTCAAAGTGGTTATGTCAATCAAGTATGTCATGATAGTTATTTTGTTGAGTTTGTTCCCACTATTTTGAATAAGAAGAAAAATGCTTATGTGGAGAGTGACAAATTTTCTATGCTTGTGAATCATCAAAATAATGATTTATGTGTTGGTTATATTTTGGAATTTCTTCATGATGCTATTGAAAATTATTATGAGGGTGGAACATATGCTTCTAGGAATTGCAATAATATCAAGTTTCCTCTCTATGTGTTCAAAGTTTTAAAGTTATGCTTGTTTTGCCTTCCTATGCTAGTTGATTCTTGTTCCCATAAATTGTTTGTTCACAAAATTCCTATGCATAGGAAGTGGGTTATGCTTAAATGTGCTAGTCATATGCTTCATGATCCTCCCTTTGTGTTTCAATTCTTTTCTTTTTTGTGAGCATCATTGAAATCATCGTGCCTAGCTAAAAGGCATTAAAGAAAATCGCTTGTTGGGAGACAATCCAACATTTTTACTTTCTATTTTAATGTGTTCACATGATTACACTACTGTAGTAATCATGTTTGTGCCTTTTATTTTAATAAAGTGCCAAGTAAAGCCTTTGGGATAGTGTGGATGATAGTTGACTTGATTCTGTGCAAAAACAAAAAAAATTTGCTCTAGGTCCAGGAGTTTTGTAAATTCATTGGGATGTCCTTTTGATCTGAATTTTTTACAAATGATATATATACAGATTGAAAAGGTTTTCCTAATGTTTCAGAGGTTTTAGAGACAGGTAAGTATGGCTACACTACAGATCTTCACAGACTGTTCTGTTTTTGACAGATTCTGTTCTGCATGCATAGTTTGCTTGTTTTAGTGTTCCGCTAGCTTATATTCAGTCTTAAAAATTATGGGATTGGTAGAATAAAGTAGTTATAATGTGGGAACAATTATGAATCTTGTCTTGACAGTACCAAAGTGAATGATATTTATTTATTATACTAACCCATCTCATGAAGTTCCGTCAAGTTTTGTGTGATTGAAGTTTTCAAGTTTTGGACGAGACACCGGTATGAGAAGAATAATGAGTGACAAGAACCTAAGATTGGAGATTCCCAAGGCACCCCCAGGGTAATATCCAAGGAAGACTCAAGCGCCTAAGCTTGGGGATGCCCCGGAAGGCATCCCCTCTTTCGTCTTCAACACTATCGGTATATCTTACTTGGAGCTATATTTTTATTTGTCACATAATATGTGTTTTGCTTGGAGCATCATTATATTTTGTTATTTTCTGTCAGGTGTTATTTATAATATAGTTTTTCAATAAAAAGTTTCAAGAATTGACTTAGGATGCTTGCATTGCATGTTTTGATATGTGCTGTGTAAAAACAGAAACTTCTTCTGTAGTGTTTGAATTTTATAAATTTTACTGGAATGTGGAAAGTTTCTGAAATTTTTACAAATTGTTTTCATATAAATTTTATAGAATTGCCTAAATTTTCATAATTTTTTGAGTTACATAAGTACACTGTTTTCGTAAATTACTACAGCCTGTTCTGTTTAGACAGATTGTTGTCATAGTTTCGTTATCTACTTATCCTATAGTTTCGATAGCCTATATTGGTAGATATATATTGTGGAAATGATAGTATACAGTACCTAACATTTGAAAATTATTATTCAACTTGTCTTGGTAGTACATAAAGAGTTGATTTATTATTATGTGTACTAACCTATCTCACGAGTTCTATTTGAGTTTTGTGTGGATGAAGTTTTTGAGAATAGGTGAAACCGTGGTATGAGAGGATTGAACGATATACAAAATCTCAAGCTTGGGGATGCCCAAGGAACCCCAAGTAAATATTTCAAGAAGTATCAAGCATCTAAGCTTGGGGATGCTACGCATCCCACCTCTCTTCATCAACAATTGTCAATTAGCCTATGTTGAGCCTCAATTTTTATTCGTTCACACGATGCGCGCTATTCTTGGAGTGCTATTTGAATAAAGTACTTAAGATCTGAAAATATTTATTGAGGAAGAGAGAGTCCTCACATAGCTCCTTAATTGTTTGACTACTCATATCCTTTGAGAGTAGCTTGTCATTTGCTCATGTGATTTACTTAAATTTGTTTGAGTTTGTTGAAAAACCAATGGCAATACATGAAACTAGTCCTAAAGTGATAGATTTCCAAGGAGGATATAATAAAAACTTTCATGAAGATCATTGGACAAATTAAACTTGATTCTTTGTAATAGTTTTGAAACATGATAATAGTAATATGTGAGTCATGTTAGTGAGTAATTATGCTTAATAAGAATATTGGTGTTAAGGCTTGTGATTCCCTATGCATGCACGAAAGTCAATAGTTATGCAATGAAGTTATATCCTACTCGTGGTGCATTATTCGGTGTTAGTTACGACTCAATGCTCACTTATGAGATTTTTCATTCCTAGGTTTGGTTGCTTCCCAATCTATTTGCTAGCTTTCATATGTACTAAGTGGAAATACTACTTGTGCATCCAAAATCCTTAAACTAAGTTTTGCCTTATGAGTCCACCATACCTACCTATATGCGGTATTTCCATAATGTTCCAAGCAAATTTGTATGTGCCATCTGTAAATCTTCAAAATAAATTTTCTCTTTTGTGTGCCCATACTGCTCATGAAACGATGGGGAGTATCCAATATTTTTCCATGCTATGTGTGTTATTCTCACGATATGTGTTAATTCACTATCATTCACGAGAAAGTGGCTGGTAATAGGGATTCCCAGTATCGAATTCAAGAAAGAAAAATGCAAATAATTAAACAAAACTCCCCAGGAATGTGGTTGGTATGGATGGTACCCATGGATTCGGCTCACCGTGGAGTGTGATTGATTGGTGGAGGGGGAGTAAAAAATTTACTGTTCTGTTTGGGAACCGCCTATAATGTATCTAGCATGGAAAGTATTGTGAGCTACTTCGTTGTTTTCGTTGACATGAAAAGCATGGCACTCAAAATATTTTTCTCTCTCAATACAAACCTTGAGCTCTGGCACCTCTACAAATCCCTACTTCCCTCTGCGAAGGGCATATCTACTTACTTTATGCAATTTTTATTTTTTTTCTTTGAGTCTCCATCTTCTCTTATAAGCACCAACTAGGGCACACTATGATCATACTTGAGCATTGGGCATAGCTAATATTTGAGTGTGTTTCATGAATGGATCAATGATTGAGCATGATGGGCTAGGGATACCTTTCTTTAGTGTTAATACTTTGAAAGACATGGTTGTTTGTTGACATGCTTGAGTATTAAAGTCATTATGTTAAAACTAGACTATTGTTTTGAATCATTTAAAAGTGCAAATGTTGAACATGTTAGGCAGCATTCTACATCAAAAATTCCGTTTTTATCATTTACGTACTCGAGAACGAGCAGGAACTAAGCTTGGGGATGTTGATACGTCTCCAACGTATCTATAGATTTTTTTTCCTTGTTCCATACTGTTATATTATCATTCTTGGATGTTTTACAATCATTTTACTACAATTTTATATTATTTTTGGGAATAACCTATTAACCTAGAGCCCAGTCCGAGTTCCTTTTTTTCCGTGTTTTTGAGTTTTACAGAAAAGGAATATCAAACGGAGTCCAAACAGAATAAAAATTTACGGTGATTTTTTATGGACCAGAAGAGACCCACGGAGCATCGGAGTTGGGCCAGAACACCCACGAGTCAGTCACAAGCCTCAGGGCCGTGGCCACCCCCTAGGCACGCAGACCAGGCTTGTTACTCCCTCGTGGCCCATCCTGACTTATTTTCTACGCGACAAATTCCTATAAATACCAAAAACCCAACGCAAAACCTAGATCAGGAGTTCCGCCGCCGCAAACCTCTAGAGCCATGAAAAACCAATCAAGAGCTAGTTTTGGCACCCTGCCGGAGGGGGAAACCATCACCGGAGGCCATCTTCATCATCCCGACGCTTTCCATAACGAGGAGGGAATAGTTCACCCTCAGGGCAGAGGGTATGTACCAGTAGCTATGTGTTTGATCTCTCTCTCTCGTGTTCTTGAGATGGCATGATCTTGATGTACCGCGAGCTTTATCAATATAGATGAATCATATGGAGTGTTTCCCCTCTCTATCTAGTTGTGATGAATTGAGTTTTCCCTTTGAAGTTTACTTATTTGATTGAGTCTTTAACGATTTGAGAACACGTGATGTATGTCTTGCGATGGGATATCCGTGGTGACAATGGTATGTTCTGTTGATCCACTTGATGTATGTTTTGGTGATCAACTTGCGGGTTCCGTGACCATGGGAATCTATGCATAGGGGTTGGCACACGTTTTTGTCTTGGATCTCCTGTAGAAACCTTGGGGCACTCTTTGAAGTTCTTTATGTTGGATTGAACATGATGAATCTGAAATTATGTGATGCATGTTGTATAATCAAGCCCATTAATATTTGTGGTGACATTTGAGTATCTAGGTGTCATTAGAGCTTTGGTTGATGTGTTTCTTAAGGTGTTATTTTAGTATGAACTCTAGGGCTATTTGTGACGCTTATAGGGACAGCTCATATGATTGATCAGAAAAGATAACTTTGAGGTGATTTCATACCCTACAATAATTTCTTCATTAGTTCTCTGCTGTTTGTGACTTTGGAGTGAACTCTTTGTCGCACGAGAGGTATTTACATATGATTCAACTATGTTAGTAATGTTGAGAGAAATTGCGCTAGTGAAAGTATGGACCCTAGGTCTTGTTTCCAAGTATTTATACCACATTTTACTCGCTGTTTACTATTTGTTACCTTGCTGTTTTTATATTTTCAGATTACAAAAACCTATATCTACCATCCATATTGCACTTGTATCACCATCTCTTCGCCGAACTAGTGCACCTATACAATTTACCATTGTATTGGGTGTGTTTGGGACACAAGAGACTCTTTGTTATTTGGTTGTAGGGTTGCTTGAGAGATACCATCTTCATCCTACACCTCCCACGGATTGATAAACCTTAGGTCATCCACTTGAGGGAAAATTGGCCATTGTTATACAAAACTTTGCGCTTGGAGGCCCAACACGAGTCTACAAGAAGAAGGTTGTGTAGTAGACATCAATGGTAGATATAGCTTTTGGTAATCTGAAAACATAAAAATAGCAAGGTAACAAATAGTAAACAATGAGCAAAATGTTGTATAAATGCTTGGAAACAAGGCCTAGGGTCCATAATTTCACTAGTGCAATTTCTCTCAACAATATTGGCATAGTTGAATCATATGTAAATACCTCTCGTGCGACAAAGAGTTCACTCCAAAGTCACAAATAGCGGAGAACTAATGAAATTATTGTGGGGTACGAAACCATCTCAAAGTTATCCTTTCCTATCAATCTTATGAGCTATCTCTATAAGTGTCACAAACAGCCCTAGAGTTCGTACTAAAATAACACCTTAAGAAACACATCAACCAAAACCCTAATGTCACCTAGATACTCAAATGTCACCACAAATATTAATGGGCTTGATTCTACGACATGCATCACATAATTTCAGATTCATCATGTTCAATCCAACACAAAGAACTTTAAAGAGTGCCCCAAAGTTTCTACAGGAGATTCAAGAAAAAAACGTGTGCCAACCCCTATGCATAGATTCCCATGGTCACGGAACCCGCAAGTTGATCAACAAAACATACATCAAGTGGATCAACAGAACATCCCATTATCACCATGGTTATCCCATCGCAAGACATACATCAAGTTTTCTCAAATCCTTAAAGACTCAATCTGATAAGAAAACTTCAAAGCGAAAACTCAATTCATCACAACAAGATAGAGATGAGAAAACTCCATATGATTCATCTATATCAATAAAGCTCGTGGTACATCAAGATCGTTCCATCTCAAGAACATGAGAGAGAGACAGAGATAGAGAGAGATCAAACACATAGATACCGGTACATACCCTCAGCCCCGAGGGTGAACTACTCCCTCCTTGTCATGGAGAGTGTCAGGATGATGAAGATGGTCTCTGGTGATGGTTTCCCCCTCCGACAAGGTGCCGGAACGGGCTCCTGATTGGTTTTTCGTGGCTCTGGAGGCTTGCGGCGGCGGAACTTCCGATCTAGGTTTCTTTTCAGAGGTTTGGGTATTTATAGGAATTTTTGGCGTTGGAATCACGTCAAGGGGTGCCACGAGGCGGTGACAAGCCTGTAGGCGCGGCTAGCGGGGTGGCCACGCCTGGCAGGCTTGTGACCTCTTCATGGCTCTTCTGGCCCAACTCTAATGTTTCGAGGGTCTCTTTTGGTCCAGAAAAAATCATACTAAATTTTCAGCCCATTCCAAGAACTTTTATTGCTGCACAAAAAACGACACCATGGTAGTTCTGTTAGAAACAGTGTCAGTCTGGGTTAGTTCTAATAAAATCATACCAAAATCATATAGAAATATTGTAAACATGGCATGAATACTTCATAAATTATACATACATTGGAGACGTATCATGGAGCCCTCAATGGACTCGCGCATCTATTACCCTCCTGGGTTGAAGTCTTCATCAAAGTGGACGTACGATAGCACCGCCTATCGGAATCACGGAAAAAATCTTCATGTCGCCATTGTGTTTGATCTTCCTTCCCTTCCCTCTACTTATATGTGCATGTGTTTACTTTCCGGCACAATACTCTTAGACATGCATGTGTAGGGTGTATTTGATTTGCTGCAATTGCTAAAATCTATCAATACTAAAATTAGAAAAATGCTAGGTTTTTTATTTTATCAAGTAGTCTAATCACCCCCTGTAGACATACTTTGGATCCTACACCCGCGCCACCGCTCGGCCGGCCTGCTCGACTGTGCCGCTCGCCGGACCTGCTTGCTCGTGCTCGTGCCACCGCTGGCCGCCCCATCGCTCGGCCCTGCTCGCCCGCTGTCGACGGCCGACCTATTCGCCCGCGTCGATGCACGTGGTCATGTGGGGCATTTGGTGTGTGTGGGCGCTGTGGGTGGGGGCGTGTAGTGTAGGTGCGTACTGGGTGAGTGCGTGTGTTGTCCGGCGTGTGTTATCCGACACATGTGATTGTGCCATATCATCGATCTGCATGATCGATCCGCGTGGTATGCTTTTTCTTAGCCATCTGGAAAATAAAAATAGACGGCAAAGAAATATTTTGTCGTCTGTGCTTTATTTAGAGATGGCAAAAACCTAATTTTGCCGTCAGTAAGTAAAACACAGATGTCAAAATATGTCTTTGTCGTCTGTAAAAAAATAATGGACGGCAAAGTATGTCTTTGCCGCCAGTCTTTTTTTGTCGTCAGCAGCTGACGGCGAAGAGTGGTCTTTACCGTCTGTCCCGACAAAAAGCTGACGGCAAAGAGTTTCGCTGACGGCAAATTTCCTGATTCCTGTAATGAAAGCGAAGCAACATTTGACTTACGCATGTATACACAATATGATGAAGTAAACTTTAACATATGGTCTAGATCGTTTTCCCTGAGAATGAGACCCTCAAGCCATAGCAGTAAACAATCCACCTAGTACAAGTGCAGCTAAAATTTCAGAGAAGTAGAATCACAATCATAATGCCATGCTAGTTAGCTGAGTACGCACATGTAGTTAGTTCTACTTTACAAAATCGCAGCCTACAGAACTGGAGGCTAAGAGAAACTCCAAGAAAGGACCCAATTCGTCCGCCCATGTCCTTTTGGGTCTCCGCGGACAAATACGATGGCCCAATACACAGACCCATTCTCATTTTTCGTCCGCATCGTGTCCGCATGGACCCATTACCGACCCACATTTGTGCCTGAAATGCGTCCACACGGACACGAACCGGACGCGCCCCGCGTCCTCTCCGCGTCCCCCTCGGGTCCACATGCCGCTCGCACAATTACCACCCTCCGGTCGTATTAAATGCGGCCACCAACATCGGCCCCATCCGGCAGCGGCAGCAAGCTGTCCGTCATCGTCCTTTTTAATCCGAAGCGTGCGGCGGGGCCGGCCTCATTCACTTCCCCTTCCCGTCCACATCTAGCCACTCTTGCTCCCCTGACGGCAACCACGAAATCATAGCCAGCCAGCTAGCGGCTGCCATGGGCTTCTTCAACACGAGCAAGGGCAAGCTCACCCCCGACGCAGGCTCGTCCAGGACGCCGGTGCCCCTCGCCGCTTTGTGCCACCACGGGAGCGCCTGTACATTCCAGTCCACCAAGCTCGGTGGTACTGGCAGTACATGCAAGCTTTGCCCTACCCGGATGTCAACCTCCCCCATGGTTGGCATCTGGACCCCGACCGCATCCTCATCCCAGCAGTGTCGCGGCCTGCGCGCGTGCACGCGGAGGAGGTCTGCCGGCGGCGCGAGCTCCTCACTCCGGAGCAGCGGCGCGATCCTACGTACGCGGCCGACTCCCATAACTGGGAGGTTTGGTTCGCCATCGAGCACGAGCAGGAGCACCTCCAAGGCGCCCAGTTCGATCTGGCCATCCCTCCACCGCCCACGAGGAGGAGGCTGCCTACCAGGCCGCCCTTGAGGAGGCAACGGCCTACGCCATTGAGGAGAGCAGGCGCGAGGAGCGGGCGCTGGGAAGACCTCGAAGAAGCCATCGCGCTGTCCACGACGGATGACTGCGTCGTGCCCCCTCCTCCTCCAGCTTCGCCAGCCGCTCTGACGATCCGCGAGCCCAAGGCTGAGGTCGAGGAGCGCCAGCCAAAGTGCTACAAGTGTACCGGCCAGCTCCGACAGTGGGTGTCCGCGCCTCCCATATGGTACAGGTGCACGGAGGAGCAGGAGCAGACGTACCTCCTGCACCATAGGTCGCTAGCACTGGCGAGGGAGGATTCCGAGGCGGCGGGCAGGTGAAGCAGCAACGCAGGTGGGCGGCGAAGGAGGAGCCGGAGCGTCGGGAGCGGGAGGAGGAGCGAGCCCGTCAGCCTGCGCCGCCAGTGCTGCCGGGGCAGGACGCTGCTCAGGCATGGGAGGCTGCGTTCCCTTGGTCTGGACCTCACTGCCCCTGACGACGACAAGGACGACGATGCGTAGGACCGGATCCAAATGCAGACAAATTTATGTTTAATTAAGTTTTATGTGGACTTGAGCCGGCTTTGACCGGCGTTTAATGTTTAATATTGTGGTTTGAGCATTTTGTTTTTTTATAAATCCATGCTGACTATCTGCGTCCAAACCTTCGTTAGTCGGACTAGCTGACCCAAACGTCTGCTCGACCACCATCGTCCGCTCAGCCGACCCTAACGGATGAAAAGTGAACAAACTGTGCGTTCGTTTGGGTCTCCCGTTGGAGTTGCTCTAAGCTACCAAGAGAGCAGGTACAACCTACCGTGGAAGTAAGTGAAGATTAGTCAAGGAATATATGGTGCAAATGCCTTCCCAAGCCAACAAAGGCCATGCTGACGCTGCTTGTTCCGTCTGCATCGCCGTCGAAGTGGCACCGTCATCCTCCATTGCCACCCAACCCATCTCCCGGAGCGCTGACGCATGCCCAATCAACTCCGAGCAGCTGCACGTGATTTCCACACCAACCACATCACCTCCGTCGTCTCTACCACATCATGCGCCTGGTCTCTCACCACCCACGTGCTGACAATGTCGATCTCACACAGGATGGCGAAGAAGTTGTCCATGAGGTAGCCCTCCTTCTCGAGCCCTTCCTTTCTAATGAACTTGGAGATCTTCCCTGACAATCCGACAATGCGACGGCGCCCCCACTAGCTCCGGCTTCTTGCCGTGAGGAGTGAAGCGGTGGGAAAGGCTCTCCGTGGTAGGGGACTCCGGTGAGCGGTGGCGGATGCAACCCTAGCCGTATTGGTGGGAACTGGCGGTTATACTTTAGTGTTTCATTAAGTTATTTTGTATCTTATGACTATCATTGGTTTATCAGAATTTTGTGTCAGATACAGTGGTGCAATTGCGGCTTAGTTTGGATGTTCGTTTTTCCCTTTTTTGAATGGTCAGATTGCCACCTGAATTTTCATTCGTTTTATTTTTTTTAAATGATCCAAATATTCACCAAAAATACAAATCATCTCAAACATTATGATGCATGACAGAGAAGTGGTATGTGCAGCAGTAACCTAATTAGTTTAATTACTATCTCTTCCACTTCACGTTACCATGCAACCTAATTATGGTCCGGACGAGAGGTGGTGGGTGCAATGGTAACAAAACTAATTCCATTACAATATTTTAAATGATTGTTACTATGATTAGAACAACGTGGTGGGTGCAATGGTAACGAAATTAATTCTGTTACAATATTTTACAATGGTTGTTACTATATTTGGAAGAACGCTTGGGAGCGAACCACAGGTTGGTTAGATGGTTAAAGGGATTGTGTTATTTCCTGTCCATCAGGATTCAAATCCTGGTGCTCGCATTTATTCCTGCAATTATTTCAGAATTTCTGGCGATGTGCATTCAATGGGGGGAGACGTTTTCGTCGACGACGAGGTGCCTATGACGACTTCTTAAATTTTAAGATGATATGCCGACTCAGTCTCTCGAAGGTGCTCATAAGGATAGGATATGCGTGTGTGCGTTCATAGGGTGAGTGTCTGCGCGTGTATATAAGCGCTTGTATCAATACCATGTTGAAATAAACGCTTGGGATAATTATTTTTGCTTGCTATTTTACCAGGTTTAGAAGGACGTCTGGTTTGCGAAGCAGAGTAGAACAAATTTAATTCTGTTACTTTTCTTGCATGTTATTTAACCATCACGATTAAGGCTGCTTCCAATGCATTGGTCGTAAGATGAGTTGCTAAGCACATTTAAAACTTTAGCAACCAAAGCCTTCAATATATAGGTGCTTAACTTGTTGTAGCTAAGTATACTCTATTTAATGATTTAGCTACTAAAGTTTTTCATGCATTGATGGGCTTTCTTTCATTTAAGTATTTTTTCTAGGTTCACGTGCTTAACACTGTTTCTTTCTGGGGTCACCGCACTCATCTCTCACTTCTTAAATACCATGCCACATCAGATTTTTTTGTCTATGTGACAGCCTTAGCACATGTACAAGGTAAAGCATTGAGAGGGGCCTAAGGGATAATACGGAGCCACGGGGTGAAGGTGGGCCGTAACAAAAATTAAATACATTACTATATTTTCTATTTTATTTTACTCTCACATGATTAGCGGGGCGACGAATGCACTGATTTAGTGGTGCACTGTACGGGCGATTGGCGACCGGCGTGTAGAATAAGAGCTTTGCGCTCTCGCTTAGATTAGCGTCACCATACTTATATTTAATAAATATCCTCAACTATAGAATATAAATTTTGTATTTTTGTTTTAGTTTATATATTATTATTTCAAATATTTTGTTTCATACAGGGTGTCATCTAGTTGTACAAAGGAATATTCAAACGTACAAGCCATCACTATCATGATGAAGTAAATAAATTAGTATTATGCAAAGCAGGGTAGACTATTTCATAAATAAGGTAGTCCTCTCTATGATAAATCATCGTATTCCCTCCGTTTCGGTGTATAAGTTATCTTATGAAAACCAAATAATCCCAAAACACTAAGGCACGGTTCATTAACTTTCACCTTGTTTTTGGAATCAATCAATAAGAGACGTGAGGCATATGTTTGTTTTTAATGACTTGACATTAACTAGCACGACATGCAGTGGCCAATTCATTGCATGCAATAGTATTAATTAGCAAATTAACATTAATTTCTCTCGTTTTCCTTTTCGTCTTGGTCACGATGCACAACCTAAGATGACTTAGAGCAAGTACAATAAAGCTGAGTCAGCGGGCTATAAGAAATAAAATAGTATATTTTTGCTTAGTTGGAAGAAAGAGAAAAGGAAAGAGAAGGTAAGCGGACTCTTCGTGAAGAGCCAACTCTAGCACGTGCTCCTAGGCACTTTGTGAGAGTGAAAGGTGGGCCACATAATAAAAAAGTAGTACACTCTTTTAATCAACTATTGTACATGTTAGACATAAGATGAGCTATATATGACTTGGCAACGGCTTATAGCCAGCAGTTGGTTATACTATTAACCTTGCTCTTATACATTGAGACAAAGGGAGTAGTATTGTCATATTATTGAACGACTGGCTTGAGTATTTAAATGGTTTAAAATCTCTTGAAATTAAATAACCATAAATATTCTGGAAAGCGTATGAGAATGTATGGGTTAATTACTAAAACATAAACGCATAATAAGTTAATAACATTGGAAAATGAAGAAACCAGTCAGAATCATTATGAAAAGAAAAGTGATGTGGGTAAGCAATTGCAAGCAGGGGCGGAGCCCAATGGGCTGAGCCTGTAGCACATGCTACATGGTCCGGAGAAAAATTTAGTGCTAAACATCTGGTATTTCGAACCAACCGCACGAGGCTCCCTTGCTGCGCTCACGTCTCACGTATATACGCTCGCATCACTTGCCTTAGACAAATACACGAAGCCTTTTTTAGAAAAATGCACGCACGAAGCCAGCTATCCACAGTCTTCCACTCGAAAATACAAAGCAATCCCATCCCCTCATCTCCTATTCTGTCCTGAGCAGGCGCGTGGCGAACGTGATACGATCAATCTGGTTCAAATCGATCGGTTTCGAAAAATTTGAAGCAGCCGGCAACACGGGTCCGTTCCTGATTGATCGGAGCGTACGCATTGCAGCATCAGTTCCTAACGATTTGAAGCAATCACCAACACGAATCTATTTTTGATCGATCCGAACGTACGTGCAGCAGGCGGCGGCCTGGCCGACATCTCTAACGCTTAATGTTGCATCCATCATGTACCTCCGTTGCAACAAGACGACATCGCGATGCGTCGTAATTCTCTTCCTTTCTTTTGGCTAAATAGCAACGCATTTTTGTCTAAAGGTAACTTTTACTAAAGGTAATTTTTAAAAATTTAGCAACTTTAAGTTCTTTTATTTGGGCATTTTGTTCTACTTGAAAATTTGATTGTATGCTAATAAATCATGATATGTGATTTTGTCATTTGTTTTAGCATTAGATTAAGCAGTTTGGCTCTTGCATTTTCTTTTTATAAATCTAGTTTTTTAGGATCATATTGCTTCTAATATGTTTGGTAATCCGTATTACAAACTATGAAACGCACATCTATTTAATGCATCCATGCTTGAAATTTTTCTCCAATGGTTAAGCGGTGCATCAGGGTAAGATTAGCTCCAGCTCCGCCCCTGATTGCAAGGTTGATGTGGGTAAGCAAGGACACAAGTCCCCTACCACGGAGAGCCTTCCCCACCGCTTTTCTTATGACTATTATTGGTTTATCAGAATTTTGTGTCAGATACGGTGGTGCAATTGCGGCTTAGTTTGGATATTCGTTTTTCCCTTTTTTGAATGATCAGATTACCACCTGAATTTTCATTCGTTTTATTTTTGAAAAAATGATCCAAATATATTATCAAAATTCACCAAAAATACAAATCATCTCAAACATTATGATGCATGACAGAGAAGTGGTATGTGCAGCAGTAACCTAATTAGTTTAACTAGCAAAACGGCCCGTGCGGTGCAACGGGAGAAAAAATCATAATCTCGAATGATAATTATCATAATTTACTACATCTTAGAGATACACTATCACTTTTATTTTCATGAATTGTAAATTTTAAAAAAATCATGGACATTTTTTTAAACTCGTGAACATATTTTAAATTGTGAAGATTTGTTAAATTCGTGAAAATCTTCTAAAATCAAGAGCAACATTTGAAGTCACGAACATTTTATACAGTTTGCAAATATATTTTTAAACGTGAACGTTTTTTAAAACATTATCCATTAATCCGCGAGCATTTCAAGAATTAACCAACATTGTTTTGAGATTTGATGGAACAATTTTTGAAATTTATGAATATTTTTTGATCTGCATGATATTTTTTGAATCAACGAATATTTTATGAATCAATAAACTACATTTTTAATTTATTAACCATTTTTGAATTTTTACGATATTTTTCAATACATGAATATTTTTTAATTGGTGAAATTTTGTGCAATTTCATAAACATGTTTTAGTACACAAACTTTTTAAAAAACTCATGAACGTATTTTTATTTCCCAAATATAATTATTTTAAATTTGCGAATATTTATTAAAAATCACAAACATTTTCTGAAGCCACAAACTTTTATGAATTATTAAACATTTATTTCAAAACTCCCATTTTTTAATTTCGAAACTTTTTGAAATTCTCAAATTATTTAAAGTAGCAAAACAATGATGGAAAAGAAAAATCAAGCATTAAAAACTGGCGAGCTGTGTCATTTTCTAGCGCGCAAAGTGCAGTTTAGGAGATTTCTATAGGAGATTTTTCTATGTGACACGTTTTTCTTATCACTTATAGGTGGCATTGATGGTAATATTTTGTTATTTTAGGGGCAATTGGGATGACATACGGTCAGAAGCACTCCTTCCTTTATTAGTAGATAAAGATATGTCCGGTCACTTGCACGTGATTGGTGAAGAGGAAGAGAGAGAAATGAAAGAATAAATAAAGAAAAAGAAAAGATGGTCCGAGGTGGGGTCGCATCCTACATGGCGGACTGAGCGGACGTGCCCGGGCGCGTCCATGAGGGTTCGCAGACAATCCAGACGTATAGGGATGATATGAGGGGTACACTTGGGTCACTTTTTTCCTTCTCTCTCCCGTTCGATCATTGACCGGGCGCGTCCGCGAGCAAATAAGGGGTCATTTGAGGCGTCCGGTTGTAGATGCTCTTGGAGAGTCATCCCCATTCATGTCCAACTAAATCACCGCGAGAAAATTGGGCCTACTTATTTGGCCCTTATGACTATAACATCTGATGGAATTGAACTTTACGCATCGGATGGATTAACTTGCTTGTGCTTACAAAAACAATAAGGATTGCACCTGTGTAAGGATACATAGCCCGGATTTATATTGTTTAATTATCTTTGCAAAAAATAGTTAGCCAGTAGATTCAGCTTCGGAAGCAAACATAACAAATTGTTTAAGCAAAGATGGTTCATCTTCTCAGCCAAACGAAGCTTGTACGAAATTATGTATGTTCATAAAAACAATACACTTGTAGCAGCTTTTTGTGTTGACAAAACTGAGGTTTCATTCATGGTGTTCAGTTTAGATATTATACTTTGTTAATGCTTCAATCAACACGTTGTAATAAAACAACATCGTATGCATAGTAGTCTGCATTGTACGATAATAATCTTATGACGCGGGTTATCTTTTTAATCAGTTGTTCATAAATCCAGTGAAATCACACATAGTAAGACAATACAACATAAGTGAAATTGTGCATTAACAAATCATCCAATTCCATAACACTCGATTCAGAACATTTTGCTTTTTCTCAAGGTCGGTTATGAATATCCTCAATGACGATCGATTCAACGTTGTGATCCACTTTCTGCAAAATAACAACAACAAATAAATTGTAATAACTAAACTGCAATAAAATGCCACAAAACATGTACCAAGAATTAGTAATGCCATAAAAATGTAATTGTATATCAAAATCTGCATGTCACCTTTTTTGTCTTTGATGACCTGTATAATGGTAGATAAGTTTGCCCTTATCTTTCATACTAAATTGTACAATAAAAATGTTTTGTCAGATTTAAGGAACTTATTTTATGTTGGATGCCCTCTATAACGAACAAGCACTTATTTTTATCTATCTTGAGAACAACCGAGTCGGCATTGATCAGTTGCAAATGCAAGTAGGCTCACACATCTGTAATTGAACTCACATGCACAAAATTTTCTTATACAATAGTAGTGACTTCACAGAACAATAAGCTAGATTGTTTGTTACAATTTAGTTCACTTGCCACCGACATTGAAGCATCCAGCTTATTTGCACATTGAAATGCAAATGTAATCAAAGGGGCGTAGGGATGGAGGTGCAAGTTAGCCACCACTGGCATAAAATTCTGGATCATACCCACATATCCTGGTCCAATTTTCCAAGAGGGCCCTTCTATATCACCTAGATGTCTGGTGTTAAGAACTTCTCTTGGAGAGTGTCCTAATTTCACCTCCTCACTCTCCCTGTTTCCATTAAGGTGGCCCTTCATCTAATTGACAATGTGTGCCATGGTAGAGCAATCTGAATCCCTGCTAGTTAAATTGAACTAATCATATATACATGATTATGACAAGATTTGCAAAGCACATGATTTTACAGTTAGTTGTCTACTAATCGCTAGACTATCACAAATCACAGCTCCATCTATACGAGAATCCCAGTCAAAAAAGAAACAATACTATAAAGTTTCCAAGCCACAGTCCGTGTCATTCTGTACTAACTCTGTACTAATCCTCTATCTCTTTTATTCATAAAATTGAACATATATGCACAATACTATAGGGGACTAATTGATTATGAAAGATGCTGAAATATCACAGAAAAGATGAAGGCCGTTGTACTGGTGGTGGTAATCAAGACTATGCATGAAAATTCATGTAGAAACACTAAAACGATGACTGAAAATTGGTGCCTCGACTGGAATTCGAGTGGACGGTGTTCTGACGAAGTAAGAGAGATTAGAACCTCGGCTGGAACTCGAGCGGACGGCATTCCGACGAAGTAGGCAAGGTTGGAAGCTTCATACGCTAGGAGTCAAGCACCGTAAGTTGCGATTGCTTGGGGTTAGGAGCCAAGACCTTTTTATGGCAGCGAGCAGCCCAGATGAAATTGGAGTCAGGTACCACCCCATGGCTGACACAGGGACTTCGATAAAAGTCGGATTTGAGGTGGAGGAGGCTGAGAGACGGACAGCGACGGAGCGGTGAACGGACGGATCAGCAGGCTTCGGTGGTCACGAGGACGGAGGCGTGGGCGGCAGAGATATATATACGTCGGTCTTGCTTGGGCTGGCTTTTTTTTACATAACTCGGTTATAACCGTTTATAAAGAAACAATGCTCTTTTTAATAACATAATATGCTAGCTAGGTGGACTGGCTTGTCCCCGTGGCCTCAGACCAGGCGGGCAGGGTTTGAGTCCTTTCTAATACATTTATTTTTTGATTTTTTACGTACATAAAAAATGACGCAGACTAGGCGGGCAGGGTTTGAGTCCCTTCTAATACATTTATTTTTTGATTTTTTACATACATAAAAAATGACAGACGAAAAACGTTCTATATGAACGAAAAAGAAGGAGAAACGCTCCGTCTTTTAATATTAATTTAAATTATTAATTATTAATATTAATATTAGGTATAGATTACTATCTCTTCCACTTCACGTTACCATGCAACCTAATTATGGTCCGGACGAGAGGTGGTGGGTGGAATGGTAACAAAATTAATTCCGTTACTATATTTTAAATGATTGTTACTATGATTAGAACAATCGTGGTGTGCGCAATGGTAACGAAATTAATTCTGTTACAATATTTTAAAATGGTTGTTACTATATTTGGAAGAACGCTTAGGAGCGAACCACATGTTGGTCGGATGGTTAAAGGGATTGTGGTATCTCCTGTCCATCACAATTCAAATCCTGGTGCTCGCATTTATTCCTGCAATTATTTCAGGATTTCCGGTGATGCGCATTCAGTGGGAGGAGACGTTTCCGTCGACGAGGAAGTGCCTATGACGACTTCGTAAATTTCAAGATGATATGCCAGCTCAGTCTATCGGAGATGCTCATAAAGATAGGATATGCGTGTATGCGTTCATAAGGGTGAGTATATGCGCGTATATATAAGCGCTTGTATCTGTACTGTGTTGAAATAAACGCTTGGGATAATTATTTTTGCTTGCTATTTTACCAGGTTTAGAAGGACGCCTGGCTTGAGGAGCGGAGTAGTAACCAATTTATCCGTTACTTTTCTTGCATGTTATTTAACCATCACGATTAAGGCTACTTCCAATGCATTGGTGCTAAGATGAAATGCTAAGCACATTTAAAACTTTAGCAACCAAAGCCTCTAATGCATAGATGCTTAACTTGTTGTAGCTAAGCACACTCTATTTAATGATTTAACTACTAAAGTTTTTCATGCATTGATGGGCTTTCTTTTATTTAAGTATTTTGTCTAGGTTCACGCGTTTAGCACCGTTTCTTTCTGGGGTCATCATATGCATCTCTCACTTCTTTAATACCATGCCACATCAGATTTTTTGCCTATGTGACAGCCTTAACACCTGTACAAGGTGAAGCATTGGGAGGGACCTAAGGAATGATACGGAGCCACGGGGTGAAGGTAGGCCGTAACAAAAATTAAATACATTACTATATTTTCTACTTTATTTTACTCTCACACAATTAGCGGGGCGACGATTGCACTGATTTAGTGGCGCACTGTACGGGCGACCGGCGTGCAGAACAAGAGCTTTGCGCTCTCGCTTAGATTAGCGTCACCATGCTTATATTTAATAAATATCCTCAACTGTAGAATATAAATTTTGTATATTTTGTTTTAGTTCATATATTATTATTTCAAATATTTTGTTTCATACAGGGTGTCATCTAGGTGTACAAAGGAATATTCAAACGTACAAGCCATCACTATCATGATGAAGTAATAAAAAAGTATTATGCAAAGCAGGGGAGACTATTTCATAATTGAGGTACTCCTCTCTATGATAAATCAATCGTACCCCTCCGTCTCGGTGTATAAGTCATCTTATGAAAACCAAATAATTCCAAAACACTAAGCACAGTTCATTAATTTTCACCTCGTTTTTCAAATCAAACAATAAGAGACGTGAGGCGTGTATGTTTTTAATGACTTGACATTAACTAGCACGACATGCAGTAGTCAATTCATTGCATGCAATAATATTAATTAGCAAATTAACATTAATTTCTCTTGTTTTCGTCTCCGTCTTGGTCACCATGCATAACCTAAGATGATTTATACACCGAGACGGAGGGAGTAGTATTGTCATATTATTGGAAGACTGGCTTGAGTATTTAAATGGTCTAAAATCTCTTGAAATTAAATAACCATAAATATTCTGGAAAGCGAATGAGAATGTATGGGTTAATTACTAAAACATAAACGCATAATAAGTTAATAACATTGGAAAATGAAGAAACCAGTCAGAATCATTATGAAAAGAAAAGTGATGTGGGTAAGCAATTGCAAGGTTGATGTGGGTAAGCAAGGAGACAAGTCAATCGGACGTGTGTCAGGGGGCAATAATATAATAACTGACAGGAAGATTCAGGGTGTGTTTGGGCACAGTAATACTGAACCGGCGAGTTTGTTGTCCGTTGATCTTTTTTCCAGTCAAAAGTATGCCCGGAAGCACACGCCATGGAAACTAGACTCGTCGTCGATCTGCAAAAAAAAAAAAACATAGTATATGTGTCTATAAAAAATACATGGGTTGAGACTTGAGACAATCACAAGATCGACCTGATCGACGGGCAGCAGTATGTATGCGGTAGCCTTGCCGATGAGAGTGGTGGTCCTTGTTGTGGTGCTTATAGCCGCGGTGCTACTCGCCATGGGTGCCGGCGGTGTGGAAGGCCGGAGGATGCTAGGCGACCACGGTGGTTCGGCGCCAAGCTCGCCGATTCCGAACAACCGCTTCCACCATGGCTAGTCTCTGCATGCATTCATGCGTGGGAATCCATGAATTGGGCTGGTGTGATCTACTGAATCAGTTTTAGGTCCCCAAGTCCTGGTTCGAGAAGCAGAATGAAATTGTCCACGTACTATTAATTGGTCATGCAAGCTCTCGTACAGTTAGATAGCTTCACATCTTATATTAGGCATTTGGGAACTGAAAGTTGTATTGTTTTTATAGCATATTCTGGGATCATACTATTGATGTATCAAAATCTTATGTCAGATTCAATGGAACAGTTGTGGCTTATTGGACATGCGTTAATTAGAGATTCAACGATTGACCGAGCTACTTTATAGTTTAGCTCAACAAGATCGAAGCCAGTTGCACATAGGAGAGGACAGTGAGACATTATCACTTTTTTTTTCTCGGGCGTATCTAATCTATGTATCTTATGTAAAGAAACTGGAGTACTGGGTGCATTACAAGTCACTGAATGCTATTTGCTAAGTAGGGATGAAAACGGACAGAACTGGGTGCTATCATATTTGATTTCGTATTTTTCTGCGAAAACGAAACTAATATAGAAACTTCGAAAACAGATACAAAAACGAATACTAGCGGAAACTAAAATGAAGCGGATACGACACGGGCAAGACGACAGAAGCGGAGGGTTCACCAAAACTAAAGACAAATTGAGCTATAGACAAAAAATAAGGAAACCAACAAAGTTGTTCAACTTATCAGATGCTTACCACTCCCTCCGTCTCGTAATGTAAGATATTTTATGACATAATAGTATTAAAAAACGTCTTACATTATAAGACGAAGGAAGTAAATATTAAGACATGTCATGCCTACCTAATTGGATGTGTCAGCGGCAGGGGCGGACCTACGTTGTCCCAGCCGGTGTCACCGGACACCGGGTAGAAAATTGGCTTACCTTATATCTATTCCGTATTCTGGGCATGGACACCGGTAAAACATAAAGTTTGACACCCGTTGAAGCGAGCGCCTGGCCGGCCCATCTAGTAGTATAGTCCAATCTGGCTGTTAATCGTGGAATTTTTTCAAAACTAGTACGGATTTTGTCGAAATTAGTATCCTATCGGCCAGCAGAAGGCCGAACAGGGGCCCGTTGGCCAGCACCAGGCCGAAGTGGTGCCTGTCGGCCAGCATCCGGCCGAAGAGCCCCCTGTCGGCCAGAGGGTGGTCGAAGAGGCACCTGTCGGCCAGAGGGAGGCCGATGGGCCCCTGGATAAGACCCAGGGCTTCTTTTCTTCTTCCTCCGACCACTCGTTTCACCCTCCCCCGTCTAGTAGCCTGCCCCTCTCCGCCTCTCACTCCCGTTGCTCTCCGGTGCTTCCACCGCCTCGTTGATCTCTTTGCTCGACCACCCATGTTGTTATCGTACCCGCGTAAACAATAGATCAGGGCGCTCTCTACCAGCCTACGGTATTTTTTTTGGCTTATTGGCTTTAGTTCTTATTGGTCACCGTCCGTCTGTAGGTCAATGGCTTGCCCATTTTGCCGAGCTCCAGGTGGCCCTTGTGTTGCTGTTGATTCCGGTGCGTCTGTATTTACTGTGGTGTTGGATCGTCGATGTTCAAGACGTGTTGTAAGATTCTATGTCTTGATTATCTGACTGTGGCATATTCGAATGCCTTTATTTATATGATTATGATGTTTGCTTCCATTCTTGTTGTAATATGTTTCGTGCAGTGTTAGATCACATCTTGCTCGGTACATTGAGGAGTGCAGAGCTTTAGCTATTCGGAGAGGTGACACAGATATTGATCTTGCTCTGCACAACAGTGAGGGTAACTTATACCATGTTATATTTACACATGGTAGGATGAGCAGTAAATTCCATGGTCCTTCGTGGGAGGAACTTGTGAATGATTATGGTCTCCGCCATAGTGACATGATGATTGTTATGCTTGAGCACTATGGAACTTATATTAGTGTCGAATTTCATCGGGATGGTATTATGTTGTTTCCTTTACCCCATGTTGGTAAGATATTTGTTTGACTAATTTTCAGATTTGTTTCATCTTATATGTCTTGCCGTTCATCTCAGTTAGTGAAATCATTTTTTTGTAGCTCTTGAGGATCTGAGTGAAACTCAGAGGGAACTTATTGACAACTGTTTTTATAGTCGTGGTGTCACTCTGAATTATCATCAAATGTATGTCATGTCGCGGTAGTTCTTTAATGACAACTACATACTGTGTACTCCTTTTGTTTATAGTAAGGATCGCATGAATGTTATTTCTCAACACATGGTAAGCTTTGGTTTCAGGTTTTTTTATTTGTTCGTTCTTTGCTGGTTCATAGGACGGATCATATAACTTGCTTGTTTTTGTCAGGTTATTCCTACCATGGTTGTCAGGAGTTTGATAGAATTTGTGGCTATTCCTAGGACTGGTTCTTTAACTCTTGAAATTACTTTGGATTCAAAAGATGATGATGTATTTGTGAGCATTCCTTGTTCCTACTTCATTGGCTTGGGTGATCGAATGGTGTTGAAGAAGGAAGGTTTCGGTAATTTTCTGCTGGCATCATCTATTGAAGTCAACAATTTGGTGCTCGTAACATTCAAACGACGTGAACAGGAGATAGCTGTTGTTTTCAGCTATCTTTCCTAGTGAGAAAGAAAGAAAGGGCTCATGCAGCCTAGGTAGAAGAAAATATCCACATAGTGTCTTAATTTCCGCAAGTTGTATCTTAATTTTAGCAAGTTGTGTATCTTAATTTCAGAAAGTTGTATCATAATTTCAAGAAGATGTATATTAATTTCAGCAGTCGTACTATTCCCCTTATTATTTTCTGCCGGCTAAACCCTTTCTCTCCCGCCTAAACCCTAAACCCTTTCTCTCCTGCCATTCTCTCCCGCCTTTCTCTCCCGCCATTCTCTCCCGCTAAGTAATCCCGCCAAATTTTCCCGCCCGATTTCCCGCCAGTGCTGTTGTCATCTGCCTATAAAAGGAGGCATTGTATCTGCCATCCTCCATCGGCCACCAACACTCGAAAAAACCAGCACGGTATTCATTATGAGTTTGCCTTGTTTGGATCAAAGCATTAGGCCTAGCAAATGGAAGAGTGCGAAGTTGCCTCAGGGGGTGGAAGCAGTTCGTTGCTGGTGCGGGGATCTCTGCAAGGTGAAGGAGGTGATGGATTTTTCAGATTGGTTGGGTATGAAGTTTTTCATGTGCGCTAATTATGAGGAAGATCCACCCGTTGGTCCTTCACCGTACATCACGCCTCCGGTATGTTTAAGTCACCCAGAATATACATGTTGTTGATATTTTTGTTGATTTGATTAATATATTTCTGTTTATTTTGTAGTCTCCTCCGCCCCTGTGCCAGTACTATCGTTGGACACACACGAAAAAGTCGTATTGGACGGTGACGGAGATACGTGAAAGAAGTAGTTATGCATGGGCAAGTTTGGACTTGGAGGAGCGTTGCGAGAAGGCGGCAGCAGAGGAGAAAGCAGAGCAGGAGAGAGCTTGGCAAGAGTACCGTGTGGAGTAGAGGGCTTTT
Organism: Hordeum marinum; assembly: GCA_022496015.1. NCBI lineage: Eukaryota > Viridiplantae > Streptophyta > Magnoliopsida > Poales > Poaceae > Hordeum > Hordeum marinum. The sequence goes on from CM039673.1 coordinate 581,758,406, forward strand.
CTTGCTGAGATGAAGAAAAAAACCAAGAAAACCAACTTCGACTGGCGGAGGTCTACCGGCAGCGAGAGGATGCCCGTGAGGCTGAGAGGCTGAGAAAGAAAGAAAGGGCTTGTGCAGCCCAGGCAGCAGAAGAAGTTGCATACGGAAAAGGGAAATATCCACGGTGGACTCAGTAGATTTATATTCTTGTAACTCAATTTCAGCAAGTTGTATCTTAATTTCAGCAAGTTGTATCTTAATTTCAGCAAGTTGTATCTTAATTTCAGCAAATTGTATCTTAATTTCAGTGAGAAGCGTGATATTTGCCTCTTGTGCAACTGCATTGGTTCTCTCCCGCCACATTATCTCCCGCCAGTTTCTTTCCTGCCACTTTCTCTCCCGCCACTTTCTCTCCCGCCATTCGTTTCCGCCATTATCTTTCCCGCCTTTCTCTCCCGCCACTTTCTCTCCCGCCTATATAACCACATTCGCAGCAAGGAGGGTGAGAAGGCCCTTCCTTTCCCTTTCGCTCTGCCATCCTTCCGCTCTCACTCTTGCCATCCTTTCGTGGAGATGTCTCGTCCTCCTCATCCTTACTATCCTTTTGATTGTAGTTTTCACAAGGGTATGTCCGACCATCTTCTTCGTCTAGCTGCCAATTTCAAGATGAATGATAGAGTAGTTCCATGGGAGGAACTCATTAGTAGTGACTTCATAATGAATGAGTTGGTTCACCAATTAGCTAGGAGTGGGTGGCCTCACAGGACTTTTGAGGAGATACGGAAAGAACTTCTGAGGTTGCACGCCAGATGGCAAAAGCAACTGCACAAGGGTGATGCTTACATTAGGATTGCTATGAATAATTCAGGTTTATGGTCAGCAGAAAGTGAGGATGAGGACGAGCTCTTCATGCCGAGCAGCAAGGTGAAGAGTTCTGCATTGAAGGGCAAGAGTTCAGCATCAACGAAAGGGAAGAGTTCTACATCAACAAAGGGGAAGAGTTCTGCATCGACGGAGGATGAAGACGACGTCTTCATGCCGAGTACCAAGGTGAAGATGACCGCACAGTCGATGGGCAATAGTTCTGCAAGGACAAAGGGGAAGAGATCTGCATCGACGGAGGATGATGACGATGCATTCATGTAATATGTTTTTCATGTAGTACTATTTTTCTGTAGTGGTGTTTTATGTAGTGCATTTTAATTTGGTTTGCGTTACTGTTGTTCTCTCTCCAAACCAAATAAGTCTACATAAATAGATGAATACGTCCCATAAATAGATAGTCAAATACATGAATATGTCCGATACATAAAGGCTACATATGTCTCATACATAAATAGATAGTCATGTCTCGTACGTAGATGACCATATCACTGCTGGGGCTTGCGACGAATCTTGGGCTTCCTCGGACATGGACCGGAAGGCGATAAGCGCTGAAGCGGTGGATGAGTGTCATGATGACCACGATAGAACACCTCGTCCGTCGGTGTCTCAGTCTCCTACGTCGATGGTGGTGGCTGAATGGCAAGAAATGTCTCTGAGATACCATAGGTGTATGCACCACGGTCATCGTCCTCGCCGTCGCCAGCCATGTACGAACCAGGACCAGTAAACACAGGTGACTGAACCGAAGGCATGAACAGTTGCGACTGGCTGCCGCCTGCTAGTAAATTAAAACATGCAAAGAATGACTTACGAGGCTAGATTTTGTAAAAGAATGTACAAAGTTAAGTTACCTAGGTCCATCTGCTGAAGCCAGGAAGAGTCCCCGGGCTGTGAAGGAGGTGTCTGCTGATAGAAATAGCCCCCGGGCTGTGAAGGAGGTGGCTGCTGGTAGAAATAACCCCCGGGCTGTGATGGAGGTGCCTGCTGCCAGGAGGAGCACCCGGGCTGTGATGGAGGTGCCTGCTGCCAGGAGGAACTCCCTGGCTGAGAAGGAGGTGCCTGCTGCCAGGAGGAGCTTTCTGGCTGCGAAGGAGGTGTCTGCTGCCAGGACGAGCTCCCTAGCTGTGAAGGTCGAGGTTCTAAACGCTGCAGAGAGGGGCATGGCGGATGATGTGCTGCACGAGTGTGAACAACATCGGAAGATTGTCTACATATAACAGCTGCGACGATCCTGCGTATCTTCGCTTGAAGACTCTTCAACCTTGTTGCTTGCTCTCGCTCCGGGATATATTCTCCTCTGTCAACGCGGTCCACCAAAGGGGTAACCTCCTCTAGCGCCTGAGTTGACAATTCACCCTGTACACAGAAAGTTAACCAATTGTACATGTTCATGTATAGGGAAAACGTAGCATGTGAGCAAAACTGAGGACATACCGCATGGTGTCTGGTTCCCACAACTAAGGATGTTGGGAACAGATCGCTGGCGAGAGGAACTGGGATCTGATCCGGAGCAGATGATGGAACCAAGTAGATCCTCGTGCTCTGTCTGTAACGCTTCAGATACAACCCGAACTTGTCCCAGTCGAAGACATGAACTTCATCCCAGATATTTGTCGGGGCAGTAGTCCATTCCTCGATGTAAGGTCTGATGTCGCGAAACCAAGAAGCCTGGGACTTGTTTCCTCCTACGCGATTGTACCTGAGATTGAAATGCACGTAACATGAATAGCTATAAGTAGACCGAACTGACTCAACAACCTATTAATGCAGAGCTGAGAACCAAAGTAGTATTACTTACTTGTGCACGTGATCTGGTAATTGTGAAATAACCGGAATGTCATGCTCTTGTCAAAGACCGAACTGTCTCATCACCCTATTAATATCCATCTCCTCAACCATCACGTCAAACACCAACTTGGCCTTGGTCATCCAATAATGGTGATCTCTAGTGCAGAATCCAGAAATCCCACCTGGGTACCTTTCTGAAATAGCATTATGGGTGTATGGTTCCCATATAACCTGATCCTCGTGCAGACTATCAAACTGCGTCGTGAAGGAGGGGTAGCAGCCCCTCACCTGGCCAGGCGTAAACTGTCTCTGTGCATGACAACAAACATTACTACATAATATTGAATAGCGAGAAATAAACATTACTAATTCATATTGTTAATAATGAAAATACCTCTCTCCGTGCCCAAACAGATCCCATAGTAGGCAAGTCGCCGATAGAAGGCACGTAATGTCCAGCCATGTCCTCATTACCGAAAGTTTTGTCAACGCTGACGTAGGTCGACCAATAGGGAATCTCTCATATGACCAAAGCTGCAACAATAGTGGACATTCGAGAAGACCAGATTTCCTTGACCTCAACTAGCAAGCTTTGCACAGGCCTCAATACGTAGCTGCTAACACAGCAGAACCGAAACTCCTCTGCACAATGTACTCTGGGGAACGTGCGTCAGCTATCTCTCGTGCAACACCGATCAATCGTGCATCTACAGTGGTCACGTGGTTCTCTGTGAACATCGTCTTGCCAAACAACCACATAATATATGCATCTAGGGACCGGTCAATCTGTGCCTCTGACAACTGAAAAGTGGGATATCCTAAGGCGACAATCTGAAACTGGCTCAACCACCTGAAAACAGGCCCGTGCCGATCGTTGTTAGTGTCTTGGTAGTTGGCACCGCAGCCAGAAAACGGGAATGCATAGATGCTAGCCAGCCAGTTTCTACCTCTAAAGGTCCTATGGCAGCACCGGCCAGAGGTAATCCCAACAAGTAGGACACATCCTGTAAAGTAGGAGCCATCTCTCCTCAGGGAAAGTGAAACGTATGTGTCTTTGGTCTCCATCTATCTACTAAGCAGCTAAGGAGTGACCTGTCGTAAGAGAAGCGTGATACTTGCCTCTTGTGCAACTGCATTGGTTCACTTGCGTCATCCAAGTCCGGGTGATCAACCCACTCATCCAATGTACCCTCAACCAGTCGTGCCAGGGGTAATAGTCCAGCCCAATTCAACCTACAAAATAAAAAGAATGTAGATTACAATTAGCTTCTATCAAAGCGATGTCAAACATAGTAAGTGATTATACCGACACATACCTATTCACCCATGAAGGGTGTATCATACAGTTAGACTTTAGGGTGCGAGTGATCAACACGTCTAAGTTCGTGCCCGATCCCGTAAGCGCGCCTCGGTGACCTCTATCGATATTGCAATTAAGCATCGGATACGAAGCCATACCTGCAATTAGAACATAGTCCACACATATTACAAATAAAAACTTAGATGTTTGCATATTAAAAATAAAAACATAGTCTCACATATAACAAATAAAAACTTAGTCTCACATATTACACATTAAAGCGTAGTCTCACATATTACACATAAAAACATAGTGCACACATATTACAAATAACAACGTAGTCCGACATATTACAAATAAAAACATAGTCTGACATATTATGCAGCTTCACAGTTATGTATTCCTCGTCCGCCCCTTCGGCCTCGAAAGCCTCATCCACCACGATGTTGGGAGACGTAGTAGTAAATCAAAATTTTCCTACGTTCACCAAGATCTATCTATGGAGAAACCAGCAACGAGAGGGGAGAGATTGCATCTTCATACCTTTGAAGATCGCTAAGCGGAAGCGTTACAAGAACGCGGTTGATGGAGTCGTACTCGCAGCGATTCAGATCGCGGTAGATCCGATCAAGTGCCGAACGGACGGCACCTCCGCGTTCAACACACGTGCAGCCCGGTGACGTCTCCAACACCTTGATCCAGCAAGGAGGAAGGAGAGGTTGGGGAAGGGCTCCAACAGCAGCACGACAGCGTGGTGGTGGTGGAGTAGCAAGGTATTCCGACAGGGCTTCGCCTAAGCGCTGCGGAGGAGGAAGAAGAGAGGTAGGGCTTCGCCGTGAGAGAGAGAGATCAAATCCTGTCTCAAAACATCCAAAACCTCAAGTATATATAGGAGGAGGGACGTGGAGGGCTGGCTTGGCCTCTACTCCAAAGAGGAGATGGCCGGCTGAATTAAAGGGAGAGTCCACCTCCCACAAGGGAGGTGGATCTCCTCCTTTTAAATCCTTTTTGCCTTATCTCCTTATCTCCAGCCGCATGGGCCTTTAGCAAAAGTCTTGCCCAGCCCAATAAGGGCTGGCACACTTTATCTAACAGCCCATGTGGTCCTTTGGTCGTCACACCCCTCCCGGGGGTCCTCCGGCACCCTCCCGGCACTCCCGGTACACTACCGATGAGCCCGAAAACTTTCCGGTGACCAAAACTGGACTTCCTATATATCAATCTTTACCTCCGGACCATTCCGGAGCTCCTCGTGACGTCCGGGATCTCATCCGGGACTCCGAACAACCTTCGGTGATCACGTATACCTTTTCCCTATAACCCTAGCGTCATCGAACCTTAAGTGTGTAGACCCTACGGGTTCGGGAGACACGTAGACATGACCGAGACACCTCTCCGGCCAATAACCAACAGCGGGATCTGGATACCCATGTTGGCTCCCACGTACTCCACGATGATCTCATCGGATGAACCATGATGTCAGGGATTCAATCAATCCCGTATACAATTCCCTTTGTCTATCGGTATGGTACTTGCCCGAGATTCGATCGTCGGTATCGCCATACCTTGTTCAATCTCGTTACCGGCAAGTCTCTTTACTCGTTCCGTAACACATCATCCCGTGGCTAACTCCTTAGTCACATTGAGCTCATTATGATGATGTCTTACCGAGTGGGCCCAGAGATACCTCTCCGTCACACGGAGTGACAAATCCCAGTCTTGATTCGTGTCAACCCAACAGACACTTTCGGAGATACCCGTAGCGTACCTTTATAGCCACCCAGTTACGTTGTGACGTTTGGCACACCCAAAGCATTCCTACGGTATCCGGGAGTTACACAATCTCATGGTCTAAGGAAATGATACTTGACATTGAAAAGCTTTAGCAAACGAACTACACGATCTTGTGCTATGCTTAGGATTGGGTCTTGTCCATCACATCATTCTCCTAATGATGTGATCCCGTTATCAACGACATCCAATGTCCATGGTCATGAAACCGTGACCATCTATTGATCAACGAGCTAGCCAACTAGAGGCTCACTAGGGACATGTGATGGTCTATGTATTCACACATGTATTACGGTTTCTGGTTAACACAATTGTAGCATGAATAATAGAAAATTATCATGAACTAGGAAATACAATAATAACCATTTTATTATTGCCTCTAGGGCATATTTCCAACAGTCTCCCACTTGCACTAGAGTCAATAATCTAGTTACATTGTGATGAATCGAACACCCATAGCGTTCTGGTGTTGATCATGTTTTGCTCGTGAGAGAGGTTTAGTCAACGGATCTGCGACATTCAGATCCGTATGCACTTTACAAATATCTATGTCTCCCTCCTGAATGTAATCACGGATGGAGTTGAAGCGGCGCTTGATGTGTCTTGTCTTCTTGTGAAACCTGGGCTCCTTCGCAAGGGCAATAGCTCCAGTGTTGTCACAGAGTAGAGTCATCGGGCCCGACGCATTTGGAATCACTCCTAGGTCGGTGATGAACTCCTTCATCCAGACTCCCTCCTTTGCTGCTTCCGAAGCAGCTATGTACTCCGCTTCACATGTAGATGCCGCCACGACGCTTTGCTTGCTGCTACTCCAGCTGACTGCCCCTCCATTCAAAATATACACGTATCCGGTTTGCGACTTAGAGTCGTCCGGATCTGTGTCGAAGCTAGCGTCGACGTAACCCTTTACGACGAGCTCTTCGGCACCTCCATATATGAGAAACATGTCCTTTGTCCTTTTCAGGTACTTCAGGATATTCTTGACCGCTGTCCAGTGTTCCGCTCCGGGATCACTTTGGTACCTCCCTACCAAACTTATGGCAAGGTTCACATCAGGTCTGGTACACAGCATGGCATACATGATAGAGCCTATGGCTGAAGCATAGGGGATGACACTCATCTCTTCTCTATCCTTTGCCGTGGTCGGGCATTGAGTCGTACTCAATCTCACACCTTGCAACACAGGCAAGAACCCCTTCTTGGACTGATGCATATTGAACTTCTTCAATATCTTTTCAAGGTATGTGCTTTGTGAAAGACCAATGAGGCGTTTCGATCTATCTCTATAGATCTTAATACCTAATATGTAAGCAGCTTCTCCAAGGTCCTTCATTGAAAAACACTTATTCAAGTAGGCCTTGATACTTTCCAAGAGTTCTATATTAAATCCCATTATCAGCATGTCATCAACATACAATATAAGAAATGCTATAGAGCTCCCACTCACTTTCTTGTAAATACAAGGTTCTCCATAAACCTGTACAAACCCAAACGCTTTAATCACCTCATTAAAGCGAATGTTCCAACTCCGAGATGCTTGCACCAGCCCATAGATGGAGCGCTGGAGCTTGCATACCTTGTTAGCATCTTTAGGATCGACAAAACCTTCCGGCTGCATCATATACAATTCTTCCTTGAGGAAGCCATTAAGGAATGCCGTTTTGACGTCCATTTGCCAGATCTCATAATCATAAAATGCGGCAACTGCTAACATGATTCGGACTGACTTTAGCATCGCTACGGGTGAGAAAGTCTCATCGTAGTCAACTCCTTGAACTTGTCGATAACCCTTAGCGACAAGCCGAACTTTATAGGCGGTGACATTACCGTCCGCGTCAGTCTTCTTCTTAAAGATCCATTTGTTTTCAATGGCTCGCTTATCATTAGGCAAGTCCACCAAAGTCCATACTTTGTTCTCATACATGGATCCTATCTCGGATTTCATGGCCTCAAGCCATTTGTTGGAATCCGGGCCCGCCATCGCTTCTTCATAGTTCGAAGGTTCACTGTTGTCCAACAACATGATCTCTAGGACAGGATTGCCGTACCACTCTGGTGCGGAACGTGTCCTGGTGGACCTTCGAATAGCAACTTGATCTGAAGTTTCATGATCATCATCATTAACTTCCTCTCTAGCCGGTGTAGGCTCCACAGAAACAACTTCCTGTGCTGCGCTACTCTCCGGTTCGAGTGGAGGTACAATTTCCTCATCAAGTTCTATTTTCCTCCCACTTACTTCTTTCGAGAGAAACTCTTTCTCGAGAAAGGATCCATTCTTGGCAACAAAGACTTTGCCTTCGGATCGTAGGTAGAAGGTATACCCAATAGTCTCCTTGGGATATCCTATGAAGACGCACTTTTCCGCTTTGGGTTCGAGCTTCTCAGGTTGAAGTTTCTTCACATAAGCATCGCATCCCCAAACTTTTAGAAACGACAGCTTAGGTTTCTTTCCAAACCACAATTCATACGGTGTCGTCTCAACGGATTTAGACGGTGCCCTATTTAAAGTGAATGCGGCAGTCTCTAATGCATATCCCCAAAATGATAGCGGTAAGTCGGTAAGAGACATCATAAATCGCACCATATCCAATAGAGTGCGATTACGACGTTCAGACACACCATTTCGCTGGGGTGTGCCGGGCGGCGTGAGTTGTGAAACAATTCCACATTTCCTAAGGTGCGTGCCAAACTCGTGACTTAAATGTTCTCCACCACGATCAGATCGTAGGCATTTTATTTTCCTGTCACGTTGATTCTCGACCTCACTCTGAAATTCCTTGAACCTTTCAAAAGTTTCAGACTTGTGTTTCATTAAGTAGACATAACCATATCTACTCAAGTCATCAGTGAGGGTGAGAACATAACGGTAGCCACCGCGAGCCTCGACGCTCATTGGACCGCATACATCGGTATGTATTATTTCCAACAAGTCAGTTGCTCGCTCCATTGTTCCGGAGAACGGAGTCTTGGTCATCTTGCCCATGAGGCATGGTTCGCATGTGTCAAATGATTCGAAATCAAGTGACTCCAAAATTCCATCAGCATGGAGCTTCTTCATGCGTTTGACACCAATATGGCCAAGACGGCAGTGCCACATGTAAGTGGGACTATCGTTATCAACTTTACACTTTTTGGTACTCACACTATGGACATGTGTAACATCACGTTCGAGATTCATCAAAAATAAACCATTGACCAGCGGGGCATGAGCATAAAACATTTCTCTCATATAAATAGAACAACCATTATTCTCGGATTTAAATGAGTAGCCATCTCGCATCAAGCGAGATCCAGATACAATGTTCATGCTCAAAGCTGGTACTAAATAACAATTATTAAGGTTTAAAACTAATCCCGAAGGTAGATGTAGAGGTAACGTGCCGACGGCGATCACATCGACCTTGGAACCATTCCCGACACGCATCGTCACCTCATCCTTGGCCAGCCTCCGCTTATTCCGCAGCTCCTGCTTGGAGTTACAAATGTGAGCAACTGCACCGGTATCAAATACCCAGGAGCTACTACGAGCGCTGGTCAAGTACACATCAATAACAAGTATATCACATATACCTTTAATGTTGTCGTCCTTCTTATCCGCTAAATACTTGGGGCAGTTCCGCTTCCAGTGACCGGTACCCTTGCAATAAAAGCACTCAGTCTCAGGCTTGGTTCCATTTTTCTTCTTCTTCCCGGCAACTTGCTTACCGGGCGCGACAACAGCTTTGCCGTCCTTCTTGAAGTTCTTCTTACCCTTGCCTTTCTTGAAACTAGTGGTCTTATTCACCATCAACACTTGATGCTCCTTTTTGATCTCGACCTCCGCTGATTTCAGCATCGAGTACAACTCAGGAATGGACTTCTCCATACCTTGCATGTTGTAGTTCATCACAAAGCTCTTGAAGCTAGGTGGAAGCGACTGGAGGATTCTGTCAATGACCGAGTCATCCGGGATATTAACCCCCAGCTGAGTCAAGCGGCTGTGTATCCCAGACATCTTGAGGATGTGCTCACTGACAGAACTATGCTCCTCCATCTTACAGCTGAAGAACTTGTCGGAGACATCATATCTCTCGACCCGGGCATGAGCTTGAAAAACCAGTTTCAGCTCCTGGAACATCTCATATGCTCCGTGTTGCTCAAAACGCTTTTGGAGCCCCGGTTCTAGACTGTAAAGCATGCCGCATTGAACAAGGGAGTAATCATCGCAGCGTGATTGCCAAGTGTTCATAACATCTTGTTCCGCTGGGAGAACGGGTGCGTCACCTAGCGGTGCATCTAGGACATACAATCTCTTGGAAGCTATGAGGATGATCCTCAAGCTACGGACCCAGTCCGCATAGTTGCTTCCATCATCTTTCAGCTTGGTTTTCTCTAGGAACGCGTTGAAATTGAGGGTGACATTCGCGTTGGCCATTGGATCTACATCATAGATTGTAAAGACAATTTTAGACTAAGTTCATGATAATTAAGTTCACTTAATCAAATTAATGAACTCCCACTTAGACAGACATCTCTCTAGTCTTCCAAGTGATACATGATCCATGTCAACTAGCCCGTGTCCGATCATCACGTGAGACGGACTAGTCATCCATGGTGAACATCTTCATGTTGATCGTATCTTCTATACGACTCATGTTCGACCTTTCGGTCTTCCGTGTTCCGAGGCCATGTCTGTACATGCTAGGCTCGTCAAGTCAACCTAAGTGTTTCGCGTGTGTAAATCTGGCTTACACCCGTTGTATGCGAACGTTAGAACCTATCACACCCGATCATCACGTGGTGCTTCGGAACAACGATCCTTAGCAACGGTGCACAGTTAGGGTGAACACTTCTCTTGAAATTTTATTGAGAGATCATCTTATTTACTACCGTCGTTCTAAGCAAATAAGATGTAAACATGATAAACATCACATGCAATCAATATAGTGACATGATATGGCCAATATCATTTTGCTCCTATGATCTCCATCTTCGGGGCACCATGATCATCACTGTCACCGGCACGACACCATGATCTCCATCATCATGATCTCCATCATTGTGTCTTCATGAAGTTGTCTCGCCAACTATTACTTCTACTACTATGGCTAACGCTTAGCAATAAATTAAAGTAATTACATGGCATTTATGATTGACACGCAGGTCATACAATAAATAAGACAACTCCTATGGCTCCTGCCGGTTGTCATAATCATCGACATGCAAGTCGTGAATCCTATTACAAGAACACAATCAATTCATACATCACAATGCATCACATCACATCCTTTGGCCATATCACATCACAAGGCACATGCTGCAAAAACAAGTTAGACGTCCTCTAATTTGTAGTTGCAAGTTTTTACGTGGCTGCTATAGGTTACTTGCAAGAACGTTTCTTACCTACGTCAACACCACAACGTGATTTGCCAATTGCTATTTACCCTTCATAAGGACCCTTTTCATCGAATCCGATCCGACTAAGGTAGGAGAGACAGACACCCGCTAGCCACCTTATGCATCTAGTGCATGTCAGGCGGTGGAACCGGTCTCACGTAAGCGTACGTGTAAAGTTGGTCCGGGCCGCTTCATCCCACAATACCGCCGAATCAAGATAAGACTAGTAGCGGCAAGCAAATTAACAAACTCGACGCCCACAACTGCTTTGTGTTCTACTCGTGCATAGATTCTACGCATAGACCTAGCTCATGATGCCACTGTTGGGAGACGTAGTAGTAAATCAAAATTTTCCTACGTTCACCAAGATCTATCTATGGAGAAACCAGCAACGAGAGGGGAGAGATTGCATCTTCATACCTTTGAAGATCGCTAAGCGGAAGCGTTACAAGAACGCGGTTGATGGAGTCGTACTCGCAGCGATTCAGATCGCGGTAGATCCGATCAAGTGCCAAACGGACGGCACCTCCGCGTTCAACACACGTGCAGCCCGGTGACGTCTCCAACACCTTGATCCAGCAAGGAGGAAGGAGAGGTTGGGGAAGGGCTCCAACAGCAGCACGACGGCGTGGTGGTGGTGGAGTAGCAAGGTATTCCGACAGGGCTTCGCCTAAGCGCTGCGGAGGAGGAAGAAGAGAGGTAGGGCTTCGCCGTGAGAGAGAGAGATCAAATCCTGTCTCAAAACATCCAAAACCTCAAGTATATATAGGAGGAGGGACGTGGAGGGCTGGCTTGGCCTCTACTCCAAAGAGGAGATGGCCGGCTGAATTAAAGGGAGAGTCCACCTCCCACAAGGGAGGTGGATCTCCTCCTTTTAAATCCTTTTTGCCTTATCTCCTTATCTCCAGCCGCATGGGCCTTTAGCAAAAGTCTTGCCCAGCCCAATAAGGGCTGGCACACTTTATCTAACAGCCCATGTGGTCCTTTGGTCGTCACACCCCTCCCGGGGGTCCTCCGGCACCCTCCCGGCACTCCCGGTACACTACCGATGAGCCCGAAAACTTTCCGGTGACCAAAACTGGACTTCCTATATATCAATCTTTACCTCCGGACCATTCCGGAGCTCCTCGTGACGTCCGGGATCTCATCCGGGACTCCGAACAACCTTCGGTAATCACGTATACCTTTTCCCTATAACCCTAGCGTCATCGAACCTTAAGTGTGTAGACCCTACGGGTTCGGGAGACACGTAGACATGACCGAGACACCTCTCCGGCCAATAACCAACAGCGGGATCTGGATACCCATGTTGGCTCCCACGTACTCCACGATGATCTCATCGGATGAACCACGATGTCAGGGATTCAATCAATCCCGTATACAATTCCCTTTGTCTATCGGTATGGTACTTGCCCGAGATTCGATCGTCGGTATCGCCATACCTTGTTCAATCTCGTTACCGGCAAGTCTCTTTACTCGTTCCGTAACACATCATCCCGTGGCTAACTCCTTAGTCACATTGACCTCATTATGATGATGTCTTACCGAGTGGGCCCAGAGATACCTCTCCGTCACACGGAGTGACAAATCCCAGTCTTGATTCGTGTCAACCCAACAGACACTTTCAGAGATACCCGTAGCGTACCTTTATAGCCACCCAGTTACGTTGTGACGTTTGGCACACCCAAAGCATTCCTACGGTATCCGGGAGTTACACAATCTCATGGTCTAAGGAAATGATACTTGACATTGAAAAGCTTTAGCAAACGAACTACACGATCTTGTGCTATGCTTAGGATTGGGTCTTGTCCATCACATCATTCTCCTAATGATGTGATCCCGTTATCAACGACATCCAATGTCCATGGTCATGAAACCGTGACCATCTATTGATCAACGAGCTAGCCAACTAGAGGCTCACTAGGGACATGTGATGGTCTATGTATTCACACATGTATTACGGTTTCTGGTTAACACAATTGTAGCATGAATAATAGACAATTATCATGAACTAGGAAATACAATAATAACCATTTTATTATTGCCTCTAGGGCATATTTCCAACACACGACTCCTAGGATCACCTCTTGCAACTGTTGCTGCAGTCATCGATGTGGAAACGCTCGTCGATGTGGAAGCACCATATTTCTTCAGGTCGGGGCAATATTTCATCCTATGCCCATGAGCCGCGTAGAGCAAACATTGTCTGGTTGCTCCATCGGCTTCAGATTGGTCCATATCGTTTCGTATGCGCTTTACCTTATGCCTGCCCCTTCTAGTTTGCCGTAGTGCAGGATCCGGGATGTATACTCTATCACCATCGTTTACCTTGTTGAAATTCCCGACGACTCTAAACCCTATCATCTCACATGTCCAGACATTGAGTACTGCCTCCTTTGAATAGTACGGAGACACGAAGGAGGCAGCGTCCAGCTGAATCTGGCCACAAGCAGCCAACACATGTGAGCAAGGCAGGTGCAATAACTTCGGTTTGTTGCATGTACACTCACAAGTTGGATAAAATTTTGCTCTAATTGTAACCTCATGTGTCTTCACCTCATTTGGAGAACCAAAACCATTAGTAGGTAGCTGAATCTCATACCTCCTTTCCTGATTACCTATGAGTGTGACAGTGTGCTTTTTTGCTTTTTTTATCTTCTCAGCCATGTATTCCATGACACTGCTACAATAAGGAGTGTTCTGATTTTCTGCAATATGCTTCTTTGCTAACTCGTGCCTTTCTCTGAAATATCTCACAGTGCCATGGAATACACCCTCCACAATAGCTGTTAGTGGCAATGCTCTATTCCCTCTGAGTCAAAGTTATAGATCTCTACAAGATTGGTTGTCATGTGGCCATACCTAGCTCCATGGGTGTCATGCAGCAAAGACCAATGCACTGAAGGCTCTTTCTCTATCCACTCAGAAAAATTGTTTATTGCCCTGCCCTTCTTTCTCTTCGTATTAGGAGGGTCAATTGCTGGCAAGTCACAAAGACCAACTAGCTCCTCAAGCTCCACAATGAGTGTTGTTAATTTAACCTGGTCTTTCTTCATTTTCTTCCTAGCAAGGACCTGCTTCTTAGTGAAATCATCAAGTTTTGGAAAAATAAAATCATATTTGCGCTGCTGGTTCTGCTTGCATAACTTCTTGAACAAGTTCATCAACCGTTTGTTCTTGAACTGTGAGAAAAAATTAGCACCCAGATGGCGCATGCACCACCGACTTCGCAAGTCCTTCCGAGGTGTTGGCTCGTCAGCAGTTGGATTACTTGGTGTCTTCACGGCCTTCAATATATCGGGATGTCTGTCATGAATGAGACACACATTTGGTCGATCCTTCACGATCGCAATTTTAACTTGCCAGAAGAACCATACTCAGCTCAGAAAGTTCTCACCCTCCACAAATGCCATGGCTAGTGGGATGATTTGGTTGTTCCCGTCCACACCAATAGCAGTTAGGATTTTCCCTTTGTACTGACCAGTCAGGAATGTACCATCCACAAACATCACAGGAGGACAATGCCTGAAAGTTTCGATGCACATACCGAAAGAGAAGAATACTCGTTTCAACACCTTGTAATCTGGTATACTATCCAACCTCGTGTGTTGAATGTTAACACAAGTGCCGGGATTTCTCTCCTTCAATACGTCAAGGAGACGGACAACATTATCGTAGGAATCGAAGAACGTCCCAAACCTCTCCTCCATAGCCTTCTGCTTAGCCCTCCAAGCCTTCCCATATGGAATGCCATACTTCCATCTGACCTTCACTGCTGTGTGGATGTGTTTTGCTTTCATATCTTTCTTCGTCACTATCTCAGTATACATGAGTTGCGCTATGAGAGTTGAAGTAAGGTTTGGATGAAGAACCAACATGTTTTTCCTAACACAATTATGCGGGACAACATTTGTCACAACCCAGTGGATGTTATACTTTGGCACGTGGGCGTGCACCTTCGCAGGACAACCTGATTCAACACACTTCACGGTATATTTCATTGGACTGGATATGTGAGTCCAGAAAACCCTCTGGGTAGACATAGCCCACTTTATCACCGCATAGTTCATTTTCTTCTTTGTGTCAAACATAGCCCCGATCTGGACTTGGTTCAGATTATATTGCCATGCAGTCTCATGGCCATCGTTGATAGTAAAGCATGCGTATATGTCCTACTCCCATGCAGCAGGAATTGGTACCTCTTCCTCATCCTTGGAATTTTCAGAATCGAGTTCCTCTGCAATCCCATCCTCGTCCTCTTCCTCCATCATCCTATGCATTTCATCGCCTTCCTCATCCCCATCAGCAACACCAGAGGCAGCTAATACTATCGACTGAATACTCTGACCAGCAACATGACCAGTAACATTGTGTGGCACATAATTGACCTCTTTCTCGGCTTGGCTAGCATTCACACGGCATGAATACTGACAAAACAAACTTTAGGATCCAGGCCAAAATTAGTTGTCAACCAGTGCTTCAACTGCCTAACGTCCAATCTGTCCGGGTCTGAAAGTGTCATCTCGCCTCTTTTAAACTCGCTAAGATCAACCCTCAACTCATTATATTGAACATTACCAGGGCCATAAAACACAATCAAATTTACGTATTGAGACATTTTAACCTGTCAGAGATTGCCAGCTTTTCATTATTCGCAACGAATAAATCGACACTAAAATAAAACGTACAAAATAAACCCACCTATTCTAAATAAACCTACACTAAAATGAACTTCACAAAAATAAACCGACACTAATATGACTACACTAACTAAACCTACGCTCGGAAAACATACACTAAAATCACTAAACTAATAAAAATAACTACACTAATAAAAGTAACCTAAAATAACTACACTACTAAAAATAACCTAAACTAATTTTACGTACATTCAGAAAACTAACAAAAAACTAACCTAAACTAACAGAAAAAAATATACCTTTGACGCGTGAGTGCCCTTCTTCTTCCTCTCCACCTTTTTCTTCCTCTCCACCACTGCACCTTCTCACCATTCACACATCCATCACCACACCATTTCTCCACCCCGCGAACAAATCAATACCATGTTTCAAAAAATAAAACCGTAGGGCGGGGGAGACAAAGACGATCTATTGATTCATCGGATTGAAACGGAAAATGGGTGGAGGGAAAGGGAGATCAAGGGGGGGAGGATTTCGGTCAAGAAACACGAAGAACAGAGGAAGCTGGAGGAAGAAGAGGAGTTGGTCGCATCGGCCTTATCCAGGGGCTCTTCGGCCTCCTGGCGGCCGACGGGTGCTCTTCGGCCTGGCATGGGCCGACGGGCCGACACTTCGGCCTGGCGGCAGCCGATGGGCCCTTTTCGGCCGGCACTAAGCCGACGGGTGGCCGGTCGGCCCAACTAACCCCGACAGGGTCCTATTTTTGGCAATTTTTCAACTACACCACCTGTTTTCAAATTTCTTATAAATTTCGTAATAGTTTTGAAAAAAAACGTTAATCGTGTGGGCCGAGACTTGCTAGTTGGTGCTATTGCTAGCAATCGATCGATAGGATCTAGTACTCGGTACAAACAAACTTGCGTGCGACTGCTCGCCTCCTCTCGTCGCGCCGTCTCACCTAGCTTGCCCAGCAGTCGCGAGACACCAGTTGTCTGTCCCATCCCCCACCCAGAGGTCGCTGCAGATCGCTAAATAATCGGAGGAAATAGTTATGGTATGTTGGAAATATGCCCTAGAGGCAATAAATAAAGCGTTTATTACTGTATTTCCTTGTTCATGATAATCGTTTATTATCCATGCTATAATTGTATTAATTGGAAACATGGATACATGTGTGGATATATAGACAAACACAATGTCCCTAGTATGCCTCTAGTGAACTAGCTCGTTGATCGAAAGATGGTTAAGGTTTCCAAGCCATGGACATGAGATGTCATTTGATAACGGGATCACATCATTAGGAGAATGATGTGATGGACAAGACCCAAACTACAAACATAGCTCATGATCGTGTCAGTTTATTGCTACTGTTTTCTCCATGTCAAGTATATGTTCCTATGACCATGAGATCACGCAATTCACAGATATCGGAGGAGTACCTTGTGTGTATCAAACGTCGCAACGTAACTGGGTGACTATAAAGGTGCTCTACAGGTGTCTCCGAGTGTGTCTGTTGAGTTGGCATGGATCAAGACTGGGATTTGTTTCTCCGTGTGACGGAGAGGTATCTCAGGGCCCACTCAGTAATACAACATCACAATAAGCCTTGCAAGCAATGTGACTAAGTGTTAGTTACGGGATCTTGTATTACGGAACGAGTAAAGAGACTTGCCAGTAACGAGGTTAAACTAGGTATGGAGATACCGACGATCGAATCTTGGGCAAGTAACATACCGAAGAACAAAGGGAACATCATACGGGATTAACTGAAGCCTTGACATAGAGGCTCGACCGATAAAGATTTTCATAGAACCAATGTGGACATGTAGGTCCCGCCATTGGTTATTGACCTTAGAGGTGTCTCGGTCATGTCTACATAGTTCTCGAACCAGCAAGGTCTGCACACTTAAGGTTTGGTGACGTTTCGATGGTATAGAGTTATGTATGGTGGTGACCGAAGTTTTGTTTAGAGTCCCAGATGAGATCCCGGACTTCACGAGGAGCTCCGGAATGGTCCAGAGGTAAACATTCATATATAGGAAGTCCTGTTTTGGTCGACGAAAAAGTTTCGGGCTCATCAGTAGTGTACTGGGAGTGCCGATAGTGTACCGGGAGGCCATCGGGAGGGTTATTTCGACCCAAGAGGCTACATGGGCTGTAGGAGGGTGTAAACCAGCCCTTAGTGGGCTGGTGGAACATCCACAAGAGGCCCATGCGGCTGGAGGAAAAAAGGCCTCAGAGAAAAAGTGGAAAAAAGGCAAAATAGGATGAATCCTAGTCCTACTAGAATTGGAGGTGGACTCCACCTCTCCCTCTCTCCTTTGGCCAAAGAAAGGAGGCCTTGGCCCTTGTGACAAGGCCTCTCTGACTCTCCTCTTATATATACTGGAGGTTTTAGGGTTTTTGCACTAGATTTTCAGCCACGTGCTACCCATTCCTCCAGTGCATAGTTTCTCCTCTAGATCGGTTTTCTGCAGTGCTTAGGCGAAGCCCTGCCGGAATTGCTCCACCACCATCGCCGGAGCGCCGTCAGGCTTCCGGAGAACTCTTCTTCCTCTCCACTCCTTCTTGCTGGATCAAGACGGTAGAGATCGTCATCAAGCTGTACGTGTGTTGAACGCGGAGGTGCCGTCCGTTCGGTGCTAGATCGGAAGGATCGCGATCAAGTTCATGGGACGGATCGTGATCAAGTTCATGGGACGGATCGTGATCGGATCGTGGGACGGATCATGATTGGATCGTGGGACGGATCGTGATTTGATCGTGGGATGCACGCCGATTTGGATCGCGAAGACGTTCGACTACACCAACCGCGTTTCTTAACGCTTCCCGCTTAGCGATCTACAAGGGTATGTGGATCCACTCTCCCTCTCGTAGATGCTCATCACCATGGATAGATCTGCGTGTGCGTAGGTAATTTTTTGTTTCCCATGCAACGTTCCCCAAAAGTGGCATCATGATCTAGGTCTATGTGTAGATGAGATCTCGAGTAGAACACAAAAGGTTTGTGGGTGTTGATGCTTAGATTGCTTCCTCCCTTGGTCGGATTTTGGTTCAGTGGTATTGTGAGATGAAGCGGCCCGGACCAACATTACTCGTATGATTACGAGAGACCGGTTCCCTCGACGCAACTTGTTGCCTAGATGGCTTGCGAGTGGCAGTTTCTCTCACTTTAGTTGGATCGGATTCGACAAAGGCGGTCCTTGACAAGGTTGAAAAGCAAATTATGCATCACCGTTGTGGTTTATGCGTAGGTGAGAATTGTTCTGGCTAGAAACCCATAGCAGCCACGTAAAACATGCAACAACAACTAGAGAACGTCTAACTGGTTTTTGCAGGGTATGTTGTGATGTGATATGGCTAATTACATGATGTGATATATGTGATGTATGAGATGATCATGTGATGTATAGAATTTCATGACTTTCATGTCGATGAGTACGGCAACCGGGAGGAGCCATAGGATTGTCTTTAATTATTGTATGACCTGCGTGTCATTCATTAAGCGCTATGTAATGCTTTACTTTATCGTTAAATGGTAACAATAGTAGTAGAAGCATGTTGGGAACGACAACCCCGATGGCGACACGTTGATGGAGATCATGGTGTCTTGCCGGTGAAGATGGAGATCATGTTAGTGCTTTCAAGATGGAGATCTAAAGCACAAGTTCATGGCCATATCATGTCACTTATGAATTGCATGTGATGTTAATCCTTTTATGCACCTTGTTTTGCTTAGTACGATGGTAGCATTATAAGGTGATCCCTCACTTAAATTTCAAGATAAATTGTGTTCTCCCCGAGTGTGCACCGTTGCGAAAGTTCGTCGTGTTGAGACACCACGTAATGATCGGGTGTGATAGACTCTACGTTCACATACAATGGGTGCAAGCTAGTGTTGCACAAGGAGAACACTCGGGTTAAACTTGACGACCTAGCATGTACAGACATGGCCTCGGAACACAAGAGACCGAAAGGTCGAATATGAGTCATGTAGTAGATATGATCAACATAATGATGTTCACCATTGAAGCCACCTCAACTCACGTGATGATCGGACTTGAGTTGGTAGATTTGGATCATGTGACACTCAGATAACCTGAGGGATGTCAATTTGAGTGGGAGCTTTAGTAATTTGATTAACTAAACTCATTATCTTGAACAATAGTCTAAGTGAACTTTGCATATTTATGTTGTAGATCAATGGCTCGCGCAGTAGCACCTCTGAATTTTAATGCGTTCCTAGAGAAAGCTAAGTTGAAAGATGATGGAAGTAACTTTGTTGACTGGGCCCGTAATCTGAGGATTATCGTCACGGCTTCCCAGAAATCATATGTCCTTGATGCACCGCTTGGTGACCAACCAGAAGACATGACCTCCGAAGACGTTAAGAACGCTTGGGAGGCGCGTACTGGAGATTACTCAATAGTTCAGTGTGCAATATTGTATGGCTTAGAACCGGGACTTCAAAGACGTTTTGAACGTCATGGAGCATATGAGATGTTCCAGGAGTTGTAGTTTATCTTTCAGAAGAATGCCCGGATCGATAGGTATGAAACCTCCGATAAGTTCTATGCTTGCCAGATGGAGGAGAATGGGTCTATCAGTGAACATATACTCAGAATGTCTGGGTATTCAACTCGTCTAGCGGAGTTGGGAATTGCCCTTCCGCCAGAGGCGATCACTGACAGAGTTCTTCAATCACTGCCACCTAGTTACAAGAGCTTTGTGATGAACTATAACATGCACGGGATGAACAAGTCAGTCGCCGAGCTGTTTGCGATGCTAAAAGTCGCTGAGTCTGAAATCCAGAAAGAACATCAAGTGTTGATGGTCAATAAAACCACTAGTTTCAAGAAAAATGCCAAAGTCAAGGGCAAGGGCAAGAAGGGTAAAACCAAGAAGGATGGCAAAGCAGTTGCTACTCCTGTAAAGAAGCCCAAGCATGGACCCTAGCCAGAAACTGAGTGCCTTCATTGCAAGGGAACTGGTCACTTGAAGCGGAATTGCCCTAAGTACCTGGCTGACAAGAAGGCGGCCAATGACAAACAAGGTATATATGATATACATGTTATTGATGTGTACCTTACTAGCTCTCGTAGTAGTTTCTAGGTATTTGATACTGGTTTGGTTGCTCACATTTGCAACTCAAAGCAGGAACTACGGAATAAACGAAGGTTGGCAAAGGACGAAGTGACGATGCGCGTGGGAAATGGTTCCAAGGTTGATGTGATCGCCGTCGGCACGCTCTCTCTTCGATTACCATTGGGATTAGTGATGAACCTGAATAATTGTTATTTAGTGCCTGCCTTAAGCATGAACATTATATCTGGATCTTGTTTATTGCGAGACGGTTACTCATTTAAATCAGAGAATAAAGGTTGTTCTATTTATATGAGTAATATCTTTTATGGTCATGCACCCAATGTTAGGGGTTTATTCATATTGAATCTTGATAGTGATGACACACATGTTCATAACATTGATGCCAAAAGATGTAGAGTTGATAATGATAGTACCACTTTCTTGTGGCACTGCCGTTTAGGTCATATTGGTGTAAAACGCATGAGGAAGCTCCATGCTGATGGACTTTTGGAGTCACTTGATTTTGAATCACTTGACAGATGTGAACCATGCCTCATGGGCAAGATGACTAAAACACCATTCTCTGGAACAACGGAACGGGCGAGTGACTTATTGGAAATCATACACACTGATGTGTGCGGTCCAATGAATGTTATAGCGCGTGGTGGATATCGTTATTTTCTCACTTTCACTGATGACTTAAGTAGATATGGGTATATTTAGTTAATGAAACACAAGTCTGAAATGTTTGAAAAGTTCAAGCAATTTCAGAGTGAAGTTGAGAATCATCGTAACAAGAAGATTAAGTTCCTACGATCTGATCGAGGAGGTGAATATTTGAGTTATGAGTTTGGCAGTCACTTAAGACAATGTGGAATTTTTTCACAGTTGACACCGCCCGGAACACCACAGCGTAATGGTGTGTCCGAACGTCGTAATCGAACCTTATTAGATATGGTGCGTTCTATGATGTCTCTTGCTGATTTGCCACTATCGTTTTGGGGTTATGCATTAGAGACAGCTGCATTCACTTTAAATAGGGCACCATCAAAATCCGTTGAGACGACGCCATATGAACTGTGGTTTGGCAAGAAGCCAAAGTTGTCGTTTCTTAAAATTTGGGGATGTGATGCTTATGTCAAAAAGCTTCAGCCTGAAAAGCTGGAACCCAAAGCAGAGAAATGTGTCTTCATAGGATACCCGAAAGAGACAGTCGGGTATACCTTCTATCTCAGATCCAAAGGCAAAGTGTTTGTCGCTAAAAACGGAACATTTCTTGAGAAAGAGTTTCTCTCGAAAGAATTGAGTGGGAGGAAAATAGAGCTTGATGAGGTTATTGAACCTTTACTTCAACCAGAAAGTAGCGCAGGGCAGAAAGATGTTTCTGTGGAACCTACGACGGTAGAAGAGGAAGTTAATGATGATGATCATGAAGCTCGACTTGTGGCAAAGGGTTTTTCACAAGTTCAAGGAGTTAAATACGACGAGACTTTCTCACCCGTAGCGATGCTTAAGTCTGTCAGAATCATGTTAGCAATAGCTGCTTATTTCGACTATGAAATTTGGCAGATGGATGTCAAAACAACATTCCTCAACGGTTTCCTTAAGGAAGAGTTGTATATGATGCAACCCGAAGGTTTTCTCGATCCAGAGAATGCTAACAAAGTTTGCAAACTCCAGCGATCCATGTATGGAGTGGTGCAAGCATCTCGGAGTTGGAATAAGCACTTTGATGAGGTGATCAAAGCGTTTGAGTTTATACAAGTTTATGGAGAAGCTTGTGTTTACAAGAAAGTGAGTGGGAGCTCTATAGCGTTTCTAGTATTATATGTGGATGACATATTGCTGATTGGAAACAATATAGAAATGCTGGAAAGCGTGAAGGAATATTTGAACAAGAGTTTTTCAATGAAGGACTTAGGAGAAGCTGCTTTCATATTAGGCATTAAGATCTATAGAGATAGATCGAGACGCTTAATAGTACTTTCATAGAGCACATACCTTGATAAAGTTTTGAAGAAGTTCAAAATGGAACAGTCCAAGAAGGGGTTCTTGCCTGTGTTACAAGGTGTGAACTTGAGTAAGACTCAATACCCAGTAACTGCAGAAGATAGAGAAAAGATGAGTGTCATCCCCTATGCTTCAGCCATAGGCTCTATCATGTATGCAATGCTGTGCACAAGACCCGATGTCAACCTTGCCATAAGTATGGCCGAAAGGTTTCAAAGTGATCCTGGAATGGAGCACTGGCAAGCGGTCAAGAATATCCTTAAGTACCTGAAAAGGACTAAGGAAATGTTTTTCGTTTATGGAGGTGATGAAGAGCTCGTCGTAAAGGGTTACGTCGATGCAAGCTTTGACACTGGTCCGGACGACTCTAAGTCACAAACCGGATACGTATTTATTCTTAACGAGGGAGCGGTAAGCTGGTGCAGTTCCAAGCAAAGCGTGGTAGCTGATTCTATGTGCGAAGCGGAATACATCGCAGCCTCGGAGGCGGCGAAGGAAGGTGTCTGGATGAAGCAGTTCATGACAGATCTTGGAGTAGTGCCCAGTGCACTGAATCCAATGAACCTATTCTGTGAGAACACTAGTGCCATTGCTCTGGCCAAGGAACACAAGAGGACCAGACACATAAAGTGACGCTTCAACTCCATCCGCGATTACATTGTGGAGAAAGACATAAATATTTGCAAACTGCACACGGATCTGAATGTTGCAGACCCGTTGACTAAACCTCTTCCAAGGGCTAAACATGATCAACACCATAACTGCATGGGTGTTCGATTCATTACAATGTAAATCACATAGTGACGTGAACTAGATTATTGACTCTAGTGCAAGTGGGAAACTGTTGGAAATATGCCCTAGAGGCAATAAATAAAGTGTTTATTATTGTATTTCCTTGTTCATGATAATCGTTTATTAACAATGCTATAATTGTATTAATTGGAAACATGGATACACGTGTGGATATATAGACAAACACAATGTCCCTAGTATGCCTCTAGTGAACTAGCTCGTTGATCGAAAGATGATTAAGGTTTCCAAGCCATGGACATGAGATGTCATTTGATAACGGGATCACATCATTAGGAGAATGATGTGATGGACAAGACCCAAACTACAAACGTAGCTTATGATCGTGTCAGTTTATTGCTATTGTTTTCTGCATGTCAAGTATATGTTCCTATGACCATGAGATCATGCAACTCACAGATATCGGAGGAGTACCTTGTGTGTATCAAACATCGCAACGTAACTGGGTGACTATAAAGGTGCTCTACAGGTGTCTCCAAGGGTGTCTGTTGAGTTGGAATGGATCAAGACTGGGATTTATTACTCCGTGTGACGGAGAGGTATCTCAGGGCCCACTCGGTAATACAACATCACAATAAGCCTTGCAAGCAATGTGACTAAGTGTTAGTTACGGGATCTTGTATTACGGAACGAGTAAAGAGACTTGCCAGTAACGAGGTTGAACTAGATATGGAGATACCGACGATCGAATCTCGGGCAAGTAACATACCGAAGAACAAAGGGAACATCATACGGGGTTAACTGAATCCTTGACATAGAGGTTCTACCGATAAAGATTTTCATAGAATATGTAGGAACCAATGTGGACATCCAGGTCCCGCCATTGGTTATTGACCGTAGAGGTGTCTCGGTCATGTCTACATAGTTCTCGAACCCGCAGGGTCTGCACACTTAAGGTTTGGTGGCGTTTCGGTAGTATAGAGTTATGTATGGTGGTGACCGAAGTTCTTTCAGAGTCCCGGATGAGATCTCGGACGTCACGAGGAGCTCCGGAATGGTCCGGAGGTAAAGATTCATATATAGGAAGTCCTGTTTTGGTCACCGGAAAAGTTTCGGACTCATCGATAGTGTACCGGGAGGCCATCAGGAGGGGTATTTCGACCCAAGAGGCTACATGGGCTGTAGTAGGGTGTAAACCAGCCCTTAGTGGGCTGGTGGAACATCCACAAGAGGCCCATGCGGCTGGAGGAAAAAAGGCCTAAGAGAAAAAGTGGAAAAAAGGCAAAATAGGGTGAATCCTAGTCCTACTAGGATTGTAGGTGGACTCCACCTCTCCCTCTCTCCTTCGGCCGAAGCAAGGAGGCCTTGGCGCTTGTGCCAAGGCCTCTCCTCCTCTCCTCTTATATATACTGGAGGTTTTAGGGTTTTTGCACTAGATTTTCAGCCACGTGCTACCCGTTCCTCCAGAGCATAGTTTCTCGTCTAGATCGGTTTTCTGCAGTGCTTAGGCGAAGCCCTGCCGGAATTGCTCCACCACCATCGCCGGAGCGCCGTCAGGCTGCTGGAGAACTCTTCTTCCTCTCCACTCCTTCTTGCTGGATCAAGACGGTGGAGATCGTCATCAAGCTGTACGTGTGCTGAACGCGGAGGTGTCGTCCATTCGGTGCTAGATCGGAAGGATCGTGATCAAGTTCGTGGGACGGATCGTGATGAAGTTTGTGGGACGGATCGTGATTGGATCGCGAGACGGATCGTGATTGGATCGCGGGACGCACGGCGATTTGGATCGCGAAGACGTTCGACTACACCAACCGGTTTCTTAACCCTTACCGCTTAGCGATCTACAAGGATATGTGGATCCACTCTCCCTCTCGTAGATGCTCATCACCATGGATAGATCTGCGTGTGCGTAGGAAAATTTTTGTTTCTCATGCAACATTCCCCAACATGGTAAAGACGCCAATCTCGTTCAAGCACGTGCATATATATCTTAATTTTCTCTAATTTTTGTTGCCTAAATTGTATGATTAGGGTTTTCAGAGTTAAGGGTATTAAAAAAAGTCGGATGGGGTTGATTTGATAACTTCACATGGATTCATATTTAGTTCAAATTTTGGAATACTTCTCGGCCATGTAGATGATAGTAAGACCAGATGTTGAGTAAGGTTTACTTTGTGATCGTACAATTCAATCGATATACTTTATTTGTTGTTTCTACCCTTACATCTGCAAACACACATAATGTTAGTAGCTATGCACTTGCGATGAATAATAATCGTCGAGTTACACGTGTATTTATGTTGCCGTCGCCGATCATATATTCATATTGTTTTTCATTGTTTGGAGTCCTTATGTTTTATTGTTCAACTTTACATAATGACTAGAATTTCATGTAGAACATATCGTTTTAGTCAGCATTTTTACATATTTTAAGTTGTTAACTGTTGTTAATTTTGTGTATATTATTGCTCAGTATCCACCGTGTATAGAGCGCACATGGACACCGGGAGGTTTTTGTCCTGGGTCCGCCCCTGGTCAGCGGCGGCGGTGTGATCGACTAGGGATTCTGCTCTCGTGCTGCTATGCTTTATGTAGTAGTAGTAGTGTAGAAGTTGGGCCATCTGAATTAGTCTGCTCATTGTGTGTCCAGTTATGTGTTCGTTGGGCTGTAAAACGGCCATGTGCTCCTATTCAAAATGGAAAGTTTCATATTAACGGAAACGGAAAATTCTATTTCCGTGCTTGTTTCATTGGAAAACATCCCTTCATTTCCATTTTCGTTTCCGAATAAAAGGTTCGTTTTCATTTCTCTTTTGCAAAATTTCATTTCCACACACATTTTTTCTCCTCGTTTTCATTTTTTCACCGGAAAAGTGGAAAGTTTTCGCTCCATTTTCATCCCTATTGTTAGGCATCTGTGCTTTCATATATATAACCTTAGGTATTCATAGTCGTCCGATCAAAGAAGTGTGATGCGATGTCGGATTTGGCAGGCCACTTCTACCCCTCCTTCCGGTCTAGATCGAGAGGGGATGTAATTTCTCCTTCCATGCTCATGCGAGTAAACAAAGTGGCCCTCCTCTTTTTATTTCATCTCCCTATCCACCGACGAGTCAACAGAAAAGTACCCAAGCTGTCCTGAGAGTTTGCATCCTCACGAGCAATCGGTGTGGATTTCGCCAATGGTCATCGATGATGTTCCGTGTTATGAGCAGGCATGTCCAGTCACCTCCAGCAAACTGAGGAGACTGTGGTGTTGAAGGAGACGACCGTACTAGCTCCTCATTCATTGCCTCTGGCGGTATCATGTAATGTGCAGCAAGGGAAGAAGTTCCCTGCTGGAAATTTAACGTCGGCGTTGACTTAGTTATTTTTCTATTTTGTTTTTGAACAGAAAGATATTCCTCGGCCTTTGCATCGATGGATGCATACAGTCATAATTGGCCTCGCACGATACTGAACAGGTGGAGGATCCCCATGTCATACATGTGACAACGGTCACCCCATCTGCACGTACGGCCTTCCTCCGCCTTTGGACGCAAGGATGTCCTGCACATGGCGATGAGGTGTGCCTCCTCTACGGGGATTTGGCACAAGCGCGAGGATGAGCTGCATTGGTGGACTATAGAACGACAAAAGATACGTCCATGTTTTGTTTGGCTTTTGACACGCGCCGCCCAGCGTCTGTGGATTCTTGTGCAGGTGAAGTCGCGTTCAAGCATATAAAGGCCGCACGTGAAAACCGAAAATTATGCGGTACCCACCGTACCAGTAGGTACCGGCAACACGCCAGCCAATCTGAATGTGCCACCTCGCGCCATATGTTACACCGTATGCTGTATAAAAAACCCTTCTTTTATGTTCATTATAAATAATTGTATTTCAGTTTAATGGCCTTTGATTGTCCTTCACATGCTGGCAGGAGGAGACATTCCTGTCGACGACGAGGCGTCTAGGATGATTTCGTAAATCTTAAGATGATATGCCGGCTCAGTCTCTTGAAGGTGCTCATAAGGGTAAGGTGTGCGTATGTGTGTTATGGGGTGAGTACGCTTGCATATATATTGTTTCAGAAAAACATGTTGGCATGACAGGATGTGAGAGACCCACTATCTCTCTTCTCCCACACAATAACTCCAAATATTTTTATCACTTTGGTTAACTTAAAACACCCATACCTTTTAAATAATATACTACATTCATTCCCTTATACAAGTTCATTATGAAAAATACAATTTGTATCTATATTTTTGTTTTTTGTATAATAACACTTGTCTTATTTATATCATATAGATCATAGTACAAGTCACGTACATACCGACCTAGTAAAACTGAATACATAGTAAAATGCTATCCTTTCAACAAAGAAACACGAGCCAAGAAGTAAAACTACAAACAAGAACAAAGAAACCTCTGAGCTTGACACCAACGTCCGCCGTCTGCCTTTGGCACCACCATGGCAATCACCAAAGAAAACAATGATGGATCACCACCACACCCGAGCTCAACACGGCTCCACCGTTGGTATGCAGCTTTGCAGGCTTTCAAGGTGGCTCGCCAAAGGCGAAACCATTACCATTGAACGAATCATATCGGAGCAACACCCCGAACACGCCATCGAACTGCAGATTTGGCAACCACACATGACTAAGACGTTGGAGAAGGAAACCATACCTGCCATCCACGTACCACGAACCCAACAGACAATCCACCATCCTCCAGATGCCACCGGTGCAGCCCACAATCTACATCCGCTACATAAGGTAAAAATTAACGATGTTTCCTCATACTAGCTACTTGTTTAATACTTGCATGTTGTTCTTGACCCAAGTGGAAGCCTCTCTCCGGAATAGTGGTGGTGGCCAAAGGGGTGGTGGTGGTGATGGTACCGCCCGAGAGGATGGTTGTCATAATGGTGGTCGAGAGGATGATGAAGGTGGTGGCGGCAGCCGAGAGGATGTTGGTGGTGATGGTGCCCAAGAGGATGGTGGTGGTGGTGGAGAGGATGTTTTCTTTACCGAGCATCTTATTCCGGTTCGTGCATGCCATTGGTTGGTTCGATCCACAACATATACATGATATGGTTCTGGTGATTTTCGATCAAACATTGTGTCTGAAGTTATGCCTTTTGGGTGAACTATGCATGTTTTTGTTTGGAAATTGTGATGTTGGGACTATACGTTATGATGGTTATGTTATGCATGTTTGAATTTCAGTATTTCAATGATATATATTGTGAAGTGTTTGAAGTTCATGCGGCTAGAACAAAAAATCTATACAATATTTTTTTACTCCACTAAAGTTTAGGGGATCGGCTAGATGCTGCCACATATAGAGGAGGATAAATTTATTCTACTAACTTTACGGTCGTATCCTCCTGTAACTTTTAGGGGATTGGTTAGAGTTGTCCTAAGTGACTTGGTGCTACGTGTATAGTTAGTCCTATTTTGTCATCTTACTCTTCTTATGGACTTCGGACTCATAGAGACCAGAAGTGTAGATTTGTGCTATTGTGTAGTGCCTGGTTTATTTTTGGACTTCTATTAGTGGCAGATTTGTACGTCTGCCTTGGTGCTTGGCAAAATACTGAAAGTTCTATAGTGCAGCTATTATAATTTGTAAAGTTATCTCTCAGTGTTTAATGGTCTTATAAAGTGTACTGCTATTTTAAGAGCATCTTTAA
This sequence comes from Hordeum marinum, assembly GCA_022496015.1. Lineage (NCBI taxonomy): Eukaryota > Viridiplantae > Streptophyta > Magnoliopsida > Poales > Poaceae > Hordeum > Hordeum marinum. The sequence goes on from CM039673.1 coordinate 581,787,693, forward strand.
TAGATAATGTAAATGCAAAATAAGTAAATTTTACATTCTCGGGGCCCAAAATCCTACATCCAACAAATAATGTAGATGTACAATACAACATCTAGAGATGCAAATTTACATCTCCAACCGCTGGTGATGTAAACTTATATTCAAAACTGCCAGCCCCGAGCCAACCCAACCACCATGAAATTCCCCTTCCCTTCCGAACTGCGGCCTATCTCGATCCACCGCCGCGTCGCCTGCCTGCCGCCAACAGATTCGGCCTCCATACTCCCCTGTAGCCGGTGTCGCCACTTTTCGACATCCTCCGCCCAAAAGTCAGATGCATCACCCATTTTTCGCCGTTGTGCCGCCACCGGCAGGTTCAAGCTTCCCCCGCCACACCGCCGTTGGCCGATTCGAGCTGCACAACCGCCGCCACCGTTTTTTCGCCGCCCTCCGCTAGAAAATCGGCTGAGTCGGACATTTGTTTTTCGTCTCACCGCCGCTTGATTCGAGGCCCCTTGCCACACCACCATTTCCAGATTCGAGGCCCCCTGTCTCACCGCCTCCACGCCGCCGCTGATTTTCCGCCGCTCAATTCCTTCTTGTGCCGCCCTGCCGTTGTTAATCTTCCACCCAATTTGAGCCCTGCTACCATTAATCGACCGCGAAATTTGAACCTCCGCCGACGCATTTGAAGGCAGAGGCTCGGGCACCGCAGCGCTCCTCATCGCTTAGCAGCTGGTGCTCCTCTCGAAGCTCGATCGCTGTCGTTCGGTCCGCGGTCGCACCGCCGTTGTTGATCCACTACCGCCATTGAACTAGTTTACATCTTCATTTGCGTCATCTATTGGAGTTGCACTTTTATATCATGAATAGTTATTGCATATCTAGGTGACTCAACCAAGCATAAAAATGAAAATGTAAAGAAAAAACAAAATACCCACACAAATTTCTACGTAAGATCAATGACACATCATTTAGATGTGCAATACTTATGTCACATCTAGATGTGTTTTAGCAAAATTGAAAAAAAATCTTCGTATTATTATGAAATAGCTTCTAATCTAAAAAACTATCTTCTATTTGATTTTTTATGATTATCGAACTTTTATGGATGTCGTACCGACTAGAATTCCACGTGTGCAAAACCATTGTCACATCGTCGGCCGTAGAGCAACTTCATGTAGGATCGACCTCCGAATAAACTTGTCCAGTTCGGAAGTCTATAGTCAAAGATGAATGGTTTTGATTTTCGTGTGTGTAATAAATCTCCAACGAAATTACAAAGTTGATGTTGATAAGCAAGGGGAAAAGACAACCGTGCGTGTGCCAGAGGGCAAAATAATAGCAGGCCGGAAGATTCATCACGCCTTTGTGGAGGATACTGAACCGATGATCTTGTCGGTCCTAGTTTCCAGTCAAAAGTTTGCCCGGCACTAGACGTAGTGGAGACTAGACGAACTCTGCCTACATACGCGTGGACTAGACTCGTACATATCTGTCTATAAAATGATGCTAGCTATATGGTAGTGCTTGTAGCTAGTGCCATGTATGCGATGAGAATGTTGGTGCTGGTTGTAGTGCTTGTGGCTGCGGTGCTCCTCACCATGGGCGCCGGCGGCGTGCAAGGCCGGAGGATGCTCGGGGGCCGAGGGGGCGGCGTGGTACCAAGCCCGCCGAATGCGCCGCCCTACATCAATAATAATCCATAGTAATGGCTAACTCATTTGTGAAGCAGAAATAAATTGTATTTTCTTTCAGGTATTCTGTTCAGTCTGATACATAGCTAGTAGCTACCACGTGCTCATGAAGCATTAAGAGCACTGAAGGTTGTACGTATATTTCGGAAGAAAATGAGGTTGTACGTATGTTTTCTCAAACTATTGGTGTATCAAATACTATTGGTGTATGTATATCTGATCCTATACTATTGGTGTATTCAGTGGCGGAGCTAAAAGCTGGTTACGCATGGGGCTGTGCTACACTGAGTCATAAACTTCTGTGATTTTCTATGTTTTGTATGAAAAAATTACAAGGGAAACTGTTTCTAGGTCTGGGGCTATAGCCCCAGCTTCCCAGGCCTGTTTCCGCCACTGGGTGTATCAGAACCTTAAGTCAGATTCAGTGTAATGTTTGTGGAGCACTGAGTAAGCCAGCAAAGTTGAATCCGTTGCACGTTAGTGATCAGAGATGCCCAGAATCCTGACCGCCAACGCCGGACGCCACCGCGACGCCCCAAGAATCAAGACCAGATCTGGGCGGAGGCCCCACCGCGACAGGCACAAGCCGTCCTGCCTGTGCTACCGGACCAGGACCGACCGCCCCCCGCCCCCGCGCACTAGGCCGTGCTGTTGGAAATATGCCCTAGAGGCAATAAATAAAGTGTTTATTATTATATATTCTTATTCATGATAATTGTTTATTATCCATACTATAATTGTATTGATTGAAAACACATTGCATGTGTGGATAAATAGACTACATTTTGTCCCTAGTATGCATCTAGCGAACTATCTCGTTGATCAAAGATGGTCAAGGTTTCCTAGCCATTGACATGTGATGTCATTTGATAACGGGACCACATCATTAGGAGAATGATGGGATGGACAAGACCCAAACTATAAAAGTAGCAAATGATCATGTCAGTTTATTGCTACAGTTTTCTGCATGTCAAGTATATGTTCCGATGACCATGAGATCATGCAACTCACGGACACCGGAGGAGTGCCTTGTGTGTATCAAACGTCGCAACGTAACTGGGTGACTATAAAAACGCTTTACACGTATCTCCGAGGATGTCTGTTGGGTTGGCATAGATCAAGACTGGGGTTTGTTACTCCGTGGAAAGAAGAGGTATCTCAGGGCCCACCAGGTAATACAACATCATAATAAGCCTTGCAAGCAATGTCACTAAAGGTTAGTCACGAGATCTTGTATTATGGAACGAGTAAAGAGACTTGCCGGTAATGAGGTTGAACTAGGTATGGAGATACCGACGATCGAATCTCGGGCAAGTAACATACCGAAGAACCAAGGAAACATAATATGGGATTAACTGAATCCTTGACATAGAGGTTCGACCGATAAAGATCTTCGTAGAATATGTAGGAACCAATATGGGCATCCAGGTCTCGCTATTGGTTATTGACTATAAAGATGTCTCAGTCATGTCTACATAGTTTTCAAACCCGCAGGGTCTGCACACTTAAGGTTCGTTGACGTTTCGGTAGTATAGAGTTATGCATGGTGGTGACCGAAGGTTGTTCGGAGTCCTAGATGAGATCCCAGACATCACGAGGAGCTACAGAATGGTCCAGAGGTAAAGATTGATATATTGGAAGTCCTATTTTGGTCGCCGGAAAAGTTTCGGGCTCATCGGTAGTGTACCGGGAGTGCCGGTAGTGTACCGGGGGACCATCGGGAGAGGTATTTCGATCCAAGAGGCTACATGGGCTATGGGACGACTAATACCAGCCCTTAGTGGGCTGGCCAAAGTCCCATACAAGGCCCATGCGGCTGGGAAGAGATTCCTAAGTGGAAAAGATGAAAAAAGGCAAAAAAGGTGAAAATAAGGAAGGAGTCCTAATCCTACTAGGAGTGGAGGAGGAGGAGGACTCCTCTCCGCTTTGGCCGAAGCGTAGATGGGTTGGCCCTTGCGCCAAGCCTCCACTTCCTCTCCTCCTATATATACTAGGTTCTTTTTAGGGTTTTGGCACAAGATTTTCAGCCACGTGCAACCCTACCCTCTAGTTTGTAGTTTCTCCTCTAGATCGGTTTTAGCTGTGCTTAGGCGAAGCCCTGCTAAGATTACTCCACCACCATCGCCGCAGCGCCGTCACGTTGCCGGAGAACTCATCTACCCCTCCGCTCCCTCTTGCTGGATCAAGAAGGCGGAGATCGTCATCAAGCTATACGTGTGCTGAACGCGGAGGTGCCGTCCGTTCGGTGCTTGATCAGGACGGATCATGATTGGATCACAGGACGCTCGGTGATTTGGATCGTGAAGATATTCGACTACATCAACCGCGCTTCTTAACGCTTCCCGTTTAGCGATCTACAAGGGTACGTAGATCCACTCTCGCTCTCGTAGATGCTCATCACCATGGATAGATCTTGCATGTGCGTAAGAAACTTTTTGTTTTCCATGCAACATTCCCCAACAGTGGTATCAGAGCTAGGTCTATGTGTACATGAGATCTAGAGTAGAACACAAAGAGTTTGTGGGCATTGATGCTTACATTGCTTCCTCCCTTGGCCGTGTTTTGGTTCAACGGTATTGTGGGATGAAGTGGCCCGGACCAACCTTACTCGTACGCTTACAAGAGACCGGTCCCATCGACTGACGTGTAACTTCATTGCACAAAGATTGCTGGCGGGTGTCTGTTTTTCCTAATTTAGTTGGATTGGATTAGATTAAGGCGGTCCTTGAGAAGGTTGAAAAGCAACTTATGTATCACCGTTGTGGTTTATGCGTAGGTGAGAATTGTTCTTGCTAGATACCCGTAGCAGCCACGTAAAACATGCAGCAACAATTAGAGGACGTCTAACTTGTTTTTGCAAGGTATGTTCTGATGTGATATGGCCAATTACATGATGAGATATATGTGGTGTATGATATGATCATGTGTTGTATAGAATATCACGACTCGCATGTCGATCAGTACGGCAACCGGCAGGAGCTATAGGGTTGTCTTTAATTATTGTATGACCTGCGTGTCAATCATTAAGCGCTATGTAATGCTTTACTTTATCGCTAAATGGTAGCAATAGTAGTAGAAGCATGGTGGGCGCGACAACCACGATGGCGACACGTTGATGGAGATCAAGATGATGGAGATCATGGTGTCATTGCCGGTGACGATGGAGATCATGCCGGTGCTTTCAAGATGGAGATCAAAAGCAAAAGTTCATGGCCATATCATGTCACTTATGATTTGCATGTGATGTTAATCCTTTTATGCACCTTGTTTTGCTTAGGACGATGGTAGAATTATAAGGTGACCCCTCACTTAAATTTCAAGATGAATTGTGATCTCCCCGAGTGTGCACCGTTGCGAAAGTTTGTCGTGTCGAAACACCATGTGATGATCATGTGTGATAGACTCTACTTTCACATACAACGGGTGCAAGCCAGTGTTGCACATGTAGAACACTCAGTTTAAACTTGACGAGCCTAGTCTGTACAGACATGGCCTCGGAACACAAGAGACCAAAAGGTCGAACATGAGTCATATAGTAGATATGATCAACATGATGATGTTCACCATTGAAACCACATCAACTCACGTGATGATCGGACTTGACTTGATGAATTTGGATCATGTGACACTCAGATGACCAGAGGGATGTCAATTTGAGTGTGATCTTTAGTAATTTGATTAACTAAACTCATTATCTTTAACAATAGTCTAAGTGAACTTTGCATATTTATGTTGTAGATCAATGGCTCGCGGAGTAGCACCCCTGAATTTTAATGCGTTCCTAGAGAAAGCTAAGTTGAAAGATGATGGAAGTAACTTTGTTGACTGGGCCCGTAATCTGAGGATTATCCTCACGGCTTCCCAGAAATCATATGTCCTTGTTGCACCGCTTGGTGACCAACCAGATGACATGACCTCCGAAGACGTTACGAACGCTTGGGAGGCAGGTACTTGAGATTACTCAATAGTTCAGTGTGCAATATTGTATGGCTTAGAACTGGGACTTCAAAGACGTTTTGAATGTCATGGAGCATATGAGATGTTCCAGGAGTTGAAGTTGATCTTTCAGAAGAACTCCCGGATCGAGAGGTATGAAACCTCCAATAAGTTCTATGCTTGCAAGATGGAGGAGAACGGGTCTATCAGTGAACATATACTCAAAATGTATTTGACTCGTCTGGCGGAGTTGGGAATGCCCCTTCCGGCAGAGGCGATCACTGACAGAGTTCTTCAATCACTGCCAGCTAGTTACAAGAGCTTTGTGATGAACTATAATATGCACGGGATGAACAAGTCAGTCGCCAAGCTGTTTGCGATGCTGAAAGTCACTGAGTCTGAAATCCAAAAAGAACATCATGTGTTGATGGTCAATAAAACCACCAGTTTCAAGAAGAATGGCAAGGGCAAGGGAAAGAAGGGTAAATCCAAGAAGGACAGCAAAGCAGTTGCTACACCTGTAAAGAAGCCCAAGGTTGGACCCAAGCCAGAAACTGAGTGCTTTCATTGCAAGAGAACTGTTCACTGGAAGCGAAACTGCCCCAAGTACCTAGCTGACAAGAAGGCGGCCAACAACAACAAGGTATATATGATATACATGTTATTGATGTGTACCTTACTAACTCTTGTAGTAGTGCCTGGGTATTTGATACCGGTTCGGTTGCTCACATTTGCAACTCAAAACTGGAACTGCGGAATCGACGAAGGCTGGCGAAGGACGAAGTGACGATGCGCGTGGGAAATGGTTCCAAGGTTGATGTGATCGCCGTCGGCACGCTCTCTCTTCGATTACCATCGGGATTAGTGATGAACCTGAATAATTGTTATTTAGTGCCTACGTTAAGCATGAACATTATATCTAGATCTTGTTTATTGCGAGACGGTTACTCATTTAAATCAAAGAATAATGGTTGTTCTATTTATATGAGTAATATATTTTATGGTCATGCACCCAATGTGAGGGGTTTATTCATATTGAATCTTGATAGTGATGATACACATGTTCATAACATTGATGCCAAAAGATGTAGAGTTGATAATGATAGTACCACTTTCTTGTGGCACTACAGTTTGGGTCATATTGGTGTAAAACGCATGACGAAGCTCCATTCTGATGGACTTTTGGAGTCACTTTATTTTGAATCACTTGACACATGTGAACCATGCCTCATGGGCAAGATGACTAAAATGTCGTTCTCTGGAACAATGGAATGGACAAGTGACTTATTGGAAATCATACGTACTGATGTATGCGGTCCAATGAATGTTGTAGCGCGCGGTGGATATCGTTATTTTCTCATCTTCACTGATGACTTAAGTATATATGGGTATATTTACTTAATGTAACATAAGTCTGAAACGTTTGAAAAGTTCAAGCAATTTCAGAGTGAAGTTGAGAATCATCATAACAAGAAGATCAAATTCCTACGATCTGATCGAGGAGGTGAATATTTGAGTTATGAGTTCGGCAGTCACTTAAGACAGTATGGAATTATTTCACAGTTGACACCGCCTGGAACACCACAGCGTAATGGTGTGTCCGAACGTCGTAATCGAACCTTATTAGATATGGTGCGTTCTATGATGTCTCTTGCCGATTAGCCACTATCATTTTAGGGTTTATGCATTAGAGACAGCTGCATTCACTTTAAATAGGGCTCCATCGAAATCCGTTGAGACGACGTCATATGAACTATGGTTTGGCAAGAGGCCAAAGTTGTCGTTTCTTAAAGTTTGGGGATGTGATGCTTATGTTAAAAAGCTTCAGCCTGAAAAGCTGTAACCCAAAGCGGAGAAATGCGTCTTCATAGGATACCCGAAAAAGACAGTCGGGTATACCTTCTATCTCAGATCCGAAGGCAAAGTTTTGTCGCTAAGAACGGAACATTTCTTGAGAAAGAGTTTTTCTCAAAAGAATTGAGTGGGAGGAAAATAGAGTTTGATGAGGTTATTGAACCTTTACTTCAACCAGAGAGTAACGCAGCGCAGAAAGATTTTTCTGTGGAGCCTATGACGGTTGAAGAGGAAGTTAATGATGATGATCTTGAAGTTTCGGATAAAGTTACTATTGAACCTTGTCGGTCGACAAGGGCGTGTACTGCTCCTGAGTGGTACGACAACCGTGTCTTGGAGGTCATGTTGTTGGACAACGATGAACCTACGAGCTATGGAGGAGACATGATGGGCCTGGATTCTGAGAAATGGTTAGAGGCCATGAAATCCGATATGGGTTCCATGTATGAAAACAAAGTATGGACTTTGTAAGTATTACCTGAAGGGCGAAAGGCCATTCAGAACAAATAGATCTTTAAGAAGAAGACGGACGCGGACGATAGTGTCACCATTTATAAAGCTCGACTTGTGGCAAAGAGTTTTTTTCACAAGTTCAAGGAGTTGACTACGATGAGACCTTCTCACCTGTAGAGATGCTTAAGTCCACCAGAATCATGTTAGCACTAGCTGCATATTTTGACTATGAAATTTGGCAGATGGATGTCAAAACAGCGTTCCTCAACGGTTTGCTTGAGGAAGAGTTGTATATGATGCAACCGGAAGGTTTTGTCGATCCAGAGAATGCTGACAAAGTTTGCAAGCTCTAGCGATCCATTTATGGACTGGTGCAAGCATCTCGGAGTTGGAATAAGCCTTTGATGAGGTGATCAAAGCGTTTGGGTTTATACAAGTTTATGGAGAAGCTTGTATTTGCAAAAAAGTGAGTGGGAGCTCTATACGTTTGTAATATTATATGTAGATGAGATATTGCTCATTGGAAACAATATAAAAATGCCGGAAAGCGTGAAGGAATATTTGAACAAGAAGCATTAAGATCTATAGAGATAGATCGAGACGCTTAATAGCACTTTCACAGAGCACATACCTTGATAAAGTTTTGAAGAAGTTCAAAATGGATTAGTCCAAAAAGGGGTTGTTGCCTGTGTTACAAGGTGTGAAGTTGAGTAAGACTCAATGCCTAATGACTGCAGAAGATAGAGAGAACATGAGTGTCATCCCCTATGCTTCAGCCGTAGGCTCTATCATGAATGCAATGTTGTGCACAAGACCCGATGTCAGCCTTGCCATAAGTATGGCCGGAAGGTTTCAAACTGATCCTGGAATGGAGCTCTGGACGGCGGTCAAGAATATCCTTAAGTACCTGAAAAGGACTAAGGAGATGTTTCTCGTTTATGGAGGTGATGAAGAGCTCGTCGTAAAGGGTTACCTCGATGAAGAGCTCCGTATTTATTCTCAACAGGGGAGCGGTAAGCTAGTGCAGTTCCAAGCAAAGCGTGGTAGCCGATTCTACATGTGAGGCGGAGTACATCGCAGCCTTGGAGGCAGCGAAGGAAGGTGTCTGGATAAAGTAGTTCATGACAGATCTTGGAGTAGTGCCCAGTGCATTGAATCCAATGACTCTGTTCTATGATAACACTGGTGCCATTGCTCTGGCCAAGGAACAAAGGTTTCATAAGAGGAACAAACACATAAAGCGACTCTTCAATTCCATCCGCGATTACGTCGACAAGAAGGACATAAATATTTGTTAAGTGCACACGGATCTGAATGTTGTAGACCCGCTGACTAAACCTCTTCCAAGGGCTAAACATGATCAACACCAGAACTGCATGGGTGTTCGATTCATTAGAATGTAAATCACATGGTGATATGAACTAGATTATTGACTCTAGTGCAAGTGGGAGACTGTTGGAAATATGCCCTCACTAGTAGAAAAACGAGCCTTTTGTCCCGGTTTGTAAAGGCCTCCACTTTTAGTCCCGATTAGCCTACGAACCGGGACTAAAGGGGCTCCACGTGGCAGCTTTCTAGAGCGGGACCTTTAGTCCCGGTTGGTGTTACCAACCGGGACTAAAGGTATTTTTTAAAATAACTTTTTATTTATTTATTTATATTTATTTATATTTATTTATTTTTATTTATTTTTTCTGATTTTCAAATCTTTGAATTATTTGACAATTTAATCTCTAATCACCCTCCTCACTACTCTGGATTTATTTGACAATTTAATTTCTAATCGCCCCTCATTCCAAATCTTCGTCTAACTTCCTGGCAGGTCACCCATCCTCTCACTGCTCCAACCCGAGCACGCTTAACTTTCAAGTTCTATCATCCCTAGTTTCCAAGTCTACACTTGTTGTTTTCTTGACAATAGTAAGCTATCAATCCTATTAACCCTTGGGTCTTGATGTAACATGATTTAATTTTTTGAAATCCAAACAATTATTAAACTAACCGAAAATAAATTATTATTAATAATATTGAATTTCAATGAAAATAAAATAAGTAATAATATTATTTTATTCATTTTTTGCAATTTATAAATTTAATATGGCATAATTAATATCTTTAAATCTGTAAATCGAAATTCAACAAATAATATATCCATTATTATCAGAAAACGTGAGGAATCCAAATATGACATCATTTATTTAAAAATAATAATTTCATAACACTTTTTTCGACATCGTATGCAAAAGTTATAGCCGTTTTATTTTTTCATAACACTTTTTTAATCTTGTTTCAACTCCAGACTTTTTGTGCGTTAAACATGCACCATCCAAAGCCACATTATCAATTTTCAAACCTTTCCCACTTCATTCGCTATTTTTCATATATGTATTATTTTTTTGAGCTAAATGACCCTGAAATTGAAAAGCACTACAAATGAACTCTCAAAAGGTTGAAAATTGGCATGGTATCATCATTTCACCCACATAGCATGTGCTAAAAAGTTGAGAGGCTTACAGTAAAAACTAGATGCACTTCGTGTACAAACTGGACAATCCCTTTCGAAGTATCAGGGTTTTGGACGAAAACCCATCTGTTACAAAGGCATTTTGTTTTTGAAAACTTATTTAAACTCTAGAGTTTTTGTGCGTTCAACATGCACCAATCAAAGCCACATCATCAATTTTCAACCATTTCCCATTTCATTCGCTATTTTTCATGCATTTATTGATTTTTTGAGCTAAATGACCCTGAAATTGAAAAGCACTACAAAATGAACTCTGAAAAGGTTGAAACTTGGCATGGTATCATTATTTCACCCACATAGCATGTGCTAAAAAGTTGAGAGGCTTACGGTAAAAACTAGATGCACTTCGTGTACAAACTGGACAATCCCTTTCGAAGTATCACAGTTTTGGACGAAAACTCATCTGTTACAAAGCCATTTTGTTTTTTTAAAATTATTTAAACTCCAGAGTTTTTGTGCGTTCAACATGCACCATTCAAAGCCACATCATCAATTTTCAGCCATTTCCCACTTCATTCGCTATTTTTCATGCATTTATTAAATTTTTTAAGCTAAATGACCCTGAAATTGAAAAGCACTACAAAATGAACTCTGAAAAGGTTGAAACTTGGCATGGTATCATTATTTCACCAACATAGCATGTGCTAAAAAGTTGATAGGGTTACGGTAAAAACTAGATGCACTTCGTGTACAAACTAGACAATCCCTTTCGAAGTATCAGGGGTTTGGACGAAAAATCATCTGTTACAAAGGAATTTAATTTTTTTAACTTATTTCAACTCCATACTTTTTGTGTATTCAACATGCACCATCTAACATGTGCCTAGGAGCAAAAAGAATTAAATTAAAAACTATTTTTAAACTCAAGTTATTCACAATCAAGGGTTTGAAGCAAATTTGAAAACTAATTGCCCAAACACAAACTAGATTTTTTTGAATCTAATGCAAAAAGAATCACTCAAAAACATCAATATCCTAAAAGATATAAGCAATTTAAAACAGAAAACAAATAGAAAAAACAAAAAAAACTTTCAAAACCCTTTAGTACCGGTTGGTATCTCTAAGCAGGACTAAAGGTCTAGCCTTTAGTCCCGGATGGAGATACGAACCGGGACTAAAGCCCCAACCTCTTTAGTCCCAGTTCGTGTCTCCAACCGGGACCAAAGGCTTCACCTTTAGTCTCGGTTGGAGATACGAACCGGGACTAAAGGGTATCGGCCCCTTTAGTCCTGGTTCGTGTCTCCAACCGGGACTAAAGGTCCCGCTCGAACCGGGACTAATGCCCGACCGGCACCCTAGCCGCTCGAACCGGGACTAATGCTCACATTAGTCCCGGTTCGTAAGGCAACCGGGACTAATGTGTAGATCGAGCTATGACGAAAGCCCTGTTTTCTACTAGTGCATAGAGGCAATAAATAAAGTGTTTATTATTATATTTCCTTGTTCATGATAATTGTTTATTATCCATGCTATAATTGTATTGATTGGAAACACATTGCATGTGTGGATAAATAGACAACACTTTGTCCCTAGTATGCCTCTAGTGAACTAGCTCGTTGATCAAAGATGGTCAAGTTTTCCTAGCCATTGACATGTGATGTCATTTGATAACGGGATCACATCATTAGGAGCATGATGGGATGGACAAGACCCAAACTATAAACGTAGCATATGATCGTGTCAGTTTATTGCTATAGTTTTCTGCATGTCAAGTATATGTTCCCATGACCATGAGATCATGCAACTCACGGACACCGGAGGAGTGCCTTGTGTGTATAAAATGTCACAACGTAACTGGGTGACTATAAAGGTGCTCTACAGGTATCTCCGTGTTGGGGAACGCGACAGAAAACAAAAATTTCCGGTATAGCGAGTATGCCCAGGACCACTATGGAGACTGCATACAAGGTTTGATCTGATCCGTACCGACTCGAAGCGCAGCGGAAGTAGAGTCGATGACGAACGGCGGTGCAGATCCCCGTAGCTAGGATTTTACAACCTCCCAACCGCGAGGATGTATACCCTCATCTGCCCTGCGGACAGCCCTCCGGGAGGCGGTCGCATAGCCCCCGGACGGTGTCGCGGACAGCCCTTCGGGAGGACCTCCGAAACTCGGAATGTCACTCGGACAGCCCTTCGGGAGGACCTCCAAAACTTGGACGGTCACACAGACAGCCCTTCGGGAGGCACTCTCGAACTAAGAACGAAACTACGATCTCTCTACAGAGTTGCACACATACGGTGTCATCTATCAGGCAGGGCTTCGCCGTCCAGAACTAGTTCCTGCCGGAACCCAGACAGCCTTTCGGCTCTACGAAACTATTTCGCTGGGAGGGAGAGAGAGAGCTTGCAAAGCAAAGCATGTGTATGAGAGCACAAGGATGAGGATTTTGGGCTGCCTCCTCACCTCTATTTATAGGATGAGAGACTATGGTAATAGTACCAAAATGCACTCAGATATTTTCACTATTCATAATAGTGATTCCACTATTCATAAATAGTGTTTCCCACTATTCACAATAGTGTTTTCCACTATTTTGTAATAGTGTTTTCACTAGTCATGAGATATTTTCTCCCAATAGTGTTTCCCACTATTCATAATAGTGTTTCCACTATTCACGAATAGTGTTTCCAATAAAGTAATCCAAAAAGCACTTTCACTATTCATGACGATATTTTTCAGCGTCCGTTCGAACTAAAAATATTTATGTGGGCTTAGAACATTTCTAGTACCCACTAAATAATTTTCAATACGATCCGGAACAATTCCGGAATAGTGATTTTCATCTGTGAAAAGCATCTGAAGCGGTTCCGGCAGCTCCGGAACATTTCCGGTTATTCTTTCGGAAAATTCCCAGAAGTTTCCAGAATGATTCTGGCACCCTCCAAGAATTATCAGGCATGTGCCAAAACCAATTTGACTTTATGGTATCCTCTCAAACAACTTTTCAGTTTCACCGAAACTGTTCCGGTGACCTGTCTGCGGAACATTTCCGCTGTCCGAAACTTTTCCGGTGTCCGAAACTTTTCGGTGATTTTCTCTCAGACTCCCTGTCTAGTATTCAACAGATAGATGACCCTTAAGCGCGTGACCCTATAGGTTCGGTGAAGCATATACATGACCTGGAACCCCTTCCGATCAATGATCAACATCGGAGCCGTGGACACCCATATCGATCCCTATACCCACACGAATAAATATTCGAGTGAACCTCCAGTTGCCGTGTGCTATTCCTGTTGCTTCGCGATATGTTACAAATACCCGAGGTGAGACATGTTGGCATCCCCATGGATCAACAACTTGTCCACTATGCCAGTTACCTCGTTATCGGTTTTGTTCTCTTTTCTCGTTCCCGTGTTCCGGCATCCCCGTGATCAAATCGCAAAGTGTCTGGCCAGACGATGATGGATACCGTAACACCGAGAGGGCCCAGAGATATCTCTCCATCGTCGGAGGAGCAAATCCCAATCTTGAGCTATCAAGTTACTTCACTTCCTTTTCCATGAACCCGTAAGCCGCCGTAATAGCCACCCATTTACGGATGACGTTTAACAAACCCCAAAGTTCATGAAGCAAGCATGAAGAAACTCGATACTCTCATGGTCTAAGGAATTATGCAAACATTAACTTCTCTGTGTTATTAACCATTAAATTATGACGAATGTATCTCATAGCATAACATTAATTTGGGTCGATTCAACACAAATGTTCTTCTAACATTGTGCCCTCAAAATTGCCGGCATAGCCATGCCCATGATCAGGAAAACAGGATCATCATGCAATACTTGAGCCAGTCTTAGAGGCCAGACTAGGAATACATTTTACCATTTATTATCCCACACGTGCACATGAGTTTCCCTCCAAGCCTCGTTTTATTTGTAGACTCGAGAATCATTGCAGTTATAGCATGGAACATAAACATAATTATGAACAGGGAGATAATCAATAACATTTATTATTGCCTCTAGGGCATATCTCCTACAGACTCCCACTTGAACTAGAGTCAATAATCTTGTCAATGCTAATGCACTTTACACCTATGGCATACTGGTGTAAAATATGCTTCGCTTGTGGTATAGCCTGATGTCCAACGGATCTGACAACTTCAGCTCCGTGTGTAACTATGCATATCCTCGCGTTTTCACGCTATCACAAAATTCGTATTTTGTGTGAACTTGGCTTTTCATATGTGTGAATCATTGGTCGAAACCCGATTCCTCAGACTGAGCTATGGAGCAACTATCTGCAATAGTGTCTCATAGACCAAAACCATCTTGGAACCATACTAAGTTCATGAATGAACTATATCATTCAACAACTTCTTTGTCGCTTCCAAAGCGTCAACATACTTAGCCTTTGTTATAGAATTCGCCACAGTATCTTGTTTGGAACAATTTCCAACTACCGTGCCACCATATTGTGTATTACACAAAATCCTTAACTTAAATCGAAAATCGCATGGAGCATTGATTGAGACTGTATCGATGTAATTTCTTACAACGAGCACTTCATAATCTCTGCTTGCGAGAAACATGTCATCAGCACTACTCTAGTACTTAATGACATCTTTCACTATTGTCCCATGATCAGTGCTTTGATCACTTTGGTATCTATACTCGCAACAACTTGGGAGTATCGGACATATCTGGTTGCTTTACATACCATGGAATACATGATTAATCCAAACACAAGAATGTGTGGAATCTCCATCATGTATTTCACTCATCAGTGTTTTGGGACACTGAATCTTGCAAAAACTCTTTCCATGTGACTTCGGCAAGAATCACTCCTTGGCATTTTAAATGCTAAAAGGTTTTAGCACCTTGTCAATATGTATTCATTGCTTAGCCCCATTAGGTAAATCTATCTCCATAGATCATCATGCCTAATATTGAGGCTATTTAGCCTAAGCACTTCATGGAAAAACTATTTTCAAATGAAGTCCTAATTCGTGTCAAGAAATTTATTTCCAATTAACAATGTGTCAATTACACAAGGTTTTTAGAAATAGTATTATGCTCTCACTTACTTTCTTGAATCACAAGCATCTTCGATACCCATTTGATGAAGTCAAACCCCTTTGACCATTCCATCAAAAACGAAGATTCCAACTCCACTTTGCTCTCTTCTGTCCATCGCTGGAACTCTGAAGTTTGCATACTTACTAGCATCCTCTGGATCGACAAATTACTTTGGACTGTATCACATACAAGTCCTAGGTTTCATTTACATCAGATGGAAATCCTTTTGTCATCCATGTTTCATATCTCATGATTGATATATGTATTAATTGCTAGTTCAACCCGAACCGACCTTAAGCATCGCTACGATGAAACAACCTCATCATAGCCAACTCCTTGAACTTGTTATTTCAACAAGTCGAGCTTTATGGATAAAACATTTTTATCCGTATCAGTTTTTAGTTCCATAAATATTTGTTAGACTCTAAGTCCTCTGAAAGGTGTATCAAGGTTTTAATCTTGAATCACATATATGGAAACTATCTCAGATTGTATTGGCATTTAGCCAATCCCGGAGTCAGGGCCTATCAATGCTTCCTTGTGTATTGTAGGTATACTGTTGTCCAACAACAATATCTCCTTTGCGCACCTGATAGGTTTGCACGAGCTTTGCCTACGTGGTTCAGCTGCACGTTCGACCGAAGTCCATACATTTTATTGTAGAGACTTACGTATCAGTCGTAGTAGGAAACAACGGAATCACTTCCAGGGTTTCTTTCCTTTGAACCGATGACGAAGATACTGGTTATCTCATCGAGTTGCACTGTCCTCCCACTCACCTTTTGTAAGAACTATTCTCTTTAAAAGCATACCGTTTTGTGGCAAAACCCTTTGCCTCGGTATAGTGGTGGGGGAATACCCAATGACTTGGGATAACCATACAAAGTAGTACTTGTCTGATTTGGAATAGGTTTGTAACCTTTTACACAAGCCCCATATTCCAAATGTTAAGAAAAGATATAACATGGTTGGGCGTACCATACCATGGCGTCATTTCAACATACCTAATGGATCTCTTTTCAGTGTAAAAGCCGCAGTCTCTAAAGCATCACTCTATAAAAGGGATAATGGCAAATCTATTTATGTCATCTTTGATCTTACCATGTCATAAATGGTTCGATTACATCTTCACGGACTTTCCACTTTGGAGTAGTGTTCCGGGAGGTGCAAGTTATGAAACTCTTTTCACAACTCATCAGACATTCACTAAACTTGTAACTCAAATATTCCTTTCCGCAATCAAATTGCAGAAACATAATTTTCTTGGTACAATAACTTCTACTTCAATTTTTTTTAAACCTTTCGAATGATTTCAAAAGATCCAGACTTACGTCTCATCAAGTAAATATCCATATATCTACTTGAGTCATTTTTGAAGGTAGACAAATCCACTGTTTGCAACAACATTTATCGGACTACATACATCAAATGTATGATCACCGATAAGTTCTTTGCTCGTTCCTTATTGCCTGTGAACGGTATTTCAGTCACTTCACCGTTTGGAGGAAAGTTGCAAGTGTCATATGATTCAAAATCAAACGACTTCAAAATCCATCATAATGGAATTTTCCATGCGGGTTTCTCCAATGTGACCAAATGCAGTGCCACACATATGTGGTATTCTTTTAGTCTTGCGACATTTAGCGTCAGTGTTATGGATGTATCATATTTCCATCAGTATTCATAACATAGATCCCATCTAGGATGGAAGCATGGCCCTTCATGTTATTCATAATACTGAACAACAATTGTTGTTTTTATGAACAAATCTTTTGCAACAAACATTGTGCAATGGGCTAGAGTGTATGCAACTCTAAAATGAACTATGAAAATAAACCCAGAGGTAATGTATTATTATCAATATTCATAACATACGTCTCATTCATAATGAAAATATGGCCCTTATGTTATTCATAACACCGAACATGAAAAGTTCTCTTATGAACAACCTTCTTGCAAGATACCTTATGCAAAGGGCTAGAGTGTGAAACTCTAAAATGAATTATGAAACTTAATACATAGGGAATACACCGATGGAAGGCATAGTAACATTTACTATGTTCCCTGCGTGTATCTAAGCCTCATATTTCTGGCTAGTCTTTCAGGCCATAGTAGTTCTTACATCGAGTTGCAACAGAATGCAATCGAGCGGGTATCTTTGTGACCAACTCACAGTACCCAAGAATTAATGATTAACATGTTTAACCATAATTCCCAAGAACTATATCTTTGACCAGCCTTCTATACATCAAAAACTTGTATGGCATTCATACATGAGCTGGATATTCCATTCTTCTTTCCTTTTGCCATTATACTTCTAATAGTTTAACTTTCAGTATTTCTCCTTCTCTCAGAAGAAGCACCCAACTTAAGAGTGGCGTTAGCCCCGGACTTCCTAGGCGTGAAAGTCTCACTAACACCCTTCGGACACTTCCTTTCTCTTTAAGTTGTTGTTTTACTCACCTTTTATCATATGACAGGCGTTCTCCTGGATCCCTCTCTTATCAGTCTAATGCATAGTAAACTCCTTTACTAATAGTTTGCAAACAAACATTGCTTTGGATATCTTATATCTTTTTAGCCTTTGTCTGTCTCTGAAAATGATTTTCAGATTCCATGAATATCACATAACTATCCAAACTTTCGAAGTTCGGGTCTCATGGAAGCAAACATATTTCACTTGACCGAAATGGAATTTTAGCTTTTGGATCGAAGGACGGGAGTCATATCATCCATAGCATTAGCGGGAGAATACCGAAAGCATGCGATAGGACAAGTCCTTCTCGGCACTCTTGAGGACAATCCTCACATTACGTTACCAACCGTAAAGTTTTAACCAGATATTTAACAGCTTATTCAATTTTAATAGGGAAGGTGGAAACGCGAGCCATTATCCTACAACTATTATGCAAATCACACTTAGACATTGTTCAAAATTAATTGCACTGAGAATTAACACAAGTTAATTCTACAGTGAGCTCCCACTCAAATCAATATCTCTCATAATTGATTGTGAGTGATTCAAGATCCAAATTACAATTCAACGCCAAGGATGTATCCATCTCAAGTGACGAGAATTGCAATCGGTAGGCCAACTTGCCAATCACATCTCTATGTGACTCTTGTTCATCTTTCGATGCATGTGTTCCGAGCTCATGACTTTCATGCCTGAACGTCACGACAACCAAGTGATCTCGCTGCGAGGTCTCAACTCACCCGCCTCACACTTCTCTAATCGTTCGTACCCATGTAACCATGTGATACCCCGAAGAGATAGGTGCCGTGACGGTGCTACACTTGGGAGAACACTAACTACTTGATATTTTGTGAGAGATCACCCTAATAAAAAGCGACTACCGCGCAATCAAGAAGGGTGCATCAAGAGGGATAAACATCTCAGGCAATTCATAATAGCATGATATGGTATAGCCCTTTCTGACGGAGAAGTCTTTCATTCCTTCGTCTTCGGCATTCGCGTCGGTGTTCACCTTTGCGAAGATTGCCACCACCTTGTTGATGCACCAAATAATATTGCTATCTCTATAGCTTAATAAAATAAGTGCATTACATAAGGTTGACACGCAGGTCATTAAAGTGCAATCATATGGCTCCAACCATCATGCCGAATCATGACACACAGGTCATGTTAATCAATTTACATCATATAGTCATCTCATACATAATCAAATTATTATGAACACTGCTATACCACATCACATGCACATGCAATACCATCCTGCAAAACCAAGTTAGACGCCTCTAATCGGTCCATGCAAACACTTGTTTTACGTGGCTTCTAAGGTTTCGAAACAAACCAAATCTACCAACGTCCATCATCAAGTATGATAATTCAAGTTGCTAGATTAACTTTCCAGGGTGTATGAAACACGGGATAATAAAATCTCGAGCCCCATACTAAACTTCGTCATACGCGTGACCCCCGTGCAGATCACATCTGCATTGCCCTTTCGTCTGCGAAACATCCATATTTCTTTTGACTATGGTGGAACCCAAAGAACTGTTAGCACTTCGTTGATCTGTCAATCAGCATACTCAGGAGCAGCATGAAAGGATCGCGGATTGTCAGAACTTTGTAAGATTCCACCATTCCGTCAAGATATGGACTACGCAAATTCACGGGAAGCAATAGGAACATCGGGTAACAGATTTCATCTGCTACCCGCACAAATAATTTTCAGCAATAAATCTCATCTACTACAAAATTATACTATGCAATACCCATACATCTCATGTATTCTAGATCATAACATGCATCTACTCATAGCCTGGCTCTTGATGCCACTGTTGGGGAACGCGACAGAAAACAAAAATTTCCGGTATAGCGAGTATGCCCAGGACCACTATGGAGACTGCATACAAGGTTTGATCTGATCCGTACCGACTCGAAGCGCAGCGAAAGTAGAGTCGATGACGAACGGCGGTGCAGATCCCCGCAGCTAGGATTTTACAACCTCCCAACCGCGAGGATGTATACCCTCATCTGCCCTGCGGACAGCCCTCCGGGAGGCGGTCGCATAGCCCCCGGACGGTGTCGCGGACAGCCCTTCGGGAGGACCTCCGAAACTCGGACTGTCACTCGGACAGCCCTTCGGGAGGACCTCCAAAACTTGGACGGTCACACAGACAGCCCTTCGGGAGGCACTCTCGAACTAAGAACGAAACTACGATCTCTCTACAGAGTTGCACACATACGGTGTCATCTATCAGGCAGGGCTTGCAAAGCAAAGCATGTGTATGAGAGCACAAGGATGAGGATTTTGGGCTGCCTCCTCACCCCTATTTATAGGATGAGAGACTATGGTAAAAGTACCAAAATGGCCTCAGATATTTTCACTATTCATAATAGTGATTCCACTATTCATAAATAGTGTTTCCCACTATTCACAATAGTGTTTTCCACTATTTCGTAATAGTGTTTTCACTAGTCATGAGATATTTTCTCCCAATAGTGTTTCCACTATTCACGAATAGTGTTTCCAATAAAGTAATCCAAAAAGCACTTTCACTATTCATGACGATATTTTTCAGCGTCCGTTCGAACTAAAAATATTTATGTGGGCTTAGAACATTTCTAGTACCCACTAAAATAATTTTCAATACGATCCGGAACAATTCCGGAATAGTGATTTTCATCTGTGAAAAGCATCTGAAGCGGTTCCGGCAGCTCCGGAACATTTCCGGTTATTCTTTCGGAAAATTCCCAGAAGTTTCCAGAATGATTCTGGCACCCTCCAAGAATTATCAGGCATGTGCCAAAACCAATTTGACTTTATGGTATCCTCTCAAACAACTTTTCAGTTTCACCGAAACTGTTCCGGTGACCTGTCTACGGAACATTTCCGCTGTCCGAAACTTTTCCGGTGTCCGAAACTTTTCGGTGATTTTCTCTCAGACTCCCAGTCTAGTATTCAACAGATAGATGACCCTTAAGCGCGTGACCCTATAGGTTCGGTGAAGCATAGACATGACCTGGAACCCCTTCCGATCAATGATCAACATCGGAGCCGTGGACACCCATATCGATCCCTATACCCACACGAATAAATATTCGAGTGAACCTCCAGTTGCCGTGTGCTATTCCTGTTGCTTCGCGATATGTTACAAATACCCGAGGTGAGACATGTTGGCATCCCCATGGATCAACAACTTGTCCACTATGCCAGTTACCTCGTTATCGGTTTTGTTCTCTTTTCTCGTTCCCGTGTTCCGGCATCCCCGTGATCAAATCGCAAAGTGTCTGGCCAGACGATGATGGATACCGTAACACCGAGAAGGCCCAGAGATGTCTCTCCATCGTCGGAGGAGCAAATCCCAATCTTGAGCTATCAAGTTACTTCACTTACTTTTCCATGAACCCGTAAGCCGCCGTAATAGCCACCCATTTACGGATGACGTTTAACAAATCCCAAAGTTCATGAAGCAAGCATGAAGAAACTCGATACTCTCATGGTCTAAGGAATTATGCAAACATTAACTTCTCTGTGTTATTAACCATTAACTTATGACGAATGTATCTCATAGCATAACATTAATTTGGGTCGATTCAACACAAATGTTCTTCTAACATTGTGCCCTCAAAATTGCCGGCATAGCCATGCCCATGATCAGGAAAACAGGATCATCATGCAATACTTGAGCCAGTCTTAGAGGCCAGACTAGGAATACGTTTTACCATTTATTATCCCACACGTGCACATGAGTTTCCCTCCAAGCCTCGTTTTATTTGTAGACTCGAGAATCATTGCAGTTATAGCATGGAACATAAACATAATTATGAACAGGGAGATAATCAATAACATTTATTATTGCCTCTAGGGCATATCTCCTACACTCCGAGGGTGTCTGTTAGGTTGGCATAGATCAAGACTGGGATTTGTTACTTCGTGTGATGGAGAGGTATCTCAGGGCCCACTTGGTAATACAACATCACAATAAGCCTTGCAAACAATGTGACTAAGTGTTAGTCACGGGATCTTGTATTACGGAACGAGTAAACAGACTTGCCGGTAACGAGGTTGAACTAGGTATGGAGATACCGACGATCGAATCTCGGGCAAGTAACATACCGAAGAACAAAGGAAACATAATATGGGATTAACTGAATCCTTGACATAGAGGTTCGACCGATAAAGATCTTCTTAGAATATGTAGGAACCAATATGGGTATCCAGGTCCCGCTATTGGTTATTGGCCGTAGAGGTGTCTCGGTCATGTCTACATAGTTCTCGAACCCGCAGGGTCTGCACACTTAAGGTTCGGTGATGTTTCGGTAGTATAGAGTTATGCATGGTGGTGACCGAAGGTTGTTCAGAGTCCCGGATGAGATCCCGGATGTCACGAGGAGCTCCGGAATGGCTCGGAGGTAAAGATTGATATATAGGAAGTCATATTTTGGTCGCCAAAAATGTTTCGGGCTCATTGGTAGTGTATCGGAGTGCCGGTAGTGTACCGGGGGACCATCGGGATAGGTATTTCTACCCAAGAGGCTACATGGGCCGTGGGAGGACTAATACCAGCCCTTAGTGGGCTGGCGAAAGGCCCACACAAGGCCCATGCGACTGGAAAGAGATTCCTAAGTGAAAAGGTGGAAAAAGGTAAAAATGGTGAAAATAAGGAAGGAGTCCTAATCCTAGCAGGAGTGAAGGAAGAGGACTCCTCCTCTCCACTTCGGCCGAAGCCTAGAGGGGATGGCCCTTGCGCCACTACAAGTAATCCGTTAATCCATGACGAATTTCTGGTGACGTTCTGAAAGTCCGTCACAGAAACCGTCATCGATCAATAAAATGCACTTGGCCGCATAAAGAGTAGCCCCCTAATGACGGATGGGAAAGGTCCGTCACAAAAACCGTCATGGATCGACCAACTGGGCCTAGCCGGGCGTGGCTTTTTTCGCTCTATGCACCATCCGGACCTTGCAGGATCTTTGTCGTGTTGATGAGGCATCACCATTTGAGTTACATTGTAGTTTGAATTTGTAATAACGTTAACAAGCAAAAATTGTAATGAAAATAGATGGCAAAAATCTAAATATACTAGTATAACAATAGACACGTGGAGGCAATATGAATCTTTTTCCAACACGAAAATGCAAAGATACCTAAGTCTGAAACAGGCGCGAAGGAAAGCGCTCGGAGAACAAAACATTCAAGTCATCTACGCACGGAGTTAAAAAAATCGGAGCCAACCCATTAAAGTACACAACACACAGTCCCACCACCTCGCACCCCTCTCACCGAAAACCCTATTCACATGTAGCCGCCGCCTCCTCTCCTTCAGATCCACTCCGACGCTCCCTCCGACGGACGAGCAGCCGTCGACCTCTGTCCCTTGGTGCGTAGGCCAGATTTGCAACCCACCGCCGACCCCACAGCTCGCCGCCGGAATCCCCTACAACTGTTGTCCTCCTACCCTCACGTTCTTCCCCTCCCTTCCCCTCCTCTGGAGATGGGAGGGAGATCTAGCAGTCATGGCGGTGGTCCGATCCGCCACCATCGCAACCACCTCTGCCTCCTCGCCAAGGCTGCGGGCATTGCCGCTACGGAGCTCGTCTCCTTCCCCACAATCGCGAGCCCGCCCGGGGACAGGAGGACTACTTCCTTCCATTGCTACTACTCGGTTGTGCGTGAGGAGATGCCATGGACGCCGCTCGTCGAGCTCCGCTGCTCTGACCCCCCATCCAGGTCCGCCCCTCCCCTCTTCTCCTCTACGATCTGCTACTCTTCCATTCCCTTCCCTGGTGCATTCAATTTCTCTTAGTTTTGTTCCTCACGCAGTCACCTACTCCACAAACTCGAGTGAGGGAGCAGCAGAGAGAAAAGGGAAGAAATGGATGATGCGCCTGAGGAGCGAGTGGTCGACCTGTACGTTCCTGCTCGACCACGTAGCCCATGGTATGCCTCTGCTGCTCGCCGTCGTTACATTTGCATGCATTTGTTTGCTGCTAAAACAACAACCTAGACTACCACCTGTTGTTGTTTGTTAAATCCTTAGATTTGTATGCTCTATTTTGGCTATTGCTGCAATAATTAGATGTGGTTGAACTGCAAATGGTGTTGGGGATAATATTTTGCAGAAATTGACACAACCTTTGTTTGCTGAAATGGTACTGGGTGCTGAGAAGGAGAAGGAGGTGCTGCGAATGCCACGGAGATGAGCTTGGATGCTGCTGATGTGCAGGACACCAAAAAGGAGGAGGTTGTAACCCTGTCAAAGAAGCAAAAGACAAGCCTGATATTGCTGCTGATGTGCATCTCCGGCGCCTCCTCTCCGTCGCATGCCGTGGCCCCTTGCACCCTCCCCGTCTCCTGGATGGCAGCCCCTAGCTCGCTTCACTCGCGTGCGTTGGGCAGCCGATGCAAATTCTGTTTTGTTCCGGACCCATCACTTTCTCCTATATTGCTGCTGCAGTACCCTAGAGTTTTGGTAGTTGATATAATGTTGACAATTTTGCTACAATATCAACAGTTTCTCAAGTGATTTGATTTTTTGTTGCTGCAATAGTCTGAAGCAAAATCTCTGTTTTTTTCTTTTGTGCAGGAACTTCTCATCTGGTTGGATTGTGCGAAGGGGAGGGAAGAGGGCCATGTCATGGAGCAGCTACAAGTGCATGCCAGGACAGGAGGGCTAACCCTCACGCCACAGAAGGTCTCTCTGTGTTCTGTTAATGAGCTACCACAATCATGAGCCAATTTAGGTAAACATGAACAGGTTTGTTTGACTCATCAATCTCTTTTGATTCCACAAGTTGGACCATATTAGATGTGAAGCAGATTCAAAAAAAATGTGACTTTTCATTTTGTGCTCGTATGCTACTGCTACTTTTACCAGGCATATACTTTGTTCTAATCTAATTTGATAGGATTAATGTGACACCCTACCCATATGGATCATTTTCTAGGAATTGAGAATACAGTGCTAGTACTTGTTTGCACGCACTTGTTTGCAGGTGTGCAGTGTGTTAGTCTGCTAGTAGCACTGTAGCAGACTACTACTAACACACTTTGTTCTAATTAAATTTCTATGCAATTCAATCCGAGATTCCATTTTGTTAGCATTTCTAGGGACTATAAGATTTCAGAACTTAGGAGAACTTGTAATTCATTTTTTATGTTTGTTCTAATTATCTTATTTCTACTATCTATTCATATCTAAAATATCTAATGCTGTCGTAAATATGCTAGGGGCAGAATACACTTTCTCCCCTCATATTTTCCTCTCAATTTTTTTTGAGTGTGCCCGCTTGACGCCACCATCTAGTACTGCAGTGTCCATCATCGCTAGTTTAGTGTGCTATTATTATCAGTGTCAAGGGTTTGTAATCCATGTTGTACACTGTTATTGAGCTGAGCAATGAAATTTGACGCCCTATGCTCCTTTGGTTGTTAAAAAAAATACAACCATCATTTGGTTGCAGCAAATATTACTTATTTTATTTATCGCACCTTGTCATACTCACCAGCAAGTTTTATCTGTAACAATTGGGTTTATTTAATATTATTATGTAAGATTTTTCTTGTGCTAGTTTTCTGGTTTGTCAAGCCTGAAAAGTCTCCAACATTGGTATTTGTGGAGACAAAACGAGAAGCTGATTCATTGAGGTATTGGCTATACAACAGAGGTTTCCCTGCAACGGCGATCCATGGTGATAGAACACAGGAGGTAAATACATAATCCGAACTCTTTTGTTGTCGCCTAACTTATTTGTTAGCAGCAGTATAAAACTGAACTGCCAACACATTATAGCTAATATTTTAGTTTGAAATATCTGCCATGCTATTTTAACACTGGAAGTTCAAGAACAAGATACATTTTTGTGAGCATGTTGTATACTTGTATGAGTGATAGATTTCAAACTGTATGCATATACCAGAGTTGCACATGTAACCGAGACATGTGCTGACAGATTGCTGCTAGTCTACTCTTAGCATAATAAGATCACTGAATGGATCTTGACTCGCTAAAATGGTCTTGCCTTTGAGTGGTTTTATTTTACATCACATGCAAAAAGCAACTTAATTGAAGAATTAATTTTAATTGATGAAGAAAGTATGCCTCCAGTATTACTATTTTCATGTTTTGTTAACTGTAAACTACATTGTATTGTATGGAATCATCCATTTTTATATACAAGCTCTGCCACGTGCATAGAAACTTGATTTTTTGTTGTACTTGATGAATATGTCCATACTTTGTTTTAAAATGATGTTGACCTTTCTATGTTTGGACGATAAAATGTCGCATTTGTACAACTAATATTATTACTATATATTCATTTGGGAGCTGGTTATTATGTAGTATATTTTCTATGTGTTTTGGATCCTTTGCAGGTTTGGCAGTTAGTTCGTGTTATTGAGGCTTTTTAGCAGGAATTACTTGGGTCTGAATAGCTTCCTGGAAGTGGCGGTGTAGTGTTGGAGATTAAAATCACCTGATAGTGCATTTTCAATGATGTCATGTTACTTGTTTTTTATTAAATGCTTATGCTTATAGCATTTTGTAAATGTGATGTTTTGATATTAATTTTACCTTTTGAAATCAGACCAGATTCTTGGAAATTTGTATTGTCTTGTGAACAAAATGCCATTTTTTGAATGAATATAATTGGATGCTTGTTCTAAATTGTGATGCATTGAGAAGACAAGCTGGGCTAAAAAGCGCTAATCGGTTGGATTGGAATGAAATTATTGGGCCAAAACCTAATTGGGCTGGTCACTACATGGTTCATGCTGGCCTCCACGTTAGATCCACGTTGCTTCCATGTCATGTAAATTGGTGACGGATTGTTCCGTCATATCCTAGTTTGGGCCGGGCGATCTAGGGAAAATCCTTGACGGCCAGTAACCGTCATGGAAGGTGCTATGTCAAATTATGACGTGATATACATGACAGATTTCAAAGCCGTCATGCGTGGGCATGCATGACAGATTCTGGCTTGTCCATGACGGATAAGGATCGTCATGTATTAACAAGTTTCTTATAGTGCGTCAAGCCTTCTCCTCCTCTCCTCCTATATATATACTAGAAGATTTTTAGGGTTTTGACACAAGATTTTCAGCCACGTGCAACCCTACCCTCTAGTTTGTAGTTTCTCTTCTAGATCGATTTCAGCTGTGCTTAGGCGAAGTCCTGCTGAGATTACTCCATCACCATCGTCGCAGCGTCGTCACGCTGTCGGAGAACTCGTCTACCTCTTCGCTCCTTCTTGCTGGATCAAGAAGGCGGAGATCGTCATCAAGCTGTACGTGTGCTGAACGTGGAGGTGCTGTCCGTTTGGTGTTTGATCGGGACGGATCATGATTGGATCGCGGGACGCTCAGCGATTTGGATCACGAAGACGTTCGACTACATCAACCGCGTTTCTTAACGCTTCCCGCTTAGCGATCTACAAGGGTACGTAAATTCACTCTCCATCTCGTCGATGCTCATCACCATGGATAGATCTTTGCGTGTGCGTAGGAATTTTTTTGTTTCCCATGCAACGTTCCCCAACACCTGCACCACAGGGTGCACCTCACGCCACATCTGGCCGGGTGCCCGCTGCCCACCACCACCAAAGCAGGTAGACCCCGCAGCCGCCGCACCATGCCGGGCTAGAGGCTTGCGCGCCGCCATCGTAGACCGCCGCCATAGGGTGCGACAAAAGCCCGAATGACGTCGACGGTGACGGGACCTTCTCTTCCTCTCCACTCCGGGACACTTGCTGGCGCGGGACAGCAGCCCGATAGAGGCGCCGGGCTACCGTGGGGCTCGGCGGCGCGATGTCGGACGCAAGGGCTGGTGCAGCGTCGGTCTACGGCGACGCGGGGCCATCCTCTGGCCCGTCATGGTGTGGCGGCTGCGGGGTCTCCTTGCTCTAGTGGTGGCAGGCAGGCGGGCGCCCCACAAGATCTGGCGTGGGGCGCGCCCTGTGGTGCAGGGTCTGGTGCGTGGGGGCGGGTGGCGCGTTGGTCCTGATCCGACGGCATCGGCAGGATGGCATGCGCCCGTCGAGGTGGGGGCTTTGCCCAAATCTAGTCAGGATTCTGGGGGCTCGCGATGGCGACCGACACTGGGCGACGGGGCTGATGTTGCTCGGGTGGCGGTGGCCTACGTGAAGTGCTGCGACTGCGTGGGATGCGGGCTGCAGCTGTTGTGGTGGTGGTGACTGCCGGGTCTCTCCTTGTGACACGAGGGGCGTGGATGTGACCACCCCTTGTCCTGGTGATGAGAGGATATCACATGAGGCGGGCCTGATGCCGTACGGTCGGTACCGGCGGCTCGCGCGGCGTTGATTGTTTTGGATTTGGGCTCGCGCTTGGGTGGACCGGGTGGACCCGAAGCGGGTCGGAGCTCGTGCTACGGGTAGGAGCGGTTTGGCATGATCCGATGGTGCCTGCGGGCCATGAAGACCTTCTCCTCGTGGGTGCTGTGGGAGTTGGCGGTGGTTGTATTTCACTCCACGGTCTACTAATTCGGCGTCTGCGGCAACGAGCATGACGTTGTGCGAGCCCGCTCGTGCTACTAGTAGAAGCGGTTAGGCGTGATCCGACGGTGCCTACGGGCCATGACGACCTTCTCCTCGTGGGTGCTGTGGGAGTTGGCGGTGGTCGGTATTTCACTTCACGGTCTACTAACTCAGCGTCCGCGACAACGAGCATGACCTTGTGCGAGCCCGCTTGGCGACGACCGCCGGTAGTCTCGGGGTCGCGTCCCCCCTGATCTACCGGGACTGGCTGGCGATGCAGGTGTCCACGCCGCCTAGTGTGGAGGTGTTGACCCAGGCTCCAGGCTGATGTCGGGCTAGGAGTAAAAGAGGACGCCTCTCACTCTTTCTATCGTGGTTGGGGTGCTTGGTTGGGGATCGTTGGCGGTTTCTCGGACATGGATGCTGGAGCGGCGGCTCAGGATGGTGGTCCACATGGGTGGCTCTCCGGTGAGCTCCATGGTGGTAATGGTGGCTATCACTCTTGGTCGTGTGGGCGGCAAGAGGGGTAGCTGTGGGTTGCTCTGGCGGTTGTTCGCTGTGACAACGCCCCAATCCGGACCTGGGGAGCTTGTCTCGTAGGGCTTGTCTTGAAGACCTCATGGTGGCACGACGGAGTTACCGACTGAAAATTCTATGCTTTTGCGCTGATGGCGACGACGCTCGAGGGCGCCGCTTTCTTCCTAGAGATGTTGTCGAGGTGCTGCTTTCCGTGTCAGGGTTTTGGGTGAAGACCCTTGTCCATCTGAACTCGGCAGCGGCGATGCTATGGACCGTTTTCCCTCCCGAGGGTGTTCTCGTGGAGCTTAGGTTTGTTAAGACGTAGTGCGGTGGTGTATTCAATTCTTCGGGTTTTATTGTCCAACACTGTTCATGATTTAATTTTCCTGGGTCGGCATTGTATGGTTGTGGCCTCATAGTTTTGTATCGTTCGACCGTGTATACTTTGTTGGGTTGTTGTTTCTTTATATATAAAAGCGGGATGAAAGCCTTTTTAGGGTTTACCAATTTCAAAGAACGTTGTGACTGTTGTGCTACGCCTCCAGGCCTGAAAAACAGCATCGCCCTGGCATTATTGTTGGCAATGGAATGATTATTCCAGCTGCTCGGGCTGATTATTCCACCACCTGGGTTCTGCATGCATATATAGGAGTAGATCATTAACACGCCAACTAAGTTCTCTTAACTAAGTTAGGGTAGTGCAACGTGTAGCTCACCACTTGAAAACGCAATGACATGAATTGCACATATGGTTAATGAGGCTACAAGAACACTCCATGCTGCAACCATGTTCTGCACATCCGCCAACTCTTGATGACCAGGCGTCACTGCTAAGGTGGTATTGCAAAATACATTTAGGCTCCGCTTGGATTGTCGGTTTGCTCCTAAATACCCCAGTAAAGAATACAGACCTCCAGACGTCGTTTTCAATCCAGAGGAAACTAACACTACGACCGGTAATATACGCTTGTAGATTAAATCCGGGTGTATCAATTTACACCAATCCAAGCGGGGCCTTATTAGGGATGGGATTTGCAACCACAATGATATCACATATGATTGTAGGCACCGCCAAAAAACTAAAAGTCGGGTTCCTTTTAGAATCAACCAAAAGAGCGTTGCCTCTGATGCTTTTCACCGGGACAAGATTTCCTAGGGCAAGATCCGCTAATCTGTAAACGAGCATCTCCGTAACTTTTCTATAGCCAACCATCAAGATCTCGGAGTCACATTCTACCAGCTTAGGCGAGTGGATTATATGCGCCGAACATGTGGCAACCAACTTGGGTGACAACAAGGAAGACCAAGCTAAACTCGATACCATTGAATGCTCTTGCCAAGGTGGGTAGAACCGGAGAATATTTAGTTTCCGATCAGCTATTGATCTTTGATCCTGCAACATGTAAAGCCGTCCTTTGAATGAAAATCGGGTCGCGTATGGGTAGAAGCCCAAGGAAGATAAACTCCACCACTTGTGCCTTGTGCTAGCAAAGACTACGAACGATTGTATTCTTAAACGAAACCATGACACCAAGGACTCCGGCCGGACTCGTGCTCACGGCAGCAAACGCATTGGTTGGTAACGAGCGTGCTCCCAAGTCTTCTGGGAGAGTTATGTTTTCCGAGAGCTCCACAACTTCACCGGTGAAGGGGTGGAGGAGACGTACACTGTTGCATCGGTGGTATTCCTGCTCCTGTAGGAGGAGGAGTAGGCCGTCCGCTGGGCAGAGGACGAAGTGATCTTTGAGAGCAAGTACAATAGGTGTTACTCAGCAGGCTATAAGCCATTCCACGTCAATAAAATTCCATGTAGAAGAGAGGAAAGAGAAGGTAGCCGACGCTTCACTAGTCGCCCGGCTATAGCACACCACATGAGAGAAAAAGACTACATGCAGTCATTCAAAGCAGTCGCTACTTTCTCCCTCTCAATCAATGTGTTTCCTTTCTTCCCTGTGCATGCGAATACTAATTACTTTTTTTCGATAAAGGTTGAATTTTATTAACTCAAAATGAAGCATCAAGTAGATACAAACAACACGAGCACACAACCGGCCTATGCACAACTAAAATGCACAGAGCCAACATCAACACACACACAAAGAAACATGCCGACAACAAGCTGTCACCAAAGACCTAACCTTCAAAAAAAAAGTCACCAAAGACCGAAGTTGTGCCAAGGCAGGGAAAAAAACAAAGTGTTCATAACTGCAACCGGCGAACTACAGTGACGACTATCCACACCAATCATTCTTCACATCACAAGGACATGAGCAGGTTCTCCAACAGCAACGCCCTCAAAAAGGAAACGACGATCAAGCATTGTCGTCGCCGGACCTAACTACCAAAGGCCTCATGGGTTTTCACCCTAGAGACAAGTCCGAATAAACTTCAAGCCATGCCGTCAAGAAGGTAACGACACCAAATGCATGCCACCATTGCCACGTATACCCAATTAGGATTAGACCTAAGGTTTTCACCCCCAGCTCGAGACCGGATGCTTGATAAGCATCATCAATCCGAAATCACCGTGTAATGTATTTATCCTCCACTTTCTACTTTCCCTGCAAGTTCATGCGTACACGATCCTCAAATGAGATGCGACACAGTCATTGTGGAGAGAAAAAAGTCCTCCCACGATCGGCACCGCCAAAATCCCAAATGGGACAATTTGACAGCCCCATGCCGGCTTCACAACTGCATCCAGTGATAGGTCTATTACAAACGACATCACCATCTGCCGTAATTCTCGCCCACAGTGGAGGATCATGACCCAGACGCTCATGAAATTGCAGGTCATGGGATCCTGCCCTCCGACGCAGAACTCTGGGACTGCTGGCCATGAACCACCATGACGATGCGAGCACCGCCTTCGGGACTGTCATGCCGCCCGCCGCTGATGTTCATTGCCAACTCGCGGCTGTGTTCATCCCCGCCGCTGCTACCCAACTCGCGGCACGGAAGCGGACGTAGTCCAGCAGGTCCCCGGCCAGCACCCGCCATCCGACCAGGCGCACCAGATCCTCGTGCAGGGTCGTCCACGGCGAGACGTGGCCGGAGCTGGCAGCGGCGGCCGTAATGGCAGCTGGGCGATTGCATACGAGGGCGAAGACATGGATCGATCGATCGATCAATAGTTTAATATATACGGGGATTGAGAATCAAAAACTGGTCAAAGATCATATCGTCAACAAATTAACGTGCCTGGGTGGCTGGGCCTGGCCCTATTTGGGGTTGTTCAGTTGGGCTTTCGTTTTAATGTCTACTTGCTCACGGGCCTAAAAATATTGGATCAATTATACGCTTACGAATTGCTAAAAAGAATTATACGGATAGGAGTAGTGATAGCGGTCGTTTTCAAAACAAAACAAGACAGTAGTGATAGTGGAATTGCCGAAACACATTCGACAACAGGGGTGGGCCCAGTTCAATTCATGGGTATTCATTTCAGATACGTTCGTGAGTGGACATATCGATCTTTTCAGATATGTTTCTCTATTTTTCTCTCCATCAAATCTGATTCCATTACAGCCTTTTAGATAACTACTGGATGGTTGTCTAGGATTCATTTTCATGGAGGTGCTTCAGAGTTGTTTGTTGGTCAAATGTTTTTTTAGATGCTGGCAGTAGTATTGGATGTACTGGAATTACTACTGATTATACCCCCATTTATATTAGATGTTGCCACTTTTTCAGATGTTTAACAATTCCAAGATGATCCTAGATAAAAATATATTCTAAGTTATGATCAATTTTATGAATTGATGTTACTATTCCCAATTCAATATTAATAAAATAATTTATATAAAATGGTATTATAATCATATATACGTTCCGAAAACAAGAGGCTTTTCAGAATTGTAAAACTTTGAGATTTTGAATACACGCTCTTAAAATCCTAGGCCCGCTCCTGTTCGACAACAAGCAAGAATTCATTTAGCTCATTATATGCATATATATCAGCATGCTATAATTCGAGGCTAGCTGTCCCAGCATGTCATTGTGCACAAATGCCGAGCTGGCAGAGGAAAAGATAGTGCCAAAACTTAATTTGGACGAACACATATGCACATACAAACCAAATACGCTGCTTTCATAGGTAAAAATGACTGCGATATTTTGTTCACATGTGGCATACTTATTCACCAACCCAGTGGACTAAGGTAATAGTTGGATAAACGCACACGTCAGGGTCCACCTATTCCGCACCCAGTCCGTGATTGTATAGAAAATGCACAACCAGTGCATTATGAGCTAACCTATACAGGCTGGCGCAATGATGAAGTCCTCCGTACTTGTGCCGAGAGATCTTGGGTTTGAATCAGCCGGTAAGACCATGTTCCTATAATCCCTCTTGAAATAGGCTTTCACCCCGCTATATAAATATAGCAACCATTTGATACAACATTTCGATCAACGCTGGGGCTAACAGCACAAACATGCCCAAAAGAAAATACAAGAAAAAATTAGAGGAAAAAATGCCAACAATGTGGGATCAACAAAAGCTACGGCACCCCGCGATCGTTGTGCCCACCGAAGATAACCACCACGCTCCAAAGCCACCGAGTTGCCGTGTACCAAGCACCACCTTCAAGAAGGAATGCGACGATGACGAATCTTAAGATTTCTCCCGGTACACAGAGGGTAGTGAGGGGAGAGGGTCACCCGACGCCCTTCAAGAAGGATGGCGGCACCCGCAAGCGTCACCACGTTGGTGCCGGCAAGACCCGGCATGGATTTCTCCCGACCCCTCGCGCCCTCCACCTAGGACCAACCTTCGGCTCCACCACACCCGTCGCCCACCAACAGGCGCCAACACAGTCACGAGGGCACCACCGTCGTCTCACCACGGCCAACGAAGCGAGGCCGGCCGGATCCAAACGAGACACCCGTAGACAAGGACCGGCAGAACCACAGCCACGAGGGAGGGAATAACCTCCACTGGTTTAGGCGGTAGCAGACCGGGCATAGCAGCAGAGGCACACTAGACAAAATGTCCGGCCGAGCCCAGAAGGGGCCCGTGAAGCTCCGCCGCCATGCTG
This sequence comes from Hordeum marinum, assembly GCA_022496015.1. Classification (NCBI taxonomy): domain Eukaryota; kingdom Viridiplantae; phylum Streptophyta; class Magnoliopsida; order Poales; family Poaceae; genus Hordeum; species Hordeum marinum. Next base: position 581,821,680 of record CM039673.1, read on the forward strand.
CAGCAGTCGCGGCACAATAGCCGTTGTCCCTCTCGCGAGGAGCTCGCCAGAACCACCGAAGAACAACCCACCGCAGCCCCCAGCAAGCTCGCCCCAACCCAGATCAGGACCGTAGGGCCTAGATCTGGGCCAGCCAGGCGCCGCCGGCCGCCGCTAGCCATGGGCCTTCACCGCCGCCAAGGGGCAACGCCTCACCGTCACCGTTCGGATCCGCGTCGGAACGCCGCCGGCCGAAGGGCTCCGCCGCCAGGACCGCCGGATCTGGGCAGAGCCTCCCACCTCGACGGGCGCATGACGTCCCGCGGACGCCGTCGGACCAGGCCCGACATGGCCCCCCGCCCCTGCTCACCAGGCCCTGCGCCACTGGGCGTGCCCCGCACCAGATCTGGCCAAGCGCCCTCCAGCCCGCCACCACCAGAGTAGGACGACCTCGCAGCTGCTGCACCCCGTCGGACCAGAAGATGGCACCGCACCGCCGAAGACCGACGCCGCACCAGCCTCCACGTCTGGTGTCGCGCCGCCTAGCCCCGCGAAAGCCTGGCGTCTCCCTCGGGCTGCTGTCCCACGCCAGCTAGGGCCCCCGAGCGGAGAGGAGGGGAAGGCCCCGCCTCTGCCCACGTCGTCCGAGCTTTGCCCGGCGGCAGCAGGGGAGGGTGGCCGGGGAAGGGGGCGAGAGGGCGGCGGCCTAGGGTTTCCCCCGTCAGCCCGTGGGAGCGGCTCGGGGGAGGGAAGGGGGAATAACCAATTCTGCTACGTTGTTTCCTATAATCCCTTCCCAGACCCCACCTTATGGGGAGCTTCTATGCATTATGTCTATCCTTTATCCTTCTTATACATATTATAAACATATTGTCGATCAATTAGATATTTGAAGAAAAAGTTGTATTTAAAAAAAATCATGTTCCTGATATTTTGTCCTTGATTTTTTTTAAATGTTACCAAGTTTTTAGAAATCTTGAATTAGCAAAAATGTAATTATTTTAAAAAGTACTCATGATGTTTTTGTTATATTTATAATGTTCACGAATTTTCAAAAATGTTCTTGAAATAATATTCTTTAGTTCCAAATAAAATGATCATTTATTTGAAAAGAAATCCATGAATTATTTAAAAAATATCCATGCTTTTAGAAAATATTCATGAATTTTTAAAATTAAAAAATAGCAAACTAACAAACGAACATAAATTAGCACAACGTGTTTCTTTGTGAGGCAACCATCAAACGTGCTAGACAGAAAAAGATAGCAGAACTGGGTTTGCCAGGATTATAGTCGCGTTGAAAAAGTAGAACTATAATTTTAGTAGCAGAAGTGGGTTTACCACAATTATGGGATCATTAATCGTTATGCACTGAGATATTGAGGGTCTGAAAAGATAAATCAAGGGGACAAGTTGGATGTGAAACGAGATCCCAACCGATCAGCCAAGAAACACGTTGATATCTCGTCCTTTCTCCCGGCCCGATCGGCCAAGATTCCAAGTCCAACAAACCAACGACAACTGCTCCTTCCAGAGTCAGCCTTAGAGCAACTCCAATGGGGCGATCTAAACGGACGACGATTTCGTCCGCTTTTTGTTTGTTTGGATTGGCCGTCCGTTCGATGTCCGTCCCTTTTTAGATTTGGGTCGACAACACGCCCAACACGTCGACGCATATGTGCCCGCGTGGCCGGCTGGCCATCCAATATTACATTGATTTGCATTGTCAAATAACATAGTTTACCGAATAAAATAGTATAATTTTACAAGCCGGATACAAATAAAAATGTTTCACACAGTTTTGCAAATGATAAAAAAAGATACATCTATTGGTTGTCAATATGAGCCCACGTATGCTCAATCAAATCATTTTGCAGCTGCACATGAGTTCCCAAGCACGCATGTCTTCATAAAATTGGATGAACTGTTCAAACGTTGAAGTTACTCCATGCTCAGGCATAACATTCTCACCCTGAAATGGAAAGCCTTGATCATACAGACGTTCCGAGCGCTCGTCTTCTACGATCATATTGTGATGATCACACAAGCAGTCATCACCTCCCACATTTTCTGCGTGCTCCAGGTATTAGCAGGATACCGAACGATGCCCCATCGAGATTGCAAAACACCAAAGGCATGTTCGACATCCTTCCTAGCACTCTCTTGCTCTTGGGCAAATCTTTCCCTCTTCTCTCCGACAGGGTTGGGTATTGTCTTGACAATAGTGGTCCACTAAGGATAGATACCGTCACCCAGGTAGTATCCTTTGTCGTAGTTGTGTCCGTTGACAGTAAAGTTCACCGGTGGGCTGTTGCCTTCGGCAAGCCTAGCAAACACCGGGCAAGTGCTGAAGCACGTTGATATCATTGTGTGATCCAACCATGCCAAAGAAAGAGTGTCAGATCCAAAGATCTTTAGACGCCATGGCCTCTAGTATGACAGTGCAAGCCCTGACATGTCTCTTATACTACCCTTACCAAGCAGAAGGACAATTCTTCCACTCCCAATGCATGCAGTCTATACTGCCAAGCATCCCTGGGAAGCCCCTTCTGACATTCATCGCCAACAAACAGGTTGTATCTTCAGCTGTCGGCTCTCTCAAGTACTCAGGGCCGAACACAGCAATAACAGCCTTGCAGAATTTATATAGGGACTCTAGGCATGTAGACTCGCTCATACAGACGTACTCGTCAATGAGATCACCGGGCACTCCGTATGCAAGCATTCGGATGGCGGCAGTGCATTTCTGAAAAGAGGAGAAACCAATCTTGCCTACGGCATCCTCTTTGCACTCAAAATAGTCATCATAGCCGACCACTCCCTCTCTAATACGGTTGAAAACATGCCTACTCATACGGAAACGGCGGCGAAATTTTTGATGTTTGAGCAACGGGTTTGTTGTATCAAAGTATTCCTTCCAGAGAAGGAAATGCCCACTCTCTTGGTTGCGATTCAACGCCAGAAGGTGGCCCAGAATGGAGCCACGGAACAACGGCCGCTGGCTGTTTAGGTGGTGATGGACCAACACGGCAGCCAATATCTCCTCCTCGTCGTCGGACAATGAATCGTCAGAGTCGCAAAGGAAATTTTGGAAGAAGAACTCGTCTGCGGAGTCCATTTCGTACCTTGGCAAACCGTCGAACAGCTTGCGGACGTCGAAGAAGGAGACGGCCGACGAGGGGAGTCGCGGCGGGCACGGACCAGCTAGCTACCCTGCCGGCGTCTGACGAGCGTGCCGGTCGGGTCTGGCCGGGGCGGCGAGGCAGCTTCTTGGTCGCAGGCGGCTGTGCGGTGGGGGGAGCGGTGGTGGGAAGCAGTTTGCTCCCCGGTGGCAAAACGACGGTGGCGGGCGACGGGGGGAGTGGACGGCGTTGCTGGGCGGATGTGGAGGCGGCGGCAGCTGGCAGAGTCGCCGGCAAAAATGGGCGGATGTGGAGGCGGCGGCGTCGGCGACGAAGAAGGCGGGCGAGGGTTGCTGTTGGCTGGGGGGAGAGAGGGGAGGCCAATGTGCCACCGACCAGCGGGCCTGGGGAGGGGAGAGGGCGAGCGCGCACGCGTCCGTCTCGTGTCCGCGCCGATGCAAATCCGGTTCAAAAATGGGTCGGGAATGGGTCGCTCGCGGACGAAAAGCGGACGCGTGTCCGTTTGGGTCGGCGCATTGGGCTGCCTTTTGTGTCCGCGTCGACCCAAACGAACGGCGGCGGACGAAATGGGTCGCCCCATTGGAGTTGCTTTTAGGGTGCCGGCGAGCTAAGGTTGCCGCCGCAACAGGCTAGGGTTACGGCGTGTCCGACCGACAACCCCGTTCGCGCGGTTACCCCGACGTGTTTACGCGCTCCCCTCCGGTGCGGCCAGCACCTCCGGCTCCGGCGAGATCCATGTTACAAGTTGATCTGTACTTCGGTAGGGGATTTACCATTGATTTCTGAAACAATATTTATGTCGTTCCTACTTTTTAATTACAAAGCGCAGATGCATTGCATTGCTCCTCCATGTCGACAGGCAGCAGATATATACACATCTGTCGATTCAGTCTATTTTGATGGACGAGGCAAACAACCGAGAACGCTCTGTAAGTGTAAAAGTCAAGAGCGATGCTTCCAATAGGATGATGAGATTTAAGGCGGCAGTGGAGCTTCACCTTCTACCCCATGTAAGGATCGCCATGCTTGAGATTCATACCAATTTTTATTTACTCCGCTCAACTGTAACAAGAACCTTAACTATTTTTATTGAGCGACTGCCGCTACTCGACTGAATGAATGAGTTCTCTTACGTGCGTACAGGACGTTCTGCGCGAGATATTGTGACGGCTATCACTCAAACAAGCCGTGAGGATGAGCCTACTTTCTCGCGAGTGGAGGCGGCTAGGGATATGCCATCCGGACCTGGTGTTCACTGAAGAAACCCTATTTGGCAGCAATACAACCACGATTACCAACCCGGAATCCATGGCCGCTGAATTCCTGGAATCAATGAACATTGAATTCATCACCGGAGTGGACAATGTGTTGTGCGCGTCGTGGTCTACATCCACTATGACAACAACTGCTACGTTAAAAAGTTTGTTGTAAAATATGGCCTCGGCAGATATAATAAGTATCAGAGTGACAGATGGATTGACTTTTCCACCGCGTCGGTGGCCAAACACATTGGCCTTGATCTCAGGGGAAACGGCTTTGCAGGCGGCAAGTATGTTGTCCCGCCGTGTAAACTCAGTGGTCCGTATGGCTCTTGCGTCAAGTCTCTTGATCTCTCTTATGTCTGCATATATATCCCCATTAGTTTCTGTGGTATCACAAACCTGAATAAACTCAGCCTGAATATGGTGTCCATTGATGCATACGATCTCGAACGTTTATTGCTAAATTGTCTTCTTCTCGAGAGTTTAAGTTTGGAGTGCTGCCCCTTATCAAGTTCCACGATACGTCAAGAGATCTGCCGTTGCAATACCTGAGCATCCGTAAGCATGCGGTGCGAATGATACAGTTGCAAGCTCCGAACCTTACCACATTTAAGTTTGATGATTGTGTGACACAAATTGTGCTAAGGGAATCTTCAAAGTTGTCAGAAGCAACCGTTGTGTTAAAGGGCATGCGGTACAACTGGGATTTCGACGCTTTCAGCTATATCTTGCATGAGCTTCCAACTTCACTTCCTTACGTGCAAAAACTCTTTCTACATTTGGTTATTGACTACAAGGTTTGTTTTATGCCTTATTTCATTCTTTTTTTGCAATCACGATATCTACACTCATGTCCATGCTGAGTTGCTCACTTGGCACCTCAATCCATATTGTATTGATTTATTGTTGTCGATGTGCACTGTTTCTGTTCAAGGTGAAAACGTTAAGTAAAACCCACAAAACTTTGATCAATTTGTGGCATCTGAACCTGAACATTGATGCCAAACACAATCCCAGAGGATGCTAGATGGGTTACTGGGTTTGTTTACCTCTTGGGATTAGCGCCTCTCTTAGAAGAACTGGAACTACATGTAAGTGATTCGATCGTTGATCACGGTAAAAACATCTTTTTCATCTCTTCGGTCGAACTAATATGTATATTTAAATTATTGATTGGTTGGATATACGTGTGCAGATAGATTACGATAGATTTTTTGATCCAGATCCTACAAGGATAGTGAAGGTTGTTCCAGGGCCTCTGCATCGTCACCTCAAGAGTGTCCACATTAGTGGATTTTGTGCTCTAGTGAGGATAGCCGAGCTGTCACTCTACATCCTTGGGAATGCTATTGTGCTCGAACGTAAGGTGGTAGATCTAGTGGCATGGATGAACTATGGATATGCACATACCGGGCATCTCTACTCACTCACCAAGGTAGGTAGCTACCAGGAGTTTGCTCGTCCTCATTTTACTAAGGAGGAGCTGCGGAATAGGAAGTTTGCAAAAAAAACACCTTAACAGAAAGGAGTTTCGTCACATCCTCACCATTTTATGAGCACCAATGCTTGGGCTTGAGGTCGTTTCTATATATCAGCGGATGCTTGCTGGATCAGCGTTGTCAAAATCGACCTGAAAGGTGGGATGTATGTCAAGCTAAATTATTAGAGACAAATAGTATATGCCCACACCGAAATTTATTTGTTTATGCACTTCGTATGCAATCTGGGTTAAGTACCCTACATTGTGTGTCCTGGTATTTTTTGCCTTAGTAGTATAAACAGATGCTAATACTAATGAAGTGACATGCAATATTTTTGGCAAATGAATACTAGTCCCTTTGTTCCTAAATATAAGACCTTATAGAGATTTCACTATAGACTACATACGGAACAAAATGAATAAATCTACACTCTAAAGTATGTTTATAGTGAAATCTTTAAAAGGTCTTATATTTAGGAACGGAGGGAGTAGTTACGTTATCATTATCCCTTTAGGTGTCGCGGAAAGTGTTGGCTGATTCTTTCATCTTATCTCATTTCTGCGTGATGCAATAAGATTGTGCCTTTCCCTCATGCAATTATGTTTCTGCTCTAACTTAGTTAAGAACCAAAATCAGAGATTATGTTTTCTTTCACTTCCCTACAGCTGTGGTTTCAGGGAGTACTATTAGTTCATCACTATTTAGCATGTTGTAGATGAGACACATTGATCAAAAAACAAACATAAGTTTAGTTTGGGAAAACAACAAAATTATGGAACCTCGTAGATAATATAGTAGAACCGCCTAATCCTTCTTGTGAACTTGTTATTTTAACTTTCTTTTCCCACGAACTCTGCTATTTTCAACCATTTAGAGAAAGGGTAAACTAATGTTGTCAATCTTGAATTTTCACATTTTTTACAAGAAAATAGCTGGGAGAGGGGAAGAGAAAATGCGAAATATGTTTTGGCCGGGAGAATTATTATTTAATTTTCCTATTAAAATAAGGGCACCTATGTTCCACTCGATTGAAAGAGAAAATTGGGTTTATACCTCCTTGGGTTCATAGGATAGGAATATCATAGAAATAAAAAAATCATAGGAAGTGAGATGACACGTAACTCAATTCCTAAAGGAAAAGAGATGTCATTTGATGCATAGGATATAAAAACTTTCATTGAGTCTAAGCTAATATATTTTTCCTTTGAAAATATAAATGATTGGTTCCTATCCTACATAGGAATAAGAAACCATTCCTACAAACCAAAGGGCTTAAAAGGATTTTTTCTTATCTATAGAATTCCTATGAAATTCCTCCCAACCAAAGGAGGGTTTAGTCGACTGTCGCCACTGTCTATCCACCTTGTGATGAGGACATGGCTACCTTGGATATGATCACAAATATTGCACATGCATATTTATTTGAGGTGATTCCTGATAAAAGTTATGCAATAATTTATTTATGATATATAGAACAAAACACTAGTAGAAAACGGCCGATTTGTCTCGGTTCCAGAGGCCCATTAGTCCCGGTTCTGGAACCGGGACTAAAGGGTCGGGACTAAAGCCCCAAACCTTTAGTCCCGGTTCATTTACAAACAGGGACAGAAGGGGCTCCACGTGGCCTCTGCGAGGAACCCAGATAGGACGACCTTTACTCCCGGTTGGTAACATCAACTGGGACCAAAAGGTGTCCACGCGTCAGCATCTGGCAGGAGCTGGTTTTTTGTTTTTTAAAGGCGGCGGGGGGGGGGGGGGGTTTAGGGGTTTTTGGAGGGTTAATTTAGGAGTTTTATATTGTGTTAGCTAGCTAATTAATATAGAGAAGTGTCCTCTCTTTCTCCGTGCTTGGTCGACGCTAGCTACTATAGAGAAAACTCGACATGCTAGCTAGTAAGCAAATGAAGGAACCATTAAGTACAGAAGATCGTCATGAACATATAGAGAGAGAAGTGATCGACCTCTCTTTCTCCGAGTGATTGGTCGAACAACAAGTTTTCGTATATCTGTCTGATGCTACTAGCTATATATATACAATATAAGATCTCTTACGATCCCTAACATCTAATCTCAAATTCCAGATGGTATTCTCCGGCTTTATTTATGACGTGGTCAAGAAAGAATCCTGCCAATTCTTCTTGAATTGCTCGTATGCGATCACGTGGTAGGAGTTCATCCTGCATCCGCCACATCTAATTTGAAGAAGGGGGTCAATACATATATATAAATGAAACTCAACACAACTCATTCTAATAAAATAAAATTGTGAATATTATTGCTTACGCACTTCATATTGTTTTTCAGAGTAGCCCCGCTTAGGGGTCGTCGCGTTGTAGATGAACTCACAAACGTAGTATCCACAAAAATCATTCCCGGCTTCCTGCCACAAGAACTTTACGAGAAATAGAGTTCAGTCAAATTGATAATCAAGCATGATAAATGGTACTGATAAAACTAGAATTAATGGGAGATGCGTGGAACTAGCTAGTAGTGCTTACTTTTGGGTGTGTAAATCGCAGCTCCCCGGCAGTACCGGAACAATTGCGATGAACTCTTTCCAAACCCTGCGAGACAAAGAAAATAATTACTTGATATCAGGAAATGAACAAACTTGCCGATATGATGCGATAATGATCGATTGAACTTACTTCTGAAACAGTTCAGTCATGTCCGCATAATCCCGGGGATCTTTTCATTTCGAGTCTAAGACGGTTACTACTTCCCACTCAACCTTAATCTCTAGCAGAATAAAGTGGAAGCTGTGCATGCATGCATAACTCATCAATTACATTACTATAATCTCGAGTAATAAGGGAAACCGAATATCCACAAGAAATTAACACTCACTTGAAGTTGTAAGGAAAGAGTATTGTCTCTTTGTTTTGATTTGCAAGCAACAATTGTAGCAAGTTGTCCTCGGTTTCTGTGGCATTCTTTTTAACCGTATACTCATGTATGATATTTGGGTTAATGAACCCAATGTCAAAAATTTGTGCTTTTCTACATTCGAGGATCTTCAATCTGCAGAATATAGCGAGGATAATTATATATACATGCAATGAAAGAGCTAAGCTATATATAGAGACTTAATTACAGAAGTAGTACTTACAGACAGTAGCAAGTCATGGTTGTTTTGTCGATGGCCTTTTGATTGTATAACCGGAATAACTCTTCAAATTCAATAGATAATTGCTCCATTCCAACGAGGTCGTGCTCCTCTTTAATTCTCATCGTCACAATATCCGGCCCAGATTCGCGGCAGGTTTCCAGGTACCAATCGTGGAATTTTCCATCATCGTTGTTAGAGGAGGATGATCAGGTTTGACTAGAGGCTGCCTGTACTGGTATCTGAATTCGTCCACCTCCAATAGCTCAAATAGTACATCATCGCTCATGTAATCAGTAGGATTGGTACCGGGCACTATCCCCAGATGATCAACGGCGATATCGGTAGACACCTTGAGCGGGGGGCACAATTGGTTCTCCTGTTCGCCGAGCTAGGGAATTTTTTCCCACTTCTTCGTTTTGCTAACCTCTCATCACTGGAAGTAGTTCCCATTCACACCGTATTTTGATATGCCTTTTTAGTAGCATGGACATAGTTGGTATCCAGCGAAGGCGATGGTGGTCGCTTTAGGGCCTCGACAGTGCGCTTCGATGCCACCGGATCTATCGTCTGCTTCGGAGGTGGAGCTTTATTTGCAAAATGGGCCCTCACATGTTCTTGAGAGATCTTCGCGGTTTCCTTCGCGGTCCTCTCGTATGGCAACTTTTCCAATGGCTTGAGAGACTTAAGACCGTATTCGTATGGCCTCCCGCCACTGGCTGTACTGCTAGCAGCCAGAGCGACGGCATCTCTCTTCCATCCTTACTTACGAGGCAGAGAAGGAGGCGGAGTGCTCCGACACGCTGGAGGAGGAGGAGCGGCGGTGGCTGTCTTCCGCCGTTGCTGAGGAGGTGGGCTGCTCAAGCATGCCGGAGGAGGCGGAGGAGGAGGCGAAGTGCCTTGATCATCGACGTCACGCGCCGGACGAGGCGAAGGAGCAGGTGGAGTGCCTTGATCCCTCGCCGGAGGAGGAGGAGGAGGATGAGTGCCTTCAACACTCGCCGGAGGAGGAGGAGGAGGAGGCGGAGGCGTCCAGTTCGGAAGCTTGATGTGCTCCTTCTGCCATAGACATGTACTCCTCAGAGCAAATCTCAGCTGAGTCTCCCCTTCACCTGTAGGGTGGTCAAGCTCGAGCTCCTCAAATCCTCCCATTATTTCATCCACTTGCAAAACAACATAACCATGTGGAATCTGACCGTGGTGAAAAGTTCCGTCGGTTCGAGGAGGTGCAACAAAGCCGTCAGCCGCCTTGAAGGTGAGGTTAACGCATTTCGTCATAAGCTAGCAATGTTGGCCATCTGTGATAGCATCCACGGGGTAGCTAGGAGCCGTGAAGTCAGGCTGCTGAAGGAGCTCCGTGGAAGCCATGCTGCTTCTCTGCTAAGATGGCGAGGTTGCTTATGGGGTAGCTTCGTGCCCCTGAACAAGCTGCTGGTTGGGAGCTCGCTGGCTCATAACTTCTTCGTCTAGGCTTCATACTCTTGCATTGAGCTCCTGCACAACACTCAGCTCCTGTTTCCTCTTCCTCTCCCGGCTTTTGTAACTGCCTGCGCCGGGAAACCCAAGCTTCCATGAAATGGAGCTTGGCGTGCCTCGTGTTCGTCCAGGGTGCTCAGGATTCCCGAGGGCCTCAGTCAGCTCGTCCTTCTCTTTGTCGGGAATGAACCTCCATTCCAGCGTTTCCTTGATAACTTGCTTAAGCTTCCTGACGGGTATTACAAGTTGCTCGTCCGTTCAAACGCACTTCCCTGTTTCAGGGTCCAAAGTTCCCCCAACCCCGAAGAACCAAGTCCTTGAATAGTCTGGCCAGTTGGTTGTCTCTGGTTCGACCCCTTTAGCTCACAGGTCATCCTCCCATTTGGCCCACAACGGCCGGGCTCTGAGGTAGCCACCTGACCCTGTGCGATGGTGATACAACTTCTTTTCAGCATTTTTCTTGTTTATCGCTGACATTTTCTTACTCTTTTTAGAAGTCTTGTAGGCCACGAATGCGTCCCATTGATCTCTTATCCACGTATATCGGCCGACGAATACTGGAGTCATCTCTTGGTCGACAAACTTAGCTTTCAACTCATTCTTCCACCTCCTGAAAATATCTGCCATCTTCTTAAGAGCACACGACCTGACCAGTGGCTCCATAACTGGATTACTCTCATCCTCCTCTGGCGGTAGGGTGAAATTTGCCTTCAGGTCCTTCCAAAGATCTTATTTCTGTCTATCGGTGACATAAGAAACTTGAGGGTCGTAGTTCTTAGCGTTCTTAGCCGGCTTATTCCATTGCTGGATGCTGATCGGGATGTTGTCCCTGACAATAGCTCCACACTGAGCAGAAAATGCATCCTTGGTCTTCTTTTGTTCAATCGGTTGGCCATCATTCGCGATTAAGGTGATCGTGAACTTTTCATCAGCGCGCAACCTTTTCTTCGGGCCTCGTCTCGTTACCGAAGTTTTGGTCGATCCGTAGGGCTATAAAATAAGAAACAAGCTGAGTTAATATATGTACATACCAAAACAATTAATGCATCAATTAGTCAGCACAGCCTTAATTAATATATATACCTCGCCGGATGACTTTGCAACAGCTCCCTCAGTTCGGTCACCGGAGCCGTCATCATGGTCTCCTTCTTCCTTCGGCTCTTGATCACCGGAGCCGTCATCATGGTCTCAGCATTCGGTGACCAGAGCCATCATCATCATGTCCTATCTCTTCTATGTCAAAATTGATTAACGAGAATATATCACTGCCGCCGCGGATCATGTCCCCAACAACGCTTCTCCTTCAAAGTCTCTGTTCATGGTTGGATCCATGGTTTCTGCAAATATTACACCATGGCAATTAATATACAAACATGAAAGATGGATATATTAATTAGTGGCAAACATAGACAAAGGATCATATTAGTGGCCTCGATGCTTCTACGGTTCGGGGTGGCCTCGACAACGCTTCTAGGGATTGGGTGGCCTCAACGCTTCTAGGATTTGGGTGGCCTCGACAACGATTTTAGGGATTGGGTGGCCTCGGCAACACTTCTAGGGTTTGGTCGGGCGAGAGGGGGTTGCTTGAAGTTACCAGAGTTTTCTTCTAGTGGTTTGGGTGGCCTCGAGAGTTTGTCGGCTAGAGGCGAGAGGGGGTAGGAGATCGACAACGCTTTTTCAGTCCCGGTTTAGACGGACTCGAGAGTTGGTCAGGCGAGAGGGGGTTGATCGATGTCCCCCTCATGTCGAAATTACCGAAGTTTTCTATATGAACAAAAAAAATGCCGGCCGGACATATCATCATGCGGCGGCGGTAACAAAACGTGATGCACATAAGTGGTTCTGCGAAGGTTCTGCCTCGCTTCATGCAACCTTCCATCGATTTTGGAAAGGTTCCACGAGTTTTTTTTCTTTCATATTTTTTTATTTATGGATTTTATCATTTTTTTGTTTTCTTATTTTTGCCTTTTCTGTTTTTTAAATAAATGCCGACTATTTTCATACATGTCCATTTTTTGTATATACACTGAGGATTTTGTTATATGCATTGAACTTTTGTCAAATGATGATGAACGTTTTTCAAAAACAGTTTTTTAAATACATGTTAAATATTTCATAAATACACGCATAACCTTTTTTTAATACACATTAAACTTTGTTGAATACATGTGAAACATTTTTTTGAAGCTCATTGACTTTTTTTCTAAATACATGATGATTTTTTAAATACACATTGAACATGATTTTTTTAACTTGCATCAACACATATATGAACACATACATATATCATCATACCAATATATATGAACAAAAAACATCATATTGTATATGGAAAAAAATCATCATATATCATCATACACACATATCTATAAACAAAAAACTTCATATTGTATATGAAAAAAAATCAGAGCCGACCGGACGAACTACTCACATATAGGGGAGGAGGGATGTGGACGTAGCGGGGCGGAGCAGTGGCCGGAGTGGGGAGGGGCAACCGGCGCGGGGCGGGGCGGCCGGAGCGGGGTGGCCGAAGCGGGGTGGCACGGGGCGGGGCGGCCGGAGTGAGGTCGGGGACGGCGGCTGGCAGCGGCGACGGCGACTGAGAGCGCGCGAGATTTGGGCAGCCTAACGGCATGGGTGGGGTTCTGGCCTTCGGGGGAGCGAATGGGTCGAAAACTTCTAAGTGTGGGGTTTTATACAGGGAGCATTGGTCCCGGTTGGTGGTACGAACCGGTACCAAGGCCCCCCTTTGGTCCCGGTTCGTGCCACCAACCGGGACGAAAGGGGGTGCTGCCCGGGGACAAATGTTTAGTCCCACCTCGCTAGCTGAGAGGGCTCGAGAGTGGTTTATAAGCGTTGTTGTGCCAACCCTCTCGAGCTCCTCTCAACTGCAGGTTTACGGGCCTAATCGCACATTCCTCTATCTATGGGCATACTGGGCCTGCTGCGGGCCTGAATCCTGGCCCAACTAGCTGGTTGGGTTTCTAGTCGTATTCAGGCCGTGGTGGCCCAGTAGGCGGCATTTTTTTACAAACAATTCCTATTTTTTGTTTTGTTTTTTGCTTTATTTATTTTCTTTTGTTTCTACTTATAGTTTTTCTGTGATTCTGTTTTGCTTTTAGGTTACAAAAATTATAAACTTTCTGTTAGTGCCATTAGTTTTCAAGTTTGAATAGTTTAAATTTGAATTATTTGAAATTTGTGTGAATCACTAGTTTGAGAATAACTTTACTATAAAAATTGATGTTTGAGTGATTGTTTTTTCCTGGTATTTAATATTACTTTGTTTTAATATTATATTTAATTTGGTAATTTTTAGGTTATTTTAAATGGTTGTTTAAATCAAAAACAGATTTTGTTATTTTAGTTTACTATAAAAGTTTCTAACAAAAGATTTATTTATAAAATTTATTTTTGCTATTAATGTTTTGAACAAAAATCCTTTGATAATATTAGTTGCATAAATTTTATATAATTTTAGTTTCAAAAATACTAGAGGTTTATAAAAGCTTTTAGAGTTTCTTTTTGCTATTAGAGTTTTATAAAAGCTTTTTAGTTGATTCTTTTTGCTATTGAATAATATTATAGTTCATAAAATAATATTTAAATTGATTATTTTTAGTTCATTCTTTTTGCTATTAGGGTTTCATAAAATTTTTTTAGTTGATTCTTTTTGCTATTAGGGTTTCATAAAAGTTTTTTAGTTGATTCTTTTTGTTATTAGTTCATTCTTTGAGCTAAATGACCCTGAAATTGAAAAGCACTACAAATGAACTCTAAAAAGGTTGAAAGTTGGCATGGTATCATCATTTCACCCACAAAGCATGTGCTAAAAAGTTGACAGGGTTACGGCAAAAGCTGGATGCACTTCGTGAACAAAATGGACAATCTCTTTCGAAGTATGAGGGTTTTAGACGAAAACTCATCTGTTACAAACGGATTTCATTTTCTTGAACTTATTTGAACTCCATACTTTTTGTGTATTCAAAATGCACCATTCAAAGCCACATCATAAATTTTCAACCCTTTCTGACTTCATTTGTTATTTATCATGCAGTTATTGATTTTTTGAGCTAAATGACACTGAAGTTGAAAAGCACTACAAATGAACTCTGAAAACGTTGAAAGTTGGCATGATATCATCATTTCACCCACATAGCATGTGCTAAAAAGTTGAGACGGTTACGGTAAAAGCTGGATGCACTTCGTGTAGAAAACGGACAGTCTCTTTCGAAGTATCAGGGTTTCGGACGAAAACTCATCTGTTACAAAAGGCATTTCATTTCTTCACATGTAACTGTAGTGATATTCTAGATCAAAGGCATCATCGTAATAGTTGTGGAGAGAAAGTCTTCACTTTTTCTTTGCTTGTGTCCTTTGCTTATTGCGTTGTAACCATGGATAATCTTCATTATATAACAGGGTGCTTGGTCCAACCTTGACTTTGAAGGGAAGAATTTCCTGAAACTTTTCATAATCTTCAGACATGTCTGCCTTGCCCTCCAATCCCACGATGTCTCTTTTTCCTTAAAGAACTATGTGACGTTTTGGCTCATCGTATGATGTACTCGCTTTCTTATCTTTTCTTTTTCTCGGTTTGGTAGACATGTCCTTAACATAGAAAACCCGTGCAACATCATTGGCTAGGACGAATGGTTCGTATGTGTACCCAAGATTGTTGAGATCCACTGTTGTCATTCCGTAATGCGGGTCTACTTGTACCTCGCCTCTTGTAAGATTGACCCATTTGCATCGAAACAAAGGGACCTTCAAATCATGTCCATAGACAAGTTCCCATATCTCCTCTATGTAAACAATAATATGTGTCGACCTTCCCATTGGTCGTTGCTGCATCAAAACGGACACCGCTGTTTTGGTTGGTGCTCCTTTGATCTTGGGCGATCGTGTAAAATGTGTTCTCATTTATCTCGTACCCTTGTAAGTAAATACAGTCAAAGATGGTCTCTTGGCCAATAAGTACAACTCATCAGAAACAGTGTTGTCACACCTGAGACGTGTTTGCAACCAACTGCCGAAAGTCTTGATGTGTTCACATGTAATCCAGTCGTCACACTGCTCTGGGTGTTTGGAGCACAGAATGTTCTTGTGTGCATCGACATACGTGGTCACCGAGGTAGAATTCTATAGAACTGTGTAGCGTGCTTGAGACCAAGAATGCCCGTCCCCACATATTATTGACTTTGCTCCTAGCGGGCCTTTTCCAGTTAGTCTCCCCTCATACCGCGATTGAGGGGCACCAATCTTCTTAAGGTCAGGAATGAAGTCAACACAAAACCCAATGACATCCTCTGTTTGATGGCCCACGGAGATGCTTCCTTCTAGTCTAGCGCGGTTACAGACATATTTCTTTAGGACTCCCATGAACCTCTCAAAGGGGAACATATTATGTAGAAATACAGGGCCCAGAATGACAATCTCATCGACTAGATGAACTAGGACGTGCGTCATGATATTGAAAAAGGATGGTGGGAACACCAGCTCGAAACTAACAAGACATTGCGCCACATCACTCCTTAACCTTGGTAGGATTTTTGGATCGATCAACTTCTGAGAGATTGCATTGAGGAATGCACATAGCTTCACAATGGCTAATCGAACATTTTTCGCTAGAAGCCCCCTCAATGCAACTAGAAGCAATTGCGTCATAATCACGTGGTAGTCATGAGACTTTAGGTTCTGAAATTTTTTCTCTCCCATATTTATTATTCTTTTTATATTCGACGAGAAGCCAGACGGGTCCTTCATACTGAGCAGACATTCAAATAAGATCATCTTCTCTTCTTTGGTAAGAGCGTAACTGGCAGGACCTTCATACTTCTTTGGAGGCATGTCGTATTTTTTGTGAACACGTTGCTGGTCCTCCCGTGCCTCCGGTGTATCTTTTGTATTCCCATACAGGCCCAAGAAGCCTAGAAGGTTCATGCAAAGATTCTTCGTCACGTGCATCACGTCGATTACAGAGCGGACCTCTAGTTCTTTCCAGTAGGGTAGGTCCCAAAATATAAATTTCTTCTTCCACATGGGTGCGCATCCCTCGGCGTCATTCGGAACAGATAGTCCGCCAGGACTCCGTCCAAAGATTACTTGTAAATCATTGACCATAGCAAGTATGTGATCACCGGTACGGATGGCGGGCTTCTTCCGGTGATCCGCCTCGCCTTTGAAATGCTTGCCTTTCTTTCGACATTGATGGTTGGTCGGAAGAAATAGAAGATGCCCCATGTACACATTCTTCCTACAATTGTCCAGGTATATACTTTCGGTGTCATATAAATAGTGCGTGCATCCGTGGTATCCCTTGTTTGTCTGTCCTGAAAGGTTACTAAGAGCAGGCCAATCATTGATGGTTACAAACAGCAACGCATGCAGGTCAAAATCCTCCTGTTTGTGCTTGTCCCACACGCGTACACCATTTCCATTCCACAACTGTAAAAGTTCAAGTAATGACCTTAGGTACACATCAATGTCGTTGCCGGGTTGCTTAGGGCCTTGGATGAGAACTGACATCATAATGAACTTCCGCTTCATGCACATCCAAAGAGGAAGGTTATAGATACATAGAATCACGGGCCAGGTGCTGTGATTGCTGCTCTACTGCCCACAAGGATTAATGCCATCTGCGCTTAAATGAAACCATACGTTCCTTGCGTCACCTGCAAACTCCTTCCAGTACTTTCTCTCAATTTTTCTCCACTATGACCCATCAACGGGTGCTCTCAACTTCCCGTCTTTCTTACGGTCCTCTCTGTGCCATCGCATATTCTTGGCATGCTCTTTGTTGCTGAACAAACGTTTCAACCGTGGTATTATAGGAGCATACCACATCACCTTGGCAGCAACCCTATTCCTGGGGCGCTCGCCCTCAACATCACCAGGGTCATCGCGTCTGATCTTATAGCGCAATGCACTGCATACCAGACATGCGTTCCGTTCCTCGTACTCACCGCGGTAGAGGATGCAGTCATTAGGGAATGCATGTATCTTCTGCACCTCCAATACTAGAGGGCATACAACCTTCTTTGCTGCGTACGTACTATCGGGCAATTCGTTATCCTTTGGAAGCTTCTTCTTCAATATTTTCAATAGCTTCTCAAATCCTTTGTCAGGTACACCATTCTCTGCCTTCCACTGCAGCAATTCTAGTGTGGTACCGAGCTTTGTGTTGTCATCTTTGCAATTGAGGTACAACCTATTTTTGTGATTCTCTAACATGCGATCGAACTTCAGCTTCTCCTTTTCAATTCACACTGTCTCTTTGCATCAATAATGACCCGGCGAAGATCATCATCGGGCACATCGTCTGGTTCCTTTTGATCTTCAACTTCCCCGGTTGCAGCATCACCGTATTCAGGAGGCACATATTTGTCATCATCCTCTTCTTCTTCGCCGTCTTCCATCATAACCCCTATTTCTCCATGCTTGGTGCAAACATTAGTGTGGCATGAAACCCTTCACAAATAGGTGATTGTGAAGGATTTTCTGGTCAGAGTAAGACTTCAAATTCCCACATGTAGGGCATGGACAACACATAAAACCATTCTACTTGTTTGCCTCGGACACTTCGAGAAAATGATGCACCCCCTTAATATACTCGTCGATGCGTCTGTTACCGTACATCCATTGCCGGTTCATCTGCGTGCATTATATATAATTAAGTGTGTCAAAAACCATTAAAGAACATCATAAATACAGAAGTGACCAAATTAATAGAAGTTCATCATCACATTAAAACCAAAGTAGATACATAGTTCTCGTTGACCAACATATAGCTCTCCAAAGCATCTAATTAAAACATACATTGAAACTATTTAAAAATTTCAATGCAACAACAAATGCGATCATAATCACAACTAAGTTAACAACTGATCCAACGACATAATGATACCAAGCCTCTTTATCAATGGCATATTTTCTAATATTTCTAAGCTTCAAGTGCATTGCAACCATCTTGGTCATGTGATCATCGACGATATCGACAACATGCAACTCCAATCCCATCTTCTCATATTCAGTTCCTTTCAATTTTTCTTTCAAATGATCGATTTCTTTTTCAGCTTTCGTTAACTTGTCGAGCAGAATTGCATAGTCGGTATCCATTTCTGGTTCAACTACTTTCTATAGATAAAAACATCTACGTCAAGTTGGTGGAATAATTAATTGTCATAGACATTAGATGTATGAAATTGTTATAAAAGATAATATACCACATCTAAATCATAGATTGGACGAGGACCGACGTGGTCAGATACCATAACCATGTCACTATATAATAACAAACAATAATAAAAGTAAGAAAATCATACGAGTAAGTATATTTTCTTTTAGAAAGAAGATAAGATCAAGAGGCTCACCACATGTGGGCGATCGACGTCGGTGTCAGGACGGGGACGGGACAAATCTTGACGAAAATGGAGTTTGGACAAGGAGCTTCGAGAGGAGAAATCTTAAGTGTGGCTCGGGCATTTCATCGAACACCTCATGTGCATAGGAGGTGAGCTAGAGCACCACAAAGCTCTAACACTGCTGTCCTGGAAAAACAGAGCACTCCACGTCTCTGCTAGCGGCGGGCAAGGGTTTATATAGGCAGCTCATTGGTCTCGGTTCGTGACTAGAACCAGGACAATAGGTCTCCCTTTGGTCCTGGTTCCAGCCACGAACCGGGACCAATGGTCGTGGGCCAGGAGCGTGGCGCATTGGACCCGGTTCGTGCCTGGAACCGGCAACAAAGGGGCCAGACGAACCGGGACCAATGGCCCACGTGGACCGGCCGCCCCCCTGGGCTCACAAACCGGGATGGTTGCCACCTTTGGTCCCGGTTCATGAGCGAACCGGGATTAATGGGCTTAGGAGGCCTGAACCAATGCCATGTTTTCTACTAGTGAAAGTACTTCACCTTGTTTTGTATCATGCCTAATTACAGAACTACTGGACACTTGTACAATACACATATGAAGATAAGGAAAAAAGAGATTTTTAGGTGCTGCTCAAGAAGTTCTCTCATGTTACTTTTAGTCTAAGAGAAGATATAGTGCAAGTCTCTCACATTTTGGACTCAGATTCGGACTGCACACACATACCTATTTAAAAACACCAAGAACTTTTTCATTCGGAATCCGAATTGGGTGATTCTTTTTTTGTTGGAAACTAGATTGCATATGCTTTCCAGACCAATTGGTTCACCTTCAAATTCGTCCGGAACATGAAGATATTGATGAAACAATCTGACACTGTAGCAGAATACGAGTCAAATTACAAGTCCAAAGGTGTCGCATCACCTCCACATTGGCCCATCGGCCTTGTACGATCTAGGGTTAGTTTTAGGTTACCATGGGATATCCTCCTATTTCCTTGGCTGCCATCCCTTGCTCGTATGTAAGTAGAACAGTCTAGTAGCTTTTTCTAGGGGATTTGTTTAGTTAAAAGCTAGCCATTGCAACTTTGTTTACTTCGTTTGTGTCTGACGACTAGACAAAGACTGCTTTCAAATCCCCACCTTTATCAATTCTTCATCGATATTCGCGATATTCAGATTGCTTTATCATATTCTTGCTTGTTTTTCGATTGCTTGCAGGAAGAGACCTTCATGGTGAGGTTGATCATGCTCCGACGTGGTCAATAACCTCTTGAAGTTGGTTTAGCGATTGCTAGGGCATAATGCCGTGCATGTTTGTAGTTGGATCATCAAAGTCGTCTCCATCAAATCGATAGTTATCATCTCATCGAAAGATCGGGACGCTTGCTCTATCACCTCCTCTCCTCCCTTTCTATGGTTGACCATCGCCAACCAGCCTAACCGATGTCCCTCACCACGTGTGGCTGGTGTCGTATCATGTCATCTCGACGTGGACGACCCCTCAATCCCGCTAGCCCTTTCCCCTTCTCCGGCTTCGGGAGACATCCAACCGACAAACACCCATATCCACACCATTAACCCTCCGCCTTGTCTACGAACGAACTCATGACTAGCTATCTCATCTCCGTCTCTATCCCATTCCTGGCGCACCCTTGTCGTTCGTCTCTGTCTCAGGGTTGTACTTTCTTATACCACAATAAATCAACTGAAACACCATATATTTTTTCAGCTACGTGAAGAATAGGATATGTGTCTGGAAAACATTCCTTCAAAAAAGTACGTTCTTATTGGGACAATAATATCAGAATAATAAATAGAGAACCAACTTATGGTTGGATGGTGAGAGAGACATTGGAGAATACCAAGCTTGAGACGAGCCAGTGTTTCCTACCCTAGCCACCGCCACAAAACAGGCGACTAGGGAGGCGAACTTTTCCACCGATCTCCACCGCCATGGCGCTGGACCCCTCTCCCTCCGGCTACAGCATGGGCGGCAAGGAGGAGGAGTACTCCGTTCCTCCGCTTTGTAGTTAGAGTTTGGATTTGTAGGTCGTGGTGCGCCGTTGGGGTGGTGGGAGCGGCGCCCGAATGATTAAATTTGTCACAACTCCACTCCCACAACTGCGGTGTCCTTCATGGCAACGTCTCAGAGTTGATGGCATCGTGTGTTTGTTGATCCTTCAGATCGGCGCCATGGTGTCGGCGAGGCGACGACGAAGAGTCCTTCAAGTGTGTCTCTCCTTCTGTTTTGTCCCCATTGATACGGCGTTGTCTCCGACGTCATGGTACAACAGGAAGGTTTTGTCATCGGCTATCTACGCATGTGACAACTGGAAGATGCACTACTAGGGTGCTAGGGGCGAGGGAATAATGCCTAGTAGTAGCGTGGTTGCCCGTACTACTGCTATGACGCTACAGCTAACTGTTAGCAGTAGTGTGGGTCAACTAGCACTACTGGTAACTACACTATCAGTAGCGTGTTTCTCTAAACGCGCTACTGCTAACTATTGATACGTCTTCAATGTATCTATAGTTTTTGATTGTTCCATGATATTATATTATCATTCTAGAATAATTTTTGAGTAATTATTTATCAATTTATATTATATGAGTGCTTGCATCTATAGTGGTGAGTGTGTGCGTTGATAAAGGTGAGTGTATGCACGTATATATGAGCGTTTGCGTCTGTATCGTGTCTAAAAATACTAGAATACTAGAAAATCGGCACAAAAAATACTAGTACTCCCTTTGCTTCATAATAATTGAAAATTTAGGTTTGTCCTAAATAAAAATTCAATTACATTTTTTTCCTTCTTCCCATGAGCAGCTCCAAGCGACCAGGGTTTCCTCGCCTCATGCCTTCCACTCTTCATCATTGACCGGCCTCATCTTCTATGGCCTTAGGGCCAAAGAGCTCTTGGCTCTCGCTGGTGAGAGGGTTCCTGCCACTTTTCAGGTGTTTTATTAGTTAGGGTTTATGTCATGCTGAGGAAGGCGGTGTGTGTAACATTGTTGGAGGTCGTGTGGAATTATGTCTCTTACGGGACTTGAGGGATTAGGTCAATGTTTGTCTTTAGTGGATCTATTTGGACCTACGCGCTCGAGTATCTACATGTTGGGTCTTTCCGATCTGCGCTTGTGTTCATCGGTGACGATTGTTGTTCTTATGTGTTGGTCCTTTGGTTCTGACTGTCTGCTACAACAAGATTTTCCCTGCTCCGATGAGGATGGGCGATAACGATGACGCCTCTTTGACTCACTACAATGCTTATAGTCACCGCATGGTTGACAAACATGGATGTAATTTTCTCCACTTCTGGCCTAGAGACATGGATGTAATTTTTTCTACTTCCCGCAAAAAACTTCAATTAGTTTGACCAAGATTACACAAAAATAAACCGTGAGGTCATATACCTCGCGACAGTAACTTCCCTAGATAACCACTAACCTATGATACAAGATACAACAAAAACGGAAAATAAACAACTCCTAAGCTACCCCTTTAAGAAGGAATCGCCGCACGTGCGTCGATGATGCCGAGTTCATCACAAGGATGAACTTCGGATTCTCATCCCCCAAAAAAGCTTTAATGCACCACCTTCAGCAAGGACACGCCGCAGGCACGCGACGACATAGCCTGATCAGTGATCTTGTGTTTCCACCGGAGTGCATAAGCTCGTCGTTGAAGCTGTCTGTATCATCCGTCTGTATCATCCGTCTTTATCCATCTACCGACGCCTCAATAGCTAGATACCTCTGGAGGAGACAACAGAAGACAAAAACGTCTCATACCGCCTGCCTCCCGCTAGGTGGTCCAAAAACATGGATGTAATTTTCTTCACTTCTGGCCTAGAGACATGGATGTATTTTTTCTACATCCCGCGAAAAAACTTCAATTATTTTGACCAAGATCACAGAAAAATATATCAACATCTACGATACCAAATTTTGCTGCATAATGAAATGCATTCCCATATTACAAACTTGGGAGAATCCTACAAGTTCAATTACGCGGTTGGATGTGAAACTGCGGTCCATATCGATCTCTGCAGCTGCCGGACGTTACGGCGACGGCGTCCAGGCGATGGATGCCGCGGCGGCGACCCAGGGTTACGACGTGTCTCGTCCTTCCTAATCACCCCCAATTTCCCTGCAGCAAGCCTGTTCCTCCGTCGTGCTCCACGCCTCTCCAACGCGACTCTCCGTCCTCCGGCGAGATCCACAGGTATCTTGTGATTCAACAATTATCTTGCAGTTACAATTCCCCCAGGATCCTGCCTTAATGAAACATGGTATTCGATTCCAATCCGGATCTAGGGATCCACGTTGCAAAATTTCCTTTAGGTCAGATTATATATACGCTTCCGGCATCCTTGTAGCCTATGCTTCTCCCTCTAGCCTAGTAATTTAGTGTGTGCATTGGTCAGCTGCAAAACTATATCATCTGTTTTACATGTTAGTACTGGAGAAAGAGAGAGGGAGATGGCCTAGCATGATACGTACTTCGCTAGTACCTCCGCGCCGATCAACCGACCGGGATCCTTTAATTTCTACTTCCAGTAAGTCATATATTCAGCAATCCATTTTTTTATCCCTGTTGCAAATTGACGGACTTGCCGATTCCTAGTGTAGGAGATTCTGCTCCCCTCGTCTGCTCTGATGGACAAGCCAAACAGCCAGGAACGCTCCGTAAGAAACAAAAGCGATGCTTCCAGTTCCAAGAGGATGATGAGGTCAAAGGTGGCCGTGGAGCTTCATCTTCTATCCACTGTAAGGATCACCATGCCCCATTTACACCTGTGCACTTACTCTGCTGTCAATAACTTATAACCTTAACAAGAAGCAACTATGAATTGAACAACTGCTGCCAAACTACTGCGACCTGATTCACTGCTCAAATTTACAGGACGTTCTGCGCGACATCTTCTCACGGCTATCGCTCAAACAGGCCGTGAGGATGAGTGTACTATCTCGCGAGTGGAGGCGGCTAAGGATATGCCACCCGGACCTGGTGTTCACCAAAGACACCTTATTTGGCAGCGATACAGCTACAAGTACAGACCCGGAATCCATGACTGCTGAATTCATCACCAGAGTGGACAATGTGTTGCGCCCGCTGTCGTCTACTTCCACCACGACAACTACTACGGTTGATAGGTTTGTTGTCAAATTTGGTCTCGGCAGGCATCAAATGCATCACATTGATAGATGGATTAACTTTTGCACTGCGTCGATGGTCAAGCACATTGGCCTTGATCTCAGGGGACGGAACAGCTTTGAACATCCCGAGTACATTGTCCCACTTTGGAAACTCAGTGGCCCGAATGGCTCTTGTGTCAAGTCTCTTCGTATGGATGAAGTATGTTTAAAGCTGCCCCCTAGATTCTGTGGTATCACAAACCTGAAGAAACTGAGCCTACATAGAGTGTCCATTGATGCAGGTGACCTCCAATGTTTGTTGCTAAGTTGTGCTAGTCTCGAGAGTTT
Source organism: Hordeum marinum (assembly GCA_022496015.1). NCBI lineage: Eukaryota > Viridiplantae > Streptophyta > Magnoliopsida > Poales > Poaceae > Hordeum > Hordeum marinum. Next base: position 581,845,988 of record CM039673.1, read on the forward strand.
AAGCTTGGATTTCTGCCCCTTGTCAAGTTTTACTATACATCAGCAGCTTTGCCGGTTGAAGTACCTGAGTGTGCGCGAGTGTGCGGTGGGAATGATACAGTTGCAGGCTCCAAACCTGACCACATTTGAGTTCGATGACTGTCTAACAAAAATTGTTCTCAATGAATCTTCAAAGTTGTCAGAAGCAACATTTTTGTTCAAGAGCAGTTCGTACAACTGGTGTGTGGATGCCTTCGACTATATGTTGACTGAGCTCCCAACTTCTCTTATGTGCATAAACTTCTTCTACATGTGGTTGTTGGATATGAGGTTTTCTCAATGCCTTATTTCATTCTCTTTTTTTGCCGTCACAATATCTACATTCAGTTGTAGGTTGAGTTGTTGACTTGCCACCTCGATCCATCTCATATTGATTTATTTGTTGTGTTCATGCATTGTTTCTGTTCCAGGTACAAAACTTAAGTAAAGGCAACACAAATTTCATCAATCTGTGGCATCTAAACTTGAACATCGATATCACATTCGATCAAGTGGATGCTCACTGGGTTACGGCTTTGGTTTATCTCTTGGAGTTAGCACCTCTCCTAGAAGAACTGGAACTGCATGTAAGTGACTCAATCATCGATCATGGTCTGTTTCTTTTTCTTCTTGATATTCCTGGTTGAAAGAATATGTATAATTAAATGATTGAATTGTTGAATATACATGTGTAGATTGAATGTGATAGATCTAGTGATGTTGTCCAGGCCCAGTCCTAGGGGTGTGCCACCTGTGCGGGCGCACAGGACCCTCAGGTTTTGGGGGCCTCAAAACTTTTTTGCAGTTCTACTAGGCTTGGTAATGATAGATGGGCCTCCAGCGCGCTGTTGACTGCTCCCCTGCTGCTGACCGCTGTGTTAGGCCTCCTGGCGCGCTGGTGTACGAGACCCATTGATTGAGATAAGACCCATCGTCCAGCGATCGGAGCGCCTCTTCTTCCTTGTCCCTTCGCCTTCGTCCCTTGTCTTCATTTCTCCTTGCGGCTGCTAGGTCTTGCAGAAGTCCAGCGATCCGATCCATAAAAAGGATGGGGGCAGGAGAACTACAACATCTCACAGGAACCAGGAAGCAGGGCGCAGGGAAGGTTCACACCATCTTCAATTTCTCAAGCCTCGTTGCATCCACATCGAGTGTCCGATGAACACGTGAGCTCTTGTTCCTTGAGTTTGGCTGTGAGTTTCAATTTTGATCCTTTATAGTCTTTCCTTGAGTTTGTAGCAAATTTTATTATTTTCATCAATTAGGCATCTAGAATTGCAAGATCCAAGTCATGTCTTCACCTAGAAAACATGAATCTGGTTATCAAAAGTGTTTGAGGAAACAAAAATCAGAGGAATTAACTCAGTCTCAGTTTGGAAATATGGACAAGTTTGTTGTAAAAAAACACGAGTGTCATCCGATAACCAGTCACTTGATCATGAGCATGCACGTGATAATAATGTTGAAAACGATCATAGCCCTAGAGATGGCCAGACACACACAGAAAATAATGCCGGAGGTGAAGAAAATCGTGATAACATTCAGGCTAGTAATGTTGATGGCAACTTGAATACTTCACCTATTGTGGAAGTTGGTGATTCTTTTCATCTTGATATATTTGATCCAAGAAATTGGGATTCCCTTGATTCTAGCCAAATTGATATTTTAGCAGAAAAGAGCCCTCAAAGGGGCAGATAGTTTAAGAAAGGTCATAAGGATAAATATAATAGGAGGTTTTCTACACTATTCTACATTAGAATTCTATCAAATGGAGAGCATCGCCATAGGGATTGGCTTATCTATTCCGAGGAACTAGATAAAGTATTTTGCTTCAGTTGTAAATTATTTGCAAAAGGGCATCGAAAAGGTAATTTCGCAAATGAGGGGTACAATGATTGGACACATCTTGGCACTAGACTCAAAGAGCATGAGACAAGTGCATATCATGTTTTGGATATGGCCACTTGGTATGAGTAGCGTAGTAGATTGCAAACACATCAAACTATTTATAAAGCCACACAGCGACAACTTGAGAGTGAAAAGGAACACTGGAGAAATGTTTTGTTCAGAATTGTTTGCATTTTTGCTGCGGCTTTCAGAAATGTGTTTTCATGATGAAATTTTGCAGGCACCTAGGACTTTTGTCAATGTTTCTCCCAAAAAAAATCATATTTTTCTGATTTGTTTTGAATTTTTTCTCAGGCAGGTGCATTTATATAGTTTTTCTATTTATTTAGGGCCCATTTTACAGTTTCGCAGTGGGCCTCAAATTTCGGCAGCCCGGCCCTAATGCTGTCCCTGCAAGGATAGTGAAGGCAGCTCCTGGGCCTCTGCATCGTCACCTCAGAAGTGTCCACATTACTGGATTTTGTGATCTAATGGGGATAGCCGAGCTGGCACTCTACATCCTTGGGAATGCTACTGTGCTCGAGCGTATGGTAGTTGATCCAGTGGTACGGATGGACTATGGGTGCCCATTTCCAGGTCAATTTTATGCCGTCAGCAAGGCTGGTAGTAACCTGGAGCTCGCTCAACCTAGTTTTACTGAGCAGGAGCTACATGACAGGGAGTTTGCGAGGAAGCACGTTGACAGAGAGGAGTTTCGTCACATCCTCACCATTTTATGAATAAGAATGCTGGGGAATTGATCAGCATGGTGAAAATCGACCGGGAATTCCTTTTTAATTCCGTTAGGAAGCTCTGTAAAAGCATTTTACGATCGGTATGAAGGGCGGCAGGTATAAGCTGAAGTACTAGGGACAGATAGTGTGTGTGCGCACCGAGATTCAGTCTGTGTGTACGGTCTCTGCAGTCTGGTTTACGCGTTTAGTCCATGATAGCTTTTCAGGCTTATCCTTGGTAGTACGGCGAAGAGAAGCAGGTTCTACTGAACCTATTATCTCTGTTGTAAATGAAACAAAGGGCATCATTATCTCTTTCATCTTATTTTCATTTGTGTATGACGCAATAAAGAAGAGTGCATTTCCTTCCAGCCATTTTTCTTGACTCGGTTGTATCAAGTTAACAGAGAACTAATAAGGTTCTAACCATGATAGAACCTGCCTGATGGATACTAGTCAAGCTGAAGCAAGTCCATTTAGAATCAAAAGAGACGATGATTGCAGTGTATATGTGCTGACACACAGTTAATAGTATATATGTCCCGATGAATCAAGTGATGATGGGAGACACCGTTTGGATACAAAACCTCACCGGCAAAATTTCACCACATGGAATGGAAACCTATTATACTGCTCTTTGTTGCATCGTCTCGGGTTCACAGTCACACCATAACCACTGTTAGTTTCAAATAAATCATGAATTTGGTCGATGATTCCATGAGGCGGCACGGCAGTGGGCCGCGGCCTGCCCTTGCTATGACTAGCGAGAGCACAGTAGCCTGCAAGCAGCGATTTAGAAATCAAAGAGCATCAAATACAATATACTCAGGTCTTGGTACAGTTTCTTGATTCATCGGTAGCAGGAAACTGAAATAAAATTATCTTTTCTTTTAATTCGAGATGACTAAATAAGAATAGAAAGAGCATAGAATAGAAATATTTCAAATAGCATCGCATACCAGGTCTTGATACCCCTTTTCTCTTTGTAATTTGGGTTATTAACTAGAAAGAATAGAAAGGTTGCATATGGCATAGCATACCAAGTCTTGGCACCCAGCCGTCATGCTTTGTTTGTTAGGTAACAAACGGACAAGTTGGTCTTGCTTGCAAGTATGTACAACTGATTCCTGCATGAAGTAGGACAACTTGATACAAGATGCCTAGTCGTGATACTCCAACAATTATTTTAGTGTTTGTCATTTTATGCCCAATAAACTAATTACAACTATACTTGAATCAACTTGTGTGCGACGCTCTTGTCCAATTGTTATTTTGTATTCTGAAACTACCTTCAGCAACTTCACATAGTACATTTCAACATGAATAATACCTGAAAGACATAACCAACAAGTGGCTAAGCTATTAGACAGTTGGATGATTGGTTCAGGGCCAGGAATTGCATCACTTGGATCGAGTACTAAATACCTTGTTCAGGGCCAGGGATTTGAACGCTTTTATATTTTTTTTACAGAGGAGTATCGATTGTCGTTGCCACTGTCTCATTTTTACACTGGAGCAAAGGTGGTCCAACTTTACATGAATTGAACATATATATAAGCTGTCCGGTGAGTCGACAAAAAGGAAATACAAAGATGTTGATTGGACCATGCATGGGCGTACCTTGTTAGTTGACAACATCCACTGGGCAGACGGTGAGCCTGCAAAAAAGAATATACTATGGGACACGTTTCCCGACAGTGCGCCAGCCGAATGCTTCGACCGGTCCTGTGCGCGTCGTGCAATCCCGCGCGTGGATCCATTTTCTTTTTTTGTTACGAGGCGTCATTTTTACTGTAACTATTATCTTTTTTTTGCTACTATCGACAGGATTTTTGCTGTAATTGTTGGTGATTTTTGCTATATTTTTGTTCACTAAAAAAAGCTGCATCCACGTTTAGTTGCAACCCGATTTCGTCGGATTTTTTTTGCTACAACGGTGTTAATTTTTACTACAACCAACCAACCGGTGTTAATTTTAGCTACATCGTGGCCGGCCGAAAGTTTCCGCCAGCGCATCCCCATATACTACTCCCTGTGTAAAGAAATATAAGAATGTTTAGATCAGAGAGGGAGTACTTATATTCTTCCCCTGTATATATAACACTGCTCTGCTACGGCAGCCGGCCGGGAATTAGAAGCATCTAATAAGTGTCCCGCGCGAGAGAAATCATACTAGTTAGCAGCATGAGCGTTGTAGTGACCAAGTCCCTGCCGGTGGCGGTCGTCGGCCTATCGGAGCCGACCGGCGGCATCATCAATCTCTCCTCTTTCGACAATTGCTACCCTCCTATTCCAGTCACTATGCTCCTCGTCTTCGACCAGCCAATCCGCGACCCCGTCGAGACCATCAAGAAGGCCCTGTCGCAGGCACTGGTGCACTACCACCCACTCGCCGGCCGCCTAGTCCACGCCCACGGCCAGCCCATCCACATCTCCTGCACGGGCGAGGGCGTGTCGTTGGTGGCCGCGTCAGCTAGCTGTGCGCTGGACAAAATTACGACGTCGCCGCTGCTCCTCCTCGGGGACCTTGTCGTCCGCTACCCTGCCGGCTACTGCCGCCCCAGCGATGCCTTGCTGCTGATGCAGGTCACCGAGTTCGCCTGCGGCGGGTTCGCTGTCGGGGTGACGTGGAACCACCTGGCCGCGGACGGCGCGGGGATGGCGCAGTTCCTGCAGGCCGTCGGCGAGCTCGCCCGTCGGATGCCAACGCCGTCCGTCGTCCCACTCAGGTCCTCCCCGCTCCCGTGTCTCCCGCTTCCGGCCGTCGCTGCGATGAGGTCTCAGATGACAGCCGCGGCCGAGGAAAAGGCGAGCCTCGACGTTACAGTGCCATCGCGCTTGATCAGACGCATCAAGGCCGAGTGTGGTGGCGACTGCACGCTGTTCGACGCGGTCGCCGCGGTGCTGTGGCAGTGCCGCGCCCGCGCGGTGATCTCCGACCCCGACGCGCCCATGCCCCTCGTGTTCCCGAGCAACGTGCGCGGGCTCGTAGGCGCCAAGCAAGGCTACTACGGCAACTGCGTCTTGGTGCAGCAGGTCGAGGCGAAGAGCAGCACGGTGGCGTGCGGCGACGTCAAGGACCTGGTGAAGCTCATCAGGCTTGGCAAGGAGAGGATACCAGACATACTCACCAAGTGCAGCGGCGGTTGTGATCAGGAGGAGACGCCCCCGAGGTACAAGTATAACACGCTGGTCGTGTTGAGCTGGAGGAACCTTGGGTTGGACGCGGTGGACTTTGGGTGTGGGAGTCCGGCACGGGTCATGCCACCGCTATGCAAGCTTAAGGCGGCGCCGACGCCGTCGAGCATCTGCGTGTTGTGCCCGCCGTGCAAGGGGAAGGACGGCGTCAACGTCGTGTCCCTCTGCGTCAAGCCGGAGCACGCGGATGCCTTCGTGCGGGAGTTGGCCACCCTCGATGTCTACTAGTGGCATGCATGGACGGGTTGAGCTATCTTCCGGAGCCAGGTTGTCCAGGCAGGTTCGAGCCGGGCATTCGGTCGATGCATGCATGTGTGCTGTCGATTGATGCATATCCAGCTTTCTGAATTTGGTGTGAAGTATGCATTCGAGTTCTGAACTTGTGATGAGAAACTGTACTTTGTTCAGAACTACGAGGCATCAATGAGAAGCACGCATTCAGGTTCTGATGGAGCAGAGCACATGGCAAACCGACCTACAACTTGCATGTGTGCTCGTATGATTTTAAGATCAATGCCTCTGCTATTGCAATCAAGAAAAGAAAAGAAAAGGAAAGAGGGTTGCCAGAACTAGGACATGACCCAACTGGGAACGGTCAGTTCTTAACTGAATATTTTGTGCACATTGCAGCAGAGAATTTTGGGTAGTTTTTACGGTGCTGAACTGAATAACAAAATTCTGCACCTTAATTAGTAAGAACTGTAAGATAAGAGGTAGCTGTCCTACGGATATAAGAAGAATATATGTGGCCATTAAAAAAATCACCTGGTAAAAACTCAATGAAAAATAACTCCAATCTGCTTCTTAAATTACACTGAAATATGTTGTGTTGTAGTTGTGAGACCTGTACCCAAATTTGGAAATTATGTTAGTTTGTCATGCTGAAAGAATAATATGGCAGGGTACGGTCCATGTGAAAATAGGAACTGCCAGTACGTACATAATAACGAGTATGTCGAAACGCAAGCTAATTGTTTGTTATTATATTTAAAGTTTTGACATGCTATTAGATGTGACATTTAAGATTCGATAGTGCTGAGAAGAGGCAGCAATAATAAACAGAGGTAGAATTATACGTACTGAGAAGGCACGTCACAAGAGATCCCTTGGAGGTTCGGCACAGCTCCGTCAAGTAGATGAAAGACTGAACTTGTAGAACTCCTTCGGTTCGATCTGGCATCGAGAAGTGTATCGACCCCGGTACCATATTGACTGGTATTCTAAAATTATACAGGTCGTTATGTATATATTCCTATCTGCAACCAGTTCGGAGTTCCATCAAACACATTGTGGTGGGCATAAGAGAAGCTCTGCAGAAACAACATGAGAAGGGAAAGGAAGTTAGCTCTAGCATACCACGGGAGGCCCACCCAAGATGCAAAATCAAAGCAAAGAAGGGAAGGCAAATGTGCGGTCACGATTCCAGAATCAAACCTAGCTTAGGAAGCAAAAGTAGAATAAAAATGGATCGGGAGAAACCATGGGCTAATCAGGGAATGGTGTGTATGTATGTTGAGCTCTCTGATGGGAACGCTGGCAGCCTGCGATCTGGAACGGGGAAGAACAGCAGCGGGTGCGGATAGGAGGGCGGAGGCGTCAGCAGGAACATGGAGCTAAAAGCGGGGAGCGGCCGGGTGGTAGGCGGAGGCAGACCCGACCAAACGGCCCGGCCCGGCACGACACGACACGTTTAGTAAATAGGCCGTGCCATATCGGCCTGCTGACCTGTTAGACTATTAGTCTTTTAGATTGATTTTTGGGTCGATTTTTGCCTGCTGGGTTATTTTGTATGCCTACGGGCTAAATGGGTCGTGTCGTGTGCCCAGCCTTTGAGCCCAGACACGGTTTGAGGTGGGCCGCGTGTCTGGCACGGCCCGATTAAAACGTGTCGGACCTGGCTCGTACCGTGCCAGGCTGCCGTGCTTCTATGCCGGACCAAAAAACACGTCCCGTTTGGTCAGCTATAGGCGGAGGTCCGGTTGGAGTCCAGCATCGACGGGAGCTTTGCAGAAAGAGTGACCGGCAACTCTAATAATCTGTTTGCATCCTTTTCCCCTTCTTCCTTCGTTCTCTATCTTTGAATTTCTTCTCATGAAAGAATAGTTAAGCAGTCTTTTAGAAGGATAATTTCTAGGGTAGCATAGTAAAAGGAAAACGATAATGCTCCGTCGGCTGATTACATGAAGTGTTCCGCAATCTGTGTAGCCGTTGGATCGTTCTTGATCCATGCTTTCGTGGACACGTGTATGCATGTTCGTTATTTTTCTTGCCTTTCATGTGCGATGACAGCTTAGACAAACCTTTCCAACATTAGTTATGTTGTAAAAAAAATCTGCAACAAGAACTCCATTGTAAAAAAAAATCTCCCAACACATAACACAACCTATGTTGCAAGAAAATCCGCAACATAATTTCTGTTGTTAATGTTTCTACAACAAGCTCTTTGTTGCGAAGTGGAGGAATACGTTCAACCGCTAGACTGTACCACATCTAACTGTTGGGGAACGTTGCATGGGAAACAAAAAATTTCCTACGCACACGCAAGATCTATCCATGGTGATGATCATCTACGAGAGGGAGAGTGGATCTACATACCCTTGTACATCGCTAAGCGGGAAGCGTTAAGAAACGTGGTTGGTGTAGTCGAACGTCTTCGCGATCCAAATCGTCGAGCGTCCCGCGATCCAATCACGATCCGTCCCATGAACTCATCACAATCCGTCCCGCGATCTCATCACGATCCGTCTCGCGATCTTGATCACGGTCCTTCCGATCTAGCGCCGAACGGATGGCACCTCCGCGTTCAGCACACGTATAGCTCGATGACGATCTCTGCCTTCTTGATCCAGCAAGAGGGAGCGGAGAGGTAGACGAGTTCTTCAGCAGCGTGACGGCGTTGCGGCGATGGTGGTGGAGGAATTCCAGCAGGGCTTTGCCTAAGCACCGCTGAAAAAGCGATCTAGAGGAGAAACTATGATCTAGAGGAAAGGCAGCACGTGGCTATTTTTCGGTGTCTCAAAACCCTCAAAACCTCTACTATACATAGGAGGAGAGAGGGAGGAGGCTGGCGCACAAGGGCCAGCCCTTTGGCCTCTTGCGCAAGGAGGAGAGGAGGAATCCTCCTCCAATCCTAGTAGGACTAGGACTCCTTTCTTATTTAGCCTTTTTGCCTTTTTCCAACCTTTTCTCTTTGGGCTTTTCTTCCCAGCCGCATGGGCCCTTTGTGGGACTTCCACCACCCCACTAAGGGCTGGTATTCATCCTCCCACAGCCCATGTAGCCTCTTGGGTCGAAATACCCCTCCCGATGGTCTCCCGGTACACTACCGGCACTCCCGGTACACTACCGATGAGCACGAAACTTTTCCCGCGACCAAAACAGGACTTCCTATATATCAATCTTTACCTCCGGACTATTCCGGAGCTCCTCATGACATCTGAGATCTCATCCACACTAGTAGAAAACAGGGCTTTCGTCACAGCTCGATGTACACATTAGTCCGGTTGCATTACGAACCGGGACTAATGTGAGCATTAGTCCCGGTTCGAGTGGCTAGGGCATGAGTCCCGGTTCAAATGGGACCTTTAGTCCCGGTTGGAGACACCAACCGGGACTAAAGGGGGTTGAGGCTTTAGTCCCGGTTGGTGTCTCCAACCAGGACTAAAGATTAGACCTTTAGTCCCGGTTGGAGACACGAACCGAGACTAAAGGGGTCCTTGAAAGTTTCTTTTTCTGTTTTTATATTTGTTTTCTGTTTTTAGTTTCTGTTTTAAATTGCCTATATCTTTTAGGATATTTGATGTTTTTGAGTGATTCTTTTTGCATTAGATTCAAAATTTTGTCTAATTTATGTTTGTGCCATTACTTTCCAAATTTGAATGGTTTGAATTTGAATTTGTTCAAATTTGCTTCAAACACTAGATTGTGAATAACTTGAGTTTACAAAAAGTTTTTAATTTAATTCTTTTTTATCCTAGTCACGTGTTAGATTGTTGTCACAGTAAGATTTATTTGGTTATTTTTAGAATAATTTAAATTAGGATTTTAATTAAAACATTACTGTTTAGCTTATATAGTTGTTTTGGTCATTTAATTGTTGTTTTTTATTTTTTTAGTTAGATCTTTCTGTAGATTTTAACATGTTGTAGTATGGTGCATATTGAATGCACAAAAAGTTTCGAGTTGAAATAAATAAATAAAAATGAAATGCCTTTGTAACAGATGGGTTTTCATCCGAAACCTTGATACTTTGAAGGAGGTGGTCCAGTTTGTACACGAAGTGCATCTAGTTTTTGCCGTAACCCTTTCAACTTTTTAGCACAAGCTTTGTGGGTGAACTGATGATACCATGCCAACTTTCAACCTTTTCAGAGTTCATTTGTAGTGCTTTTCAATTTCAGGGTCATTTAGCTCAAAAAAATCATTAAATGAATGAAAAATAGCAAATGAAGTTAGAAATGGGTTAACTCTGGCTTGGTTAACCTTAGTTGTGACTCTGGCTGGGACGATGCTAGCATATGTAGTCCACGGTATGATTGGATGGACACCAACCCGAACTAAAGGGATTCTGAAATTTTCAAACTCTACCCCCCCCCCCGGTGGACCGCCTTTTCGAGTTTTCCAGAAAATAAACAAAAATGATAAAATCTTCAAAAAATAAAATCCTTTGAGATGTAGTTAGATTTTAGTGTCTAGTTGGTATAGAAATTTTGAAATATGAATTTTGACCGTTTCTGCAAAAAAATGAAAAATGACCATATCTTTTGCATACGACGTCGAAAAAAAAGTTTAATATATCAAAAAAACTAGAGAAAAATTGGGACTCGATTTCACCCGGGTTTACCCGATGAAGTTTTCTCAGATTCTCAAAATTCCAAAAGTAAAAAAAAAGTTATTTCAAAAAGAAGATTTTTTCCTACAAATCAAAAATATTAAAATAATAATTTTATTTAAAAATAAATAAATGATTTCATATTTGGATTCCTCACATTTTCTCATAATAATGGATCTATTATTTGTTGAATTTCGATTTACAGATTTAAAGATATTAACTATGCCGTATGAATTGAATATATGGCAAAAAAAGGAATAAAATAATAATATTACTTATTTTGTTTTCATAGAAATTCAATATTAGTATTACTTATTTTGTTTATTTTAATAATTTTTTGGAATTCAAGAAATTAAATAATGTGACATCAAGACCTAAGGGTTAATAGGATTGATAGCTTACTATAGTCAAGAAAACAACAAGTGCAGACTTGGAAACAAAGGTTGATAGAACTCGAAAGTTAAGCGTGCTCGGGTTAGAGGAGTGAAAGGATGGGTGACCGGCTGGGAAGTTAGATGATTTGGAATGAGTGGTGATTAGAGATTAAATTGTCAAATAATTCAAAAGCAGTGAGAACGGGTGATTAGAGATTAAATTGTTAGAGAATTCACAGATTTGAAAATCAAAATAAATTAAAAAACAAAAATAAAAAAATTATTAAAAAATACCTTTAGTCCCGGTTCGTAACACAACCCTTTAGTCCTGACCCTTTAGTCCCGGTTCTAGAACCGGGACTAAAGGCCAGTAGGACTCCGAATAACCTTCGATCACCACCATACATAACTCTATACTACCGAAACGTCAACGAACCTTAAGTGTGCAGACCCAGCGGGTTCGAGAACTATGTAGACATGACCGAGACACCTCTACGGTCAATAACCAATAGCAGGGTCTGGATGCCCATATCGGTTCCTACATATTCTACGAAGATCTTTATCGGTCAAACCTCTATGTCAAGGATTGAGTTAATCCCGTATGATGTTCCCTTTGTTCTTCGGTATGTTACTTGCCCGAGATTCGATCGTTGATATCTCCATACCTAGTTTAACCTCGTTACCGGCAAGTCTCTTTACTCGTTCCGTAATACAAGATCCATGACTAACACTTATTCACATTGCTTGCAAGGCTTGTTGTGATGTTGTATTACCGAGTGGGCCCTGAGATACCTTTCCTTCACACGGAGTAACAAATCCCAGTCTTGATCCATGCCAACCCAACAGACACCCTCGGAGATACCTTTAGAGTACCTTGATAGTCACCCAGTTACGTTGTGACGTTTGATACACACAAGACACTCCTCCGGTGTCAGTGAGTTGCATGATCTCATGGTCATAGGAACAAATACTTGACATGCAAAAAACAGTAGCAATAAACTGACACGATCATATGCTACATTTGTAGTTTGGGTCTTGTCCATCACATCATTCTCCTAATGACGTGATCCCGTTATCAAATGACATCTCATGTCCATGGCTAGGAAACCTTAACCATCTTTGATCAACGAGCTAGTCTATTAGAGGCATACTAGGGACATGGTGTTGTCTATGTATCCACACATGCATCTGAGTTTCCGATCAATACAATTATAGCATGGATAATAAACGATTATCATGAACAAGGAAATATGATAATAACTAATTTATTATTGCCTCTAGGGCATATTTCCAACACTAATGACTCGCGAGGTGGCGGATTTTTTAGAAAGAGCATGGTTGAGGGCATGTTCACGCTAACCCACAAATTTACTCCTTCCATGTAAGGGGGACCAATCTGCGGGCACCGATGCGAAGCTGGTCATCCAACACCGTTGCATATGTTTCAAGCCGAGTTTAAACTAAGTGAACGAAATTCACGCAAAACCAAATTGTCTAATATTCATCAAAGTTCGAATACAAAATAGCACAAATCATCCATACATAGCATGCAAATAATTCTAGTATAACAATGTTTGAAATTCGACGGGATTAATCGAATGTCCAACAAGTTTTTCATTAACGGATCATGTCATTTCATACATACTGCCCCTTTAACTTCATTTAACAATGTCTATGTAAATGACCTGTTTCCTATGGTACATCATGGCAACGCTTACGGGCTAAAAATGTGTAGAGCAACATAAAATGAATGAATGATCCAATCAAACAACTGAGCTAGAAGTAGCAAAACTTGTGATCCCCTCATCTGCCACGTGCAATTGCCGCCTTGCCTCCAGCTGAGCAACCACGTGACAAAACTTGGTGACGATGATCTAGATGGCATACTAATGATACGATAACGATCTCACATTGCATTCTTGAATGATGTCCATGTCATGGGATGCAATGTGCTTTTGCGCGTGAAATGAATCATGCACGTGCTGTCAGAAGAGCCCCCTCCAGGGTGGCGTCGTCGTTGTAAAAGCTAGCAGGTGCATTGATACTGGTTGCGGACATGAGGCAATGCATGTGTGACGGTCAGAGACGTACAGTGACGTCTATGGAGATGAAGGGTGCGGATGTAAAGTAAGGGAGGGAAGCAGCGGACGGAAAGAAAATGGGACCGACGGGGAGGGGCGTTGTGCGTTTGGTGTGTTGGAGTCCTATGTGGTAGCGGTCTGGACTGCAATTTACATGAGAAAATGTGTTTTGGCCATCAAACACTAGTAGAAAACAAGGCTTTGGTCCAGGCAAGGCCAGCCCATTAGTCCCGGTTCAGTCATGAACCGGGACCAATGAGGGAAACGGTCCCGGTTCGTGAGGCCAGGGGGCAGCTGGGCCACGGGGGGCATTGGTCCCAGTTCGTAGGACCCCTTTGGTCCCGGTTCCAGACACCAACCGGGACCAATGGGCCTTGCTCCTGGCCCACAACCATTGGTCCCGGTTTGTGGATGGAACCGGGACCAACTGAGGTCCTTTAGACCCGGTTCCATCCATGAACCGGGACCAATGAGATGCCTATATATACCCCCTCGTCAGCGAGCAGCACACTCCACATTGCTATGTTTTTTTGTGCGACGAGGGGAAAGCTTTGTGGTGCTCTAGCTCACCTCCTATGCACATGAGGTGTTTGATGAAATGCCCAAGCTACATTTAAGCTTTCTCCTCTCGAAGCTCCTTGTCCAAGCTCCATGTTCCTCAAGACTTGTCTAGGTTTGGTGGTCCGTCCTGTCCCGTCCCCATCCTCACCGCCGTCGATCGCCCGCGCCCATCTTGGTGCCGGCACCACCGTGGTTACCCTCTTCTTCTTATCTTCTTTCTGAAAGGAAAAAGGTTTTACTTGTATGATTTAGATACATACTTGTGTAATTTTCTTACTTTTATTATTGTTTGATATTATATAGTGCGATGGTTTTCGTATCCACCTCCGTCGGCCCTTGTCTTGTCTATGATTCGGATGTGGTATATATTATCTTTTATAACTATTTGTTTTATTTAGTGTTTATGACAATTATGCCGACCAACTTGACATAGATTTTTTAATCTAGGAGGAGGTAGTTGAACCGGAAATTCCAACCCACATAGCAACTCTTGTCGAGAAGTTAAATTTGGTTGAAAAAGAAAACAATGACTTGAAAGAAAAATTACAAAGAATTGAAGAGGAGAAGATGCAATTGGAGTTGCATCTTGCCGATGTCATCGACAATCACAATGTTGGGGAACGTCGCATGGGAAACAAAAAAAATTCCTACGTTCACGCAAGACCTATCCATGGTGATGAGAATCTACGAGAGGGAGAGTGGATCTACATAACCTTGTAGATCGCTAACCGGGAAGCGTTAAGAAACACAGTTGGTGTAGTCGAACGTCTTCGTGATCCAAATCGCCGAGCGTCCCGTGATCCAATCACGATCCGTCCCGATCAAGCACCGAACGAACGGCACCTCCGAGTTCAGCACACGTACAGCTTCATGACGATCTCCGCCTTCTTGATCAAGCAAGATGGAGCAGAGAGGTAGAAGAGTTCTCTGGCGACATGACGGCGCTTCGGCGATGGTGGTGGAGCTATTCCGGCAGGGCTTCGCCTAAGCACTGCAGAAATCCGATCTAGAGGAGAAATTATGGACTAGAGGAACGGGTAGCACGTGGTTGAAAATCTAGTGCAAAAACCCTAAAACCACCAGTATATATAGGAGGGAGGGAGGAGAGGCCTTGGTGCAAGGGCCAAGCCTCCTTTGGTTCGGCCGAAGTGGGGAGGAGAGGAGGACTCCTCCTCCAATCCTAGTAGGACTAGGATTCCTCCCCTTTTGCCTTTTTTCCAATTTTCCCTTTGGGCTTTTCTTTCCCTAGCCGCATGGGCCTTGCGTGGGACTTCCACCAGCCCACTAAGGGCTGGTACTCACTCTACCACAGCCCATGATGCCTCTTGGGTCGAAATACCCCTCCCGGTGGTCTCCCGATACACTACCGGCACTCCCGGTACACTACCGATGAGCTCAACTTTTTCGGGGACCAAAACAGGACTTCCTATATATGAATCTTTACCTCCGGACCATTCCGTAGCTCCTCGTGACATCCGGGATCTCATACCGGACTCCGAACAACCTTCCATCACCACCATGCATAACTCTATACTACCAAAACGTCACCAAACCTTAAGTGTGCAGACCCTGCGGGTTCGAGAACTATGTAGACACGACCGAGACATCTCTACGGTCAATAACCAATGGCGGGACCTGGATGCCCATATTGGTTCCTACATATTCTATGAAGATCTTTATCGGTCGAACCTCTATGTCAAGGATTTAGTTAATCCCGTATGATGTTCCCTTTGTTCTTCGGTATGTTACTTGCCCGAGATTCGATCTTCGGTATCTCCATACCTAGTTTAACCTCGTTACCGGCAAGTCTCTTTACTCGTTCCGTAATATAAGATCCCGTGACTAACACTTAGTCACATTGCTTGCAAGGCTTATCGTGATGTTGTATTACCGAGTGGGCCCTGAGATACCTCTCCGTCACACGGAGTAACAAATCCCAGTCTTGATCCATGCCAACCCAACAGATACCCTCAGAGATACCTATAGAGCACCTTTATAGTCACCCAATTAGATTGCGACATTTGATACACACAAGGCACTCTTCTGGTGTTTGTGAGTTTCATGATCTCATGGTCATAGAAACATATACTTGACATGCAGAAAACAGTAGTAATAAACTGACACGATCATATGCTATGTTTGTAGTTTGGGTCTTGTCCATCACATCATTCTCCTAATGATGTGATCTCGTTATCAAATGAAATCACATGTCAATGGCTAGGAAACCTTAACCATCTTTAACCAACGAGCTAGTTCACTAGAGGCATACTAGTGACAAAGTGTTATCTATTTACCCCCACATGTAATGTGTTTCCAATCAATACAATTATAGCATGGATAATAAATGATTATCATGAACAAGGAAATATAATAATAAACACTTTATTTATTGCCTCTAGGGCATATTTCCAACAGTCTCCCACTTGCACTAGAGTCAATAATCTAGTTCACATCACTATGTGATTTACATTGTAATGAATCGAACACCCATGCAGTTCTGGTGTTGATCATGTTTAGCCCATGGAAGAGGTTTAGTCAACGGGTCTGCTGTTGGGAGACGTAGTAGTAAATCAAAAATTTCCTACGTGTCACCAAGATCTATCTATGGAGAAACCAGCAAACGAGTGGGGAGAGACTGGATCTTCATACCTTTGAAGATCGCTAAGCGGAAGCGTTACAAGAACGCGGTTGATGGAGTCGTACTCGCAGCGATTCAGATCGCGGTAGATCCGATCAAGTGCCGAACGGACGGCACCTCCGCGTTCAACACACGTGCAGCCCGGTGACGTCTCCTACGCCTTGATCCAGCAAGGAGGAAGGAGAGGTTGGGGAAGAGCTCCAGCAGCAGCACGACGGCATGGTGGTGGTGGAGTAGCAAGGTATCCCGGCAGGGCTTCGCCTAAGCACTGCGGAGGAGGAAGAAGCAGAATAGGGCTGCAGCGAGAGAGAAAGAGTTCGTCGTCTCAAACCTGCCCAAACCCTTGCATATATATAGGAGGAAGGAGAGGGAGGGCTGGCTTGGCCCCTCCTCCAAGGAGGAGGGATTCGGCCGAAGTGGGGGGAGAGTCCTCCTCCCACACGGGAGGTGGACCCCCCCCCTTTTAAATCCCTTTTGCCTTATCTCCAGATCCCTGGCGCATGGGCCCTTTCTAGAAGGTATTGGCTGGCCCAATATGGGATGGCACACCTCCTCTAAGGGCCCATGAGGTCCTTTGGTCGTCACCCCCTCCCGGGGGTCCTCCGGCACCCTCCCGGCACTCCCGGTACAATACCGATGAGCCCGAAAACTTTCCGGTGACCAAAACTGGACTTCCTATATATCAATCTTTACCTCCGGACCATTCCGGAGCTCCTCGTGACGTCCGGGATCTCATTCGGGACTTCGAACAACCTTCGGTAATCACGTATACCTTTTCCCTATAACCTTAGCGTCATCGAACCTTAAGTGTGTAGACCCTACGGGTTCGGGAGACACGTAGACATGACCGAGACACCTCTCCGGCCAATAACCAACAGCGGGATCTGGATACCCATGTTGGCTCCCACGTACTACACGATGATCTCATCGGATGAACCACGATGTCAGGGATTCAATCAATCCCGTATACAATTCCCTTTGTCTATCGGTATGGTACTTGCCCGAGATTCGATCGTCGGTATCCCCATACCTTGTTCAATCTCGTTACCGGCAAGTCTCTTTACTCGTTCCGTAATACATCATCCCGTGACTAACTCCTTAGTCACATTGAGCTCATAATGATGATGTCTTACCGAGTGGGCCTAGAGATACCTCTCCGTCACACGGAGTGACAAATCCCAGTCTCGATTCGTGTATTCCCAACAGACACTTTCGGAGATACCCGTAGCGTACCTTTATAGCCACCCAGTTACGTTGTGACGTTTGGCACACCCAAAGCATTCCAACGGTATCCGGGAGTTACACAATCTCATGGTCTAAGGAAATGATACTTGACATTGAAAAGCTTTAGCAAACGAACTACACGATCTTGTGCTATGCTTAGGATTGAGTCTTGTCCATCACATCATTCTCCTAATGATGTGATCCCGTTATCAACGACATCCAATGTCCATGGTCATGAAACCGAGACCATCTATTGATCAACGAGCTAGCCAACTAGAGGCTCACTAGGGACACGTTGTGGTCTATGTATTCACACATGTATTACGGTTTCCAGTTAACACAATTATAGCATGAACAATAGACAATTATCATGAACCAGGAAATACAATAATAACCAATTTATTATTGCCTCTAGGGCATATTTCCAACAGTCTCCCACTTGCACTAGAGTCAATAATCTAGTTACATTGTGATGAATCGAACACCCATAGCATTCTGGTGTTGATCATGTTTTGCTCGTGAGAGAGGTTTAGTCAACGGATCTGCGACATTCAGATCCGTATGCACTTTACAAATATCTATGTCTCCCTCCTGAATGTAATCACGGATGGAGTTGAAGCGGCGCTTGATGTGTCTTGTCTTCTTGTGAAACCTGGGCTCCTTCGCAAGGGCAATAGCTCCAGTGTTATCACAGAGTAGAGTCATCGGGCCCGACGTATTCGGAATCACTCCTAGGTCGGTGATGAACTCCTTCATCCAGACTCCCTCCTTTGCTGCTTCCGAAGCAGCTATGTACTCCGCTTCACATGTAGATGCTGCCACGACGCTTTGCTTGCTGCTGCTCCAGCTCATGCCCCTCCATTCAAAATATACACGTATCCGGTTTGCGACTTGGAGTCGTCCGGATCTGTGTCGAAGCTAGCATCGACGTAACCCTTTACGACGAGCTCTTCGGCACCTCCATAAACGAGAAACATGTCCTTTGTCCTTTTCAGGTACTTCAGGATATTCTTGACCGCTGTCCAGTGTTCCGCTCCGGGATCACTTTGTACCTCCCTACCAAACTTATGGCAAGGTTCACATCAGGTCTGGTACACAGCATGGCATACATGATAGAGCCTATGGCTGAAGCATAGGGGATGGCACTCATCTCTTCTCTATCCTTTGCCGTGGTCGGGCATTGAGTCGTACTCAATCTCACACCTTGCAACACAGGCAAGAACCCCTTCTTGGACTGATCCATATTGAACTTCTTCAATATCTTTTCAAGGTATGTGCTTTGTGAAAGACCAATGAGGCGTTTTGATCTATCTCTATAGATCTTAATACCTAATATGTAAGCAGCTTCTCCAAGGTCCTTCATTGAAAAACACTTATTCAAGTAGGCCTTGATACTTTCCAAGAGTTCTATATTATTTCCCATTATCAGCATGTCATCCACATACAGTATAAGAAATGCTATAGAGCTCCCACTCACTTTCTTGTAAATACAGGGTTCTCCATAAACCTGTACAAACCCAAACGCTTTAATCACCTCATTAAAGCGAATGTTCCAACTCCGAGATGCTTGCACCAGCCCATAGATGGAGCGCTGGAGCTTGCATACCTTGTTAGCATCTTTAGGATCGACAAAACCTTCCAGCTGCATCATATACAGTTCTTCCTTGAGGAAGCCATTAAGGAATGCCGTTTTGACGTCCATTTGCCAGATCTCATAATCATAAAATGCGGCAACTGCTAACATGATTCGGACAGACTTTAGCATCGCTACGGGTGAGAATGTCTCATCGTAGTCAACTCCTTGAACTTGTCGATAACCCTTAGCGACAAGCCGAGCTTTATAGGCGGTCACATTACCGTCTGCGTCAGTCTTCTTCTTAAAGATCCATTTATTTTCAATGGCTCGCTTATCATCAGGCAAGTCCACCAAAGTCCATACTTTGTTCTCATACATGGATCCTATCTCGGATTTCATGGCCTCAAGCCATTTGTCGGAATTCGGGCCCGCCATCGCTTCTTCATAGTTCGAAGGTTCACCGTTGTCCAACAACATGATCTCTAGGACAGGATTACCGTACCACTCTGGCGCGGAACGTGTCCTAGTGGACCTTCGAGTAGCAACTTGATCTGATGTTTCATGATCATCATCATTAACTTCCTCTCTAGCCGGTGTAGGCTCCACAGAAACAACTTCCTGTGCTGCGCTACTCTCCGGTTCGAGTGAAGGTACAATTACCTCATCAAGTTCCATTTTCCTCCCACTTACTTCTTTCGAGAGAAACTCTTTCTCGAGAAAGGATCCATTCTTGGCAACAAAGACTTTGCCTTCGGATCGTAGGTAGAAGGTATACCCAATAGTCTCTTTGGGATATCCTATGAAGACGCACTTTTCCGCTTTGGGTTCGAGCTTCTCAGGTTGAAGTTTCTTCACATAAGCATCGCAACCCCAAACTTTTAGAAACGACAGCTTAGGTTTCTTTCCAAACCATAATTCATACGGTGTCATCTCAACGGATTTAGACGGTGCCCTAGTTGAAGTGAACGCGGCAGTCTCTAATGCATATACCCAAAATGATAGCGGTAAGTCGGTAAGAGACATCATAGATCGCACCATATCCAATAGAGTGCGATTACGACGTTCAGACACACCATTTCGCTGAGGTGTGCCTGGCGGCGTGAGCTGTGAAACAATTCCACATTTCCTAAGGTGCGTGTCAAACTCGTGACTTAAATATTCTCCGCCACGATCAGATCGTAGGCATTTTATTTTCCTGTCACGTTGATTCTCGACCTCACTCTGAAATTCCTTGAACCTTTCAAAGGTTTCAGACTTGTGTTTCATTAAGTAGACATACCCATATCTGCTCAAGTCATCAGTGAGGGTGAGAACATAACGGTAGCCACCGCGAGCCTCGACACTCATTGGACCGCATACATCGGTATGTATTATCTCCAACAGGTCAGTTGCTCGCTCCATTGTTCCGGAGAACGGAGTTTTGGTCATCTTGCCCATGAGGCATGGTTCGCATGTGTCAAATGATTCGAAATCAAGTGACTCCAAAAGTCCATCAGCATGGAGCTTCTTCATGCGTTTGACACCAATATGGCCAAGACGGCAGTGCCACATGTAAGTGGGACTATCGTTATCAACTTTACACTTTTTGGTACTCACACTATGGACATGTGTAACATCACGTTCGAGATTCATCAAAAATAAACCATTGACCAGCGGGGCATGAGCATAGAACATTTCTCTCATATAAATAGAACAACCATTATTCTCGGATTTAAAAGAGTAGCCATCTCGTATCAAGCGAGATCCAGATACAATGTTCATGCTCAAAGCTGGTACTAAATAACAATTATTAAGGTTTAAAACTAATCCCGAAGGTAGATGTAGAGGTAGCGTGCCGACGGCGATCACATCGACCTTGGAACCATTCCCGACGCGCATCGTCACCTCGTCCTTTGCCAACCTTCGCTTATTCCGCAGCTCCTGCTTGGAGTTACAAATGTGAGCAACTACACCGGTATCAAATACCCAAGAGCTACTACGAGCGCTGGTTAGGTACACATCAATAACAAGTATATCACATATACCTTTAACATTGCCGACCTTCTTATCCGCTAAGTACTTGGGGCAGTTCCGCTTCCAGTGACCGGTACCCTTACAATAGAAACACTCAGTCTCAGGCTTGGGTCCATTCTTGTTCTTCTTCTTCCCGGCAACTTGCTTACCGGGCGCGGCAACAGCTTTGCCGTCCTTCTTGAAGTTCTTCTTACCCTTGCCTTTCTTGAAACTAGTGGTCTTGTTTACCATCAACACTTGATGCTCCTTTCTGATCTCGACCTCTGCTGATTTGAGCATCGAGTACAACTCAGGAATGGACTTCTCCATCCCCTGCATGTTGTAGTTCATCACAAAGCTTTTGTAGCTAGGTGGAAGCGACTGGAGGATTCTGTCAATGACTGAGTCATCCGGGAGATTAATTCCCAGCTGAGTCAAGCGGTTGTGAAGCCCAGACATCTTGAGGATGTGCTCACTAACAGAACTGTTCTCCTCCATCTTACAGCTGAAGAACTTGTCAGAGATGTCATATCTCTCGACTCGGGCATGAGCTTGGAAAACCAGTTTCAGCTCTTGGAACATCTCATATGCTCCGTGTTGCTCAAAACGCTTTTGGAGCCCCGATTCTAAACTGTAAAGCATGCCGCACTGAACAAGGGAGTAATCATCGCAGCGTGACTGCCAAGCGTTCGTAACGTCTTGGTCCGCTGGGAGAATGGGTGGGTCACCTAGCGGTGCATCAAGGACATACAATCTCTTGGAAGCTATGAGGATGATCCTCAAGCCACGGACCCAGTCCGTATAGTTGCTTCCATCATCTTTCAGCTTGGTTTTCTCTAGGAACGCGTTGAAATTGAGGTTGACATTTGCGTTGGCCATTGGATCTACAATATAGATATTAAAGGCAATTTTAGACTAAGTACATGATAATCGAGTTCACATAATCAAATTATTCAATGAACTCCCACTCAGATAGACATCTCTCTAGTCATCTAAGTGACACATGATCCATGTCAACTAGCCCGTGTCCGATCATCACGTGAGACGGACTAGTCATCCATGGTGAACATCTCCATGTTGATCGTATCTTCTATACGACTCATGTTCGACCTTTCGGTCTTCCGTGTTCCGAGGCCATGTCTGTACATGCTAGGCTCGTCAAGTCAACCTAAGTGTTTCGCGTGTGTAAATCTGGCTTACACCCGTTGTATGCGAACGTTAGAACCTATCACACCCGATCATCACGTGGTGCTTCGGAACAACGATCCTTAGCAACGGTGCACAGTTAGGGTGAACACTTCTCTTGAAATTTTATTGAGAGATCATCTTATTTACTACCATCGTTTTAAGCAAATAAGATGTAAACATGATAAACATCACATGCAATCAATATAGTGACATGATATGGCCAATATCATCTTGCTCCTATGATCTCCATCTTCGGGGCACCATGATCATCATTGTCACCGGCATGACACCATGATCTCCATCATCATGATCTCCATCATTGTGTCTTCATGAGGTTGTCTCGCCAACTATTACTTCTACTGCTATGGCTAATGCTTAGCAATAAAGTAAAGTAATTACATGGCGTTTGTGATTGACTCGCAGGTCATACAATAAATAAGACAACTCCTATGGCTCCTGCCGGTTGTCATAGTCATCGACATGCAAGTCGTGAACCCTATTACAAGAACATGATCAATCTCATACATCACAATGCATCACATCACATCCTTCTGGCCATATCACATCACAAGGCATATGCTGCAAAAACAAGTTAGACGTCCTCTAATTTGTAGTTGCAAGTTTTTACGTGGTTGCTATAGGTTTCTAGCAAGAACGTTTCTTACCTACGTCAAAACCACAACGTGATATGCCAATTGCTATTTACCCTTCATAAGGACCCTTTTCATCGAATCCAATCCGACTAAGGTGGGAGAGACAGACACCCGCTAGCCACCTTATGCAACTAGTGCATGTCAGGCGGTGGAACCGGTCTCACGTAAGCGTACGTGTAAGGTTGGTCCGGGCCGCTTCATCCCACAATACCGTCGAATCAAGATAAGACTAGTAACGGCAAGCATATTAACAAAATCGACGCCCACAACTACTTTGTGTTCTACTCGTGCATAGATTCTACGCATAGACCTAGCTCATGATGCCACTGTTGGGAGACGTAGTAGTAAATCAAAAATTTCCTACGTGTCACCAAGATCTATCTATGGAGAAACCAGCAAACGAGTGGGGAGAGATTGGATCTTCATACCTTTGAAGATCGCTAAGCAGAAGCGTTACAAGAACGCGGTTGATGGAGTCGTACTCGCAGCGATTAAGATCGCGGTAGATCCGATCAAGTGCCGAACGGACGGCACCTCCGCGTTCAACACACGTGCAGCCCGGTGATGTCTCCTACGCCTTGATCCAGCAAGGAGGAAGGAGAGGTTGGGGAAGAGCTCCAGCAGCAGCCCGACGGCGTGGTGGTGGTGGAGTAGCAAGGTATCCCGGCAGGGCTTCGCCTAAGCACTGCGGAGGAGGAAGAAGCAGAATAGGGCTGCAGCGAGAGAGAAAGAGTTCGTCGTCTCAAACCTGCCCAAACCCTTGCATATATATAGGAGGAAGGAGAGGGAGGGCTGGCTTGGCCCCTCCTCCAAGGAGGAGGGATTCGGCCGAAGTGGGGGGAGAGTCCTCCTCCCACACGGGAGGTGGACCCCCCCCCCTTTTAAATCCCTTTTGCCTCTATCTCCAGATGCCTGGCGCATGGGCCCTTTCTAGAAGGTATTGGCTGGCCCAATATGGGCTGGCACACCTCCTCTAAGGGCCCATGAGGTCCTTTGGTCGTCACCCCCTCTCGGGGGTCCTCCGGCACCCTCCCGGTACAATACCGATGAGCCCGAAAACTTTCCGGTGACCAAAACTGGACTTCCTATATATCAATCTTTACCTCCGGACCATTCCGGAGCTCCTCGTGACGTACGGGATCTCATCCGGGACTCCGAACAACCTTCGGTAATCACGTATACCTTTTCCCTATAACCCTAGTGTCATCGAACCTTAAGTGTGTAGACCCTACGGGTTCGGGAGACACGTAGACATGACCGAGACACCTCTCCGGCCAATAACCAACAGCGGGATCTGGATACCCATGTTGGCTCCCACGTACTCCACGATGATCTCATCGGATGAACCACGATGTCAGGGATTCAATCAATCCCGTATACAATTCCCTTTGTCTATCGGTATGGTACTTGCCCGAGATTCGATCGTCGGTATCCCCATACCTTGTTCAATCTCGTTACCGGCAAGTCTCTTTACTCGTTCCGTAATACATCATCCCGTGACTAACTCCTTAGTCACATTGAGCTCATAATGATGATGTCTTACCGAGTGGGCCTAGAGATACCTCTCCGTCACACGGAGTGACAAATCCCAGTCTCGATTCGTGTCAACCCAACAGACACTTTCGGAGATACCCGTAGCGTACCTTTATAGCCACCCAGTTACGTTGTGACGTTTGGCACACCCAAAGCATTCCTACAGTATCCGGGAGTTACACAATCTCATGGTCTAAGGAAATGATACTTGACATTGAAAAGCTTTAGCAAACGAACTACACGATCTTGTGCTATGCTTAGGATTGAGTCTTGTCCATCACATCATTCTCCTAATGATGTGATCCCGTTATCAACGACATCCAATGTCCATGGTCAAGAAACCGAGACCATCTATTGATCAACGAGCTAGCCAACTAGCGGCTCACTAGGGACACGTTGTGGTCTATGTATTCACACATGTATTACGGTTTCCAGTTAACACAATTATAGCATGAACAATAGACAATT
Organism: Hordeum marinum; assembly: GCA_022496015.1. Taxonomy (NCBI): domain Eukaryota; kingdom Viridiplantae; phylum Streptophyta; class Magnoliopsida; order Poales; family Poaceae; genus Hordeum; species Hordeum marinum. Next base: position 581,870,944 of record CM039673.1, read on the forward strand.
ATCATGAACCAGGAAATACAATAATAACCAATTTATTATTGCCTCTAGGGCATATTTCCAACATCTGCAACATTCAGATCCGTCTGCACTTTGCAAATATTTATGTCCTTTTCCTCGATGTAATCGCGGATGGAGTTGAAGCGTCGCTTTATGTGTCTGGTCCTCTTGTGAAAACTTGGTTCCTTGGCCAGAGCAATGGCACCTGTGTTGTCACAGAACAGGTTCATTGGATTCAGTGCACTGGGCACTACTCCAAGATCTGTCATGAACTGCTTCATCCAGACACCTTCCTTCGCTGCCTCCGAGGCTGCGATGTATTCCGCTTCGCACGTAGAATCAGCTACCACACTTTCCTTGGAACTGCACCAGCTTACCGCTCCCCCGTTAAGAATAAATACGTATCCGGTTTGCTACTTAGAGTCGTCCGGATCAGTGTCAAAGCTTGCATCGACGTAACCCTTTATGACGAGCTCTTCATCACCTCCATAAACGACAAACATTTCCTTAGTCCTTTTCAGGTACTTAAGGATATTCTTGACCGCTTGCCAGTGCTCCATTCCAGGATCACTTTGAAATCTTCTGGCCATACTTATGGCAAGGCTGACATCGGGTCTTGTGCACAGCATTGCATAAATGATAGAGCCTATGGCTGAAGCATAGGGGATGACACTCATGTTTTCTCTATCTTCTGCAGTTACTAGGCATTGAGTCTTACTCAACTTCACACCTTGTAACACAGGCAAGAACCCCTTCTTGGACTGTTCCATTTTGAACTTCTTCAAAACTTTATCAAGGTATGTGCTTTGTGAAAGTGCTATTAAGCGTCTCGATCTATCTCTATAGATCTTAATGCCTAATATGAAAGCAGCTTATCCTAGGTCCTTCATTGAAAAACTCTGGTTCAAATATTCCTTCACGCTTTCTAGCATTTCTATATTGTTTCCAATCAACAATATGTCATCCACATATAATATTAGAAACGCTATAGAGCTCCCACTCGCTTTCTTGTAAATACAAGCTTCTCCACAAACTTGTATAAACTCAAACGCTTTGATCACCTCATCAAAATGCTTATTCCAACTCTGAGATGCTTGCACCAGCCCATAAATGGATAGCTAGAGTTTGCAAACTTTGTCAGCATTCTCTGGATCAACAAAACCTTCTGGTTGCATCATATACAACTCTTCCTCAAGGAAACCATTGAGGAACGCTGTTTTGACATCCATCTGCTAAATTTCATAGTCGAAATAAGCAGCTATTGCCAACATGATTCTGACAGACTTAAGCATCACTACGGGTGAGAAGGTCTCGTCGTACTCAACTCCTTGAACTTGTGAAAAAACCTTTGCCACAAGTCGAGCTTTATAAACGGTGACATTACCATCCGCGTCTGTCTTCTTCTTAAAGATCCATTTGTTCTGAATGGCCTTTTGCCCTTCAGGTAATACTTCCAAAGTCCATACTTTGTTTTCATACATGGATCCCATCTTGGATTTCATGGCCTCTAACCATTTCTCGGAATCCGGGCCCATCACCGCTCCATCATAGCTCCTAGGTTCATTGTTGTCCAACAACATGACCTCCAAGACAAGGTTGCCGTACCACTCAGGAGTAGTACGCGGCCTTGTCGACCTACAAGGTTCAATAGCAGCTTGATCCGATGCTTCATGATCATCATCATTAACTTCCTCTTCAACCGTTGTAGGTTCCATTGAAACATCTTTCTGCGTTGCGCTACTTTCTGGTTGAAGTAAAGGTTCAATAACCTCATCAAGCAATATTTTCCTCCCACTCAATTCTTTCGAGAGAAACTCTTTCTCAAGAAATGTTCTGTTCTTAGCGACAAGCACTTTGCCTTTGGATCTGAGATAGAAGGTATACTCGACTGTCTCTTTCGGGTATCCTATGAAGACGCATTTCTCCACTTTGGGTTCCTGCTTTTCAGGCTGAAGCTTTTTGACATAAGCATCACATCCCCAAACTTTAAGAAATGACAACTTTGGCCTCTTGCCAAACCATAGCTCATATGGCGTTGTCTCAACGGATTTTTCTGGTGCCCTATTTAAAGTGAATGCAGCTGTCTCTAATGCATAACCCCAAAACGATAGTGGCAAATCAGCAAGAGACATCATAGAACACACCATATCTAATAAGGTTTGATTAAGAATGTTGGGGAACGTGACAGAAAACAAAAATTTCCGGTATAGCGAGCACGCCCAGGACCACTATGGAGACTGCATACAAGGTTTGATCTGATCCGTACTGACTCGAAGCGCAGCGGAAGAAGAGTCGGTGGAGATCGTTGGTGCAGATCCCCGCAGCTAGGATTTTACAACCTCCCGACCGCGAGGATGTACTCCCTCGTCGGACAGCCCTTCGGGAGGCGGTCGGACAGTCCCCCGGACGATGTCGCGGACAGCCCTTCGGGAGGACCCTCGAAACTCGAACGAAGACTCGGACAGCCCTACGGGAGGACACACGAACAACCCCTCGGTCAAAAGATCGAAACTACGACCTCTCTACGGGGTTGCACACATACGGTGTCATCTATCCGGCAGGGCTTCCCCGTCCAGAACTAGTTCCTGCCGGAACCTAGACAACCTTCCGGCTCTACGAAAGACTCTTTTCGTGGGAGGGAGAGGGAGAGCTTGCAAAGCAAAGCATGTGTATGAGAGCACAAGGATGAATAAATTGCAGCCCACTCACCTCCTATTTATAGGAAAACCAAGGGGTAGGGTGGTTTTACAATAAAACCCAAAATGCCTTGAATGAAGTCCTTCCACAAGGGCATAAAAGTGAAACCAAGGAACAAGAGGGACTCCATGAAGGAGTCCACCATGTGGCCGGCCACACCCTCATGTGGGGCCGCAAAAATGGCTCCAATCCATCCATGTCATCCCCAAGATCTTTTGGAGCAAAGCCCCAAAAGGTGGCTTTCCATAAAGTAGTCAAAAAAGCACTTTCACTATTCACGGCGACATTTTTCTGCGTCCGCTCAAACTGAAAATATTTATGTGGGCTTAGAACAATTCTAGTACCCCACTAAAATAATTTTCAATGCGATCCGGAACAATTCCGGCATAGTGATTTTCATCTACGAAAAGCATCTGAAGTGGTTCCGGCAGCTCTGGAACATTTCCGGTTTTCATCCCGGAAAATTCCAGAAAGTTTCCAGAACGATTCTGGCACCCTTCAAGAATTATCAGGCATGTGCCGAAACCAATTTGACTTTTTGGTATCCCCTGAAACAACTTTTCAGTTTCACTGAAACTGTTCCGGTGACCTGTCTGCGAAACTTTTCCGCTGTCCGAAATTTTCCGGTGTCTGAATCTTTTCGGTGATTTTCTCTCAGACTCCCTGTCTAGTATTCAACAGATAGATGACCCTTAAGCGTGTGACCCTATAGGTTCGGTGAAGCATAGACATGACCCGGAACCCCTTCCGATCAATGATCAACATGGGAGCCGTGGACACCCATATTGACCCCTATACCCACACGAATGAATATTCGAGTGAACCTCTAGTTGCCGTGAGCTATTCCTGTTGCTTCGCGATATGTTACAATTACCTGAGGTGAGACATGTAGGCATCCTCATGGATCAACAACTTGTCCACTATGCCAGTTACCTCGTTGCCGGTATTGTTCTCTTTTCTCGTTCCTGTGTTCCGGCATCCCCGTGATCAAATCACAAAGTGTCTGGCCAGACGATGATGGATATCGTAACACCGAGAGGGCCCAAACATATCTCTCCATCGTCGGAGGAGCAAATCCCAATCTTGATCTATCAAGTTACTTGACATACTTTTCCATGAACCCATAAGCCGCCGTAATAGCCACCCATTTACGGATGACGTTTAACAAACCCCAAAGTTCATGAAGCAAGCATGAAGAAACTCGATACTCTCATGGTCTAAGGAATTATGCAAACGTTAACCATCTCTGTGTTATTAACCATTAACTTGTGACGAATGTATCTCATAGCATAACATCAATTCGGATCGATTCAACACGAGTGTTCTACCAACATCGCATCCTCAAAATTGCCGGCATAGCCATGCCCATGATCAGGAAAACAGGACCATCATGCAACACTTGAGCTAGTCTTAGAGGCAAGACTAGGAATACAATTTACCGTTTATTATACCACACATGCACATGAGTTTCCCTCCAAGCCTCGTTTAATTTGTAGACTCGAGAATCATTGCAGTTATAGCATGGAACATAAACATTCATTACAAATTTTGGAGATACAAAATAACTGTTATTACTGCCTCTAGGGCATATCTCCTACAGTTCGCACATACCATTATGCTATGGTGTTCCAGGTGGTGTCAACTGTGAAACAATTCCACACTGTCTTAAGTGACTACCAAACTCATAACTCAGATATTCACCTCCTCGATCAGATCGCAGGAATTTAATCTTCTTGTCACGATGATTCTCAACTTCACTCTGAAATTGCCTGAACTTTTCAAACGTTTCAGACTTGTGTTTCATTAAGCAAATATACCCATATCTACTAAAGTCATCAGTGAAGGCGAGAAAATAACGATATCCACCACGCGTTGTAACATTCATTGGACCGCACACATCAGTATGTATGATTTCCAATAAGTCACTTGCCCGTTCCATTGTTCCAGAGAACGGCGTTTTAGTCATCTTGCCCATGAGGCATGGTTCACATGTGTCAAGTGAATCAAAATCAAGTGACTCCAAAAGTCCAACAGCATGGAGCTTCCTCATGCGTTTTACACCAATATGACCTAAACGGCAGTGCCACAAGAAAGTGGTACTATCATTATAAACTCTACATCTTTTGGCATCAATGTTATGAACATGTGTATCATCACTATCAAGATTCAATATGAATAAACCCCTAACATTGGGTGCATGACCATAAAATATATTAGTCATATAAATAGAACAACCTTTCTTCTCTGATTTAAATGAGTAACCGTCTCACAATAAACAAGATCCAGATATAATGTTCATGCTTAACGCAGGAACTAAATAACAATTATTTAGGTTCATCACTAATCCCGATGGTAATCGAAGAGAGAGCGTGCCGATGGCGATCACATCAACCTTGGAACCATTTCCCATGCGCATCATCACTTCATCCTTTGCCAGCCTTCGTCTATTCTGTAGTTCCTGTTTTGGGTTGCAGATGTGAGCAACCGAACCGGTATCAAATACCCAGGAACTACAACGAGAGCTAGTAAGGTACACATCAATAACATGTATATCATATATACCTTGTTTGTCATTGGCCGCCTTCTTGTCAGCCAGGTACTTGGGCCAGTTCTGCTTCCAGTGGCCAGTTCCCTTGTAATGAAAGCACTCAGTTTCTGGCTTGGGTCCATGCTTGGGCTTCTTTACAGGAGTAGCAACTGCTTTGCCATCCTTCTTGGTTTTACCCTTCTTGCCCTTGCCCTTGCCATTCTTCTTGAAACTAGTGGTTTTATTGACCATCAACACTTGATGTTCTTTCTGGATTTCAGACTCGGCGACTTTTAGCACCGCAAACAGCTCGAGGACTGACTTGTTCATCCCGTTCGTGTTATAGTTCATCACAAAGCTCTTGTAACTAGGTGGCAGTGATTGAAGAACTCTATCAGTGATCGCCTCTGGTGGAAGGGAAATTCCCAACTCCGCTAGACGAGTCGAATAACCAGACATTCTGAGTATATGTTCACTGATAGACCCGTTCTCCTCCATCTTGCAAGCATAGAACTTATCGGAGGTCTCATACCTCTCGATCCGGGCATTCTTCTGAAAGATAAACTTCAACTCCTGGAACATCTCATATGCTCCATCACGTTGAAAACGTCTTTGAAGTCCCGGTTCTAAGCCATACAATATTGCACATTGAACTATTGAGTAATCCCCAGAACGTGCCCCCCAAGCGTTCTTAACGTCTTCAGAAGACATGTCTTCTGGTTGCTCACCAAGTGGTGCATCAAGGACATATAATTTCTGGGAAGCCATGAGGATAATCCTCAGATTACGGGCCCAGTCAACAAAGTTACTTCCATTGTCTTTCAACTTAGCTTTCTCTAGGAACGCATTAAAATTCAGGGGTGCTACTGCACGAGCCATTGATCTACAACATAAATATGCAAAGGTTACTTAGACTATTGTTCAAGATAATGAGTTCAGTTAATCAAATTACTAAAGCTCCCACTCAAATTGACATCCCTCAGGTCATCTGAGTGTCACATGATCCAAATTCACCAACTCAAGTCCGATCATCACGTGAGTTTAGGTGGTTTCAATGGTGAACATCATCATGTTGATCATATCTACTATATGAATCATGTTCGACCTTTCGGTCTCTTGTGTTCCGAGGCCATGTCTGTACATGCTAGGCTCGTCAAGTTTAACCCGAGTGTTCTGCATGTGCAACACTAGCTTGCACCTGTTGTATGTGAATGTAGAGTCGATCACACCCGATCATCATGTGGTGTCTCGACACAACAAACTTTCGCAACGGTGCACACTCGGGGAGAACACAATTCATCTTGAAATGTAAGTGAGGGATCACCTTATAATGCTACTGTCGTCCTAAGCAAAACAAGGTGCATAAAAGGATTAACATCACATGCAAATCATAAGTGACATGATATGGCCATGCACTTGTGCTTTTGATCTCCATCTTGAAAGCACCGGCATGATCTCCATCGTCACCGGCACGACACCATGATCTCCATCATCTTGATCTCCATCAATGTGTCGCCATCGGGGTTGTCGCGCCCATCATGCTTGTACTACTATTCCTACTGTTTAGCGATAAAGTAAAGCATTACATAGCGCTTAATGATTGACACGCAGGTCATACAATAATTAAAGACAACCCTATGGCTCCTGCCGGTTGTCGTACTCATCGACATGCAAGTCGTGATATTCTATACAACACATGATCATCTCATACATCAGATATATCACATCATGTAATTGGCCATATCACATCACAACATACTCTGCAAAAACAAGTTAGACGTCCTCTAATTGTTGTTGCATGTTTTACGTGGCTGCTATGGGTATCTAGCAAGAATAATTCTCACCTACGCATAAACCACAATGGTGATACATTAGTTGCTTTTCAACCTTCTCAAGGACCGCCTTTGTCGAAGCCGATCCAACTAAAGTAGGAGAAACTGCCACCCGCCAGCCATCTTTTGCAACAAGTTGCAATTGAGGGAACCGGTCTCTCGTAAGCGTACGAGTAATGTTGGTCCGGGCAGCTTCATCCCACAATACCGCTGAACCAAAACACGACCAAGGGAGGAAGCAATCTAAGCATCAACACCCACAAACTCTTTGTGTTCTACTCGAGATCTCTCCTACACATAGACCTATCTCATGATGCCACTGTTGGGGAACGTCGCATGGGAAACAAAAAATTTCCTATGGTCACGCAAGACCTATCTATGGTGCTGAGCATCTACGAGAGGGACAGTGGATCTACATACCCTTGTAGATCGCTAAGCGGGAAGCGTTAAGAAACGTGGTTGGTGTAGTCGAACGTCTTCACGATCCAAATCGCCGAGCGTCCCACGATCCAATCACGATCCATCCCGATCAAGCACCGAACGGACAACACCTCCGCGTTCAGCACACGTACAGCTTGATGACGATCTCCGCCTTCTTGATCCCGCAAGAGGAAGTGGATAGGTACAACAGTTCTCCAGCAGCGTGACGATGCTCCGGCGATGGTGGTGGAGCTATTCCAGCAGGGCTTCGCCTAAGCACTGCAGAAATCCGATCTAGAGGAGAAACTATGCACTGGAGGAACGGGTAGCACGTGGCTGAAAATCTAGTGCAAAAACCCTAAAACCACTAGTATATATAGGAGGGAGGGATAAGAGGCCTTGGCGCAAGGGACAAGCCTCCTTTGGTTCAGCCAAAGTGGGGAGGAGAGGAGCTCCTCCTCCAATCCTAGTAGGACTAGGATTCCTCCCTTTTTTGCCTTTTTCCACTTTTCCCTTTGGGCTTTTTTTCCCTAGCCGCATGGGCCTTGTGTGGGACTTCCACCAGCTCACTAAGGGCTGGTATTCACTCTCCCACAGCCCATGAAGCCTCTTGGGTCGAAATACCCCTCCCGGTGGTCTCCCGTACACTACCGGCACTCCCGGTACACTACCGATGAGCCCGAAACTTTTTCGGCGACCAAAACAGGACTTCCTATATATGAATCTTTACCTCAAGACCATTTCGTAGCTCCTCGTGACATATAGGATCTCATCCGGGACTCCGAACAACTTTCCGTCACCACCATGCATAACTCTATACTACCGAAACGTCACCAAACCTTAAGTGTGTAGACCCTGCGGGTTCGAGAACTATGTAGACATGACCGAGACACCTCTATGGTCAATAACCAATAGCGGGACCTGGATTCCCATATTGGTTCCTACATATTCTATGAAGATCTTTATCGGTCGAACCTCTATGTTAAGGATTTAGTTAATCCCGTATGATGTTCCCTTTGTTCTTTGGTATGTTACTTGCCTGAGATTTGATCATCGGTATCTCCATACCTAGTTCAACCTCGTTACCGGCAAGTCTCTTTACTGCAGAAAACCGATCTAGAGGAGAAACTATGCACTAGAGAATAGGGTAGCACGTGGCTGAAAAAACTAGTGCCAAAAACCCTAAAACCTCAAGTATATATAAGAGGAAGTGAGGATGAGGCTTGGCCCAAGGGACAACCCATCTAGGCTTCGACCGAAGTGGGAGGAGAGGAGGAATCCTCCTCCAATCCTAGTAGGACTAGGACTCCTTCCCTTTTTGCCCTTTTTGCCTGTTTCCACCTTTTCGCTTTGGTCTTTTCTCTCCCATCTGCATAGGCCTTGTGTGGGACTTCCATCAGCCCACTAAGGGATGGTATTCATCCTCCCACATCCCATGTAGCCTCCTGGGTCGAAATACCCTTCCCGATGGTCTCCCGGTACACTACCGGCACTCCCGGTACACTACCGTTGAGCCCGAAACTTTTCCGGCGACCAAAATAGGACTTCCTATATATCAATCTCTACCTCCGGACCATTCCGGAGCTCTTTATGATGTCCGAGATCTCATCCGGGACTCCGAACAACCTTCGATTACCACCATACATAACTCTATACTACCGAAACGTCACTGAACCTTAAGTGTGCAGACCCTGCGGGTTCGAGAACTATGTAGACATGACCGAGACACCTCTACGGTCAATAACCAATATTAGTTCCTACATATTGTACGAATATATTTATCGGTCAAACCTCTATGTCAAGGATTCAGTTAATCTCGTATGATGTTCCCTTTATTTTTCAGTATGTTACTTGCCCGAGATTCGACCGTCGGTATCTCCATACCTAGTTCAACCTCGTTACCGGCAAGTCTCTTCACTCGTTCCATAATACAAGATACCGTGACTAACACTTAGTCACATTGCTTGCAAGGCTTATCGTGATGTTGTATTACCTGGTGGGCCCTGAGATACCTCTCCGTCACACGGAGTAACAAATCCCAGTCTTGATCCATGCCAACCCAACAGACACCCTTGGAGTTACCTGTAGAGCACCTTTATAGTCACCTAGTTACGTTGCGATGTTTGATACACACAAGGCACTCTTCCAGTGTCCGTGAGTTGCATGATCTCATGGTCATAGAAACATATACTTGACATGCAGAAAACAGTAGCAATAAACTGACGCGATCATATGCTACGTTTTTAGTTTGGGTCTTGTCCATCACATCATTATCCTAATGATGTGACACATCATTATCCTAATGATGTGATCCCATTATCAAATGACATCACATGTCAATGGTTAGGAAACCTTGACCATCTTTGACCAACGAGCCACTTCACTAGAGGCATACTAGGGACAAAGTGTTGTCTATTTACCCACACATGTAATGTGTTTCCAATCAATACAATTATAGCATGGATATTAAACGATTATCATGAACAAGGAAATATAATAATAAACACTTTATTTATTGCCTCTAGGGCATATTTCCAACACACAAGACCAAGATGGATGCAATGCACTTGAAGATTAGAAAGATTAGAAAATATGACATTCTTACTGAGGCTTGGTATCATTATGACGTTGGATCAATTGGTACCTTAGTAGCGGTTATGATCGCATTTGTTGTTGCATTTCAATTTTTTACATAGTTTCGATGTATGGTTTACTTAGATGCTCTAGAGAGCTATATGTTGTTCAATAATGAGAACTATGTATGCACCGTATGTATTTATTTTGGTCACTATTGTACCTTGGCTTTAATGTGATGATGAATTTCTATTAATTTGGTCACTTCTCTATTCATGATATGTTCTAATGGTTTTTAATAGACTTTAGTATATAACATGCTATGTGGGGGAAATGATGATACCATGCCAACTTTCAACCTTTGCAAAGTTCATTTGAAGTGATTTTCAATTTCAGGGTTATTTAGCTCAAAAAAATCAGTAAGTGCATGAAAAATACCAAATGAAGTCAAAAAAGGTTGAAAATTGATGATGTGGCTTTGAATGGTGCATTTTGAACACACAAAAAGTATGGAGTTCAAATAAGTTCAAAAAAATGAAAGCCCTTTGTAACAGATGAGTTTTCATTCGAAACCGTGATACTTCGAAAGAGATTGTCCATTTTGTACACGAAGTGCATCCACTTTTTGTCGTGACTCTCACAACTTTTTATAACATGCTACATGGGTGAAATGATGATACCATGCCAACTTTCAACCTTTTGAGAGTTCATTTGAAGTGCTTTTAAATTTCAGGGTTATTTAGCTCAAAAAATTAGTAAGTGCATGAAAAATATCAAATGAAATCAGAAAGGGTTGAAAATTGATGATGTGGCTCTAAATGGTGCATTTTGAACACACAAAAAGTATGGAGTTCAAATAAGTTCAAAAAAATGAAATCCCTTTATAACAAATTAGTTTTCGGTCGAAACCGTGATACTTCGAAAGAGATTGTCCATTTGGTAAACGAGGTGCATCCAATTTTTGCCGTAAACCCCTCAGCTTTTTATAACATGCTATGTGGATGAAATGATGATACCATGCCAACTTTTAACCTTTTCAAAGTTTATTTGAAGTGCTTTTCAATGAGGATTATTTAGCTCAAAAAATTAGTAAGTGCATGAAAAATACCAAATGAAGTCAGAAAGTTTTGAAAATTGATGATGTGGCTTTGAATGGTGCATTTTGAACACACAAAAAGTATGGAGTTCAAATAAGTTCAAAAAATGAAATCCCTTTGTAACAGATGAGTTTTCGTCCGAAACCGTGATACTTCAAAACAGATTGTCCACTTTGTACATGAAGTGCATCCTGTTTTTGCCGTAAACCTCTCAACTTTTTAGCCATACTATGTGGGTGAAAGATGATACCAAGCCAACTTTCAACCTTTCCAGAGTTCATTTGAAGTGCTTTTTAATTTCTTTCAAAACATCGTGGGAGTGGAGTTCAAAAAAGAATCAACTAAAAAGCTTTTATAAACCTCTAGTATTTTTGAAACTATAATTATATAGAAATTATGCAACTAAAATTATCAAAATATTTTTTGTTAAAAACATTAATAGCAAAAAGAATATAATGATAAAACACACTGGAAATAAATAAAGCAAAAAACAAAACAAAAAATAAAGAAAAAAAACAAAACAAAAATAATGGAAATCATGCAACTAAAATTATCAAAGTATTTTTTGTTCAAAACATTAATAGCAAAAAGAATATAATGATAAAACACACTGGAAATAAATAAAACAAAAATAAATAAAGCAAAAAACAAAACAAAAATAATGGAAATTATGCAACTAAGATTATCAAAGTATTTTTTGTTCAAAATATTAATCGCAAAAAGGATATAATGATAAAACACACTAAGCCACCCTAAAGTATTTTTTGTTAAGAACTTTTAATACGCAAAATGATAACATAAAAAAATGCCCACCTACTAAGCCACCATGGCCTGCATACGACTAGTAACCCAATATACATAGGCCAAGACGCAGGCCCACGGGGCAAGTATGCCCAATAGAGCAGAGACAGATAGGCATGCAATGCCTGTAGTAGAGAAGTGCTCGAGACGATAGGTGCAGCCGGGCTTATAAACCAATACAACTGCTCCTCGCTCGGCAAGGTGGGACTAAACTCGCACCATGCCAGGAACAGGGCTTTAGTCTCGGTTGGTGCCACCAACCGGGACCAATGCCACCCTTTCGTCCCGGTTGGTTCCACCAATCGGGACCAATGCCACCCTTTCGTCCCGGTTGGTTCCACCAATCGGGACCAAAGGTCCCTGCTTCCCGCCCTTTGGGCTGACAAAAGGATACCTTTAGTCCCGGGTGGTGGCACCAACCGGGACTAATACCCACCTTTAGTCCCGGTTGGTGGCACCAACCGGGACCAAAGGTCTCTGCCTCCCGCCCTTTGGGCTGAGGAAAAAAGACCTTTGGTCCCGGTTGGTGGCACCAACCGGGACTAAAGGTGTAAATTGGTCCCGGTTGGCGCCACCAACCGGGACCAATGCTTCTTCTATATAAGCAAACAATTAGAAATTTCAGTTTTCATAGCCACTTCGCCGAGCCCGCCATCCTCGTCCCCGTCGCCGCGTGCCACCCCGAGCGCGCCGTCGTCGTCCCCGTCCCCGTCGCCGCCCCAGTCGCCTCCCGGTTGCCACCCCGAGCCCGACGTCATCGTCCCCGTCCACGTCGCCGCCCCGTCGCTGCCCCGTCCCCGTCGCCTCCCCGTCATCGCCCCACCCCCGTCCAGTTGTCGCCCCGTCGCCGCGCCGTCGCCTCCCCGTCGATGCCTCGTTGCCGCCCCGTCGCCTCCTCGTCGCCGCCCCGCCGCCACCCCGTCGCCGTCCCGTCGCCTCCCCGTTGCCGCCTTGTCTCCGCCCCCCTTTCCCATGGTCCACTGCTCGGATACGGCGACACGCATACGGGGACATGGGATACGACATTTTCCAAGAAGCTCATCAAGGACACGGCAAGTATATATAAAGATAAATGAAAATATGTCATGAGTTAAAGAAAGAAAAATGACGAGAAAGAGATTGCCCCCTCCCCGATAACTTTGACATGAGGGGGGGTCGATATACATTTTTTTCCATGTATGTATGTCATTGTCATTGAGTTAAAGAAAGAAAAATAATGAAAATATGTCATGAGTTAATGAAAATATATAATATATATATGTGGCTATGTATGTATAGATGGATAGCATTTTTTTCCATGTATGTATGTCATTGTCGATATACCCCCTCCCCGATAACTTCGACATGAGGGGGGTCAATATAACCCCTCCCCAATAACTTAGACATGAGGGGGAGGGTCGATACACCCCCTCCCCGATAACTTCGACATGAGGGGGGGTCGATATACCCCCTCCATGATAACATTTTTTTCTAAGTTACTAAGGTAAAATGTTCATATAGAAAACTCCAATAATATAGATTTATCAAGAATGCCCCCATTATGGATGTGCACAAGTTGATCCTATTTTTTATGTAAATATATATATATACATTCTTCTATATGTCATATTATGTGTCAAAGTATTGAAGAAATCCATGGCTTCATCATCAGCCGGAAGTAACCGGCGTATGATGTTACGAAGCTCTTCAAAGTTGTTTTGGAACAGAGTTCCGGACAAAATAATCCGCTTATTGGTACGAATTTCAGAAACGACCTTCCAAATGGTGATATTCAGAACACTCTTGCTGAACTTCGTACCAAAAAGCTAATTATCTTATCCAGGACTTCGTTCGAAAACAATTTTGGAGAGCTTCATAACATTATGCGCCTGCTACTTCCAGATAATGATGAAGCCGTGGTTTTCTTGAATCCTTGGACACTAGACAACATGACATATAGAAGGGTAGATGAGATCAAGAAAAATATGGACCATTTTCTGCACATCCAGAATGGCGCCATTTTGTTAAATCCCTAAAAGGTTAAGAGAATCCCGGCTTCTCGCCCGACCAAACCCTAGAAGCATCGAGGGCTACCCCTAACCCTGGAAGCATTGTCGAGGCCACCCCAAATCGTAGAGAAGTATATTAATTGCCATGTTTTAATATTTGCAGAAACTATGGATCAAAGAGACTTGGAACAAGAACAATTGTTGGGGGACATAACCCGAGGCAATCTAGATGCTTTCTTGTCGTATCTCAACGACACCGATGACCTTGAAGGAGAGGAAGGACATGATTATGATGGCTCCGGTGACCAAATGCCGAAGGAAGAAGGAGACCATGGTGACGGCTCCGATGACCAAACGGAGGAGGGAGATGTTGCATAGTCCGGCGAGGTATATATATTAACTAAGAATGTGCTGACTAGCTAATTTATGCATTAATTGTTTTGATATGTATGTATATTAACTCTTATTTCTTCTTTTATATATCCCTCTGGATAGAGCCAAACTTCGGTAACGAGACAAGGCCTGAAGAGAAGGTTGAAAAAGGAACAAAGGTTCACGATCACAACACTCGCGGATGATGGCGTACCGATTGAACCAAAGCGGACCAAGGATGCATTTGCTACTCACTCGTAGCAATTTTTAGGGACAACATTCCAATCAGCATCAAGCAATGGAATAAGCCTAAGGACGACGCCCATGAAGGTGATTATGTCACCGATACACAAAAAGATGATCTTTGGACCGCCCTGAAGGCTAATTTCACCCTACTGCTAGAGGTGGATCCGAATAAGCCAGTTATAGAGCCACTGGTCATGGCGTGTGCTCTTAAGAAGATGGCAGATCTATTCAGGATGTGGAAGAATGAGTTGAAATCAAAGTTTGTCGATAAAGGGAAGACTCCAGAATTTATCGGCCGATTTGAGAAGATAAGAGATCACTGGCCTGCATTTGTGGCCTACAAGACATCGGAGAAGAGTAAGAAAATGTGTGAGACAAACAAGATTAATGCTGCAAAGAAGCAGTGCCCCCCCTCAAGGTGTCTAGCGATATCGCCGCAGATCATCCAGGGAGGGTGCCCGGTACCAATCCTGCTGGTTACATGAGCAATGATGTACTGTTTGAGCTATTGGAGGTGGACGAATTCAGATACCGGTACGGGCAGCCTCTAGTCAAACCTGATCATCCTCCTCTAACAACGATGATGCGAAAATTCCATGATTGGTACCTGGAAACTTGCGCAAATCTGGGAAGGATACTGTGATGATGAGAATTAAAGAGGAGCACGACCTCGTTGGAATGGAGCAGTTGTCTGTTAAATTTGAAGAGTTATTCCAGTTATACAATCAAAAGGCCATCGACAAAACAATCGTGACTTGCTACTGTCTGTAAGTACTACTTATTTAATTAAGTCTCTATATATAGCTCAGCTCTTTCATTGCATGTATATATAATTATCCTCACTATATTATGCAGATTGAAGATCGTCATGCACAAAAGCACAAATCTATGACATTGGATTCATTAACCCAAATATCATACATGAGTATATGCTTAAAAAGAATGCCACAGAAACCGAGGACAACTTGCTACAATTGTTGCTTGCAAATCAAAACAAAGCGACAATACTCTTTCCTTACAACTTCAAGTGAGTGTTACTGTCTTGTGCATATTCGGTTTCCCTTATTACTCGAGGTTATAGTAATGTAATTGATGAGTTATGCATGCGTGCGCAGCTTCCACTTTATTCTGCTAGAGATTAAGGTTAAACGGGGAGTAGTAACCGTCTTAGACTCGAAACAAAAAGATCCCCAGGATTATGCGGACATGACTGAAATGCTCCAGAAGTAAGTTCAATTGATCATTATCGCATCATATCGGCAAGTTTGTTAATTTCCTGATATCAAGTAATTATTTTCTTTGTCTCGCAGGGTTTGGAAAGAGTTCACCGCAATTGTTCCGGCACTGCCGAGGGAGCTGCGATTTACACACCCGAAAGTAAGTACTACTAGTTAGTTCCGCGCATCTCCCATTGATTATAGTTTCATCAATACCATTTATCATGCTTGATTATCAGTTTGATTGAACTCTATTTCTGTAAAGTGCTTGTGACAGGAAGCCGGGAATGATTTTTGTGGATATTACTTTTGCATGTTCATCTACAACCACTAGTAGAAAATAGGGCTTTGGTCTAGGCCGGGCCAGCCAATTAGTCCCGGTTCAGTCACGAACCGAGACCAATGGGGGCAACGGTCCCGATTCGTGAGGCCAGGGGGCCGGGCGGGCCACGTGGGGCATTGGTCCCAGTTCGTCTGGAACCTTTGGTCCCGGTTCCAGACATGAACCGGGACCAATGTGCCTTGCTCCTATCCCACAACCTTTGGTCCTGGTTCGTGGCTAGAGCCGGGACCAAAGGGGGTCCTTTAGTCCCGGTTCCAGCCACGAACCGGGACCAATGAGATGCCTATATATACCCCCCACCAACGAGTAGAGCACTCCACATTGCTCTGTTTTTCAGGCCGGCGAGGGGAGAGCTTTATGGTGCTCTAGCTGACCTCCTATGCACATGAGGTGTTTGATGAAATGTCCAAGCCAAACTTAAGCTTTCTCCTCTCTAAGCTCCTTGTCCAAACTCCATTTTCGTCAAGATTTGTCTAGGTTTGGCGGTCCGTCCTGTCCCGTCCCCATCCTGAAACCGCCATCGATCACCCACGCGTGGTGAGCCTCTTGATCTTATCTTCTTGCTAAAAGAGAATATACTTACTCGCATGATTTTCTTACTTTTATTATTGTTTGTTATTATATAGTGTCGTGGTTATGGTATCCGCCCACATCGGTCCTTGTCCAGTCTATGATTCAGATGTGGTATATTATCTTTTATATAACTATTTCACACATCTAATGTCTATGATAATTAATTATGCCACCAACTTGACGTAGATGTTTTTATCTATAGGAAGTAGTTGAACCAGAAATGGATACTGACTATGCAATTTTGCTCGACAAGTTAACTAAAGATGAAAAAGAAATCGATCATTTGAAAGAAAAATTGAAAAGAACTGAAGATGACAAGATGGGATTGGAGTTGCATGGTTCCGATAACATCGACGATCACAAGACCAAGATGGATGCAATGCGCTTGAAGCTTAGAGAGATTAGAAAATATGTCATTCATACTGAGGCTTGGTATCATTATGCCATTGGATCAATTGGTACCTTAGTAGCGGTTATGATTGCATTTGTTGTTGCATTTAATTTTTTTACATAGTTTTTCTCTTTGTTTTAATTAGATGCTCTAGAGAGCTATATGTTGTTCAATAATGACAACTATGTATGAACTGTACGTATTTATTTTGGTCATTATTGTACTTTGGCTTTAATGTGATGATGAATTTCTATTAATTTGGTCACCTCTCTATTCATGATATGTTGTAATGGTTTTTAATACACTTTATTATATAACGCACGCAGATGAACCGGCAATGGATGTACAGTGACCGTTGCACCTCCGAGTATGTTAAGGGCCTGCATAATTTTCTCGAAGCGGCCGAGGCAAACAAGCAGAATGGTTTTATGCCTTGTCCATGTACTGTCTGTGAGAATACGAAGTCTTTCTCCAACTCTAAAACCCTTCACTTCCACCTGCTTTAGAAGGGTATTATGCCACACTATAATGTTTGGACCAAGCATGGAGAAAGAGGGGTTATGATGGAAGACAATGAAGAAGAAGAGGATGACGACAACTACCCTCCCCGTGAATATGGTGATGCTGCAATGGGGGAAGCTGAAGATCAAGAGGAACCAGACGATGTGCCCGATGATGATCTTCGTCGGGTCATTGTTGATGCACAGAGAGAATGTGAAAGTGAAAGGGATAAGTTGAAGTTCGATCCCATGTTAGAGGATCACAAAAAAGGGTTGTACCCAAATTGCAAAGATGACAACAAAAATCTCGGTACCACACTGGAATTGCTGCAATGGAAGGCAGACAATGGTGTATCTGACAAGGGATTTAGTTCACTACTAAAAATAATGAAGAAGAAGCTTCCAAAGGATAACGAATTACCCGACAGTATGTACGTATCAAAGAAGGTTGTATGCCCTCTAGGATTGGAGGTGCAGAAGATACATGCATGCCCTAATGACTGCATCCTCTACTGTGGTGAGTATGAGGAACGGAACGCATGCCCGGTATGCGGTGCATTATGGTATAAGATCAGAAGAGATGACCCTGGTGATGTTGAGGGCTAGCGCACCGGGAAGAGGGTTCCTGCCAAGGTGATGTGGTATGCTCCTATCATACCACGGTTGAAACGTCTGTTCCGAAACAAAAAGCATGCCGAGTTGATGCAATTTCACAAAAAAGACCGTAAGAAAGACGGGGAGTTGAGAGCACCTGCTGACAGGTTGCAGTGGAGAAAGATCGAGAGAAAGTGGAGTGACTTTACAGGTGACCTGAGGTACGTATGGTTTGGTTTAAGTGCAGATGGTGTTAATCCTTTTGGGGAGCAGAGCAGCAAGCATAGCACATGGCGTGTGACTCTATGTATGTATAACCTTCCTCCTTGGTTGTGCATGAAGCGAAAGTTCATTATGATGCCAGTGCTCATCCAAGGCCCTAAGCAACCCGACAATGACATTGATGTGTACCTAAGGCCATTAGTTGATGAACTTTTATAGCTATGGAATGGAAGAGGTGTACGTGTGTGGGATGAGAATGAACAGGACGAATTTGACCTACATGTGTTGCTGTTTGTAACCATCAATGATTGGCCTGCTCTCAGTAACCTTTCAGGACAGAGAAACAAGGGATACCACGCATGCACACACTGTTTAGATGACACCGACAGTATATATTTGGACAAATGCAGGAAGAATGTCTTGGGGAACATTGCATGGGAAACAAAAAATTCCCTACGCGCACGCAAGATCTATCCATGGTGATGAGCATCTACGAGAGGAAGAGTGGATCTACATACCCTTGTAGATCACTAAGCGGGAAGCGTTAAGAAACACGGTTGGTGTAGTCGAACGTCTTCGCGATCCAAATCGTTGAGCGTCCAGCGATCTCATCACGATCCGTCCCGCTATCCAATCACGATCCGTCCCGCGAACTCATCACGATTTGTCCCACGATCTCATCACGATCCTTCTTGCAATCTTGATCACGGTCTTTCCAATCTAGCGCTGAACGGACGGCACCTCCGCATTCAGCACACGTACAGCTCGATGAGGATCTCTGCCTTCTTGATCCAGCAAGAGCAAACAGAGAGGTAGATGAGTTCTCCAGCAGCGAGACGGCACCGCGGCGATGGTGGTGGAGCAATTCTGGTAGGGCTTTGCCTAAGCACTGCAGAAAACCGGTCTAGAGAAGAAACTATGCACTAGAGGAGAGGGTAGCACGTGGCTCAAAAATCAAGTGCAAAAACCCTAAAACCTCTAGTATATTTAGGAGGAAGAGAGTAGGAGACTTGGCACAAGGGCCAAGCCCTCTAGGCTTCGGCCGAAGTGGGAGGAGAGGAGGAATCCTCCTCCAATCCTAGTAGGACTAGGACTCCTCCTTATTTTGGCCTTTTTGCCTTTTTCCACCTTTTTCTCTTTGGGTTTTTCTTCCCAGGCGCATGGGCCTTGTGTGGGACTTCCACCAGCCCACTAAGGGATACAGGTATTCACTCTCCCACAGCCCATATAGCCTCTTGGGGCGAAATACCCCTCCCGATGGTCTCCCGGTACACTACCGACACTCTCGGTACACTACCGATGAGCCCGAAACTTTTCCGGCGACCAAAATAGGACTTCCTATATATCAATATTTACCTCCGGACCATTCAGGAGCTCCTCGTGACGTCCGGGATCTCATCTAGGACTCCTAACAACCTTCGGTCACCACCATGCATAACTCTATACTACCGAAACGTCACCATACCTTAAGTGTGCAGACCATGCGGGTTCGAGAACTATGTAGACATGACCGAGACACCTCTACGATCAATAACCAATAGCAGGACCTGGATGCCCATATTGATTCCTACATATTCTACGAAGATCTTTATCGATCGAACCTCTATGTCAAGGATTCAGTTAATCCCGTATGATGTTCCCTTT
Organism: Hordeum marinum; assembly: GCA_022496015.1. NCBI lineage: Eukaryota > Viridiplantae > Streptophyta > Magnoliopsida > Poales > Poaceae > Hordeum > Hordeum marinum. The sequence continues at coordinate 581,890,979 of CM039673.1, forward strand.
GTTCTTCGGTATGTTACTTGCCCGAGATTCGATCGTCGGTATCTTCATACCTAGTTCAACCTCGTTACCGGAAAGTCTCTTTACTCATTCTGTAATACAAGATCCCAAGACTAACACTTAGTCACATTGCTTGCAAGGCTTGTTGTGATGTTGTATTACCGAGTGGGCCCTAAGATACCTCTCCGTCACACGGAGTAACAAATACCAGTCTTGATCCATGCCAACCCAACAGACACCCTCGGAGATACCTATAGAGTACCTTTATAGTCACCCAGTTACGTTGCGACGTTTGATACACACAAGTCACTCCTCCGGTGTCAGTGAGTTGCATGACCTCATGGTCATAGGAACAGATCTTTGACATGTAGAAAACAGTAGCATTAAACTAACACGATCATATGCTACGTTTGTAGTTTGGGTCTTGTCCATCACACCATTCTCCTAATGATGTGATCCCATTATCAAATGACATCTCATGTCCATGACTAGGAAACCTTAACCATCTTTGATCAATGAGCTAGTCTATTAGAGGCATACTAGGGACATGGTTTTGTCTATGTATCCACACATGCATCTAAGTCTCCGATCAATACAATTATAGCATGGATAATAAACGATTATCATGAACAAGGAAATATGATAATAACTAATTTATTATTGCCTCTAGGGCATATTTCCAACAGTCTCCCACATGCACTAGAGTCAATAATCTAGTTCACATCACCATGTGATTCGCATTGTTATGAATCTAAAACCCAATGAGTTCTCGGGCTCGATCATGCTTTGCATGTGAGAGAGGTCTTAACAGGTCTGCGACATTCAGATCCGTGTGTACTTTGCAAATCTCTATGTCAAATCGTAAACACTGCTACCACACTCCACTTGGTACTATTCCAAATGGCTGCTCCACTATACATATCCAGATTGCTACTACTAGTCATCCGGATTGGTGTTAAAGCTTGCCTCGACGTAACTCTTTACGACGAACTCTTTATCACCACCATAATCGAGATACATCTCCTTAGTATTTTAGTTACTAAGGATAATCTTGACCGCTGTCCAGTGATCCACTCCTGGATCACTTTTGTACCCCTTGACAGAGTCATGGCAAGGCACACACACCAGGTGCGGTACACAGCATGGCATAATATAGAGCCTATGGCTAAGGCATAGGGGACGACATTCGTCCTTTCTCTTTCTTCTGCCGTTGTCAAGCTTTCAGTCTCACTCAACTTCAATCCTAACAAATCAGGCGAGAACTCTTTCTCGGACTGGTCCATTTTGAACTCTTTCAAAATCTTGTCAAGGTATGTACTCATTGAAAGTCTCATCAAGCATTTTGATCTATCTGTATAGATCTTGATGCTCAACAATTAGGTAGCTTTATCCAGGTCTTCATTTGAAAAACTCTTTTTAAACAACCGTTTATGTTTTCTAGAAATTCTACATCATTTCTTATACGGGATCTCATCCGGGACTCTGAACAACCTTCGGTCACCACCATACATAACTCTATACTACCAAAACGTCACTGGACCTTAAGTGTCCAGACCCTGCGGGTTCGAGAACTATGTAGACATGACCGAGACACCTCTACGGTCAATAACCAATAGCGGGACCTGGATGCCCATATTGGTTCCTACATATTCTATGAAGATCTTTATCGGTCGAACCTCTATGTCAAGGATTCAGTTAATCACGTATGATGTTCCCTTTGTTCTTTGGTATGTTACTTGCCCGAGATTCGATCGTCGGTATCTCCATACCTAGTTCAACCTCATTAATGGTAAGTCTCTTTACTCATTCCGTAATACAAGATCCCATGACTAAGACTTAGTCCAATTGCTGGCAAGGCTTGTTGTGATGTTGTATTACTGAGTGGGCCCTGAGATACCTCTCCGTCACACAAAGTAACAAATCCCAGTCTTGATCCATGCCAACCCAACAGACACCCTCGAAGATACCTATATAGTACCTTTATAGTCACCCAGTTACGTTGCGACGTTTTATACACACAAGGCACTCCTCCGGTGTCAGTGAATTGCATGATCTCATGGTCATAGGAACAGATACTTGACATGCAGAAAATAGTAGCATTAAACTAACATGATCATATGCTACATTTGTAGTTTGGGTCTTGACCATAACACCATTATCCTAATGATGTGATCCCGTTATCAAATGACATCTCATGTCCATGGCTAGGAAACCTTAACCATCTTTGCTCACCGAGCTAGTCTATTAGAGGCATACTAGGGACATGGTTTTGTCTATGTATCCACACATGTATCTAAGTCTCCAATCAATACAATTATAGCATATGGATAATAAACGATTATCATGAACAAGGAAATATGATAATAACTAATTTATTATTGCCTCTAGGGCATATTTCCAACAGTCTCCCACTTGCACTAGAGTCAATAATCTAGTTCACATCACCATGTGATTCGCATTGTTATGAATCTAACACCCAATGAGTTCTGGGGCTCGATCATGCTTTGCATGTGAGAGAGGTCTTATAGTCAACGGGTCTGCGACATTTCGATCCGTGTGTACTTTGCAAATCTCTATGTAAAACTATAAGCACTGCTACCACACTCCACTTGGTACTATTCCAAATGGCTGCTCCACTATACGTATCCAGATTGCTACTACGAGTCATCCGGATTGGTGTTAAAGCTTGCATCGACGTAACTCTTTACGACGAACTCTTTATCACCTCCATAATCGAGAAACATCTCCTTAGTCTTTTATTTATTAAGGATAATCTTGACCGCTGACAGTGATCCACTCCTGGATCACTTTTGTACCCCTTGACAAACTCATGGCAAGGCACACACCAGGTGTGGTACATAGCATGGCATAATATAGAGCCTATGGCTAAGGCATAGGGGTCAACGTTCGTCCTTTCTGTTTCTTCTACCGTTGTCGAGCTTTGAGTCTCACTCAACTTCACACCTTACAAATCAGGCGAGAACTCTTTCTCTAACTGATCCATTTTGAACTCTTTCAAAATCTTGTCAAGGTATGTACTCATTGAAAGTCTCATCAAGCATCTTGATCTATCTCTATAGATCTTGATGCTCAACAATTAGGTAGCTTTATCCGGGTCTTCCTTTGAAAAACTCTTTCAAACAACCGTTTATGCTTTCCAGAAATTCTACATCATTTCCGATTAACAATATGTCAACCACATATGCTTACCAGAAACTCTATAGTGGTCCCACTCACTTTATTGTAAATACAAGTTTCTCATAAACTTTGTATAGACTCAAAAACTTTGATCACTTCATCAAAGTATATATTCCAACTCCGAGATTCTTGCTTCAGTTCATAGAAGGATCACTGAAGCTTGCACACCTTTTAGCATCCTTAGGACTGACAAAACCTTCTGGTTGTATCTCATACAACCTTTCCTTAAGGAAGGAAATGATGTTTTGGCATCCATCTGCCAGATTTCATAATTGAAAAATGCAGCAACTGCTAACATAATTCCAACAGACTTTAGCATCGCTACGAGTGAGAAAGTCTCATCGCAGGTAACTCCTTGAACTTGTCGGAAACTTCTTTGCAACAAGTCGACCTTTATAAATGGTGGCATTCACCATCAGCGTCTGTCTTCATCTTAAAGGTCCATTTGTACTCAAGGACCTGCGGTCCAACAAGCAAGTCTACCAAAGTCTATACTTGGGTTTCATACATGAATCCTTTCTCGGATTTCATGGCATCTAACCATTTGTCGGAATTTGGGTCCATCATCGCTTCTCCACAGCTCGTAGGTTCATCGTTGTCCAACAACATGACCTCCAAGACAGGGTTGTCATACTGCTCAAGATCAATACACATCCTTGTCGACCTATGAGGTTCAATAGTAACTTGATCCGAAGCTTCATGATCATCATCATTAACTTCCTCTTCAACTAACGTAGGCTTTATAGAAACATCTTCCTGTGCTGCGCTACTCTCTGGTTGAACAAAGGTTCAACAACTGTTGGGGAATGTTGCATGGGAAACAAAAAAATTCCTACGTTCACGCAAGACCTATCCATGGTGATGAGCATCTATGAGAGGGAGAGTGGATCTACATACCCTTGTAGATCGCTAAGCAGGAAGCATTAAGAAACGCGGTTGGTGTAGTCGAACGTCTTCGCGATCCAAAACGCCGAGCGTGCTGCAATCCAATCACGATCCATCCCGCGATCCAATCATGATTCGTCCCGCGAACACGATCACGGTCCTTCCGATCTAGCGCCGAACGGACGGCACACCCGCGTTCAGCACACGTACAGCTTGATGACGATCTCCGCCTTCTTGATCCAGCAAGAGGGAGCGGAGAGGTAGAAGAGTTATCCGGCAATGTGACGGCGCTCCGTAATACAAGATCTCGTGACTAACACTTAGTCACATTGCTTGCAAGGCTTATTGTGATGTTGTATTACTGAGTGGGCCCTGAGATACCTCTCCGTCATATGGAGTAACAAATCCCAGTCTTGATCCATGTCAACTCAATAGACACCCTCGGAGTTACCTGTAGAGCACCTTTATAGTCACCCAGTTACGTTGCGACGTTTGATACACACAAGGCACTCCTCCGGTGTCCGTGAGTTGCATGATTTCATGGTCATAGGAACATATACTTGACATGCAGAAAACAGTAGCAATAAACTGACATGATCATATGCTACGTTTGTAGTTTGGGTCTTGTCCATCACATCATTCTCTAGTGTTGTGATCCCGTTATCAAATGACATCACATGTCAATGGCTAGGAAACCTTGACCATCTTTGATCAACGAGCTAGTTCACTAGAGGCATACTAGGGACAAAGTGTTGTCTATTTACCCACACATGTAATGTGTTTCCAATCAATACAATTATAGCATGGATAATAAACGATTATCATGAACAAGGAAATATAATAATAAACATTTTATTTATTGCCTCTAGGGCATATTTTCAACAGTCTCCCACTTGCACTAGACTCAATAATCTAGTTCACATCACTATGTGATTTACATTGTAAAGAATCGAACACCCATGCAGTTCTGGTGTTGATCATGTTTAGCCCTTGGAAGAGGTTTAGTCAACGGGTCTGCAACATTCAGATCCATGTGCACTTTGCAAATATTTATGTCCCTTTCCTCCATGTAATCGCAGATGGAGTTGAAGCATCGCTTTATGTGTCTGGTCTTGTTGTGAAACCTTGGTTCCTTGGCCAGAGCAATGGCACCAATGGTGTCACAAAACAGGTTCATTGGATTCAGTGCACTGGGCACTACTCCAAGATCTGTCATGAACTGCTTCATCCAGACACCTTCCTTCACTGCCTCCGAGGCTGCGATGTTCTCCGCTTCGCACGTAGAATCGGCCACCACGCTTTGCTTGGAACTGCACCAGCTTACCGCTCCCCTGTTGAGAATAAATATGTATCCGGTTTGTGACTTAGAGTCATCCGAATCAGTGTCAAATCTTGCATCGATGTAACCCTTTACGACGAGCTCTTCATCACCTCCATAAACGAGAAACGTTTCCTTAGTCCTTTTCAGGTACTTAAGGATATTCTTGACCGCTGCCCAGTGTTCCATTCCAGGATCACTTTGAAACCTTCCGACCATACTTATGGCAAGGCTAACATCGGGTCTTGTGCACAGCATTGCATACATGATAGAGCCTATGGCTGAAGCATAGGGGATGACACTCATCTTTTCTCTATCTTCTGCAGTCGCTGGGCTTTGAGTCTTACTCAACTTCACACCTTGTAACATAGGCAAGAACCCCTTCTTGGACAGATCCATTTTGAACTTCTTCAAAACTTTATCAAGGTATGTGCTTTGTGAAAGTGCTATTAAGCGTCTCGATCTATCTGTATAGATCTTAATGCCTAATATGAAAGCAGCTTCTCCTAGGTCCTTCATTGAAAACTCTTGTTTAAATATTCCATCACGCTTTCCAGCATTTCTATATTGTTTCCAATCAACAATATGTCATCCACATATAATATTAGAAACGCTATAGAGATCCCACTCACTTTCTTGTAAATACAAGCTTCTCCATAAACTTGTATAAACTCAAACGCTTTGATCACCTCATCAAAACGCTTATTCCAACTCCGAGATGCTTGCAACAGTCCATAAATGGATCGCTGGAGTTTGCAAACTTTGTCAGCATTCTCTGGATCGACAAAACCTTCTGGTTGCATCATATACAACTCTTCCTCAAGGAAACCGTTGAGGAACACTGTTTTGACATCCATCTACCAAATTTCATAGTCGAAATACGCAGCTATTGCCAACATGATTCTGACAGACTTAAGCATCACTACGGGTGAGAAGGTCTCATCGTAGTCAACTCCTTGAACTTGTGAAAAACCCTTTGCCACAAGTCGAGCTTTATAGACGGTGACATTACCGTCCGCGTCTGTCTTCTTCTTAAAGATCCATTTGTTCTGAATGGCCTTTCGCCCTTCTGGTAATACTTCCAAAGTCCATACTTTGTTTTCATACATGGATCCCATCTTGGATTTCATGGCCTCTAACCATTTCTCGGAATCCGGGCCCATCACTGCTCCTCCATAGCTCGTAGGTTCATTGTTGTCCAACAACATGCCTCCAAGACAAGGTTGTCGTACCACTCAAGAGTAGTACGTGGCCTTGTCGACCTACGAGGTTCAATAGTAGCTTGATCCAAAGCTTCATGATCATCATCATTAACTTCCTCTTCTACCGTCATAGGTTCCACAGAAACATCTTTCTGCGCTGCGCTACTTTCTAGTTGAAGTAAAGGTTCAATAACCTCATCAAGCTCTATTTTCCTACCACTCAATTCTTTCGAGAGAAACTCTTTCTCAAGAAATGTTCCATTCTTAGCGACAAACACTTTGCCTTCGGATTTGAGATAGAAGGTATACCCGACTATATCTTTCGGGTATCCTATGAAGACGCATTTCTCCGCTTTGGGTTCCAGCTTTTCAAGCTGAAGCTTTTTGACATAAACATCACATCCCCAAACTTTAAGAAACGACAAATTTGGCCTCTTGACAAACCACAATTCATATGGCGTCATCTCAACGGATTTCGATGGTGCCCTATTTAAAGTGAATGCAGTTGTCTCTAATGCATAACCCCAAAACGATAGTAGCAAATCAGCAAGAGACATCATAGAACGCACCATATCTAATAAGGTTCGATTACGACGTTCGGACACACCATTACGCTGTGGTGTTCCAGGCGGTGTCAACTGTGAAACAATTCCACATTGTCTTAAGTGACTGCCAAACTCATAACCCAGATACTCACCTCGTCGATCAGATCGTAGGAATTTAATCTTCTTGTTACGATGATTCTCAACTTCACTTTGAAATTGCTTGAACTTTTCAAACGTTTCAGACTTGTGTTTCGTTAAGTAAATATACCCATATCTATTTAAGTCATCAGTGAAGGTGAGAAAATAATGATATCCAATACGCGTTGTAACATTCATTGGACCGCACACATCAGTATGTATGTCCCAATAAGCAACTTGCCCGTTCCATTGTTCCAGAGAACGGCGTTTTAGTCATCTTGCCCATGAGGCATGGTTCACATGTGTCAAGTGATTCAAAATCAAGTGACTCCAAAAGTCCATCAGCATGGAGCTTCCTCATGCGTTTTACACCAATATGACCTAAACGGCAGTGCCACAAGAAAGTGGTACTATCATTATCAACCATATTTTGGCATCAATGTTATGAACATGTGTATCATCACTATCAAGATTCAATATGAAGAAACCCCTCACAGTGGGTGCATGACCATAAAGGATATTACTCATATAAATAGAACAGCCTTTATTCTCTGATTTAAATGAGTAACCGTCTTGCAATAAACAAGATCCAGATATAATGTTCATGCTTAACACAGGCACTAAATAACAATTATTCAGGTTCATCATTAATCCCGATGGTAATCGAAGAGAGAGCGTGCCGAATGTGATCACATCAACCTTGGAACCATTTCCCACGCGCATTGTCACTTCATCCTTTCCCAGCCTTCGTCTATTCCGTAGTTCCTGTTTTGAGTTGCAAATGTGAGCAACCTTGTTTGTCAAATACCCAGGCACTACAACGAGAGCAAGTAAGGTACACATCAATAACATGTATATCATATATACCTTGTTTGTCGTTGGCCGCCTTCTTGTCAGCCAGGTACTTGGGGCAATTCCGCTTCCAGTAACTAGTTCCCTTGCAATGAAAGCACTCAGTTTCTGGCTTGGGTCCATGCTTGGGCTTCTTTACAGGAGTAGAAACCGCTTTGCCATCCTTCTTGGTTTTACCCTTCTTGCCCTTGCCCTTGCCCTTGCCATTCTTCTTGAAACTAGTGGTTTTATTGACCATCAACACTTGATGTTCTTTTTGGATTTTAGACTCAGCAACCTTTAGCATCGCAAACAGCTCGGCGACTGACTTGTTCATCCCGTGCATGTTATAGTTCATCACAAAGCTCTTGTAACTAGGTGGCAGTGATTGAAGAACTCTGTCAGTGATCGCCTCTGGCGGAAGGGCAATTCCCAACTCCGCTAGACGAGTTGAATACCCAGACATTCTGAGTATATGTTCACTGATAGACCCGTTCTCCTCCATCTTGCAAGCATAGAACTTATCGGAGGTCTCATACCTCTCGATCCGGGCATTCTTCTAAAAGATAAACTTCAACTCCTGGAACATCTCATATGCTCCATGACGTTTAAAACGTCTTTGAAGTCCCGGTTCTAAGCCATGCAATATTGCACACTGAACTATTGAGTAATCTCCAGAACGTGCCTCCCAAGTGTTCTTAACGTCTTCGGATGACATGTCTTCTGGTTGGTCACCAAGCGGTGCATCAAGGACATATGATTTTTGGGAAGCCATGAGGATAATCCTCAGATTACGGGCCCACTCAACAAAGTTACTTCCATCATCTTTCAACTTAGCTTTCTCTAGGAACGCATTAAAATTCACGGGTGCTACTGCGCGAGCCATTGATCTACAACAGAAATATGCAAAGGCTACTTAGACTATTGTTCAAGATAATTAGTTTTAGTTAATCAAATTACTAAAGCTCCCACTCAAATTGACATCCCTCAGGTCATCTGAGTGTCACATGATCCAAATCCACCAACTCAAGTCCGATCATCACGTGAGTTCAGGTGATTTCAATGGTGAACATCATCATGTTGATCATATCTACTATATGACTCATGTTCGACCTTTCGGTCTCTTGTGTTCGAGGCCATGTCTGTACATGCTAGGCTCGTCAAGTTTAACCCGAGTGTTCTGCATGTGCAACACTGGCTTGCACCCATTGTATGTGAACATAGAGTCTATCACACCCAATCATCACGTGGTGTCTCGACACGACGAACTTTCACAATAGTGCCCACTCGGGGAGAACACAATTCATCTTGAAATTTAAGTGAGGGATCACCTTATAATGCTACCATCGTCCTAAGAAAAACAAGGTGCATAAAAGGATTAACATCACATGCAAATCATAAGTGACATGATATGGCCATGAACTTGTGCTTTTGATCTCCATCTTGAAAGCACCGGCATGATCTCCATCGTCACCGGCACGACACCATGATCTCCATCATCTTGATATCCATCAACGTGTCGCCATCGGGGTTGTCGCGCCCAACATGCTTCTACTACTATTGCTACCGTTTAGCGATAAAGTAAAGCATTACATAGCACTTAATGATTGACACGCAGGTCATACAATAATTAAAGACAACCCTATGGCTCCTGCCGTTTGCCGTACTCATCGACATGCAAGTCGTGATATTCTATACATCACATGATCATCTCATACATCACATATATCACATCATGTAATTGGCCATATCACATCACAACATACCCTGTAAAACCAAGTTAGACATACTCTAATTGTTGTGGCATGTTTTACGTGGCTGTTATGGGTATCTAGCAAGAACAATTCTCACCTACGCATAAACCACAACGGTGATACATTAGTTGCTTTTCAACCTTCTCAAGGACCGCATTTGTCGAATCCGATCCAACTAAAGTACGAGAAACTGGCACCCACTAGCCATCTTAGCAACAAATTGCAGTTGAGGGAACTGGTCTCTAGTAAGTGTACGAGTAATGTTGGTCCGGGCCGCTTCATCCCACAATACCGCTGAATCAAAACACGACCAAGGGAGGAAGCAATCTAAGCATCAACGCCCACAAAATCTTTGTGTTCTACTCGAGATCCCATCTATGCATAGACCTAGCTCTGATACCACTATTGGGGAACGTTGCATGGGAAACAAAAAAATCCTACGTTCATGCAAGACCTATCCATGGTGATGAGCATCTACGAGAGGAAGAGTGGATCTACATACCCTTGTAGATCGCTAAGCGGGAAGCGTTAAGAAACGCAGTTGGTGTAGTCGAACGTCTTCGCGATCCAAATCGCTGAGCATCCTGCGATCCAATCACGATCCATCCCGCGATCCAATCACGATCCGTCCTGCGATCCAATCACGATCCGTCCCACGAACACGATCACGGTCCTTCCGATCTAGCGCCAAATGGACGGTACCTCCGCGTTCAGCACACGCACAGCTTGATGACGATCTCCGCCTTCTTGACACAGCAAGAGGGAGCGGAGAGGTAGAAGAGTTCTCCGGCAGCGTGATGGCGCTCTAGCGATGGTGGTGGAGCTACTCCGGCAGGGCTTCGCCTAAGCACTACAGAAATCCGATCTAGAGGAGAAAATATGCACTGGAGGAACGGGTAGCACGTGGCTGAAAATTCTGTGCAAAAACCCTAAAACCTCCAGTATATATAAGAGGGAGGGAGGAGAGGCCTTGGCGCAAGGGCCAAGCCCTCCTTGGTTTGGCCGAAGGGGGAGGAGAGGAGGATTCCTCCTCCAATCCTAGTAGGACTAGGATTCCTCCCTTTTTTGCCTTTTTTCCATTTTCCCTTTGGGCTTTTCTTTCCCTAGCCGCATGGGCCTTGTGTGGGACTTCCACCAGCCCAATAAGGGCTGGTATTCATCCTACCACAGCCCATTTAGCCTCTTGGGTCGAAATACCCCTCCCGATGGTCTCCCGGTACACTACCGGCACTCCTGGTACACTACCGACGAGCCCGAAACTTTTCCGGCGACCAAAATAGGACTTCCTATATATCAATATTTACCTCCAGACCATTCTAGAGCTACTCGTGACGTACGGGATCTCATCTAGGACTCCGGAAAAGCTTTGGTCACCACCATGCATAACTCTATACTACCGAAACATCACCAAACCTTAAGTGTGCAGACCCTGCGGGTTCGAGAACTATGTAGACATGACCAAGACACCTCTACGGTCAATAACCAATAGCGAGACCTGGATGCCCATATTGGTTCCTACATATTCTACGAAGATCTTTATCGGTCGAACCTCTATGTCAAGGATTCAGTTAATCCCGTATGATGTTCCCTTTGTTCCTCGGTATGTTACTTGCCCGAGATTCGATCATTGGTATCTCCATACCTAGTTCAACTTCGTTATCAGCAAGTCTCTTTACTCGTTCCGTAATACAAGATCCTGTGACTAACACTTAGTCACATTGCTTGCAAGGCTTATTGTGATGTTGTATTACCGAGTGGGTCCTGAGATACCTCTCCGTCATACGAAGTAACAAATCCAAGTCTTGATCCATGTCAACTCAACAGACACCCTCGGAGATACCTGTAGAGCACCTTTATAGTCACCCAGTTACATTACGACGTTTGATACACACAAGGCACTCCTCCGGTGTCCATGAGTTGCATGATCTCATGGTCATAGGAACATATACTTGACATGTAGAAAACAGTAGCAATAAACTGACACAATCATATGCTACATTTGTAGTTTGGGTCCTGTCCATCACATCATTCTCTAATGATGTTATCCCGTTATCAAATTGACATCACATGTCAATGGCTAGGAAACCTTGACCATCTTTGATCAACGAGCTAGTTCACTAGAGGCATACTAGGGACAAAGTGTTGTCTATTTACCCACACATGTAATGTGTTTCCAATCAATACAATTATAGCATGGATAATAAACGATTATCATGAACAAGGAAATATAATAATAAACATTTTATTTATTGCCTCTAGGGCATATTTCCAACAACAACCTCATCAAGTTCTATTTTCCTCCCACTCAATTCTTTCGAGAGAAACTTTTTCTCGGGAAAGGACCCGTTTTAACAACAAACACTTTATGCTTGGATCTGAGATGGAAGGTTCACCCAACTGTTCTTAGGGTAATCTATGAAGATGCATTTGTCCGCTTTGGGTTCGAGCAGATTAGGTGAAAACATTTTTCCACACAAGCGTCACAGCCCCAAACATTAAGAAATGACAGCTTAGGTTTGTATCAAACCATAATTCAGACGGTGTCATCTCAACGGATTTAGATGGTGCCCTATTTAAAGTGAATGTAGTTGTCTCTAATGCATAACCCCAAAACTATAGTAGCAAAACGATAAGAGACATCATAGCCTGCACCATATCCAATAGAGCATGACTATGACGTTCAGACACACCATCACACTATGGTGTTCCAGGTGGCGTGAGTTGTGAAACAACTTTGACATTGTCTAAAGTTGTATGCCAAACTCGTAACTCAAATATTCACCTCCACGATCATATCGCAGACATTTTTATCTTCTTGTCATGATGATCTTAAACTTCACTTTGAATTTGCTTGAACCTTTCAAACGATTCAGACTTGTGTTTCATTAAGTAAATATACACTATATCTACTCAAATCTTTAGTGAAGGTAAGAAAATAACGATATCCACCGCACGCTACAAGACTCATTGGATTGCATACATCAACATGTATCATTTCCCATAAATCACTTGCTCGCTCCATCCATCCGGAAAACGGGGTCCTTAGTCATCTTGCCCAAGAGGCATGGTTTGCATGTTTCAACCGATTCGAAATCGAATGAGTCCAAAGATCCATCAGCATGGAGTATCTTCATGCGCTTTATACCAATATGACATTTAGCGGTAGTGCCACAAGTATGTGGTACTATCATTATTAACTTTGTATCTTTTGGCATCAATGTTATGAACATGTGTATTACTGCGATCAAGATTCAACAAACCATTCTCACTGGGTGCATGACCATTGAAGGTATTATTCATGTAAACAGAATAACCATTATTATCTAACTTAAATGAATAATCGTGTTGCAATAAACACGATCTAATCACATTCATGCTCAACGCAAAACACCAAATAACATTATTTAGGTTCGTCACTAATCCCGAAGATAGAGAGAGCATGCAATGTTGATCACATCAACCTTGGAAATATTTCCAACACACATCGTCACCTCACCCTTAGCTAGTTCTCCATTTATTCCGTAGCTTTTATTTCGAGTTACTAACATTTAGCAACCAAACCGGTATCCAATACACAGGTGCTACTAGGAGTACTCGCAAGGTACACATCATTAACACGTATATCAAATATACTTCTGTCGACGCTGCTAGCCTTCTTATCTACCAAGTATCCAGGGTTGTTCCGCTTCAGCAAACGCTCTCCTCATAATTGAAGCACTTAGTCTCGGGTTTGGGTTCAACTTTGGGTTGCTTCACTAGAGCAGCAACTGACTTGCTATCCATGAAGTTTCCCTCCTTGCTCTTGCCATTCTCTAAAACTAGTGGTTTGACTAACCATCAACACTTGACGCTCCATCTTGATTTCTACCTTCGCGGTGTCAAACATCGCGAACAGCTCAGGGATCATTATTTCTATCCCTGGCATTTTATAGTTCATCACCAAGTTCTAGTAGCTTAGTGACAGTGACTTGGAGAACTATATCAATCACTATCTTATCTGGAAGATCAACTTCCACTCGATTCAAGCGATTGTAGTACCCAGACAATCTGAGCACAAGCTCAACGATTGAACTATTGTCTTTCATCTTGCAGGCGAAGAATCTTGTTGGAGATCTCATAGCTCGCAACACGGGTATGAGCCTGAGATCCTAATTTCAGCTCTTAGAACATCTCATTTGTTCCGTGACGTTCAAAACGTTTTGGAGCCTCAGTTCTAAGCCGTAATGCATGACGCACTAAACTATCAAGTAGTCATCAGAACGTGCCTGTCAGATGTTCATGACATCTAGAGACGACACTAGAGGGATTGGCGCACCGAGCGGCGCATTAAGGACATAAGCATTCTGTGCAGCAATGAGGACAATCCTCAGATCATGGACCCAGTCCGCAATATTGCTACCATCGTCTTTCAACTCTATTTCTCTAGGAACATATAAAAATTCAAGGGAGCTACAGCATGAGCAAGTAATCTACAACATAATTTGCAAAGACACTACTGACTGTGTTCATGATAATGAGTTCAATTAAACATATTACTGAAGAACTCCCACTCAAATTGACATCCCTTCGGTCATTCGAGTGATACATGATCCAAATTCACCAACTCAAGTCCAATCATCACATGAGTTGAGGTGGTTTCAATGGTGAACATCATCATGTTGACCATATCTACTATATGACTCATGTTCGACCTTTCGGTCTCTTGTGTTCCGAGGCCATGTCTATACATGCTAGGCTCTTCAAGTTTAACCCGAGTGTTCTGCATATGAAACACTGGCTTGCACCCATTGTATGTGAACGTAGAGTCTATCACACCCGATCATCACGTGGTGTCTCGACACGACGAACTTTTGCAACGGTGCACACTCGGGGAGAACACAATTTATCTTGAAATTAAGTGAGGGATCACCTTATAATGCTACCGTCGTCCTAAGCAAAACAAGGTGCATAAAAGTATTAACGTCACATGCAAATCATAAGTGACATGATATGGCCATGAACTTGTGCTTTTGATCTCCATCTTGAAAGCACCGGCATGATCTCCGTTGTCACCGGCAAGACACCATGATCTCCATCAATGTGTCGCCATCGGGGTTCTCGCGCCCACCATGCTTCTACTACTATTGCTACCGTTTAGCGATAAAGTAAAGCATTACATAGCACTTAATGATTGACACGCAGGTCATACAATAATTAAAGACAACCCTATGGCTCCTTCCTATTGCCGTACTCATCGACATGCAAGTCATGATATTATATACAATACATGATCATCTCATACGTCACATATATCTCCTCATGTAATTGGCCATATCACATCACAACATACCCTGCAAAAACAAGTTAGACGTCCTCTAATTGTTGTTGCATGTCTTACGTGGCTGCTACGGGTATCTAGCAAGAACAATTCTCACCTATGCAAAACCACAACGGTGATACATAAATTGCTTTTCAACCTTCTCCAGGACCACCTTAGTCGAATCCGATCCAACTAAAGTAGGAGAAACAGACACCCGCCAGCCATCTTTGTGCAACGAAGTTACACGTCAGTCGATGGAACCGATCTCGCGTAAGCGTACGAGTAAGGTTGGTCTGGGCCGCTTCATCCCACAATACCTCTGTACCAAAACACAACCAAGGGAGGAAGCAATCTAAGCATCAACGCCCAAAACTCTTTGTGTTCTACTCGAGATCTCATCTACACATAGACCTAGCTCATGATGCCTTTGTTGGGGAACGTTGCATGGGAAACAAAAAATTTCCTACGCACACACAAGATCTATCCATGGTGATGAGCATCTACGAGAGGGAGAGTGGATCTACATACCCTTGTAGATCGCTAAGAGGGAAGCGTTAAGAAACACGGTTGGTGTAGTCAAACGTCTTCGCGATCCAAATCGCCGAGTGTCCCGCAATCTCATCATGATCCGTCCCGCGATCAAATCACAATCCGTCCCGCGAACTCATCACGATCCGTCCCGCGATCTCATCACGATACGTCGCACAATCTTGATCTCGGTCCTTCCGATCTAGCGCTGAACAGACGGCACCTCCACGTTCAGCACACGTACAGCTCGATGACGATCTCCGCCTTCTTGAACCAGCAAGAGCGAATGGAGAGGTAGACGAGTTCTCCAGCAGCGTGATGGCGCTGCGGCGATGGTGGTGGAGCAATTCCGGTAGGGCTTTGCCTAAGCACTACAGAAAACCGATCTAGCGGAGAAACTATGCACTAGAGGAACGGGTAGCACGTGGCTAAAAATCCAGTGCCAAAAACCCTAAAACCTCTAGTATATATAAGAGGAATATTTACCTCTGGACCATTCTGGAGCTCCTCGTGATGTCCGGGATCTCATCCGGGACTCCAAAAAACGTTCAGTCACCACCATACATAACTCTAGACTACCGAAACGTCATCGAACCTTAAGTGTCCAGACCCTGCGGGTTCGAGAACTATGTAGACATGACCGAGACACCTCTATGGTCAATAACCAATAGCGGGACCTGGATGCCCATATTGGTTCCTACATATTCTACGAGGATCTTTATCGGTCGAACCTCTATGTCAAGGATTCAGTTAATCCCGTATGATGTTCCCTTTGTTCTTTGGTATGTTACTTGCCCGAGATTCGATCGTTGGTATCTCCATACCTAGTTCAACCTCGTTACCAGCAAGTCTCTTTACTCGTTCCGTAATACAAGATCCCATGACTAAGACTTAGTCACATTGCTTGCAAGGCTTGTTGTGATGTTGTATTACCGAGTGGGCCCTGAGATACCTCTCCGTCACACGGAGTAACAAATCCCAGTCTTGATCCATGCCAACCCAACAGACACCCTCGGAGATACCTATAGAGTACCTTTATAGTCACCCAGTTATGTTGCGACATTTGATACACACAAGGCACTCCTCCGGTGTCAGTGAGTTGCATGATCTCATGGTCATAGGAACAGATACTTGACATGCAGAAAACAGTAGCATTAAACTGACACGATCATATGCTACGTTTGTAGTTTGGGTCTTGTCCATCACACCATTCTCCTAATGATGTGATCCCGTTATCAAATGACATCTCATGTCCATGGCTAGGAAACCTTAACCATCTTTGATCAACGAGCTAGTCTATTAGAGGCATACTAGGGACATGGTTTTGTCTATGTATCCACACATGCATCTAAGTCTCTAATCAATACAATTATAGCATGGATAATAAACGATTATCATGAACAAGGAAATATGATAATAACTAATTTATTATTGCCTCTAGGGCATATTTCCAACAATTCCGTACCGCGGGCCTACCATTACCCCTCCTCCAGTCAGATTGGCCCATTTGCACCAGAATAAAGGGACCTTAAATCACCTCCATAGTCAAGTTCCCATATCTCCTCTATGTAACCATAATATGTGTCCTTTTCCTTGGTGTTTGCCGCATCGTCAAAGCGAACACCATTGTTTTGGTTGGTGCTCTTTTTATCTTGGGCGATCATGTAAAATGTATTCCCATTTATCTCGTACCCTTGGAAAGTCAATATAGTCAAAGATGGTATCTTGGCCAACAAGTACAAGTCATCTTCAACATTGTCATCAATCATGAGATGTGTTCGCAACCAACCGCCAAAAGACTCAATGTGTGTACGTTGAATCCAGGGGTCAGACTTCTACGGGTTCTTCGAGCGTATAATATCCATGTGTTCCTCGATATATGGGGTGACCAAGGTAGAATTATGTAGAACTGTGTAGTGTGCTTGTGCCCAAGAATGCCCGTCTGTACATATTATCAATTTTGGTCCAAGCGTGCCTTTTCCATGCAGTCTCCCCTCATGCTGCCATTGAGGAACACCAATCAGTTTAATGTCAGGAATAAAGTCAACACAAAACTCAATAACCTCCTCTGTTTCATGGCCCTTGGAAATGCTTCCTTCTGGCCTAGCATGGTTACGAACATATTTCTTTAAGACTCCCATGAACCTCTCAAAGGGGAACATATTGTGTAGAAATACAGGACCCGGAATGGCAATCTTTTCGACTAGGTGAACTAGGATATGTGTCATACTATTAAAGAAGGATGGTGGGAACACCAACTCGAAACTGACAAGATATTGGACCAAATCATTCTGTAAGCTTGGTAGAATTTCCAGATCGATTACCTTCTAAGAAATTGCATTAAGGAATGAACATAGCTTCATAATGGATAATCAAACATTTTCTGGTAGAAGCCCCCTCAATGTAACCGGAAGCAATTGCGTCATGATCACGTGGCAGTCATGAGACTTTAGGTTCTGAAAAACAATTCTCTGCCATATTTAATATTCCCTTTATATTTGACGAGAAGCCATATGGGGCCTTCATATTGAGTAGGCATTCAAAGAAGATTTCCTTCTCTCCTTTGGTAAGAGCATAGCTGGCAGGACCTTCATACTGCTTTGCATGCATGCTGTCGTTTTCGTGCACACGTTGCTGGTCCTCCTGTGCCTTCGGTGTATCTTTTGTCTTCCCATACACGCTCAACAATCCTAGCAGGTTCACGCAAAGATTCTTTGTCACATGCATCATGTCGATTGCAGAGTGGACCTCTAGGACTTTCCAATATTCTAGCTCCCAAAATATAGATTTCTTTTTCCACATGGGTGCGCATCCCTCAGTGTCAGACGGAACAGATTGTCTGCTAGGACCCTTTCCAAATATTACATGTAAATCCTTGACCATATCAAGTATGTCATCACCAGTACGGAGGACGGGCTTCTTCCGGTGATCTTCCTCACCTTTGAAATGCTTGCCTTTCTTTCTTAAGGCATGCTTCGCCGGAAGAAATTGACAATGTCCCAGGTACACATTCTTCTTGCATTTTCCCGAATATATACTTTGGGTATCCTCTAAACAGTGCGTGCATGCATGGTATCCCTTGCTCATCTATCCTGGAAGGTTACTAAGAGCAGGCCAATCATTGATGGTTACAAAGAGCAATGCTTGTAGGTCAAATTCCTACTGTTTGTGCTCATCCCACACATGTACACCTTTTTTATTTCACAGCTATAAAAGTTCATCAACTAATGGCCTTAGGTACACATCAATGTCGTTGCCAGGTTGCTTGGGGCCTTGGATGAGCATTGGCATCATAATGAACTTCCGCTTCATGCACAACAAAGGAGGAAGGTTATAGATACATAGAGTCACATGCCATGTGCTATGCTTGCTGCTTTGCACCCCGAATGGATTAATGCCATCTACACTTAAACCTAACCATAAGTTCATTGGGTCGTTTGCAAAGTCCGGCCACACTCTCTCGATTTTTCTCCACTGCGACCCATCAGCGGGTACTCTCAACTTCTCGTCTTTCTTACGGTCTTCTTTGTGCCATCTCAATGACTTGGCATGCTCTTTGTTTTGGAACAAACGTTTCAACCGTAGTATTATAGGAGCATACCACATCACCTTGGTAGGAATCCTCTTCCCAGGGCGCTCGCCCTGAACATCATCAACAGGGTCATCCCAACCGATCTTATATCGCAATGCATTGCATACCGAGCATGCATCCAAATTCTCGTACTCACCGCGGTAGAGGATGCACTCATTAAGGCACGCATGTATCTTCTACACCTCCAATCCTCGAGGATAGACAACCTTCTTTGCTTCGTATGTACTTTTGGGCAATTCGTTGTCCTTTGGAAGCTTATTCTTCATTATTTTTAGCAAGTTTTCAAATGCCTTGTCAGCTACACCATTATCTGCCTTCCATTGCAGCAACTTGAGTGTGGTACCGAGCTTTGTGTTGTCATCTTCGCAATTTGGGTACAATGCTTTTTTTTTATCCTCTAACATGCGCTGCAACTTCAACTTCTCCTTTTCATTTTCGCAGTTTCTCTTTGCATCAGCAATGGCCCGACCAAGATCATCAGCGGGCTCATCTAAGGCCTTAGCTTCTTCTTCTTCATTCTCTTCCCCCATTGTACTACCATCATATTCAGGACACCCAGGATAGTTGTCATCATCCTCTTCTTCTTCATTCTCTTGCATTAGAACCCCTCTTTCTCCGTGCTTGGTCCAACAATTATAGGCGGACATGAAACCGGATGTCAACAGGTGGACGTGAATCTGTTTTGAGCTAGAGTAAGTCTTATCATTCTTACACACACCACATGGACAACACATAAAACCATCCCGCTTGTTTTCCTTAGACGCATGCAAAAAACTTTGCATGCCATTAATGAACTGAGGAGAGCGTCGGTCAACATACATCCATTGCCAGTTCATCTTCATTACACAACACCGAGAAGACCAAATTAATACAAGTTCATACATAAAGTTCATACACACTTATTCTCATAAAGCAACATAAAACTATCTAGCTAAAACTTTTTAAATGCAACAACAAATGCGATCAAAATCGCAACAAAGTAAAAAATGATCCAACAGCATAATGATACCAAGCCTCTTTATTAATGTCATATTTTCTAATCTTTCTAATCTTCAAGCGCATTGCATCCATCTTGATCTTGTGATCATCGACGACATCGGCAACGTACAACTCCAATTTCATCTTCTCTTCTTCAACTCTTTTCAATTTTTCTTTCAAATCCTCGTTTTCTTTTCGACTAAATTTAATTTCTCGACAATAGGGTCGGTTGGCATTTCCGGTTCAACTACCTCCTAGATAAAAATATCTATGTCAACTTGATGGGCATAATTGTTATTAACATGAAATGCAACAAATAGTTATAAAAGAGAATATACCACATCTGAAACGTAAACCGGACGAGGGCCGATGGGCACGGATATCATAACCATGACACTATATATAACAACAATCATGTAAGTAAGGAAACTATGCAAGTAACTATCTAAATCATACAAATACGATTTTATTTATAAAAATGATAAGAACACAAGAAGAGGCTCACCAAAGTTGTGTCGGCGATGGGACGGTGTGGTCGATCAACGGTGGTTAGGACGGGGAAGGAAAGGCACACTAAGTAAATCACACCTACATATATGCAAACTAAGGAGTTAATTTGAGCTCAAATTTCATATAAATCAAAAAAACTATCACATAATTACATCCCAACTAAAAACCACAAATCAATATACTTATAAAAGCATTGCACGAGCTGATCTAGCAATAAGAGATGAAAGGGCAAAGTTGCTAACCTTTGTGAACACTTGGATGGATTGAGGTGCCTCAAATCTTGACAAATCTTAGCAAAAAATGGAGGGATGAGCTCGAGCTAGGGGAAGAAACAGAGAGGGGAGTTCGAATGGAGAAAATAGATAAATGACTCGGGCTGGACGAAGGGTTTATATAAGGAAAGATTTAGTCCCATTTGGTTATAGAAACTGGGACTAAAGGTCCATCTATAGTCCTGGTTTGTGTCACAAACCAGGACTAAAAGGGCTCGTGGGGGCCCCAGGCTGACACCAGCCTGCCATCACTCCTTTAGTCCTGGTTTGTGATACAAACCGGGACTATATGTCCAAAATGGACCGGGACTAATGGGGCACATACCCCCTGACAACTCCTAGCCATTGGAACCGGGACTAATGGACACATTAGTCCTGGTTCAAAGCAAAACCAGGACTAAAGGTTGAAACAAAAGGCCTGTTTTCTACTAATGTTATGACATCTCACAGAGTTGTGACCATTGTTGTTGCAAGTTGTCGCTATCTCCGGTGCTATAAGGTGTAGTGGTCTATGCTCCTATCTCTCTCCTTCATTAGATCGCTCCTCTAGAATCCTCGCCGATGAGGGTTTCTCCCACCTTTGTACGTAGAGGCTGCCAAGGATGCAACTATCTCCCGCAAGCTAGATGTCGAACTTTGTGGCTTGCGCTCCCCAAGCAAACGTGAGGAAGAAGCCACTCGCATGGCCGAGGGTGAATGATGTAAAGTTAACGGTTGAGTTCGCAGCATAACGGGTCTTGCACTGGTCTTTGCAACATGGATTGTGTTGCATTGGGGACCGAATCGAACAACGGGGCTTGCAACATGACGGGTGCGGTTCCCAACATGGTTAGTGTTGCAATGGGTTCGGAACATGATCGGTGTTGAAATGCGGGAGGCGAATCGAACATCCACATCTGACGGTTACGGAGGCAGCTGATAACTCTTAATTATGAGTCAGATGACACGTAGCAGCTACCTACAAAATGGTACATGCTACGCGTCCGCCGACTATAAAGATCACTCGGGTCCCGAGCCGTCAGATTTGCCGGATTGAGTGACCCGAGCGCATCTTCACCACTACAACATAGGCCTTTTTGCATAATTATTTCTGCGGGGCTGTTTGGATGGACGCCAAGAGATGCCCTTCCAAAATATTGGCGTTGATCATGCATGGTGTACGTGTTTGGATGGCTACCAAATAATTGGTGCGCCCTACCCTGCCCTATGATACTAGTCAATTGAACGCCAATTTGTTGGCGAGATGCGGGCGGCGGAATCGGCCGCCAAAAAATTGGTGCGCCGTAGTTGGCGAGGCCCATCCCGACGCAATCCAAACAGCCTCTGCAATACAATTCTTGTTGCAAAAAAAAATCAACGGAGTTTTTGTTGTAAAAAAATTACAACTGAGATTTTATTGCAGAATTTTCATGCAACGGAGGTTTTGTTCCAAAACATAGCTATCGTAGGTCATTGTAACATCGAATATGTTTTAAAAACATAACCCCTGTTACAGAAGCACGTTCGACGAAGGACAGTATACGAGCCTAGAAGCACGTTCAACGAAGGACAATATACGAGTCCTCACTTGGATGCATGTCATGCAGGGGAGGTGGCGGACACGATCGCTGCAATCCGCCGGGTGATGATAAGTTTTTCACCTAAAAAATAGCCTTTCTTGTGGAAGAATAGTAAAAGAAAAATCTGAAACAAAAAAAAACTGTAAACAAGGATTGCCCAGAAATAAAGGTTGGGAGAACATAGCCCACGTTGGATGTGAGATGTGCGGCCCAGATTAATCTATTCCCTTCTTCGTCCCGGCTCCCACCACCGCTAAGGCAAGCGCGGCGGCGACCTTCGATCCAGGCGATCAATGGCGCGGCGGTGAGAGCTCCTGCGTGTTCGCCGGCGGGATTTCCCTTGATCCGGCGATCCCGTTGGGAGAGGATCCTCCCCATTGGTGCCCCCTTCTCTGGCGCCGCTACTCCATCAATAGGTACCTCAGTTCGAATCCCTGTTAAGAATTGATGGTCCCGTTCCTCAATTCCTCAAAGATAAACAATCCCGAGAGTGATTTCTGAATGGATCTTGGTTAATTATATTACAACCCCTACTGCAAAATTTTGAATGTTCCTTCAGGCCGATTTTAAACATGATGAAGTAGCTTCAGGTTACTGGTTTATTTATTCTTCTCCCGGCCAAGGCTAGTACTAACCTGTAATGTAAGATAGAGTTACAAAAATGAAGAGAAAATCCTGTGAAGTAAGATAGCTGATACAAGTTTGTTGCCAAATTATGTTCTCTGTTTTTTTCATAGATTAGAGTTGGGTCGGCAGGATTCACTATCACGATTGCTTGCTCAAAAGTCAAACCAGTGATAACGATGCTTGCATAAATCAGTGATAAGATAGCGATGCTTGCTGAAATGATTCACGGTCAGCTTTATCTAGTTTGTACTTAATTCTTGCTGCCACGCAGATGCATCTATCTATCAAATCCACTCTGATGGACAATGAAAGCAGCCAAGAACTTTCGGTCAAAAACAAGGTAGCTGGTTTCAGTAGGGTGCAGAAACCGGACGTGGCTTCAATGCAGATTCAACTTCTACCCTATGTAAGTATCGAAACACCTTATTTATATCGGCTATTACCGAATCTTATAAATATCACTATATGTCTTAGGAAGGAGCATGGCTGTTGAGCTCATGCCACAATTTGACTGCTCATGCTCATTACAGGACGTTCTGCGCGACATACTGTCACGGTTGTCGATCAAGGATGTCGTGAGGATAAGCACGCTTTCTGGTGAATGGAGACAGCAGCAGATATGCCACCCAGATCTGGTCTTCACCAAAGACACCTTTGGCTTCAGTACAGACACGAATACTGACCCAGATTTGGTCACCAAAGACTACTATGGCATCATTAAAGACATGAATACTAGACGAGCATCCTGGGCTGCTGAATTCATCGCTAATGTGGAGAGTGTATTGCGCCCACTGTGGTCTAGTACTAAAACTACCACGACGCTGGATAAGTTTGTTGTCAAATTTGGCCTTCGCATAAAGCACAAGCATCACATTGATAGATGGGTTAGATTTTCCATTGCGTTAAGGGCCAAGCACATTGCTTTTGATTTCACGGTTGATGTCACTTGTTATGGCGTTACATACGGCAAGTACAAGTATGTTTTCCCGCTGTGCAATCTCAGTGGCCCAAACGGCTCTTGTGTCACATCTCTTGATCTAGGCTACGTATGGTTAGAGCTGCCCACTAGTTTCTCTGGTATCACAAACCTTAGGAACCTCACACTAAGTACGGTCTCCATGAGTGATGATGATCTCCAGTGCCTGTTGCTAAGTTGTGCCCTTCTCGAGAGTATAAACATAGAGTGGTGCTCCTCCTTGTCAAGTTTACGCATAGGACAGAAATTGTGCAGGTTGCAGTACCTGCGTGTGCGCCATTGTGAACTGGACATGATAGAGTTGCATGCTCCAAATCTTACCAAATATGAGTTTGACGACCATCTTATGCAAACTGTGCTCACTGAATCTTCAAAGTTGTCAGAGGCAATTTTTGTGTCGAACTTGAGAGTACTCGATGGTTATGATGACATTTTGGATTATATCTTTACTGAACTTCCAACTGCTCTTCCTCATGTGCACACACTACTTCTACTTTTGACTGTTAATCAAGTATGCTCTAGAAACGAGCTCCTTATTTCATTCTTCAATTTCGCCTTCATGATATTTGCATTCAGGTGCTTGTTGACCTGGCATCTCGATTGATTTAAATTTAAATATTTGCTGAGTGCCCATGCATTATTTCTGCTCCAGGTGGAAAGATTCAGTAACACTTGCGATAGCTTCATGACTTTGAGGCATCTGAACATGAACCTTGATATCTTTCTCGGTCCATATGATGATAGCTGGGTTATGGGGTTTGTTAATCTCTTGGAATTAGCACCTTTCTTAGAAGAACTGGAACTGCATGTAAGTGGTCACTCTTAATTATGGTATTCTCCTGCGTGTTCTGTCCACTTGAACAAAGATATATATTGAATTTAATGGATACACCCGTGCAGATGGACCGTGATAGATTTTGCTCTGAAAATCCCAGGACAGTGTTAGCGGCGCAAGGGCCTCTGCATCGTCATCTCAGGAGTGTCTACATGTCTGGATTTTGTGATGTATTGGGACTGGCCGAGTTGGCACAATACATCCTTAGGAATGCTACTGTGCTTCAACGTATGGTAGTAGATCCTGTGGCAGGAATGATGGATAATGCGTTGATCGAACGTTTCTGTTCGGTCAGCAATGGCGGTAGCAGTGAAGACATTGTTTTTCCAACCGATGGGACTCAGAAATATGTAGGCAAGAAGAGGTTGTTTGCAAAAAATAACCTTGACAAAGAGGAGTTTCGGCACGTCCTCACCATTTTATGAATACTATGATAGAACTGGAGATCCTATCTCCAAATGTGGCTGAGGAAATCGGTGTGCTGGAAAATGGATCGGGAGCCTCCTTTTCCTTCCCTTTTGAGATTCATTCCTGAACCTTTTAAGAAATGCTCAGAAGACAGGCATGCACAACATGATTGATTACAGGCAGGTAGTATATATATCCTCAAGAATTAAATAGTTGTTTTTGAATTTTGATCGCGCTCTGGATTAGGCTGGGTTTTGGAATTGAAGTTCGGTTGTATGAACAGAAGCCTCAAACTAGGCAACTATCATCGATTGTGTAACAAACTATGTGTATTTGGTATACTCTTTTGATATTAACATCGGGTATATAAGTGTTCTCTACCAACAATTGATCTAACACCAATTCTCTGCGTTCTAACAGATTTTAATAAGGGTATTTCCAGCCAATTACCAAGTCAGCCCCTTCTAACCACTCAAACTTTGAATGGAGAAATTTGAGAAGAAAATGGAGGGGTGGGGAGAATACTGAAACATATTAGTTTAATCTTTTTGGGAAAATAAAGATACAATATTATGTCTACATTTTGTTAAAATCCTAAGAACTTAGATATTTAGGGCTTTTACCTTCTATGCTTTAGGAAATAAACTGGAGCCCAGTCCTGGCTCAACGGTCGTGCTTTTTAGGGTTGGGGTAGCGAGCCGGACTACCTCGATTGTACTCGCTTTGTCCCAAAATAAGTGTCTCAACTTTGCTTGTGACAATAGTGGTGGAGGCCCCACACCATGAAGCGTGACACCCTCAATTGTACAGAATTCTAGATCCTTCATTGTTTGAACCGTAGGATTTTGCCTCGTAGAAGTTACTAACCATTATAGAAATAAAATTGCAAACAATGTTTTAGCTCCTCCGTAACTTAATATAAGACATGTTATGACACTGTCATAGTGTCAAAAACAGTTTTATATTAAGTTAAAGAGGTAGTATGTTAAAACCTTAGGGACAAAAAATAATTCCGTACATATGAGGAAAATGGGGAGCAAAAATATTGGTGAACACCCTGGAAATATACCCCGCGTCAGATGAAATGCGGCCTGAGATTTGTCTCTTCACTTCTTCCTCAGACCACTCTATTGGGATCTCCCATTCGCCGCTCTGTGGGCAAATAGGACATATCCTATTTGACGCTTGCTGCGTCAAAGTGTCAGCCAAACGCACAGACATGGAGAGGCGAGCGACTAAATAGGCTGGCCCGTTACTGTATTTCACAGATCCAGCTCCAGGTCGGGTTTTTTTTCTTCTGCTGGTTCTTTTATGGTTTTGTTCGGTTTTTTATTAGTGTTTCAATTTTTCATTTTTATTAATCTTGTTTTTAGTTATCTTATTATTTTTAACTTTTTCGATTGTTATTTATTTGTGATTTTTAGTTCATTTTTCTTCTGTTTTTTTTGTATATATATCTGTTTTACAGAATATCAAAATATGTTTGAAATTACAAAAATGTTCAGATTTTAAAATTTTAGTTCCCGTTCTGCAACTTGTTTCTATTAATTCAAGAAATGTTCAAATTTCAAAACTTGTTTGTATTTTCATAATATGTTCACACTTCAAAATAATGTTAGCATTGCCAAATTTTGTTCAGAGTTACAAAAATGTTCCCTTTCTGAAAAATTGCTCACTGATCCAAAAAATGCTTTCTTCCAATTTTGTTCCACGTTTTAAAAAATGTTTTCTTTTTCATTTTTTATGTTCGTATTTTCAAATTCGTTCAAAATTGCAAAAAAAGGTTAGAAACTTTGTTTTTTATCATGTTTTTAATTAAATTATTAAAAACTGTTCAGATTGAAAAAATTTGTTCTCACTCTGAAACTTGTTTCTATCAATTCAAAAAATGTTTGAGTTTCAAAACTTGTTCATATTTTTATAAAATGTTCACACTTAAAAATAATGTTTGCATTGAAAATTTTGTTCATAATTAAAAAAAATGTTCCCATTAGCAAAAATTGCTCACAGATCCAAAAAAATGTTTTCTTTCTTCCAATTTTGTTCGAAGTTTCAAAGATGTTTGATTTTTCATTTTTGGTTCATGTTTTGAATTTCGTTAAAAATGTTTGAAAATTTGATTTAATATCATATTTTTCTAATTAAATTATGAAAAACAAAAAAACTGATTTTTAAAAAAATTTCTCGTTCTGAATTTTTTTCTATTAATTCATAAAATGTTCATGCTTCAAAATAATGTTCGCGTTGCCAAATTTTGTTCAGAGTTAGGAAAAATGTTCCCTTTCTGAAAAATTGCTCGCAGATCAAAAATGATGTTTGCTTTCTTCCAATTTTGTAACACGTTTCCAAATATATTTGCTTTTTCATTTTTCAGTTCGTGTTTTCAATATTTGTTCAAATTACAAAAAAATAACTTTGCTGTTTTTCAAAAACAATCCATAGGTCAAAAAAATATTCGACATTTTAGAATAAATATTAGTAATTTTTGAAATTATCCACGTTCAAGAAAAGATACAGGTTTTGAAAACAAACTGTGGTCAAACTTTTAAAAATGCTTGGATCTGTCATGTCTTATTGTTCTTATACTACGATCTGCGTTATTTTTCAAAACTAGCATTCGTGGTGCAATGGATCCGCGAGTGGCCAAAATGGGAGGGCCCGTATTCGATTTTCAAGTCGGACGGAGTTTTTTTATTGTTGCTACAATATTTGCCTTTTGTACCCCACGGGCGCTGCCAATGGGTCGGCCCACTCGATTGCCCTTGTCCGAATCGTCGGCATTCTGTCGCAGAACGCGGCAAACAGGAGGTCCCGGCAAATAGTCAGCCTTCCTCAGAGAGTAGCGCCCCTACTGGGCTGGCTCATGGCACACTATGGAGGCTCGGCAACAGAACCAGCAATATACTATAGCGAGTCGGCTTCTGTAGCCAGGCTCGGCAACAGAACCAGTTCTGTAGCCAGTGTCACAAAGTGTGGATGCTTTTTACCTGAACGGACACACGACCGCTTGCCCAAACGTATGGATGAAACTGTTCTTCGCCCACACGACGTTTGCATGATGATAGATGGTAACTACAGTGTGCATATGCGGTAACTAGTTAATCACACATGACAACTATGATTGACTACACATGGCAACTATGGTTTAACCATACGTGACAACTCCAATCAGTTCACACGACAACTATATTTATCATACATGGCAACTATGGTTTGACCACACGTGGCAACTTCAATTAGTTTCACATGAAAACTACATTGAATGATACATTGCAGCTACAGTTAACTGGACATGACAACTAAAGTTGATGAGGGGGAACCCACGCGTTCATGCTCATGGGGTGGGGTGAGTAGTTGCCACAAAGGGTTGTGTAGGACATCGTAGTTGCGCCCACACGTGTGGTCGGTTTCAATGTTCGCCCACACAGGGTCATGTGGGCTGTCTCCTGGGTATGCTACACAGGGTTGTATGATCGGTTTTATGAAAATGATATTTTCAAAATTCTCATTTTTTTCTAAAGATATATAATTTCCAAAATGTTTTTGTGAATACATAAACTTTTTTATTTCAAATAAATTTTAAACTTCTGAATATTTCTTGATTTTTTGAATAGAAAAGAACAACCATTGAAGAAAAAAATGGAAAAAATCCGTGAAGAAACCAACAAGAAAATAATAATAAGAAGAAAAAGGCAGACCAAAACCTTTTAAAAGGTTCTCAAATTATGTAGAAGTCGGGCAAAATAACCTTCCCAAAGGTTCTTTTAAAAAAGGCAATTTTCAAAACCGAGATTGGTGGGAGCGTGTAATAATAGGTTAAATGGGCCGGCACATCTCACCTCTCGTTGCTCACTCGTTCTCCATGCAAAAGTGTTGACATTTCGACGCAATGTTTATTTATCCCGTCTATATCCTGACAACTACCAGTAGAGATGCAATGATGATGAGCGAGTTTTGGCAGGCCTAGTTGACCGCGGGCGCTACTCCCTCCACTCTCCAGTGAGCTCCTTTATACGCAACTCTCTCCCATCCGCAGAGCGGTGTCTTTATCCGTAGATACATATATGCTGCAACCCGTTGGAAGAATCGATTGCTTCCTTCCTGGATTATGCAGTTGGTGATTGATGCACTCTGATTCGGAGAGGACCCTGCCGTGTGTCATGATTCGGAGAGGACCCTTGCGAGAGCCACGACTTCTCTGCCTACTTCCCTAGCATGTATTGGAAGGAGGATGGGTTTTTTTTAATAACCGACGATGGGGAAGGGGGGAGATTGGAGCCCCATCGTCGTCACTCTTTTGTTGTGTTATACCACTTACGCCTTTAGCATTCCATGAACGATTCGTCAGAAGAATAAATACATAAATGTATTTCCTTTAATAGCACGGCATTGCTTTGCAAGAATATTGTAACCTATGATGTTGTAAATATAGTACTCACATATATTGCGACTTATTCCCTATCAAGCTATATCATGTCACGGAATACATGGATCTCTAGGCTGGGACACGTGGCCTCCAATTCACTGAACCGGGGTGCCACCGTTACTTTACACCTTTAGGGCAAATTCAAACAAATAATCTACTACTAACTAAAAATAAGGGTTCATGTGACGATGTGTCCAATGAGGGTTGGGACAAGAGAAGGAACATGCAAGTGGCGGAAGGAAGATGTGTGGGGGCATTGACGTTCAACTTCACGTGGTTTCCAGAGGGCAATGAGCACCCCGTCGATTTAAAGTCATGCCTAGTAGGGGTGCGGTAAGGTCCTAACTTTATGTTGGAGGTGGCGTTGTCCGATCCGTGGCGGATTGGGAGGAGAGGGGATGCTAAGGATAAGTACAAGGAGAAGGGAGACTACAGAGCCATGAAATCTGAATTTTTTCATTAAACAATGGTAAGAGAAAAAGAAAATGATTCAAAATAGTCGGCTGAAAAAATGCCCCATCGGTCGTGTGCATCAGTGTTTGATCGAGCCCAACCCTGTGACTGGGACGTGCTTTACTAGGATAAGGAATTCCTTGGATCCATATTCACCACAAACACCCTCAACCTTATCTCTCCGCTCGTCTTCCTACTCCTCGCAACTCAGCTACGCCATCCAAATCGAACATCAAAACCCCCTTGGTTGTTGTCCCACAGCTCGCAGAGCCGCGACCATTGTTGTTGCAAGTTGTCGCCGTCATCATTGCTACAAGGTGTAGTGGTCTCTGCTCCTATCTTTTTTTTATTAGATGCCTTCTCTAGAATCCTCGCCGATGAGGGCTTCTCCCACCTTTGTAGAAGTTGTCATGGATGTGTCTCTCCCCCACAATCCATATGCCCAACTTTCTAGCCTGCGATCCCCCAAGCGAACGTAAGAAAGAGAGGCGCTCGCATGGTCGACGACGGATGCTTCAAAGCGAACGGTTGGGTTTGCAACATAACAGGCATTGCATTGGGCTCCACAAGATGGGTTGTTTTGTGACAAGGGACCAAATTGAATGATCATGTGGCTGGGGTTTGCAACATGGTTAGTGCTGCAGCGGGTCTGCAACACGACCGATGTTGCGATGGGGAGAGGCAAATTGAACATCCACATCAGACAGCTAAGGGGGCAGCTGATAATTCTCAAGTATCAGTCAGGTGACGCATAGAAGCTGCCTAAAAATAGCATTTCTTGTGGAAAAATAGTAAAACAAAAATCTGAAACAAAAAAAAATGGAAACAAGAATTACCAAGAAATAAAGGTTGGGAGAACATAGCCACGTTGGATGTGGGATGTGCGGCCCAGATTAATCTCTCCCCTTCTTCGTCCCGGCTGCCAGCACCGCTAGGGTTAGCGCGGCGGCGACCTTCGATCCAGGCGATTAATGGCGCGGCGGTGAGCTCCTGCGTGTTCGCCGGCGGGATTTTCCGTTGCTCCGGCGATCCCGTTGGGAGAGGATCCTCCCCGTTCGTACCCCCTTCTCCGGCGCCGCTACTCCATCCATAGGTACGTTCCTCGATTCCTCATCTGGTGTGGTGATTTCTGAATAGAGGCTAGGATCTTTGTTAATTATCCAGTTCCAATCACTGTCCTACGATCCCCATTGCAAAATTTTGAATGTTCACATGAGCGATCCCCATTGTAATGTAATGTTCCTTCAGGCTGATTTTAAACATGAAGTTGCTTCAGGTTACTGGTTTATTTATTCTCCCCCCATCCAAGACTAGTAACCTGTAATGTAAGAAACCTGATACAAGTTTGTTGCCTAATTATGTTCTCTGTTTTTTTCATAGAACAGAGTTGGGTTGCCGGGATTCACGGTCACGATTGCTTGCTCAAATATCAAACAAATGATAATGATGCTTGCTGAAACGATTCACGGTCGGCTTTATCTAGTTTGCACTTTTTTTTGCTGCCACGCAGATGAATCTATCTATTGGATCTACTATGATGGAGAAACAAAGCTGCCAAGAAGTTTCAATTGAAAACAAGAGCGCTGGTTTCAGTAGGGTGGGGAAACCGAAGGTGGCAGAGATTCAGCTTCAACTTCTACCCTATGTAAGAATCAAAACACCTTATTCATGTCGGGTATTACTGGCTCTTTTAAAAATCACAATTAGCAAGGGGAGCATGACTGTTGAACTCGTGCCACAACTTGACTGCTCCTGCTCATTACAGGATGTTCTGCGCGACATACTGTCACGGTTGTCGATCAAAGATGTCGTGAGGATGAGCATGCTTTCTCGTGAATGGAGACAGCAGAGGATATGCCACCCAGATCTGGTATTCACCAAAGACACCTTTGGCATCAGTACTGACCCAGATCCGGACTTGACCAAAGATTATTTTGGCATCATTAAAGACATGCATACTAAACAAGCATCCTGGGCTGCTGAATTCATCGCCAATGTGGACAGTGTATTGCGCCCACTGTGGTCTACTTCTACTACAACTACGACTACGCTGGACAAGTTTGTTGTCGAATTTGGCCTTAGCAGAAACCATAAGCATCACATCGATAGATGGATTAACTTTTCCACTGCATCAAGGGCCAAGCACATTACTGTTGCTTTTACGTCAGATGTCACTTCCTCTGGCTCCCGATTCGACAAGTACAAGTACGTTTTCCCGTTGCAAAATCTCAGTGGCCCAAACGCCTCTTGTATCAAGTATCTTGATCTGGGTTACGTGTGGTTAAAACTGCCCCCCAGTTTTTGTGGTATCACAAACCTTAACAAACTCACACTAAAAAGGGTGTCCATCAGTGGAGTTGATCTACAGTGCCTTTTGCTAAGCTGTGCTGTTCTTAAGCATATAAACATAGAGCGGTGCTCCTCCTTCTCAGGACTGCGCATACGACAGGAGTTGTGTCGGTTGCAATACCTGCGTGTGCGCCATTGTAAACTAGAAAGTATAGAGTTGCATGTTCCAAATCTTACCGAATTTGAGTTCGACGAAGATCTCGCAAAAATTGTGCTCAGTGATTGCTTGAGGTTGTCGGAGGCAACCTTTGTATCAAACATGAGGACTCAAGAGTTCAATGATTATGATTTCGACGATTTGGCCTTCACCTTCACCGAGCTTGCTCTTCCTCATGTGCAAAAATTATTTCTACTTTTGAATTTTGATCAGGTTTGCTCTAGAAAGAAGTGCTTTGTTTTACTTTATTTAAAATTTTGCCATCACAAAGTTTAATTATTAATTATATCCGTGCACTGTTTCTCTTCCAGGTGCTAAGATTCAGTGAAAACCAGACTAGCTTCGTCAATTTGAGGCATCTGAACTTGAACCTTGATCTCGCGTGGGATCCATATGATGATAGTTGGGCAATGGGGTTTCTTAATATTTTGGAATTAGCACCTCGCTTAGAAGAATTGGAAATGCATGTAAGTAATTTAACTGTTGATTATGAATTTTTTCAACACATTTATTAGGATAGTTATGTCTGTTGCTTTTGTTTAACCCCTCCCCCCTGAAGAATATTTACAGTGAAATTAACAGATATATGTATGCAGTTGGGTCGTGATAGATTTTGCTCTCCTACTATGAGGATGGTGAAGGCTGTGCAAGGACCTCTGCATCATCACCTGAAGAGTGTGAACGTGTCTGGATTTTGTGATGTATTGGGGCTAGCCGAGCTGGCGCTCTACATCCTTGGGAATGCTACTGTACTTCAACGTATGGTGGTAGATCCAGTGGCCTATGCCGACACTCTTCGCACCGATGATATGTATTCAGTCAGCAAGGCTGGTAGTATCGTGGGGGATCATTACCACGTCGATCAGAATAGGATGTTTGCAGAGCAAATCCTTGGCAGTGAGGAGTTCCGTCATGTCGTCACCATTTTGTGAAGTACAATGCTGGGGCTGGAGATGCTATTTATATATGACGATTGATGGATATGGAGATGGTGGAAAAAGGATCAATCAGGCGATTTATGAAGATTTATAAGAATACTCAGAAGGCAAGCATTCATGTACAAGGCGAATGATTGGATGCAGTAGTGTGTGCGCCAAAATTCAGTGTTGTCTGCATTTTGGTTGTAATCTGGGTTAACTATGGTTTTTCTTTTTTGGCTTTGCTATTATGGACATAAGCAGTTCGTAGCAATTTTAAGTGATATATATGTGGTGCACTATCATTAATAAATCATGGAATCATTCATCCCATTCCATGCATGTGTATGATGCTGTCAAGATTCAGTGTTTTCTTTGCTGCAACCAATCTTGCCCCAGTTCCTTAAGAATACTACATTCTTCTCTGAACCAACAAAATCAGAGAAGTCGCTCCTTCTAACTACATAGAGATTATAGTAGTTAAGTTCTAAATAATCACCCACTAATTCATCCCTTCTAATTAACTGCCCTCCCAGTGGGATATCACCAGAGAAATTTGAGTGAGAGGAGAAGAGTGAATATGAAGGGAGTTCTGCATATTTTGCCTATAAAGGATCTAAATTTTGTCTTGCTTGAAAGAATCGCTGACAAAGTTTATTTTTATAAAAATATCAGAATATTTTCTTGTTGGTTAAAAAAAGAAAAATAAGGGGACAGAGCCAACCATTAAAGCAGAACATTATTTTGATGTGCAAGAGGGTGCAACCCGTCCAAATTACTTGCGACTTCAAACTCTTTTCACTTCTTGAAAAGCAAGAAATTAGCAGCTTCTCAACACATACACTTGCGGTGCTGTAATTATATAGGAACTCCACAAAAGGAGAGGGAACTGCATGCAATGCAACCATGTCATATCAAAACAAATCCATCACTTCAGCAACATTACAGGAAATGACAAAAATGTTTGCCTTACAAGAGCCAAACTAAGACTGTCTAATAAGTATTCATAAATACTTCCAGGCTCATGATATTATTACAAAACCTGTCGATACATACATATCGTTCTTTGCTTCTCCTTGGAGGGAGGATATTGATCTCCACCCTTCTTGCTGGGGGCTATTATCAGTCTTACTTCCTTACCTTTTTGGGCAGCCGGCATCCATTATGCGCGAGCTGGGTCACGTCATGGACGTACATGATAGGAGACGGGGTCCTCACTCTTTCGCCCCGGAAACCATCCGCAAAGCCCATGATCACCTTCTTCTTCTTCCTGAAAAAGGAGTATCCTTTCACCTTCACGACGACTGACTTGAGGCCAATCTTGCTGGCGACTCGCCCCATGTGTTCCCCTGTTGCTTCACCAGCATACCGAGCAAGACGAGACCGCCCCTTTCGATCCTCCAAACAGCCAGCGGAAGCCCCAGCCTTCCTGTTCCCCTTGACGTCCGTCACAGTCACAAAGGTCTTCTTCCCCTTGAGCGTGACGTGGAGAACGTCCCTCTTTACTCGAGGAGCCCCTTCTGGCCGCAGCATATCCATGTTAAACCGGCCCGGCCTGCCACCACTGGGTGTGAATCCGTTTCCACCCATCCTGCCACCACCGGCTGTGAACCCGTTTCCACCCATCCTGCCATCACCGGCTGTGAATCCATTTCCACCCATCCTGCCACCACCAGCTGTGAATCCGTTTCCACCCATCCTGCCATCACCAGCTGTGAATCCGTTTCCACCCATCCTGCCATCACCGGCTGTGAATCCGTTTCCGGCCATCCTGCCACCACCTGCTGTGAATCCGTTCTCATCAAAGTGACGGGAAAAACCGCCGTCAGTCTGGTTCCGTGCTTGCATGATGGGGCGGCTCATCGGATCACCGGCGTTCGCAAGGCCCTGCAGTGGGCTCTGCAAAAGCACAAATTGAGATTCAAATTGTATCAAGCACCGGATAACATCACATAATAAGATTTATGGCTATAGTAGCAGCATTTGTGGTCAACAGCACTGGACTTAATTAATTTGGTAGATTAGTTGACAATGGCAAATGGGCCGGCGCACTTAGAGCAGTGGTAAAAAAAACCAAGCACATTTATGATGGCACGAACACCTCTGTTTTCTTCTTCCATTCATTCCCCATGAAATGAAATGATATTACATCGCAGTTGAATTGGAGGGAAGCATGCGCACACTTGCCTAGCTCATGAATCTATCCTGTCCCTCTGTTCCAGTTCAAGATTCAATCTACCTACCATCGTCTTGGCAGTTAGACGGATCTGGATCAAATTTCTTGCGGGGAAATGCAATGGGAGGGAGAGAGGGATGGGGAGCTGGTGAATGTACCTTGTCAGTGGACAGGAGCCGCTGGGCGCCCGGTGAGGAGAGCGGCCGCAGGAGCGCTCTGCGGGCGAGCCCGAGCGCACTCGCCGCCATCGCCGTCTGCTGGGACGGGAGGAGGACGAGATCCGGTCGTGGCCGCGGCGGCGGCGGCAGGGCGAGGCTGTTGCAAAGATTCGAGAGCGTCTCTCGTGTGATTTAGGCCGTCTTTCCTTCTTGGGCTTTAACTGGACCTGCCTACCACTTAGTAGTGTCCACAATAAATGTTCTGACTTTTCACCCCTAAAAAAATGTTCTGGCCTTTTTTTTACTTCCAAATTAAAAAAGGACATGTTCTGACTTCTTTTTCTATTTCGAAAAAATAACATTTCCTGACTTTTAATATTTTTCTAGCTATCGGTGTTGTGCAGGTTGACCACTGACCAATGATAGCTCTGTAACTATAACTATTGTAACATATGACTTGATTTTTGTTATTATATTGCTTGTTCTAATGCTCTCTCTTCCTTTTCGTACGAATATTTACAAATTATAAT
Source organism: Hordeum marinum (assembly GCA_022496015.1). Taxonomy (NCBI): domain Eukaryota; kingdom Viridiplantae; phylum Streptophyta; class Magnoliopsida; order Poales; family Poaceae; genus Hordeum; species Hordeum marinum. Next base: position 581,927,597 of record CM039673.1, read on the forward strand.
ATATTGATTTTTATTCTCATTTGAAGGATGTAACTAAAATATACTAGCAAATCCACATCAAAATAGCTAACAAATTTGAGATCTAATTAGTTTTACATTTCTTTATTTATTAGGGCAAACTCTCTGTTATTTTGTACTTGCACTTATTTTGAAGGATATAGTGTAAAGTGTGCAAGGACGGATGTATCAACCAAAGTGCTCGTGGACAGACTTGTGGCATTTAATTGTGGAAAAAATATACCCAGATCTATTATAAAACTTCATCAAAAGTACAAAAGCACTGCAAACATAATACAGATTACATCGAAGTTCCTGAACAACCAATTTGAAATATTTTAATTATGCGGCAATTACATTTGAGCCCCTAGTTGTGTGACACCCGTTTGATTGCCCCTAAATTCAAAAAACCTCGTTTATGTCCAAGCTCGTTTGCTCCTCTTATGCTTTTGCCCTTTGACCGTTTGACCGTCACTTTGAAAATTTCATAACGGATTCATACTAACTCAAAAATATTCAAATAGGATATAAAATGTTCAAAAAATATCACCTATATATGGATATCGTTTACATCCATGACAAAAGTATTGGAAAGTCCACATCTCAATTTGATCTCATATGATGCCAGCATGAATAGTAAAATCCAAAAAAATTGAAAACAAATTCAAAAAATTCTGAAAGTTTTTAGTGGCAAACATTGACAAATGTTTTGAGTTATTGCAAAGTTTCATCAGGGAATGACATTCATGGACGTGGTGGCAAAAAAACAAAATCAGCACTCCAAAATGCTTTTGTTTTACAACATCAATTTTTTTTGCCACGACTTCAATGAATGTCATTCCCTGATGAAACTTTGCAATCACTCAAAAAATTTGACAATGTTTGCCACTAAAAAAATTCAGAATTTTTTGAATTACTTTTTAATTTTTTCAGATTTTAGTATTCATGTTGACATCATATGAGCTCAAATTGAGATGGGACTTTCCAGCACTTTTGTCATGAATTTAAATGACAAGTAGATATAGGTGATGTTTTTCCAAGCATTTTGGTATCTTATTTGAATTTTTCTGAGTTCGTATGAATTCGTTATGAAGTTTTTCAAGTGACGGTCAAACGGTCAAAAGGCAAAAGCATAAGAGGAGCAAACGAGCTTGGACATAAACGAGTTTTTTTTGAATTTAGGGGTAAAACAAACGAGTGTGACACAACTAGGGGCTCAAATGTAATTATCCCTTTTAATTATTGTGGTTGTGAAATCAAATTTGAATAACACGTTTGAATTATTTATGGCACATATGACTTTGGTGTTGCCCTATGATATAATTCGAATTTAGTGGGGATATAACTCGAAGGAAAGTATATAGTATTGTGGTCGTGCAAAAGGGCCCCACCATATTTCCCTAGGTTTGGTTGGAGGTGAACAACCTTTACACATTCGACATACCAACCATGTGAAAAATCTTTCCCTAGGGCTTGTGCTCTTAGATAAAGAACTTTCCCTAGAGCTTGGTAGATGGACCCGGGAAAGGAGTCTTTCCCATCTATACTTTACTTACTGTTCTTTACCTAGCCAAAACCCAAGATAAAGTCTTTCCCCATGGGTTTCCATTTTTCACCTAGGGTATATGGTTTTAGGTAAATTAGTACTTTCTAGTACTAGTAGTACGTGTGATTAGTTGCTCACATGGATTTAGGCCCCTTGCACGAGTGCCCAGTGGATACTGGTTGGGGTAATACAACCCCTCGGTCATGTTCTGCAACCCGTTTGGTTACCCATACCCCATATGCATCAGGGCAGTAACAAACCCTCTAGTGTCTGGCTACCCGTGTTTCGGTACATTGGACATGATTGATGCCTTATGTTGTCTTTGGTTGCACACATTTGGCCCGATGTAGTTACCTTGCACACCAATGTGGTGAGCTTACGAGCACCCTAACCACTGATGTAGTTGTATGTTACATATGGTCGTAGGGCGGTATAGGATAATAGCAGAACCCCAATGGAAACAAAATTGGATGAAGATTACTTTAGGCCACTTAATCTGATCCGGTCTGCATCCTTGCCTACTCCATGATTTCTGTTCTCTTCGAGTATGAACTTGGAGTAATCATCCTCGACCGCCTCTTTAGTCTCATACCCTCTACAGCAGGCGTTCTTGTAACCATAAACTGTAAATTTGGAATTTCTCTTTTTTATTTTGTTTTTCTAAACATGACCGTTTCTGTTTTTAGATTTGGAATAACTGTTAAAATATTTAGAGTTTTTGAAATAATCTTTTTGTTTTAGTTCAAAAAATTTATAAACTTTCTGTTAGTGCTAGTAGTTTTCAAATTTAATTTGCTTAAATTTGAATTCCTTTAAAATTCGCGTGAATGACCCTGAAATTGAAAAGGAGTACAAATGAAGTCTGAAAAGGTTGAAACATGGAATGATATCATCATTTTCACACGCATAGCATGCTTTAAAAAGTTGAGAGGATCACGGCAAAAACTGAATGCTCTTCGTGTACAAATTGGACCATCTCCTTCGAAGTATGAGCGTTTCGGACGAAAGTTCATCTGCTTTAAAAGGCATTTCATTTTTTTAAACTTATTTAAACTCCATAATTGTTTGTCTTTAATATGCACCATTCAAAGCCTCATCCTCAAATTTTAACCATTTCTAACTTCTTTTGCTATTTTTCGTGCATTTAATGATTTTTTGCGCTCAATGACCATGAAATTGAAAAGCAATACAGATGAACTCTGAAAAGGTTGAAACTTGGCATGTTATCATCATTTCACACACATAGCATGTGCTAAAAAGTTGAGAGGGTTACGACAAAAACTGGATGCACTTCGATACAAACTGTACCATCTCCTTCGAAGTATGAGGGTTTCGGACGAAAACTCATCTTATGCAATGGCATTTCATCTTTTAACTTATTTCAACTCCATACTTTTTGTGCATTCAATTTTTTATGATCCTCTATTATGTGCTGCAACTTCAACTTATCATTTTCACTTTCACAGTTTCTCTTTGCATCAGTAGTGGCCCGACCAAGATCATTAGCGAGCTCATCTGATGCCTCTTCTTCAGCTTCTTCTTCTTCATTCTACCCCCATTGTAGTACCATTGTATTCAGAGAATCCAGGATAGTTGTCATCATTCTCTTCTTCTTCATTCTCTTCCATTAGAAATCCTCTTTCTTTGTGCTTGGTCCAACAGTTATAGCCGGACATGAAGTCGGACGTAAATAGGTGGACGTGAAATGACTTTTGAGCTATATTAAATCTTATCATTCTTACAGACACCACATGGACACCACATAAAACCATTTCGCTTGTTTGCCTCAGCCGCATGCAGAAAACTATGCACGCCAATAATGAACTGGGGAGAGCGTCGGTCATCGTACATTCATTGTCGACTCATCTTCATTACATAACATCAAAGTGACCAAATTAATACAAGTTCATATACATTTATTCTGATAAAACAACATACAACTATCTAGCTAAAGCATTTAAATGCAACAACAAATGCGATCAAAATCATAACTAAGATAATAATTGATCCAACAACATAATGATACCAAGCCTCTTTATTAACAATATATTTTTTAATCTTTCTAATCTTCAAGCACTGCATCCATTTTGATCTTGTGATCATCGACCACATCGACAACGTACAACTCCAATTTCATCTTCTCTTTTTGAACTCTTTTGAATTTTTCTTTCAAATAATCATTTTATTTTTCAACTAAATTTAACTTCTCGATAAATAGGGTCGGTTGGAATTTTCGGTTCACATACCTCCTAGATAAAAATATCTATGTCAACTTGATGGGCATAATTGTCATAAACACGAAATGCAGCAAATAGTTATAAAAAAGAATATACCGCATCCGAATCATAAACCGGACGAGGGCCGACGGGCACGGGTATGAAAACCATGGCACTATGTATAACAAACAATCATACAAGTAAGAAAATTATACAAGTAACTATCTAAATCATACAAATAAGATTTGTTTTTATAAAAAGGATAAGAACAAGAGGCTCACCAAGGTGGTGCCGGCGACGGGACGGTGCGGGCGATCGACGGTGGTTAGGACAGGGACGGGAAGGCACTAAGTAAACCATGCCAGCACACCTACACATATGCAAACTAAGAAATTAATTTGAGCTCAGATTGCATATAAATCAAATAAACTCCCACGTAATTACTCCTAAACTAAAACCCACAAATCAATATAATATAGAGCATTCCACGAGCTAATCTAGCAATGAGTGATGAAATGATAAAGTTGCTAACCTTTGTGAACACTTGGATAGATGGGGTGCCTCAAATCTTGGCAAAAATGGAGGATGAACTCAACCAAAGGGAAGAGAACAGAGGAGAGAAAGGAGACAACAGAGGAGAGCTCAGGCTCGAGCTGGACGAAGCACTAAAGGGGCTCGCAGGACCCCTAGCCCGATGCCAGCCTGCCACCATCCCTTTAGTTTCGGTTGGTAACATCAATCGGGACTAGAGGTCACAAACGAATCGGGACTAAAGCCTAACCGTTGGAACCGGGACTAGCGGTCACATTAGTCTCGGTCCAAAACCCAACCAGGACTAATGCTACGGACGAAATGTCTGTTTTCTACTAGTGTTCACATGTCAGCCTCCTATGTTTTTACGTTGATCACTTCTCCTTTTGATCCCAAGGGTTAAGAAACATCACCTCTTCATCGACATTTTTTTTGTGAAATAATTCATGTATTACTCAAAATCAAATGTTGCAATCAGGACGAACAATATCAATGACTTCCTATGGACCCTTCCAAGCATTTCTTTTGCGGGGGACCATGTCTTCATCGTTGATGACCATGTCAACTAGCTGGTGTCCGTCATTGGTGTACTCATCTCCTGAGCACTCAAAGGTTGAAGACCACCTTGCTTGAGTCGCCGGTTGAAGACCACCTTGCTTGAGTCGTCGACACCATTATGCATGACAACTCGCGCTCATATCTATTTCATAGCAAAACACGAGTGTTGTTCATAGAATTACAAGTCGGTGCATGAAGGGGCTCACAAACGTGGTGTGTTAGAGCGTGACGATGAATCTCGTCATCTTGAAATTGACCATCCTACCGGCTATATGGAGTTGCCATGTTACATATAGTCAACCTAATAACCATTAAGTATATTACAAGTTGCTAAGAAAAACTACTTTATTAATACATGACCCACCTTACATCCTCACAATGTTTCTTGACGCACGTGCTACAACCGGCTGTTAATTCGCAACCCGCTTCCCTTCTTTCTCATATTCTCTCTCATCCAACTCAGCAAAAATATAATAGTTTAATCCTTATAGTTTGCTAACTGTACGTTATTATACTTGCTCTAAGTTCATTTCATTTAATAATTTAGCATCTAAACTCTTCATACATTGATGAGCCTCCTACAATTAAATGTTTTGTCTAGGTTAACGTGTTTGGTGTTGATTTTTCACACGTGTACGATGTCGGGAAAAAACATTTTGCACTTGAGAAATACTATTCTTACGCGCGCTCACCAAATCAATCGCAGCCACAAATGTAGATCTTCTTGTACCTTCTCTCGTAAGACTTTTTTTAAAGAGAAAAAAAAAAGAAAGAATCCCACGCAATATCCACAACACCACCTCAAGAGTCAAGACACCAGCCACCACAAATCCACGAGAATGCAGCCATGATCGGCTCCATCCCCCCCCTCCCCACCACCACCACCTCCGGCCGCTGCCTTCCGCCCCGCGCCACGACCACCCTCCCCTTCCCAACAACCCCGCTCCGTCTCCGCCGCCGCCGGATCCGCGTCTCCGTGTCGTCGTCGAGCAACGAGGAGGGCGTGGGGAGCACCAACGGCTCGCTGCCGGGGCTACCCCCCGTGGGCGAGGAGGAGGAGGAGGACGACGAGTCCTGCCCGGTGGAGTGCGTGACGGAGTTCAAGACGGACGAGGAGTTAGCGCGCTTCCTGGAGCGGTCGAGGGCGACGGGCGCGCTGGTGGTGGTGGACTTCTTCCGGCCCTCCTGCGGCAGCTGCAAGTACATCGAGCAGGGCTTCATGAAGCTCTGCAAGGGCTCCGGCGACCACGGCTCCCCCGTCATCTTCCTCAAGCACAACGTCCGTGCCTCCGCCCACCTGCGTCAAATCTTGATTAGTCCAAAAGTTATTTGCATCTGAAACAGAAGAGAAACTATGCATGGATGCTTGCAGGTGATTGACGAGTACGACGAGCAGTCGGAGGTGGCCGACCGGCTGCGCATCAAGGTGGTGCCGCTCTTCCATTTCTACAAGGCCGGGGTCTTGGTCGAGTCCTTCGCCACCAGGGACAAGGAGAGGATCACCGCCGCCATTGCCAAGTACACATCACCTCAGTAAGCATGCATCAAACTCACACGAATCCATTGTTCATTCGGCTCGATTTCGGAGCCGCTGAACAGTGAAATGACACATGAATTTGCTCCCATGGAATGGGAACTGCGGAGCAAAAAAATGCAATTAATTCCATTAGTATTAACCACTCCAAGACAGTGTATATCCCGATCCCGACTGATCTATTCTGGCATTTTCTTTTCCCTTCCGCAGGCAGGAGCCGGAGACGGAGGAATAATTTCTACTCCAAGTCCAAATAGGTACAGACATCGAGAGCCATCTAGCTAAATGAACCTGCAGCATTGTAGCAGGAAAAAACTGGGATTGGTTGTAATAATAAAGCAGAGTATCATGAAACAGTTGTATACGGAGAGATCGATGTAGAGTGGCCGATGATCGATCCTGGTTGATGATTCAATGCCATTGTCCATTCAGCAGCCCCCCGTTACAGAATTTCACTATTTGAACACCTGAATTCTACTCTGTTTTTGTCCTAAAACAGAGTTCTATTCTGTTTTTGTCTCAGAGCAAAGTAGCAAGGCTTTATCTAGCTTGTGCTTCCTCGCCGACACAGGTATATACTCTGTCTATATCAGGATAACCCCCGTGGACAAAGTAGGCAGCCAAGAATGCTTCAACAGAGTCACTGAGGACGCGTTTGGTTACCTGCATTGGTTTTGGACACTTTGCATACTTGACCCAGTTGGACGAGGCTGAGCATATGCAGGTTAAAAATCAACATTTGCATATTGATTGGTTGCCTGCAGCCCCTCTAGCCTACATGTGACAAAACGGAAGGCATGTTGTTTGGTTGTGGCCTGGTTTGAGGAAAAACACAAGTCCGGTTGTTTGGTTACAACCAGACAGTAGTGTGGTGACCTTCTCTTTGATTTGGTGAGGTTAAGCACACATCAAAGTTTAACCACACAGGAAAGCTAACACATAGTATGATAAGTTTCAAAGTTAAACCACAACACACAGTCTTAAACCAACAACAATCAACTTCACTAGGAACGAGAGGTCATTTAAGCAGTCACGGCGCAGGCCTGTTCATGGTTCTTGCACTTGTCACCACCTCCACGTCATCGTCGTTAAGGACGATCACCTTCATGCTGGTCGGGGTGAGCAGCTTGAAAGTAAGCATGTAGCCGATCATGACATGGTGAACGGAGGCCAAGGTGGCCCAACCCTCATCAAAGGTGACTCTGCAGTTGACCACCTTCACTATGACCCTCCACGAGCAGCCGATGTTCGTCTTCAGACTAAAGTCCTTAGGCACGACGGGGAAGTGCTTGGTGAAGTCCAGAGGCAAAGGCAGAGCATCCATCTTCGAAGCAAGGATCACCTTGCAGAAGTGGGTTGGTCTTGACTCCTCATGGTAGTGCATGTAATTCCTATGCTTGGCATGAGGGTGTTCCTGCACCGGCACCTCCACCACTAGAAACACAACGTCCTTGCCCTTGTCCAATGGTGGTATGGCGTCCTTGCCATCTGCATAATGAAGAACACACAGTTCAAAGGTCAGCATTCAATACTACCGGCCTAACATCCTATAATTATCAGCTCTTCTTACCCAGCACCACACTCAAACCCTCTTTCATTTTCACTCCCTCTCTTCTTCAACCTCTATCTGTTTCACCACCTCTCCGTCACCATGAACTCAAACTCCAACCCTTTCCCCTGGGGCATGGGATGGAGGGCATTCTTCCTTGGGTGCTCGCTCGATGACCGTTCTAAGTTCGAGGACACAATGGAAATGTGCTCGAACTTCACCAGCATGGAAAAATGCACAAGGAGGCTAATGCTATGGTGAAGAAGGCGACGACAAAGGAGTTGAAGATGTTGATTCCTGACCCAGCGAAGGGCGCTACGTCAGTTGACATCCTTCCCTGGGCCATGAATCAGGCCAAATCCGGCGATGCTCGACAGAGGGCCAAGTGGGCCAAGTACAAGGAGTACAACTGTCCCAATGACGATCGTGTCGCTATGTACTGGACGACACGGACTATGAGGGATCCGACGGAGGAAGACGAGGTCCAGATGGTGGTCAGGTTGCCGGCGGCAGGCGTCCGTGCAAGACCCATCGTTCTTGACGGCGAGGAGGAAGAAGACGACGATGAGGAAGAAAGGAAGCCTACGCCCCATCGCCGCTCGATGCGACTCTAGGGTCGCCGCGACTAGACAAGTAGGTTGTACCCCAATCCCCACCCCCAATGTAATCAACCGATTAGGCATGAACTGAAGATGTGTTTAATCCCCCACTCGATGTGTTCAATCCCGTCCCTTACGCTCCCATCGTGTGCTCAATTAAATCTAGCCCGTCCTCTAGAGAGGTCAAAGAAACTTACCACCATTGCCGATGCGCGGCGCTGGAGGTGCTGAAGTGGTCTCCACCGTCGTAGATCCGCTAGTGTCGCTCCAGTGATCGCCTCTGCGGTGTGAGTGGGGACGAGGGGAGAGAGAGGAAGGAAGGGAGATGAGGGCTATTTATGATGGCCCTTCGGGAAACAATGCGACTTCTCCATGTCGCATCCACGCGTGTGATACGTCCATTTTGCATCATGGTTTCCTACTGTTATTTATAATGTTTGTATGCATAATAATGCTTTGTGGAGTAATTCTAATGCATTTTCTCTCTTAATATGCAAGGTTTACACAAAGAGGGGGAATGCCGACAACTGGAATTCTGGACTTGGAAAAGCATATTAGAGACACCTATTCTTCACATCTCCAAATAAGCTGAAACTTCGCGGAGAATTATTTTGTAATATATTAAAAATACTAGAGCAAATAACTTCAGGAGGGGGGGCATCTGGTGACCACAAGACACCAGGGCGCACCATGCCACCCAGGCGCCCTGGTGGGTTGTGGTCCGCCCAACCCACCTCCGGTGCCAATCTTCTAGTACTTAATCTCTCTTGACCTAAAAAAATAAGGAGAGGACTTTCGCGAGTGCCACCGTCTCGAGGCGGAACTTGGGCAGGAGCACTTTTTCCCTTCGGTGGAGCGATTCGGTCAGGGGAACTTCCCTCCCGAAGGAGGAAATCGAAGCCATCGTCATCACCAACAACCATATCATCTTTGCGAGGACAATGTTCATCAACATCTTCAACAGCACCACTCCTCTCAAACCCTAGTTCATCTCTTGTGTTCAACCTTTGTACTGAAACCTCAAATTGGTACTTGTGGTTGACTAGTAGTGTTGGTTACATCTTGTAGTTGAGTACTATATGGTTTATTTGGCGGAAGATTATATGTTCAGATCCATTATGCTATTTAATACCCCTCTGATATTGAGCATGAGTATCATTTGTGAGTAGTTACCTTTGTTCTTGAGGTCATGGGAGAAGTCATGTTGAAAGTAATCATGTGAATTTAATATGTGTTCGATATTTTCATGATATGAATGTTCTGATCCCCTTAGTGGTGTCATGTGAACGTCGACTACATTCACCATATTTGGGCCTAAGGGAATGCATTGTGGAGTAGTTATTAGATTACGGGTTTCTAGAGTGGCACAAGCTTAAACCCTAGTTTATGCACTATTTCGTAAGGGGCTGATTTGGATCCAAATGTGTAATGCTATGGTTAGATTTTATCTTAATACTTTTCTCGTAGTTGCAGATGCTTGCGAGAGGGTTAATCATAAGTGGGAGGTTTGTTCAAGTAAGAACAACACCCAAGCACAGGTCCACCCACATATCAAATTATCAAAGTAGCGCATGCAAATCAAACCAACATGATGAAAGAGTGACTAGATAAAATTCCCATGTACCCTCAAGAACGCTCTGCTTATTATAAGAGATTATTTTGGCCTGTCCTTTGCCACAAAAGGATTGGTCTATATTGCTGCACTTTATTTTCCATTACCATTACTTTCTCATTACCAATTATCTTGCTATCAAACTCCCTGTTACGTACAATTTCAGTGCTTGCAGAAATTACCTTGCTGAAAACCGCTTGTCATTTCCTTCTGCTCCTTGTTGGGTTCGACACTCTTACTTATCAAAAGGACTACGATTGACCCCCTATACTTTTGGGTCATCAAGACTCTTTTCTGGTGCCGTTGTCGGGGAGTGAAGAGCTCTTGGTAAGTGGAAATCATTAAGGACAAACTTATACTACATGCTGATATTTTTTGTCACTTGCTACTATGGAAAACAATACTTTGAGGGGTTTGTTTGGGGTATCTTCACCTCGACCGGAACCAAAATTAGTTGCCCCTCAACCTACTGCACCTACTGAAAATATTGGTTATGAAATTCCTTCAGGTATGATAGAACAACAGCTAGCTAATTGTTGTGCAGGAGATGGAACTGAACATCCTGGTATGCATCTAATACATGTGGATGCAATTTGTGGATTATTTAAGCTTGCAGGTTTATCTGGAGATGAAGTTAAGAAGAAGGTTTTCCCTTTATCTTTGAAGGGGAAAGCATTGACATGGTATATGCTATGTGATGATATTTGCATGGAACTGGAATCAATTGCAATTAGATTACCACCAAATATTTTATACTATGCATCTAGTTCATCGTGATCGGAATTATATATATAATTTTTGGCCTCGTGAAGGAGAATGCATCGCTCTATCTTGGGGGAGGCTTAAGTCAATGTTATATTCATGCCCCAATCATGAGCTCCCGAGAGATATTATTATTCAGAATCTTTAAGCTCGACTTTCTTATAATGATCGATCCATGCTCATACTTCTTGTACTGGTTCTTTTATGAAGAAGACTATTGGATCCAAGTGGGATCTCTTAGAAAGAACTATACGCAACTCTAGAGATTGGGAACTCGAGAAGGTAATGAGTCAGGTATTAAGCTTAAGTTTGATTGTGTTAAATATTTTATGAATACCTATGCTTTTCACAAGTTTAGCACTAAATATGGACTTGACTCTGAGATAGTAACCTCTTTCTGTGAATCATTTTCTACTCATGTTGACCTCCCTAAGGATAAGTGGTTTAAATATCATCCCCCTATTAAAGAAAAATTAAAGAACTAGTCATAGCTAAAGATGAAACCATAATTACAATGTTGATCCAGTTGTGCCTACTTCTTATATTGAAAAACCACCTTTCCCTGTTAGGATAAAGGAACATGCTAAGATATCAACTGTTGTTCGCAAAAGTAATACTAAAGCACCTAAGCCCTCTGAACAAATTAAAGTAGAACATAGTGCCTATTGTTAAAGATCTCTTGGTAGAAAATATTGATGGACATGTTATTTACTTTTGTGATGAAGCTGCTAGAATTGCCAAACCCAATGAAAAGGATAAACATAGACTCGTAGTTGCCATGCATGTTGTCTCAGTTAAAATAGGAGATCACTGCTATCATGGTTTATTTGATATGGGTTCTATTGTGATTTCTATGAATGACATAACACCCGCCGAAATAGAAGACAATGATGTTACTATTAAACTTGCTAATAGAGAGACCATTACACCACTTGGGATTGTTAGAGATGTTGAAGTCTTTTGTGGGAAAATAAAATATCCTACTAATTTTCTAGTTCTTGGTTCCCCACAATATGACTTTTGTCCCATTACCTTTGGTAGGCCTTTCTTGAACACTGTTAATGCTAAGATAGATTGCAAGAGAGAAACCGTCAGTGTTAATTTTGGTGATGTGTCTCATGAATTTAATTTTTCCAAGTTTCGTAGACAACATCACAATAAAGAATTATGTAGTAAGGATGAAATAATTGATCTTGCTTGTATTGCCATACCTCGTACTGATCCATTAGAACAATATTTGCTTGACCATGAAAATGATATGCACTTGCATGAAAGAAATGAAATAGATAATTTTTTCTTTGAACAACAACCTCTCCTAAAACACAATTTTCCTATTGAAACTCTAGGAGGTCGTCCTCCACCTAAATGTGATCCTGTGTTTGAATTAAAACAATTGCCGAACACTTTGAAGTACGCTTATCTTGTGTGCGAAAAAGATATATCCTGTTATTATTAGTGCTAACCTTTCAGAACATGAAGAAGAAAGATTATTAAAAATTGTGAGGAAGCACCAGGCTATTATTGCATATACTCTTGATGATCTTAAGGGCATTAGTCCCACTCTATGTCAGCACAAGATCAATATGGAACCTGATGCTAAACCCGTTGTTGATCAGCAACAACGATTGAATCCTAAAATGAAAGAAGTGGTACGAACTGAAATATTAAAGCTTTTGAAAGCAGGTATAATTTATCCCATAGCTGATAGTAGATGTGTAAGTCCCATTCATTATGTCCCTAAGAAGGGAGGTATTAATGTTGTTCCTAATGAGAAAAATGAACTTATCCCACAGGGAATTGTCACTAGATATAGAATGAAAATTGATTATAGAAAATTAAATAAAGATACTAGAAAAGATCATTACCCTTTGCCTTTCATTGATCAAATGCTAGAAAGATTATCTAGGCAAACACACTTTTGTTTTCTAGATGGATATTCTGGTTTCTCTCAAATACATGTATCACAATCTGATCAGAAGAAAACGACCTTTACTTGTCCTTTTGGAACCTATGGTTATAGAAATATGCCTTTTGCTTTATGCAATGCACCTGCTACCTTTCAAATATGTATGACTGTTATATTCTCTAATTTTTGTGAAAAGATTGTGGAGGTTTTCATGGATGATTTTTCCATTTACAGAACTTCTTTTGATGATTGGTTAAGCAACCTTGATCGAGTTTTCCAGAGATGTGAACAAACTAATCTCGTCTTGAATTGGGAGAAGTGCCACTTTATGGTTAATGAAGGTATTGTCTTGGGGCATAAAATATCTGAATGAGGTATTGAGGTGGATAAGCTAAAGTTAATGCAATTGAGAAAATGCCATGTCCTAAAGATATTAAAGGTATTCGTAGTTTCCATGGTCATGCTGGTTTCTATAGGAGGTTTATTAAAGACTTCTCTAAAATTTCTAGGCCTCTTACTAATCTTTTACAAAAGGATATTCCATTTGTTTTTTATGATGATTGTGTAGAAGCCTTTGAAACACTCAAGAAAGCCTTAACTTCTACACCTATTGTTCAACCACCTGATTGGAAGTTGCCTTTTGAAATTATGTGTGATGCTAGTGATTATGCTATTGGTGTTGTTCTAGGACAAAGAGTTGATAAGAAATTAAATGTTATCCATTATGCTAGCAAAACTCTAGATAGTGCCCGAAGAAATTATGCTACTACTGAAAAAGAATTTTTAGCAGTTGTGTTTGCTTGTGATAAATTTAGATCTTACATTGTAGATTCCAAAGTTATTGTTCACATTGATCATGCTGCTATAAAATATCTTATAAAAAAGAAAGATGCTAAACCTAGACTGATTAGGTGGGTTCTCTTGCTTCAAGAATTTGATTTACATATCACTGATAAGAAAGGAGCTAAGAACACCGTAGATGATAACTTGTCTAGGTTAGAAAATATTCTTGATGACACACTACCTATTGATGATAGTTTTCTAGAGGAACAGTTAGCTGCAATAAATGTTTCTCAAAACACTCCTTAGTATGCTGATTATGCTAACTACATTAGTGCTAAATATATACCACCTAGTTTCACATACCATCAAAAGAAAAAGAATTAATTTATGATTTAAGACATTAATTTTGGGATGACCCATATCTTCATAAAGAAGGGGTAGATGGTGAGGGAATCCTGGATTAAGGGGTCCTCGGGAGGCCGACCTATCTCTTATGGGCTGGACTGTATGGGCTGCTTACCGAACTTTTGATGGATCGAAGGCCCTGTCTCCAGGAAGGAAGCTTCAGGAATTGTGGCTTGTCCTCCACGTTTAATGCAGTGAATGGGCATGTTTATCTCTTCGACGTGTAACCGACCATGTATAAACCCTATGTATCCTCAACATCTATATAAGCCGGAGGGTTTTAGGTTTTAGATAGAACAACTCATCTAGGGTTTAACTCTTTGATCTCAAGGTAGATCGACTCTGTAACCTATACACCATCAGTACAATCGAGCAGGACGTAGGGTATTACCTCCATAGGAGGGCCCGAACTTGGGTAAAACCTTGTCCCCTTTGTCTCCTATTACCATTGATTCTAGTCTCACAGCTCGGGACCCCCTAGACGAGATCCACCGGTTTTGACACCGACATTGGTGCTTTCATTAAGAGTTCCGCTGCGAGCGCCCAAGGAATCAATGTCTCGCCTTGTCATCAACGAAGAGGTCCACAACATGGACACTTTTGTCCCTGGACAGATCTTCGCCTTTGGCAGTGTCGTGCTTCACGCCGACCAGACCGAACATCTAGGCCGTGTCGAAAGCTTCGCCGCTAGTCAAGAGATCAGATTTGGGAACTTAGAGTTCTCCGTGGATCCTAGGGGTGATTTGTCGTTAACCGGGTTCGCAGTATCGCCTTCCATACCCGAAGACTCCGAGGCTTTAACCTCGAGCTCCCTTCTCGCTCACGCCCACGGGGTTAGCTCCGGCATGGGCCTGGATCTTAGTCTGGATCCGTTCATAGTACCAGAGGACTAGACACTTGTTCTTGCAGAACACTCCACTCTCCTGGACACATCGGAGATCAACACTCACAGCTCCGCGTAGTTTGACCCGATCGGGCGACATTGAACGAGGCCCTAGATTGGATCTCGTCAATCAAAATTACCGACGATCCAAACCCAATCTGTGCTCAGATCGGCCACGAAGCGGGTCAGTACGAATTTTTCGACCCACCCACCACCCACTTCATAGACAGAGTCGAATACTTAACCGGCATGTTGGATTATGCCTCCGAGGAGGCCGAATACATGGAAGAAGAGGATTGTGCCCCACCCCTGTTAACACCGGGCGATGGGCGGCAACCTCAACATACAATGTCTACATGGTAGACACCCCTACCGCTAATGGCAAAAACACGCCGAAGAACAATGGCGACAAATCGAGCGACGCGTTGTCAAGGCGCTGGAAACTGCATAAGCGGTCAGAAGGCAAAAAGGGAAGAAAAGCCATTATTAGCACCAGGGACGAAGATGCCACAGAAGACCTAGGCGATCTCGATATTCTTGAACACCCGCTAGAGGGTCAGGAGAAGCCTGAAGACCAGCGCAACCCCGATGACTTCAACAACTTCGACGACGATAACTACCTCCCTCCCGTAGAGGAGGAAGACATCCCGGAAGCCTATGACCTCGGCATCCCCGATAATCTCGAGGACCAGGAACTGTTCAGGTAACAACTCATAGCCATGACACGCAAACTGAAAGTGAAAGAATGATAACTCAAAGCCGAACAAGATGACCTCAATGATCGATGGACGAGAGTCCTTTTAGCCGAGGAATGGTACGACACCGGTCTGTCGGACCAACCCAAAAGCTACCCACGCAGAAGGCTACTGCCACAATTTGACGACGAGCTTACTAATACTCCGTCTCCCAAACATACCCCATACGACAAGCAGAACCGCCCTCCTCACGGGTGTGATAAGACGGCCGACGGCATTGGTTATAGACCGGCAATGACCCGAAGACAGGGAAAAGAGCCACAAGAGCCCAATGACAGGTTCGACCTGCGAGACGACCTAGGCTACAGAGCAGTGCTACTTCTCGAGCATGCGTTGGTTTCCGTGAAGAGGAACAATTGATGCAACAAAGTAGATAAGTATTTCCCTCAGTTGTTGAGACACAAGGCATCAATCTAGTAGGAGATACAAGCAAGTCCCCAATAGATGTACCTACACAAAGAATCAAACTCTTGCCCACAATGCTATAAAGGGGTTGTCAATCCCTTCACGGTTACTAGCAAGGATGATATCTGTTAGAGATAGATTGCTTGAGCGGAAAGTAAAACAAAAGGTAAACATAATGCAACAAAGCATTTTTGGTATTTTTGGTTTTAGATCTGAAAGTATAAGATGGAAAATAGACCCCGGGGGCCATAGGTTTCAGTAGAGGTATCTCTCATGATGGCAAATATTACGATGGGTGAACAAATTACTGTCGAGCAATTGATAGAAAAGCGAATAATTATGAAGATATCCAAGGCAATGATTATGCATATAGGCATCACGTACGTGTCAAGTAGACTGAAACGATTATGCATCTACTACTATTACTCCATACATCGACCGACTCCTGCCTGCATCTATATTATTAAGTTCATGAAGAACAGAGTAACACATTAGGTAAGATGACATGATGTAGAGGGATAAACTCAAGCAATATAATGAAAACCCCATCTTTTTATCCTTGATGGCAACAATACAATACGTGCCTTGCTACCCTTACTTTGTCACTGGGTGAGGACACCGCAAGATTGAACCCAAAACTAAGCACTTCTCCTATTGCAAGAATTACCAATCTAGTTGGCCAAACCAAACCAATAACTCGAAGAGACTTGCAATGATATGAAATCATGCATATAAGAATTCGGAAAAGACTCAAATAATATTCATAGATAATCTGAACGTAAACCCACAATTCATCGGATCTCGACAAACACACCGCAAAAGAGTATCACATCGGATAGATCTCCATGAAGATCATGAAGAACATGGTATTGAAGAGCAAAGTGAGAGAAGAAGCCATCTAGATACTACCTATGGACCTGAAGCTTTGTGGTGAACTACTCACGCATCATCGGAGGGGCAATGGAGTTGATGTAGATGCCCTCCGTGATCGAATCCCCCTCCGGCATATTACAGGAAAAGGCTCCAAGATTGGATCTGTCGGGAACGGAGGCTTCTGGCGGCAAAAAAGTGTTTTCGTGGCTCCTTCTGGTATACAGGGAATATTTGGGAATTTATAGGCCGAAGATTAGGGTTAGGAGAGCTGCCGTGGGCCCACAAGCCTGGGGGCGCGCCCTACCCCCCTGGGCGCGCCCCATGGCTGGTGGCCCCACGATGGCTCTCCCGACTTCATCTCCAAGTCTTGTTTGCATCCGGTCCAAGAAAAATTATTCCGAAGATTTTATTCCGTTTGGACTCCGTTTAATATCCCTTATCTGCAATTCTTAAAAACAAGGAAAAAACAAAAACTGGCACTAGGCTCTAGATTAATAGGTTAGTCCCAAAAATAATATAAAACAACAAATTAATGCATATAAAACATCCAAAACAGATAATATAATAGCATGGAACAATAAAAAAATTATAGATACGTTGGAGACGTATCAAGCATCCCCAAGCTTAATTCCTGCTCGTCCTCGAGTAGGTAAATGATAAAAACAGAATTTTTGATGTGCAATGCTACCTAACATATTTATCCATGTAATATTCTTTATTGTGGCATGAATATTCAGATCCGTAAGATGCAAAACAATAGTCTAATATTGACATAAAAACAGTAATACTTCGAGCACACCAACAAGGCAGTCATTTTCTTTCGAAATAACATGGCCTTAGAAAGTCATCCCTACAAAATCATATGGTCTGGCTATGCTCCATCTTCCCCACACAAAGTATCTAAATCATGCACAACCCTGAAGAACAAGTCAAGCAATTGCTTCACACTTTTTGTGTTCTCAAACCTTTCCAACTCTCATGCAATACATGTGCGTGAGCCATGTATATAGCACTATAGGTGGAATAGAGTATGGAGGAGGTGCAAGGAAAAAGGGAGAAGATAGTCTCACATCAACTAGGCGTATCAATGGGCTATGGAGATGCCCATCAATAGATATTAATGTGAGTGAGTAGGGATTGCCATGCAACAAATGCACTTAGAGCTATAAGTGTATGAAAGCTCAAAAAGAAAACTAAGTGGTCGTGCAGGATGAATATCCACTAGTTATATGAAAGTGACAAAATAGGAGACTCTCTATCATGAAGATCATGATGCTACTTTGAAGCACAAGTGTGGAAAAAGATAGTAGCAATTGTCCCTTCTCTCTTTCTCTCATTTTTTTTATATTTTTTATTTTGGTGGGCATCTTTGGCCTCTTTTTTTTGTTTGGGCTTCGCTGGCCTCTTTTATGTTTTGTAAAGTCCGGATACTCATCCCAACTTGTGAGGTAGTCATGGCTTCCATCATCCTTTCTCTCACGAGACAATGCTCTATTGATGAAAATCATCACACTTTTATTACTTATGACTTCAAAAAGAAAATTACAACTCGATACCTAGAACAAAGTATGACTCTATATGAAAGATCAAGTGATGGTGCATGTCATGAAAAACTAAATGGTGGAAATTGCATGGCAATATAAATCGGAATGGCTATGGAAATGCCATAATAGGTAGGTATGGTGGCTGTTTTGAGGAAAATATATGGTGGCTGTTTTGAGGAAGGAGGGTTTGATGTACCGGCGAAAGTTGCGCGATTCTAGAGAGGCTAGCAAAGGTGGAAGGGTGAGAGTGTGTATAAGCCGTGGACTCAACATTAGTCATAAAGAACTCACATACTTATTGCAAAAGTCTATTAGTTGTCAAACAAAGCATTAGACGCATGCTCCTAGGGGAGAGGTTGGTAGGAGTTAACCATCGCGCTCTCCCGACCCTCACATAAAGGTTGACAATCATTAAACAAATCATGCTCCGACTTCGTTACATAATGGTTCACCATACGTTCATGCTACGGGAATCACAAACTTTAACACAAGTATCTCTTCCAATTCACAACCACTCACTAGCATGACTCTTATATTACCATCTCCATTATCTCAAAACTATATGCAAGGAATCAAACTTCTCATAGTATCCAATGCACTTAATATGAAAGTTTTTACTATATCCCTCTTGGATGCCCATTATATTAGGACTAAATTCATAACCTAAAAAAATTATCATGCTGTTTTAATAAACTCTTAAAATAATATAAGTGAGGAACGAGAGTTCAATAATTTCTATAAAATACGACACCACCATGCTCTAAAAAGATATAAGTGAAGCACTAGAGCAACATTCCCTAGCTCAAAAGATATAAGTGAAGCACATAGAGTATTCTAATAAATTCATGATTCAACGTGTCTCTCTCAAAAGATGTGTGCAGCAAGTATGATTGTGGCAAACTAAAAATCAAAGACTCATATCATACAAGACGCTCCAAGCAAAACACATATCATATGGTGAATAAAAATATAGTCTCAAATAAATTTACCGATGGATTGAAGACGAAAGAGGGGATGCCTTCTGGGGCATCCCCAAGCTTAGGCTTTTTGGTATCCTTGAATATGGATTGGGGTGTGTTGAGCATCCCCAAGCTTAGGCTCTTGCCACTCTTTATTCCATAGTTCATGAAATCTTCACCCAAAACTTGAAAACTTCACAACACAAAACTCAACAAAAAACTCATGAGATCCGTTAGTAGAAGAAAAATAAATCACCACTTTAGGTACTGTTGTGAACTCATTCTTTATTTATATTTTTGTAATACCTACTGTATTATAACTTCTCCATGGTTCATACCCCCGATACGACCCATAGATACATCAAAATAAGCAAACAACACAAAGAAAACAGAATCTGTCTAAAATAGAACAGTCTGTCGCAATCTGCATACTTCAAATACTTATGAAACTCTAAAAATTCTGAATCAATTGGAAAATCTATGAAACTTGTATATCAATCTTTTGTAAATTTTTTAGATCAATTGGACGCTCCGAAAAATTTAGAAAATTCCTGGACTAAGCACAAAATTTTTCTGTTTTTCAGCAAGATCAAATCAACAACTACCATAGATCACCCCAAAGATTTTACTTGGCTCAAACACTAATTAAAACACCAAAATAAAATTATTACATAAGTAATAATGTGCAAAATACATCAAAACAGAAACAAAAACAGAAAACAAAATAAAATTGGGTTGCCTCCTAACAAGCGCTATTGTTTAACGCCCATAGCTAGGCAAAACGCAATAGGTATGTAATCCAAAAGTAGATCTCATAATAGATTCATAAGGCAATCTTATTTTATTTCTAGGAAAGTGTTCCATGCCTTTCCTTAATGGTGATTGTAATCTAATGCTTCCTTATTTCATGCCAATAATTTCACCAATCGTTCTAAGGAAAGGTCTACCAAGAATAATAGGACATGTAGGATTGTATTCTACATCAAGGACAATGAAATCTACGAGCACATAATTCTTATTTGCAACTATAGGAACATCATGAATCACATGGCAAGTATATTTAAGTCTAACCCACTTCCTATTCATAGGGATTTTGTGAGCAAACAAATTATGGGAACAAAAATCAACTACCATAGGAAGGAAAAACAAGCATAACTTCCAAACTTTGAACACATAGAGAGGAAACTTGATATTATTGCAATATGTAAAAGCATATGTTCCTCTCTCATATGAAGATCAAAGAGAGAGAAGAAGCCATCTAGCTACTAGCTATGGATCCGAAGGTCTGTGGTGAACTACTCACGCATCATCGGAGGGGCAATGGAGTAGATGTAGATGACCTCCGTGATTGAACCACCCTCCGGCAGATTACCGGAAAAGGCTCCAAGATTGCATCTCTCGGGAATGGAGGCTTCCGGCGGAGGAAAAGTGTTTTCGTGGCTCCTTCTGGTATACAGGGAATATTTGATAATTTATAGACCGAAGATTAGGGTTAGGAGAGTTGCCGTGGGCCCACAATCCTGGGGGGCGCGTCTTACCCCCTAGGCACGCCCCTAGGGCTTGTGGACCCATGGTGGATCTCGTGACTTCATCTCCAAGTCTCCTGGTTTGCTTCTTGTCCAAGAATTTTTTTCTGGAGATTTTATTCCGTGTGGACTCCGTTTAATATTCCTTATCCGCAATTCTCAAAAACAAGGAAAAAACAGAAACTGACACTAGGCTCTAGATTAATAGTTTAGTCCCAAAAATAATATAAAATAGCATATTAATGCATATAAAACATCCAAAACAGATAATATAATAGCATGGAACAATCAAAATTTATAGATACGTTGGAGACATATGATGCAAGTCGTACAAGATCCATCTACGGATCCAGAGGTTACTCACCCGATAGGCAGGAAGGGTACAAACCATGGCTTGACCGCAATAACAAAGGTCGGGAACGCAACCGAGCTAGAACAGACGCTGAATACATGCTCAACATAGCTCGGGTCAGAGGCGCCGCTCACCCACTGTGCTTTACAGACGAGGTGATGCAACATCAGTTCCTAGAGAGGTTTAAACCCGTGAACGTCGAACAGTACGATGGGACAACTGACCCAACCGTATGGATTGAGGACTTCCTCCTCCATATCCACATGGCACGAGGAGATGATCTCCATGCCATAAAATATATCCCCCTAAAATTCAAGGGGCCAGCTCGGCACTGGTTAAACAGCCTCCTCGAGAACTCCATTGGATGCTGGGAAGACCTAGAAGATGAATTCCGATCTAACTTCCAGGGCACTTATGTTCGGCCACCGGATTCCTCTGACCTAAACAACGTCGTTTAGAAGCCCGGAGAGTCTACGCGGCAATTTTGGCATCGGTTCTTTACCAAGAAGAACCAGATTATCGACTGCCCGGATGTTGAGGCAATAACCTCTTTCCGGCATTATATTCGGGATGAATGGCTGGCTCACCAGCTTGAACATGATAAACCTCGCACTATGTGCTCCCTTACATCCCTCATGACCCGCTTTTGCGCGGGTGAAGATAATTGGCTAGCGAGACGAAACCACAACTCCGAAGAACCCGAAACCTCCGAAGTTCGGGACGGCAACGGGAAACCCAAGCTCAACACAAAAATAGTGATGCCGATGACACGGCTGTTAACGTCGGCTTCCACAATTCCCCACCTGGGTAGCGAAAGAAGCCTCCTAAAGGCAATCGCAACGGACCGACCCCGCTAGAGAAGATCATGGAAAGGCCTTGCCAAATTCACGGGACCCAAGAGAAGCCCGCCAACCACACACACCGTAACTGTTGGATGTTTAAACAGGTCGGCAAGCTCCTGCCCGAGGATCAAGGCAAGAGCCCTCGCAGCGAGGATGAGGATGAGCCTCGGGGTCCAATTGGTGGAGGACAAAAGAAATTCCCTCCAGAAGTCAAAATGGTAAACATGAAGTATAACCTAAGAAGGAGAGGAAGCACGCCCTTTGAGAGGTCTATGCTGTAGAACCTATGGCTACGAAGTATAACCCATGGTCAGCGTATCTGATCACTTTTGATCAGCATGATCACCTGACTAGTATCCGTCATGGGGGTTCGTCTGCCCTCGTCCTAGACCCCATTATAGATGGGTACCACCTCACAAAAGTCCTAGACTCAAAAACTGTGAAAAAGATGGGCATAGATCCGTCAAGGATCAAACCCAGTAACACTACCTTCAAAGGAGTGATTCCAGGCGTCGAGGCCCGGTGCACAGGCTCCGTCAGCCTGGAAGTAGTACTCGGCTTACGCGATAACTTCCGCTGCGAAGACTTGATCTTCGACATTGTGCCCTTCCGAAGTGGCTATCATGCCCTGCTCGGCCGGGCAGCGTTCGCTCGCTTCAATGCCGTTCCGCATTATGCATACCTCAAGCTCAAGATGTCCGGCCCCAAGGGGGTCATTACTGTTAATGGCAACCCAGAGCGCTCTCTCCGAATTGAGGAACATGCGCTGGCCTTGGTGGCCGAATTTAATTACAAAGACGATCGGCACGGTCCGATATCCACCGTAAAGGCACGCAAGGTTGCGAATCGAGCATGGCTTTAGTCCGACCTCACAGACCCTTCCTCTCCCCTTAAATAGGGACTCGCCCCCCATCGCACAACCCTAGGAACAGAAAAGTACGTGCCAAGGAGGCACAACTTTGCACTTAAAATTCCATGGGTGGCGGCGGGAAACAAAGGTGGGTGTTCGGCTGGATCAAACCACTACCATCAATATGTCTTTGGACACAGTGCTGGTACTATCAAAGAGCCCACTCAAGGCGTAAAGCTCATCTAGACTTCGGCGACTTATCAAGACCTTGTTTGCAAGATCCGTTCGCCGAACAATACCACCCATTAAGGTGCACCAAGATGCAGGAGTACATAAGCGGCGAGGTACACCGAGGACTCAAGGTCACCAATCGAAGACCCGTGGTACAGCCACTCCTATAAAATTCTCCTTTTTTCACATACCTGTAAGCAGTTGCTTCGGCAATCCGAGTAATAAGAGTTTTTGAGAAAAATATAGCATCATTATACATGTTTGTCTTGTTGTCCTTTTTGGCACAGATTTTCCTTTTCTCCAACTTCTCGTGAAACCGTCCGGTATGTTACGACGCAATCGGGTACTAGACCGGGGCTCGAGTTTAAAACCAAATCGCCTTATGTATAACTTATTATGCATTCGTCATCTTGGAATTCACTTTATATGCATCGATTCCGAACTATGTCTTGGGTCAATAGTTGGGTTGCCCGACTGCTGTGCTTGCCCCTTTACGTTCCGCTCGTTCGACTAAAAGGCCAAAGGGAGAACCCCTGCGATTGTGTTTCCGGGTAGTCTGTGTAGGGGAACGTTGCATGGGAAACAAAATTTTTCCTACGCACACGCAGTTCTATCCATGGTGATGAGCATCTACGAGAGGGAGAGTGGATCTACGTACCCTTGTAGATCGCTAAGCGGGAAGCGTTAAGTAACGCGGTTGGTGTAGTCGAACGTCTTCGCGATCCAAATCGCTGTGCGTCCCGCGATCCAATCACAATCCGTCCCGCGATCTAATCACGATCCGTCCCGTGAACTTGATCATGATCCGTCCCACGAACTTGATCACGATCCTTCCGATCTAGCGCCGAACGGATGGCACCTCCGCGTTCAGCACACATACAGCTTGATGACGATCTCTGCCGTCTTGATCTAGCAAGAGAGAGTGGAGAGGTAGAAGAGTTCGCTGGCAGCGTGACGGCGCTCTAGCGATGGTGGTGGTGCAATTTCGGCAGGACTTCGCCTAAGCACTACAGAAATCCGATCTAGAGGAGAAACTATGCACTGGAGGAACGGGTAGCACGTGGCTAAAATCTGGTGCCAAAAAACCCTAAAAACTCTAGTATATATAAGAGGAGGAGAGGAGGAGGCTTGGCCCTCAAAGGACCAGCAATTGGGTCGACCAAATCAAGTGGGAGAGGTGGAATCCACCTCCAATCCTAGTAGGACTAAGATTCACCTTATTTTTTGCCTTTTTCCACCTTTTTCTCTTTGGGCTTTTCTTCCCAGCCTCATTGGCCTTGTGTGGGATTTCCACCAGCCCACAAAGGTCTGATATTCACTCTCCCACAGCCCATGAAGCCTCTTGGGTCGAAATACCACTACCGGAGGTCTCCCGGTACACTACCGACACTCTCGGTACACTGCCGATAAGCCCGGAACTTTTCCGGCGACCAAAACAGGACTTCCTATATATGAATCTTTACCTCCGGACCATTCCGGAGCTCCTCTTGATGTCCGGGATCTCATCTGGGACTCCGAACAACCTTCAGTCACCATCATACACCCTTGGAGATACCTATAGGGCACCTTTATAGTGTTGGAAATATGCCCTAGAGGCAATAATAAATTAGTTATTATCATATTTCCTTGTTCATGATAATCGTTTATTATCCATGCTATAATTGTATTGATCGGAGACTTAAATGCATGTGTGGATACATAGACAAAACCATGTCCCTAGTATGCCTCTAGTGGACTAGCTCGTTGATCAAAGGATGGTTAAGGTTTCCTAGCCATGGACATGAGATGTCATTTGATAACGGGATCACATCATTAGGAGAATGATGTGATGGACAAGACCCAAACTACAAACGTAGCATATGATCGTGTCAGTTTATTGCTACTGTTTTCTGCATGTCAAGTATGTGTTCCTATGACCATGAGATCATGCAACTCACAGATATCGGAGGAGTGCCTTGTGTGTATCAAACGTCGCAACGTAACTGGGTGACTATAAAGGTGCTCTACAGGTATCTCCGATGGTGTTTGTTGAGTTGGCATGGATCGAGACTGGGATTTGTTACTCCGTGTGACGGAGAGGTATCTCAGGGCCCACTCGGTAATACAACATCACAACAAGCCTTGCAAGCAATGTGGCTAAGTGTTAGTCATGGGATCTTGTATTAAGGAACGAGTAAAGAGACTTGCCAGTAACGAGATTGAACTAGGTATGGAGATACCGACGATCGAATCTCGGGCAAGTAACATACCGAAGAACAAAGGGAACATTATACGGGATTAACTGAATCCTTGACATAGAGGTTCGACCGATAAAGATCTTTGTAGAATATGTAGGAACCAATGTGGACGTCCAGGTCCCGCCATTGGTTATTGACCGTAGAGGTGTCTCGGTCATGTCTACATAGTTCTCGAACCCGCAGGGTCTGCACACTTAAGGTTCGGTGACGTTTCGGTAGTGTAGAGTTATGTATGGTGGTGACCGAAGGTTGTTCGGAGTCTCGGATGAGATCCCGTACGTCACGAGGAGCTCCGGAATGGTCCGTAGGTAAAGATTCATATATAGGAAGTCCCAGTTTGGTTTCCGGAAAAGTTTCGGGCTCATCGGTAGTGTACCGGGAGTATCGGTAGTGTACCGGGAGTGCCGGTAGTGTACCGGAGGACCTCCGGGAGGGTATTTCGACCCCAAGAGGTCCATGGGCTGTGGGAGAATAATAACCAGCCCTTAGTGGGCTGGGAAAACAGCCACAAAGGCCCATGGCGCAGGAGAGAAAGTCCTAAAGCAAAAAGTGGAAAATCAGCCAATAGGAGGCAATCCTACTCCAACTAGGATTGGAGGTGAAGTAGGATTGCTCCCACCTCCTATTTCGTCCGACCCAAAGGCCTTGGATGCCTCTCCTCTCCTCTCCTCCTATATATACTAGTGGATTGGGTGGTTTTTGGACAGAATTTCCGGCCACGTGCTACCCGTTCCACCGGTGCATAGTTTCTCCTCTAGATCGGTTTTCTGCAGCGCTTAGGCGAAGCCCTGCCGGAATTGCTCCACCACCATCACCGGAGCGCCGTCACGCTGCCGGTGAACTCTCTCTCCTCTCCACATCCTCTTGCTGGATCAAGACGGTGGAGATCGTCATCAAGCTGCACGTGTGCTGAACGCGGAGGTGCCGTCCGTTCGGCGCTAGATCGGAAGGACCGTGATCGAGATCGCGAGACGGTTTGTGATGAGATCGCGGAACGGATCGTGATGAGTTCGCGGGACAGATCGTGAGACGGATCGTGATGAGATCGCGGGACGGATCGTGATGAGTTCACGGGACAGATCGTGATTGGATCGCGGGACGGATCGTGATGAGATCGCGGGACGCTCGGTGATTTGGATCGCGAAGATGTTCGACTACACCAACCGCGTTTCTTAACGCTTCCCGCTTAGCGATCTACAAGGGTATGTAGATCCACTCTCCCTCTCGTAGATGCTCATCACCATGGATAGGTTTGCGTGTGCGTAGGAAAATTTTTGTTTCCCATGCGACGTTCCCCAACATATAGTCACCCAGTTACGTTGCGATGTTTGATACACACAAGGAACTCCTCCGATGTCCGTGAGTTGCATGATCTTATGGTCATAGGAACACATACTTGACATGCAGAAAACAGTAGCAATAAACTGACATGATCATATGCTACGTTTGTAGTTTGGGTCTTGTCCATCACATCATTCTCCTAATGATGTGATCCCTTTATCAAATGACATCTCATGTCAACGGCTAGGAAACCTTGACCATCTTTGATCAACGAGCTAGTTCACTAGAGGCATACTAGGGACAATGTGTTGTCTATTTACCCACACATGTAATGTGTTTCCAATCAATACAATTATAGCATGGATAATAAACAATTATCATGAACAAGGAAATATAATAATAAACACTTTATTTATTGCCTCTAGGGCATATTTCCAACAGTCTCCCACTTGCACTAGAGTCAATAATCTAGTTCACATCACTATGTGATTTACATGGTAATGAATCAAACACCCATGCAGCTCTGGTGTTGATCATGTTTAGCCCTTGGAAGCGGTTTAGTCAACGGGTCTGCAACATTCAGATCCGCGTGCACTTTGCAGATATTTATGTCCTTCTCCTCGATGTAATATAGGATGGAGTTGAAGCGTTGCTTTATGTGTCTGATCCTCTTGTGAAACCTTGGTTCCTTGGCTAGAGCAATTGCACCAGTGTTGTCACAGAACAGGTTCATTGGATACAATGCACTAGGCACTACTCCAAGATTTGTCATGAACTGCTTCATCCAGACACCTTCCTTCGCCACCTCCGAGGCTGCGATGTACTCTGCTTCGCACGTAGAATCAGCTACCACGCTTTGCTTGGAACTGCACCAGCTTACCGCTCCCCCATTAAGAATAAATACGTATCCGGTTTGCGACTTAGAGTCATCCGGATCAGTGTCAAAGCTTGCATCGACGTAACCCTTTACGACGAGCTCTTCATTACCTCCATAAACGAGATACATTTCCTTTGTCCTTTTCAGGTACTTTAGGATATTCTTGACCGCTTGCCAGTGCTCCATTCTAGGATCACTTTGAAACCTTCTGGCCGTACTTATGGCAAGGCTGACATCGGGTCTTGTGCACAGCATTGCATACATGATAGAGCCTATGGCTGAAGCATAGGCGATGACACTCATCTTTTCTCTATCTTCTGCAGTCACTGGGCATTAAGTCTTACTCAACTTCACACCTTGTAACACAGGCAAGAACCCCTTCTTGGACTGATCCATTTTGAACTTCTTCAAAACTTTATCAAGGTATGTGCTCTGTGAAAGTGCTATTAAGCGTTTCGATCTATCTCTATAGATCTTAATGCCTAATATGTAAGCAACTTCTCCTAGGTCCTTCATTGAAAAACTCTTGTTCAAATATTCCTTCACGCTTTCCAGCATTTCTGTATTCTTTCCAATCAGCAATATGTCATCCACATATAATATTAGAAACGCTATAGAGCTCCCACTCACTTTCTTGTAAATACAAGCTTCTCCATCAACTTGTATAAACTCAAACGCTTTGATCACCTCATCAAAGCGCTTATTCCAACTCTGAGATGCTTGCACCAGTCCATAAATGGATCGCTGGAATTTGCAAACTTTGTCAGGATTCTCTGGATCGACAAAACCTTCGGGTTGCATCATATACAACTCTTCCTCAAGGAAACCGTTGAGGAACGCTGTTTTGACATCCATCTGCCAAATTTCATAGTCGAAATAAGCAACTATTGCCAACATGATTCTGACAGATTTAAGCATCCCTACAGGTGAGAAAGTCTCATCGTAGTCAACTCCTTGAACTTGTGAAAAACCCTTTGCCACAAGTCGAGCTTTATAGAAAGTGATATTACCGTCCGCGTCTGTCTTCTTCTTAAAGATCCATTTATTCTGAATGGGCTTTCGCCCTTCAGGTAATACTTCCAAAGTCCATACTTTGTTTTCATACATGGATCCCATCTCGGATTTCATGGCCTCTAACATTTTCTCGGAATCCGGGCCCATCACTGCTCCTCCATAGCTCATAGGTTCATTGTTGTCCAACAACATGAGCTCTAAGACAGGGTTGCCATACCACTCAGGAGTAGTACGTGCCCTTGTTGACCTACGAGGTTTAATAGTAGCTTGATCCGAAGCTTCATGATCATCATCATTAACTTCCTCTTCTACCAACGTAGGTTCCACAGAAATAACTTTCTGTGCTGCGCTACTTTCTGGTTGAAGTAAATATTCAATAACCTCATCAAGCTCTATCTTCCTCCCACTCAATTCTTTCGAGAGAAACTCTTTCTCAAGAAATGTTCCATTCTTAGCGACAAACACTTTGCCTTCGGATCTGAGATAGAAGGTATACCCGACTGTCTCTTTCGGGTATCCTATGAAGACACATTTCTCCGCTTTGGGTTCCAGCTTTTCAGGCTGGAGCTTTTTGACATAAGCATCACATCCCCAAACTTTAAGAAACGACAACTGTGGCCTTTTGCCAAACCATAGTTCATATGGCGTCGTCTCAACGGATTTCGATGGTGCCCTATTTAAAGTGAATGCAGTTGTCTCTAATGCATAACCCCAAAACGATAGTGGCAAATCCACAAGAGACATCATAGAATGCACCATATCTAATAAGGTTTGATTACAACGTTCGGACACACCATTACGCTGTGGTGTTCCGGGCGGTGTCAACTGTGAAACAATTCCACATTGTCTTAAGTGACTGCCAAACTCATAACTCAGATATTCACCTCCTCGATCAGATCGCAGGAACTTAATCTTCTTGTTATGATGATTCTCAACTTCACTCTGAAATTAATTGAACTTTTCAAACGTTTCAGACTTGTGTTTCATTAAGTAAATATACCCATATCTACTAAAGTCATTAGTGAAGGTGAGAAAATAACGATATCCACCGCGCGCTGCAACATTCATGGACCACACATATCAGTATGTATGATTTCCAATAAGTCACTTGCCTGTTCCATTGTTCCAGAGAACGGCGTTTTAGTCATCTTGCCCGTGAGGCATGGTTCACATGTGTCAAGTGATTCAAAATCAAGTGACTCCAAAAGTCCATCAGCATGGAGCTTCCTCATGCGTTTTACACCAATATGACCTAAACGGCAGTGCCACAAGAAAGTGGCACTATCATTATCAACTCTACATCTTTTGGCATCAATGTTATGAACATGTGTGTCATCACTATCAAGATTCAATATGAATAAACCCCTAACATTGGGTGCATGACCATAAAAGATATTACTCATATAAATAGAAAACCCTTTATTCTCTAATTTAAATGAGTAACCATCTCGCAATAAACAAGATCCAGATATAATTTTCATGATTAACACAGGCACTAAATAACAATTATTCAGGTTCATCACTAATTCCGATGGTAATCGAAGAGAGAGTGTGCCGACGGCGATCACATCAACCTTGGAACCATTTCCCACGCGCATCGTCACTTCGTCCTTCGCCAGCCTTCGTTTATTCCGTAGTTCCCGCTTTGAGTTGCAGATGTGAGCAACCGAACCGGTATCAAATACCCAGGCACTACTACGAGAGCTAGTAAGGTACACATCGATAACATGTATATCATATATACCTTGTTTGTCGTTGGCCGCCTTCTTGTCAGCCAGGTACTTGGGGCAGTTCCGCTTCGAGTGACCAGTTCCTTTGCAATGAAAGCACTCAGTTTCTGGCTTAGGTCCGTGCTTAGGCTTTTTTGTAGGAGTAGCAACTGCTTTGCCATCCTTCTTGTTTTTACCCTTCTTGCCTTTGCCTTTGCCATTTTTCTTGAAACTAGTGGTTTTATTGACCATCAACACTTGATGTTCTTTCTGGATTTCAGACTCAGCGAGTTTCAACATCGCAAACAGCTCGGCGACTGACTTGTTCATCCCGTGCATGTTATTGGTCATTACAAAGCTCTTGTAACTAGGTGGCAGTGATTGAAGAACTCTGTCAGTGATTGCCTTTGGCAAGAGGGTAATTCCCAACTCCGCTAGACGATTTGAATACCCAAACATTCTAAGTATGTGCTCACTGATAGACCCGTTCTCCTCCATCTTGCAAGCATAGAATTTATCAGAGGTCTCATACCTCTCAATCCGGGCATTCTTCTGAAAGATAAACTTCAACTCCTGGAACATCTCATATGCTCCATGACGTTCAAAACGTCTTTGTAGTCCCGCTTCTAAGCCATACAATATTGCACACTGAACTATTGAGTAGTCTCCAGCACAAGCCTCCCAAGCGTTCTTAACGTCTTCGGAGGTCATGTCTTCTGGTTGGTTACCAAGCGGTGCATCAAGGACATATTGTTTCTGGGAAGCCGTGAGGATAATCCTCAGATTACGGGCCCAGTCCGCAAAGTTACTTCCATCATCTTTCAACTTAGCTTTCTCTAGGAACGCATTAAAATTCAGGGGTGCTACTGCGCGAGCCATTGATCTACAACATAAATATGCAAAGGTTACTTAGACTATTGTTCAAGATAATGAGTTTAGTTAATCAAATTACTAAAGCTCCCACTCAAATTGACATCCCTCTGGTCATCTGAGTGACACATGATCCAAATTCACCAACTCAAGTCCGATCATCTAGTGAGTTAAGGTGGCTTCAATGGTGAACATCATTATGTTGATCATATCTACTATATGACTCATGTTCGACCTTTCGGTCTCTTGTGTTCCGAGGCCATGTCTGTACATGCTAGGCTCGTCAAGTTTAACCCGAGTGTTCTGCACGTGCAAAACTGGCTTGCACCCGTTGTATGTGAACGTAGAGTCTATCACACCCGATCATCACGTGGTGTCTCCACAGGACGAACTTTCGCAACGGTGCACACTCGGGGAGAACACAATTTATCTTGAAATTGAGTGTGGGATCACCTTATAACGCTACCATCGTTCTAAGTAAAACAAGGTGCATAAAAGGATTAACATCACATGCAAATCATACTTGACATGATATGGCCATGATCTTGTGCTTTTGATCTCCATCATGAAAGCACCAGCATGATCTCCATCATCACCGGCATGACACCATGATCTCCATCATCTTGATCTCCATCAATGTGTTGCCATCGGGGTTGTCGCGCCCAACATGCTTCTACTACTATTGCTACTGTAGCGATAAAGTAAAGCATTACATAGCACTTAATGATTGACACACATGCCATACAATAATTAAAGACAACCCTATGGCTCCTGCCGGTTGCCGTACTCATTGACGTGCAAGTCGTGATAATCTATACATCACATGATCATCTCATACATCACATATATCACATCATGTAATTGGCCATATCATATCACAACATACCCTGCAAAAACAAGTTAGACGTCCTCTAATTGTTGTTGCATGTTCTACGTGGATGCTAAGGGTATCTAGCAAGAACAATTCTCATCTACGCAAAAACCAAAACGGTGATACACTAGTTGCTTTTCAACCTTCTCAAGGACCGCCTTTGTCGAATCCGATCCAACGAAAGTGAGAGAAACTAGCACCCGCAAGCCATCTAAGCAACAAGTTGCGGTCGAGGGAACCGGTCTCTCGTAAGCGTACAAGTAATGTTGGTCCGGGCCGCTGCATCTCACAATACCGCTGAACCAAAATCCGACCAAGGGAGGAAGAAATCTAAGCATCAACGCCCACAAACACTTTGTGTTATACTCGAGATCTCATCTACACATAGACCTAGCTCATGATGCGACCATAGGGGAACGTCACATGGGAAACAAAAATTTTCCTATACACACGCAGATCTATCCATGGTGATGAGCATCTACGAGAGGGACAGTGGATCTATGTACCCTTGTAGATCGGTAAGCCGGAATCGTTAAGTAACGCAGTTGGTGTAGTCGAACGTCTTCGCGATCCAAATCACCGTGCGTCCCGCGATCCAATCACGATCTTGTTGTAAATATGCCCTAGAGGCAATAATAAATTAGTTATTATCATATTTCCTTTTTCATGATAATCGTTTATTATCCATGCTATAATTGTATTGATCGGAGACTTAAATGCATGTGTGGATACATAGACAAAACCATGTCCCTAGTATGCCTCTAATGGACTAGCTCGTTGATCAAAGGATGGTTAAGTTTTCCTAGCCATGGACATGAGATGTCATTTGATAATGGGATCACATCATTAGGAGAATGATGTGATGGATAAGACCCAAACTACAAACATAGCATATGATCGTGTCAGTTTATTGCTACTGTTTTCTGCATGTCAAGTATATGTTCCTATGACCATGAGATCATGCAACTCATGGATATCGGAGGAGTGCCTTGTGTGTATCAAACGTCGCAACGTAACTGGGTGACTATAAAGGTGCTCTACAGGTATCTCCGATGGTGTCTGTTGAGTTGGCATGGATCGAGACTGGGATTTGTTACTCCGTGTAACGGAGAGGTATCTCGGGGCCCACTCGGTAATGCAACATCACAATAAGCCTTGCAAGCAATGTGACTAATTGTTAGTTGCGGGATCTTGTATTACGGAACGAGTAAAGAGACTTGCCGGTAACGAGGTTGAACTAGGTATGGAGATACCGACGATCGAATCTCGGGCAAGTAACATACCGAAGAACAAAGGGAACGATATACGGGATTAACTGAATCCTTGACATAGAGGTTCGACCGATAAAGATCTTCGTAGAATATGTAGGAACCAATGTGGACGTCCAGGTCCCGCCATTGGTTATTGACCGTAGAGGTGTCTTGGTCATGTCTACATAGTTCTCGAACCCGCAGGGTCTGCACACTTAAGGTTCGGTGACGTTTCGGTAGTGTAGAGTTATGTATGGGGGTGACCGAAGGTTGTTCGGAGTCCCGTATGAGATCCCGAACGTCACAAGGAGCTCCGGAATGGTCCGGAGGTAAAGATTCATATATAGGATGTCCCAGTTTGGTCGCCGGAAAAGTTTCGGGCTCATCGGTAGTGTACCGGGAGTATCGGTAGTGTACCGGGAGTGCCGGTAGTGTACCGGGGGACCTCCGGGAGGGGTATTTCGACCCCAAGAGGTCCATGGGCTGTAGGAGAATAATAACCAGCCCTTAGTGGGCTGGGAAAACAGCCACAAAGGCCCATGACGCAGGAGAGAAAGTCCTAAAGCAAAAAGTGGAAAATCAGCCAATAGGAGGCAATCCTACTCCAACTAGGATTGGAGGTGAAGTAGGATTGCTCCCACCTCCTATTTCGGCCGACCCAAAGGCCTTGGCTGCCTCTCCTCTCCTCTCCTACTATATATACTAGTGGATTGGGTGGTTTTTGGACAGAATTTCCGGCCACGTGCTACCCGTTTCACCGGTGCACAGTTTCTCCTCTAGATCGGTTTTCCGTAGCGCTTAGGCGAAGCCCTGCCGGAATCACTCCACCACCATCACCGGAGCGCCGTCACGCTGCCGGTGAACTCTCTCTCCTCTCCACCTCCTCTCCTTGGATCGATACGGTGGAGATCATCATCAAGCTGCACGTGTGCTGAACGCGGAGGTGCCGTCCGTTCGGCGCTAGATCGGAAGGACCGTGATCGAGATCGCGAGACAGTTCGTGATGAGATCGCGGAACGGATCGTGATGAGTTCGCGGGACGGATCGTGATGAGTTCACAGGACGGATCGTGATTGGATCGCGGGATGGGTCGTGATGAGATCGCGGGACGCTCGGCGATTTGGATCGCGAAGATGTTCGACTACACCAACCGCGTTTCTTAACGCTTCCCGCTTAGCGATCTACAAGGGTATGCAGATCCACTCTCCCTCTCGTAGATGCTCATCACCATGGATAGGTTTGCGTGTGCGTAGGAAATTTTTTGTTTCCCATGCGACGTTCCCCAACAGTGGCATCATGAGCTAGGTTGATGGTTCGATGAGATCTCGAGTAGAACACAAAAGGTTTGTGGGCGTTGATGCTTAGATTGCTTCCTCCCTTGGTCGTATTTTGGTTCAGCGGGATTGTGAGATCAAGCGGCCCGGACCAACATTACTCGTACGCTTACGAGAGACTGGTTCCCTCGACGCAACTTGTTGCCTAGATGGCTTGCGGGTGAGAGTTTCTCTCACTTTAGTTGGATCGGATTCGACAAAGGCGGTCCTTGAGAAGGTTGAAAAGCAAACTAGTGTATCACCGTTGTGGTTTATGCGTAGGTGAGAATCGTTCTTGCTAGATACCCATAGCAGCCACGTAAAATATGCAACAACAATTAGAGGACGTCTAACTTGTTTTTGCAGGGTATGTTGTGATGTGATATGGCCAATTACATGATGAGATATATGTGATGTATGAGATGATCATGTGATGTATAGATTATCACGACTTGCATGTCGATGAGTACGGCAACCGGCAGGAGCCATAGGGTTGTCTTTAATTATTGTATGACCTGCGTGTCAATCATTAAGCGCTATGTAATGCTTTACTTTATCGCTACGGTAGCAATAGTAGTAGAAGCATGCAGGGCGTGAAAACCCCAATGGCAACACATTGATGGAGATCAAGATGATGGAGATCATGGTGTTGTGCCGGTGATGATGGAGATCATGCCGGTGTTTCAAAGATGGAGATCTTAAACACAAGTTCATGGCCATATCATGTCACTTATGAATTGCATGAGATGTTAATCCTGTTATGCACCTTGTTTTGCTTAGTACGGCGGTAGCATTATAAGGTGATCCCTCACTTGAATTTCAAGATGAACTGTGTTCTCCCCGAGTGTGCACCGTTGCGAAAGTTCGTCGTGTTGAGACACCACGTGATGATCGGGTGTGATAGACTCTACGTTCACATACAACGGGTGCAAGCCAGATTTGCACGCGCAGAACACTCGGGTTAAACTTGACGAGCCTAGCATGTACAGACATGGCCTCGGAACACGAGAGACCGAAAGGTCAAACATGAGTCATATAGTAGATATGATCAACATAATGATGTTCACCATTGCAGCCACCTCAACTCACGTGATGATCGGACTTGAGTTGGTGAATTTGGATCATGTATCACTCGAATGATCAGAGGGATGTCAATTTGAGTGGGAGTTCTTAAGTAATATGATTAATTGAACTCATTATCATGAACATAGTCAAAGTGTCTTTGCAAATTATGTTGTAGATTACTAGCTCGCGATGTAGCTCCCTTGTATTTTTACATGTTCCTAGAGAAATAGAATTGAAAGATGTTGGTAGCAAAATTGCGGACTAGGTCCGTGATCTGAGGATTGTCCTCATTGCTGCACAGAAGGCTTATGTCCTTAATGCACCGCTCGGTACGCCACCCCCTCTAGCATCGTCTATAGATATTGTGAACATCTAACAGGCACGTTTTGATGACTACTTGATAGTTTAGTGCGTCATGCATTACGGCTTAGAATTGAGGCTCCAAAACGTTTTGAACGTCACGGAACATATGAGATGTTCTAGGAGCAGAGATTGTGATCTCAGGCTCGTGCCTTTGTTGTGAGATATGAGATCTCCAACAAGATTCTTTGCTTGTAAGATGAAGGAGAGTAGCTCAATCGTTGAGCATGTACTCAGATTGTCTGGGTACTACAATTGCTTGAATCAAGTGGGAGTTGATCTTCCAGATAAGATAGTGATTGATATAGTTCTCCAAGTCACTGTCACTAAAGCTACTAGAACTTAGTGATGAACTATAATACACCAGGGATAGAAGTATTGATCCCTGAGCTGTTCGCGATGTTTGACACCGCGAAGGTAGAAATCAAGAAGGAGCATCAAGTGTTGATGGTTAATCAAACCACTAGTTTCGAAAAGGGCAAGAGCAAGGAGGGAAACTTCATGGATAGCAAGTCAGTTTTTGCTCCAGTGAAGCAACCCAAAGTTGAACTCAAACCCGAGACTAAGTGCTTCTATTATGAGGTGAGTGGTCGCTGAAGCGGAACAACCCTAGATACTTGGTAGATAAGAAGGCTGGCAACATCAACAGAAGTATATTTGATATACGAGTTATTGATGTGTACCTTGCTAGTACTCCTAGTAGCACCTGGGTATTGGATACCGGTTCGGTTGCTAAATGTTAGTAACTCGAAATAAAAGCTACGGAATAAATGGAGAACTAGCTAAGGATGAGGTGACGATGTGTGTTGGAAATGTTTCCAAGGTTGATGTGATCAACATCGCACGCTCTCTCTACCTTCAGGATTAGTGACGAACCTAAATAAATGTTATTTGGTGTTTTGCGTTGAGCATGAACATGATTAGATCATGTTTGTTGCAATACGGTTATTCATTTAAGTCAGAGAATAATAGTTATTCTGGTTACATGAATAATACCTTCAATGGTCATGCACCCAGTGAGAATGGTTGTTGAAATCTTGATCGTAGTAGTACACATGTTCATAACATTGATGTCAAAAGATACAAAGTTAATAATGATAGTACCACATACTTGTGGCACTGCCGCTAAATGTCATATTGGTATAAAGCGCATGTAGAAACTCCATGCTGATGGATATTTGGACTCATCGATTTCGAATCGGTTGAGACATGCGAACCATGCCTCTTGGGCAAGATGACTAAAGGACCCCGTTGGATGGAGCGGGCAAGTGATTCATTGGAAATGATACATGTTGATGTATGCAATCTAGTGAGTCTTGTAGCGTGCAGTGGATATCGTTATTTTCTTACCTTCACTGATGATTTGAGTAGATATAGTGTATATTTACTTAATGAAACACAAGTCTGAATCGATTGAAAGGTTCAAGCAAATTCAGAGTGAAGTTTAAAGATCATCGTGACAAGAAGATAAAAATGATCGCGATATGATCGTGGAGGTGAATATCTGAGTTACGAGTTTGGCATACAACTTAAGACAACGTGAAATTTGTTTCACAACTAACGCCACCTGGAACACCATGGTGTGATGGTGTGTCCGAACATCATAGTCATGCTCGATTGATATAGTGCATACTGTGATGTCTCTTATCGTTTTACTACTATAATTTTTGGGGTTATGCATTAGAGACAACTACATTCACTTTAAATAGGGCATCATCTAAATCCGTTGAGATGACACCGTGTGAATTATGGTTTGATAGAAACCTAAGCTGTCATTTCTTAATGTTTGGGGCTGCGATGCTTGTGTGGAAAATGTTTTCACATAATAAGCTAGAACCCAAAGCGGACAAATGTATCTTCATAGAATACCCTAAGAACAGATGGGTATGCCTTCTATCTTAGATCCGAGTGCAAAGTGTTTGTTGCTAGAACTGGGTCCTTTCTCAAGAAAAAGTTTCTCTCGAAAGAATTGAGTGGGAGGAAGATAGAACTTGATGAGGTTGTTAAACCTTTGTTCAACCAGAGAGTAGCGCAACGCAGAAAGATGTTTCTGTGAAGCCTACGTTAGTTGAAGAGGAAGTTAATGATGATGATCATGAAGCTTCAGGATCAAGTTACTATCAAACTTCGTAGGTCGACAAGGATGTGTACTGCTCCTGAGCGGTACGACAACTCTGTCTTGGAGGTCATGTTGTTGGACAACGATGAACCTACGAGCTATGGAGAAGCGATGATGGGCCCGGATTCCGACAAATGGTTGGAGGCCATGAAATCCGAGATAGGATCCATGTATTAAAACCAAGTGTAGACTTTGGTAGACTTGCTCGTTGGACGGCAGGTCGTTGAGTACAAATGGATCTTTAAAATGAAGACAGACACTGATGGTGAATGTCACTATTTGTAAAGCTCGACTTGTTGCAAAGATGTTTGTGACAAGTTCAAGGAGTTGACTACGATGAGACTTTCTCACTCGTAGCGATGCTAAAAGTCTATTGGAATTATGTTAGCAGTTGCTGTGTTTTCAATTATGAAATCTGGCAGATGGATGTCAAAACATCGTTTCCTTAATGGTTTACTTGAGGAAAGGTTGTATGTGATACAACCAGAAGGTTTTGTCAGGCCTAAGGATGCTAAAAGGTGTGCAAGCTTCGGTGATCCTTCCATGGACTGAAGCAAGCATCTTGGAGTTGGAATATACGCTTTGATGAGGTGATCAAAGTTTTGATGTTTATACAAAGTTTATGAGAAACTTGTATTTGCAATAAAGTGAGTGGGAGCACTATAGAATTTCTGATAAGTATATGTGGATGACATATTGTTGTTCAGAAATAATGTAGAGTTTCTGCAAAGCATAAAACGGTTATTTGGAAAGTGATTTTCAAAGGAAGACCTGGATAAAGCTACCTAATTGTTGAGCATCAAAATCTACAGAGATAGATCAAGATGCTTGATGAGACTTTCAATGAGTGCATACCTTCACAAGATTTTGAAAGAGTTCAAAATGGATCAGCCAGAGAAATAGTTCTCGTCTGATTTGTAAGGTGTGAAGTTGAGTGAGACTCAAAGCTCGACAACGGAAGAAGAAAGAGAAAGGACGAACGTCGTCCCCTATGCCTTAGCCATAGGCTCTATATTATGCCATGCTGTGTACCGCACCTATGTGTGCCTTGCCATGAGTCTGTCAAGGGGTACAAGAGTGGTCCAGGAGTGGATCACTGGACAGCGGTCGGAATTATCCTTAGTAACCAGAGGACTAAGGAAATGTTTCTTGATTATGGAGGTGATAAAGAGTTCATCGTAAAGAGTTACGTCGATGCAAGCTTTAACACCTATCCGGATGACTAGTAGTAGCAATCTGGATACGTATAGTGGAGCAGCAATTTGGAAATAGTACCAAGTGGAGTGTGGTAGCAGTGTTTACGGTTTGACATAGAGATATGCAAAGTACACACAGATCTGAATATCGCTGACCCGTTGACTATAAGACCTCTCTCACATGAAAAGCATGATCGAGCCCCAGAACTCATTGGGTGTTAGATTCATAACAATGCGAATCACATGGTGATGTGAACTAGATTATTGACTCTAGTGCAAGTGGGAGACTGTTGGAAATATGCCCTAGAGGCAATAATAAATTAGTTATTATCATATTTCCTTGTTCATGATAATCGTTTATTATCCATGCTATAATTGTATTGATCGGAGACTTAAATGCATGTGTGGATACATAGACAAAACCATGTCCCTAGTATGCCTCTAATGGACTAGCTCGTTGATCAAAGGATGGTTAAGGTTTCCTAGCCATGGACATGAGATGTCATTTGATAACGGGATGACATCATTAGGAGAATGATGTGATGGATAAGACCCAAACTACAAACATAGCATATGATCGTGTCAGTTTATTGCTACTGTTTTCTGCATGTCAAGTATATGTTCCTATGACCATGAGATCATGCAACTCACGGATATCGGAGGAGTGCCTTGTGTGTATCAAACGTCGCAACGTAACTGGGTGACTATAAAGGTGCTCTACAGGTATCTCCGATGGTGTCTGTTGAGTTGGCATGGATCGAGACTGGGATTTGTTACTCCGTGTAACGGAGAGGTATCTCGGGGCCCACTCGGTAATGCAACATCACAATAAGCCTTGCAAGCAATGTGACTAATTGTTAGTTGCGGGATCTTGTATTACGGAACGAGTAAAGAGACTTGCCGGTAACGAGGTTGAACTAGGTATGGAGATACCGACGATCGAATCTCGGGCAAGTAACATACCGAAGAACAAAGGGAACGATATACGGGATTAACTGAATCCTTGACATAGAGGTTCGACCGATAAAGATCTTCGTAGAATATGTAGGAACCAATGTGGACGTCCAGGTCCCGCCATTGGTTATTGACCATAGAGGTGTCTCGGTCATGTCTACATAGTTCTCGAACCCGCAGGGTCTGCACACTTAAGGTTCGGTGACGTTTCGGTAGTGTAGAGTTATGTATGGGGGTGACCGAAGGTTGTTCGGAGTCCCGGATGAGATCCCGGCCGTCACGAGGAGCTCCGGAATGGTCCGGAGGTAAAGATTCATATATAGGATGTCCCAGTTTGGTCGCCGGAAAAGTTTCGGGCTCATCGGTAGTGTACCGGGAGTATCGGTAGTGTACCGGGAGTGTCGGTAGTGTATCGGGGGACCTCCGGGAGGGGTATTTCGACCCCAAGAGGTCGATGGGCTGTGGGAGAATAATAACCAGCCCTTAGTGGGCTGGGAAAACAGCCACAAAGGCCCATGGCGCAGGAGAGAAAGTCCTAAAGCAAAAAGTGGAAAATCAGCCAATAGGAGGCAATCCTACTCCAACTAGGATTGGAGGTGAAGTAGGATTGCTCCCACCTCCTATTTCGGCCGACCCAAAGGCCTTGGCTGTCTCTCCTCTCCTCTCCTCCTATATATACTAGTGGATTGGGTGGTTTTTGGACAGAATTTCCGGCCACGTGCTACCCGTTTCACCGGTGCACAGTTTCTCCTCTAGATCGGTTTTCCGCAGCGCTTAGGCGAAGCCCTGCCGGAATCACTCCACCACCATCACCGGAGCGCCGTCACGCTGCCAGTGAACTCTCTCTCCTCTCCACCTCCTCTCCCTAGATCGAGACGGTGGAGATCGTCATCAAGCTGCACGTGTGCTGAACGCGGAGGTGCCGTCCGTTCGGCGCTAGATCGGAAGGACCGTGATCGAGATCGCGAGACAGTTCATGATGAGATCGCGGCACGGATCGTGATGAGTTCGCGGGACGGATCGTGATGAGTTCACAGGACGGATCGTGATTGGATCGCGGGACGGATCATGATGAGATCGCGGGACGCTCGGCGATTTGGATCGCGAAGATGTTCGACTACACCAACCGCGTTTCTTAACGCTTCCCGCTTAGCGATCTACAAGGGTATGTAGATCCACTCTCCCTCTCGTAGATGCTCATCACCATGGATAGGTTTGCGTGTGCGTAGGAAATTTTTTGTTTCCCATGCGAAGTTCCCCAACAGATCTATCCCGCGATCCAATCACGATCTGTCCCGCGATCTAATCACGATCCGTCCAGCGAACTTGATCACGATCCGTCCCACGAACTTGATCACGATCCTTCCGATCTAGCGCCGAACGGACGACACCTCCGCGTTCAGCACACGTACAACTTGATGATGATCTCCGCTGTCTTGATCCAGCAAGAGAGCGCGGAGAGGTAGAAGAGTTCGCCGGCAGCGTGACGACGCTCCGGCGATGGTGGTGGTGCAATTCCGGCAGGGCTTTGCCTAAGCACTACAGAAATCCGATCTAGAGGAGAAACTATGCACTGGAGGAACGGGTAGCACGTGGCTAAGATATGGTGCCAAAAAACCCTAAAACCTCTAGTATATATAAGAGGAAGAGAGGAGGAGGCTTGGCCCTCAAAGGACCAGCAATTGGGTCAACCAAATCAAGTGGTGGAGGTGGAATCCACCTCCAATCCTAGTAGGACTAGGATTCACCCTATTTTTTTTTGCCTTTTTCCACCTTTTTCTCTTTGGGCTTTTCTTCCCAGCCTCATGGGCCTTGTGTGGGATTTCCACCAGCCCACAAAGGGCTGATATTCACTCTC
The DNA here is from genome assembly GCA_022496015.1 of Hordeum marinum. Taxonomy (NCBI): domain Eukaryota; kingdom Viridiplantae; phylum Streptophyta; class Magnoliopsida; order Poales; family Poaceae; genus Hordeum; species Hordeum marinum. The sequence goes on from CM039673.1 coordinate 581,969,789, forward strand.
CCACAGCCCATGAAGCCTCTTGGGTCGAAATACCCCTCCCGGAGGTCTCCCGGTACACTACCGGCACTCCCGTTACACTATCGATAAGTCGGGAACTTTTCTGGCGACCAAAATAGGACTTCCTATATATGAATCTTTACCTCCGGACCATTCCGGAGCTCCTCGTGACGTCCGGGATCTCATCCGGGACTCCGAACAAACTTCGGTCACCACCGTACATAACTCTATACTACCGAAACATCATCGAACCTTAAGTGTGCAGACCCTGCGGGTTCGAGAACTATGTAGACATGACCGAGACACCTCTACGGTCGAACCTCTATGTCAAGGATTCAGTTAATCCCGTATGATGTTCCCTTTGTTCTTCGGTATGTTACTTGCCCGAGATTCGATCGTCGGTATCTCCATACCTAGTTCAACCTCGTTACCGGCAAGTCACTTTACTCGTTCCGTAATACAAGATCCCGCAACTAACACTTAGTCACATTGCTTGCAAGGCTCATTGTGATGTTGTATTACCGAGTGGGCCCCGAGATACCTCTCCGTTACACGGAGTAACAAGTCCTAGTCTTGATCCATGCCAACTCAACAGACACCCTCGGAGATACCTATAGAGCACCTTTATAGGCACCCAGTTACGTTGTGACATTTGATACACACAAGGAACTCCTCCGATGTCCGTGAGTTGCATGATCTTATGGTCATAGGAACACATACTTGACATGCAGAAAACAGTAGCAATAAACTGACACGATCATATGCTACGTTTGTAGTTTGTGTCTTGTCCATCATCATTCTCCTAATGATATGATCTCGTTATCAAATGACATCTCATGTCAATGGCTAGGAAACCTTGACCATCTTTGATCAACGAGCTAGTTCACTAGAGGCATACTAGGGACAGTGTGTTGTGTATTTACCCACACATGTAATGTGTTTCCAATCAATACAATTATAGCATGGATAATAAACGATTATCATGAACAAGGAAATATAATAGTAAATGCTTTATTTATTGCCTCTAGGGCATATTTCGAACAGTCTGGTCAAGCACCTCAGGGAAGAAAGCCGAAAACTGACTGTCATAGTATGCGAGAGCCGGTCTGTGAATCCGAGCTTAATGTGTTATACTTGAATCCTTGTCAGAGGATATTCGGTGTTATACGAGAGATTTTTTCTTCATGCAAACCATGTGATGCTGGCCTTAGCCGTGGTACATCCAAAAATCAAAACACTCCGGGGGCTAGTCAACAGCCCCCACAGTCCTTTTCGCTTCCCTACGGCTAAGTGAATGAAATAAAGCACTATGGTCTGATTGCCTGGTCTGCCGCACTCTACCGCCTTCGGGTTCCGATAACTCGGCTAAGGGACATAGTGCATTGGCAGAGACACCCCATATAGTATCTACCTGGGGGCTGAAGCCGACGACTCGCATCTTTCAGTTTGAAATGGCCACACATGAGTTATAAAGGAATGCAAAACATTGAAAGCATGATAAGTTATAACATTAAAGCTTTAAAATGTCTTTGGGCACATTACAACTCATCCATGCAAGTTATCTTTTGAACATTGTGACGCTATCACCCAAGCACCTTCCATTACTCCGGCGAAGTATAGCTCGGGAGGCCTACCTATCTCTTATGGGCTGGACTGTATGGGCCGCTTACCGAACTTTGGATCGATCGAAGGCCCTATCTCGAGGCAGGAAGCTTCAGGAATCGTGGCTTGTCCTCCATGTTTAATGCAGTGAATAGGCATGTTTATCTCTTCGACATGTAACCGACCATGTGTAAACCCTAGCTACCCTCGGCGTCCATATAATACGGAGGGTTTTAGGTTGTAGATAGAACAACTCATCTAGGGTATAACTCTTTGATATTGAGGTAGATCGACTTTATAACCTATACACCATCAATATAATCGAGCAGGATGTTGGGTATTACCTCCATTGGAGGGCCCGAACCTGGGTAAAACCTTGTCCCCTTCGTCTCCTGTTACCATCGATTCTAGTGTCACTGCTCGGGACCCCCTACCCGAGATACGCCGGTTTTGACACAGACAGATGGTATTATTAGACATTGTGTACCTTAGCATGAATAGGAACAAATCCTACGGAAATGTTATTCCAAAGCCTATCGAGGACATCATGCAGGAGATAGAACTGCTCACAAGGTATTTCAATCTGGTTTTTATTGGCCTACTCTCTTCAAATATGCCCATAAGTTTCTCTTATCTTGTGATGAATGTCAAAGAATTGGGAATATCAATAAGCTCCAGGAAATGTCTATGAATTATTAACTTGTTGTTGCACCATTTGATGTTTGGGGATTTGATTATATGGGACCTTTTCCTTCCTCTAATGGGTATACTCATAGTTTGGTTGCTGTTGATTATGTTACTAAGTGGGTAGAAGTTATTCCAACTAGTAGTGCTGATCATAACACCTCCATTAAAATGCTTACAGAAGTTATCTTCCTGAGGTTTGGAGTCCCTAGATATTTAATGACTGATGGTGGTTCACACTTTATTCATGGTGCTTTCCATAAAATGCTTGCTAAATATGATGTTAACCATAGAATTTCCTCACCCTATCATCCTCAATCTAGTGGTCAAGTTGAACTTAGCAATAGAGAAATAAAATTAATATTACAAAAAACTATCAATCGGTCTCGAAAGAATTAGTCTAAGAAACTAGACGATGCACTTTGGGTCTATAGAACAACTTATAAAATCCTATGGGTATGTCTCCATACAAAATGGTGTATGGAAAGGCTTGTCATTTGCCTCTAGAGATAGAACATAAAGCATTTTGGGAAATTAAAGAACTCAATTAGGATTTCAAACTTGTCAGTGAAAAGAGGTTATTTGATATTAGCTCACTAGATGAATGGAGAATCCAAGCTTATGAAAATGCCAAACTATTCAAAGAAAAAGTTAAAAGATGGCATGACAAAAGAATCCAAAAGCGGGAATTCAAAGTTGGAGAATATGTTCTTTTGTACAACTCTTGTTTAGATTTTTTTTGCAGGAAAGCTTCTTTCCAAATGGGAAGGACCATATATATATATAATATCGAAGAGGTTTATCGTTCTGGAGCTATCAAGATTAATAATGCCGAAGGTACTAACCCGATGTAGGTCAATGGGCAAAGAATTAAACATTATATCTTAGGTACGCATATTAATGTTGCAAACAATATTATCCAAACCATGACATCGGAGGATCACATAAAAGAAACCTTCTGGAACACTCAAGAATCCTGAAAAAGAGGAGGTACGTGATACGGTAAGTAAACAGACTCCGAAAAATTCGCAAAACTATTTTCTGTCAGTTTTGGAATATTACAAAAATTGGGAAAATAAGAAATAAATAGGAAAGCAACCGAGGTGAGCACGATACAACATGGTGCGCTTGCCCTACCTAGCGCGCCCTGGTGGGTTGTGCTCCCCTCGGGCACCTTCCCGACTCTGTTTTTCTTTGATATTCTTGTTTCCCAAGATAAAAAATTCTTTATAAATACACCCCGATTGATTTGACCATCACGTCGCAGAAAAATTCTTTGTTCTTGCTTCGTGTAGTTTTTCTCGCCAGATCTAGATCTCCATGGCTCCACCAAGGATAAGTTCTTCGAGAAGGTCATCAAACTGTACTTGTCGGAGGTGATGAAGCACCCTCAAGGCAGTGAGATGCGTGAGGGGGTGCTCCACATCCGAGATTTTCAGGGGCCCAAGAAGACGGGAAGCATGGAGGCTAGGCTTGAGGCGGTGGAACAAGACATCTTCAAGTGCCAAGGGATGGTGGATCGTGGACTTAGTGCCAATCACTTCATGATCACGGAATTCACCCGTGATCACATGGTGGATGGACGGTCCATGAAGGACATAGTCATCACCTTCAACAAGCAAATCAATTTTCTGCAAAGTCAAATCTACGATCTTCAAAACTAGGTTGTTGAGTATAAACCAAGGTTTAAAGTGTTGGGTTCTACCGTAGGTGCATTGCATGTGAATTAATTTTTTTCCTATGCGCAGAACATCCAACAACATGCTATGGAGATGGATCATAGATCGTTACCACTAGACATGCAATGCCGTGCAGCGGAAGTAGAGTTGGGGCAGCGCGTCCGCGTGGTCCGTGTCCTCCTCGTCCGTTCTCCCTTGAGCAGCCGGTCCGATCTCCCTCGAATAGCCCGTTAGCCGGATCCCGCATACAGGTTCGCCGGAGCGGCGCAAGTGCATTGCCTCTAATAGTATCCGCGCGTGCGGGAGGAACACACCATGTGGCGGACTACTAACTCCGATCACACAGTCGGCGGCGAGTGGAGGTGGTTGTTCGCAACACATGCAAACCCTAATGACGCCGCCGAAGCGATCAATCAACTTGGTGTGCCGCACCTCCACTATATATAGGCATCTGGCGCAAACTCAACTCTTGAGCCTCGCACGGATCCTAATGCCCACATGTTCCTTCCCTTAAGCGCGACCCCTTAGGTTCATGTTCACTTGGTCGCGAGTCAGATCACAACCGACTCGCCCAGTTGGTAGAGGCCTCTAGCAAAGCGTGCCGACTCCAAAAGTGTCCGATGAAGCTGGTTAGGAGAACTTGTACTTCACACTTCCATTCCCTTTGCCGCACGATATATGTTGCCGTGCACAAGGCGACATGGTCACCCTTGTTGATGCATGACCTCTTTCGCGTTCCAATGAATTGGACCAACATTTGGATTATCACATAATCCTCATCGCATGGCCATGCTTATCTAGGTCGGATCACCCGAGAGGCCTAGAGTATATCTCTCCTGATCGGAGGGGCAAATCCCATTTTTCTCAACCATGTCTCGCAGCATGGGTCTGGACAAGCCCAAAACCTACCTTTGTAACTACCGGGTCACGGAGTAGCGTTTGGTCGGCCCAAAGAAAATCTGTCATTATCCGAGTACATGCGACAGCTCAGGTGTTAGGACATAGAATGTATGTTGTACCAGAGACACATAGATGACCTATCGCTGCGTCTCATAGTTGGGTCTGTCCAACTCAGAACTTATCTTGGCTTGGATTCGAGTAGTCGAATCCAACCAGATCTTTCTGAGTCATATTGTCCGGTTAGCATCCAATGCTACATGGCCAGTGAGACCAGATCATCCATTGTGTCATATGCTATACTAACTCGTTGCGCGTCCACACAACCCTTTCGACTAGGGACTCTTTAGGAAGGTCATTATATAATGCATAGTCTCACAAACAAGTCACGTACTTGTTAATACACATCATTGATAATGTCCAAGGACTATCTTTATTTATAAACACATAGGAAATATCATCATACATGATTGCCTCTAGGGCATATCTCCAACAGTCTCCCACTTGCACTAGAGTCAATTAGATAGAGATCGAATGCCCATAGCTCTAATGTGCCCCTCATGCTTGGGTTGTGGAAGTGGCTTAGTCAACGGTTCAGCAATGTTTACATCCGTATGAATCTTGCATAAATTAGTGTCACCTTTCAATACGAGCTTTCATATCAGGTGATACTTTCGGTCTATGTGCCTGATCTTGTGGTGTTGTCTCGTCTCCTTGGCTTGTGCGATGGCACCTGAATTATTGCAATAAAGTTCCAACCGTTTTGACCAGACCAGGAACACACCAACATCTTTCAGGAACTTCCGAATCCAAACACCTTCCTTTGCGGCTTCACAAGCCGCAATGTATTCGGTCTCTGTTGTGGAGTCGGCCACCGTTTCTTTCTTGGAACTTGTCCAGCTCACTACTCCTCCATTCATGACATCAGTGTAACCCTTTACGCAAAGCTCGTCCTCACCTCCATACACTAGGAACATTTCTTTAGTCCTTTTCAGGTACATTAAGATAGTTTTCACCGCTGCCTAGTGACTCTCACCTGGGTTGGCCTAGTATCTTCTTGTTAAGCTTATTGCAAAGGCAACATCAGGCCATGTACATAGCATGACATACATGATGGATCCAATGTCCGTGGCATATGTAATCCTATTCATTTAGTTTCGCTCATCAGAAGTCGTAGGATTCTGAGTCTTCCTTAGCCTTATACCATGTGAGACGGGCAAGAACCCTTTCTTGGCCTCACTCATGTTGAACCTCTTCAACACTTTGTCTATGTACGTCCTCTAGCTTAAGCCAAGCAGCCTCCTTGATCTATCTCTATAGATCTTGGTGCCTAAAATGTACACTGCCCCTCCAAGGTCTATCATCGAAAACTTTCCATTCAATGATTCCTTGACTGAGTTCAGCATCGAAACATCATTTCCGATCAGCAGTATGTCATGCACATGCAAGATCAAAAATACTACTGAGCTCCCACTAGACTTCTTGTATAAACAATAGTTCTCTTCGTTCTTGATGAAACCAAGGTCAACGATGACTTCATCAAAATGAATGTTCCAACTCCGGGCTGCTTGCTGCAATGCATAAATGGATCTCTTGAGCTTGCATATTTTACCAGCATTAGTTGAATCGACAAAACCTTCGGGCTGTATCATGTATACATCCTCTTTTAAATTTCCATGAAGGAAAGCTGTTTTGACATCCATCTGCCATATCTCATAATCGAAATATGCAGCTATAGCTAGTATGATCCTCATCGACTTTAGCATCACTACCGGCTAGTAGGTCTCGTAGTAGTCAATTCCTTGAACTTGTCCATAAACTTTAGCGACAAGACAAGCTTTGTGGATTTTAACATTTCCATCCACATCGGTTTTCTTCTTAAAGACCCATTTACAACCAATGGATACTATGACAGGTGGTGGATCAACCAAGTCCGAGACTTGATTGTCATCCATGGACTTTAACTAGGATATCATGCCCTCGAGCCATTCCATGGAATCTGGGCTCACCATCGCTTCTGCATACGTGGTCGGCTCGTCGCTTTCCAGCAACAATACACCGTGCACTCTGTGCAATCTTTCCGACCTCTGTGGCTCAGGTGCCGACTCCACTATGGGTTACCTGATCAACTCTGGTAAGATCTCATCACGAGCCGAGTCGTCCTCGAGTGTCTCTCGAATTTCTTCGAGTCGCACTGTTCTCCCACAGGCCTCCCGATTGAGAAACTCTTTCTCTAGGAAAACCCCGTTCCGAGCAACAAACACTTTGTTCTCTTCTCGGTTGTAGAAGCTGTATCCCAAGGTTTCCCTCGGATATCCCACGAATATGCATTTATCCGACTTGGGTGTAAGCTTGTCCGACATGAGTCGCTTGACAAATGCTTCACAACCCCAAATCTTTAGAAAAGAGAAACTAGGAGTCTTCCCAGTCATCTTATGTGGTGTCTTGTCAACAGATTTTGATGGTACCCTATTAAGTGTGAAAACTGCAGTTTCTAAAGCGTATCCCCATAATGACAAGGGTAAATCCGATTTGCTCAGCATCAACCGGACCATGTCCAACAAGGTTCGATTTCTCCGTTCTGACACACCGTTTCTCTACGGCATAAACGGAGGTGTGAGATGAGGTCCTATACCTCGGCTTTTCAGATGATTATCAAACTCTTGGCTCATGTACTTGCTATTTCTCGAGCATGCGTCGGTTTTCGTGAACATGAATGGGTGATGCAGCAAAGTAGAAAGTATTTCCCTCAGTTGTTGAGAACCAAGGTATCAATCCAGTAGGAGATACAAGCAAGTCCCCAATAGATGTACCTACACAAAGAATCAAACACTTGCACCCAACGCTATAAAGGGGTTGTCAATCCCTTCACGGTTACTTGCAAGGATGAGATCTGATAGAGATAGATAGAATAGATTGCTTGAACGGAAAGTAAAACAAAAGGTAAAAAAATGCAGCAAGGTATTTTTGGTTTTAGATCTGAAAGTATAATATGGAAAATAGACCCCGGGGGCATAAGTTTCACTAGAGGCTTCTCTCATGATGGCAAGTATTACGGTGGGTGGACAAATTACTGTCGAGCAATTGATTGAAAAGCGAATAATTATGAAGATATCCAAGGCAATGATTATGCATACAGGCATCATGTTCGTGTCAAGTAGACCGAAATGATTCTGCATCTACTACTATTACTCCACACATCGACCGACTCATGCCTGCATCTACAGTATTAAGTTCATGAAGAACAGAGTAACACATTAGGTAAGATGACATGATGTAGATGGATAAACTCAAGCAATATGATGAAAACCCCATCTTTTTATCCTTGATGGAAACAATACAATACGTGCCTCGCTGCCCCTACTTTGTCACTGGGTGAGGACACTGCAAGATTGAACCCATAACTAAGCACTTCTCCTACTGCAAAAATTACCAATCTAGTTGGCCAAACCAAACCAATAACTCGAAGAGACTTGCAAAGATATGAAATCATGCATATAAGAATTCAGGAAAGTCTCAAATAATATTCATAGATAATCTGAACATAAACCCACAATTCCTCGGATCTCAACAAACACCCCGCAAAAGAGTACTACATCGGAAAGATATCCATGAAGATCATGAAGAACATGGTATTGAAGAGCAAACAGAGAGAAGAAGCCATCTAGATACTATCTATGGACATGAAGGTCCATGGTGAACTACTCATGCATCATCGGACGGGCAACGGAGTTGATGTAGATGCCCTCCGTGATCGAATCCCCCTCCGGCAAATTACAGGAAAAGGCTCCAAGATTGGATCTCTCGGGAACGGAGGCTTCTGGCGGCGGAAAAGTGTTTTCGTGGCTCCTTCTGGTATACGATAAGCCACAAGTATAGGGGATCAATTGTAGCCTTTCTCGATAAGTAAGAGTGTCAAACCCAATGAGGAGCTAAAGGTAGGACAAATATTCCCTCAAGTTCTATCGACCATCGATACAACTCTACGCACACTTTACGTTCGCTTTACCTAGAACAAGTATGAAACTAGAAGTACTTTGTAGGTGTGATAGGATAGGTTTGCAAGATAATAAAGAGCACGTAAATAAAAACTAGGTGCTGTTTAGATAAAGAAACAATTACATTAGTTTAACGAGTGTGGAAAAGTGGTGGTAGGAGTTGCGGAATTGTCCCTAAGCAATTGACTATGTTACTAGACCGATAGCAAGTTTTATGTGGGAGAGGCCACAGCTAGCATGTCATCCCTTACTTGAAATTCTATGCACTTATGATTGGTACTATTAGCAAGCATCCGCAACTACTAACGTTCATTAAGGTAAAACCCAACCATAGTAATAAGATATATTGGTCCCCCTTCAATCCCGTATGCATCAATTTCTATGCTAGGTTGAAGCTTCTGTCACCCTTGCCCTCCAATACATAGTCCTATCAACATACAACTAACCCTATGGTGTGATCCACGCGCGTGCTCATATGATGGGCACCAAAGGACAGCAACATAACCACAAGCAATTTAAACCAATCATAGCAATTCATCAATCACCGATAGGACAACGAAAATCTACTCAGACATCATAGGATGGCAACACATTATTGGATAATAATATGAAGCATAAATCACCATGTTCAAATAGAGGTTACAGCGGGTTGCAAGAGAGTGGACCGCTGAATATAGATGGGGGAAGGTGACAGAGGTGTTGGTGAAGATGACAGAGGTGTTGGTGTAGATCGTCGTCACACGATGATGTCCCGGGCGGCATTCCAGCACCGCCGGGAGAGAGGGGGAGAGAGACCCCCTTCTTCTTCTTCTTCCTTGAACTCCTCCCTAGATGGGAGAATGGTTTCCCCTCTAGTCCATGGTCTCCATGGCGACGGAGGGGCGAGAGCCCCTTCGAGATTCGATCTCTCTCTCTGTGTCCTTCTGTTTCTGCGCTCTCAGATTCTGGCCTTTCACTGTTTCTTAAATTCCCGGAGATCCATAACTCTGATTGGGATGAAATTTTGAGGGGATTTTCCTTATAAAAAAATATTTCTTGCAGAGAAAGAAGGTTCCCAACCTCCTTAAGGGTTGGTCATGAGCCTGCCAGGCGCGCCTGGGGGGTAGGGCGTGCCTCCTGGGCTCGTGACCCCCTCGGGCATCGTTTCGCGTTGATTCTTCTTCCCAAAAATCATAAATATTCCAAAGAAAATCCCCGTAGATGTTTTATTGCGTTTGGACTTCGTTTGGTATGGATATTCTGTGAAACAAAAAACATGCAACAAACAGGAACTGGCACTAGGCACTGGATCAATATGTTAGTCCCAAAAATAGTATAAAAAGTTGCCAAAAGTATATGAAACTTGTAGAATATTGGCATGAAACAATCAAAAATTATAGATACGATGGAGACGTATCAGTATCCCCAAGCTTAATTCCTGCTCGTCCTCGAGTAGGTAAATGATAAAAAAGATAAATTTTGATGTGGAATGCTACCTAGCATAATCTTGATCATATAATCTAATCATGGCATGAATATTAAGACATGAGTGATTCAAAGCAATAGTCTATCATTTGACATAAAGACAATAATATTTCAACCATACTAATAAAGCAATCATGTCTTCTCAAAATAACATGGCTGAAGAAAGTTATCCCTACAAAATCATATGGTCTGGCTATGCTCCATCTTCATCACGCAAGGTATTAAATCATGCACAACCCCGGTTTTAGCCAAGCAATTGTTTCATACTTTAGTATTCTCAAACTTTTTCAACTTTTACGCAATACATGAGCGTAAGCCATGGACATAGCACTATAGGTGGAAGAGAATATGGTGGTTGTGGAGAAGACAAAAAGGAGGAGATAGTCTAACATCAACTAGGCTTATCAACGGGCTATGGAGATGCCCATCAATAGATATCAATGTGAGTGAGTAGGGATTGCCATGCAACGGATGCACTAGAGCTATAAGTGTATGAAAGCTCAAAAAGAAACTAAGTGGGTGTGCATCCAACTTGCTTGCTCACGAAGACCTAGAGCAATTTGAGGAAGCCCATCATTGGAATATACAAGCCAAGTTCTATAATGAAAAATTTCCACTAGTATATGAAAGTGACAATATAGGAGACTCTCTATCATGAAGATCATGGTGCTACTTTGAAGCACAAGTGTGGTAAGGGATAGTAGCATTGTCCCTTCTCTCTTTTCTCTCCATTTTTTTATTTTTTTCTCTTTTTTTGGTGGGCTTCTATGGCCTCTTGTTTTTATTTGGGCTTCATTGACCTCTTTTATTACTTCCTGACATGGGAGAATGCTCTAATAATGATGATCATCACACTTTTATTTACTTACAACTCGATATTTAGAACAAAATATGACTCTATATCAATGCCCCTGGCAGTGTACCAGGATGTGCAATGATCTAGCATAGCAATGACATCAAAAAATGGACAAGCCATGAAAACATCATGCTAGCTATCTTACGATCATGCAAAGTAATATGACAATGATGGTGCGTGTCATAATAAACGGAGCGATGGAAGTTGCATGGCAATATATCTCAGAATGGCTATGGAAATGCCATAATAGGTAGGTATGGTGGCTGTTTTGAGGAAGGGTATATGGTGGGTGTAATGCACCGGCGAAAGTTGCGCGGTACTAGAGAGGCTAGCAATGGTGGAAGGGTGAGAGTGCGTATAATCCATGGTCTCCACATTAGTCATAAAGAACTCACATACTTATTGCAAAAGTTTAGTCATCGAAACAAGGTACTACACGCATGCTCCTAGGGGAAGGGTTGGTAGGAGTTAATCATTGCGCGATCCCGACCTCCACACAAAGGATGACAATCAATAAATAAATCATGCTCCGACTTCATCACATAACGGTTCACCATACGTGCATGCTACGGGAATCACAAACCTTAACACAAGTGTTTCTACGAATACACAATTACTCACTAGAATGACTCTAATATCACATCTTCATGTTGCAAAACTATTGCAAGGAATCAGACATATCATATTCAGTGATCTACAATTTTTATTTAGGACTTTATGACTAACCATGTGAATGACCAACTCTTGTTAACTCTCTAAGTAGGTATAAGTGAAGCATGAGAGTTTAATTATTTCTACGAAAGATATGACCCACTCTAACAAATATAAATGAAGCAAAAGAGCATTCTACAAATGGCGGTTTTCTATGCGTAGGGAAACAGACAATCCAAACTTCAAATGATATAAGTGAAGCACATGAAGCATTATATAAAGCCATACTCAAAAGATATAAGTGAAGTGCAAAGAGCATTCTATAAATCAACCAAGGACTATCTCATACCAGCATGGTGCATAAAATAAAAAGGAAAATAAACACAAAAGACGCTCCAAGCATTTGCACATATCATGTGACGAATAAAAATATAGCTCCGAGTAAAATTACCGATAGATTGTAGACGAAAGAGGGGATGCCTTCCGGGACATCCCCAAGCTTAGACGCTTGAGTCTTCCTTGAATATTACCTTGTGGTGCCTCGGGCATCCCCAAGCTTAGGCTCTTGCCTCTCCTTATTCCTTCATCCATCATGGTCTCACCCAAAACTTGAAAACTTCAATCACACAAAACTCAACAAGACCTTCGTGAGATCTGTTAGTATAATAAAGTAAATCACCACTTTAAGTACTATTGTGAACTCATTCCAAATTCATATTAGAATTATATCTAATGTAATACAACTTCACCATGGTTCATACCCCCCGATACTACCCATAGATTCATCAAAATAAGAGAACAATGCATAGAAAACAGAATCTGTCAAAAACAGAACAGTCTGTAGTAATGTGAACGTATACCATACTTATGATTCTCCAAAAATTCTGAAAAAATTATGATAATTAAGTAAATTTGTATATCAATCAGAATAAAAAAGAATCAACTCAATATCACTCTCTGTATAGAAATAAGAAATGATTTCGTGAGTGCAAAGTTTCTGTCTTTTTCAGCATGATCAAACAACTATCACCCAAACTAATCATAAAGGCTTTACTTGGCAAATTATTTTTATAATACAATGGAATTGTAAAAGGGGATAATTATTTTTGCGAGAAAATTCCATGAAAAATTCTACATTGTTTCCATGAGCATGAAGACAAGTGTTCAAGGTCGACCCTCAGTTCCGCAATGCATCACCTTTCAATCGCTTCTCTTTTTGAAAAAGTTTTAAGTTCCCCTCTATATTTTTTTGTTTTTAAACTATATAAAAGCACTCAACATAAATAAATGACTCTCTAAAATTTCCGGGTTGTCTCCCAGGCAACGCTTTCTTTAAAGCCATTAAGCTAGGCATAAAGTGCTCAAGTAATGGATCCACCCGGATCCCAAGGTATATCAAAGCCAATTTTAATTAACAATGATTTGTAATTTAGTAGTGAGCACAAGGTAACATATATCATGCAATGACGAAGTCTAACTCTCTTCCTATGCATTGGCATGTCATAAAAGAACAATTTATGCACATCAAGTAAAGGCTAATACATAGCATAAATAGTTTCTTGCAATTTTATCGTATTGGAAATATAGAGAGGTGGAGATGTAGTTCCTCTCTAATAATAATTGCAAGATGGAGCAGGAAGCACATGCATATTATATTCATCAAAATCATCATGTGTAATAGTAGAAGGCAACCCATCAATGTAATCCCTGATAAGAGCAAACTTCTCCGATATAGTGTAGTTGGGAGAATTCAAAAAGATAATAGGACTATCATATGTGGGTGCAATAGCAACAAGTTCATGTTTAACATAAGGAACTATAGCAAGTTCTTATCCATAAGCATCATTCATATTATCATCATGGCCACAAGCATAGCAAGCATCAAGTTCGTAAAAAAAGGATATTTCAAACGAATTTAAGGGATCATAGCAATCAACATAGCATTCATCCTTCGGTAAGCACGAAGGGAAATTAAACAATGTATGAGTTGAAGAGTTACTCTCATTAGAAGGTGGCCACGGGTAGCTAGTCCGCTCTTCCTCCTTTTGTTCTTCGCTCTCCTCATCATGTTTTTCATCTAATGAGCTCACAGTTTCAACATTTTCTTCTTCCATAGTTTCCTGCAAAATATTAGTCTCTTCTTGGGCAGCGGAGAATTTCTCCATAAATCGATAAATCTGGGCATTATCTTCATAATTAGTATAACAATAATGAAGCATAACTAAATTTTCAGATCGGTAAAAAGCATCATCAGTATCATCACACTTTTTAAATAGAGCTTCAATTTCATAAGCACCCATAAAAGCAACAAACTCTTCTATTTGTTCCACATCATAGTAATCATATATACCATTAGCATAAGAAGCCAAGGTTTCATTAGCATTAAATTTATAAGAAAAGGGAAGGTGTTTAGCCTTCATCCTAGAGCAACAAGTAATATCATATCTCAAGAATAGATCCCAAGCATACCATTTCAACATATGAATTTGATCCCATAATAGTTTCCCTTTTTTAGTCAAGCGATAATCCCTAAAGTATTCACGTTGATCCAATGTGTCTCCCATTATATAATTGAATGGGGTTTTCTCAGGATTATTAAAGAAGTGCATAATATTTTCCACATAACGAGCATCGAGGATTTTAGGAGGTTCCCCATCTCCATGAGTAGCAAGTACACCTAATTTTTTGTATTTCGTGTTCCATATCCATAACTAAAGAGAGAGAGCAACTTAGAACAGCAAATAAATCTACTTAGTGATAAAGCAAACAAGGACACACGAGAATATTCACCCCACGCTATCTCTCCCCGAAAACGGCGCCAGAAAAAGGTCTTGATAACCCACAAATATAGGGGATCAACTGTAGCCTTTCTCGATAAGTAAGAGTGTTGAACCCAACGAGGAGCTAAAGGTAGGACCAAAATTCCCTCAAGTTCTATCGACCACCGATACAACTCTACGCACACTTTAGTTTGCTTCACCTAGAACAAGTATGAAACTAGAAGTACTTTGTAGGTGTGATAGGATAGGTTTGCAAGATAATAAAGAACACGTAAATAAAAACTAGGGGATGTTTAGATAAATAAACAATTACGTTAGTTTAACGAGTGTGGAAAAGTGGTGGTAGGAGTTGCGGAATTGTCCCTAAGCAATTGACTATGTTACTAGACCGATAGCAAGTTTTATGTGGGAGAGGCCATTGCTAGCATGTCATCCCTTACTTGGAATTCTATGCACTTATGATTGGAACTATTAGCAAGCATCCATACTAACGTTCATTAAGGTAAAACCCAACCATAGCAATAAGATATATTGGTTCCCTTCAATCCCGTATGCATCAATTTCTATGCTAGGCTGAAGCTTCTGTCACCCTTGCCCTCCAATACATAGTCCTATCAACATACAACTAACCCTGTGGTGTGATCCACACGCGCGCTCATATGATGGGCACCAAAGGACAGCAACATAACCACAAGCAATTTAAACCAATCATAGCAGTTCATCAATCACCGATAGAACAACGAAAATCTACTCAGACATCATAGGATGGCAACACATCATTGGATAATAATATAAAGCATAAAGCATCATGTTCAAGTAGAGGGTACAGTGGGTTGCGGGAGAGTGGACCGCTGAATATAGATGGGGGAAGGTGATGGAGTTGTTGGTGAAGATGACGGAGGTGTTGGTGTAGATCGTCGTCACACGATGATGTCCCGGGCGGAGTTCCGGCACCGCCGGGAGAGAGGGGGAGAGGGGCCCCCTTCTTATTCTTCTTCCTTGACCTCCTACCTAGATGGGAGAAGGGTTTACCCTCTGGTACATGGTCTCCATGGCGACGGAGGGGCGAGAGCCCCTCCGAGATTGGATCTCTCTCTCTGTGTCCTTCTGTTTCTGCGCTCTCAGATTCTGGCCTTTCAGCATTTCTTAAATTCCTAGAGATCCGTAACTCCGATTTGGCTGAAATTTTGAGGGGATTTTACTTATAAAAATATATTTCTTGCGGCGAAATAAGGGTCACAATCTCCTTAAGGTTTGGTCACGAGCCTGCCAAGCGCGCCTGGGGGTAGGGCGCGCCTCCTGGGCTCGTGACCCCCTCGGGCATTGTTTCGCGTTGATTCTTCTTCCCAAAAATAATAAATATTCCAAAAAATACCCGTAGGTTTTTTATTGCATTTGGACTTTGTTTGGTATGGATATTCTGTGAAACAAAAAACATGCAACAAACAGGAACTGGCACTAGGCACTGGATCAATATGTTAGTCCCAAAAATAGTATAAAAAGTTGCCAAAAGTATATGAAAGTTGTAGAATATTGGCATGAAACAATAAAAAATTATAGATACGACGGAGACGTATAGGTATACAAGGAATATTTGGGAATTTATAGGCCGAACATTAGCCTTTCACCATTTCTTAAATTTCTAGAGATCCGTAACTCCGATTTGGCTGAAATTTTGAGGGGATTTTACTTATAAAAATATATTTCTTGCGGCGAAAGAAGGGTCACAATCTCCATAAGGTTTGGTCACGAGCCTGCCAAGCGCGCCTGGGGGGGTAGGGCGCGCCTCCTGGGCTCGTGACCCCCTCGGGCATTGTTTCGCGTTGATTCTTCTTCCCAAAAATAATAAATATTCCAAAAAATACCCGTAGGTTTTTTATTGCGTTTGGACTTTGTTTGGTATGGATATTCTGTGAAACAAAAAACATGCAACAAACAGGAACTGGCACTAGGCACTGGATCAATATGTTAGTCCCAAAAATAGTATAAAAAGTTGCCAAAAGTATATGAAAGTTGTAGAATATTGGCATGAAACAATCAAAAATTATAGATACGACGGAGACGTATCGGTATACAAGGAATATTTGGGAATTTATAGGCCGAACATTAGAGTTAGGAGAGCTGTCATGGGCCCACAAGCCTAGGGGCGCGCCCTACCTCCCTGGGCGTGCCCCTAGGGCTGGTGGCCCCATGGTGGCTCTCCCGACTTCATCTCCAAGTCTCCTGGTTTGCTTCTGGTGCCAGAAAAATTATTTCGAAGATTTTATTCCATTTGGACTCTGTTTAATATTCCTGATCTACAATACTCAAAAACAAGGAAAAACAGAAACTGACACTAGGCTCTAGATTAATAGGTTGGTCCCAAAAATAATATAAAATAGCATATTAATGCGTATAAAACATCCAAAGCAGATATTATAATATTATGGAACAATCAAAAATTATAGATACGTTGGAGACGTATCAAGCATCCCCAAGCTTAATTCCTGCTCGTCCTCGAGTAGGTGAATGATAAAAACAGAATTTTTGATGTGGGATGCTACCTGATATATTTATCCATGTAATATTCTTTATTTTTGCATGCATATTCAAATCCGTAAGATTCAAAACAATAGTCTAATATTGACATAAAAACAGTAATACTTTGAGCACACCAACAAGCAAATCATGTCCTTTCGAAATAACATGGCCTTAGAAAGTTATCCCTACAAAATCATATGGTCTGGCTACGCTCCATCTTCCCCACACAAAGTATCTAAATCATGCACAACCCCGATGAACAAGTCAGTTAATTGTTTCACACTTTTGGTGTTCTCAAACCTTTTCAACTCTCACACAATACATGAGCGTGAGCCTAAGTGGAATAGAATATGGAGGAGGTTGCAAGGAAAAAGGGAGAAGATAGTCTCACATCAACTAGGCATATCAACGGCCTATGGAGATGCCCATCAATAGATATCAATGTGAGTGAGTGTGGATTGCCATGCAACAAATGCACTTAGAGCTATAAGTGTATGAAAGCTCAAAAAGAAAACTAAGTGGTCGTGCAAGATGAATATCCACTAGTTATATGAAAGTGACAAAATAGGAGACTCTCTATCATGAAGATCACGGTGCTACTTTCAAGCACAAGTGTGGAAAAAGATAGTAGCAATTGTCCCTTCTCTCTTTCTCTCATTTTTTTTATTTTGGTGGACATCTTTGGACTCTTTTTTTTATTTGGGCTTCACTACCCTCTTTTATTTTTTGTAAAGTACGGATACTCATCCCAACTTGTGAGGGAGTCACGGCTTCCATCATCCTTTTCTCACACGGGACAATGCTCTATTAATGAAAATCATCACACTTTTATTTACTTACAACTAGATACCTCAAACAATATATGACTCTATATGCAAGATGAAGTGATGGTGCATGTCATGAAAAACTGAATGGTGGAAGTTGCATGGCAATATATCTTGGAATGGCTCTGGAAATGCCATAATAGGTAGATATGGTGGCTGTTTTGAGGAAAGTACATGGTGGCTGTTTTGAGGAAGGAGGATTTGATGTATCGGTGAAAGTTGCGCGGTACTAGAGAGGCTAGCAACGGCGGAAGGGTGAGAGTGTGTATAATCTGTGGACTCAACATTAGTCATAAAGAACTCACATGCTTATCGCAAAATTCTATTAGTTATAAAACAAAGAATTAGATGCATGCTCCTAGGGGAGAGGTTGGTAGGAGTTAACCATCGCGCGCTCCCGACCCTCACACAAAGGTTGACAATCATTAAACAAATCATGCTCTGACTTCGTTACATAATGGTTCACCATACGTGCATGCTACAGGAATCACAAACTTTAACACACGTATCTCTTCCAATTCACAACTACTCACTAGCATGACTCTCGTATTACCACCTCTATTATCTCAATACTATATAAAAGGAATCAAACTTCTCATAGTATTCAATGCTCTTAATATGAATGTTCTTATTATATCCCTCTTGGATGCCCTTTATATTAGGACTAAATTCATAACCTAACCAAATTACCATGCTATTTTAATAAACTCTCAAAATAATATAAGTGAAGTATGAGAGTTCAATAATTTCTACAAAATATAACACCACCATGCTCTAAAAGGATATAAGTGAAGCACTAGAGCAACATTGCCTAGCTCAAAAGATATAAGTGATGCACATATAGTATTCTAATAAATTCACGATTCAGCGTGTCTCTCTCAAAAGATGTGTGCAGCAAGGATGATTGTGGAAAACTAAAAAGCAAAGATTCATATCATACAAGACACTCCAAGCAAAACACATATCATGTGGTGAATAAAAATATGGCCTCAAGTAAATTTACCGATGGATTGAAGACGAAAGAGGGGATGCCTTCCGGGGCATCCCCAAGCTTTGGCTTTTTGGTATCCTTTAATATGTCTTGGGGTATCTTGGCAATTCCCAAGATTAGGTTCTTTCCACTCCTTATTCCATAGTCCATCAAATCTTCACCCAAAACTTGAAAACTTCACAACACAAAACTCAACAGAAAACTCATGAGATCCATTAGTATAAGAAAAATAAATCACCACTTTAGGTACTGTTGTGAACTCATTATTTATTTATATTTTTGTAATAAATACTGTATTCTAACTTCTCCATAGTTCATACCCCCGATACAACACAAAGAAAACAGAATCTGTCAAAAAATAGAACTGTCTGTAGCAATCTGTAGACTTCGAATACTTCGGTAACTCTGAAAATTCTGAAGACTAAGGACAATCATGGAAATTTGTATCAATCTTGTGTAAAAATTTCAGATCAAAATCAAGTTCTAGTGAATTTATAAAAATTCTGGACTGAGCGCAAAAATTTCTGTTTTTCAGCTAAATCAAATTGCAAACACCGTAGACCATCCCAAAGGTCTTACTTGGATCAAGCACTAATTTAAACAAGATAACATAATTATTATATAAGAAATAATGTTCCAACACACAAAAACATAAACAAAAACAGAAAGCAAAAGTAAAATTGGGTTGCCTCCCAACAAGTGCTATTGTTTAACGCCCCTAGCTAGGCAAAACGCAATAGATCTAGGTATTGTCATCTTTGGTATGCAATCCATAAGTGGATCTCATGATAGATTCATAAGGTAATTTTATTTTATTTCTAGGAAAGTGTTCCATGCCTTTCCTTAATGGGAACTGTAATATAATATTTCCTTCCTTCATATCAATAATTGCACCAATTCATCTAAGGAAAGGTCTACCAAGAATAATATGACATGTAGGATTGCAATCTATATCAAGAATAATGAAATTTACGGGCACATCATTACTATTTGCAAAAATAAGAACATCATTAATCCTTCCCATAGGTTTCTTTATAGTGGAATCCTCAAGATGCAAATTTAAGGAATAATCATCAAATTCACGGAAACCTAGCACATCACATAAAGTTTTTGGAATCGAGGAAACGCTAGCATCCAAATCACAAAAAGCATGGCACTCATAATCTTTAGTACTAATCTTAATAGTAGGTTCCCACTCATCATATATCTTTCTAGGTATAGAAACTTTAAACTCAAGTTTTTCTTCAAAAGATTTCATCATAGCATCAACAATATGTTTAGTAAAAGCTTTGTTTTGATTATAAGCGTCAGGAGAATTCAACATGGATTGCAACAAGGAAATACAATCAATCAAAGATCAGCTATCATAATTAAAGTCCTTGAAATCCAAAAGAGTGGGTTCATTGCCATTAAAGTTTTGACCTCTTCAATCCCACTTTTATCAATCTTATCATTAAGATCTATAAACTCCGAATCATTGGGATGCCTTTTAACTAAAGTTGACTCACCTCCAGTCCCATCTTTATATAGATTAACATTGGAAAACAAAGATTCAATATGAGTCATATCAATCACTTTAAGATGTTCATTAATATTCAAAGATTCTGGCTTCGCGGCCATTTTATTGACTAAAGTAGCTTGTTTATCGGAAATTTGGACCACTAAGTTTTCAAGGTGAGTAAATTGAGATTTCAAACCATAGAACTCTTTAGACATATCATCAAGTTCCTTATTCATGTACTCCCACATAGTATTTTGTTCTTTAAGTTCATTCTTGAAGAAGCTATTATGATCATATTGAAGCGACATGAAACTTTTAACGTAGTCCTCAATATCTTCCAACTTTCTAAGATAAGGATCAAAGCCTTTGGGTTGAGCCATAAAGACGACCAACCAAGTTAATACACAAGAAAGCAAAAGGCAAATGAAAAGACGAATGAAAAAGGGCGAATAAAAAGGCAAATCCTTTTGGAAAATCCTTTTAGAAGTGGGGGAGAGGAAAAGAAGAGGCAAATGGCAAATAATGTAAATGCAAGAGATGAGTTTGTGATGGGTACTTGGTAGGCTTGATGTAGATCTCCCCGGCAACGACGCCAGAAATTGGCAAGTTGATGGGAGCATTCTTATCCTGACTTGCTATGTATCTCCCCGGCAACGGTGCCAAAAATCATTCTTGGTACTTCTCGAGCATGCGTTGCTTTCCGTGAAGAGGAACCGGTGATGCAGCAAAGTAGATACGTATTTCCCTCAGTTGTTGAGCACCAAGGTATCAATCTAGTAGGAGATACAAGCAAGTCCCAATAGATGTACCTACACAAAGAATCAAACACTTGCACCCAACGCTATAAAGGGGTTGTCAATCCCTTCACGGTTACTTACAAGGATGAGATCTGATAGAGATAGATAGAATAAATTGCTTGAACAGAAACTAAAACAAAAGGTAAAAAATGCAACAAGGTATTTTTGGTATTTTTGTTTTAGATCTGAAAGTATAAGATGGAAAATAGACCCGGGGGTCATATGTTTCACTAGGGGCGTCTCTCATGATGGCAAGTATTACGGTGGGTGGAAAAATTACTGTCGAGCAATTGATAGAAAAGCGAATAATTATGAAGATATCCAAGGCAATGATTATGCATATAGGCATCATGTCCGTGTCAAGTAGACCGAAACGATTCTGCATCTACTACTATTACTCCACACATCGACCGACTCCTGCCTGCATCTAGAGTATTAAGTTCATGAAGAACAGAGTAACGCATTCGGTAAGATGACATGATGTAGAGGGATAAACTCAAGAAATATGATGAAAACCCTATCTTTTTATCCTTGATGGCAACAATGCAATACGTGCCTCGCTACCCCTAATTTGTCACTGGGTGAGGACACCGCAAGATTGAACCCAAAACTAAGCACTTCTCATATTGCAAGAATTACCAATCTAGTTGGCCAAACCAAAACAATAACTGGAAGAGACTTGCAAAGATATGAAATAATGCATATTAGAATTCAGAAAAGAATCAAATAATATTCATAGATAATCTGAACATAAACCCACACTTCACCGGATCTCTACAAACACACCACAAAAGAGTATTACATCAGATAGATCTCCATGAAGATCATGCAGAACATTTGTATTGAAGAGCAAAGAGAGAGAAGAAGCCATCTAGCTACTAGCTATGGACCCGAAGGTCTGTGGTGAACTACTCATGCATCATCGGAGGGGCAATGGAGTTGATGTAGATGCCCTCCGTGATCGAATCTCTCTCCGGCAGATTACCGCAAAAGGCTCCAAGATTGGATCTCATGGGAACCGAGGCTCCTGGCAGGGGAAAAGTGTTTTTTTGGCTCTCTATGGTATATAGGGAATATTTCTGAATTTATATGCCGAGAAATAGGGTTAGGGGAGCTGCCGTGGGCCCACAAGCTAGGGGGCGTCGCCCCCCCTAGGCCGCGCCCCTGTGGCTTGTGGCCACACGGCTGCTCTCCTGACTTCATCGCCAAGTTTTCTGGGTTGCTTCTGGTCCAAGAAAAAATATTCTGAAGATTTTATTTCGTTTGGACTCCATTTAATATTCCTTATCTGCAATACTCAATAACAAAGAAAAACAGAAACTGACACTAGGCTCTAGAATAATAGGTTAGTCCCAAAAATAATATAAAATAGCATATTAATGCACATAAAATATCCAAAACATATAATATAATAGCATGGAACAATAAAAAATTATAGATACGTTGGAGATGTATCAGTACTCACCTCCACGATCTTATGATAGAATTTTTATTGTCTTGCCGAGCTGATTTTCAATCTCGTTCTGAAACTCTTTGAACTTTTCAAAAGTTTTTGACTTGTGCCTCATCAAATAGATATATTCATATCTACTCAAGTCATCGGTAAAAGTCACGAATTATTGATAGCCACCTCTGGCCGTTGTGCTCATTGGACCACACACACCACTGTGTATAATCTCCAAAAGCTCGGACACCCTCTCACAACTCTTTGCAAAAGGAGACTTAGTCGTCTTTCCTAGCAAGCATGATTCGCATGTCTCGAATGACCCGAAGTTGGACGAATTTAGGAGTCCATCATCATGGAGCTTCTTCATGCGTTTGATACTAATGTGTCCAAGCCGGCAATGCCAGAAGTATGTCGGATTTATCTCATTAGGCTTATACCTCTTGACATTCACGTTATAGACTAGTTTCGTTTCTAGATTTAAAATAAATAGCCCATCTACTATGGGTGCATAGCCATGGTACATTCCATTCAAAAAAATGAACAACCATTGTCCTTTATATTGAATTCATAACCTTGGCTCATCAAGCATGAGGAAGAAATAATGTTCCGACTAAGTGCGGGAATGTAATAACAATTATTCAATTCTAGAATAAATCCAGAAGGAAGCTTGAGCTGCATCGTGCCGACCTCCAACGCAGCAACTCTTGCTTTGTTGCCGACCCTGATGTCAATCTCCCCGTGTGCCACATGCCTAGTTCTTACAAGCCCCTGCATCGAGTTGCAAATATGAACAACTGATCTGGTAGCAAATACCCAAGAGCTACTAGGTAAATCCGCTAGGTACATGTCTATAACATATGTAACAAGTGTACCTTTGCCTGGAGAATCATCTCCGGCTTTCTTGCCATGCTCAACAAGGCACTTTCTATTGTTCCTCTTCTAGTGACTAGATTCCTTGCAAAAAAAGAAAATGGTCTTTGAGTTTGGTCCAGACTTTGGCTCAGTGGCAGAGACAGCCTTCTCCGTGCCCTTTGCCTTACCCTTTTTCTTGGACCCACTCTTCTTGAACTTAGCCAAGTTTTGCACCATCAAAACTTGATGCATGCCTTTCTTAATATCCTTCTCTGCCACCTTGAGCATCCCATGCAATTCAGTGAGCTTCTTATCCATGTCGTGCATATGATTGTTCGAGATGAACGTCCCATAGCTAGCTGGAAGAGAACCCAGAACTGCATCAGTCACTAGCTCATCCAAGAGCGGGAAACCCAACCGATCCAAATCTTGCACGTATCCGATCATTTTGATCACATGTGGGCTTAGTGGATCACCTTCTTCAGCTTACATTCCATCAAGGATCGCCAGACATTGAACCTTTCAGTCCTAGCCTGCACTAGAAACATGCTCTTGAGAACCTCGATCATGTCGAAAGCCGCAATGTGTTCGAAATGATGTTGCAAATCGGGCTCCATACAAGCCAGCATGAGGCAGCTGATCTTGTTTGATTCATAAACGAGTTTCTGGTAGGTATTCTTGGTTGGCATTAGCACTATCGGCAGGTGCCTCTGGAAGTGGATCCTCTAGAACATGTTCCTTTTTATCGTGGTTGTGAACAATTCTCAGATTTCTATACTAGGTGGTAAAGTTTGTTCCATTCAGTTTATCCTTTTCCCGAATTGATTTCAATGCAAAGTTTTGTGCAGGTGGTGCCATTGATCTACAAAAGAAAATATGCAATCACTAAGTAATGTGTTTATGTAGAGAAATTCAAGCCTTAAACAGAACTACTCCCACTGAAGTCAGCATCCCTCCGCAAACTCTCAGTGATTCAGGACCCCGCGAGCAACTAGTGAGCTTTAGCATCACTGCTAGCCAACTAGCTTATTCAGTAAGCAACTCCTTGCTAATCATATCTCTATCTGACTCCTGTTGGTCAGGTAGGTATCTCATACCCTGGCTCCTAACCTTCTTTGCCACAAGGCCCAAAACCGTTTTGATAGCCTTGTTAGGTTAACCTGATGCAGTGCATGTCCGTGTCCGACACGAACCCTCCAGTTCAAGGACACCTATTAGCACCTCACTTTTATGAGCCCACCACTAGACATACTTGACGTGAGAAGGTGCAACATCTGGAATAGAAATGTGCTTGATATTAATGAGGGATCTTTCTACCATGCTAACAT
The DNA here is from genome assembly GCA_022496015.1 of Hordeum marinum. Lineage (NCBI taxonomy): Eukaryota > Viridiplantae > Streptophyta > Magnoliopsida > Poales > Poaceae > Hordeum > Hordeum marinum. The sequence goes on from CM039673.1 coordinate 581,994,657, forward strand.
GCATAGAAATAGGAAGCAATATCAATAACATATAAACATAAATATGTGAAATAGTATGGCTCCTTCATGGACATCCTTCCAGGTTGGCTCCAACTCTGATGACCAGGGCGGAACTCCATCTTGTCCGTCTTGCCAGGATGCCAAAGCCTAGAACTAGATCTCTGTCCTCCAACTACTACAACTAGTAATGAATTTACAGAGAATCACAAGTCGACATGCAGGTCATTATACAATATAATGGCAACACTTTGGCTCCTGTCGGCTGACAATCATGACACGCGGGTCATGTTAAATTACATACATGCATCACATACATATGAGCCATGCTATTCAAATCAAACCTGCAAACAAACTTATGCATAGAATCGCATTCTACTGGTTTGCGTGATTGTGTACGAAAAACAAGGCGCTACGCACACGGCGGTCCCGCTAGACGTCTAGCGGGCGGGGTTCGAAGGGGCAGCGCCCCTCGTGTGTGCGGGCAGCGCCCGACGTTATCGGAAATCAAAGATCGTATCTGTACTCCGATTACACCGAATTTTCTCATCTGACCGATCTCATCGATCATCGCGAACACAATTCGGATTTACCTTTCGCGGTTAACCCCAATGGCAGATACCGGTCGGTAGGGGTAGTTTGTGTCATGACCTCATCGATTCCGATTGATAGAAAACATAGCCTCAATCTATCCCGATGTGCAGTTGATCTCATCAACCGTGCACATAGCCAATCTCATGAATGACGACAGATCTCATTCGCCGCCGCCCCATATCACATATGCTACCAATCTGAAACCAAAACCTATAGCAGAGGCTCTGATACCACTGTTGGGTTTTATCATAGGTTCATCGCATGAGAATTAAATTTTTCCTACGCGCCAAACATCCAAGAACATGCTATGGAGATGGATCACAGATCGTTACCACTAGACGCGCAGTGCCGTGCAGCGGAAGTAGAGTTGGGGTAGCGCATCTGCGTGGTCTATCTCCTCCTCGTCCATTCTCCCTCGAGCAGCCGGTCCGATCTCCCTCGAACAGCCCGTTCGCCGGATCCCGTGTATAGGTTCACCGGAGCGGCGCAAGTGCACCGCCTCTAACGGTATCCGCGTGTGCCGAAGGAACACACCGTGTGGCGTACTGCTAGATCCGGTCACACAGTCGGCAGCGAGTAGAGGCGGCTATTGGCAACACATGCAAACCCTAATGACGGCGCCGAAGCGATCAATCAACTTGGTGTGCCACACCTCCACTATATATAGGCATCCAGCGCAGGCTCAACTCTTGGGCCTCGCACGAATACTAAATCGCATGTGTTCCTTCCCTTAAGCGCGTGACCCCTTAGGTTCATGTTCACTTGGTCGCGAGTCAGATCACATCCGACTCGCCAAGTTGGTAGCGGCCTCTAGCAAATCGTGCCCACTCCAAGTGTCCGATGAAGCTGGTTAGGCGAACCTATACTTCACACTTCAGTTCCCTTTGCCGCACGATATATGTTGCGGTGCACAAGGCGACATGGTCATCCTTGTTGATGCATGACCTCTTTCTCGTTCTGGTGAATCCGACCAATGCAACATTCGGATTATCACATAATCGTCATCGCATGGCCATGCTTATCCAGGTCGGGTCACCCGAGGGGCCCAGAGTATATCTCTCCTGATTGAAGGGGAAAATCCCATCTTGCTCGACCATATCTTGCCGCATAGGTCTGGACAAGCCCGAAACCTACCTTTGTACCTACCCAGTCACGGAGTAGCGTTTGGTCGGCCTAAAGCAAGTCTATCACCATCCCGAGTACATGTGGCAACTCACGTCTTAGGACATAAAACATATGTTGTACCGGAGACTCACAAATGACCTATTGCTGCGTCTCGTAGTTGGGTCTGTCCAACTCAGACCTTATCTTGGCTTGGATTCGAGTAGTCGAATAAAACCAGATCTTTCTGAGTCATATTATGCGGATAGCATCCAATGCTACATGGCCAGTGAGACCAGACCATCCACCGTGTCATATGCTAGTCTAACTCGTTGCACGTCCACATAACACTTTCTACTAGGCACTCTTTAGGACAGTCATCATATAATGCATAGTCTCACAAACAAGTCATGTACTTGTTAATACACATCATTGAAAATTGGCAAGGACTATATTTATTCATAAACACATAGGAAATATCTTTTGGAAATATGCCCTAGAGGCAAAAAATAAATTGGTTATTATCATATTTCCTTTTTCATGATAATCATTTATTATCTATTCTATAATTGTGTTGATCGGAAACTCAGATACATGCGTGGATACATAGACAACACCATGTCCCTAGTATGCCTCTAATATACTAGCTCGTTGATCAAAGATGGCTATGGTTTCCTAGTCATGGACATGAGATGTCATTTTATAACGGGATCACGTCATTAGGAGAATGATGTGATGGACAAGACCCAAACTACAAACGTAGCATATGATCGTGTCAGTTTATTGCTACTGTTTTCTACATGTCAAGTATTTGTTCCTATGACCATGAGATCATGCAACTCACTAACACCGAAGGAGTACCTTATGTGTATCAAACGTCGCAACGTAACTAGGTGACTATAAAGGTGCTCTACAGGTATCTTCGAGGGTGTCTGTTGGGTTGGCATGGATCAAGACTGAGATTTGTTACTCCGTGTGACGGAGAGGTATCTCAGGGCCCACTCGGTAATACAACATCACAATAAGCCTTGCAAGCAATGTGACTAAATGTTAGTCACGGGATCTTGTATTACTGAATGAGTAAAGAGACTTGACAGTAATGAGGTTGAACTAGGTATGGAGATGCCGACGATCGAATCTCGGGCAAGTAACATACCGAAGAACAAAGGGAACATCATACGGGATTAACTGAATCCTTGACATAGAGGTTCGATCGATAAAGATCTTCATAGAATATGTAGGAACCAATATGGGCACCCAGGTCTCGCTATTCGTTATTGACTGTAGAGGTGTCTCGGTCATGTCTACATAGTTCTCGAACCCGCAGGGTCTGCACACTTAAGGTTCGGTGACGTTTTGGTAGTATAGAGTTATGTATGGTGTTGACCGAAGATTGTTTGGAGTCCCAGATGAGATCAATAGCTCCAGAATGGTCCGGAGGTAAAGATTGATATATAGCAAGTCCTATTTTGGTCGCCGGAAAAGTTTCGGGCTCATCGGTAGTGTACCGGGAGTGCCGGTAGTGTACCGGGAGACCATCGGGACGGGTATTTCGACCACTAGTAGAAAACAGGGCTTTTGTTCAGGCCTGGCCAGCCCATTAGTCCTGGTTCCGTCACGAACCGGGACTCATGGGGGCATAAGTCCCGGTTCGTGCGACCAGGGGGCCAGCCGGGCCTCGTGGGGCATTGGTCCCGGTTCGTCTGGACTCATTGGTCCCGGTTCCAGACCCGAACCGGGACCAATGCGCCTTGCTCCTGGCCCACAACCATTGGTCCCGGTTCGTAGCTGGAATCGGGACTAAAGGATGGCCTTTAGTCTCGGTTCCAGAAATGAACCGGACCAATGAATTGGCTATATATACCCCTCGCCCGCGAGCCACATTGCTCTGTTTTTTCCTGGCCGACGAGGAGAGGGCTTGTGCTCTAGCTCACCTCTTATGCACATGAGGTGTTCGATGAAATGCCCGAGCCACACTACTTAAGCTTTCTCCTCTCCAAACTCGACCTCCAAGCTCCATTTTCCTCAAGATTTGTCCAGATTTAGCGGTCCGTCACGTCCCATCCCCGTCTTCACCGCCATCGATCGCCTGCGCCGATCTCGTCGCCAGCACCACCGTGGTGAGCCTCTTGTTCTTATCTTCTTTATAAAAGAAAAAAATTCTTACTTGTATGATTAGATAGATAATTGTCTAATTTTCTTACTTGTATTATTGCTTGTTATTATATAGTGCGATGGTTTTGGTATCCGCCCCCGTCGGCCCTCGTCCTGTCCATGATTCGGATGTGGTATATATTATCTTTTATAACTATTTGTTTCATTTAGTGTTTATGGTAATTATGCCGACACCAACTTGACATAGATGTCTTTATCTAGGAGGTATGTGAACCGGATATTACATTTGACCCTCTTGTCAAGAGGTTAAATTTAGTTGAAGAAGAAAACGAGTATTTAAAAGAAAAATTAAAAAGAGTTGAAGAAGAGAAGAAAAGAGTTGAAGAAGAGAAGATGATATTGGAGTTGCATGTTGCGGATGTCGTAGATGGTCACAAGATCAAGATGGATGCAATGCGCTTGAAGATTAGAAAGATTAGAAAATATGCCATTCATAGCGAGGCTTGGTATCATTATGCCGCTGGATCAATTGTTACCATGGTTGCGATTATGATCGTATTTGTTGTTGCATTGAAATGTTTTACATAGTTTCAATGTATGGTTTAATTACATGCTCTGGAGAGCTATATGTTGTTCAATGAGAACTATGTATGTACTTTGGTTTTAATGTGATGATGAACTTCTATTAATTTGGTCACTTGTCTATTCATGATGTTCTGTAATGGTTTTTGACACACTTAATGCACGCAGATGAACCGGCAATGGATGTACGGTGACAGACACACCTCCGAGTACATTGAGGGTGTGCATGATTTTCTCGAAGTGGCTGAGGCAAACAAGCAGAATGGTTTTATGTGTTGTCCATGCTCTATATGTGGGAATACGAAGTCTTACTCTGACCGGAAAACCATTCACGCCCACCTGCTTTATAAGGGATTCATGCCACACTATAATGTTTGGACCAAGCACAGAGAAATAGGGGTTACGATGGAAGACGGCGAAGAAGAAGAGTACGATGACAACTATGTGCCCCCTGAATACGGTGATGCTGTAACGGGGGAAGCTGAAGATCAAGAGGAACCGGACGATGTGCCCGATGATGATCTCCGCCGGGTCATTGTTGATGCAAGGAGACAGTGTGAAAGTGAAAAGGAGAAGCTGAAGTTCGATCGGATGTTAGAGGATCACAAAAAAGGATGGTACCCCAATTGCGATGATGGCAACACAAAGCTCGATACCGTACTAGAATTGCTGCAGTGGAAGGCAAAGTATGGTATACCTGCCAAGGGATTTGAGGATGTACTGAAAATATTTAAGAAGAGGCTTCCAAAGGATAACGAATTGCCTGACAGTACTTATGCAGCAAAGAAGGTCGTATGCCCTCTAGGATTGGAGGTGCAGAAGATACATGCATGCCCTAATGACTGCATCCTCTACCGCGGTGCGTACGAGGATTTGAACGCATGCCCGGTATGCGGTGCAATGCGGTATAAGATCAGACGAGATGACCCTGGTGATGTTGATGGCGAGCCCCCCAGGAAGAGGGTTCCTGCCAAAGTGATGTGGTATGCTCCTATAATACCACGGTTGAAACGTCTGTCCAGGAACAAAGAGCATGCCAAGTTGATGCAATGGCACAATGAAGACCGTAAGAAAGACGGGAAGTTGAGAGCACCCGCTGATGGGTCGCAGTGGAGAAAAATCGAGAGAAAGTACCGGGCTGAGTTTGGAGATTACCCAAGGAATGTATGGTTTGGTTTAAGCGCGGATGGCATTAATCCTTTCGGGGAGCAGAGGAGCAATCACAGCACCTGGCCCGTGACTCTATGTATGTATAACCTTCCTCCTTGGGTGTGCATGAAGCGGAAGTTCATTATGATGCCAGTTCTCATCCAAGGCCCTAAGCAACCCGACAACGACATTGATGTGTACCTAAGGCCATTAGTTGAAGAACTTTTATAGCTGTGGAATGGAAACGGTGTACGTGTGTGGGATGAGCACAAACAGGAGGAATTTGACCTGCATGCGTTGCTGTTTGTAACCATCAATGATTGGCCTACTCTTAGTAACCTTTCAGGACAGACAAACAAGGGATACCACGCATGCACGCACTGTTTAGCTGACACCGAATGTATATACCTGGACAAATGCAGGAAGAATGTGTACCTGGGGCATCGTCGATTTCTTCCGACCAACCATCAATGTCGTAAGAAAGGCAAGCATTTGAAAGGCGAGGCAGATCACCGAAAGAAGCCCGCCATGCGTACCGGTGATCACGTACTTGCTATGGTCAATGATTTACAAGTAATATTTGGAAAGGGTCCTGGCGGACTATCTGTTCCGAATGACGACGAGGGACGCGCACCCATGTGGAAGAAGAAATCTATATTTTGGGACCTACCCTACTGGAAACACCTAGATGTCCGCTCTTCAATCGACATGATGCACGTGACGAAGAACCTTTGCGTGAACCTGCTAGGCTTCTTGGGCGTGTATGGGAAGACAAAAGATACACCGGAGGCACGGGAGGACCTGCAACGTTTGCACGAAAAAGACGGCATGCCTCCAAAGCAGTATGAAGGTCCTGCCAGCTACGCTCTTACCAAAGAAGAGAAGGAAATCTTCTTTGAATGCCTGCTCAGTATGAAGGTCCCGTTTGGCTTCTCGTCGAATATAAAGGGAATAATAAATATGGCCGAGAAAAAGTTTGAGAACCTAAAGTCTCATGACTGCCACGTGATTATGACGCAACTGCTTCTGGTTGCATTGAGGGGGCTTCTACCGAAAAACGTTCGATTAGCCATTGTTAAGCTATGTGCATTCCTCAATGCAATCTCTCAGAAGGTGATCGATCCAGAAATCCTACCAAGGCCAAGGAGTGATGTGGCGCAATGTCTTGTTAGTTTCGAGCTGGTGTTCCCACCATCCTTCTTCAATATCATGACGCACGTCCTAGTTCATCTAGTCGACGAGATTTTCATTCTGGGCCCCGTATTTCTACACAACATGTTCCCCTTTGAGAGGTTCATGGGAGTTCTAAAGAACTATGTCCGTAACCGCGCTAGGCCAGAAGATGTCATTGGGTTTTGTGTCGACTTCATTCCTGGCCTTAAGAAGATTGGTCTACCTGAATCGCGGTATGAGGGGAGACTGACTAGAAAAGGCACGATTGGAAGGGACTCAATAATATGCAGGGACGGACATTCTTGGTCTCAAGCACACTACACAGTTCTATAGAACTCTATCTTGGTGGCCCCGTATGTCGATGAACACAAAAACAGTCTGCGCTCCAAACACCCGGAGGAGTGTGACGACTGGATTACACATGAACACATCACGACTTTCGGCGATTGGTTGGAAACACGTGTCAGAGGTGACAACACTGTTTCTGATGAGCTGTTCTCGTTGTCCAGGGGACCATCTTCAACTGTATTAACTTACAAAGGATACGAGATAAATGGGAATACATTTTACACGATCGCCCAAGATCAAAAGAGCACCAACCAAAACAGCGGTGTCCGCTTTGATGCAGCAACCAAGAGGGGAAAGGATACATATTATGGTTACATAGTGGACATATGGGAACTTGACTACGGACATGATTTTAAGGTCCCTTTGTTTAAGTGCAAATGGGTCAATCTGTCAGGAGGCGGGGTACAGGTAGACCCACAGTACGGAATGACAACAGTGGATCTGAACAATCTTGGGTACACAGACGAACCATTCGTCCTAGCCAATGATGTGGCGCAGGTTTTCTATGTGAAGGACATGTCTACCAAACCGAGAAAAAGAAAAGATATGGAAGCGAATACATCATGCAATGAGCCAAAGCGCCACATAGTTCTTTCACGAAAAAGAGACATCGTGGGATTGGAGGGCAAGACAGACATGTCTGGAGATTATGAAATGTTTCATGAAATTCCTCCCTTCAAAGTCAAGGCTGATCCAAGCACCATGTTAAGCGATGAAGAATATCCATGGTTACGGAGCAATAAGCAAAGGACACAAGCGAAGAAAAAGTGAAGACTGATGAAGTCAGAAAGAGTTGAAATTTTAGTATGTGGCTTTGAATGGTGCATATTGAATGCACAAAAATTCTTGAGTTCAAAAAAGTTTAGAAAAATGAAATGCCTTCGTAACAGACAAGTTTTCGTCTGAAACCCTCGTACTTCGAAAGAGACGGTCCAGTTTGTACACGAAGTGCATCCAGTTTTTGTTGTAATTCTCTCAACTTTTGCACACATGTTATGTGGGTCAAATGATGATACCATGCCAAGTTTTAACCTATTATGAGTTCATTTGTAGTGCTTTCCAATTTCAGAGTATGTGGAAATAAATAAAGCAAAAAATAAAGCAAAAATAAATAAAGCAAAAAACAAAATAAAAATAATGGAAATTATGCAACTAAAATTATCAAAGTATTGTTTGTTAAAAAAATTAATAGCAAAAAGAATATAATGATAAAACACACTAAGCCACCATAAAGTATTTTTTGTTAAGAACTTTTAATATGCAAAAAAATAACATAAAAAAATGCCCACCTACTAAGCCACCATGGCCTGCATACGACTAGTAACCCAATATACATGGGCCAGGACGCAGGCCCACGGAGCAAGTGGGCCCAACAGGCAGAGACAATTAGGCATGCACTGCCTACGGTAGAGAGGAGTTCGAGAAAGTCAGTTCAGCCGCGCTTATAAACCAGTATGTGCGCTCCTCGCTCGGCGAGGTGGGACTAAACTCCCACTGCACCAGGAACAGGGCTTTGGTTCTGGTTGGTGGCACCAACCGGGACCAATACCAACCTTTAGTCCCGGTTGGTGCCACCAACTTGAACCAATGGCCTCTGCTTCCCGCCCTTTGGGCTGCCGAAAAGGGACCTTTAGTCCCGGTTGGTGCCACCAACCGGGACCAAAGGTCTCTGCTTCCCGCCCTTTGGGCTGACGAAAAGGGACCTTGGGTCCCGGTTGGTGGCACCAACCGGGACCAATACCCACCTTTAGTCCCAGTTTTCATCCACCAGTTGCCCTGAGCCCGTCGTCCTCATCCCCGTCGCCGCGTCGTCGCTGCCTCCCCGAGCCCGCCGTCCTCGTCACCGGTATCCCCGACGCCATCACCGACGCGCTCGCCATCAGGCTGCCAGAACGCACCGTCGCCGTCACCAACGCGCTCCCCTCCCCTCGCCCTCGCCCTTGCCGCGCGCCGTCCTCGTCGCCGTTCTCGAGCCCGCCGTCGTACTCGCTGACGACCTCGACCTTGCCGAGCCCTTGCCCTTGCCCTTGCCCGCGCCCTCGTCCTCATCGCGCGCCGTCCTCGTCGTCGCCTCCCCGAGCCCGCCATCCTCGTCGCTGGCTCCCCTCCTCGATCCCTCGCCCGTGCCGTCCTCGTCGCCGGCTCCCCTCCCCGAGCCCTTGCCCGTGCCCTTGACCTCGCCGCGCGCCGTCCTCGTCGCCATCCTCGAGTCTGCCGTCCTTGTCGCTCCCTTGCCTCCCGAGCCCGTCATCCTCATCGCCGGCCTCGTCACCGATCAAGGCATCGCCGTGCCCCCCTACAGTGAGCCCCCCTTCCAATGACCCCTGCTCCCCGTCGCCACTGCTCCATGGTCACCGGCCGGCAGCACCGCGCGTGCTCTGTTTTTTTCATGTATATGTGTATTTTTTTTGCGGGCATGTATATGTGTATATGTTTTTTCATGTATATATATATATATATATGTTCATGTATATGTGTGTATACGTTCAAGTTGGCATCGGCTCTATCATCAAGTTGGCGAAGCAAATCATTTTTTGATATGTTCGTGTTGGCGAAGCAAGTCTTTTTTTGAAGTTGTTTTTTTTGTTAAATGAAAATGTTGGCATCGGCTCTATCATCATGTTGGCATCGGCTCTATCTATCAACAAGGCCACGGGAGCACCCCGGCCCTCTATCATCACGTTGGCATCGGCTCCCCGAGAGATTTCCAACGGATCCAGAACGTATGTCATTGTCAATATACCCCCTCTCCGATAACTTCGACATGAGGGGGGGGGTCGATATACCCCCTCCTCGATAACATTTTTTTCTAAGTTACTAAGGTAAAATGTTCACCCCCGTATCGATTTCTGGGCGACCAACTCTCGAGGCCCATCACGTTTTCCATACCTAGTCACGTCGTCTCTGATATACCCCCTCTCCGATAACTTCGACATGAGAAATTATCCGTCCGAATCCGATCCGGTTTGACCCCCTAGTCACGTTTTCCATCAGACATCGGTTGCACGGGTGTCTGGCTCCGGGCGCCATCTTATATAGGTTTATTGTCGTGCGAAAAACTGGTGTCAACACATGCCCCCATGTTTTCGGCAAAACTTGTATGTTTGGCACACTAATATATCCATGCTATATCATGTTTGTATATTAAGTGTCATGTTGTAATTAATATTTTGCAGAAACTATGGACGATCGTCAAAGAAACTTAGAACAAGAAGAGATGTTGGGGGAAATCATCCGTGAAGGACCGTTGTTGGTGGGCGACATTGTCGGGGAAGGAGGTGATGTCTTCGGGTTTCTGACCTACACCGATGGTTTGGAACAAGAGGGTGAAGCAGGCTCCGATGATCGGACAGAGGTGGAAGGACATGCTTATGATAGCTCTGTGAGCGAACGGAGGAAGGAGACCGTGATGACGGCTCCGATGAGAGAACGGAGGAAGGAGTTGATGGAAAGTCCGGCAAGGTATATATAATAATTAAGCCTGTGCTGACTAGCTAATTGATGCATTAATTGTTTTGGTATGTGTACACATATTAACTCTCTTCTTTCTTCTTTTCTAGCCCTCCGTATCCGGATCGAGCCAAACTTTGGTAACGAGACGAGGCCCGAAGAAAAAGTTGCGCCCGGAGGAAACGTTCACGATCACCAGCATCAATAGAGATGGCCAACCGATTGAACCCAACCGGACCAAGGATGCATTTTGTGCTCAGTGCGGGGTTCTTGTTAGGGACATGATCCCAATCACCATCCACCAATGGAATAAGCCGAAGGCCGAAGACCCTGAAGTGTCTTCTGTCACCGATAGACAGAAAGATGATCTTTGGACCGCACTGAAGGCAAATTTCACCCTACCGGAAGAGGAGCATCCGGAAAAGCCAGTTATAGAGCAAAAGGTCAAGACTCATGCTCTTAAGAAGATGGCAGAGCTATTCAGGAGGTGGAAGAATGAGTTAAAAACAAAGTTTGTCCACAAAAATAAGACTCCAATATTCGAGGGCCGATTTGAGAAGATAAGAGAAAAGTGGCCCGCATTTGTGGCCCACAAGACATCGAAGAAGAGTAAGAAGATGTCAGCGATAAACAAACTAAATGCTGCAAAGAAGAAGCATCACCATCGCACGGGGTCAGGTGGCTACCACAAAGCCCGACCGTTGTGGGACAAGGCTGAAAAGGACCTTCTTGACAAAGGGATCGTACCAGCGACATTGAACTGGCCAGAGCATGGAAGGAATTGGTTCTTCGGGGTTGGGGGAACCTTGGACCCTGAAATAGGGAAGTGTTGTTGGACGAACGAACAACTGGCAGTACCGATCACCAAGCTTCAGGAGTTAATCGCCAAAATGGAGGAAGGGACGTTCGTTCCCGACAGAGAGAACGACGAGCTCACAATGGCCCTCGGGAATCCTGAGCACCCAGGACAAACACGAGGCACGACAGGCTCCGTTCTGTGGAAGCATGGGTTTCCCGACGCAGGCGGTTACAAAAGCAGGGAGAGGAAGAGGAAACAAGAGCAAAGCGAAATACAGAACCTGAATGCAAGAGTACAAGCGCTAGAGGAGAGGCATCGAGCTGACGAAGCTACCCTAAAAGCTACCCCGCCATCTCAGCGGAGAAGCAGCGTGGCTTGCACCGAGCTCATTGTGCAGCCTGATTTGACAGCTCCCAGGTACCCCGTGGATGAAATCACGGAGTCTCAAGATTGCCACCTTAAGAAGCAATTGATGATGCACCTCAAACCCACGGTGGCTATCGGCCATGTTGCACCTCCTCGACCCAACGAAACTTTTCACTGTCGTCCGATTCCACAAGGCTATGTTGTTGTCATGGTCGAAGAAATAGTGGAGGGATATGAGGAGCTCGAACTTGACTACCCTACCGGCGAATGGGAAACTCTCTTGGAGAATGCTTTGAGGACTTCATGTCTATGGCCGAAGGAATTCATCAAGCTTCCGAACTGGACGGCGCCTCCACCTCCTCCTCCTCCGGCGAGTAAGGTCCCGCCTCCTCATCCGCCTCCTCCTCCGGCGAGTAAGAGCCTGCCTCCTCCTTCGCCTCCTCCTTCGGTGAGTGATCAAGGCACGCCTCCTTCTCTGCCTCCTCCTCCGGCGAGTGATCGGTGCACGCCTCCTCCTCCGCCTCCTTCTCCGCCTGCGTCGGCACGTCCGAGCAGCCCGTCTCCTCCTCCGCCTCGTCATCAAGAGCAGAAGAGAGCCGCCGCCGCCGCTCCGGCTGCTCCGGCACCTCTTAAGCAACAAAGGAAAATAGCAGCCGTCGCTTCGGCGTCTAGCACTACAACCAGTGGCGGGAGGCGATACCAATACAGTCGATCATCTCTCAAGCCTCTTGAGCCGTTACCATACGAGAGGAGCGATGAGGAAAACGCGAAGATCTCTAAACGCGAAGTGGATGCCTTTTTTAAAAAGAAAATCCCACCTCCAGAGGAGAAGATAGATGAGGTGAAATTGAAGCGCACTTTGGATGCCCTGAAGCGACCAGCACCGGCTCCGCTGGATGACAACCATGTCCGTGTTCTTAAAAAGAAAGTGCAAGAAGCGCGCTGGTCCGGAACCACTGCAACTGACAAAAGGAGAGAACAACAAATTGCAATAGGGAAAAAAAATTCCCCAGCTCGGAGAACAGGCGAAACAATCGTGCCCCCCGCTGCAGGTGTCTAGCGATATCGTCGTCGCAAATCTACCGGCCGGGATGGTGCCCGGTACCAATCCTGCTGATTACCTGCCCGATGATACACATTTTGATACACTGGAGGTGGACAAACACAAATTCCGGCACGGGTATCCTCTCGTCAGATGTGATCAACAGCTACCAACGGTGATGCGAAAATTCCATCAGTGGTACATGGACACCTTCAAGAACTCTGGGTTGGATAATTTGATGATTATGGTTAAAGACAAGCACGACCTCGTTGGAATTGACGTGTTGTGTGTTCCATTTGAGGAGTTATTCCAGCTTTTCAATCAAAAGGCCATCGATAAAGTAATTGTCACTTGCTACGGTCTGTAAGTACTACTTCTTTAATTAAGTCTCTATATATAGCTCAGCTCTTTCATTGCATGTACATATAATTCACTATATCATGCAGATTGAAGATCGTCGAATGCAAGCAAAGAGAAATCTATAATATTGGGTTCATTAACCTAAATCTCTTTGATGAATGGGAGATGAAAAAGAATCCCAAACAAGCCGAGGCCAACTTGCTACAATCGTTGCTTCAACATCAAAACAAACAAAAAATAATCTTTCCTTACAACTTCGAGTGAGTGTTATACTGTGCATATTCGGTTTTCCTTTATTTACTCGAGGTTATAGTAATGTAATTGATGAGTTATGCATGCGTGCGCAGCTTCCACTTTATTCTCCTAGAGATTATGCTTGAGGAGGGACTAGTAACCGTCTTAGACTCAAGACGAAAAGATCCCAAGACGTATGCGATCATCACTGAAATGCTTAAGAAGTAAGTTCAATCGATCATATCGCACCATTTCGGCAACTTTGTTCATTTCCTGATATCAGGTAATAATTATTTTCTATGTCTGGCAAGGTTTGGATACCGTTCACCACAAAATCTCCGGGACTACCGAAGGAGCTGAAATTTACATGCCCGAAAGTAAGTACAACTAGCTAGTTCCGTGCATCTCCCATTTTATTGATTCTAGCTAGTTTCATCAATACCATTTATATAATGCTTGATTATCAGTTTGATTGACCTCTATTTCTCATAAAGTGGTTGTGGCAGCAACCAGGGACTAATCTTTGTGGATACTACGTATGCGAGTTCATCTATAACGCGACGATCTCTAAGCAGGGCGGCTACTCTAAAAAAGATTTTGATGTGCGTAAGCAATAATATTCACAATTTTATTTTATTACCATCATTTGTGTTGAGTTTCATTCATATATATGTATTGACCCCCTTCTTCGAATTAGCTTTGGGAGCTACAGGAACAACTCCTACCACAAGATCGCATAATAGGTATTCAAGAGTTATTGGCGGGATTCTTTCCTGAACACGTCATCAGGAAAGAGGGAGAATACCATATGGAACTTGATTTCAGATGTTAGGGTATTGTAAGAGATCTTATATTGTATATATGTAGCTAGTAGCGTCGGATAGATATACGAAAACTTGTTGTTCGAACAATCTCACTTCTCTCTGTATATGTTCATGACGATCTTCTGTACTTAATGGTTTAATTCATTCATTTGCTTACTAGCTAGCATGTCGAGTCCTCTCTATACGTATAGTACGTAGCGTTGACCAAGCACGGAGATAAGAGAGGACACCTCTCTCTATTAGCTAGCTAACACAATATATTAAACCCCAAAATTAATCCTACAAACCCCCCACCCCCCTCTCAAAAAAAAACCCAGCCCCGGAACTGCTGACGCGTGGATGCATTTTGGTCCCGGTTGGTGCTACCAACCGGGACAAAAGACCCTCTTGCCCGGGCAAGCCGCAGAGGCCACGTGGAGCGCCATCTGTCCCAGTTGGTGGGCAAACTGGGACTAAAGGTTTGGGCATTAGTAACGACCCTTTAGTCCCGGTTCCGGAACCGGGACAAATGGCCCTCTAGAACCGAGACAAATGGGCCTTATTCTACTAGTGGACCCAAGTGGCTAGATCGGCTGTGGGAGAGTGAATACCAGCCCTTAGCGGGCTGGTGGAAGTCCCACACAAGGCCCATGCGGCTGGGAGAGAGAAGCCCAAAGAGAAAAGGTGGAAAAAGGCAAAAAAGGCAAAATAGGAAGGAGTCCTAGTCCTACTAGGATTGGAGGAGGATTCCTCCTCTCCTCCCAAGTCGGCCGAAGCCTAGAGGGTTTTGACCTTGCGCCAAGCCTCCTCCTCTCTTCCTCTTATATATACTAGAGGTTTTAGGGTTTTTGCACTAGATTTTCAGCCGCGTGCTACCCGTTCCTCTAGTGCATAGTTTCTCCTTTAGATCGGTTTTCTGTAGTGCTTAGGCGAAGCCCTGCCGGAATTACTCCACCACCATCACCGCAGCGCCGTCACGCTGCAGGAGAACTCTTCTACCTCTCCACTCCCTCTTGCTGGATCAAGAAGGCGGAGATCGTCATCAAGCTGTACGTGTGCTCAACGCGGAGGTGCCGTCCGTTCGGCGCTAGATCGGAAGGATCGTGATCAAGATCGCGAGACGGATCGTGATGAGATCACGGGACAAATCGTGATGAGTTCGCAGGACGAATCGTGATTGGATCGCGGGACGGATTGTGATGAGATCGCGAGACGCTCGGTGATTTGGATCGCGAAGACGTTCGACTACACCAACGATGTTTCAAACGCTTCCCGCTTAGCGATCTACAAGGTTATGTAGACCCACTCTCCCTCTCATAGATGCTCATCACCATGGATAGATCTTGCATGTGCATAACAATTTTTTTGTTTCCCATGCAACGTTCCCCTACAGTGGTATCAGAGCTAGGTCTATGTGTAGATGACATCTCGAGTAGAACACAAAGAGTTTGTGGGAATTGATGCTTAGATTGCTTCCTCCCTTGGTCGCGTTTTGGTTCAACGGTATTGTGGGATGAAGCGGCCCGGACCAACCTTACTCGTACGCTTACGAGAGACCGGTTCCATCGATTGACGTGTAACTTCAAGCAACAATAATTAGAGGACGTCTAACTTGTTTTTGCAGTGTATGTTGTGATGTGATATGGCCAATTAAATGATGAGATATATGTGATGTATGAGATGATCATGTGTTGTATAGAATATCACGACTTGCATGTCGATGAGTACGGCAACTGACAGGAGCCATAGGGTTGTCTTTAATTATTGTATGACCAGCGTGTCAATCATTAAGCGCTATGTAATGCTTTACTTTAGCGCTAAACGGTAGCAATAGTAGTAGAAGCATAGTAGGCGCGACAACCCCGATGGCGACACATTGATGGAGATCAAGATGATAGAGATCATGGTGTCATGCCGGCGACGATGGAGATCTTGCCGGTGCTTTCAAGATGGAGATCAAAAGCACGAGTTCATGGCCATATCATGTCACTTATGATTTGCATGTGATGTTAATCCTTTTATGTACCTTGCTTTGCTTAGGACGACGGTAGCATTATAAGGTGATCCCTCACTTAATTTCAAGATGAATTGTGTTCTCCCCGAGTGTGCACCGTTGCGAAAGTTCGTCGTGTCGAGACACCACGTGATGATCGGGTGTGATAGACTCTACGTTCACATACAACGGGTGCAAGCCAGTGTTGCACATGTAGAACACTCGGGTTAAACTTGACGAGCCTAGCATGTACAAACATGGCCTTGGAACACAAGAGACCGAAAGTTTGAACATGAGTCATATAGTAGATATGATCAACATGATGATGTTCACCATTGAAACCACCTCAACTCACGTGATGACCGGACTTGAGTTGGTGAATTTGGATCATGTATGACTCAAATGACTGGAGGGATGTCAATTTGAGTGTGAGTTCTTAAGTAATATGATTAATTGAACTGATTATCATGAACATAGTCAGTAGTGTCTTTGCAAAATTATGTTGTAGATTACTAGCTCATGCTATAGCTCCCTTGAATTTCTATATGTTCCTAGAGAAATAGAGTTGAAAGATGATGGTAGCAATATTGCGGAGTGGGTCCGTGATCTGAGGATTGTCCTCATTGCTGCATAGAAGGCTTATGTCCTTAATGCACCGCTCGGTGTCACTACAAGAATTCGGTTAATCCATGACGAATGCAATCCGTCACATATCTATGCAAAATTGTCGTGGAAGGAAAGATATGACGGATTTAAAATCCATCATGTATATTGCATCATAGTTTGACCACTATACGCTCCATGACGGATCATCCAAAACCGTCATGGACCATGACGGTTCTTGTCCGTCATGAATGGCACTAAACTGACATGCTCGTAACGGCGTTAACTCATCTGCCACATCAGCATCCGACATGGATCTCACATGGCAGCCCATGAAGTAGTCGGCCCAATAATTTTAGCTCCATCTAAGACAAATGCTCATATAGTAATCAACCCATATGGAATTTTGGCCCATTAAATTTATGTACATCCAAGGCCCACTGCCCACTTAGACCATCTCATTTCTCTTGGTCGATGGTAATTTAAGCTAGTGTGTCTTTTTTTCAAAAAACATATGCTCATGTCATTAAATAAAAGAAAAAATACAGAAACACAGGAGAAATAAATTAAACAAAAAACTCAAAATTACAAATATTTTCAAACAATACATTTGTCAAGGACTAGCAAAACGCAAGAAACTAAAAACTACAAACACCCTGTGCTAATTCTGCAGCCAGAATCATCCCATTCGGGGCTTGCCGAACGATAACTAGGGGTCGTTCCCAAGCATTTCTAGACACAGATCCAGCCACTGCCGCCGACTTCATCGGAGGGAGAACCTTATCCGCCAACTCGCCTCAACCCATGCTCAACATTGCCTGCGCGTTAACAAACCTTAAGACAACCTCAAAAAATCCAATGCGTCCCAACAACATGGCGCATACCCCAGCAGCATGGGCCCGATGAGCTCATGTTTCATGTATGAACTATTCTTTAATGAGTTCTAAAGAATATATATATTCTTTAATTAGTTTTTAATTAGATGGTGTTTTCCAATTACCATGCTCACTAATGGAAAATTATATCTTAAAAGACAAATTTAGAAGCAAGTGAGCTCAGGTCTTTGTACGGACAAGACCATGACCATGGTCTCTGAGCTACAATTATCCTATGATATGAAATACTTATGTTATAGGAACATATAAACTTGATGGACTACATAGTGAATCTTGGGATTAATCCTTTTTATTAATATGATCATTTCTATCTTGTTAATATTTATGTGGATGCTTGCAACACGAGTCATGACAATTAATTTTAGTTAACTTTTTTATTAGATTACTTCTTGGAAAAGTCATGTTAGTATGATAATGATTACATAGTAATTACCATGCTCCAAGCTTCATTAAATATCATGATTAACAGAAGAAAACAATTAACAAACAATGAACATGCACAATATTTTCCTGGAAAAGTCATGCCCGAGCTGGTCGCCACGCTAGTGAAACATACAATAAGGAAATCAGGAAATTGACATGATCTACCAGTTTTTGGAAACAATCAAACAGTCAATCAGTCAATTTTTGCACTGTAATTACTCCAGATTTTGAGCACTGAATTTTTGGAAACAATCGGGACTGAATTTTAGCACTGTAATGTTGGAAACAATCAATTACTCCAGATTTTTCAATGATATTGCAAACAATCAATTACTACAGATTTTTCAATGAGAATGCTACAAATACTCCCATTTTCAGTCTACAACAGAAATTCATGGTCACTTGTCTAGCTACTGTTGCTTTCAATTCCCATTTTCAGTCGGTGGAAGCAAATAAAATTGGACATGTTCACTAGAAGCAAAGTACAGTTCAAACTGAATTTTGTATCGATTGTCCAACAAACTGACAATAATTAGCGGTATTTCTTTCACCACAAAAGCAATGCACAACTAACAGTGGAAAACAAAGGAACAAATAAGGCAAGGAATGACATAATACCTAGCTGGCTAGCTTGATGATAATACCAGAAAGGCTGGAATCCCGAAAGAGGGATTTCTTTTGCACGATTCAGTCTAACCAACGATAGCGCGCCCTGCCCTCTTGGTCTTCCTATGCTGGTTGCAGTGTTGAGCTTGGCCTCTGTTGCGATCACCACTGCCGGCATTCATGGCTTCACTGGTGTGCAAAGGAAAGCTGACAAATCTGAAAAAAAGAAATCCACTGTTAGCAGGAGGAAGCTTGACCTCAACATCAGCGAAACTAGCGTAAATAAATCTACAATCCACAAACCAAGCCCATTTACACTGGTCATTCATAAATTTCTAGACCTTGTGGTGTTAGTCTGATGGTTTAGATTAGAGGTTGTTGAAATGTGCCAAAGTGGTCGTGTGAACAACTTAACTTTGTGTGTTTATGAAATTTCTTAAGATGCATAATAACACTGTCAGTTTGTCAGTTTGCTTGGTAACTATTGGTGTGTTCTGCCAAGCCCATTTATAAATTGAGAAATTCAGTGACAGGCTACACTGAAGGTATTTACAGTGACAACACATGTACAGAGACACATATTAAGAGTATGCATGTTGTTGCTGCCATGGTAGCCATTTCTTGGACACACATTCAGAGTACAGAGGGACACATATTCAAGAGTTTTGAACATATGTACAGAGGGATCCAGCTCTACTTTAAATCCATTTCTCAGGATGGATCCAGCTCTACTTTAAATAAATTTGATTGCACACACATTCAAACAGAACCAAACCAAGACATGCATTATTTTAAAACTGAATCAAATTGCACAATGGCAATCAAAACCTCCGAAACACTTGTGCATACATGTTCATTTCATAGTCGTCGTCGATGGGCCAGACTTGGAGAAGGGGGAGCCATCGTCGTCGATGAATTTTTTTCAGAATTTGCAATGGTTCAGAACTTAATGATTCCTGGATGCACTAGTAATTTTTTTTAAACTCTACTGAATTTGTTGAAAACTTACTGAATTTGTTGAAAAATTAATGATGTAATGGTTCAGAACTCTGCTGAATTTGTTTAGAACTTACTCTGCAACATAGATGATTACAACAGATTGATAAAATAGAGAGACCATAGTAAAGAGAAGAATTTAAAAAACTCACTTTTAAATTCTGAAACAGCGGCTTGATGCAGCAGGAGCTTTCAACATTCAGTTTCGACCAAAACTGAGATGGAGCAGGGGTGGAGTACCTTCAGACTGGAGCAAGGGTGGAGGGGTGTCCTCCATGGCGTCGGGGGCACAGACCGGAGCAGGGGTGCAGCGGCGTCCTCCATGGCGGCGGCGGCCCAGCACGCGAGCGAGCTGCAGAGCTGAATCTAATTACCAGGCCAAATAATGTGTACTCAAACAATCTGAATTCAATATCAGGTCAATTTTAGTGCACTCAAATTGAATACCAGACCAATTAATATACTCAAAACAATCTGAATCCAAGCATAGACAGATATGAAATTCATATTGACAAACCCCTCCTAGTATGCGAGGAAGAATAGTGGATACATTGGAAACATGGAACAAAAACATGATAAGGATTTATTTGTTTGCAGATTGAGGACACAACCATGAAATACACACTTGCATTCGCTAACACAACATATCTTCAATTTCTACCAAGAAACATAACATATCTAGTACCCATGGACATAGAAATAACTAAACAGATACCACTGATATCAAACGAACTTTGATAGAATACAAATGAACGACCGACGAATCTACTAACCCTGCGGTAGGTAAGATCAGAGATTACAGGGGAGGAACCCACCCACGGAGATGATGACGAGGAGCAGCACATCAGCGCAGGGCAGGAGGCCCCTGGCAAAGCCGAGGAGGCAGCACCCGTCGCGGCAGCGCGGCAGGCAGAAGCCGGTGGCCACCTCTGTTGCGCCGGCACCCCTGTACACTGCATACATCAGCGTCACCTGTACCTCACCATTGCTCTTCGCCAACTGAAGATGGATTTGTGGCCGCCGCACGGGACATTAGAGTCTTCCAAATTCGGTGTGAGAGAGCGATGAGCTCGGCGCCGCTACCGCCACCTCGGCCTTCTCGTCAGCGTCGATCTGGTTGATGGCCAGCATATCATGGGGATCGCCGCGGCACGTGTGCTGTTCGACTGCGACCCAGGAAGGCGGATTGATGTGCATTGGGAGGTAATGCACGGCGTCGACCGTCGTCCAACCGGAGCAGTCGGACCTACTACCACCACTGTCGCTGCAGCTTGAGGGCGTGATCTATACTGGGGGGTATGGGCTGGTGGTTGTGGTGGTGGGGAAGACGAGGAAGGGGCGAACGCATAGAGGGAGAAGAGAGGGGATCGATGGATCAGGAGAGGTAAGGCCAGTTGTGCGCCGGCGCCGGCGTGGAGTGGGCAAAGGAAGATTGGTGGAGTGGTGGCGGCTGAGGGAACGAGACGAGAGAATTGGGAATTACGGTTAGATGTGTGTGTGAGTCTGGACTGTGGAGTTTAAATGGGCCGGCTCGAAATTTTGCCCCCTGCCGCGTTGGCGACTTAAAATTTTGCATCTCCGCGCTCTCTCTCAAACTTTGGGCGCGCCCTGTTCTTTCTGATTTCTGTATACCTTGACTGGCAAGTGGACCAAATAAGTGGGCTCAAACGACACATCAGAATGACTCATCCGTGACAATTCAGATGATATATAGAGAAAGAAAAAAACAAGCATAGCCAGTCGATTCATGACAATTTCTGTGACAGTCCCTCAATGTCCGACATTCGTGGGGCTACTGTTTTGGGGGACATTCGCATCTTGCTGATCCATCACGGTTTCCATGACGGTTTTCTGGAATGTCACCCAAAATCCGTCATGGATTAACAGATTTCTTGTAGTGTGTGCCACCCCCTCTAGCGTCATCTGTAGATGTTGTGAACATCTGACAGACACATTCCAATGACTACTTGATTGTTTAGTGCGTCATGCATTACGGCTTAGTATTGAGGCTCCAAAACGTTTTGAACGTCACGGAACATATGAGATGTTCTAAGAGCTGAAATTGGGATCTCAAGCTTGTGCCCATGTTGTCAGATATGAGATCTCCAACAAGATTCTTTGCCTGCAAGATGAAGGAGAATAGCTCAATCGTTAAGCATGTGCTCAGATTGTCTGGGTGCTACAATCGCTTTAATCGAGTGGGAGTTGATCTTCCAGATAAGATAGTGATTGATATAGTTCTCCGAGTCACTGTCACTAAGCTACTAGAACTTGGTGATGAACTATAAAATGCGAGGGATAGAAATAATGATCCCTGAGCTGTTCGCGATGTTTGACACCGTGAAGGTAGAAATCAAGAAGGAGCATCAAGTGTTGATGGTTAGTAAAACCACTAGTTTCGTGAAGGGCAAGGGCAAGGAGGGAAACTTCATGGATGGCAAGTTAGTTGCCGCTCCAGTTAAGCAACCCAAAGTTGAACCCAAACCCGAGACTAAGTGCTTCTATTATGAGGTGACCGGTCGCTGAAGCGGAACAACCCTAGATACTTGGTAGATAAGAAGGCTTGCAACGTCGACACAAGTGTATTTGATATACGTGTTATTGATGTGTACCTTGTTACACTAGTAGAAAACAGACCTTTCGTCCCGAGCATTAGTCCCGGTCTGGTCACGAGCCGGTACTAAAGATGGTATTAGTCCCGGTTCGTGCCGGCTCCAACGGCTAGGAGCAGGGCGACCTTTAGTACTGGCTCATGAGGGACCTTTAGTACCGGTTCGTGTCACGAGCCGGTACTAAAGGGGGCGTGGCAGGCTTTTGGTCAGACTTGGGCCCTGCTTGCACCTTTAGTATCGGCTGGTGACACAAACCGGTACTAAAGGGCAACCTTTATTACCGGTTGGTGTCACCAGCCGGTACTAAAGAGTTCCTACATATATGCTTCGTCTGTAGCCGATCGAAAGGGCTCTCATTTCTCTGTTTTCTCCCCTGTTCTTCTTCTTGCTCGAAGCTCATCCTCCATTTTGCCAAGGATTTGTCAAGATTCAAAGGCACCCCATCTATCCAAGTGTTCATAAAGGTTATCAACTTCGCTCCTTCATCTCTCATTGCTAGATTAGCTTGTAGTATGCTCAAAGATATGTGATATGTGATTTGTGGGAGTTTATTTGATTTATATGCAATTTGAACTCAAATTAACTTGTTAGGTTGCATATGTGTAGGTGTGGTTTATTTGGTGCGCCTTCCCATCCCCGTCCTAACCACCATCGATCGTCCGCACCGTCTCGTTGCGGCACCGGCCACCTTGGTGAGCCTCTTGTTCTTCTTAAAACATTTTTGTTAAAAAATATTATTTGTATGATTTAGATAGCTACGTGTATGATTTACTTACTTGTATTATTGTTAGTTATTCTATAGTGTCAAGGTTATGATATCAGCCCACATCGGCCCTCGTCCAGTCTATGATTCAGATGTGGTATGTCGTTATCACTTATAACTATTTCACACATCATCTAATGTCTATGACAATTAATTATGCCACCAAATTGACGTAGATGTTTTTATCTATAGGAAGTAGTTGAACCAGAAATTCCAACCGACTATGCAATTCTGCTCGAGAAATTAACACAAGCTGAAAAAGAAATTGATCATTTAAAAGAAAAATTGAAAAGAACTGAAGATGAGAAGATGGGATTGGAGTTGCATGTTGCCGATATCGTCGATGATCACAAGAACAAGATGGCTGGAATGCGCTT
Organism: Hordeum marinum; assembly: GCA_022496015.1. Classification (NCBI taxonomy): domain Eukaryota; kingdom Viridiplantae; phylum Streptophyta; class Magnoliopsida; order Poales; family Poaceae; genus Hordeum; species Hordeum marinum. The sequence goes on from CM039673.1 coordinate 582,018,039, forward strand.
GAAGCTTAGAAAGATTAGAAAATATGCCATTGATAAAGAGGCTTGGCATCATTATGCCGTTGGCTCAATTGTTACTTTAGTTGCGATTATGATCGCATTTGTTTTTGTATTTACATGTTTTAGATTGTTGTATGTTGTTTTATGAGATGTATGTATGAACTCTAAGTATCTATTATTTGTAGTAATAACATTTGGTCAATGCTAGCTCTACTTTTGGTTGTAATTTGATGATGAAGTTGTATTAATTTGGTCACTTCGATGTTGTGTAGTGAACATGAGCCGGCAATGGATGTACGATGACCGACTAAGTCTAGGGTTTCTTAATGGCCTGCATGATTTTATTCGTGTGGCTGAGGCAAACAAGCAGAATGGTTTCATGTGTTGTCCGTGTCGTGATTGTAAGAATGAAAGGAATTACTCTACCTCAAAAACCCTTCACTACCACCTGCTGAAGTCTGTTTTCATGTCCGGCTATAGCTGTTGGACCAAGCACGGAGAAAGAGGAGTTATAATGGAAGACAATGAAGAGGAAGAGGATGATGACAACTATCCTTTCACCGATACAACAATGGGGGAAGCTGAAGAAGAGGCATCAATGGGGGAAGCTGAAGAAGAGGCATCAGATCAGCCGCTGATGATTTGGGTCGGGTCAATGCTGATGCAAAGAGAAACTGCAAAAGTGACAAGGAGAGGTTGAAGTTGAAACGCTTGTTAGAGGATCACAAGAAATTATTGTATCCAAATTGTGAAGATGACTAGAAAAAGCTAGGTACCACGCTGGAATTGCTGCAATGGAAGGCGAAGAATGGTGTAACTGACAAGCGATTTCAAGAATTGCTGATAATGATAAAGAAGATTCTTCCAAAGGATAACGAATTGCCTGAAAGTACGTACGAAGCAAAGAAGGTTGTCTGCCCTCTAGGATTAGAGGTGCTGAAGATACATGCATGCCCTAATGACTGCATCCTCTAACGCAGTGAGGAGTACGAGAATTTGGATGCATGCCCGGTATGCGGTGCACTGCGCTATAAGATCCCCCGCGATGACCCTGGTGATGTGGAGGGCGAACGACACAGGAAGAGGGTTCCTGCCAAGTTGATGTGGTATGCTCCTATAATACCACAGTTGAAACGTTTGTTCCAAAACAAAGAGCATGCCAAGTTGTTGCGATGGCACAAAGAAGAACGTAAGAAAGACTGGATGTTGAGAGCACCCACTAATGGGTCGCAATGGAGAAAAATCGAGAGGGAGTTCGAGGACTTTGCAGCCGACGCAACGAACTTATGGTTTGGTCTTAGTACAGACGGCATGAATCCTTTTGGGGAGCAGAGCTCCAGTCACAGCACCTGGCCCGTGACTCTATGTATCTACAACCTTCCTCCTTGGTTGTGCATGAAGCGGAAGTTCATTATGATGCCAGTGCTCATCCAAGGCCCTAAGCAACCCGACAACTACATTGATGTATACCTAAGGCCACTAGTTGATGAACTTCTATAGTTGTGGAAAAAACCAGGTGTACGTGTGTGGGATGCGCACACACAGAAGGAAATTGACCTACGAGCGTTGCTGTTTGTAACCATCAATGATTGGCCTGCTCTTAGTAACCTTTCAGGACATACAAACAAGGGATACAATGCATGCACACACTTTTTAGATGATATTGAAAGTATATATTTGGATAAATGTAAGAAGAATGTGTACCTGGGACATCGTCAATTTCTACCGATCAAGCATATCTTAAGAAAGGCAGGCAACCATTTCAAAGGTGAGCCAGATAACCGAAAGAAGCCTGGCCCCCGTACTGGTGAATATATATTTGATATGGTAAAGGATTTACAGGTAATCTTTGGAAAGGGTCATGGCGGACAATCTGTTCGGAATGACGCCAACGGACACGCACCCATGTGGAAGAAGAAATCTATATTTTGGGAACTTGAATATTGGAAAGCCCTAGAGGTCCGCAATGCAATCGACATGATGCATGTGACAAAGAATCTTTGTGTGAACCTGCTAGGCTTCTTGGGCGTGTATGGAAAGACAAAAGATACACCGGATGCACGGGAGGACAAGCAAAGAATTAACGAAAAAGACGGCATGCCTCCAAAGTAGTATCAAGGTCCTCCCAGCTACGCTCTTACGAAAGAAGAGAAGGAAATCTTTTTTGAATGCCTGCTCAATATCAAGGTCCCGTCTGGCTTCTCGTCGAATATAAAGGGAATAATAAATATGGCAGAGAAAAAATTTCAAAATCTAAAGTCTCATGACTGCCACGTGATTATGACGCAATTACTTCCGGTTGCACTTAGGGGGCTTCTACCGAAAAATGTTCGATTAGCCATTGTGAAGCTGTGCGCATTCCTCAATGCAATTTCTCAGAAGGTAATCGATCCAGAAATTCTACCAAGGTTATAGAATGACCTGGTCCAATGTCCTATCAGTTTCAAGTTGGTGTTCCCTCCATCCTTCTTCAATATTATGACGCACGTTCTAGTTCACCTAGTCGAAGAGATTAACATTCTGGGTCCTGTATTTCTACACAATATGTTCCCCTTCGAGAGGTTCATGGGAGTCTTAAAGAAATATGTTCATAACTGTGCTAGGCCAGAAGGAAGCATCGCCAAGGGATATGGAACAGAGAAGGTTATTGAGTTTTGTGTTGACTTTTTTCCTGACATTAAGCCGATTGGTCTTCCTGAATCGTGGCATGAGGGGAGACTGGTTCGAAAAGGCACATTAGGAAAGAAAGAAGCAATAAATATGGATGTGCATTCTTTCACTCAAGCACACTACAGGGTTCTGCAAAATTCTACCTTGGTGACTCCATATATGGAGGAACACAAGGATATTGTACGGTCCAAGAACCCGGAGCAGTCTGACCCCTGGATTGAACGTAAACACATGGAGACTTTTGCCAGTTGGTTGCAAACAAAGCTCATCAATGACAACGATGTTCCAGATGAACTATACTGGTTGGCCAAGACACCAAGTTCGACTGTAACGACTTTCAAAGGGTACGAGATAAATGGGAATACATTTTACATGATCTCCCAAGATAAAAAGAGCACCAACCAAAATAGTGGTGTCCGCTATAATGCAACCAACTTTGAAGACACATATTATGGTTACATAGAGGAGATATGGGAACTTGACTACGGACCTGATCTTAAGGTCCCTTTGTTTCGCTGCAAATGGGTCCAATATACTTGAGGCGGGGTACAGGTAGACCCACAGTACGGAATGACAACAGTCAATCTCAACAATCTTGGATACACGGACGACTCATTCGTCCTAGCCAATGATGTGGCTCAGGTTTTCTATGTGAAGGACATGCCTAGCAAACAGAGGAGAAAAAAGATAAGGAAGCGAATACATCATACGATGAGCGAAAGCGCCACATGGTTCTTTCAGGGAAAAGAAACATTGTGGGAGTGGAGGACAAGACAAACATGTCAGAAGATTATGAAAAGTTTCATGAAATCCCTCCCTTTAGAGTGAAGACTGACCCAAGCATCCTGTTAAATGGTGAAGATTATCCATGGTTATGGCGCAATCATAAGAAAGGGACAAACACGCAGAAAAAGTCTTACACCGCGAGATCCCACTCTGGGACGTGACCGGCTTCACCGTCATCACTTTCTATATATGTGAAGGACATGCATGCATTTCCTAGTATGGTACCTTTGTAACAGTTTGTACACGAAGTGCATCTAGTTTGAACAGCTACTCAACTCTTTAGAAGTTGCTATGTGGGTGAAATTATGATGTCATGCCAAGTTAAAACCTTTTCAGAGTTCATTTGTACTGCTTTTCAAATTCAAGGTCATCTAGCTCAAAATAAATCATTAAATGCATGAAAAATATCAAATGAAGTCAGAAAGGGTTGAAAATTGATGATGTGCCTTCGAATGGTGCATATTGAACACACAAAAAGTATGGAGTTAAAATAAGTTATTAAAAATGAAATCCCATTGTAATAGATGAGTTTTCGTCCGAAACCCTCATACTTCGAAAGAGGTTGTCCAATTTGTACGCGAAGTGCATCTAGTTTTTGCCGTAACCCTCTCAACTCTTTAGAAGTTGCTATGTGGGTGAAATTATGCTGTCATGCCAAGTTAAAACCTTTTCAGAGTTCATTTGTACTGTTTTTCAAATTCAGGGTCATCTAGCTCAAAATAAATCATTAAATGCATGAAAAATATCAAATGAAGTCACAAAGGGTTTTAAATTGATTCTGTGCCTTTGAATTGTACATATTGAACACACAAAAAGTATGGAGTTAAAATAAGTTATTAAAAATGAAATCCATTTGTAATAGATGAGTTTTCGTCCGAAACCCTCATACTTCTTATGAGATTGTCCAATTTGTACACGAAGTGCATCCAGTTTTTGCCGTAACCCTCTCAACTCTTTAGAATTTGCTATTTGGGTGAAATTATGATGTCATGCCAACTTACAACATTTTTAGAGTTCCTTTGTACTGCTTTTCAAATTCAGAGTCATTTAGCTCAAAATAAATCATGAAATGCATGAAAAATATCAAATGAAGTCAGAAAGGGTTGAAAATTGATGATGTGCCTTTGAATGGTGCATATTTAACACACAAAAATATGGAGTTAAAATAAGTTATTAAAAATGAAATCCCTTTGTAATAGATGAATTTTTGTCCGAAACCCTCATAATTCGAAAGAGATTGTCCAATTTGTACACGAAGTGCATCCAGTTTTTGCCGTAACTCTCTCAACTCTTTAGAAGTTGCTATGTGGGTGAAATTATGATGTCATGCCAAGTGAAAACCTTTTCAGAGTTCATTTGTACTACTTTTCAAATTCAGGGTCATCTAGCTCAAAATAAATCATTAAATGCATGAAAAATATCAAATGAAGTCAGAAAGGGTTGAAAATTGATGATGTGCTTGGGAATGGTGCATATTGAACATAGAGTTAAAATAAGTTATTAAAAATGAAATCCCTTTGTAATAGATGAGTTTTTGTCCGGAACCCTCATACTTATGAGATTGTCCAATTTGTACACGAAGTGCATCCAGTTTTTGCCGTAACCCTCTCAACTCTTTATAAGTTGCTATGTGGGTGAAATTATGATGTCATGCCCAGCTACAACCTTTTTAGAGCTCATTTGTACTGCTTTTCAAATTCAGGGTCATTTAGCTCAAAAGAAATCATTAAATGCATGAAAAATATCAAATGAAGTCAGAAAGGGTTGAAAATTGATGATGTGCCTTTGAATGGTGCATATTGAACACACAAAAATTATGGAGTTAAAATAAGTTATTAAAAATGAAATCCCTTTGTAATAGATGAGTTTTCGTCTGAAACCCTCATACTTCTTATGAGATTGTCCAATTTGTACACGAAGTGCATCCAGTTTTTGCTGTAACCCTCTCAACTCTTTAGAAGTTGCTATGTGGGTGAAATTATGGTGTCAGGCCAAGTATAACCTTTTCAGAGTTCATTTGTACTGATTTTCAAATTCAGGGTCATTTAGCTCAAAATAAATCATTAAATGCATGAAAGATATCAAATAAAGTTACAAAGGGTTGAAAACTGATGATGTGCCTTTGAATGGTGCATATTGAACACACAAAAAGTATGGAGTTAAAATAAGTTATTAAAAATGAAATCCCTTTTAATAGATGAGTTTTCGTCCGAACTCTCATACTTCTTATGAGATTGTTCTATTTGTACACGAAGTGCATCCAGTTTTTGCCGTAACCCTCTCAACTCTCTAGAAGTTGCTATGTGGGTGAAATTATGATATCATGCCAAGTTACAACCTTTTCAGAGTTCATTTGTACTACTTTTCAAACTCGAGATATGACATTTCAAATGCCACTTAATCAAATTGTCTTATACAACAGTTGAAATTGTTCAAACATGCATGGAATTGCCATAAATAGATTCTTTGTATTTTTCTGATATTTTTTCATATATTATTTATTTGCATTGGAGTCATACATTTTTTCTATGGTTTTCTAAAGTTTATGGTTTTTTCTGAAAATAATAACTAATATTGAATTAAAAAACCCTTTAGTACCGGTGGGAGCCACGCACCGGTACTAAAGGTCCACCGCCCCGCGTTTTTTTTGGGGAGGACCTTTAGTACCAGTGCGTGGCTCGCACCGGTATTAAAGGTTGCTAGGTATAAATATAGATCCCTTCGTCCCGGGCCGAGCCACGCACCAGGAGAAGTCATTTGCGTGCCGCCAGGCTGCCGAAATCTCCGTCGCCGCCGCCCCGACGCCGCGCGCCGCCCCGAGCCTGCCGCCCCGACGCCGCGTGCCGCCCCGACACCGCGTGCCGCCCCGACGCCGCCCTGCCCCTACGTCGACGTTGCCGACACCTTCCTCGCGCCCGGCCCCGCCGTCGCTTGCCTCCGAGCTGTCCCCGAGCCTGCGCCTCGTTGCCTAACAGTGGTAATGATGGATGGATGGATGGATGGATTGACTCGTTTTTGTTCATATAATTTTTCATGTTCATAGAATTTTCATATTTTGTTGTATGGATGGATTTGTTCATAGAATTATCATATCTTCACAGAAAATGTAGATACGATGAATTTGTTTTCGTTCATAGAATATTTTATGTTCATAGAATTTTCATATGTTTACGTATGGATGGATCTGTTCATAGAATTTTCATATGTTCATAGAATCTACTATGCTCAAGATTGATGGATGGATGGATGAATTTTTTATGTTCATAGAATATTTTAATGTTGATGCGTGGATGGATTTGTTCATAGAATTTTCATATGTTCATAGAAAATGTTGATGTGATGAATTTGTTTAGTTTTAGTTTAGTTTTATTTTAGTTTTAGTTTAGATTTTGTTTTGTTTAGGTTTAATTTAGATTTTGTTTAGTTTAGGTTTAGGTTTAGTTTAGGTTTTATTTAGTTTAGGTTTAGTTTATTTTTAGTTTAGATTTGGTTTAATTTAGGTTTAGTTTAGATTTTGTTTAGTTTAGGTTTAGTTTAGGTTTAATTTCGTTTAGATTTAGATTTCGTGTAGTTTAGGTTTATTTTAGGTTTGATTTAGTTTAGATTTTGTTTAATTTAGGTTTAGTTTAGGTTTAGTTTAGTTTTAGTTTAGATTTTGTTTAATTTAGGTTTAGTTTAGATTTTGTCTAGTTTAGGTTTAGGTTAGGTTTAATTTACTTTAGATTTAGATTTTGTTTAGTTTAGGTTTATTTTAGGTTTAATTTAGTTTAGATTTTGTTTAGTTTAGGTTTAGTTTAGGTTTAATTTAGTTTAGGTTTAGTTTAGTTTTAGGTTTAATTTAGTTTGGATCCTAATGCATGTGTGACTTTCGGTCTATCGTTGCTCCTTATGTGGCTTTCATGTGTGTTATTGATGGAGGAATCCCGACTATTGTCGTGGGGGGCACCTCGTCTTTCTTCTCTTCTTTGCGATATACTCGTTAGTATAACGCGCAAGAAGAGAAAAGGCAGGGCATCCATCATCGACGGTCGAACTATTACTGTGAGAGAGTGTCCACCAACATATATACACCACCATATGAGTGTGAGAGAGAGCGCACCAACACACCATGAGATATGAGAGCTATTTAAGGAAAGCATCGACAGACCGATAGTCACACACGCATTAGGATCCAAAGTGTGCCGTAATTCTTGATTTTTCTAGATGTTAAGTGTTAATCTTGCTAAGTTTTATTTAATTTGTTTTCATAATTAAGTGTTTCTTCTCGACGTCGACGTTGCCGATCTCGCATCCTCATCGTCGAGTCACCGGAGGAGGTCACTTGCTTGAGCCGAGGGGCCCTGTCAAGGACTGGGCTCCACCCGACTGACACTGGGTGGTGCTGCCTTCCGGGCGGCGCAGCTTGGTGAGGAGCCAACCCGTCGTCGACCCGGAGGTTCTGTGGTGGCGGCCGCATGGTCCACGAACGATTCAGAGGCTTGAGTCCCCCGCGGAGGTGGTACAGTACTATGTCAGCAAGGAGAACGAGCACGTCCGTCACTACATGGCAGCTTTGGAGGCCAGGTCCGACAATACCTGGTAGATTCTTCAGGGTTCTCACTGGATCTATGATCCTGTGATGGTTCCTTGTCTTTGGGTGTCCACCGCCTGCCCCGATATCCGCCGGGCCCTAGGGTTGTAGCTAGATCGATATATTAGCTACTATATATGTATTATTATGATGTACTAGCTAGATCGATGGATTAGCCGATGTATTGAAAATTATCCAATATTATGACATGAGATCTTTTCTAAGAACTACTATATATGTATTTGATGATGCATTATTAATTAACTATCAGTTATTTTGCTTCTTGAATGCATGCTAATTTGAATACTAATTTGTTTTATCTATATTATTATGGATTAGTTATTAATCTATGGACAATACCGGTAGAGCTCATGAAGAGGACATCTTTGACATGATACGCTCCTCCGAAAACCCAGCGGACCTTCGAGGTGAATCACACAATGATGATGGCTCACAATATCTGAACGACTATGGTGACGGATGTGAGGCCGAGGAAGAACAACTTATGTTCCAAAATTCGGAACAACGAACAATGTTTGGCGAGGTATATACACATATTAGCCTCTGGTGATCATTGCATGTGTATTAATTGATTTGTATATATATATATTAACAAATCTTTCTTATTTTAATTATCAGCCCTCCGAATCGAGCCAATTTAGTAGAAATGTACGAGGTGGTGCCAAAATATTGGACGGCAACGTAAAGCTCAATCTTGATGCTTTCAAACATAATGGAGAACTGACTCACCCTGAAGCTAATGCCAAGACATTTGTGCGTCAATGCGGAGTGGTTGTTAGGGATGGAGTCCCGATCACAATGCATGAATGGATTCAGCCAAACGAACCAAAACCAGGAGTGAATTATGTCTATACAAGAATTAAAGATGCCCTTTGGCGAGAGCTCATGGAGCATTTCACCCTACTAGATTCTCTCTCGGAGTGTCAAAGGAACAAAGTCAAGGAGTTTGCTCTCCATAAGATGGCCGGCGCGTTCTAGACTTGGAAGAAAAGATTATGGACCGAGTAAAATGCTAGAGGCAAGAAGGCGCCCGAATTCAAAGGAATATACGAGAAGGTAAGGAATCACTGGGACGCATTTATCGAGTACAAGACATCGATAGCTGCTATGGAGAAGTCGGCAAAGAATAAGATAAATGCTGAGGAAAAAAAGTATCACCATAAACTAGGGACAGGTGGATACAAGTCAGCCATTCCTAAGTGGGATGCATTAGAGAATAAGATGCTTGCTGAAGGGATCACTCCAGTAACCTTCAACTGGCCCAAGAGGTGCAGGAATTGGTTTTTTGCGCATGGGGGAAAGTTGGACCCAACAATAGGGAAGATTATTGCACTGGCCAGTTTGAAGCATGCATCAGATGAGTTGATTGAAGCAATAAAAGCTGCCGAAGAAGGAGGGTTTCACCTCGATAGAGAGAACGACGTGCTTACACGCGCCCTCGGGAATGCCGAACATGGAGGACGAACACGAGGCGTGGGCGTTGTTCCGTGGTACGAGGGGTTTGCGGGATGGAAGGACAGTTATAAAAGACGTTCAAGAAAATAGAAGGTGGAAGCAGACCGACTTTCAAAGTTGGAACAGAAGTACGAGCAGCAGTAGCTGCAAGTACAGGTACTAACCCAGCAAAGGGAAACTCCGCAGCAGGAGGCATCGGAACCCGTCCCATCTACACTGCCGAAAACGAGCGTGGGTTCCATGGCGGCACTGCTGGGTCACACCATCGTGGATGATATCACCGAAAAGACATCTTGTGAGCTAATCCAGAAAATGAAGAACATACCCGTGCGGGTCACGACGGGCTTTGCTTTACCAAATACACCTGATGTTCTCTGGCATTACAATCCGGTTCCAGCTAGGTATGCTCGTGTCACGGTGGACGCAATAGAGCCAGGATATGATGAACTATTGCTTGACATCCCTGGAGGTGAGGGGGGGTCCACACTGGCAGAAGCCGGCCGTGGTCTCATTATATGGAGTAAGGACTGCCTCGTCTTTCCACACTCGGTGCTAAGGCCACCGGCTCCTCCGAGTATCGATGTCCAGCACGAGGGATCCCAGCCAGAGGCATCGTAGCGCCAACAGTCCTCCCCACCTCGCCAGCAGTCCTCCCCACCTCGCCAGTAGTCACCTCGCCAGCAGTCCTCCCAACCTCGCCAGCAGTCCTCCCCACCTCGAGCTCCCCCACAGTCCTCCCCACCTCGAGAGGCGTCCCACCTCGCCAGCAGTCCTCCCCACCTCGCCATGGCTGTCCTCCCAACCTCGGGACGGAGCACGACGTGAGTCCATATCATCGATATCGATCTCCGCTGCGTGAGCTGACTCCACCCCGGCAGCTGTCCCGCCAATAGGGCTCCCAAAAGAGGAAGGCCACCAGCAGTCCTCTTTGGAAGAAAGCAAAGACGAAACCCGAGCCTCTGGCCAAAAGGAAGCTGCATTACGACATGACACCAGAGGAAAACAAAACTGAATGCGATCTCCAAGTGAAAGCCTTTTTTTTCGAAGAAGACCGTGCCGCCAAAGGAGGTAATACCCAAGGAAGTCCAAGAGCATTTTATGGAACACTTTATTGATCGACCCCCGGCATATGTCGAGCATATGATGACAAACTATGAGCAACAGATTCAGAAGGCAAGTGAGCAGAGAAGTCGGCTCAGCCCAAGGAAGAAGTCGGGAAGTACGGCATCAACTAGCGGGAAAACAGTTCCCCAGCTTGGAGAACAATCCAAGAAATCGATCTCTCCGCTCAAGGAGAGTACCAATCCAAGCAAGAAATCGATCCAACCAGTCGACGTGCAAGGCAACCCAATCGACCTCGAAGAAGTAGAGGTTGCAGGTCTCACTCTTGACCAAATCCTTGGCACCGAGGAAACCCACGGGTACGGTGCAACTGAGTACGCAATGCAATATGCCATCGGAAAACCACTTGTCACACCCGAGCAGTACAAGGAAGTACCAACTGCGAAGCGACAGTTGCATGATTGGTACCTGCGTGAAGCAAAGCGAGGGGAGACGACGGTCGTGGTCAAAGTAATGAAAGAGCATTACGTCAATGCATGTGACATATGTCTTGAATTCTCAGAACTTTTCCAGTTATACCACATGAACTCTATCGACAAAACTCTCATCAGTTGCTATTGTCTGTAAGTGATTTATATCTTTAATAATTTAAGTCTCTAGCTAAGATATCATTCATTGGATTATCCTCACTATATATGTTCTTTTCTATGCTATTATGTAGATTGAAGATGTGGGAATTGAAACAAGAGGGAATCGATGACATTGGGTTCATCGACCCAAGTACTGTTAATGGTCATGTGGTAAAACTTTATGCCAAGGACACAGAAGATCTCTTGGAAAATTTTCTAGAGGCACTAATGAATACCAAATCGACTATGATATTTCCTTACAACATGGGGTGAGTGTTTACTCTCTTGTATACTACAAACTCTATTTTTGCTTGCTAGCTCGCTGTCAAGTGTAGTTGATGAGTTATATGCATGCCTGCTTAATTATATAAACTTCTGCGCAGAGACCACTATATCCTCCTATATATTATCCTCGCGGATGGACTTGTTAAAGTGTACAACTCACTAAATACACCAGAACAATCATACATGGACTTGTATTTTATGATAGAACGGTAATTTCAATCTTTATCGACCTTGCTTTCTTTCATTATTTCTTGATATCAAAAGTAATTATAATAACTCTTTCGTTCTTTTTCTTTGCTGCGTAGTGTTTGGAAAAGATGATAGAAAAAAACCATCACGGTCGTCAATGGACCATGAAGCCAAAGTGGAAAAAGATGGAGGTAATTAAGTAGTACTACTAGGTCCGCGCATCTCTTTAATTCTATTTTCAATACGATTATCATGCTTGATTATTAATTATCTTATTGAATTCCATTCTTTTGCAAAGTGCGCGAAGCAGCCACAGGGGACATATTTATGTGGATACTTCCTCTGCGAGAACATTCGCATCCAGACCGAAGGTCGTATATGTCACAGAGGAGCAAGTGAAAGACAACTCCAGCTTTGGCAGATGTTGTCGAAGCTCTCACCCGAGAAACGCTTCATAGCACTTGAAGAGGAATTTGCGGCATTTCTTCTTCAACATGTCATTGATGTAAATGGAGAGCACTATTACTTACTGCCGCCTCAATAATGCCAGCAAATCAATAGTAGAAAACTGAGATTTCATCCGGAGCACTAGCTAGCTAGTCCCGGCCGGGTTTTGGGCCTTAAGTTATAAGTCCAGAATATATATGGATGCGTAATTCCATTTCTATATATAATGTGTATGAGATATTGTATATTATATTACATATATATATATGCATCAACTTGTGTAATTAATGTTTACAGTATGTAGCACCGTAAAATAAATTTGAAATGAATGGAAAACACAATAAATAGAGAGGAAAACTAAAACCTAATTAAAAGCGAAAAAAATAGAACACTTAGTACCGGTTGGTATCACCAACTGGTACTAAAGGTCCTCCACCACCAGCCCACACAGGCAGCCACGTGGAACACTTAGTACCGGTTGGTATCACCAACCGGTACTAAAGGTCCTCCACCACCAGCAAACACAGGCAGCCACGTGGAACACTTAGTACCGGGTACTAAAGGTCCTCCACCACCAGCCCACGCAGGCAGCCACGTGTAGGGCCTTTAGTACCGGTTCATGGGCCAACCAATACTAAAGGTCTGGACCTTTAGTCCCGACCCTTTAGTACCGGTCGGGGAACCGGTACTAAAGGCACATCCCGACCGGGACTACTGATCGACATTCTACTAGTGTTAGAACTCCTGATAGCACTGGGTATTGGATACTAGTTCGGTTGCTAAATGTTAGTAACTCAAAGTAAAAGCTACGGTATAAACGGAGACTAGCTAAGGGTGAGGTGACGATGTGTGTTGGAACTGTTTCCAAGGTTGATATGATCGACATCGCATGCTCTCTCTATCTTCGGGATTAGTGACCAACCTAAATCAATGTTATTTGATGTTTTGCGTTGAGCATGAACGTGATTTGATCGTGTTTATTGCAACACGGTTATTCATTTAAGTTAGAGAATAATTGTTATTCTGTTGACATGAATAATACCTTCAATGGTCATGCACCCAGTGAGAATGGTTTGTTGAATCTTGATCATAGTAATACACATGTTCATAACATTGATGCCAAAAGATACAAAGTTAATAATGATAGTACCACATACTTCTGGCACTGCCGCTAAATGTCATATTGGTATAAAGCGCATGAAGAAACTCCATGTTGATGGATCTTTGGACTCATTTGATTTCGAATTGGTTGAGACATGCAAACCATGCCTCTTGGGCAAGATGACTAAGGACCCCGTTTTCCGGATTAATGGAGCGGGCAAGTGATTTATTGGAAATGATACATGTTGATGTATGCAATCCAATGAGTCTTGTAGCGTGCGGTGGATATCATTATTTTCTTACCTTCACTATTGATTTGAGTAGATATAGTGTATGTTTACTTAATGAAACACAAGTCTGAATCGTTTGAAAAGTTCAAGAAAATTTAGAGTGAAGTTTAAGATCATCGTGACAAGAAGATAAAAATGTCTGCGATATGATCGTGGAGGTGAATATCAGACTTACGAGTTTGGCATACAACTTTAGACAATGTGAAAGTCATTTCACAACTCACGCCACCTGGAACACCATAGTGTGATGGTGTTTCCGAACGTCATAGTCGTGCTCTATTGGATATGGTGCACGCTATGATGTCTCATCATTTTGCTATAATAGTTTTTGGGTTATGCATTAGAGACAATAAATAGGGCACCATCTAAATCCATTGAGATCACACCATGTGAATTATGGTTTGATAGAAACCTAAGCTGTCATTTCTTAATGTTTGGGGCTGCGACGCTTGTGTGGAAAAATGTTTTCACCTAATGAGCTTGAACCCAAAGCGGACAAATGCATCTTCATAGATTACCCTAAGATTAGTTGGGTGAACCTTCTATCTTAGATCCAAGCATAAAGTGTTTGTTGCTAAAATGGGTCCTTTCCCAAGAAAAAGTTTCTCTCGAAAGAATTCAGTGGGAGGAAGATAGAACTTGATGAGGTTGTTGAACCATTGTTTCAACCAAAGAGTAGAGCATCGCAGAAAGATGTTTTTGTGGAACCTACATCAGTTGAAGAGGAAGTAAATGATGATGATCATGAAGCTTCGGATCAAGTTACTATCAAACCTCGTAGGTCGACAAGGATGCGTACTGCTCTTGAGTGGTACGACAACCCTGTCTTGGAGGTCATGTTGTTTGACAACGATGAACCTACTAGATATGGAGAAACGATGATGGGCCCGGATTCCGACAAATGGTTAGAGGCCATGAAATCCGAGAAAGGATCCATGTATGAAAACCAAGTATAGACTTTGGTAGACTTGCTCGTTGGATGGCAGGTCGTCGAGTACAAATGGACCTTTGAGATGAAGAGAGACGCTGATGGTTAATGTCACCATTTATAAAGCTCGACTTGTCACAAAGAAGTTTCCGACAAGTTCAAAGAGTTGACTACGATGAGACTTTCTCACTCGGAGCGATGCTAAAGTCCATTGGAATTATGTTAGCAGATGTTGCATGTTTCAATTATGAAATCTAGCAGATGGATGACAAAAAATCATTTCCTTAACAATTTACTTGAGGAAAAGTTGTATGTGATACAACCAGAAGGTTTTGTTAGTCCTAAGGACGCTAAAAGGTGAGCAAGCTTCAGTGATCCTTCTATGGACTGAAGCAAGCATCTCGAAGTTGGAATATACACTTTGATGAGGTGATCAAAGTTTTTGAGTCTATACAAAGTTTATGAGAAACTTGTATTTACAATAAAGTGAGTGGGAGCACTATAGAGTTTCTGATAAGCATATGTGGTTGACATATTGTTGATCGGAAATGATGTAGAATTTCTGGAAAGCATAAAGGGTTGTTTGAAAGGAGTTTTTCAAAGGAAGACCTAGATAAAGCTACCTAATTGTTGAGCATCAAGATCTATAGAGATAGATCAAGATGCTTGATGAGACTTTGAATGACTACATACCTTGACAAGATTTTGAAAGAGTTCAAAATGGATTAGTCAGAGAGAAGTGTTCTCGCTAGCTTTGTAAGGTGTGAAGTTGAGTGAGACTGAAAGCTCGACCATGGCAGAAGAAAGAGAAAGGACGAATGTCGTCCCCTATGCCTTAGACATAGGCTCTATATAGTATGCCATGCTGTGTACCACACCTGTGTGTGCCTTGCATTGAGTCCGTCAAGGGGTACAAGAGTGATCCAGGAGTGAATCACTGGACAACGGTCAAGATCATCCTTAGTAACTAAAAGACTAAGAAATTTTTTCTCGATTATGGAGGTAAGAAAGAGTTTGTCGTAAAGATTTACGTCGATCCAAGCTTTGACCCCAATCCGGATGACTCTTAGTAGCAATCCGGATACGTATAGTAGAGCAGCCATTTGGAATAGCTCCAAGTGGAGTGTTGTAGCAGTGTTTACAGTTTGACATAGAGATTTGCAAAGTACACACGGATCTAAATGTCACAGACCCGTTGACTATAAGACCTCTCTCACATGCAAAGCATGATCGAGCCCCAGAACTCATTAGGTGTTAGATTCATATCAATGCGAATCACATGGTGATGTGAACTAGATTATTGACTCTAGTGCAAGTGGGAGACTGTTGGAAATATGCCCTAGAGGCAATAAATAAATTGGCTATTATCATATTTCCTTGTTCATGATAATCGTTTATTATCCATACTATAATTGTGTTGATCGGAAACTCAGATACATGTCTGGATACATAGACAACACCATGTCCCTAGTATGCCTCTAATAGACTAGCTCGTTGATCAAAGATGGCTATGGTTTCCTAGTCATGGACATGAGATGTCATTTGATAACGGGATCACGTCATTAGGGGAATGATGTGATGGACAAGACCCAAACTACAAACATAGCATATGATCGTGTCAGTTTATTGCTACTATTTTCTACATGTCAAGTATTTATTCCTATGACCATGAGATCATGCAACTCACTGACACCGGAGGAGTACCTTGTGTGTATCAAACGTTGCAATGTAACTGGGTGACTATAAAGGTGCTCTACAGGTATCTCCGAGGGTGTCTATTGGGTTGGCATGGATCAAGACTGGGATTTGTTACTCCGTGTGACGGAGAGGTATCTCAGGGCACACTCGGTAATACAACATCACAATAAGCCTTGCAAGAAATGTGACTAAGTGTTAGTCACGTGATCTTGTATTACAGAATGAGTAAAGAGACTTGCCGGTAATGAGGTTGAACTATGTATGGAGATACCGACGATTGAATCTCGGGCAAGTAACATTCCGAAGAGCAGAGGGAACATCATATGGGATTAACTGAATCCTTGACATAGAGGTTCGACCGATAAAGATCTTCGTAGAATATGTAGGAACCAATACGGGCATCCAGGTCCCACTATTCGTTATTGACCGTAGAGGTGTCTCGGTCAAGGCTACATAGTTCTCGGACCCCAGGGTATGCACACTTAAGGTTCGGTGACGTTTCAGTAGTATAGAGTTATGGATGGTGGTGACTAAATGTTGTTCGGAGTCCCGGATGAGATCCCGGACGTCATGAGGAGATCCGGAATGGTCCAGAGGTAAAGATTGATATATAGGAAGTCCTATTTTGGTCGCTGGAAAAGTTTCGGGCTCATCGGTAGTGTACCGGGAGTGCCGGTAGTGTACCGGGAGACCATCGGGAGGGGTATTTCGACCCAAGAGGTTACATGGGCTGTGGGAGAGTGAATACCAGCCCTTAGTGGGCTGGTGGAAGTCCCACACAAGGCCCATGTGCCCGGGAGAGAAAATCCCAAAGAGAAAAGGTGGAAAAAGGCAAAATAGGAAGGAGTCCTAGTCCTACTAGGATTGGAGGAGGATTCCTCCTCTCCTCCCAAGTCGGCCAAAGCCTAGAGGGCTTTGCCCTTGCACCAAGCCTCCTCCTCTCTTACTCTTGTATATACTAGAGATTTTAGGGTTTTGACACTAGATTTTCAGCCGCGTGCTACCCGTTTCTCTAGTGCATAGTTTCTCCTCTAGATCGGTTTTCTGCAGTGCTTACGCGAAGCCCTGCCGGAATTACTCCACCACCATCGTTGCAGCACCGTGGCGCTGCTTGAGAACTCTTCTACCTCTCCTCTCCCTCTTGCTGAATCAAGAAGGCGGAGATCGTCATCAAGTTGTACGTGTGCTGAACGCGGAGGTGTCGTCCGTTCGACGCTAGATCGAAAGGACCGTGATCAAGATCACGAGATGAATCGTGATGAGATCGCGGGATGGATCGTGATGAGTTTGCGGGACAGATCGTGATTGGATCGAGGGATGGATCATGATGATATCGCGGGATGCTCGGCGATTTGGATCGCGAGGACGTTCGACTACACCAACCGCATTTCTTAACGCTTCCCGCTTAGCGATGTACAAGGGTATGTAGATCCACTCTCCCTCTCGTAGATTCTCATTACCATGGATAGATCTTGCATGTGCATAGGAATTTTTTTGTTTCCCATAAAACATTTCCTACAATATCATCAAACATGATTGCCTCTAGGGCATATCTCTAACATAAAGGTACGAGTTTAGCTGCCAGTTGCAGGACTCGGGAGACTCGTGCATCATCTTTTCATGGTGAGCCCTTGCCCTGGAAGCCGGAGGACAAACCTACCACTTCAGCACCACCGCCTTCATCATCTTCACCACCAAAAGAGACTTTATTACACAGGTATGGGCACTCACCTTGGCTTGAGCCAAGCTTGGGGGAGATGCCACGGTATCGTATGACCATCACTTTTATTTACCTTTACCTATTTTAGTTCGATCCATAGCTCTTGCATGATGTAGTTGAATAAAAGTTTAGTATAATATACTTCTGAGTGCTAGTTTCGTGATCTATCTATCTATGTAATTAAGTGAGAGTTATATAATAAAGTTTAGTTTGATATTTTGCTTCTTTACTTTCTTGTTGCAATCAAAATAAGAGGAAATAAATGCAAACGATCATATGCTAACCTTATGGTAAGTAATTGAATCACATAAAGAAAAGTATAAGTCGTAAAATGTATTGGAGATTGACAAACATAGCATTGGTCAATGATGCAATTCATGAAAGAATTAATAAGGGAAGAGAAGATTCAAATGCAAATACACTATCTTGGACATCTTCTATGATTGTGAGCCCCCATTAAATATTATATGCCAAAAAAATTGACATTGGACATGGAAGACAACGTAATAATTTATGTTTGTTCATATTCACATAGAAGTTATATTGTCATAGATCCTTCAACATGTTGTGCTCGCTCAGTATCTTTGCTAGCCAAAAAATTCGCACTAAGTAGAGATGCTACTTGTGCATTGAAAAACACTAAACCCAAACCCATGTTTTGAGAGTCCACCATGCCTACCTATGGATTGAGTAAGATCCTTCAAGTAAGTTTTCATCGGTGCACTAAGGCAATAAAAATTGCTTCTAAACGTGTTTGATCAATTAGTGTAAGTGAAAATTGAGCGTTGTACGAACTTGTGATGGCAAAGTAAAAAAAATCGATGAACTGCATAATAAAGGTTTCTATCATAAGGGGAAATATAACGTGACACTCTTTTGCATTAATGGATTTGGCATAGAAACCAAAAAGTGCATGACAACCTCTGTTTCCCTCTGCGAAGGGCCTATCTTTTACTTTTATGTATTTACTTTTATGCAAGAGTGAAAGTATTCTTCTCTATTGTCGGGACCCTGATCCTAAGTCATATGATTCCATACTGTAACAAGTCACATCACTTTGCAGCCTCATGCACGGTAAGCTCCACGGCTGCAACCTTACCTTGGCCGGGACCGTTTGCGTCTTTTGGCTCACGTATGCGAACATGTCGCTGGCAATCACACAACAGAGAACCCGGGCCGACATGACTAGTCATAGAACCCAAGTGGCACATCCGTACGGAAACAGGCATACATAACCCAGCAATGCAGGTGTCGGCCTCAAGCGTGTGTAGACGAGTCATAGCAAGCTACAAGGACTCCATTACATCGCGAGACATGAATGTCATCACTACACGTAGACGAGTCGTAGCAGGCTACAGGGACTCCATTACACTGCAAGACATTTCCCCGAAGGGACAGACACAGCAGCAAAGAAGGATACATGCCGGTCAATCAATGTGTCCGGAGCAGTAGCAAGCTACCATGGCTCGGTGGAAGCACAAAGAGGCAGTTTCCCGTAAAGAGTACTACTAAAGGCACACGACTAGGTGTCGGATCCCATACATACCGTTGCACGTCACACGTAGGCACGACATGCCCGATATGCATAGATACAACCATGGCATCACAACATAACCATACAACAACATGACTTTTATTTAAGAGGCTCAGAGGAGCCTTGCATAACATGTTCTTACAGATAGGGTCACATGACCCGACACTCATGTCATACAAACAAGTGCATACAAGCCAGCGGAAACTTAAGCTGTCTGACTATCTACAGCCCACCACACGGGCAAGATCGTAGCTGGGACACCAGCTATTCGGCATCGTCAACGTCTAGATAGAACCCACCTGATGGGTCCTGGTTTTCTTCTGCAACATTAATTAAGCAAGGATGAGTACAATCGTACTCAGCAAGTCTTTAAAACAGACCTAGTCTATTTATGCTCATGTGTCAACAAGGGGGGGTGGTGGAGTTTATGCAGCAATGCCAGCTTTGACTCATGGCTAACCTACACTACTCAGTTTTAACTCTTTGTTACAATTTTAGTTATCGCACACGAGTCCACTATCTCCATCACAATACACCACCATGGATTCACCTTCCCCTTCCGGAAGAGTGCCATCCACGGTACTCACACTTGTCTTGATATTTTTAGGAGTATACATTTGCTTATCTATGAACAGTATAAGTTCTCCAAGTAGTCCATATCCGAGGACGCGGCTATTCGAATAGTTTCATACCCTGGAGGGGTGTACTTCTTCACACACGCTCTCGCCACTTATCGTCGTGTGCTCATAAAATCATGCACCTCAGCAACCTTCAAGCGGATGCCCAGCGAGGGAGTCGGACACGACCGTCAATCACATAAGACCTCTAGTCCAGGATATCACCTATTTAAGACTGAACCCGCACGGAAGTCCAGCCGAAGTTTCCGCCACGGCCCCAAATGATGTGCGCAGGGTTCCCAAGCCCCCCCATTCGGGTGACCCTTGGTACACCGTGCCACTCCCTACCGTGTCGTAACCAACCCCGAGGGTCAGCGCTACGCACGGCCTCCAGCATGCTATAAACACCAGAAACCATTTGCAACTCCTGGACTAAGGACTAAGCGACTGATAAGTTGAGAGGGGTCGAGTTACCGGAACCCAATGTGTGGTAGTAACTAGTCTTGGATCACTAACACAGAACTCAGTTCCTAAGAACGGTCCCAATGAGACAACCCGCTATGTACTCCTACATAGCCTCTCATCGCTACCTTTACCAAATCGTATTCATCATATGCTCATCACACTGGACAACATTGTTTCACTCAGTTCATCACCCAGATGAATCAGACCTGACACAACTCTAAGCATAGCAACCATAGCAGGCAAAGTAAGATAAGAACATCATGGCACAAGCATCTACCAGGTATGCTAGGTTGCAAGGTTTAGCTATTTACCGTGACAAAATCAGGTCATGCATAAAAATAGGATCATCTACCGTGTATAACTGACATGTGATCGTTTGTCCTAATGCAATAAACAAGAGCAGAAGCGAGAGAGTAGGATCTTATCGGAATGATCAAAGGGGTTGCTTGCCTTGCTGGGTTGCAGGAAGGTTCTCTCCTTCAGCGGGATACTCAGGGTTATCCTCGGAAACAGGGCCTACCGCAATGCAGATAAGAAACAATCAATACACGCAAGTGCAACAATATGATGCATGATCATGGCATGATGGCAGGTATGGATGAGTTAATGCAACTAGTGTTCATGTTGATTTGAAATGAATTCGAATATAGATTCAAAATCGTTCTTCATTTCAAATCCCGTATATCAACCTATTAGCATTTGTCAATGTTCATCTAGATAGGTTGCTCTATCATGCATGAGAATAGCACCATTGGATTCATTGGATTTTTCTGATAAATTTTCATATATAAATTATTTTCATCTGAGCTATAGATTAATTTATATGAATTTTTGAAGTTTTAAATAATTTCTGGAATTATTTTTAAACTAGAAATTGTTTTTATTGCATCGGCACGACATCATGATGACATCAGCTGGTCAGCTGACCGGGCCAGAGTCAAACCTGACATGTGGGGTCCACATGTCAGTGACTTGTTAACTTATTTAACTAATTAAAACTAATTCTAACTAATTAACAGATTTGGGCCCACATGTCGGTGACTAAATATCTTAATTAATTTAATTAATTAATTATCACTAATCACAGATTAGTCAGGGGCTGGCCCCACTTGCCAGTGACCCAAGGGGGTCAAACCCCTGGTCAACTCCGGCAAGACCCGCCGGCGTTGAGCCGCCGGTGGCTCCAGAGATGGCGGAGGGCTTCGGGTTTCCTCCTCCGGCGACCAAAAGGACGGCGGAGGGCACCAAATTACTCAACACACATGCGCGCGTCCATCCCGACCCCTCCCAGGAGCTGAGATGGTCGGAATCGACGCCGGTGATGAGCTGGGCGGCGACCGGAGCTCGGGCGAGCACGGGCTCGTCGAACCAGGGCATAGCAGGACCTCTACTAGGCACCTAAAGTGTCTACTCAACCCCACGAGCACGACGGAGGCCTCCGATGGACCAGCTAGTCACCGGAACACGACCGGCGTCGAGCTCGAGCGGTGGAGGCATTCGAACCTCGACAGAATCTAGGGCTAGGTCGCGAGATCAAAGGGGAGAAGAGGGGGAAAAGCTTCAGGGGCTCACAGCGGTCGCAGGGGCGTCGAAAGTGGGCTCGGGGACGGTCTAAAACGGCGGCAAGCTTCGATTGATCTCCGGCGACCAGAGGAAGAAGACGACGGCTATGCGGCGCTGGAGGGCTTCCGGCGATGCGTGGCTCGGC
Source organism: Hordeum marinum (assembly GCA_022496015.1). Lineage (NCBI taxonomy): Eukaryota > Viridiplantae > Streptophyta > Magnoliopsida > Poales > Poaceae > Hordeum > Hordeum marinum. The sequence goes on from CM039673.1 coordinate 582,040,211, forward strand.
TAGAAGGAAGAGGAGGTCCGGGCGGAGCTTCTGGTTGGCTCAGATGGGTTCGGGGGCGGCTAGAACGACGACACGACGTTGATCAGCATCACGGCCATGGCGGGCCAGAGGGGGAGAATGGGCGAGAGAGAGCGCTCGCGGGAGAGAGAGAGGAGAAGGAGGCACGGCGGCGAGGAGCTTCGCGCTGGCGCTGTCCCAGCACTCCAGGCAAGGAGCCAGGTAGGAAGGAGGTGGCCGACGCACGGCGACCACGCGCCCAGCGTCCTCCTGGCCAGAGGTGGGAGATGACCGGTTCACCCCTGTGAGCTGGGCCGGCTTCTCTCCCCTGGCCCAGGTAGGCTTCTTCCTTTTTTTTCTTTACTGCTTTCTGTTTTTTGACTTTTGTTTATTTTATTTGCAGGTCCAAATAACTTTTCAAAATACCCCAACCATTTTCTAAAATAAAGTTTGAATATCTCAAACCTGTCCAAAAAGTTTCAGGGTATTTTAAAAATAATAATAATGATAATGATTTATTTATCAATTCCACAGGCTTTAACCATTATTTTTAAATTGCTTCTGATGTTCAAATATTTGAAATGGTCCCTGTTATAACTTTGTCCAAAATTATCAGACATAGGGAAGATTTTTTATGGGCATTTTGGATTTGTTGAAAATTTCACTAAACTTGAATTGCTTTGTTTCATTAAGTGCTTGGGGTTTCTTTTCTTTCTCCCCATTTCACATTGATGCAATGGTGATGATGATGATGCAAACACATGATAACCTAAGACACTTGCTAGGGATGTGACATCTATTCCTTTTTACTTTTTTTTGCAGGCATCATGTGGTGAGGAAAGATCTAGGCACATATATCCAGTTGGATATGAGTGAGCATGAGTTATTATTGTTGACATCACCCTTGAGGTGAATACGTTGGGAGGCGATACTATAAGCCCCTATCTCTCTATGTGTCCGGTTGAAACTTTTTGCTCATGGGTATGCTATGAGTGTTAGTAATCGTAGAAGCTTAAATGATAGTTGAGTATGTGGACTTGCCAAAAGGCTCCGACATGAGACCCTTCCTGAAAATATGATGAATTGTAGTTGCAAAGTTGACTGAGAACATAGTTTTTTGGTTTTCAATAAGGTTAAAGCTTTATAAATCAATGTTGTGATGAATTGTTACTTGTTCGTGAGAAGTTATATGATGAGGTTATATAATAAAAATCGTATGAAAAATTCCTATGACAAAGTTTGTTACTGGAATATAAAAAAATACTAGTGCAAATTGTTCGAAATATGCCCTAGAGGCAATAATAAATTAGTTATTATCATATTTCCTTGTTCGTGATAATCGTTTATTATCCATGCTATAATTGTATTGATCGCAAACTCAGATACATGTGTGGATACATAGACAACACCACGTCCATAGTATGCCTCTAGTAGACTAGCTCGTTGATCAAAAGATGGTTAAGGTTTCCTGGCCATGGACATGAGATGTCATTTGATAACGGGATCACATGATTAGGAGAATGATGTGATGGACAAGACCCAAACTACAAACGTAGCATATGATCGTGTCAGTTTATTGCTACTATTTTCTGCATGTCAAGTATATGTTCCTATGACCATGAGATCATGCAGCTCACGGATATCGTAGGAGTGCCTTGTGTGTATCAAACGTCGCAACGTAACTAGGTGACTATAAAGGTACTCTACAGGTATCTCCGATGGTGTCTGTTGAGTTGGCATGGATCGAGACTGGGATTTGTTACTCCGTGTGATGGAGAGGTATCTCGGGGCCCACTCGGTAATACAACATCACAATGAGCCTTGCAAGCAATGTGACTAATTGTTAGTTGCGGGATCTTGTATTACGGAAATAGCTAAAGAGACTTGCCGGTAACGAGGTTGAACTAGGTATGGAGATACCGACGATCGAATCTCGGGCAAGTAACATACCGAAGAACAAAGGGAATGTTATACGGGATTAACTGAATCCTTGACATAGAGGTTCGACAGATGAAGATCTTTGTAGAATATGTAGGAATCAATGTGGACGTCCAGGTCTCGCCATTGGTTATTGACCGTAGAGGTGTCTCGGTCATGTCTACATAGTTCTCGAACCCGCAGGGTCTACACACTTAAGGTTTGGTGACGTTTCGGTAGTGTAGAGTTATGTATGGTGGTGACCGAAGGTTGTTCGGAGTCCCGGATGAGATCCCGGATGTCACGAGGATCTCCGGAATGGTCCGGAGGTAAATATTCATATATAGGAAGTCCCAATTTGGTCGTCGGAAAAGTTCCGGGCTCATCGGTAGTGTACCGGGAGGCCTCCGGGAGGGGTATTTCGACCCCAAGAGGTCCATGGGCTGTGGGAGACTAATTACCAGCCCTTAGTGGGCTGCGAAAACAGCCACAAAGGCGCATGGCGCTGGGAGACAAATTGCTAAAGGAAAACGTGGAAAATCAGGATAAACGGAGACACCACGTGAAAGACTCTACGTTCACATACAACGGGTGCAAGCCAGATTTGCACGTGCAGAACACTCGGGTTAAACTTGACGAGCCTAGCATGTACAGACATGGCCTCGGAACACAAGAGACGGAAAGGTCGAACATGAGTCATATAGTAGATATGATGAACATGATGATGTTCACCATTATAGCCACCTCAACTCACATGATGATCGGACTTGAGTTGGGTGAATTTGGATCATGTATCGCTCGAATGATCTGAGGGATGTCAATTTGAGTGGAAGTTCTTAAGTAATATGATTAATTGAACTCATTATCATGAACATAGTCAAAGTGTCTTTGCAAATTATGTTGTAGATTACTAGCTCACGCTGTAGCTCCCTTGTATTTTTATATGTTCCTAGAGAAATAGAATTGAAAGATGATGGTAGTAATATTGCGGACTGGGTCCGTGATTTGAGGATTGTCCTCATTGCTGCACAGAAGGCTTATGTCCTTAATGCACCGCTCGGTGCGCCAACCCCTCTAGCGTCGTCTGTAGATGTTGTGAACATCTGACAGGCACGTTGTGTTGACTACTTGATAGTTTAGTGCGTCATGCGTTACGGCTTAGAATTGAGGCTCCAAAAAGTTTTGAACGTCACGGAACATATGAGATGTTTCTAAGAGCTGAAATTAGGATCTCAGGCTCGTGCCCGTGTTGCGAGATATGAGATATCCAACAAGATTCTTTGCCTGCAAGATGACAGAGAATAGCTCAACGTTGAGCATGTACTCAGATTTTATGGGTGCTACAATCGCTTAAATCAAGTGGGAGTTTATCTTCCAGATAAGATAGTGATTGATACAGTTCTCCAAGTCACTGTCACTAAAGCTACTAGAACTTGGTGATGAACTATAAAACGCCAGGGATAGAAATAATGATCCCTGAGCTGTTCGCGATGTTTGACATCGCGAAGGTAGAAATCAAGAAGGAGCGTCAAGTGTTGATGGTTAATCAAACCACTAGTTTCGCGAAGGGCAAGAGCAAGGAGGGAAACTTCATGGATAGCAAGTCAGTTGCTGCTCCACTGAAGCAACCCAAAGTTGAACTCAAACCCGAGAGTAAGTGCTTCTATTATGAGGTGAGCGGTCGCTGAAGCGGAACAACCCTAGATACGTGGTAGATAAGAAGGCTGGCAACATCTACAGAAGTATATTTGATATACTAGTTATTGATGTGTACCTTGCTAGTACTCCTAGTAGCACCTGGGTATTGGATACCGGTTCGGTTGCTAAATGTTAGTAACTCGAAATAAAAGCTACGGAATAAACGGAGAACTAGCTAAGGGTGAGGTGACGATATGTGTAGGAAATGTTTCCAAGGTTGATGTGATCAACATCACACGCTCTCTCTACCTTCAGGATTAGTAACGAGGTTGAACTAGGTATGAAGATACCGACGATCGAATCTCGGGCAAGTAACATACCGAAGAACAAAGGGAACGTTATACGGGATTAACTGAATCCTTGACAAGGAGGTTCGACCGATGAAGATCTTCATAGAATATGTAGGAATCAATGTGGATTTCCAGGTCTCGCCATTGTTTATTGACCATGGAGGTGTCTCGGTCATGTCTACATAGTTCTCGAACCCGCAGGGTTTGCACACTTAAGGTTTGGTGACGTTTCGGTAGTGTAGAGTTATGTATGGTGGTGACCGAAGGTTGTTCGCAGTCCCGGATGAGATCCCAGACGTCACGAGGAGCTCCGAAATGGTCCGGAGGTAAACATTCATATATAGGATGTCCCAGTTTGGTCGCCGGAAAAGTTTCGGGCTCATCAGTAGTGTACCAGGAGTGCCGGTAGTGTACTGGGAGGCCTCCGGGAGGGGTATTTCGACCCCAAGAGGTACATGGGCTGTGGGAGACTAATTACCAGCTATTAGTGGGCTGGGAAAACAGCCACAAAGGCCCATGGCACAGGGAGACAAATTGCTAAAGGAAAAAGTGGAAAATCAGCCAATAGGGAGCAATCCTAGTCCAACTAGGATTGGAGGTGGAATAGGATTCCACCCCTCCTAGCCGGCCGACTCCCCTAGGGAGACTTGGTGCGCCAGACCCTCTCCCCCTCCTCTCCTCCTATATATATATTGGTGGATAGCTATGGTTTTGCACACAACTTACGGCCACGTGCTACCCGTTTCACCGGTGCTCCTCTAGACCGGATTTCTGCAGCGCTTAGGCGATGCCCTGCCGGAATTGCTCCACCACCACCATCACCGGAGCGCCGTCACGCTGCCGGTGAACTCTCTCTCCTCTCAACCTCCTCTTGCTGGATCAATACGGTGGAGATCATCAGTGGAGGTGCCGTCCGTTCGGCACTAGATCGGAAGAACCATGATCGAGATTGCGAGACAGTTCGTGATGAGATCGCGGAACAGATCGTGATGAGTTCGCGGGATAGATCGTGATCAAGATCATGAGACGGATCGTGATGAGATCGCGGGACGGATCGCGATTAGGTCGCAGGACGGATCGTGATTGGATCGCGGGACGGATCGTGATGAGATCGCGGGACGCTCGGCGATTTGGATCGCGAAGAAGTTCGACTACACCAACCGCGTTTCTTAACGCTTCCCGCTTAGCGATCTACAAGGGTACGTAGATCCACTCTCCCTCTCGTAGATGCTCATCACCATGGATAGGTTTGTGTGTGCGTAGGAAATTTTGTGTTTCCCATGCGACGTTCCCCAACACAAATAACTACCGGAAGGGGGCCACCTGGTGACCACAAGACACCTGGGCACGCCAGGCCCCCCAAGCACGCCCTGGTGGGTTGTGGTCAGCCCAGCCCACCTCTGATGCCCATCTTCTGGTACTTACGGTATTTTGATCTAGAAAAAATAAGGAGAGGACTTTTGGTATGGAACGCCGCTGTCTTGAGGCGGGACTTGGGCACGAGCGCTTTTCCCCTCTAGCGGAGCGATTCCGCCGAGGGAACTTCCCTCCTGAAGGGGGAAATCGAAACCATCATCATCACCAACAACCCTATCATCTTTTGGAGGCCAATCTTCATCAATATCTTCAACATCGCTATGCTCTCTCAAACCCTAGTTCATCTCTTGTGTTCAATCTTTGTACCGAAACCATAGATTGGTACCTGTGGGTGACTAGTAGTGTAATTTACATCTCGTAGTTGATTACTATATGGTTTATTTGGTGGAAGATTATATGTTTAGATCCATTATGCTATTTAATACCCCTCTGATCTTGAGCATGAATATCATTTGTGAGTATTTACCTTTGGTCTTGAGGTCACGGGAGAATTCATGTTGCAAGTAATCATGTGAATTTGAGATGTGGTCGAAATTTTGTTGATATGAATGTTGTGATTCCCTTAGTAGTTGATGTCTACTACGCAATCTTCTTCTTGTAGACTCGTGTTGGGCCTCCAAGCATAGAGTTTTGTAGGACAGTGGCAATTTTCCATCAAGTGGATGACCTAAGGCTTATCAATCTATGGGAGGTGTAGGATGAAGATGGTCTCTCTCAAACAACCCTCAATCAAATATAAGAAATCTCTTGTGTCCCCAACACACCCAATACAATGGAAAATTATATAGGTGCACTAGTTCGGCGAAGAGATGGTGATACAAGTGTAATATGGATGGTAGATATAGGTTTTTGTAATCTGAAAATACAAAAATATCAAGGTAACTAATGATAAATTGAGCATAAACGGTGTTGCAATGCTTAGAAACAAGGCCTAGGGTTCATACTTTGACTAGTGCAGTTTCTCTCAACAATACTGACATAGCTGAATCATATGTAAATACCTCTCATGCGACAAAGAGTTCACTCCAAAGTCACAAATTGCGGAGAACTAACAAATAAATTATTGTAGGGTACGAAACCACGTCAAAGTTATGTTTCCGATCAATCTTATGAGCTATCCCTATAAGTGTCACGAATAGCCCTAGAGTTCACTAAAATAACACCTTAAGATACACATCAAGCAAAACCCCAATGTCACCTAGATACTCCAATGTCACCACAAGTACCCATGGGCTTGATTATACGATATGCATCACACAATTTCAGATTCATCATGTTCAATCCAACACAAAGAACTTCAAAGAGTGCCCGAAAGTTTCTACCGGAGATTCAAGATGAAAACATGTGCCAACCCCCTATGCATAGATTCCCAAGGTCACGAAACGAGCAAGTTGGTCACTAAAACATACATCAAGTGGATCAATAGAACATCCCATTGTCACCACGGATATCCCATCGCAAGACATACATCAAGTTTTTTAAAATCCTCAAAGACTCAACTCAATTCATCCCAAGAAGATAGAGAGGGGAAAACTCCATATGTTTCATCTATATTAATAAAGCTCGCGGTACATCAAGATCGTGTCACCTCAAGAACACGAGAGAGAGATCAAACACATAACTAATGGTACATACCCTCAGCCCCGAGGGTCAAATACTCCGTCCTCGTCATGGAGACCGCTGGGATGATGAAGATGGGTGCTACTTCTTGAGCTTGCGTTGGATTTTCCCTTGAAGAGGAAAGGGTGATGCAGCAAAGTAGAGATGAGTATTTCCCTCAGTTTGAGAACCAAGGTATCAATCCAGTAGGAGTATCAAGATGAGGCACCAAAGCACCTGCGCAAAAACAAACAAACTTGCACCCAACGCGATAAAGGGGTTGTCAATCCCTTTATGATTACTTGCAAGATCTGATAGTGATAATAGGTAAATATAAATAAATAAATAAAAGTGCAGCAAGGTATTTTTGGTATTTTTGTATGTAGATCTGAATATATAATGTGTAAAATAGACCCCGGGGCATAGTCTTCACTAGAGGCTTCTCTCATGATAGCAAGTATTACAGTGGGTGAACAAATTACTGTCGAGCAATTGATAGAATCACGCAAAGTCATGACGATATCTAAGGCAATGATCATACATATAGGCATCACGTCCAAGACAAGTAGACCGATACTTTCTGCATCTACTACTATTACTCCACACATCGACCGCTATCCAGCATGCATCTAGTGTATTAAGTTCATAACAAACAGAGTAACACCTTAAGCAAGATGACATGATGTAGAGGGATAAATTCATGCAATATGATATAAACCCCATCTTTTTTCCCTTGATGGCAACAACACAATGCGTGCCTTGCTACCCCTTCTGTCACTAGGTGAGGACACCGCACGGTATGAACCCAAAACCAAGCACTTCTCCCATTGCAAGAATTATAGATCAAGTTGGCCAAACGAAACCCATAACTCGAAGAGGCTTACAAGGAAACGAAATTATGCATATAAGAAATCAGAGGAGACTCCAAGAGAGAGAAGAAGCCATCTAGCTACTAGCTATGGACCCGAAGGTCTATGGTGAACTACTCACGGATCATCAGAGAGGCAATGGCGTTGATGAAGAAGCCCTCCGTGTCCGAATCCCCCTCCGGCAGGGCACCAGAACGGTCCCCAGATGGGATCTCGTAGAAACAGAAGCTTGCGGCGGCGGAAAATTATTTTCGTGGCTCTCTCTGTTGGTTTAGGGATTTTAGGGATTTTATAGGCGAAAGAGGTAGGGCAATGGAGGCACGGGGGGCCCATGAGCCTGCTAAGCATGCCCTCCCCCCTGCGGCGTGCCTAGGGGGCTCATGGCCTCCTCCGTGGCCCTCTGCCTTGGTTCTCAAGTCTTCTGGATCCCTTCTGTTGTGGAAAAAATCATCCCAAAAGTTTTATTCCGTTTGGACTCCGTTTAATATTCTTATCTGAAAAAGGTCAAAAACACGGAAAAAACAGAAACTGGCACTGGGCACTGAGTTAATAAGTTAGTCCCAAAAATGATATAAAATAGCATATAAATGCATATAAAACATCCCAAGTTGATAATATAATAGCATGGAACAATCAAAAATTATAGATACGTTAGAGACGTATCAAGCATCCCCAAGCTTAACTCCTGCTCGTCCTCGAGTAGGGAAGTGATAAAGACCGAATTTTTCATGTGGAATGCTACCTAACATATTTGTTCTTTGTAACTTCTTTATTGTGGCATGAATGTTCAGATCCATAAGATTCAAAACAAGAGTTTAATATTGACATGAAAACAATAATACTTCAGGCATACTAGCAAAGTAATCATGAAATTTTGAAATAACAAGGCCAAAGAAAGTTATCCCTACAAAATCATATAGTTTGTATATGCTCCATCATCCCACACAACGAATTTAAATCATGCACAACCCTGGTATTGGCCAAGTAATTGTTTTCGCACTCTTACTTTCTCAAACTTTTTGAACTCTGACGCAATACATGAGCGTGAGCCATGGATATAGCACTATAGGTGGAATAGAGTGTGGTGGAGGTTGTGAGGCAAAAAGGAGGAGATGGTCACATCGACTCGGCGTATCAATGGGCTATGGATATGCCCATCAATAGATATGAATGTGAATGACTAGGGATTGCCATGCAACGGATGCACTAGAGCTATAAGTGTATGAAAGCTCGAAAAAAACTAGTGGGTGTGCACCCAACTTGCTTGCTCACGAAGACCTAGGGCAATTTGAGGAAGCCCATCATTAGAACATACAAGCCAATTTATATAATGACAATTCCCACTAGCATATCAAAGTGACAAAACGAGAGACTCTCTATCATGAAGAACATGGTGCTACTTTGAAGCACAAGTGTGGAAAAAGATAGTAGCATTGACCCTTCTCTCTTTTTCTCTCATTTTTTTGTTTGGGCTCTTTGGCCTCTTTTTTATTTCATTTTTTCTCTTTTTTTGGTGGGCATCTTTAGCCTATTTTTTTATTTGGGCTTCGCTGGCCTCTTTTATTATTTCCTCAAATGGGACAATGCTCTAATAATGATGATCATCACACTTTTATTTACTTACAACTCGATACTTAGAACAATAATGACTCTATATGAAATGCCTCTGGCAGTGTACAGGGATGTGCAACGATCTAGCTTAGCGTATGACGTTGAAACATCTCACTAGCTATCTTACGATCATGCAATGGCAATATGAAAGTGATGGCACATGTCATGAGACGGAACGGCGGATGTTGCATGGCAATATATCTCGGAATGGCTATGAAAATGCCATAATAGGTAGGTATGGTGGCTGTTTTGAGGAAGGTATATGGTGGGTTTGTGCACCGGCGAAAGTTGCGCGACACTAGAGAGGCTATCAATGGTGGAAGGTGAGAGTGCATCTATACCATGGACGCACATTAGTCATGAATAACTCATATACTTATCGCGAAAGTTTTATTAGTAATCGAAACAAAGTGCTAAACGCATACTCTTAGGGGAAGCGTTGGTAGGAGTTAACCATCGCGTGATCCCGACTGCCACACAAAGGATGACAATCAATAAATCAATTATGCTCCGACTTCCTAACATAGCGGTTCACCATACGTGCATGCTACGGGAATCACTAACCTCAACACAAGTATTTCTAGATTCACAACACCCTACTATCATAACTCTAATATTATCACTCCATATCTCAAAACTAATCGTGAGGAATCAAACTTCTCTTACTAATCAATGCACTTGAATATGATTTTTTTATTATATCCTCTTTGTATGCCTATCATATTTAGGACTAATTTCATAACACACGCCAATTACCAAGTTACTTAGAGAGAGCACTCTCAAAATGATATAAGTGAAGATCGAGAGTTTTTATTTCTACAAAATATGACACCGCCGTGCTCTACAAAGATTTAAGTGAAGCACTAGAGAAAAATTAATTAGCTCAAAAGATATACGTTAAGCTCATGGGAGCAAAATTACCAAGCTCAAAAGATATAAGTGAAGCTCATGGGAGCAAAATTACCAAGCTCAAAAGATATAAGTGAAGCTCTTGGGAGCAAAATTACCAAGCTCAAAAGATATAAGTGAAGCACATGTGAGCTAAATTTCCAAGCTCAAAAGATATAAGTGAAGCTCATGGGAGAAAAATTACCAAGCTCAAAAGATATAAGTGAAGCACATGTGAGCTAAATTGCCTAACACAAAAGCTATAAGTGAAGCTCATTGAGTATTCTAACAAATTCACGATGAGTGCATGTCCCTCTAAAAAGGTGTGCAGCAAGTATGATTGTGATAAAAAAAAGGCAAAGACTCCTATAATACACGATGATCCAAGCAAAACACATATCATGTGGTAAATAAAAATATAGCTCCAAGTAACGTTACCGATGGATTGAAGACGAAAGAGGGGATGCCTTCCCGGGGCATCCCCAAGCTTAGGCTTTTTGGTGTCCTTGAATTTGGCTTGGGATTACTTGGTCATCCCCAAGATTAGGCTCTTTCCACTCTTTATTCCATTGTCCATAAGAACATCACCCAAAACTTGAAAACTTCACAACACAAAACTTAAACAGAAACTCGTGATAGCATTAGCAAAAGAAAACAAAACACCAACTTTTTAGGTACTGTAGTAAACTTAATTTCCATTTAGATTGATGTTATATTACTGTATTCTCACTTTTCCATGGCTCGTACCCCCCGATACTAACCATAGTTTCATCAAAATAAGATATCAACACAACAAAAACAGAATCTGTCAAAAACAGAACAGTCTGTAGCAATCTGTATATTTCGTATACCTCTGCTAACCCAAAAATTCTGAACAAATTATGAAAATTATGGAAATATGCATATCAATCATCAGCAAAAATAATCAACTCAAAATCTCTTTCTAGATAGGAATTAAAAATAATTTTGTGAGCACAAAGTTTCTGTCTTTTTTCAGCATGATTAAACAACTATCACCAAAACTAATCATAAAGGTTCTACTTGGCACAAACACTAATTAAAATATAAAAAAACAATCATAAAAGTATCATGATGGAGTGGAATCAAAAAAACATAAAGTAAAAAGCAAAAATAAATTTAATCATTGGGTTGCCTCCCAACAAGCGCTATCGTTTAACGCCCTTAGCTAGGCGTAAGGCAATAGAATCAAGTATTGTCATCTTTAGTGCTCAAACCATAACTAGCTCTCATAATGGATTCATAAGGCAAATAAAGAAAGGAAAATATTTTTGTAAACTTTGTTTTAGAAGTTAGGGAGAGGAAAACAAGAGGCAAATGGCAAATAATGTAAATGCACATGATGAGTTTGCGTTAGGTACTTGGTAGATGTGCTTCACTTGAATACTCCCCGGCAACGGCGCCAGAAATTCTTCCTGCTACTTCTTGAGCTTGCGTTGGTTTTTCCCTTGAAGAGGAAAGGGTGATGTAGAAAAGTAGAGATAAGTATTTCCCTTATTTTGAGAACCAAGGTATCAATCCAGTAGGAGTATCAAGATGAGGCACCAAGGCACCTGCGCAAAAACAAACAAACTTGCACCCAACGCGATAAAGGGGTTGTCAATCCCTTTACGATTACTTGCAAGATCTGATAGTGATAATAGGTAAATATAAATAAATAAATAAAAGTGCAGCAAGGTATTTTTGGTATTTTTGTATGTAGATCTGAATATATAATGTGTAAAATAGACCCGAGGGCCATAGTGTTCACTAGAGGCTTCTCTCATGATAGCAAGTATTACGGTGGGTGAACAAATTACTGTCGAGCAATTGATAGAATCACGCAAAGTCATGACGATATCTAAGACAATGATCATACATATAGGCATCACATCCGAGACAAGTAGACCGATACTTTCTGCATCTACTACTATTACTCCACACATCGACCGCTATCCGGCATGCATCTAGTGTATTAAGTTCATAACAAACAGAGTAACGCCTTAAGAATGATGACATGATGTAGAGGGATAAATTCATGCAATATGATATAAATCCCATCTTTTTACCCTTATGGCAACACGATGCGTGCCTCGCTACCCCTTCCGTCACTAGGTGAGTACACCGCACGGTTTGAACCCAAAACCAAACACTTCTCACATTGCAAGAATTATAGATCAAGCTGGCCAAACAAAACCCATAACTAGAAGAGACTTACAAGGATACGAAATCATGCATATAAGAAATCAGAGGAGACTCAAATGATATTCATAGATAATCTGATCATAATCCACAATTCATCAGATCTCGACAAACACACCGCAAAAGAAAGTTACATCGGATAGATCTCCATGAAGATCATGGAGAACTTTGTATTAAAGATCCAAGAGAGAGAAGAAGCCATCTATCTACTAGATATGGACCCGAAGGTCTCTGGTGAAGTACTCACGCATCATCGGAGAGGCAATGGTGTTGATGAAGAAGGCCTCCATGTCCTAATCCCCCTCCGGCAGGGCACCAGAACGGTCCCCAGATGGGATCTCGGGGAAACAGAAGCTTGCGGCGGCGGAAAAGTATTTTCGTGGCTCTCTCTGTTGCTTTAGGGATTTTAGGGAATTTATAGGCGAAAGAGGTAGGGTAAAGGAGACATGGGGGGCCCACGAGCCTGCTAGGCGCGCCCTCCCCCCTGGGGCGTGCCTAGGGGGCTCGTGGCCTCCTCCGTGGCCCTCTGCCTTGGTTCTCAAGTCCTCTGGATCCCTTCTGTCGTGGAAAAAGTCATCCCGAAGGTTTTATTCCGTTTGGACTCCGTTTAATATTCTTATCTGAAAAAGGTCAAAAACACAGAAAAAACAAAAACTGGCACTGGGCACTGAGTTAATAAGTTAGTCCCAAAAATGATATAAAATAGCATATAAATGCATATAAAACATCCCAAGTTGATAATATAATAGCATGGAACAATCAAAAATTATAGATACATTGGAGACGTATCAATGGCCTCCAGTGATGGTTTCCCCCTCCGACAGGGTGATAGAACGGCCTCCCGGTTGGTTTTCTTGGCTACAGAGGCTTGCGGCGGCGGAACTCCTGGTCTAGGTTTCTTTTCTGAGGTTCCTTGATTTGTAGGACCACTTGGCATTGGAATGACGTCAATGGGACCCCGAGGGTCCCACAAGCATGTTAGGCGTGGCCAGGGGGGTGGCTTGTGGACTCCTCGAGACTCCTCTCGGGTATTTTTTTGCTCCAGTATTTTTTTATATTTTCCAAAAATATTCTGTGTAAATTTTCAGCCCATTCTGAGGACTTTTATTTCTACACAAAAACAAACTCACAGTAGTTCTGCTGAAAAGAGCGTCAGTCCGGGTTAGTTCTAATAAAATCATACCAAAATCATATAGAATTATTGTAAACATGGCATGAATACCTCATAAATTATAGATACGTTGGAGACTTATCAGTGGTGTCATGTCAACGTTGACTACATGACACTTCATCATCTTTGGGTCAAAGGGAATGCATTGTGGTGTAGGTACTAGATGATGGGTTGCTAGAGTGACATAAGCATAAACCCTAGTTTATGTGCTATTTCGTCAGGGGATGATTTAGATCCAAATGTTTAATGCTATGGTTAGATTTTATCTTAATATTTTTCTCGTAGTTGCGGATGCTTGCGAGGGGGTTAATCATAAGTGGGAGGCTTGTTTAAGTAAGAACAACACCCAAGCACCAGTCCACCCACATATCAAATTATCAAAGTAGCGAATTGGGTTACCTCCCAACAAGCGCTATTGTTTAACGCCCCTAGCTAGGCAAAATGCAATAGATCTAGGTATTCTCATCTTCGGTATGCAATCCATAAGTAGCTCTCATGATAGATTCATTAGGTAATTTTATTTTCTTTCTAGGAAAGTGTTCCATGCCTTTCCTTAATGGAAATTGGAATCTAATATTCCCTTCCTTCATATCAATAATTGCACCAATCGTTCTAAGGAAAGGTCTACCAAGAATAATAGGACATGTAGGATTGCAATCTGTATCAAGAACAATGAAATCTACGGGCACATAATTCCTATTTGCAACAATAAGAACATCATTAATTCTTACCACAGGTTTCTTTATAGTGGAATCCGCAAGATGCAAATTTAAGGAACAAACATCAAATTCAAGGAAACCTAACACACCACATAAAGTTTTTGTTATCGTGGAAATGCTAGCTCCCAAATCACATAAATCATGGCACTCATAATCTTTAATCTTAATCTTAATCTTAATAGTAAGTTCCCACTCATCATATAGCCTTCTAGGTATAGAAACTTCCAACTCAAGTTTTTCTTCAAAAGCCTTCATCATAGCATCAACAATATGTTTAGTAAAAGCCTTGTTTTGATTATAAGCATGAGGAGGATTCAACATGGATTGCAACAAGGAAATACAATCAATCGAAGACCAGCTACCATGATTAAAGTCTTTGAAATCCAAAAGAGTGGGTTCATTGCTATTAAAGTTTTGACCTCTTCAATCCCACTTTTATCAATCTTAGCATCAAGATCTAAAAACTTCGAATCATCGGGATGCCTTTTAACTAAAGTTGATTCATCTCCAGTCCCATCCTTATCAAGATTAATATTGGAAAACAGAAGATTCAATAGGAGTCACATCAATCACTTTAAGATCTTCATCAATATTATCACGAGAACATATATTTTTTAAGGCCATTCATGCTTAGCACAAACTCTAGTTGTTCTTTCCTTAGACTCAACAATAGAATTTTTCATAGCTTTTAAAGACTCATTAATATCATACTTGGGTGGAATAGATCTAGTTTTTAAAGAATCAATCTCAAGAGAAATTCTATCAACGTTCCTAGTCAAATCGTCAATCTTGAGCAATTTTTCTTCAATCATAGCATTGAAACCTTTTTGCTTACTACTGAATTCCTTAATATTACTCTCAAAATCAGAGGGTATTTTATGATAATTTCCATAAGAATTGCTGTAGGAATTACCATAATTATTAGAGGGATTACTAAGAAACGACCTAGCATTGAAATTACCTCTATAAGCGTTATAAGCAAAATTGTTCGTACCAACAAAATTCATATCCATAGATTCATTATTATTTCCAATCAAAGAAGACAAAGGCATATCATTAGGATCAATAGGAGCACTCTTACAAGCAAACAATTTCACCAACACATCCATCTTTTCACTCAAAGTATTAATCTCTTCAATAGCATGCACTTTTTTACTAGTAAGTATTAATCTCTTCAATAGCATCCATTGAGAGTAATTTGCCCTAATATTATCTAGGATTTTAGTAGCTTCTCCTAATTTGATTTCCATAAAAGTGCCACCCCCGGCGGAATCTAAGAGATTCCTACAAGCAAAATTCAATCCAGCATAAGTTTTTTGTATAATCATCCATAAACTCAAAACATGCGCGAGGCAATTCCTAATCATAAGTTTCATCCTCTCCCAATATTGTGCAACATGTTCATGATCAAGTTGCTTAAAATTTATTATATCGTTCCTAAGGGAGATGATCTTAGCGGGCAGAAAGTACTTGGAAATAAAAACATCTTTACACTTATTCCATGAATCAATACTATTTTTAGGCCAAGATGAAAACCAAGTTTTAGCACGATCTCGTAGTGAGAACGGAAATAGCTTCAATTTAACAATATCATTATCCACATATTTCTTCTTTTGCATATCACACAACTCAACGAAAGTATTTAGATGGGATGCAGCATCTTCATTAGCAAGGCCAGAAAATTGTTCTTTCATAACAAGATTGAGCAAAGCAACATTAATTTCAAAAGATTCCGCACTAGTCGCGGGAGCAATCTGAGTACTAATAAAATCATTATTATTAGTATTGGAAAAGTCACACAACTTGGTATTCTCTTGAGTCATTGTGACAAAGCAAGCAATCAAGCACTCAAGCAAGCAAAAAGGCAAACGGTAAGACGAACGAAGAAGGGTGAATAAAAAGGCAAATCTTTTTGGTATTTTTTGAAAATCGCTTTAGAAGTGGGGGAGAGGAAAACGAGAGGAAAACGGCAAATAATATAAATGCAAGAGATGATTTTGTGATGGGTACTTGGTAACCTTGACTTGCTATGTATCTCCCCGGCAACGGCGCCAGAAATCTTTCTTGCTACTTCTCGAGCATGCGTTGGTTTCCCGTGAAGAGGAACGGTTTGATGCAACAAAGTAGATAAGTATTTCCCTTAGTTTTTGAGAACCAAGGTATCAATCCAGTAGGAGATACATGCGAATCATCAATAGATGTACCTGCACAAAGAATCAAACTCTTGCACCAAACACTATAAAGGGGTTGTCAATCCCTTCACGGTTAGTTGCAAGGATGAGATCTAATAGAGATAGATATAATATATAGGATGCTTGAACAGAAAGTAAAACTAAAAGTAAAAATAATGCAGCAAGTATTTTTGGTTTTAGATCTGAAAATATAATATGGAAAATAGACCCAGGGGCCATAGGTTTCACTAGATGGCTTCTCTCATGATGGCAAGTATTACGGTGGGTGAACAAATTACTGTCGAGCAATTGATAGAAAAGCGAATAATTATGAAGATATCCAAGGCAATGTGTATGCATATAGGCATCACGTCCATGACAAGTAGACCTAAACGATTCTGCATCTACTACTATTACTCCACACATTAACCGACTCCTGCCTGCATCTAGAGTATTAAGTTCATGAAGAACAGAGTAACGCATTAGGTAAGATGACATGATGTAGATGGATAAACTCAAGAAATATGATGAAAATCCCATCTTTTTACCCTTGATGGAAACAATATAATACGTGCCTTGCTACCCCTCCTTTGTCACTGTGTGTGAACCCAAAACTAAGCACTTCTCCTATTACAAGAATTACCAATCTAGTTGGCCAAACCAAACCAAACCAATAACTCGAAGAGACTTGCAAAGATATGAAATCATGCATAAGAGAATTCAGGAAAGACTCAAATAATATTCATGGATAATCTGAACATAAACCCACAATCCGTCGGATCTCGACAAAAACACCGCAAAAGAGTATTACATCGGATAGATCTCCATGATGATCATGAAGAACATGGTATTGAGAAGAAAAGAGAGAGAAGAAGCCATCTAGCTACTAGCTATGGACCCATAGGTCTGTGGTGAACTACTCACGCATCATTGGAGGGGCAATGGAGTTGATGTAGATGCCCTCCGTGATCGAATCCCCCTCCGACAGATTATCGGAAAAGGCTCCAAGATTGGATGTCTCAGGAACGAAGGCTTCTGGCGGTGGACAAATGTGTTCGTGGCTCGTTCTGATAATGATGGAATATTTGGGAATTTATAGGCCGAAGATTAGGGTTAGGGGAGTTGCCAGGGGCCCACAAGCCTGCCAGGTGTGGGTGGCCTGCCTGGCCGTGGGTAGCGAGCTTGTGACCCCGTTGCAGCTCCTCTACCTTGGTTCTCAAGTCTCGTGGCTTCCTTTTATTCCAGAAAAAATCATTCCGGAGGTTTTATTCCATTTGGACTCCGTTTAATATTCCTTATCTACAAAACTCAAAAACAAGGAAAAAATAGAAACTGGCACTAGGCTCTAGATTAATAGGTTAGTCACAAAAATAATATAAAATAGCATATTAATGCATATAAAACATCCAAAACAGATAATATAATAGCATGGAACAATAGCAATTATATATACGTTGGAGACGTATCAGAATCCCATGAATGATGTTGAATAGAATGTTCTTAATGACTCCCTCAACTTCTTCTTCTTCAGAGTTGTGACCCTTCTGTGGACAAAGAGTGTTGGTGAGGATGCGATAAACAGTCCTGGGCACATAGAGCAAATCTATCACAAGGAATGTGGTCCTTTGAGGTTTTCCAGGAGCCAGCGGTTTCATCAGCACTTGCATCATATGGTCGGGCAGAGCAGGTTCATCAAGAAGGTAGCGGGCTTCTTCTGAAGGAATTGGAACTGGGACTGACCGAAGCAATTCAAAGGCTGGTGCAGCATAATGGGTTGATCCAGTCATCCAATCCAAGACCAATGAGTTGATGTCAGAAGCATCACTTGTAATGTGCAGAGTGGCATAGAATTGAAGAATTAGCTCTTCATTCCAATCACGGATATCCACACAAAACGGAAGAATTCCTGCATCACGAAGAACTGCTAGCACCAGTGTGAAGGATGGGATTGTTTCCATATCTGCATGAGTAATTCGATGGCGCTCGAAGACTTTCGTCTTATCAAACAGCACTGATGCAAAATATTTCATCTGTGTAGGAGTCCAGAATCTGTTGCGACCGGCCCGAGCCGAGTCAGAAGGATTCGACCCATTGAAGAAAATGTGCTCATTGAAGAAATTGGTTTTGATGAATTTGGGGCGCTTTGAGACCTTGAATGCCATTCTTCGCTTTGGCTGAAGGTTTGGCTTGAAGCGGCCCTAAATCTCCTTAGGCATAGGAGGAACTTCTTCAAACTGAGGAATTTGCATAGCAGTTTCCTCAGTGACAATTAGAGCTACAATTTCTTTAGCTGATGCAGCTGGAATTTGTTCAGTGGAAAGTGCGGACAATTCATCAGATCCTGCATAAATTTTTTCGGTTTGGGCTGGAGACTGAGGAATCTGTGACAAAGGAGTGGTCACTAGGGAATTTGGTGTGCAGCTTCCCAGTGTTCATCATTGATTACAAGGGTTGTGTTGCCAATGTCCATGTCCTCATCAATTTCTTCAATGCCGGCCTCTTCAGTTGTCAACTGAGGCTGGGGCGATGATACCTTTGGAGTTGAAGCAGTTGCTTCCACTTCAATTTCTTCATCAATCTGCTCTGAGGTAGCAGCAGATTGATCCTTTTCTTCATCATTTGGGATGACATAGTCAACACCAAATGGTACAATTTCATAGGCTGGCATAGAGCTGATAGGAGTTGCATCAAACGGTTCTGTTGAAGAACTTGGTAGTGTCTTCAATTAATTCACTGTTGAGGAATCTGAAGTTGATGCTTTTCTTTTTAGTGCCTGCTTCTCCGCACCATTGGTTTTCTTCGCCTCTGATGCAGAAGGAAGATTGTTGATTTTCACCCTTGATGATTTCACTGTTTCTGCAGTGGGTGAAGGAGGAGCATTGTCTTCAGGCGCAACTGATGTAGTCACCCTTGTGGTCTCAATTTCCTCAGGCACAACAAAAACTTCAGTTGGCCTGGCAATTTCTTCAGGCACAACTGTGGAGGCTGTCCTGGCATGTTCTTCAGCAGCCTGAATTTCTTCACCTGCGGGTGCAGTTTCATCAGCAGGCTGAGCAGATTCTTCAGCCTGTGGAATTTATGGTAGCGATCGAGCTACAACCCTTGAGTTATGGTCCTTAATGGCAGCTTGGGCCGCCTTGACAAATCTCACTTTTGTGCCCTTCCATTCAGCATAGTATTCGTCTTGTTCCTCAGAGAGGTAGCAAATTTCAGACTGAACAGTGATGAGTTGATTTGGAGTCAAATTCATCACATTATTCCTGAGAAAAATTTCTTTTCGAGCCCTGCTCCTGTTAGCTCTCATATCTTGATCTCTTTCCCATTTTTCCTCAGCAATAAAGTGAGTGAGGACATGCTCCACACCAAGAGGAAGGTTCACTGAGGAAAGTGGGCTGCTGGGATCCTCATGCCATATGTCAATGAAGTTGAGGATCATCTTGGGATCCAGCATAAGAGGAACAGAGCTGCCTTTGGCTATTGCAGCCCTTTGCTGACTTTCTCTGATGATTTCTTCCAATTCTTTATCATCAGCGTCATCATCATCCTTAGATCCTAAGGGTACATCCACTATAGCTTTGCTGGTGTGAGGACATGGTCTTTGACCTCGTCCAGCAGTTTTCTTCAGTTTCAACATAGTAGGAATTTTTGAAGACTTTGCTTGAGCAGAGGGACTTGCAGAGACCCTTGAAGCAATTGAGAATCCCTCTGTCCTCTGACATGATGCAAGGTGCATAGGTGTTGAGGACTTTGCGGCAGCAGCAAAGGACTGAGCAGCTACTGAACCAGTGGCTAAGGCCTTTGAAGGCTTTGCTTGAGGAATCTGAAGTGATGTGTTTGACGTTGAAGACCTTGACTTCTAAAATGATTTTTTAACGATTGATTTCTTTGGTGCACTAGTAGAGGCTCCGGCAGTGGAAGGAGCAGAGTCTTCGTTGAAGTTCTTCACAACCTCTTTTGCTTTCTTCGCCAGCTTGGCTTGATGTATTTCCCATTCATGAGGAAAGTCCACAATAGTCTTGAGACTTGTGGGATCGGCAGTTTGGTTCGGAGCCAAGGGTGGTCTGTTGCAAGAGGCTTTAATAGTGAATTTCATCATATACCTGGGAGTGACATAGTGATATTCTTTCCACTCCTTTGCCCATCTCCGCTCAATTTTCTGTAAGAGGATCTTTCTCTTCTTTGTTGTTTCTTTGCCATGAATTTCTTCATCTTGCGTGCAATATTCCTCATACAAGTCATCAGGTATCTGAAAAGTAGTCTGCACTTCAGGTTTCTTTCCACCTTTCTGTGGCTTCTTCCCATCAGCCATTTTCTTCGGCCGAGGATTCTGAATTCTTGAAGATTCTGAAGATGCACATAGTTTTTCCTCAAGAAACGTTGCAAATGAGTTAAGTTGATGAGAACCTACTGATTCATCAGCGGACATGTTCGTACCTGTGAACAGAGTATAGGTGTGAGGAATTTGAAGAGGTCATATGCGTTCTTAGCAGGTTTTCAAAAACATCAAGTGTGAGGAATTTTACCATTGGTGTCTTGAGGATTTTCACTACGTGTTCTTTGTCTTAGGTTCCAGAGTTGTGTAAATTTTGTGGATTCACACAATTGAGGAATCTTCAAGAAAATCATAACTTAGGGAAAAAACATCAAGTGTAAACATTTAAGGTGCTTTAGAATGAGATTCTTGAAGAATAAACACCTTTGAGAAAATTGAGGAAAACTTGAAGATCAAACAAGGGCAGTAAAAACAGATTTTATTTACCCTGATGAAGAACACGACGAATTGTGAGATGAAATCGAGGAAGTTCATCAGTCCAATCTCCCATGCCCTAGCTCTGCAGAGGGAGACAGCTATAGTGGCGGTGGGGTGAAGACTTCCGCGACCGATGCGAGTACGGCGATGACGAGGACGAGGCAGTGAACCTCTTCCACACCGGCGACGATGATCTTAGTGGCAGCGCTAGGTCAGAGCTCGGGAGAGAGTAGGGGTGAGGAGTAACCGAGCACAGTGAAAGGGAAGGGGTATTTATAGCGGAGGTAAAAACCAATCTTTCTGAAGACTTTGGACCAGATTTCCCCTAACCCTTGCTCTCCACGTGACATGTGTCACCCACGTTTTGAGTAATGGCGATAGTGGGGGATCATGGGTTATCCAGTCATGGGAATCGAAACAGTTTGAGCGGGAAACGCCGAAAATTTTGACAGTAAAAAAATTAATGTTTACGTTCGCAAATTCTTCAGTTGTCAAGTACACAGTGAAGACTTTGAACGAGTTTCAAAGTAGAACGCATATGAAGAATTTTTGAACAGATTGGGTTGAGGTTAGCATAGAGGGGGAACGGGTCCGATCACATTCACTTAGATGAAAATCAACTTGAAAAATTAGCAATAAGTGAATGTTGTTGAGGACATTGAAAACTCAAATATATATATATATAATAATTTGAAAAATTGATGAATTTGAAAAGTTGAGGAATTTGCGAACTTGAGGAATTTGAAATTTTGAAAATTTTGGAAAATGATGAAAAACTCAACTTTGAAGGTTTTTAACTATGGTTGGGGGTGTGACCCACCGTATAAGAATGATGACTTCAGACACCGCATACAATTGTCGTAGGGTTCTAAGAATCAAATTCTTCATTAATTTCTTCACACTTAGAGGGTTATTCTTCATTGATTGAAGAAAAACATTACTTAGTGTGTTGCACACATCTAAGTCATCAATTTTTCATAAGTGTTAGGACGTGAGTCCTTATCAAAGAACATTCGAAGATTCTAAGATATTTAGCTCACGCCACAAACTTGCAAAATCTCTTTTCATCCAAGGGATTTGTGAAGATATCAGCCAGTTGTTCTTCAGTAGGGATGTGGTTGATGGAGATGTCACCCTTGAGTACATGATCTCAAAGAAAATGATGACGAATCTGAATGTGCTTGGTCTTGAACTGCTGAACTGGGTTGTAAGAAATCATGATAGCACTCTCGTTGTTGCGGTAGACAGGCACATTCTTCACCTTGATGCCATAGTCCTTGAGAGTTTGCTTCATCCACAGTAGCTGAGCGCAACATGAACCAGCAGCAATGTACTTAGCTTTAGCAGTAGATAGTGACACGCAGTTCTGCTTCTTCGAGGACCAACACACTAAGGATCATCTAAGAAATGACATGTGCCTGAGGTTGACTTGCGATCCACACGCTCTCCAGCATAGTCAGCATCAGAGTATCCGACGAGGTGAAGATTTTAGCCCTTGGGATACCATAATCCAAGCATTGGAGCGTGAGCTAAGTATCAAAGAATATGTTTCATAGCCTTATGGTATGATTCCTTCGGTATTGCTTGGAATCGCGCACACATGCAAACACTCAGCATAATATCAGGCCTAGATGCACACAGATACAATAATGAGCCAATCATGGAGCGATATACTTTCTGATCGAAATCTTTACCATTCTCATCAGTGCAGAGCTGGCAACATTGGAGTTTTGACGCCTTTGCAATCTTGCATGTCGAATTTCCTCAGAACATCCTTGAGGTATTTCTCTTGAGATTTGAATATGCCATTGTCTTGCTGACGAATTTGAAGACCTAAGAAGAATTTCAACTCTCCCATGATATTCTTCACTCATCATATAGGCAAATTCATCACTGTAACATTTGTCAGTACAGCCAAAGATCATATCGTCTACATATATTTGGCATATGAATAGTTCATTTTCATAGGATTTTGTGAAAAGAGTTGGGTCGAGTGAACCGGGTTTGAAGCCTTTCTTCATGAGGAACTCCTTCAGAGTGTTGTACCACACCGGAGGGGCCTGCTTGAGGCCATAGAGTGCCTTGTTGACTCTGAAGACTTTGTCAGGATGCTTAGGGTCTTCAAAACCTAGGGGTTGAGCAACATATACTTCTTCCTCAAGGTTACCATTGAGGAATGCACGTTTCACATCCATTTGATATAAGATGATATCATGATGGTTAGCATAAGCAAGCAATACGCGAATAGCTTCAAGTCTACCAACACGTGCAAAAGTTTCATCAAAGTCAATTCCTTCAACCTGTGTGTAGCCTTGAGCCACAAGACGAGCCTTATTTCTTATCACAAGGCCATTTTCATCTTGCTTGTTGCTGTTGATCCACCTGGTACCTATGATGTTATGTTTGCAAGGATTTGGCCGCTTGACAAGTTCCCACACGTTGTTGATCTTGAATTGATGCAATTCCTCTTGCAGAGCTTGAATCCACTCAGACTCCTTGAATGCTTAATCAACTTTGGTGGGCTCTATGATAGAGACAAAGGCAAAGTGCCCACAAAAGTTAGTCAAATGTGAAGCTCTTGAGCAAGTGAGGGGACCTCGTGCATTGATGTCATCGATGATTTTGTGAATTTGCACTTCATTTGTAACTCTTGGATGAGCATGTTGACTTGGCTGGGGATTTTCGTCAGCACCATTTTCTTCGGGTGTATCAGCATGAATCTCTTCATTCGTTGGAATAACTTCATCGGTGGGTATGACATCTTCAGTAGCCTTCAGCTTAATGGATTCCTCAGGAGACTGTCCATCTAAGACAGAAGGCAGGTGCTCTCTTTGCGAGCCGTCAGTTTCATCGAACCGCACATCTCCAGTTTCAACAACCTTGTGGTGGTAGGTGTTGAAGACTATGTAGGTGTGTGAGTCCTTTCCATAACCAAGCATAAAACCTTCATGTGCTTTCGGTGCAAATTTAGAACTATGGTGAGGATCCCTAATCTAGCATTTTGCACCGAAGACTTTGAGATAACTTACATTGGTTTTTTTTAGTCATAAGTTCATATGAAGTTTTCTTGAAGAATTTGTGAAGATATAACACATTGATGATGTGGCATGTTGTATCAATTGCCTTAGCCCAGAAGCAACGAGGAGTCTTGTATTCATCCAGCATTGTGCGAGCGAGCTCAACAAGAGTCCTGTTCTTGCGCTCCACGAGGCCGTTCTGCTGAGGAGTATATGGGGAAGATAACTCGTGAGTAATACCAAGTTCATCAAGATATATATCAAGATTGGTGTTCTTGAACTCAGTCCCATTATCACTCCTGATATGCTTGATATTGACGCCGAATTTCGTGGAGGCCCTTGAAACAAATCGTCTGAAGACATCCTGCACTTCAAACTTGTATAGAATAATATGCACCCAAGTGTAACGAGAGTAATCATCAACAATGACAAAGCCATACAAACTTGAAGTGTTTGTTAGTGTGGAGTAATGAGTGGCGCCAAAGAGATCCATGTGAAGCAATTCAAAGGGTCGAGTCGTTGTCATGATTGTCTTTGATGGATGCTTGGATGTGGTCATCTTCCCAGACTCACATGCACCACAGAGATGCTCCTTGAGGAATTTGACACCTTCAATGCCAATGACGTGCTTTTTCTTCACGAGCGTGTGCAAGTTCCTCATACCAGCATGTTCAAGTCATCGATGTCACCGCCAACCTTCTGAGGACTTTGCAAGTAGGCATGTGGCAGGCTGAGGACCTGTAGAGAAATCAACAATATACAAGTCTCCTCTCCTAAAGCCTTCAAAGACTTTGGAATTGTCAGATTCCATGATGACAACACAACGATATTTTCCAAATACGACAACCGTATCAAGATCAAAACGCATTGAGACAGACATAAGGTTGAACCCGAGGGATTCGACAAGCATCACCTTATCCATGGCTCGGTCCTTTGAGATTGCAACCTTCCCTAGACCCAATACCTTGCTTTTCTCCTTTGTCAGCGTAGGTGATATGCTTCAGATGAGATGGAGCAAATGGCAAATTCATCAGTAGATTCTTGTCACCAGTCATGTGCATGGTTTGTGCATCCACTATCGAGGACCCACCCAGTAGCTTTTGGAGATTCATCCTGCAGATTAATTAGTACAACTTACGAACTCATATGCTTCAGAGTGAAGAGTATGGCATCAATTTCATCAGACAAAATTTTATCACACAACATAGTAAGTAAAGTAGTGTGAGGACGTGACAAATGAGGAACTCATTTCTAGATGATTAGCTTGCGTCCTTTCAAGCATTTCCTCAGGTCTCCAGCAAATTCATCAGATGTTCAAGTTCATCCGAAGACCTAACCCTGCATAAGAGATTAGTTCAATTTTTTCACCACCCATATCTGAAGGGGTGGCAAAGAGTTCATCATTCTGCGAGCACCATATGAGAAGGAAGGCATTGAAGCTAGTGCGCTTCGTTTTACAGGACGCGGGTTAGAGTACTCAGATGAATAAGTAGAGAAATTCTTGGAGGACTTATGAACATAATGATTTGAAGAATAATGCACATATTCAGAACTCTTAGATTTTCCCTGCGAAACAGATGCATTAGCACGAGAATGATATTTATGACCATTTGAGGTATTTGGTCCAAGCAAAGACTTTGGTCCATATGAGGAATTTGATCTTGGGTTCCTGTTCTTCATGAGTGGTGTCGCGAGACATTCACTTGAAGATTTTTAAAGAAGCTCTTGGGAACCTAGATTTTCTTCATAGGTGAACCGTTCCTGCAGTTAGTTCCAACAAATCTGGTAAATACTTCACCTTTCTGATTTTTGAAGAATTTGTAGTTGGAGTCAAGTGACTCATCAGAGGAATATGAAGTTTCACAAGTAAAGCCAGATAAAGTGGAAGGATCTACAGGAGGTTCTTTTGTAGTAACCCATGAGGTTTTGGGGTACTGCTCAGGTGTCCAGAAGATCCATCAACATTGATCTTCCTCTCAAATGCAATACCCTCTTTTCCTAGGGTTCCTGTTCAGTATTTGCTTTTTGAGGACATCGCAATGGGTTTGATGCCCTTTGAGACTTTTATACATGTCTGTCACATACAATTCCTTCAACCCTGCATTTTCGTCAATGATACATGTGGTATCCTCAGATGAGGAATTTTTGACCATTGGAATAGTTAAAGAATTTGCAGCAATAGAAGCATTTGATCATTCAGGTGAAGAATTAGCAGTTTCACGTTCGATGCATTTGAAAAAAGGTGGAACAAATTCTTCCTGAGTGGTACTGATCTATTGAGCCAGTAAGGAATCGTTTTCCCTTTGGAGATCCTTATGACACACCCTTAGTTTCTCAAGATCTTGCTTTCTTTGAATAAATTCATAAGAAAGCTTCTCATGATCGGCTAAGAGAGCATTATGATGACTCTGAAGGTTATCATACTTTGTCTGAAGACTTTTGAGATCATCAGACAGAGTTTGAGTTCGATCAACTTCCTCATTCAACAGATCATCGCTTTTGTCTAGCATTTTCTGAAGCTTTTCAAGTGCACTTTGCTGCCTAGTAGCAATATTAGCAAGTTTGGCATAGCTAGGTTTCACATATTCATCAGATTCACTATCACTTGATTTAGAGGAGGAGTGATTCTTATGTACCTTGGAACCTTTAGCCATGAAGCAATAGGTGGGGGCGTAATCATCATTGCTGACGTCAGAGTCGTTGGAGTAGTCATTTTCTTCATCATTGAAGATGGACTTGCTGACAAAAGCAGTAGTGAGAGAAAGGCTAGACACACCAGATTCAGATTCCACCACAGATTCTTCCTCGTCTTCATATTCTTCAGACTCTTCTTCTGAGTCCATTTCCTGGCCAATGAAAGCCTGAGCCTTTCTGGAACTATTCTTCTTGCGCATTGAGGACTTTGAAGATGAGGACTTTGAATATTTCATATTTTTCTTCGAGTCATCAGAATTGTCGTCCTTGTACTTCTTCTTCTTCTTCTTCCTTTATTGTTTTTCCCAGAGAGGACAGTTAGAGATGAAGTGACCAGATTTATTGCATTTGTGACAAGTTCTCTTCTTGTAGTCTTCTGAGGAATCTGATTTCCTAAAGACACTTTTTGATGACTTTCCAAATCCACCTCTCCTTGAGAACTTCTGGAATTTCCTCACGAGCATACCTAGCTCCTGACTCGGTTCTTCAGGATCACCAAGGCTACTATAAGAATCTTCATCTTTGGATGAGGAAATTGCTTTTGCCTTCATAGCATGAGATCTTTCATAGCTTGGCCCGTAGAGGTGTCTCTTCTCAGCTTGTTGGAATTCATGAGTACTGAGTCTCTCAAGAATGTCAGCAGGATCAAGTGACCTATAGTCTCCACGTTCTTGAATCATCAAGGCCAGAGTATCGAACGAGGAATCAAGAGATCTTAGCAGTTTCTTCACCACCTCATGGTCGGTGATATCAGTAGCACCCAGTGCTTGAAGCTCATTGGACATATCAGTGAGACGATCAAAAGATTGCTAAACATTTTCATTGTTGAGTCTCTTGAACTGGTTGAAGAGATTGCGAAGAACATCAACACGAGAGTCACGTTGAGTGAATACACCTTCGTTGACTTTGGACAGCCTATCCCAGATAAGCTTAGCAGTCTCCAAAGCACTCACTCTGCCATACTGGCCTTCTCAGATGGCCACGGATGATATTCTTCTCTTGAGAATCGAGTTGCTTGAATCTCCTCACATCAGCAGCGTTGATCGTGGAAGTAACAGAGGGAACACCATTTTCCACAATGTACCAGAGATCGTTGTCAATTCCCTCAAGATGCATGCGCATCTTGTTCTTCCAGTAAGGATAGTCTATCCCATCACTACTAGAAAAAGGCTTATCCCCAATATCTCTACTAGTGGTGCACCATGATGGTGGTGCGTCACAGCTATATAGCAGTGGCGCACCAGAATCAGGTGCGCCATTGCTATTTTTTTACTAATGGCGCATCACATGAGCAGTGCGCCATTGCTATTTTCTTGGTCCACCCCCCTCCCAGACATAGCAATGGCCCACTCCCCCTCCTAGGTATGGTGCGCCATTGCTATGTCTAGTGGGGGTGTGCCTGCGTGTGTGTGTGAGAGGTTAGTAATGGCGCACCCTCCCTGGTGCGCCATTACTAGGGTTAGCAATGGCGCACCAGGGAGGGTGCGCCATTACTAACGTCTCACACACACAAACCCCCCTGGATCGCCTTTTAGGTTTTTAAAAAAATAAAAGAAAATGATAAAAGATTCAAAAAAATTCAAAAAATAGGTGCCCATGTGTTATGTGTTCTAGTTGTTAGGAAAATTAACAAACATGAATTTTGAATTTTTTTTGCAAAAGGCCGCCGTGTTTCGATAAAATGACCGTAACTTTTGCATACGACATCCGATGAAAAAGTTTTTTATATGAAAAATCATCTACTCAAAATGTTACATCCGAATTCAACCGGCTACGCCCGTTATCGATTTTCTAGAATCCTCAAAAACCTAAAAGAAAAAAGTTACGATGCTTTTAAGATCTGGAGGCAAAAAAAATCGAAAAAAATGCAAAAATAAATAAATTAGCAATGGCGCACTAGTGCATGGTGCGCCGCTGCTATTTTCCCGCCTTCAAAATTCAAAAAAATACAAAAGTAAAAAACAAGTTACCAATGGCACACCTTACGAATAATGCGCCACTACTATTTTCCCGCCTTCACAATTAAAAAAAATCGAAAAAAAATTAGCAATGGCGCATCAGTGAATAGTGCGCCACTACTATTTTCCCGCCTTCATAATTCAAAAAAATAGCAATGACGCACCAGTGCATGGTGCGCCACTGCTAAGTTGGGACAGAAGTTTAAAAGGGCCGGCCAACCACTTACCCCTTCATTCTTCTCCTCCTCTCCTCCACTCCATCTCCTCCTCTCCTCCTCTCCTCCACTCCATCTCCAACTCTCTGGCGACCTCCTCCTCCTCACGGTGCTCCTCCTCCGGCGACCTCCTCGTCCCTCCTCTCCTCCTCACGGTGCTCCTCCTTCGGCGACCTCCTCCTCGCGGTGCTCCTCCTTCCTCTCCTGCTAACGGTCCTCCTCCTCCTCTCCGGCGACCTCCTCCTCCCTCCTCTCCTGATCCTCATGGTCTCTCCTCCCTCCTCTCCTCCTCACGGTCTCTCCTCCCTCCTGCTCTACTTCCGACCACATGTGGAGCTCCCTTGGCACAAAGAACGTACCAGATCCAGGTCGAGAACGAAATTTGAGAAAAATTCAAGCAATAAAAAAGAGCAAAAAACAAGCCAAAAAAATGAGCCAGATCTAGATCCAGATCCAAATTCAAAATTCAAAAATAGCAATGGCGCACAGTGGGGGTTAGACAGTGCGCCACTACTATTTTCCCGCCTTCAAAATTCAAAAAAACAAAAAAATTCAAAAAAAAGTTACCAGTGGCACCTATAGCAATAGTAATGGCGCACTACAAGGTGTGCCACTGTTACCCGCAATACTAATGGCGCACCATAGGTGCGCCACTATTACCTGCAAAACTAATGGCACACCAGAGGTGTGCCATTAGTATTTGTTACTAGTGGCGTGGTAATAGTGGCGCACCTATAGGGCGCCATTAATGGCAAAAATAGGTGCGCCACTAACAGTCCTTTTTCTAGTAGTGCATCGAAGGTAGGACATCCTGCGGAAACCTTGATCATACCTGCAGTCGACATAACTAGAACTCTAGGTGGTTAAACCAAAATCACACAGAACAAGGGAGTACCTTTCTCTGATACCAATTGAAAGTGCGTTATATCGACTACAGGGGGGTGAATAGGCGATTTTTACAAATTCATCACTTGAGGAATTTCAACTCGAGGAATTTGAAATGTGATGAATAACTAGCAGCGAAATAAGTAGTCAAGTGCATGACAAACATAGCGACAACATAGTCATCATGATAAAATAAAACATGCACAGATTACAAGTAGTGTGATACAGGATAAGCAGGTGAGGAACAATGTAACTTGAAGAATTTGAGGTGAGGAAATTGTGAAAGTCTCCAGTCAAATTCTTCAAACAGTAGGGATCAATTTCATCAACAGGTATATGAGGAAATGAAAGGGTTGAGGAAATAGAACCAGGTAGCTCGATGAAGACAATGGTTTGATGACCCAGTTCCAACTGTTGTGACAATCGCACGTCTGGTTTGGAGCGGCCTGGTATTTAAACAGAGGACGCACATTCCCAGGACACACAGTCCTTACCGTATTCTCCTTGAGCTAAGGTCACAAAATCCTCGCCCAACACTCGTGGTAAGTCTTCAGGTTAGACTTCCAAAACCCTCACAAACTGGTCACCCGACGATCCACAATTAACTATTGAATGCTCTAGACCAAGGTCACTCCATGATCCTCAATTGACTGCAGGATGCACTAGACCATGACGCCTAACCGTTTGGAGGATACACGGTCCTCAAAGGTAACAAGTGTCGGTTCCACACGGAAACAATCTCTTCAGTGATGATCAATCACTTTGGTTTGGGTGGTTTGGATTTGATTTTTTCCTCACTGATGATTTTCTATCAAATTCCTCGGAGGATGGGTTGCTCTCAAATGACAAGTGTCAGTTCTTTCTCGGACCAGACAACCAACTAGTGGTTGTGGGGGTGGCTATTTATAGCCAGGGTGCAACCTGACAAGATAAGACATAAATGCCCCCAATGATATGACCGTTATGTGGATAAGATGATTGGGGACAGCTGGCGCTAAGCACAACAACGATCGGCTTTTGAGTTGAGCATCAGTTGGAAATTTTCATTAGTATTACCTCGGCCCCCTTTAACAGTATGGTATTTTCTATGACTCAAAGAAAGGAAATGAAACTACGAAAACAAAAGTCTTCACGCTTCATAGTCCTCGTTAATATCTTCAAGATCACACCAACTTTTTCATTTTCAAAGTCTTCAGGAAATACCAAAGTCTTCACCAAAGTCTTCATCAAAGTCTTCAGTTGAAGACATACAATTTTTGGGGTCGATAATCTTCGAATATATCAAACTTCTCATCGACTTATAGAGCCTGTGTACACTCACAAACACATTAGTTTCTTAACCTATAAGTCTTCAATACACCAAAATCACTAAGGGGTACTAGATGCATTTACACTAAATTAGGTGATAAACATAATATTTGAGCTAATATACAACAGAATCAGATAAATCATGTGGTATTAGTGTTTAAACAACATCTCAACACACAAAAGCATTTGAGACTTCCACCACCAACGCGACAGGCTCACCCGGCCGTTCTAAAAGCAGTTGTGAAGCGGAATATTTGGTCATCTCAACTTTTAACAACTCCAGTTGCTTCTCAACTTTTTCTTTAAATATCTAACTGATCAAGAATATTTTAAAATGTGTATAATAAATAAGACAAAATATATGCTGGCGCAGGATGCACTGGCCATGCATTTCCTATAAATCCCACGGACTAGGCGCGGAATAGGTGTATCTTGGCACGTGCACTGGCCAAATATAAGCGGAATATTTGGTCATCTCAACTTTTACCAACTCCAGTTGCTTCTCAGTTTTTTCTTTAAATATCTAACTGATCAAGAATATTTTAAAATCTGCATACTAAATAAGCCAAAATATAGGCTGGCGCAGGATGCACTGGCCATGCATTTCCTATACGTGGAATAGGTGTATATTGGCGCGTGCGTCCATTCAGCTATTATCTTAATCCACCGGGTTGGTGAATAAGTATGCCACATGTGAACATATATTAAACCAGCTTAAAATGTCTAAAATAACACGGTCATTTTTAGGTGCGAAAGCAACGTATTTGGTTTGTATTCGCATATGTGCTCATCCAAATTCACTTTCGGCACTGCCTTTGCCAGCCCGGCATTTGTGCACAACAAGCCTCGAATTATAGCAGGCTGATATATACGGATAATGATCTAAATATCAATGAGTACATCTTTGTTATTGAGAATTACCGGTATCACTACATGTAAAGGTAACCTTTTTTTTTTGAGGAACTACTTTTTTTTTTGAGAAACTTTTGAGGAACTACTTGTAAACGTAAGTGATCCAATATTTTTAGAGCCTTGAGCAGGTAGACATTAGAACAAAAGCCCAAGTCAACCATCGCGATGCCAGGCCTTAGGTTAAAGAACAAACGGGCCAGGCCCGAACAGGTTAATTTGTTGAAGATATGGTCTTTTACCAGTTTTTGATTGCTGAGTCATAGTACGAGCGTTACCCGTAGGCTAGGGTATAAAACAGAAAACTACCAATCGATCGATCTACTGGGATCGAGATCGGTCGATGTCTTCCTCCTGGGTTCGCAATGGTCCACCGGACATTGCCGCCGCCGCCGCCAGCTCCGGGGACGTCTCGCCGTGGACAACCCTGCACGAGGATCTGGTCCGCCTCGTCGGATGGCGGGTTCTCGCCGGGGACATAATCGACTACGTCCGGTTCCGTGCCGTCTGCCCGTACTGGAGGTCCAGCACCCTCTGCCCGCGCGGGCGCGGAATCGTCGATCCGCGCTTTCACCCGCGCCGCTGGATGATGCTGCCAGAGGGACATGGGCTCCATCCCCGTGAAGGCAGCAAGAAACGTTTCTTCAACCTGTCCAGTGGTGTCTTCGTCCGCCCCCGACTTCCTCTTCTCAGAGACTACTTCGTCCTCTGCCCAGCCGACGGCCTGCTCGTCATATGGCGGCAATACACCCGAGGCAGCAGTGTATGCCTCCTCCACCCTTTCACGGGCGACGTTGTGGAACTCCCGGCAAACATAACTTTCCCAGTAGACACTAGTCACCCAGAAATCTTGAGAGAGCGCCCGCTACCGCCCAATGCGTTCGCAGCTGTGAGCACGACTTCGGATGGGGTCCTCGGGGTCATGATCGCGTTCCAGAATACACCGTTGGTACTCTTTGCTAGCACAAGGCACGAGAGGTGGAGTTTATCTACCTTAGCCTTCCACCCACATGCGAGCCCATTATCATTCAAAGGAAAACTTTACATGTTGCAGCAGCAGAAATCTAGCTCAGAACTAAATGTTTTCCGGATTGACCCACCTTGGCAAGAGCATTCAACGACAGCGGGTTTAGCTTCGTCTTCCTTGTTGTCACCCAAGCTGGTTGCCACATGTCCGGCTGATAAGTTCCCCATGCCCGAGCTGGTAGAATGTGACTCTGAGATCCTGGTGCTTGGCAATAGAGAAGCTATACGGCGGATGCTCATTTACAGATTAGTGGATCTTGCCCAAGGAAAGATTGCACCAGTAAAAAGCATCGGAGGAAATGCCCTTTTGATTGATACTAAAAGGAACCCTAGTTTTAGTTTCTCGGCGGTGCCTACCATCACGGGTGATACCATCGTGTTTGTAGATCCCACCTTTGCTAAATATATTTTGCAATACCATCTTCGCAGCGATACCTGGTCATCAATAGTTGGGGGATGTGAAGAACATAGTTGTAGCATGGAGTGCTGTACTTGTAGCCTCATTGACCATATGTGCAATCTCTGTCGCTGTGTTTCGAAGTGGTGAGCTACTTGTTGCATCCGCCTAATCTTAGTTAGTTCAGACAACTTTTTTCGGAGTTATAGTTCAGACAACCTAGTTGGCGTGTTAATTAATGATCCCCCTCCTATATATGCATGCAGGAACACAGGTGGTAAAATAATCAGTCCAGTCAGGTCGAATAATAATCCGTTCATTGCCAACAATAGTGCATGGCATATCTAGGCTAGGTGTACCATGGGTGGCAATATGCATGGAGCAAGTTCAGTTTGAGCTGTAATACCCTGGTTCTGCTTAACCCAGGTGTATATCCTTTGTTTATTTTAGTACTTCCACTGATGATCCAACATATGCTCGATCTTGATACATGACAAATAGTTTTTACGAAATAATGTTGTTATTAGTATATATATAAGTATGCCTTGTAATGAATGTTTTGGGGCTCTTTCCCCCTTCTTCTATATCATATGATACACATACTCATGTGTATTCGAGAAAAGAAGGTCCATCTTGCTGATGTTTCTCGGTTCAAAATCGATATCTATACAAGGATCCAATGTTTAAACATGATGAACAAGGATCACGGCATCGGCAAAGAAACGATACAAGGGCAGGAGGGTGTGTGATTTAAGCCTGCTATCCATCCAGATAATAGCAGCTCTCGTTGAAGGCTTTTCCTCCCTCGCATCATATTGGGCACGCTCATTCGGGTGCGCAGAGCAAGTTAGAATAGCAGCTCTCATTGAAGGTTTAACATTCTTGACATTGTAAAAGCTGTGTGAAACCCATGTTACGTACGTAATAATTCGCTTTCCTTAAAACAACATTCTTGAGATTGTGAAAGACGTGAAAAACCCGTGCCATCTAATATTTTTGGAGTATTTAACTAAAAACTACCACAATTCGACCTGACCTAACAAAAAACTACCATTTTGAGAAAAATTACCGGAATGTACCACTTTTTTCCTAATCTGTTTCAAAAAAGTACAAACTATAAAAACTTGTCGATTCGAGCAGTTTAAACCAGATTACGACAAACAGAAATGTGATCTCACGATGAAAAATTTCCACAGCTCAGAAAACTTGTCAAAGTTCATCACAAAAAAAATTCAGATTTTTCTTGAAATGTTATGATAATTTTACGATTTTACTGTTCATGGTTGTGCATTTGAGCTCGAGCTCAAAAGGGTACTTTCCATAGTTTGCTTCTAATATCTAACTGATCAACAATAATTTTAAAATTGTGTAATCAATAAGCCAAAACATAGGTTGTGTCCAAAGATCCACTGGTCGTGAATTTTACCTGCGAAGGCAGCATATTTGGTTTATATTCGCTTATGTGTTCATCCAAATTAACTGTCGGCACTCCCTTTGCCTCCCCTGTCAGCCCGGCATTTGTGCACAACTAGCCTCAAATTAGACATACTTGTATTACTCATGCCTCTCATTCTCAGAGTAAAGCTAGCGATAGGTTAGCGAAGTTTGCTAGAGTAGAAGGTCGGACAATGACTTGGCTAGGGTCCGGCCCCGTGGAGACTTTGGAGATTGTCGTGATGATTGCAAACACCTCGTGATTGAGTAATATGAAGTTTTGGTGAGGAACCTAGCCACAAATGGCGACCAAAAGGCAAAGATACAACCGCATTAACTAACGCATGCGCTTCAGCATTGCATTCCCTACGTTCAAAACTAAAAGAAACATCCACGAACTCTATACTTCTATGCTTAATTTCATTCAGAAATGAGGCGTAAACCGATGCCGCCCCTTTCTTGATGTATGAAACAACCTCTAGACATTCTAATGCATCGCCAAGCATTGGATATCCTGGTCCTTTGCAAGTGGTTCATTACAAGGCTGTGCCTCCAAAGATGCCGGATCAGCTAGTCCATCGAAAACAATGGCAGAAGCTCCCAGGTAGCGTCCCATGCTGTCTCTACAGATTACCGCAGCCGCTCCTACATCACCGGGTGGAGAGAGCCCACCATCGACGTTGAGTTTGGCTGCTCCCTCTACAAGAAGGATTCATTTGTGCGCATGGTGGGGAAGTTTAGTAGCATGTGAGTCCGGTTGCCGTGTAGTTGCAATCTCCAGGTCCTCACGGAACATTTTAATAAAACACCAAGTTCATAATGGACTTTGAAACTCGTTTTCGTGAATTGCTTCCCCTCTTGCCCACCAGATTGGCCAAAGTGTGATCAGAACCCGAGGTAGGTCTTGGTAGTTGGTTGTTTCGAATAGCCAAAAAAACCATAGGCGAGCGTCATCTGCTTTGTTCGATATCACGTGCTCCAGTAGCTCCTAATCTCCAAAAGCCCAGGTGCATCTCGTCGTACAACAGATAAGAAGGGAGTGCCGCCATGTATCATCTTCATCTATCGCATCGCACCACATATAGAGCATTCATCTGTGTTTGCCATGTTCCTTGAGCAACGGACGGAACTCGTCGAAAGTGACGTACGAGCTAACCTCCACACAAAAACTCGCACCTTCGAAGGTATCTTCACCTTCCACAGTTTTATCTAGCATTTCTTATCTGTCGTAAGTTTGGAACCTGTGAGCAAGTAGACATTAGAAGAAAAGCCCAACTCATCAACCATCCCGAGGCTAGTCGTTAGGTCAAAAAACAAACGTGCCGGACCATCCCGAGTCTGGTTGAAGATATGATCTTTGATCAGTTTTTGATTCCTGACTCGTAGTAAGAGCGTTACGCCGTTACCCGTAGGCTAGGGTCCCCTAAAACAACGTCCCCTAAAGGTTTGTATTGGTTGCCGCCACCCAAGGTGATTGCCACATGTCCAGCCCACGAGATGCATCAGCCCGAACTAGTAGAATGCGACTCTGAGATCCTAGTGACTGACTATAGAAGGCATCCTATGCACATGGTAGTTTACAGAGTAGCAGATCTCATCCTAGGAAAGGTTGTCCCAATAACAAGCATCGGAGGAAATGCTCTCTTGGTTGATATCGGAAGAAACACGAGCGTTTCTTCATCTGCAGTGCCTACACTTATGGGTGACACCGTCGTGCGTCTTGATCCCGTGCGTGAGGGCTGTATTGCAGAATATCACCTCAGCAGCGGCACTTTGTCCCGAACGCCTAGGGGATGTGACAAGCATGGTTGTCGCATGGAGTGTACTTGCGGCCTCATAGACCATCTCCACGGTTTTTGCCGTTGTGCTGCTAACAAGTGAGCTACATGTTGCATTACCCGGAATTTATTTAGCTAACAATACTTAATTGGTGTATTAACTGATTCCTCACTATATATATGTTGCATGCAGGAGCCTGTGGTTATAGCCAGGGGAGATTCAGCCAAGATGTGGTACACTGTCAAAAGGTGTTCGATTTTCCGTTTCGAAAAAAGGTGATCGATTTTCTCTGCATCAAATTAATGTGCCACTCGAGTTAGATATTGACAGATTATTGTGCCATATTTTTCTTTGGGATGGCCGGTGTGTGACAGTTTTTTTTTTGGTAGCATCTATAAATATTATCACTCTTTGTTCCACTGCTGCAAATTGTAGAGCTTGCATCACCTTTTGTGTTCCACCTAATTTCTGTGCACACAGCCATATATGGAACAAAGGAGACTGAATTTTGAATTTGTCATCCGTACGTGACTGCAGTTATATGCATGTAGTTAATTGCTACCAATACCCTAGGTTAGATTTACCAATGGATTTTTGTTTGTGAATTGTCCACGGATGCCAAATAGGTAGTACATGATGTATGGAGGAGTAAATTGGCATTGCAGAGACAAGTTGAACTGAAGTTCAGTTCTGCCGTGGATGTGGACGGAGGTTGACATGGTTCTAGGAGCCATAGCACTAACAGGTCGGGAAACTAGAGAGGTCCATAAATTCGAAAAAAAAACATGGCGGGTGCTAGCCGGCGAGCTACACGATTACGTTCGTTTCACACCATCTGCTCGTACTGACGTTCCGTTACGGTCTCCCACGTGGATGTGGAATTGGTGATCTACTGTTTCATCCCGCAAAGTGGGTGTCTTCAGATGTCCAGGATCCCGCAAAGCCAGCACGGTCAGAAGCGGCGTGGTCGCATGTCCGGACTTCCACAAAGGCCCCTACGCTTGTCTTCCGTTTGCGAGAGGAAGTACGTTCGGACCGCGTCACAGACTGATACAGAACTGCGTTGGATGACTTTCGCGGTCCTAACAACATGGTCCAAATGCATGCAGGAGGTTTGCTGGTCGGCGTTGGAAATGCCCTAATATACATCAGTTAAATTTGAACTGTAATACCCTGGTTCTTCTAAAGTTCTAATATATACGCAGGTGTATATCCTTTGTTCATTTTAGTACTTATGCTGATGATCCAACATATACTCGATCTTGATACATGACAAACTCTTGTTTCAAAATAATGTTGATATTTGTATATATACGCTTGCCTTGTCATGACTGTTTTGGGATTCTTCCCCCCTTCGTCTATATCATATCACACTCGTGCGTATTCGAGAAAAAAAAAAGTCCAACTTGCTGACGTTTCACGGTTCAAAATCGATCTGTATACAAGGATCCAATGTTGAAACATGATGGACAAGGGTCGTGGCATCCACAAAGAAACTATACAAGGGACGGGAGGGCGCACGATTTAATCTTGCTATCC
The DNA here is from genome assembly GCA_022496015.1 of Hordeum marinum. Taxonomy (NCBI): domain Eukaryota; kingdom Viridiplantae; phylum Streptophyta; class Magnoliopsida; order Poales; family Poaceae; genus Hordeum; species Hordeum marinum. Next base: position 582,078,628 of record CM039673.1, read on the forward strand.
ATCCAGATGGATTTTTTGGCCATGATACAACCATGTTTCGGCGGCAAACTGTGAGCGTCCTCGGACCAACTCTTCCTCCATTGCCGGTAGACTCGAGGACGATTCCATGTGGGCCTCTCTTCTTGTGGATTTGGCCTGCCTTGTGGGACCGTGAGCGCTATGTCTCTAATTAAGAGAGAAAGTAGCAGCTCTCGTTGAAGTTTTTTTTTCCTTGCGTCGTATTGAGCCGGCCCATTCGCGCGCAGAGCAAGTAAAAATAGCAGCTCTTGTTGAAGGTTTAACATTCTTGAGATTGTAAAAGCCATGTAAAACCCATGCCACGTGTCTAATAATTCGCTTTCCTGGGAACAACATTCTTGAGATTGTGAAAGACATGGAAAACCCATGCCATCTAATATTTTTCTCTCCTACGAACGAGAAGTAACGGATCATCAACATCATCATGCCATTAAACGCCTAGGGATACCCATCATCTAATATTTTTCTTTCCTACAAACGAGTTGATTATACCAATTGGTGACGGCGGGCGACGTGCAATTACGTGTGAGGTCGGCATGAACGAGGAGACGGCCGTGGTTGCAAAAAGAAGAAACGAAAAAGAATTTCCACAAAAAGAAAAAAGAAGAAAAGGAGAAAAGATTCTAAATAAATAAACGATTGCGCAAACGCAAGATTAATTCCTGGATCTCTGTTGACGTCATGCATGCTCCGTTCTTAGGTCCATCTTGCTGACCTTTCGGGGGTTCAAAATTGGTCTTCTCATAACAAACGATTACCGTCTTGACAGTGCGGGTAAAAAGCCAAAGACCGCACAAGCACTTGGCTCTCTCTCAAAAAACATCGGACGGAAGCTCACCGTAGACGCATCTTTCTCTGAGGGTAGTGGATGGGGGCGGGGGACAGGATCAATCCTCCGAGACACCCATGGGATTTTCATAGCTGCCTCTTGTTGCAGTATACAGTTCGTCGAGGACGCAGCAACGACGGAGGCCAGAGGGCTACGAGACGGACCAATTTTGACGGATGGTATAGGTTGCGAGAACCTGGTGATTGAAGCTGATTGCATGGAAGTAATCCAAGTAATGCACAATGGAGGCAATTCACTAGGACCGGCAGCAGCTATCTAGGAGGAATGCTCTTTTATTTGTCGTAACTTTAATTCTGTTAGTTTTAATCATTGTCCTAGGGAAGCCAATATGGCGGCGGATTTGTTAACTAGCATGTGAGAGGATTCGTGGACTATTGTGTGGCAGTCCGAGCCTCCCGAGTATTTGATTCACATTTTATCAAACGATGTATGTCTCTTGGCACATGAAATATAAACCACCATGATGGCTTTTTCCTCAAAAAAAAAAACAATCGGACGGAAGGAGGCTTCAGACTGATGGGCTAAAGGCAAAGACAGCCCCGGCCTGGTCCGGTAGTTTCTTGGTCAGAGTCGTGATCGGTTTAATTCATGGTGGGCAGAGTCTCCAACGGAGGAATCAAAAGAGGACGCGCTGCCCACGCCCATCCAGATTGATTTTGCGATCGGTACAACAACAATGATGTCATCCTCAGCGAACTGCGACCGCCCTGCTTCCAACGCTTCCTCCGCTGCCGGTAGACTCAACGACGAGTCCCCATGGGCGTTTCTCCCGGCAGATTTGGCCCGGCTTGTGGGCTGGCGGGTGTTGGCCGGAGACCTGCTCGACTACGTCCGGTTCCGCGCCGACTGCTCTTACTGGTGTTCCGCCACGGTCTCCCCGCGCGGCCATGGCATCACAGATCCACGGTTTCATCCGCGCCGGTGGATGATGCTGCCCGAGGGCCACGGCCTCCACCCAACTGGCAAGAAAGGCTTCTTCAACCTCTCTACCGGAGTCTTCGTGCGCCACCGACTTCCTCTTCTCGCGGACCACCTCCTTCTCCGCCCGGTGGAAGGGCTTCTTCTACTGCAAGGGCAGTACGGCTATGGAAATACTCTTCTTCTCCTCCACCCTTTCACCGGCGATGTCGCGGAGCTGCCGTCGGTCACGTCTCTCAAAAGAAGCTTGCGAGCACATCTGGATACACACACACCACATGGAAATGACTCGGAGATCCTACTAGTTGGATGCACCCCGGATTACTCGCATATGCTAGTTTATAGAGTAGCTGATCTTATCCAAGGAAGAGTTGTCCCACTAACCAGCATCCAAGGCAATGCTCTTTTGGTTAGCTTTGGTCCAGGGAGCGTAAGTGTTAGTTTCAAGGCGATGCCTGCTGTTGATGGTGACACAGTTCTGGGCATGTACCAATGTGGTAATCAAATTATGTCCTACGACCTCGGTAGTGGCACTTGGTCGGCAACACCGACAAGGTTGTAATTCATGACTGTAGTTGGAAGTGTACTTGTAGCCTCATTGACCATATGTATTATATCTGCCACTGTGCTACTACCCGGTGAGCTAGTTATGTTGCCCATATTTTACTTATTGAGAGTATGTCTGACTAATTGTTTCTTGCCTAAATTTGCAGGTATGACCTCATGAGATATCATCTTCTTTTCATAGGCCCGGTCTATAGAGATTGAGCCCATGTGTGGTGAGTGGTGACATGTATGGGGTAAGTTTCAATATGCAATCCATACCTTGTTTTCCTGGTACATGCCATATGCATTCCCTACTCGCTCACTTTTGCTGGCGATCAACAATTAATCAGCCATGGTACTTGAGACGAGTACTCTGCAAAGGAGTATCTAGTTTCCAGCTAGATAGTTCTTTGTTGTGCATGTGTGTGTTTTTTTTGAATTGTTTCTGTTGTTTATGTCCATATGATTTGGTTGGTATGGATGCTTACCTAGCTATTTGACATGTGCTTTTCTACTTGTGTTATTTTGTTAGGCGCCATGGTTTTTACCAGCCAGTTTGCTTTGCATCTCTTGGACACCGCAAATTCATAGGCTTCTTCCCAGAGCAGCTGTAACTATTATGTTGTGGCAAAGATTCTTTCATTCGCTGCTAATAAATTCCTGAGTTATACTGCATATATGGCAGTACATACCACAGTGCTAGCTAGTAACACAAAAGGTTGCTACAAAATTGTAAATTGTAATGGTTCTAGTCCGCCTAGACTGCCAACCTGGTTGTATTCTTCACGCTCTACTAATAAAGTTCTACCAATGGCCCTTCGACAATATATTTTGTGCCTAAAGTTTATTGGGTGGTTCATTCATCCCATCCTTTTGACCTCTATCTGTGCATGCAGTTCAGAATTCTGATTGTCTGGTTCTCAACATTTCAGCACCATCAGAATCAGAGAAGCCACTCCTTTTTACTACGCTAGACATTTTAACAAGGTCCTAACCACACCTGACAAACGTTCTTTCTCCACAAATAATTGTCCCTATGTAGACAATTTGTCAATGTTTGTTGCCAAAAAAATTCAGAGTATAATTTCCTCGATTTTACGGTTCATGAGGTAGCATTTGAGCTCGCGAGCAGAAACTAAATGTCGTATTTCACATGTGATTTTCTATTCTTTATTTTTGGTTCATTGTGCCTTGGTTTGCTCTACACAGTTTCTTAGTGGCCTGCTTCTGCTGCGGCTGTTTTTTATAGAAAAGGAGTGTGACCTCCGGCCTCTGCATCAGCATGATGCATATGGCCACCTTATTAAAAGTGTGAAAACAAATAATATGTGGATCCAAGCACGCTCTGAAGGAGCGAAGTTACAAAAATATAAAATAAATCAATAGAAGCAACAACCGGTAAAAATAGACCTAGATGCCTAATCATCTATCCTATTAGTGGACCGCCATCCAAACCGGTTGAATATATCCCGCGCTACCGTCTCCCACCGGACACACCCAGTAACCAAAGGCTTCCTGGTTTCCGCACGAGTGAGTAACGACCACGTACGCAGGAGTGAGTAACGACCACGTACGGATCAACGTCGACGCCCTGTGTAGTACCTGCAAGAAATGTATATGTATTCTCTTGTTAAAAACCAAGTCATTCCTGCAGTTTCATATAGCCAAAGAAGTGCACATACTCCTATGCGTATGTGTCTAGCAATGTTCGTATCAACTTCGTTCAGCCACGTGCCAAATAATGTGTCAATGCTATCGGGAGGGACAATATTAAAAGTTACCTGAACAGTTTGCCATAATAGTTTTGCTAGCGGGCAGTGGAGAAAAAGGTGTTTGATGGTTTCCTGGTGAGTACAGAAACAACATCTCATATTTTCTCGCCAATTGTGCTTAGCTAAATTGTCCTTAATGAGTATCACCTTCTTGTGAACAAACCACATGAAGACTTTGATTCTCAAAGGAACCTTGACCTTCCAAATGGGAATCGACTTGGATACCTCCGTCGTGTCAATAAGGTCAAGGTACATAGATTTGACTGTAAATATGCCTAAAGTTGTGAGCTTCCACGTAATCCTATCGGGATCGTCCAATAGCTGTACCTCCATAAGGCGTCTGACTAAGTGCAACCATCCTGCCCAACGACGTCCTATCAGAGTTCGTCGAAACTGGATGTTGAGTGGAATGGACTAAAATATTGTGTCAACATACACATCTTTACGTTGCACAATATTATAAAGGGCATGATATTGTAAAGCCAATGGCGTCTTCCCCAGCCACGCATCCTCCCAAAATCTCATAGCACCTCCATTCGCAATGATGAACCGAGTTATATGGAAAAAGTGAGCCTTGACCTTCATCAAGCCCTTCCAGAATGAAAAGTCGGTCGGTCGAACCGTGACTTGAGCTAATGCTTTAGAATGGAGGTATTTATTACGTAAAATTTGTGCCCATATTCCTTCAGTATCTAATGATAATCTGTACAACCACTTACTAAGCAAACATCTATTCTTAACCTCTAAGTTTTCAATCCCCAAACCTCTCTGGTCTCTGGGTCTGCAAATTATGTCTATATTTTTTCTTTACTTCATCACTCTGCCAGAAGAACCTAGATCGATAAAAGTTTAATTTTTTATGTACCCCTACTGGTATCTCAAAGAAAGAAAGGAGAAACATGGGCATACTCGCGAGCACCGAGTTAATCAATAGAATCCTTCCTCCATAAGACAGAAGCTTCCCTTTCCAGCAGCTTAGCTTCTTCTCAAATCGATCCTCTATGCACTTCCACTCTTGGTTCGATAACTTTCAGTGATGAATTGGTATGCCCAAGTAACTAAATGGCAAGCTACCCAACTCACAACCGAATAATTGTTTATAATCGTCATGTGCTTCTTTGGCTCTTCCAAAGCAGAACAATTCACCCTTGTGGAAGTTGATTTTTAACCCCGATAACTGTTCAAATAAGCAAAGGATAAGTTTCATGTTTCTTGCTTTCTCTATGTCATGCTCCATAAAGAGGATAGTGTCATCATCATATTGTAGGATGGACACACCGTCATCAACTATATGTGGCACTAACACACCCACCAGGCCTTCCTGTTTCGCCCTTCCTATTAGTATTGCAAGCATATCTGCAATGACATTGAATAGGATTGGAGACATTGGATCTCCCTGCCGGAGACCCTTATGAGTTTGGAAAAAATGACCAATGTCATCATTAACTTTAATCCCAACAGTCCCTTGTTATACAAAGGATTCAACTTGCTTCCTCCATAGCACGTCAAAACCTTTCATACGCAATGCTTGTTGTAGGAATGGCCATTTAACTTTATCATATGCTTTCTCGAAATCCACCTTGAAGATAACCCCGTCTAGTTTCTTCGAATGAATTTCATGCAGGGTCTCATGGAGTACAACCACACCCTCTAAAATATTTCTACAAGGCATAAATGCTGATTGACTAGGTTGTACCACTGCATGTGCAATTTGCGTCAATCTATTAGTCTCGACCTTGGTCAAAATTTTGAATGACACATTAAGTAGACATATCGGTCTGAACTGTTCAATACGCACTGCCCCTCCTTTTTTGACAACAACGTAATTGTCCCGAAATTTAGGTGGTACAACTACAAGTGCCCATCGAATAGGTCCTGAAACATTGGTATTAAGTCTCCTTTAATGATATGCCAGCATAGCTTATAAAATTCAGCCGGGAACCCATCTGGCCCTGGTGCCTTATTATTATTAATTTGCGATATTGCATCAAGCACCTCTTTCTCCGAGAACGGTGCAGTTAATATCTCATTCTCGTCCCTCCCGAGTTGAGGTATATCACCGACCAAGTGCTCATCCATAGACATAATATTGTTATCAGGAGCACCAAAAAGTTTCTTATAATATTTCGAGATGTACAACTCTACGTTCTCATGCCAACGATAGTACCCTCATCCTGCTCGAGTTGATAATTTTTCTTCTTTCTATGTTTTCCATTAGCAATCAAATGGAAGAATTGTGTGTTATCATCCCCTTCAATCACCTGACGCACTTTTGCTCTAAGTGTCCATTTCAACTCCTCTTCTCTAAGAAGTTGTTTGAGATTGTGTTTTGCCTCCGCTTTGGATGCCTTCTCATGAGCGTCCAACAGCACGGATTCAGCTTTAATGTCAAGCTCATTAATAAACTGGATAAGGCTCGCCAATATTTTCTTAGATTGTTGCATTAATATTAATCAATTACTGCTTGCACGAATAGATACAGCTAGTACGGCAATGGTTTGCATAGCTAGAAGGGGAATAAGTTGAACTGCCACTTTGTGATACGTGATTTGCGAGCTCCAGTGGTGATAGCTGCGGCAACACTTAATTATATTGTTTAGCTTCAAAAACACGTTTATATTATGGAACGAATGGAGTACTTATTTATAGACGGCAGTGTTCTTTCCTTTGAGAAATTTGCAATCCCTAGAGCGTAAGTCTCACGTGGATTTGACACCTCGCTGTATTTGATGATTCAAAATGGATATATAAGTGCATGCATGCGCTTTCTGGTAGCTATATCCACAATGCAAGACTTACCAAACCAATATATGAGTTTCTAAAAATTATATTGGCAATACTTACCAACCAATTCGTAGGGCAATGCATACTTACTATCTGTCATGTTTTTGTATGCATGTCATTTTCATTTAGGCAGATTGACGACCAACCAGTTAGAGGGTACTCCCTCCGTTTATAAATATAAGTATATTTAGACATTTTAATAAGAGACTACATACAAAGCAAAATGAACGAATCTATACATTAAACCATGTCTATATACATCTGTATGTACTTCAATACTGAAATCTCTAAAAAGACATATACTCCCTCTGTACCTAAATAATTGTTGTTGGCGAGAACTTATTTAGGAACGGAGGGACTAGCATACATAGCTGCATATCTACCTCTTCCAGCATCTAATCAGCCACCTCACCCCGGCCCAGAGAAGGAAAAGACACATGCGAATTAAGGTGTTGAAGACAAGTACAGATGACGGATCAGACATATCGATCAGGTTAAATATGTACTCCCTCTGTTTCGGTGTATAAGTCATCTTACGGAAATCAAATAATCTCAAAACATTAATGCGCGGTTCATTAACTTTCACCTCATTTTTAAAATCGATCAATAGAAGATGTGGGGCGTGTGTGCTTTTAATGACTTGAGACTAACTAGCACGACATGCAGTGTTCAATTCATTGCATGCAATAGTATTAATTAGCAAATTAACATTAATTTTTCTCGTTTTTCTTTCCGTCTTGGTCGCAGTGCACGACCTAAAATGACTTATACACCGAGACGGAGGGAGTAGTATACTTGCCATACCAATTTTTTCCGTATAGTAGAACATCGTCCAGCCAGTTCTGTCCGTCAGGTCCGTGCAATTAGCCACCCACATCTGGAAGGTCAAAGTACCTTTGAGAATCAAAATATTCATGTGGTTTGTTCACAAGAAAATGATTCTTACTAAGGATAACCTCGCAAAGCGTAATTGGCCGGGGTGCACGCGATGTAGCTTTTGTGATCATCACGAGACAATCAAACACCTGTTCTTCCGTTGCCCACTAGCGAAACTTCTATGGCAAACAGTTACAATCACTTTCAATATTAAACCTCCAGATAATGTTCACAGTTACAATCCGTTGCCCAATATTAAACTTCTATGCTAAATGGAGTGGATATCAATGTAGAAAAACATATAAGCATAGGGGTCTGTGCACTTTTTTGGGCTATATGGAACTGTAGGAATGACATGACATTTAACAGAAAGACACATATTCATTTTTTGCACGTATTATTCAGGGCGTCGGCGTGGATCTGTACGTGGTCGTTACTCACTCCTGTGGAAGCCAGGGAGCCTTTGGTTACTGGGTCTGCCCGGTGGGAGATGGTAGCGCGGGATATATACAACCGGTTTGGATGTCGGTCCACTAATAGGATAGATGAGTAGGCATCTATGCCTTTTTTGCCGGTTGTGGCTTTCCTTGCTTTATTTTACAATTTGTGATAGCTTCTTCAAAGCTTGGTTATATCATCAGACTATTGGACTACGTTTTTTTAATAAAAGGGTCGTATGCATCTCATTGATGCAGAGGCCGGAGGTAACACTCCTTTTCTTAAAAAAAGGTACATGGCAATAATGGGTAAATGAAACCCCTTCCATTCCATATTACTTGTCGTGGTTTTAGTTTAAAGTGGAACTAAAAACCACAACAAGTATTATGTGATGGAGGGAGTAATTAATATATAGAGAGGCATTGCAACGGAGACGAATTATAATACTGTTAAGCTCAATCATGTGTGTAACACGTGTTTCTTTTCGCAAAGGGATCTACCTATCTATAGCTAATTTCTAGGGCAAAGCTAGGCAAGCTAACTTGAGCCCAAAGCTGCCTTGCTTTGGCACCGCACCTTGCTCAGTCTAGTACTCCTATAGCTAGTGCTTGCTTGATCCATCACATTTGTCGAGTGGCTTATAAGTAGATTGCCATCTTTCTTCCACTCACACCCTGTCACTGAGAGTGAGAGAGTATCATGCATATATGAAGCTCCCAACTTAATTAGCTTACTTGAAATGCTACATATAGTACGTGCTAGCTAGTACCACCTACTTTTCTAAAAGAAAAAGCTAGTACCACCTGTTCTTTATGGTATGATGAAGACTTATCAAACACACATGTGAAACATGCAGGTATGACGTGAAATTTGCAACAAGCCATCCAAGCATCTTCCGTGTTCTACTGTCTGGTGCGTTGTTGCCTTTTTGTTATTCTGTGGAGAAAAACAAATAAAGTGCATGTCATGTTTCAGGGAACTAACCAAACTAGCTGGCCGCAAGTCAATCAAATTAAGAAAAAAAATAAAGGGGGTCGAAACGATTAAATTAGAGAAAGTGTCTGGCCTAGCTTCATGCAAGATAAGCAATATGCCGCACAAAAGGAAAGTGGGAGGCCGACGGTGGTGGCCAAACCTAGTAAAGGTGATAAGAGGCCGAGGGGAAAGACCAACTCCAAGGTGGAAGCATGATACGGTGACAATCTCCTTACAAGAAACTTTGAAGCGGTTCATGACCCAAAAGGACGCAAGGGAGGAGAGAAACGCAAAGAGAAGGATGAAGAAATGAAGACATACTAAAGAAGAAGCTCGAGATTGAGGAGATCTTGCAAAACAAGAAGGTTGATATCGAGGAAAGCATTGCCCGGACAAAAGTAAATGAGGTGAATTGCTAATGGCGAAGGAAGTGGAGATCATGTTCGTTGACTTGAATAAGGTGTCGCCAAAAAAATGTTTGGTTCGAGAAGAGGCAAAAGGAGACGCTCGAGTGAGATGTATGAACTATGGTCGATACAACGATATTCTTTTATGCATGCATGTGTGGCAGCATGAACTAAGGCTAAGATGCATGAGCTATGGTCGAGAGAGACGTTTCTTTGTGTGATGGCATGTATGTTGGGTGCCGGAAAGTTTGCCGACATGAACTATGGCCAAAAGAGACTTTTTGTGGGTGTTGGCATGTATGCCGGCAGCTGGCAAGTTCGTCGGCGTGAACTATGGCCGATGGTCATGATTCTATTTTTATTTTGCAAATCATATTTGTATTGCACAAAATTCGACCGTGCGGACCAAATGGATAGGCCTATTGGGTATACCGGTCAGATTTGGACGGACGGGGTTGGAGAGCATGCTTCCGGCCGACCCAAACGGATAAAGACATGGCCACATCCACGTTTGCTTGGGTCTGCAGTTGGCTTAACCAAACTAGCTAGGCATAAGTCAATCTAATTAGGAAGAAAATTAAAGAGGGTTGAAAAGATCAAAATAGAGAAAGTGACTGGCCTGGCTTCATGAAGGATAAGGAGACAACGTTGTGCTTATATTTAGGTTAGGCATCCAATTGAATTAGCTAGAGCTTGCTACCTTTGTATGCAACAACCGCACGAGATCTCGTCTCGTCTTCTCATTTGGGCATCTGGCGCGTTGCTTTTTCGTTAACTTGGAATGAGACGGCTGCAATCCAAGGGCGGCCACAACTCAATCAAACTAGTTAACTTTTTAGCTGAGTGGAAAACTAGAGAAAGTGATTGGACTGAAAGCAGACAGGCTTGAGCTTTGACAATTAGCTGACTCGGCCGGTCTTAGACTGCTTTGCACGTACAGTTGCACATTTGATATTAGTTAATTACTCCATCTGCACACTATCGTAAGACGGTTTTGCAGTTCAAATTAAACTTTAGAAACATCTTAGTATTATTGTAAAGAGGTAGTAGTTAGAAAGGAACCTTCTTGTTAATTAGGTTATCCCACCGAGGATGCTTCACGTATCATCACAATAAAGTCAGGCCTTTTTCTGCAATGCATAGACTGAAGACTGGAATATATGACGACTCTGTGTTATTCTAGTTGCGCTCCATGGGCCGGGTGTCAAGAGGAGCCATCAATCAAAAGAGGTGAAAAGGAAACAAAGTACTCCATTCTATTAAAAAAAGTAAAGGATGATGCATATTGCATCTATTCCATATGTAACAAGTGCAGGATTGAGTATTAAGCACACAAATATACATAAAGTATACTATGGGCTTCAGATTTTGTTGGCTACTTGGGAAGCTTCGACCGGTGGTCGATATGCATGATCAATTACTAAGGTTTTCCCTTGTTTGGAGTGCATGCATGCTCTATCAATTCAAAGCGTTAGTTTACTTCTTTTTTTACTTTAATTATCTTATGTTGCTTCACATTTTCAAAACCGTTATACTCCAGGTCCTAATGGGCTATGGCCATTTCTATCTCTAAAGTATGGCGACATGGTTGAATGGAACTTGAGGAATATGTTTCCCTTCCATTGTGCTTTACAGATACAACACCAAGGAGGTGCAAAAGAGAGCAGCTGACGTCGTTCGCATGCATGCATGTATGTTTCATGTTTGGCTTTGAATAAGTGTCGGTGGGAATAAAGGAAAAAGTATGTATTTTAAAGGATAATATAGCTTTTATTGAAATGTTTTCTTCGATGCCATTTGGAAGTTAAAACACAAGCAGATCGGCGCTAGGGCTGCGGTTACTCGCTGCCATGATCCTTGGCGGCCGTTTGGTCCCAAGCACCTTGAGCAGAGCAACGCGGGTGGCCTAGCGAACTGTTTTTCGTGTGCATCAAACATTTATATATTTTAAAGTTCGTCCCGTTTACAAAAAATCGTCCTCCAGTGCACCATTATTTTCGGTTGTCCTTATGGACATCTGTTGTTACTGCTTTCGCCTCCGATCAGATTATTTTAGCTGGTAAATAATGGTAACTGTTATTTGACACATGCCTTTCCTACTTTGTGTGATTTATGGTGCAGGTTAGTCGTGTTATTTATATATGGAGGTGCATTGTTCTGCCGTCTGCTGTGACCGGTCTTTTCTTACTTCCATGAACTAATTATTACTGCTTGTACATACAGATACTACGACTAGTACAATAGTATGCATATATCTTGCAGAAAGCTAATTGCAGTTGAATTGCCACTTTGTGACGCATGGTTGCAGTGGTAGCTGCGACAGCACATATAGATAGACGAGACAGTGGTTGCTTCCCATTGAGAAATCGGATTGCCGTTGCTGAACCACGTGCCTGGCCGACGGTGAAACGAAACGATGGATCGATCAAGTTGGTCTGATGACAGTTCGATGGCTGGATGGATCGAAATGGCAACCCTGCCGCTGAAAGACTCATACCGAACCCCATCACTGGCAAGCTGGATGATCCATATATGTCTTGCATGCATGAGCTTTCTGATCCATATAATCGACAAGGCTTACCAACCAACTCGTACGTGCGTGCTTTTATAACTAACTAATGCACAGAGACATGCATGCATGTGACGTTCATACATAGACAGATCGGCCAACTGTTTTGAGGGTAACATGCATTTATGCTTCAGGCTGCTAGGTAGAATAGTGCAGCTGCAAATCTTTCATTGGCAGCATCTAATCCTCCATCCCAGACAAGGAAAACACGCGTGCAGCTTAAGCTCTTGCAAGCAAGCACAGACCACTGACCAGACCGATCGGCCGCTCTAGCTAGCATATATAGTACGCTACCGCTACAACACCGCCCAGCCAGTTCCGGCCGTCCGTCCGTCCGTCAGTCAGGTGGCACCGTTCATGCCATATATGATGATAGTGGCATATTATAGTAGCGGAGGGGAACAAACTATTGTTAAGATCGGTCCTTAAATTTGGAATTAGCTTGTGCAGCTGCTACTGCTTTCCTTTTCTCTTCTTTCAGCAAGCAAAGGGATCGTCTACCTGTGTCTAGCTAATTCATAGGGCATCCGAAGCCAAGCTAAGTCGAGCCCAAAGCTGCCTTGCTTTGGCACCGCACCTTGCTCAGCCTCGTGCTTGCTTGAGGCATCACATCCGATTGATCGAGTGGCTGATAAGTAGCTTTGCATCTTTCTTCCACTCATCAGGCCTGAAAATTCGGCAGCACTAGGGCTAGCTTATTTCTACTATATATCTCGCATGCATGGATGGATGCAGCTCCCACCTTAATTAGCTTACTTGAACTAGGGAATGACCTTTGGTTTTGAGGTGTATATACACTCTATATGGGAAAACAATACGAAAAAGTAAAAAAAATGGATTTTCTAGAATAAACTAGACTTTCTTTTGCACTAGTATATATTTTTCCACAAAGGAAAAAAAACATTAACTTCAGGGCAAGAACAACAATTTATTTTTGGCTATATATAAAAGTTACTATTCACGCCTGTTTGCCCTTAATTTTTTGTTTTTCCCCTTAAGTCAAAGGGGATTTTCCCATCGCGGGATTTTTTACGAGTACAATAGAAGTTCAACTTTATTTCAAAGATATTTCTAGGATAGTTTTACCTTTTTGTAATTAATAATTCCTTTTGGCATGTAGGGTGTATATACACCCAAGAACCAAAAGTGTCCACTTAAAGTACTCCTACTGGGTGTGGACTTGTCAAGCACGCGCGTGAAACACGATGTGACATTTGCCACCATAGACTCTCGCTCGTCTGGCGCATTGTTGCCTGTTTGTTAAATTTGGAAGAAAAAAAATAACATAAAGTGCATGGAAGCTGCCAAAAAGTCACTCAAATTAAATTAGGAGATAGATTAAAGGGGGTTGAAAAAAGATCAATTCAAGAAAGTGATTGGCCTTCATGCAAGAAGATAAGCAGTCAACTTTGTGCTTCCATTTAGATTAGGCCTCCAAATTAAACAACTAAATTTGCATGCAACAACAGCACGAGAAGACTGGTCTCGTCTTCTCATCTGGGCATCTGGCGTGCTGCTTTTTCGGTTGAGTTGGAAAGAGCCAGCTGCACTGCATTCCATGGCCGGACAAGTCAATTAAATTTATTAGCTAGGAGGGAAGCTAATTGGCTGGAAGCAGACAAGGTTGAGCTTTTACAATTAGCTGACTCGACTCGTCCCTATACTAGTCCAAGATAGACTGCTTTGCATGTACGGTGGCACATTTGGTTTTAGTTCATTATTAGTAGGGAACCTTCTTGTTAATTAGGTCATCCCACCGCATGCATGCATGTATGTGGGCATTGCTTAAAGGGGGCTAGTATCAACTAGTGCTTCACGTACAATCGCAATAATCAAGCCCTTTTCTGCAAGGCATATGACTGAGTGGAATATATGATGACTCTGTGTTATTCTAGCTGAGCTCATTGGGCCGGGTGTCTACAAGAGCCATCAATCAAAAGGGATTAAAGGAAACAAAGTGCTCCATTCTATAAAAATGAGTAAAGCAACATGCATATTGCATCTATTCCCTGTGTAACCAGTGCAAGATTGAGTATTAAGCACAAATAGAGTATATAAAGTACACCAATATTTTGTTGTGACGTTGAGCGTGCCTAGGAAGCTTCCATCAGTGGTCGATATGCACGGTCAATTACTATGATGTTCCCTTGTTTGGAGTGCATGCTCTATCAATTCAAAGCGTTAGTTTACTTTGTACTTTAATTATCTTATGTTGTTTCAGATTTTACAAACTCTTATACTCCAGGTCCTCATGGTCTATGGCCATTTTCTCTCTAAAGTAGGACGAGACGGTTGACTGGAACTTGAGGAATTCTTTTTCCTTCCATTGTCCTTTACCAATACTCTACCCAGGAGGTACAAACAAAGCAAAAAAGAGCAGCTGACGTCGTTCGCATGCATGCATGGCTTAGAATAAGTATCATTTGGTATAAAGGAAAAATAAAATAAAATATACGGTGTGTGACTGTTAGACCGTATATTTGTATATGTCTCTTTTTTATTCCCTGTACAATTGTAACTATACCCTTTGAGGTATCCCTTATATATATGTTGCCATGGCCGACCCAAGAGGTGTCGAAGCCCACAACACCCAAACCTATCTTGTCTAACATGGTATCAGACGCGATCTCGCAATCCTGACCTAGCCGCCGCCTTCGACCTCATGTCGTCTTCCGCTGCCTCCTCAGCGGCCGCCGCCGCCGTCCTCTCTTGCGCGGCCACCGCAGCCGCTCTCTCTGGTGCGGCTACTGCGTCTGTCGCTGCCATCGAGCCCGCGAGCTCCGTTGCCTCAGAGTCATCTGTCTCGCCCGTCGATCTCATCGGCTCGGACGCCGCCTTTGCTGCTCCGCCGGTTCATGTGCCACCGTTCCTCTCTAGCCTTCTTCAAGGAGGATCTGCACCTCCCCCCTTGGTGACCAGATCAACGGGGGCTCTGTTCTCCAGGGCGACCTCCTCAGTCCCTCCCGGCTCTCCGGCGCTGCGGCCTCCTTACGGTGTGATGGCGCCCTATGCATCGCAGCCGTTTGCGTCTGATCCTGGTGCTTACAGCGCTTTCCAGGGCGCTCCCTTTGGCGTGCCTACGGCGCTCCCTCTGGTGCTCCCAATGGTGTCGGTCACGGCACCCACTATGGAGCTCCTCATGGTGCTGCCTACGGTGCTCCGTACGGCTCCGTCTATGTGGCGTACCCGGGTCATGCCCCTTACGGTGTGCCCCGGCATCCTACACCACCGACTCCACCGGCTGCGCCTTCGGCTTCGCCCGCCGCGGGCGTTGCTCCTGCCGGTGTTGCTGTTGTGCCTTCGACTTCGCCCTCGACGTCATCACAACTCCGCCGTTCTACTTCAGCAACTTCCTCCCCGTGAAACTAAAGATGGACAAGTATCTATTTTGGCGTGCACAGATTCTTCCCCTCGTCCGTAGCTACTACCTAGACAGCTTTATCGATGGTATTCTGCCATGTCCCTCGCCGGATCATCACATGTACCGGGCGTGGATTTCTCAAGATCAAGCGATCCTCTCGACGATTCAGTCCTCTTTCACCGAGGGCGTCACCGGCATGGTGCTTTTTTCTACTACCTCTCATGAGGTGTGGGATGCTCTGGAGTCCAGTTTCTCTGCACAGTCGTCGTCTCAGAATATGGCTCTTCGTACTCAGCTCAATGAGACCCGCAAAGACCACCACTCCATCACTGTTTTCTTCAACAAGATCAAGAGTCTCGCTGATATGCTCGCCTCTATCGGTGAGCCCCTTCGTGATAGGGAGTTTACCGCATATATCGTACAAGGACTCGATGGCGAGTATGACTCTCTTGTGGAGGTGATCAAGGAACGCCAGGTCCCTATCAAGCCGCAGGAGCTCTTTTAGCGCCTCCTCTCGACAGAGCAACGTCTCGCCGGTCGTCATCAGGATGGCCCCCCTTCAATCAACGCCGTCTTTCGTGGCGGGAAGGGGGGCGCCCGTCCTGCTACCCCATCGTCGACGCCTCCTGCTGGGGTAGCAGGACGGGCGCCCCCCTAACGGGTGAAACCGTTCTTCTTAGAGGTCGACTCCACTCTTAGAGTCCCCACTGTTGCACGTAATTTTCTCTCTGTTCCTAAACTTACTTATGACAATAACGTGTTTTGTGAGTTTCACCCGTTTGTTCCTTTTATCACGGACCAGGCCACGAGGGACGTACTTCTTAGAGGTCGACTCCGCCATGGACTATATGCGCTTGATGTGCCGCGCTCTGTCTCCCCAGCCGTCTCACAAGTCTTCAGTGATGTTTAAGTGTCACCATCACAGTGGCACTCTCATCTTAGTCATCCTGCCACACCCATTGTTGTTCGCCATGTTCTTCATCATCATGAGTTACCATCTGTGTCGAGTAATAAAGATGTTACAGTCTGTGATGCTTGCCAGCAGGGAAAAAGTCATCTGTTACCTTTTTCCATTTCTAGTCATGTAGTCAAAACTCCTCTTGCGCTTATGTTTTCTGATGTTTGGGGTCTTGCCCAGATGTCTGTTAGTGGTCATGAGTATTATGTCAGTTTCATTGATGCTTATAGTCGCTTTACCTGGATTTATCTTCTTAAACGCAAGTCTGATGTGTTCGATGTTTTTCTTAAGTTTCAAGCACATATTGAGCGTCTCTTACAACACAAGATTATCCATGTATAGTCGGATGGGGGGGGGAGTACCACAATCTAAATACTTTCTTCGAGAAACTTGGGATTTCGCACCGTGTATTTGTATATGTCTCTTATTGTATTCCATGTACAATTGTAACTATACCCTTTGCGGTATCCCTTATATATATGTTGCCGTGGCCGACCCAAGAGGTGTCGAAGCCCACAACACCCAGACCTATCTTGTCTAACCGTGACTTCTATAGAATTTTTTCTTTGATGCCATTTGGAAGTTGGAACACAGACAACTATTTTATACTTCTTTTGAATTCCAATGAGTGGTATGTTGTATATAGATATTTAGGAGGAAACCAAAACATAAGAGCTCATGTGTTATTCTTTGAATTTTAGAACTATGATGATCCATGCTTGACATCGAACAACGCTTTTCAAAATGTATGTTTGGTTGAACTTAAGTCTACGTTGGAAAAAATAAAAAGCACATAACTTTAGATGATAGAATTTCCATAGGAAAACAAAATCTTAGATGCCGTTTGGAACAAAGGCAGATATCTTACATTTCATTTCAGATTCCAATGGTCATATATGAATCTTGGAGGGTACCAAACCGAAGTTAACAGATCATGCTTTCTTCATTTAATTTGGTTATATAATTCCCGTGGAAGATTTGAAATTTTCATGTGCTCTTGGTTGGGTTCCCATGGGAATCTAATTCCTACGTTTCATGCATCATTATTAGTACAAGTTTTACTTCCTCCGTTTTTATTTACTTCACATATTAGCTTTATCTTGAGTCAAACTTTCTAAACATTTACCAAATTTAAACAAAAAAGTATTCACGTCCAAAATATCAAATCAATGCCATTGGAATCATCATTCAACATATTTGCATACCACATGTATTTTTTATTGTGAAATTTTTGACTATTCTTGATAAACATAGTCAAACTTTATAAAATTTAACTTAGGTCAAAACTAATATGCGGAGTAAATAAAAACGAAGGGATTACTAAACACTCCATCCCCGTGTTCTAAGAGCTGTAGTTTCAAATTTTGGCCCGGCCATTGGGTACAGCTTCTGGAGTATTTCAGTGGTTGCGGCCATGCATTTGCATTGGGAACGAGCAGCCTGGTGGCTATAGGAGGGCCTGCACACCGCTTTCTTGCGTGCAACCACAAGGGAGGACCTACCACATCTGCATATGCATGCCTCATTCCAGCTGCCCCCTATAGCTTCTTGGATTCACACCCGAAAAAGAAGGAAGACAACTGCATTTCATTCTTTCCATATCATATATCTTTGCATTTATAGGTGCTTTCTATATAATTTCTGGAATTTCAAGCAGACTGGATTGCAGTGTTCTACCTGGAGTTAGATTTAAGAAGGTATTGTCGCCCTACAAGTGATTGTCGACAAATGTCCAGCTGAATCATATTGGCCCCATGCATTGCACCATAAAGAAACAAACAAATATTGCTATTAGGTTTGGATCATAGTGTAAACAAAAAAAACTCATGACTTCTTCGATCATACAAATCAAACAACCTACGTATGAATGGACAACATTTCTTCCTCTCATTCGATCAACATAGTATGCACGCGGCACAACTCAATTCCACATGCATGATAAAAAAGGGCAAGGGAACAAGCATGATTCATTCTTTCACTTTCTGCCACGTGCGCCCATGGAACATAGGAGGCGCACCGAGAGCACCTATGTATTTTCCAAGTCCTTCTAGTATACCTATATAGGTGGCAGAAATTTCCTTATGAGTTTCTTGATGTTTTTTCTATTTGGTCTAATGTAGGTTCCTCCCATCCATGAGCGAATCTTGAAATGGAGACATCGCAAAGTTTAGGGAGACCAACATACGAAAAAAAAATTATGACTTACATTAACCAAAACATCTTTAAATTAACCCCTTGCACCAGATGTCTGTGTGAATTGTTCGACTTAGCCTATCGGGCATATCTCGTGGCTTACCTCCCATCCGGCCGTCCTTGAACCATCGCCACCACCTATGCACCATCAATCCATTTATATTTGTCCGGGACAGGGAGGCACAAGTTTCTTTTGAGGCGCAGATGTCCCCAACCCATCACCATCATCTACCCCTAACCACTCCTTTGATCAATATCATGAACCTTGGCTCCACCATAATCACCTCCACTCCCTGTTGCTAAAATGGTAAAGAGGTGCTTTGGTTGTACCCCACAAGTTACAACCCTTAACATGTTGGCAAATGCCAGACCGGGCGAAGAGTTTGCGAATTGTGATGTGATGTGGTCGAATCTACACCACAAAAAATTGAGGCGATTTTACCTCTATAGCCAAGTGCTAGCATTTTTTATATTTATTTATGAAAAGGCAGAATTCGTATGTTGTAGATACTTCATTCAGACCAGGAAATTTACAAGACGATTGATATTTTCTGAAGTCTAGGTCAATTTCTGAAAAGTAAACTTGCAGCTTTTTGAAAGCCCAAGTTTGAACTTCTCACTAAACTAAAGTTGTATTTTCTAAAATCGAACAGGACTTGCGAAAAATATGGATCGATTGAGGACAATCCAAGGGATGTACGCAGACGTGTGCCCATAAAGCGTGCACCCATCCGCATTGATCCGTTTTGTATTAACACGTTTTTTAAAATAGCAGCAATTAGTTTCTTTTCAATTCATCGCCGTGGAGAAATCCTCACTTGTATATCGATCTCGGTCCTAAAGGAAATGAGCCTGTTTATAGAAATAACCGGGTCGAAAACCATGATCCAATTTATATGGAAACCATGATCCTAGACAAACCCATGTAATTAACCTTAACAAAATTCATTCTACTGTGCCGGTGCACGGAGTGTGCATGCACCGCTGACGTCAGTGATTACTGTAGCTCGCGCGGTTTGAGGGAGAAGGTTCTTGATCGAGATGCCAGCTGCATGCATGCCTGATTGCGTTGCGGGCACGAGAAAGAAAGAGAGACAATCGTGGTGTGCTTCCTCCCCTCCTCTTTACTTGTTTCCACTCGAGAGAATCGCCCCTTCCGTTAGCTCTCACCTCCATCCTGCGGCCTATATATGTGCCTGCGCCTGCGCCTGCGGCATGCACCACCTCATCTCGCCTCTCCCACCGCGCGCCACCGCAGACCTCGCCTCCCACGACCGCCTCTCCGGCCCCAAACCACACCGGAACATCAGCTAGCTAGCTAGGTCCTAGTTGTCGTCGTCGTCGATCGTCCAATTAGTCTACCCGGCCGGCGACGATCGATCGAGGGGATTGGTTAAACTAGAGGATCGATCGAGGAGATGGGCGTGATGGAGGGGATGAAGCCGGTGGCGGCGATGGTGGTGGTGCAGTTCGTGTTTGCCGGGGTCAACATCTTCTACAAGCTGGCCGTGAGCGACGGCATGGACATGCGGGTCCTCGTCGCCTACCGCTTCCTCTTCGCCTCCGCCGTCCTCGCGCCCATCGCCTACTTCGTCGAGAGGTACCTTACCTGCTCCTCGCTCCGTTAGTTTCCCATCTTTCTCTCTCTCTCACACTCCCAAGATTAAAACACCCCTGCCACTAAATTTGACCGCACACATGCATGCTTCATACTAGTAATTGGTTACTAGCACAAGTACTGTAGTACTAGTACAGCTAGTTCTGGTTACGTCTGCGTGACTGCGTCATTAGAGCGTCGATCGATCCCTTGCTTTCGCCTTCCTGCCTTTGTGTCTTGTGTGTGTTTTTGTTCGGGTCAGGTAGTTTCTCTTTTATTCGCAAAAAAAAGCAGTTTCTCTTTAGAAGCCAAGTAATTGAGCCGGTGCATGCATGCATGTCCTTGTCTCCTACTTTCTCCATGTTTTCCGATGTTCCCTCCCTGCTTGTTTTGTGTTGACCCGGCCGGCCGGACGCAAAAAAGGAGAGCTTTGTGAAAAGCTACGGTCCATATAGCTTCCTCCTCCTAATATATTCCGCCGGGGAAAAAAAGAACTCACAAAGCATAGTACGATAAATATATATCTTTATGTTCTTCTGGCCAATGTTATGCTTGTGCAGATGATTTCACTTTATCATCATCATCATTCTATAAGCAGTTGATATGCTACATGCTGGTTTACTTGTTTCATTTGCATGCAAGTGCAAGTGTAAGGACTAATCATTCTATAAGCAGTTGATATGCTACATGCTGGTTTACTTGTTTCATTTGCATGCAAGTGCAAGTGTAAGGACTAAGGACTGAGTATGAGTTAATTAACTACCTGCTAAATTACTCTTTTGTTTCGAGCAGGAAGAAGCGAACCAAGGTGACGTGGCGAGTCCTGCTGCTCTCCTTCGTCTGCGGCCTCTGCGGGTATAAGCTCCAGCTTAAGTTCTGTTCGTTTCATTTTCCTCTGCTTTTTCTTTCCATTCCACGACGATTTATAAGGAGAGCAAAAGGTGAGCCGGAGTTTAGGTGCGACGCCGGCCGCTTTTGCAACGATGCATCATGCATGCAGCTAGGGGCTCGATGCAACGGTGCAGAACACCATCCCATCCCAAGGTCAACCGGCCGGCCGGTGGATGCATCACGGGGTGCTCGCCGCCGGCCAACGCTTTAGCTTCCCTTTCCATCTATCCAGCACATGCTTGCAACCACTTGGATGCATGGTTGGTTAGGCACAACTAACTGA
This sequence comes from Hordeum marinum, assembly GCA_022496015.1. Classification (NCBI taxonomy): domain Eukaryota; kingdom Viridiplantae; phylum Streptophyta; class Magnoliopsida; order Poales; family Poaceae; genus Hordeum; species Hordeum marinum. The sequence goes on from CM039673.1 coordinate 582,100,064, forward strand.
TGACACGATGGAATCCCCTGCGGCTCGCTTTATTTATTTTTGCCTGCCAAACAAAGTACAGACTCCACGTACGTGCTGGTGCTGTCCACTCACTTCACAGACCATGCATGGAGCTACTCGTCTGTGAACATCGTCGTCCTCGTGCTGCCCCTGATGCTCGCTTTGTCAACTCCGTCGATCACCGTACTCATGCATGCGTCCGTGCTCGACTGCTTCGCTTGCTTGCACCGATGGAGCCACCTATCATCGGTCGACATGCAGCCACGTACGCCGGGCCGCCCGCATTCAATTCCTCCTTGACTTGCGTATCCATCCATGCATGCATGCCTATTGCTAGCTAGCACGGCGTTGCATGCATGCGTTCCCAATGGAGACAGCCAGAGCTACCTCCATGGCCATGCATCCTCGTCGTGTCGAGTGCTCACGCCACGCCCGTATAAACACGTCACCTTATTTTGCAATGGGGTTGTATGGTGTCTGTACGTACGTCACCCTTTTTTTTTTGCGCACTGACAACTTTGTCGTCTAGAATTTGCAAGCCATCGTCACCTACGTTGCACGTCCCTAAATATAGGCTCCGCCATCAATGTGTACGTCGAGCTGTGTAACTTGGTCACGATGAAGAAGATGGACACGTGTATGTACGTGTGTCGTGCACCTACGAACGTGCGTATGACAAACACATACGTATACGTGTGATCGATTACGTTGCCTTGAATGTTGATGTGGCATTGCAATTGCATATGCATGGCGCGATCGATTGGTACATTCTCAACATATGCTTACGTACGCTACACGTGTGTATGGAGTCTATGGACTGACTCTGGTTGCAAAATGTTGAATGCAGGGGCTCGCTGGCGCAGAACCTTTACATCTCCGGCATGAAGCTCACCTCGGCGACCTTCGCGTCCGCCATGACCAACCTCATCCCGGCCATCACCTTCGTGCTCGCCGTGCTCTTCCGCTACGAGCGCCTCGCCATCCGCACCTTCGCCGGCCAGGCCAAGGTCACCGGTACCATGCTCGGCGTCGGCGGCGCCATGCTGCTCACCTTCTACAAGGGCGCCCAGGTCACCCCATGGCCCCCCACCCACATCAACCTCGCCGCCCAGCTCGCTGCCCGGCACCAACACGACGACCATAACTCCTCGGTCGTACACCCGGCCGCCCCCGACAGCGGCAACCGCGCCATGGGCTCCCTGCTCTGCACCGGCAGCTGCTTCTTCTACGCGCTCTGGCTCATCCTGCAGGCCAGGCTCAGCCGGGAGTACCCTTTCCACTACTCCACAACCGCGCTCATGTGCTCCATGAGCGCGCTCCAGTCCGTCGCCTTCGCGCTCTGCTTTGACCGGGACGTTCTCCAGTGGAGCCTCTCCTCCGGCGTGCGCCTCCTCGCCGTCCTTTACACCGGCGTGGTTGCCTCCGGAGTCATGCTCGTCGTGCTCTCCTGGTGCGTCAAGCGCCGGGGCCCCCTCTTCGCGTCCGTCTTCAACCCCATGATGCTGGTGGTGGTCGCCGTGCTCAGCTCGCTGCTGCTCGGCGAGGAGCTGCACCTCGGCAGCGTGCTTGGCGCCGTTCTCATCGTGATGGGCCTCTACGCCGTGCTTTGGGGGAAAGGCCGCGAGGCAGCGCAGAACGAGCCAGCCAAGGCCGGCACCGAGCTGCCGCACATCGACATCGTCGTGCATCGTCATGACCCCCCTCCCACGCCGCCGCAGCAGCAACAAGACAGCGCGGAGCCCGCGCCGGAGCGGTGACCGTCGGAGCAAGCATGGAGGAAGGGGACCAGCGATCGAAGAGATGAACTGGCCCAAGATTTGCTACCGCTTTATTTGTGAGGATGGAGGCTGTACCGGTGGAATTAGTAGTAATTGGGGGAGTTGTAGTTGAGGGAGCTCGTTTGTTGGGTGGATAATTAGGACTTGGTTAAAATCTCTAGTGCAGTGTAGTTAGGAGGAGTGGCTTCTCTGATTCTACTGCTGCTAAAATGTTAAGATCCAGGGAACAAAATCCAGATGTGCATGCAAAAGATAGAGGAGAGAAGGATGTACTACAAGGAACTGGAGGAGAATGAGATGAATGGACCAACCAATAAATGTCAGGCACAAAATATTTTGAGATGAGATGAGCTGAATGAACTACGATTTACAATTCTGTACTAGTAGCTAGAGGTAGAACTGAAGTGTGTAGTGCCATATAAGTATAACTCAGAGCAATTTACTAGCAGAAGATAGGAGAATCTCTGCCACAGCATAATAATCCAGTTACTCGATCCGGTAAGAAGCCTCTGATATTGCGTTGTCCAACGCAAACCGGCTTGCCGCCTTGCACATCCATATATGGCACAGAAGCCATGTGTGTCTAGCAAAACAACACATCAATCAAACTGCAAGTACACGCCATGCCATCATCACGCTTGACATGCCTAACAAGTGCCGCCGTTGAGGTCATAGCACATAATAAATTGAGCACGTACGTGAGTGCCCAGAATTGTGTCACCAACGATAGTAGGAACCGCCTTGGAGCTAACACTCAGGCTTCTTTTGATGCTAAGCAGGAGAGCGTTGCCTTTGATGCTAGTTAGTGGGATAACTCTTCCTCGGACAAGATCAGCTACTCTATAAACCAGCATGTGCTTGGAACTAGAGAAATCGGTGTATCCAACCAATAGAATCTCCGACTCACATTCTACCAAGTGAAAATGTGGGTACATCTTGTCGCTCCAACATGTCGCAATCAATTTCGGTTGCTCCGGAGAAAACCCCGGCCGGTCCTGAGTTGGGTCAATTTGAAGAATTTGCAGCTTGTTGTCGTCCGTGGGACGCTGTACAATGTATATCTTTCCTTGGGATGCCAAGGGCCACCCCTCTGGGCGGTAGCTCCAGCTGGCCAAAGACACTCCATTGCTCATCCTTGGTAGTACGTAGCACATACCACACATGAAAAATCTGGAAGCATGATCATGACCCTGGGGATTCCATGTGCACTCACGCTCGAGGACGCGACGACACTTGTGTAATTATCATATGTCCGATGTGGATCCAGATGGGTTCTCAAACTTCTATTCAGAGATTTGACGGACGGCAGCTCCGCAATATCGCCGGTGAAAGGGTGAAGGAGAAGCATAGTATATTCATCGCCGCGTTGCCCCTGTAGTAGGAGAAGGTCGTTGACCGGGTAGAGAACGAGGTGATCCACAAGAAGAGGAACTTGATGGCGCACGAAGACTCCGGTAGGGAGGTTCAAGAAACGTTTCTTGCCAGTAGGGTGGAGACCGTGGCCCTCGGGCAGCACCGTCCACCGCCGGGGATGGAAGCGTGGATCAGTGATGTCATAGTCGCGCGGGGAGATGGTAGCGGAATGCCAGTCGGAGCAGACCGCGCGGAACCGTGTTAGCAACCCTGGAAGTGCAGCACCATCACCAAGGCGTCCCCGCGCGGAACCGTGGATCAGTGATCGCACCAGAGGTAGCGAGCCGACCTGTTGCAGCGGGACATGGATCCCATCACCAACGACGACCTCAAGGATCTTTTCAAGGAGCTTCGCGCGGAATGGAAGGAGGACGTCAAGTCCTCGGTCGTCGCGGAATTCGCCTCTTGGAAGCCCGAGATCGACTCCCAGATCGCTGATCTGCAGGAGGCGGTTGACCTGCTCAAGAAACAACACGCAAGCGGCAAGAGCTCCGACGCGGGGGAGGCGTCTGCGGCAGATCATCCTGATCTGCTGGCGCGGAAGAACACTTCGTCTTCGGAGGGATCTCAGGCGTGCGATTCTCCTCGGGTCAGTGGCCAATTCCAGTGTTCGATGGAGAGAACCCTCTTCCGTGGAAAGATGTTTGTGAGCAATACTTTTCCATTTATGGGATTCCTGAGTCCGTTTGGATGCAGATGGCCACCCTCAATTTTTCTCCTACTACAGCCATTTGGTTACAATCGGTTAGGAAGAAAGTTGTAGGTCTGAATTGGGAGGGCTTGTGTTCGACCCTGTCGACACGTTTTGGTCGTTATCGGCACCAATTGCTAATCAGCCAATTTTTTGTCATTAAACATTCTAGTTCTGTCCAAGATTATATTGAGAGATTTGAAAATTTGATGAACCAATTGCTATCGTATTCTGATGAAATTCGTCCATTTTATTTTTTGACACGCTTCATCGGTGGATTACGGACGGACTTGCAAGCGGTGGTCATGGTCCAATGGCCGGCTGATTTGGACACGGCTTGCGCCCTGGCCCTGGTCCAGGAGGAGGTGGCCCTGGTCCAGGAGGAGGTGCAGGAGGGAGTGCGTCCGGAGAACATGCGCCCTTCGGAACAGGCTTATCGACCAGCACCGCGCCTTTCGTTACAGGCAGTCCCTCTTCATCAACCACGTCCTCCTACAACACCAGTTGCGGCTGACCGTCGCAGCATTGAGGCGGCGCGTGCGGTCCCTGTTGAGCAACCACGTCCGCAACCACCAGAAGCTAATCCTCTCAACACCCTGCGGGCTTACAGGTGAGCTCACGGGCTCTGTTTCAAGTGCGGCGAACGCTGGGGACGAGACCATACTTGTCTTGCAGCTATACAGATGCACGTGTTGGAAGAATTCATGGATTTCTTGGGAGTTATACCATTAGAGGAACCAGGCACAAGCAACGATTCCGACACCACTGAGGAAACAGTTTATGCAGTCTCCTTACAGGCATTCAATGGGAACGATTCTTCCAAGCTTTTGCAATTCAGCGCCATGATACAAGGGTAAAGTGTAGAAGTTCTGGTTGATTCCGGCAGCTCAGCGTCCTTTATCAACACGTGCTGTGTGGGGGAACTTCAAGGTCTGCAACCTATGGCCAAACCAGCTCGGGTGAAAATCGCAAATGGTGCAGAATTGCAGTGTGATCAAGAGTTGTTTAACTGCCAGTGGATAGTCCAGAGTCATCACTTGTCAGCATCTCTCAAAGTTTTGCCATTGGGAGGGTTTGATGTCATTATGGGGATGGATTGGTTAGAAGCATTCAATCCAGTCATTGATTGGATTAACAAGACAGTAACACTTCCATCAGCAACCAGGCCTGTTACTATGCAAGATCATCAGTTCTTTGCACCCAATTGCCCTCAAATTTCGTCTGAAGAATTACACTTCATGTGTGTACAAGGGGAAGTGGACCATCTGGTTTATGTTTGCACCCCGGTTGACAAGCCTATTCAAAAAGGTACAACGTCGTCGGACCGCCAGCTGAAATCCAACAACTTCTGGAGGAATTCTCGGATGTATTTGCCGCTCCTCAAGGCCTTCCTCCAAACAGAGCGTGCGATCACTGTATCCCTCTCTTCCCAGGAGCTCAACCCTTCAGCATTCGACCTTACAGGCATTCACCGGAGACAAAGACATAGATCGAGCATCAGGTGGAAGAATTGCTTGCATCAGGCATAATTCAACACTCCAACAGCCCATTTGCTTCCCCAGCTATCTTAGTGAGAAAGAAGGATGGACAGTGGCGTTTGTGCATTGACTATCGCAGGCTGAATCCGTTGACAGTCACGCCCAAATTCCCTATTCCGGTGATAGATGAACTTTTGGATGAATTGTCTGGAGAAAGCTGGTTTTCTAAGCTGGATCTCCGCGCTAGCTACCACCAGATCCGGTTGGCTGCGGGGGAGGAGTACAAGACGGCTTTCCAGACACATTCTGGCCACTATGAGTGCAAGGTACTTCCTTTTGGAGTTGCTGGAGGGCCGGCAACGTTTCAAGGGGCCATGACCCACACTTTGAAGCCTGTGTTGCGCCACTTTGCATTGGTGTTCTTCGATGACATTTTGGTATTCTCCATCTCCTTTGCTGATCATGTCAAGCATCTCAGAGAAGCCCTGCAATTGTTGCGTCGGGATCAATGGCAAATCAAATTCTCGAAGTGCTCCTTTGCCCAGCGTGAACTCTCCTACTTGGGTGTTGTGGTGAGTCAGCAGGTTGTTTCTACAGAGCCCGAAAAGATCGAACAAGTTCAGCAGTGTCCCGTGCCCCTTAATGTCAAGCAATTGCGGCGGTTCTTGGGTCTCTCCGGATATTATCGCAAGTTCGTCCGTCACTATGGAGTAATTGCTAAACCTTTGACCCATTTGCTGAAGAAGCATGTTCCGTTTGTCTGGACCAGTGAGTGTACTACAGTTCGACACACTAAAACATGCCTTAGTGACAGCCCCGGTCTTGGCCTTGGCCGATTTTGCCAAGCAATTCGTCCTCGAGACCGACGCAAGTGACCTCGGTGTGGGAGCAGTCAAGAGGGCCACCCTCTTGCTTTCTTAAGTAAATCCCTGGGACCAAGAAACCGTGGATTATCTACTTATGAAAATGAACTCCTTGCTATCTTGCTGGGTGTAGAACACTGGCGACCATACTTGCAGTCCGCTGAATTCGTTATCAAGACCGACCAGCATAGCTTGGTCCATCTTTGAGGATCAAAGACTGCATACCCCGTGACAGAAAAAAGCATTTACCAAACTCCTCGGGCTGCGCTACAAACTCTTCTATTGGAAAGGTGTTGAAAATGGAGCAGCTGATGCCCTCTCACGCCGGCCCTTCTCCGACAAGGACGAACTGTATGCCATTTCTCTTTGCAAACCGGAGTGGATCAAGGAAGTACAAGAGGGTTATGTGCATGACAAAGCAACGCAGAAGATAGTCGATGACTTACAGACTGACCCCCAGTCCCATCTGAAATTTACACTCTCAGAGGGCGTCTTGCGCTACCAAGGGCGCATTTGGATTGGGAGAAACTGTCACTTACAGAAACAACTGTTGTTAGCAAGGCACCAATCTGCTGTTGGAGGGCATTCTCGTGCACCAGCTGTTGGGGAACGTTGCATTGGAAACAAAAATTTTTCTACGCACATGCAGATCTATCCATGGTGATGAGCATCTACGAGAGGGAGAGTGGATCCATGTACCCTTGTAGATCGCTAAGCGGGAAGCGTTAAGTAACGCGGTTGGAGTAGTCGAACGTCTTCGCGATCCAAATCGCCGTGCGTCCCGCGATCCAATCACGATCCGTCCCGCGAACTTGATCACGATCCGTCCCACGAACTTGATCACGATCCTTCCGATCTACCGCCGAACGGACGGCACCTCTGCGTTCAGCACACATACAGCTTGATGACGATCTCCGCCATCTTGATCCAGCAAGAGAGAGCGGAGAGCTAGAAGAGTTCGCCGGCAGCGTGACGGCGCTCCGGCGATGGTAGTGGTGCAATTCCGGCAGGGCTTTGCCTAAGCACTGCAGAAATCCGATCTAAAGGAGAAACTATGCACAGGAGGAACGGGTAGCACGTGGCTGAAAAACTAGTGCAAAACCCTAGAAATCCACCAGTATATATAGGAGGAGAGGAGGAGAGGCTAGGCTCCCTCCTTTGGTTCGGCCGAACCAGGTAGTGGAGGTGGAGTCCACCTCCACTCCTAGTAGGACTAGGATTCAACCAATTTTGTCTTTTTTCCACCTTTTTCCTATTGGGTTTTCTTCTCCAGCCACATGGGCCTTGTGTGGGAGTTTTCACCAGCCCACTAAGGGCTGATATTCACTCTCCCACAGCCCATGAAGCCTCTTGGGTCGAAATACCCCTCCCGAAGGTCTCCCGGTACACTACCGGCACTCCCGGTACACTACCGATGAGTCCGAAACCTTTCCGGCGACCAAAATAGGACTTCCTATATATGAATCTTTACCTTCGAACCATTCCGAAGCTCCTCGTGATGTCCGGGATCTCATCCGGGACTCCGAACAACCTTCGGTCACCACCATACATAACTCTATACTACCGAAACGTCACCAAACCTTAAGTGTGCAAACCCTGCGGGTTCGAGAACTATGTAGACATGACCGAGACACTTCTACGGTCAATAACCAATGGCGGGACCTAGATGTCCACATTGGTTCCTACATATTCTACGAAGATCTTTATCGGTTGAACCTCTATGTCAAGGATTCAGTTAATCCCGTATGATGTTCCCTTTGTTCTTCGGTATGTTATTTGCCCGAGATTCGATCGTCAGTATCTCCATACCTAGTTCAACCTTGTTACCGGAAAGTCTCTTTACTCGTTCCGTAATACAAGATCCCGCAACTAACACTTTAGTCACATTGTTTGCAAGGCTTATTGTGATGTTGTATTACCGAGTGGGCCCCGAGATACCTCTCCGTTACACGGAGTAATAAATCCCAGTCTTGATCCATACGAACTCAACAGACACCCTCGGAGATACTTGTAGAGCACCTTTATAGTCACCCAGTTACGTTGCGACGTTTGATACACACAAAGCACTCTTCCGATGTATGTGAGTTGCATGATCTCATGGTCATACGAACACATACTTGACATGAAGAAAACAGTAGCAATAAACTGACACGATCATATGTACGTTTGTAGTTTGGGTCTTGTCCATCACATCATTCTCCTAATGATGTGATCCCGTTATCAAATGACATCTCATGTCAATGGCCTAGGAACCTTGACCATCTTTGATCAACGAGCTAGTTCACTAGAGGCATACTAGGGACAGTGTCTTGTCTATTTACCCATACATGTAATGTGTTTCCAATCAATACAATTATAGCATGGATAATAAACGATTATCATGAACAAGGAAATATAATAATAAAAATTTACTTATTGCCTCTAGGGCATATTTCCAACAGTCTCCCACTTGCACTAGAATCAATAGTCTAGTTCACATCACTATGTGATTTACATGGTAATGAATCGAACACGCATGCAGTTCTGGTGTTGATCATGTTTAGCCCTTGGAAGAGGTTTAGTCAACAGGTCTACAACATTCAGATCCGTGTGCACTTTGCAAATATTTATGTCCTTTTCCTCGATGTAATACTGGATGGAGTTGAAACGTCGCTTTATGTGTCTGGTCCTCTTGTGAAACCTTGGTTCCTTGGCTAGAGCAATGACACCAGTGTTGTCACAGAACATGTTTATTGGATTCAGTGCACTAGGCACTACTCCGAGATCTGTCATGAACTACTTCATGCAGACACCTTCCTTTGCCGCCTCCGAGGCTGCGATGTACTCCGCTTCACACGTAGAATCAGCTACCACGCTTTGCTTGGAACTGCACCAGCTTACCGCTCCCCCGTTAAGAATAAATACGTATCCGTTTTGCGACTTAGAGTCGTCCGGATCAGTGTCAAAGCTTGCATCGACGTAACCCTTTACGACGAGCTCTTCATCACCTCCATAAACGAGAAACATTTCCTTAGAATTTTTTAGGTACTTAAGGATATTCTTGACCGCTTGCCAATGCTCCATTCTAGGATCACTTTGAAACCTTCCAGCCATACTTATGGCAAGGCTGACATCGAGTCTTGTGCACAGCATTGCATACATGATAGAGCCTATGCCTGAAGCATAGGGGATGACACTCATCTTTTCTCTATCTTCTGTAGTCACTGGGCATTGAGTCTTACTCAACTTCACACCTTGTAACACAGCAAGAACCCCTTCTTGGACTGATCCATTTTGAACTTCTTCAAAACTTTATCAAGTTATGTGCTCTGTGAAAGTGCTATTAAGTGTTTTGATCTATCTCTATAGATCTTAATGCCTAATATGTAAGCAGCTTCTCCTAGGTCCTTCATTGAAAAACTCTTGTTCAAATATTCCTTCATGCTTTCCAACATTTCTATATTGTTTCCAATCAGCAATATGTCATCCACATATAATATTATAAACGCTATAGAGCTCCCACTCACTTTCTTGTAAATACAAGCTTCTCCATCAACTTGTATAAACTCAAACGGTTTGATCACCTCATCAAAGCGTTTATTCCAACTCCGAGATGCTTGCACCAGTCCATAAATTGATTGCTGGAGTTTGCAAACTTTGTTAGCATTCTCTGGATCGACAAAACCTTCGGGTTGCATCATATACAACTCTTCCTCAAGGAAACCGTTGAGGAACGCTGTTTTGACATCCATCTGCCAAATTTCATAGTCGAAATAAGCAGCTATTGCCAACATGATTCTGACAGACTTAAGCATCGCTACGGGTGAGAATGTCTCATCGAAGTCAACTCCTTGAACTTGTGAAAAACCCTTTGCCACAAGTCGAGCTTTAAAGACAGCGATATTACCGTCCGTGTCTGTCTTGTTCTTAAAGATCCATTTGTTCTGAATGGCCCTTTGCCCTTCAGGTAATACTTCCAAAGTCCATACTTTGTTTTCATACATGGATCCCATCTCGGATTTCATGGCCTCTAACCATTTCTCGGAATCCGGGCCCATCACTGCTCCTCCATAGCTCGTAGGTTCATTGTTGTCCAACAACATGACCTTTAAGACAGGGTTGCCGTACCACTCAGGAGTAGTACGCGCCCTTGTCGACCTACGAGGTTCAATAGTAGCTTGATCCGAAGCTTCATGATCATCATCATTAACTTCCTCTTCTACCGTCGTAGGTTCCACGGAAACAACTTTCTGCACTGCGCTACTTTCTGGTTAAAGTAAAGGTTCAATAACCTCATCAAGATCTATCTTCCTCCCACTCAATTCATTCGAGAGAAACTCTTTCTCAAGAAATGTTCCGTTCTTAGCGGCAAACACTTTGCCTTCGGATCTGAGATAGAAGGTATACCCGACTTTCTATTTCGGGTATCCTATGAAGACGCATTTCTCCGCTTTGGGTTCCAGCTTTTCAGGCTGAAGCTTTTTGACATAAGCATCACATCCCCAAACTTTAAGAAACGGCAACTTTGGCCTTTTGCCAAACCATAGTTCATATGGCGTCATCTCAACGGATTTCGATGGTGCCCTATTTAAAGTGAATGCAGCTGTCTCTCATTAGTTACCCCAAAACGATAGTGGCAAATCAGCAAGAGACATCATAGAACGCACCATATCTAATAAGGTTCTATTACGACGTTCGGACACCCCATTATGCTGTGGTGTTCCGGGCGGTGTCAACTATGAAACAATTCCACATTGTCTTAAGTGACTACCAAACTCATAACTCAGATATTCACCTCCTCGATCAGATCGCAGGAACTTAATCTTCTTGTTACGATGATTCTCATCTTCACTCTGAAATTGCTTGAACTTTTCAAATGTTTCAGACTTGTGTTTCATTAAGTAAATATACCCATATCTACTTAAGTCATCAGTGAAGGTGAGAAAATAACGAGATCCACCACGCGCAGTAACATTCATTGGACCGCACACATCAGCATGTATGATTTCCAATAAGTCACTTGCCCGTTCCATTGTTCCAAAGAACGACGTTTTAGTCATCTTACCCATGAGGCATGGTTCACATGTGTCAAGTGATTCAAAATCAAGTGACTCCAAAAGTCCATCAGCATGGAGCTTCCTCATGCATTCTATACCAATATGACATAAATGGCAGTGCCACAAGAAAGTGGTACTATCATTATCAACTCTACATCTTTTGGCATCAATGTTATGAACATGTGTGTCATCACTTTCATGATTCAATATGAATAAACCCCTAACATTGGGTGTATGACCATAAAAGATATTACTCATATAAAGAGAACAACCTTTATTCTCTGATTTAAATGAGTAACCGTCTCGCAATAAACAAGATCTAGATATAATGTTCATGCTTAATGCAGGCACTAAATAACAATTATTCAGGTTCATCACTAATCTCGATGGTAATCGATGAGAGAGCGTGCCGACGGCGATCACATCAACCTTGGAACCATTTCCCACGCGCATCGTCACTTTGTCCTTCGCCGGCCTTCGTTTATTCCGTAGTTCCTGCTTTGAGTTGCAAATGTGAGCAACCGAACCGGTATCAAATACCCAGGCACTACTACGAGAGCTAGTAAGGTACACATCAATAACATGTATATCATATATACCTTGTTTGTCGTTGGCCGCCTTTTTGTCAGCCAGGTACTTGGGGCAATTCTGCTTCGAGTGACCAGTTCCTTTGCAATGAAAGCACTCAGTTTCTGGCTTAGGTTCGTGCTTAGGCTTCTTTGTAGGAGTAGCAATTGCTTTGCCATCCTTCTTGGTTTTACCCTTCTTGCCTTTGCCCTTGCCATTTTTCTTAAAACTAGTGGTTTAATTGACCATCAACACTTGATGTTCCTTCTGGATTTCAGACTCAGCGACTTTCAGCAGCGCAAACAACTCGGCGACTGACTTGTTCATCCCATGCATGTTATAGTTCATTACAAAGCTATTGCAACTAGGTGGCAGTGATTGAAGAACTCTGTTAGTGATTGCCTCTGGCAGGAGGGTAATTCCCAACTCCGCTAGACGATTTGAATACCCAGACATTCTGAGTATGTGCTCACTGATAGACCCATTCTCCTCCATCTTGCAAGCATAGAATTTATCTGAGGTCTCATACCTCTCGATCCGGGCATTTTTCTGAAAGATAAACTTCAACTCCTGAAACATCTCATATGCTCCATGACGTTCAAAACGTCTTTGAAGTCCCGGTTATAAGCCATACAATATTGCACACTGAACTATTGAGTAGTCTCCAGCACGAGCCTCCCAAGCGTTCTTAACGTCTTCGGAGGTCATGTCTTCTGGTTGGTTACCAAGCGGTACATCAAAGACATATTGTTTCTGGGAAGCCATGAGGATAATCCTCAAATTACGGGCCCAGTCCACAAATTTACTTCCATCATCTTTCAACTTAGCTTTCTCTAGGAACGCATTAAAATTCAGGGGTGCTACTGCGCGAGCCATTGATCTACAAGATAAATATGCAAAGGTTACTTAGACTATTGTTCAAGATAATGAGTTTAGTTAATCAAATTACTAAAGCTCCCACTCAAATTGACATCCCTCAGGTCATCTGAGTGTCACATGATCCAAATTCACCAACTCAAGTCCGATCATCATGTGAGTTAAGGTGGATTCAATGGTGAACATCATTATGTTGATCACATCTACTATATGACTCATGTTCGTGTTGGAAATATGCCCTAGAGGCAATAATAAATTAGTTATTATCATATTTCCTTGTTCATGATAATCATTTATTATCCATGCTATAATTGTATTGATCGAAGACTTAAATGCACGTGTGGATACATAGACAAAACCATGTCCCTAGTATGCCTCTAATGGACTAGCTCGTTGATCAAAGGATGGTTAAGGTTTCCTAGCCATGGACATGAGATGTCATTTGATAACGGGATCACATCATTAGGAGAATGATGTGATGGATAAGACCCAAACTACAAACATAGCATATGATCGTGTCAGTTTATTGCTACTGTTTTCTGCATGTCAAGTATATGTTCCTATGACCATGAGATCATGCAACTCACGGATATCGGAGGAGTGCCTTGTGTCACGTCACAATGTAACTGGGTGACTATAAAGGTTCTCTACAGGTATCTCCGATGGTGTCTATTGAGTTGGCATGGATCGAGACTGGGATTTGTTACTCCGTGTGACGGAGAGGTATCTCAGGGCCCACTCGGTAATACAACATCACAACAAGCCTTGCAAGCAATGTGGCTAAGTGTTAGTCACGGGATCTTGTATTAGAGAACGAATAAAGAGACTTGCCGGTAACGGGGTTGAACTAGGTATGGCGATATCGACGATCGAATCTCGGGCAAGAAACATACCGAAGAACAAAGGGAACGTTATACGGGATTAACTGAATCCTTGACATAGAGGTTCGACCGATAAAGATCTTCGTAGAATATGTAGGAACCAATGTGGACGTCCAGGTCCCGCCATTGGTTATTGACCATAGAGGTGTCTCGGTCATGTCTACATAGTTCTCGAACCCGCAGGGTCTGCACACTTAAGGTTCGGTGACGTTTCGGTAGTGTAGAGTTATGTATGGTGGTGACCGAAGTTTGTTTGGAGTCCTGGATGAGATCCCTGACGTCACGAGGAGCTCTGGAATGGTCTGGAGGTAAAGATTCATATATAGGAGGTCCCAGTTTGGTTTCCGGAAAAGTTTCGGGCTCATCGGTAGTGTACCGGGAGTGCCGGTAGTGTACCGGGAGGCCTCCGGGAGGGGTATTTCGACCCCAAGAGGTCCATGGGCTGTGGGAGAATAATAACCAGCCCTTAGTGGGCTGGGAAAACAGCCACAAAGGCCCATGGCGCAGGAGAAAAACTCCTAAAGCAAAAAGTGGAAAATCAGCCAATAGGAGGCAATCCTACTCCAACTAGGATTGGAGGTGAAGTAGGATTGCTTCCCACCTCCTATTTCAGCTGACCGAAAGGCCTTGGCTGCCTCTCCTCTCCTCTCCTCCTATATATACTAGTGGATTGGATGGTTTTTGGACATAATTTCCGGCCACGGCTACCCGTTTCACCGGTGCACAGTTTCTCCTCTAGATCGGTTTTCCGCAGCGCTTAGGCGAAGCCCTGCCGGAATCACTCCACCACCATCACCGGAGCGTCGTCATGCTTCCGGTGAACTCTCTCTCCTCTCCACCACCTCTTGCTGGATCAAGACGGTGGAGATCGTCATCAAGCTGAACGTGTGCTGAACGCGGAGGTGCCATCCGTTCGGCGCTAGATCAGAAGGACCGTGATCGAGATCGCGAGACGGTTCGTGATGAGATCGCGGAACGGATCATGATGAGTTCGCGGGACAGATCGTGATCAAGATCGTGAGACGGATCGTGATGAGACCGCGGGACGGATCGTGATGAGTTCACGGGACGGATCGTGATTGGATCGCGGGACGGATCGTGATGAGATCGCGGGACGCTCGACGATTTGGATCGCGAAGATGTTCGACTACACCAACCGCATTTCTTAACGCTTCCCGCTTAGCGATCTACAAGGGTATGTAGATCCACTCTCCCTCTCATAGATGCTCATCACCATGGATAGGTTTGCGTGTGCGTAGGAAATTAGTTGTTTCCCATGCGACGTTCCCCAACGGTGGCATCATGAGCTAGGTTTATGGTTCGATGAGATCTCGAGTAGAACACAAAAGGTTTGTGGGCGTTGATGCTTAGATTGCTTCCTCCCTTGGTCGTATTTTTGGTTCAGCGGGATTGTGAGATGAAGCGGCCCGGATCAACATTACTCGTACGCTTACGAGAGACCGGTTCCCTCGAGCAACTTGTTGCCTAGATGGCTTGCGGGTGACAGTTTCTCTCACTTTAGTTGGATCGGATCCGACAAAGGCGGTCCTTGAGAAGGTTGAAAATCAACTAGTGTATCACCATTGTGGTTTTTGCGTAGATGAGAATTGTTCTTGCTAGATACCCGTAGCAGCCACGTAAAACATGCAACAACAATTAGAGGACGTCTAACTTGTTTTTGCAGGGTATGTTATGATATGATATGGCCAATTACATGATGTGATATATGTGATGTATGAGATGATCATGTGATGTATAGATTATCACGACTTGCATGTCGATGAGTACGGCAACCGGCAGGAGCCATAGGGTTGTCTTTAATTATTGTATGACCTGCGTGTCAATCATTAAGCGCTATGTAATGCTTTACTTTATCGCTACGGTAGCAATAGTAGTAGAAGCATGCAGGGCGTGACAACCCCGATAGCGACACGTTGATGGAGATCAAGATGATGGAGATCATGGTGTCATGCCGGTGACGATGGAGATCATGCCGGTGCTTTCATGATGGAGATCAAAAGAACAAGATCATGGCCATATCATGTCACTTATGATTTGCATGTGATGTTAATCCTTTTATGCACCTTGTTTTGCTTAGGACGACGGTAGCATTATAAGGTGATTCCTCACTTAATTTCAAGATAAATTGTGTTCTCCCCGAGTTTGCACCGTTGCGAAAGTTCGTCGTGTTGAGACACCACGTGATGATCCGGTGTGATAGACTCTATGTTCACATACAATGGGTGCAAGCCAGTGTTGCACACGCAGAACACTCGGGTTAAACTTCACGAGCCTAGCATGTACAGACATGGCCTCGGAACAAGAGAGACTGAAAGGTCGAACATGAGTCATATAGTAGATATGATCAACATAATGATGTTCACCATTGCAGCCACCTCAACTCACGTGATGATCGGACTTGAGTTGGTGAATTTGGATCATGTATCACTCGAATGATCGGAGGGATGTCAATTTCAGTGGGAGTTCTTAAGTAATATGATTAATTAAACTCATTATCATGAACATAGTCAAAGTGTCTTTGCAAATTATGTTGTATATTACTAGCTCACACTATAGCTCCCTTGTATTTTTATATGTTCCTAGAGAAATAGAATTGAAAGATGATGGTAGAAATATTGCAGACTGGGTCCGTGATCTGAGGATTGTCCTCATTGCTGCACAGAAGCATTATGTCCTTAATGCACTGCTCGGTGCGCCGACCCCTCTAGCGTCGTCTATAGATGTTGTGAACATCTGACAGGCACGTTCTGATGACTACTTAATAGTTTAGTGCGTCATGCATTACGTCTTAGAATTGAGGCTCCAAAACGTTTTGAACGTCACGGAACATATGAGATGTTTCTAAGAGCTGAAATTAGGATCTCAGGCTCGTGCCCGTGTTGCGAGATATGAGATCTCCAACAAGATTCTTTGCCTGCAAGATGAAAGAGAATAGCTCAAGCGTTGAGCATGTACTCAGATTGTCTGGGTGCTACAATCGCTTGAATCAAGTGGGAGTTGATCTTCCAGATAAGATAGTGATTTACATAGTTCTCCAAGTCACTGTCACTAAGCTACTAGAACTTGGTGATGAACTATAAATTGCCAGGGATAGAAATAAGGATTCCTGAGCTGTTCGCGATGTTTGACACCGCGAAGGTAGAAATCGAAAAGGAGCATCAAGTGTTGATGGTTAATCAAACCACTAGTTTCGAGAAGGGCAAGAGCAAGGAGGGAAACTTCATGGATAGCAAGTCAGTTGCTGCTCCAGTGAAGCAACCCAAATTTGAACTCAAACCCGAGACTAAGTGCTTCTATTATGAGGTGAGCAGTCGCTGAAGCGGAACAACCCTAGATGCTTGGTAGATAAGAAGGCTGGCAACATCGATAGAAATATATTTGATATACGAGTTATTAATGTGTACCTTGCTAGTACTCCTAGTAGCACCTTGGTATTGGATACCGGTTCGGTTGCTAAATGTTAGTAACTCGAAATAAAAGCTACGGAATAAATGGAGAACTAGCTAAGGGTGAGGTGACGATATGTGTTGGAAATGTTTCCAAGGTTGACGTGATCAACATCGCACGCTCTCTTTACCTTCAAAATTAGTGACGAACCTAAATAAATGTTATTTGGTGTTTTGCATTGAGCATCGACATGATTAGATCATGTTTGTCGCAATACGGTTATTCATTTAAGCTAGAGAATAATTGTTATTCTGTTTACATGAATAATACCTTCAATGGTCATGCACCCAGTGAGAATGGTTTGTTGAAATCTTGATCGTAGTAATACACATGTTCATAACATTGATGTCAAAAGATACAAAGTTAATAATGATAGTAGCACATATTTGTGGCACTACCGCAGAATGTCATATTGGTATAAAGCGCATGAAGAAACTCCATGCTGATGGATCTTTGGACTCATTCGATTTTGAATCGGTTGAGACATGCGAACCATGCCTCTTGGGCAAGATGACTAAAGGATCCCGTTGGATGGAGCGGGCAAGTGATTCATTGGAAATGATACATGTTGATGTATGCAATCCAGTGAGTCCTGTAGCGTGCAGTGGATATCGTTATTTTCTTACCTTCACTGATGATTTGAGTAGATATAGTGTATATTTACTTAATGAAACACAAGTCTGAATCGTTTGAAAGGTTCAAGAAAATTCAGAGTGAAGTTTAAGATCATCGTGACAAGAAGATAAAAATGACTGCGATATGATCGTGGAGGTGAATATCTAAGTTACGAGTTTGGCATACAACTTAAGACAATGTGAAATTTGTTTCACAACTAACGCCACCTAGAACACCATAGTGTGATGGTGTGTCCGAACATCATAGTAATGCTCTATGTGATATGGTGCGTGCTATGATATCTCTTATCGTTTTACTACTATAATTTTGGGGTTATGCATTAGAGACAACTACATTCACTTTAAATAGGGCACCATCTAAATCCGTTGAGATGACACCGTGTGAATTATGGTTTGATAGAAACCTAAGCTGTCATTTCTTAATGTTTGGGGCTGCAATGCTTGTGTGGAAAATGTTTTCACATAATAAGCTAGAACCCAAAGCGGACAAATGTATCTTCATAGAATACCCTAAGAACAGATGGGTATGCCTTCTATCTCAGATCCGAGTGCAAAGTGTTTGTTGCTAGAACTGGGTCCTTTCTCGAGAAAAAGTTTCTCTCGAAAGAATTGAGTGGGAGGAAGATAGAACTTGATGAGGTTGTTAAACCTTTGTTCAACCAGAGAATAGCGCAGCGCAGAAAGATGTTTCTGTGAAGCCTACGTTAGTTGAAGAGGAAGTTAATGGTGATGATCATGAAACTTCAGGATCAAGTTACTATCGAACTTCGTAGGTCGACAAGGATGTGTACTGCTCCTAAGCGGTACGACAACTCTGTCTTGGAGGTCATGTTGTTGGACAACGATGAACCTACGAGCTATGGAGAAGCGATGATGGGCCCGGATTCCGACAAATGGTTGGAGGCCATGAAATCCGAGATAGGATCCATGTATGAAAACCAAGTATAGACTTTGGTAGACTTTCTTGTTGGACAGCAGGTCGTTGAGTACAAATGGATCTTTAAAATGAAGACAGACGCTGATGGTAATTGTCACCATTTGTAAAGCTCGACTTGTTGCAAAGATGTGTGTGACAATTTCAAGGGGTTGACTGCGATGAGACTTTCTCACTCGTAGCGATGCTAGAGTCTGTTGGAATTATGTTAGCAGTTGTTGCGTTTTCAATTATGAAATCTGGCAAATGGATGTCAAAACATTGTTTCCTTAACGGTTTACTTGAGGAAAGGTTGTATGTGATACAACCAGAAGGTTTTGTCAGTCCTAAGGATGCTAAAAGGTGTGCAAGCTTCGGTGATCCTTCCATGGACTGAAGCAAGCATCTCGGAGTTGGAATATACGCTTTGATGAGTTGATCAAAGTTTTTGAGTTTATACAAAGTTTACGAGAAACTTGTATTTGCAACAAAGTGAGTGGGAGCACTATAGAATTTCTGATAAGTATATGTGGATGACATATTGTTGATCAGAAATAATGTAGGATTTCTGGAAAGCATAAATGGTTGTTTGGAAAGTGATTTTCAAAGGAAGACCTGGATAAAGCTACCAAATTGTTGAGCATCAAGATCTATAGAGATAGATCAAGATGACTTGATGAGACTTTCAATGAGTACATACCTTGAGAAAGATTTTGAAAGAGTTCAAAATGGATCAGTCAGAGAAAGAGTTCTCGCCTGATTTGTAAGGTGTGAAGTTGAGTGAGACTCAAAGCTCGACCACGGCAAAAGGAAGGGAAAGGATGAACGTCGTCCCCTATGCCTTAGCCATAGGCTCTGTATAGTATGCCATGCTGTGTACCGCACCTGTGTGTGCCTTGCCATGAGTCTGTCAAGGGGTACAAGTGTGGTCCAGGGGTGGATCACTGGACAACGGTCGGAATTATCCTTAGTAACCAGAGGACTAAGGAAATGTTTCTTGATTATGGAGGTGATAAAGAGTTCGGCGTAAAGAGTTACGTCGATGCAAGCTTTAATACCTATCCGGATGACTAGTAGTAGCAATCTGGATACATATAGTGGAGGAGCCATTTGGAAATAGTACCAAGTGGAGTGTGGTAGTAGTGTTTACGGTTTGACATAGAGATTTGCAAAGTACACACGGATCTGAATATCGCAGACCCGTTGACTATAAGACCTCTCTCACATGCAAAGCATGATCGAGCCCCAGAACTCATTGGGTGTTAGATTCATAACAGTGCGAATCACATGGTGATGTGAACTAGATTATTGACTCTAGTGTAAGTGGGAGACTGTTGGAAATATGCCCTAGAGGCAATAATAAATTACTTATTATCATATTTCCTTGTTCATGATAATCGTTTATTATCCATGCTATAATTGTATTGATCGGAGACTTAAATGCACGTGTGGATACATAGACAAAACCATGTCCCTAGTATGCCTCTAATGGACTAGCTCGTTGATCAAAGGATGGTTAAGGTTTCCTAGCCATGGACATGAGATGTCATTTGATAACGGGATCACATCATTAGGAGAATGATGTGATGGATAAGACCCAAACTACAAACATAGCATATGATCGTGTCAGTTGATTGCTACTGTTTTCTGCATGTCAAGTATATGTTCCTATGACCATGAGATCATGCAAATCACGGATATCGGAGGAGTGCCTTGTGTGTATCAAACGTCACAACGTAACTGGGTGACTATAAAGGTGCTCTACAGGTATCTCCAATGGTGTCTGTTGAGTTGGCATGGATCGAGACTGGGATTTGTTACTCCGTGTGACGGAGAGGTATCTCAGGGCCCACTCGGTAATACAACATCACAACAAGCCTTGCAAGCAATGTGGCTAAGTGTTAGTCACGGGATCTTGTATTACAGAACGAGTAAAGAGACTTGCCGGTAACGGGGTTGAACTAGCTATGGCGATACCGACGATCGAATCTCGGGCAAGTAACATACCGAAGAACAAAGGGAACGTTATACGGGATTAACTGAATCCTTGACATAGAGGTTCGACCGATAAAGATCTTCGTAGAATATGTAGGAACCAATGTGGACGTCCAGGTCCTGCCATTGGTTATTGACCGTAGAGGTGTCTCGGTCATGTCTACATAGTTCTCGAACCCGCAGGGTCTGCACACTTAAGGTTCGGTGACGTTTCGGTAGTGTAGAGTTATGTATGGTGGTGACTGAAGTTTGTTCAGAGTCCCGGATGAGATCCCGGACGTCACGAGGAGCTCCGGAATGGTCCGGAGGTAAAGATTCATATATAGGAAGTCCCGGTTTGGTTTCCGGAAAAGTTTCGGGCTCATCGGTAGTGTACCGGGAGTGCCGGTAGTGTATCGGGAGGCCTCCGGGAGGGGTATTTCGACCCCAAGAGGTCCATGGGCTGTGGGAGAATAATAATCAGCCCTTAGTGGGCTGGGAAAACAGCCACAAAGGCCCATGGTGCAGGAGAGAAACTTCTAAAGCAAAAAGTGGAAAATCAGCCAATAGGAGGCAATCCTACTCCAACTAGGATTGGAGGTGAAGTAGGATTGCTTCCCACCTCCTATTTCGGCTGACCCAAAGGCCTTGGCTGCCTCTCCTCTCCTCTCCTCCTATATATACTAGTGGATTGGGTGGTTTTTGGGCAGAATTTCTGGCCACGGCTACCCGTTTCACCGGTGCACAGTTTCTCCTCTAGATCGGTTTTCCGCAGCACTTAGGCGAAGCCCTGTCGGAATCACTCCAACACCATCACCGGAGCGCCGTTATGCTGCCGGTGAACTCTCTCTCCTCTCCACCTCCTCTTGCTGGATCAAGACGGTGGAGATTGTCATCAAGCTGCACGTGTGCTGAACGCGGAGGTGTCGTCCGTTCGGCGCTAGATCAGAAGGACCGTGATCGAGATCGCGAGTCGGTTCGTGATGAGATCGCGGAACGGATCGTGATGAGTTCGCGGGACAGATCGTGATCAAGATCGTGAGACGGATCGTGATGAGATCGCGGGACGGATCATGATGAGTTCACGGGACGAATCGTGATTGGATCGCGGGACGGATCGTGATGAGATCGCGGGACGCTCGGCGATTTGGATCGCGAAGATGTTCGACTACACCAACCGCGTTTCTTAACGCTTCCCGCTTAGCGATCTACAAGGGTATGTAGATCCACTCTCCCTCTCGTAGATGCTCATCACCATGGATTGGTTTGCGTGTGCGTAGGAAATTTTTTGTTTCCCATGCGACATTCCCCAACAGTTCGACCTTTCGGTCTTTTGTGTTCCGAGGCCATGTCTGTACATGCTAGGCTCGTCAAGTTTAACCCGAGTGTTCTGCACGTGCAAAACTGGCTTGCACTCATTGTATGTGAACGTAGAGTCTATCACACCCGATCATCACGTGGTGTCTCGACACGACGATCTTTCGCAACGGTGCACACTCGGGGAGAACACAATTTATCTTGAAATTAAGTGAGGGATCAACTCATAATGCTACCATCGTCCTAAGAAAAACAAGGTGCATAAAAGGATTAACATCACATGCAAATCATAAGTGACATGATATGGCCATGATCTTGTGCTTTTGATCTCCATCATGAAAGCACCGGCATGATCTCCATCGTCACCGGCACGACACCATGATCTCCATCATCTTGATCTCGATCAACGTGTCGCCAACGTGGTTGTCACGCCCAACATGCTTCTACTACTATTGCTACCGTAGCGATAAAGTAAAGCATTACATAGCGCTTAATGATTGACACGCATGTCATACAATAATTAAAGACAACCCTACGGCTCTTGCCGGTTGCCATACTCATCGACGTGCAAGTCATGATAATCTATATATCACATTATAATCTCATACATCACATATATCACATCATGTAATTGGCCATATCATATCACAACATACCCTGTAAAAACAAGTTAGACGTCCTCTAATTGTTGTTGCATGTTTTACGTGGCTGCTATGGGTATCTAGCAAGAACAATTCTCATCTACGCAAAAACCACAATGGTGATACACTAGTTGCTTTTCAACCTTCTCAAGGACCGCCTTTGTCGAATCCGATCCAACTAAAGTGAGAGAAACTGGCACCCGCAAGCCATCTAAGCAACAAGTTGCGGTCGAGGGAACCGGTCTCTCGTAAGCGTACGAGTAATGTTGGTCCGGGCCGCTTCATCTCACAATACCGCTGAACGAAAATCCAACCAAGGGAGGAAGCAATCTAAGCATCAAGGCCCACAAACCTTTTGTGATGTACTTGAGATCTCATCTACACATAGACCTAGCTCTGATAACACTGTTGGGGAACGTTGCATGGGAAACAAAAAATTTCCTATGCACACGCAGATCTATCCATGGTAATGAGCATCTACGAGAGGGAGAGTGGATCTACGTACCCTTGTAGATCGCTAAGTGGGAAGCGTTAAGTAACTCAGTTGGTGTAGTCGAACGTCTTCATGATCCAAATCGCCGTCCATCCCGCGATCCAATCACGATCCGTCCCGCGATCTAATCACGATCCGTCCCGCGAACTTGTTCATGATCTGTCCCATGAACATGATCACGATCCTTCCGATCTAGCGCCGAACGGACGACACCTCCGCGTTCAGCACACGTATAGCTTGATGACGATCTCCACCGTCTTGATCCAGCAAGAGAGAGTGGAGAGGTTGAAGAGTTCGCCAACAGTGTGACGGCGCTCTGGCGATGGTGGTGGTGCAATTCTGGCAGGGCTTTGCCTAAGCACTGCAGAAATCCGATCTAGAGGAGAAACTATGCATTGGAGGATCGGGAAGCACATGGCTGAAAAACTAGTGCAAAACCCTAGAAATCCACCAGTATATATAGGAGGAGAGGAGGAGAGGCTAGGATCCCTCCTTTGGTTCGGCCGAACCAGGTGGTGGAGGTGGAGTCCACCTCCACTCCTACTAGGACTAGGATGTTGGGAGACGTAGTAGTAAATCAAAAAATTTTCCTACGCGTTCACCAAGATCCATCTATGGAGAAACCAGCAACGAGCAAGGGGAGAGTGGATCTTCATACCTTTGAATATCGCTAAGCGGAAGCATTACAAGAACGCGGTTGATGGAGTCGTACTCGCAGCGATTCAGATCGCGGTAGATCCGATCAAGTGCCGAACGGACGACACCTCCGCGTTCAACACACGTGCAGCCCGGTGACGTCTCCAACACCTTGATCCAGAAAGGAGGAAGGAGAGGTTGGGGAAGGGCTCCAACAGCAGCACGACGGCGTGGTGGTGGTGGAGTAGCAAGGTATTCCGACAGGGCTTCGCCTAAGCGCTGCGGAGGAGGAAGAAGAGAGGTAGGGCTTTGCCGTGAGAGAGAGAGATCAAATCTTGTCTCAAAACATCCAAAACCTCAAGTATATATAGGAGGAGTGATGTGGAGGGCTGGCTTGGCCTCTACTCCAAAGAGGAGAGGGCCGGCCGAATTAAAGGGAGAGTCCACCTCCCACAAGGGAGGTGGATCTCCTCCTTTTAAATCCCTTTTGCCTTATCTCCTTATCTCCAGCCACATGGGCCCACATAGATGGTCTTGGCCGACCCAATATGGGCTGGCACACCTCCTCTAAGGGCCCATGAGGTCCTTTGGTCGTCACACCCCTCTCGGGGGTCCTCCGGCACCCTCCCGGCACTCCCGGTACACTACCGATGAGCCCGAAAACTTTCCGGTGACCAAAACTGGACTTCCTATATATCAATCTTTACCTCCGGACCATTCCAGAGCTCCTCGTGACGTCCGGGATCTCATCCGGGACTCCGAACAACCTTCGGTAATCACGTATACCATTTCCCTATAACCCTAGCGTCATCGAACCTTAAGTGTGTAGACCATACGGGTTCGGGAGACACGTAGACATGACCGAGACACCTCTCCGGCCAATAACCAACAGCGGGATCTGGATACCCATGTTGGCTCCCACGTACTCCACGATGATCTCATCGGATGAACCACGATGTCGGGGATTCAATCAATCCCGTATACAATTCCCTTTGTCTATCGGTATGGTACTTGCCCGAGATTCGATCGTCGGTATCCCCATACCTTGTTCAATCTCGTTACTGGCAAGTCTCTTTACTCGTTCCGTAATACATCATCCCGTGGCTAACTCCTTAGTCACATTGAGCTCATTATGATGATGTCTTACCGAGTGGGCCCAGAGATACCTCTCCGTCACACGGAGTGACAAATCCCAGTCTCGATTCGTGCCAACCCAACAGATACTTTCAGAGATACCTGTAGTGCACCTTTATAGCCACCCAGTTACGTTGTGACGTTTGGCACACCCAAAGCATTCCTACGGTATCTGGGAGTTGCACAATCTCATGGTCTAAGGAAACGATACTTGACATTGAAAAGCTTTAGCAAACGAACTACACGATCTTGTGCTATGCTTAGGATTGGGTCTTGTCCATCACATCATTCTCCTAATGATGTGATCCCGTTATCAACGACATCCAATGTCCATGGCCATGAAACCGTGACCATCTATTGATCAACGAGCTAGTCAACTAGAGGCTCACTAGGGACATGTTGTGGTCTGTGTATTCACACATGTATTATGGTTTCTGGTTAACACAATTATAGCATGAACAATAGACAATTATCATGAACAAGGAAATACAATAATAACCATTTTATTATTGCCTCTAGGGCATATTTCCAACAGTCTCCCACTTGCACTAGAGTCAATAATCTAGTTCACATCACCATGTGATTAACACTTACATCACCATATGATCATATCATCATGTGATTAACACCCAATAAGTTCTGGGGTTCGTTCATGTTCTGCTCGTGAAAGAGGTTTTAGTCAACGGGTCTGCGACATTCAGATCCGTGTGTACCTTGCAAATTTTCCATGTCATATTTGTAGATACTGCTCCCATGCTCCACTTGGAGCTATTCCAAATGGCTGCTCCACTATACGTAGCCAGATTTCTACTAAGAGTCATCCGGATTGGAGTTAAAGCTTGCATCATCGTAATCCTTTACGATGAACTCTTTATCACCTCCATAATCGAGAAATATTTCCTTAGTTCTCAAGTTACTAAGGATAACTTTGACCATTGTCCAGTGATCCACTCTTGGATTACTCTTGTACCCCTTGACAGACTCATGGCAAGGCACACACAGGTGCGGTACACAGCATGGCATACTATATAGAGCCTATGGCTAAAGCATAGGAGATGACACTCATCTTTTCTTTATCTTCTGCCGTGGTCGGGTATTGAGTCTTACTCAATTTCACACCTTACAATACAGTCAAGAACTCCTTCTTTGACCCATCTATTTTGAACTCCTTCAAAAACTTGTCAAGGTATGTCTTCGTCGAAAAAACTTATCAAGCGAATAGATCTATCCCTATAGATCTAGATGCTCAATAAAATAGTAGCTTTATCTGGGTCTTCCTTTGAAAAAACTCTTTTCAAACAACCCTTCATGCTCTTCCAGAAATTCTACATCATTTCCTATCAATAATATGTCAACTACATATTCTTATAAGAAATTCTATAGTGCTCCCACTCACTTTCTTGCAAATACAAGTTTCTCATAAACTTTGTATAAACTTAAACACTTTGATCACCTCATCAAAGCATATATTCCAACTCCGAGATTCTTGCTCTAGTCCATAGAAGGATCGCTGGAGTTTGCATATTATTAGCATCCTTAGGATTGACAAAACCTTCTGGTTGTATCACATACAACTCTTCCTCACAGAAACCATTACGGAAACCTTGTTTTGTCATCCATCTGCCAGATTTCCTAATCGAAAAATGCAGCAACTGCTAACAAAATTTTAATAGACTTTTAGCATCGCTACAGATGAGACAATCTCATCGCAGTCAACTCCTTGAACTTGGCGGAAACTTCTTTGCGACAAGTCGAGCTTTATAAACGGTGACAATTCACCATTAGCGTCTATGTTTATCTCAAAGGTCCATTTGTACTCAATGACCCGCCATTCAACAGGCAAGGCTACCAAAGTCCATACTTGGTTTTCATACATGGATCCTTTCTCGGATTTCATGGCTCCTAGCCATTTGTTGGAATCCAGGCCCACCATCGCTTCTCCATAGTTCGTAGGTTCATCGTTGTCCGACAACATGATTTCCAAGACAGGGTTGTCGTACTACTCAGGAGCAGTACGCGTCCTTGTCGACCTACGAGGTTCGATAGTGACTTGATCCGAAGCTTCATGATCATCATCATTAACTTCCTTTTCAACTGAGTAGGCTCCACAGAAACATCTTTCTGTGTTGCGCTATTCTCTGGTTGAAACAAAGGTTCAACAACCTTATCAAGTTCTATCTTCCTCCCACTCAATTCTTTCGAGAGAAACTCTTTCTCAAGAAAGGACCCATTCTTAGCAACAAACACCTTTTGCGCTTGGATCTGAAATAGAAGGTATACCCAATGTCTCATTAGGGTATTCTATGAAGATACATTTGTCTGCTTTGGGTTCGAGCTCGCTAGCTGAAAAACCCATTTTCACATAAGCGTCGCAGCCCCAAACATTAAGAAATGACAGCTTAGGCTTCTGTCAAACCATAATTCTCACGGTGTCATCTCAACAGACTTAGATGGTGCCCTATTAAAGTGAATGGATTTGTCTTTAATGCATAACCCCATAATGATAGTGGTAAAACGATAAGAGACATCATAGTACTCACTATATCCAATAGAGCACGACTACGGCGTTCGAACACACCATCACACTATGGTGTTCCAGGAGGCGTGAGCTGTGAAACAATTTCCACATTGTCTAAAATTGCATACCAAACTCGTAACTTAGATATTCACCTCCATGATCATGTCATAGACATTTATCTTCTTGTCACGATGATCTTTAACTTCACTCTGAAACTCCTTGAACCTTTCAAACATTTCAGATTCGTGTTTCATTAAGTAAATATCCCCATATTTACTCAAATCATCAGTGAAGGTAAAGAAAAACAACGATATCCACTGTGTGTTTCAACACTCATTGGACCACATACATCAATATGTATTATTTCCAATAAGCCACTTGCCCGCTCCATCATATTGGATGACGGGGTCTGAGTCATCTTGCCAAAAGGGCATGGCTCGCATGTCTCAACCGATTCAAAATCGAGTGAGTCAAAAATCCATCAGCATGGAGTTTCTTTCATGCGATTTATACCAATATGACATTTAGTGGCAGTGCCACAAGTATGTGGTACTATCATTATTAACTTTATATCTTTTGGTACCAACGTTATGAACATGTGTACTACTACGATCATGATTCGATAAACCATTCCTAGTGGGTGTATGACCATTGAAGGCATTATCCATGTAAATAGAATAACCATTATTCTCTAACTTATATGAATAACCGTACTGCACTAATCATGATCTAATCACGTTCATGCTCAACGCAAACACCAAATAACATTTATTTAGGTTTATCACAAATCCCGAAGGTAGAGAGAGCGTGCGATGGTGATCACATCAATCTTGGAAATACTTCCAACACACATCGTCACCTTTCACCTAGCTAGTCTCCATTTACTCCGTAGCTTTTATTTCGAGTTGCTAACACTTAGCAACCAAACCGGTATCCAATACCCAGGTGCTACTAGGAGTACCAGCAAGGTACACATCACTAACACGTATATCAAATATACTTCCATTGACATTACCAGCCTTCTTATCTACCAAGCATCTAGGGGTTTTCCGCTTCAGCGAACATTCTCCTCATAACAGAAGCACTTAGTCTCGGGTTCGGGCTCAACCTTGGGTTTCCTGACTAGAGCAACAACTGGCTTGCCATTCCTGAAGTTTTCCGTTCTTGCCCTTGCCCCTTTTGAAACTAGTGGTTTCACTTAACCATCAACACTTGATGCTCCTTCTTGATTTCTACCTTCATGGTGTCAAACATCACGAACAACTCAGGGATCATCTTATCCATCCCTGGCATGTTATAGTTCATCACGAAGCTCTAGTAGCTTGGTGGCAGTGACTTGGAGAACTGCATTAATCACTATCTCATCTGGAAGATTAACTCCCACTTGATTCAAGTGATTGTAGCACCCAGACAATCTGAGCACACGCTCAGCGATTGAGCTATTCTCCTTTATCTTGCAGACAAAGAATCTTGTTGGAGGTCTCATACCTCTCAACATAGGCACGAGCCTGAGATCACAATCTCAGCTCCTAGAACATCTCATATGTTCCGTGATATTCAAAACATTTTGGAGCCTCAATTCTAAGCCGTAATGCATGACGCATTGAACTATCACGTAGTCACCAAAAAGTGCCTGTCATATGTTCACAACATCTACAGACAACGCTTGAGGGAGTGATGCAGTTAGCGGTACATAAAAAACATAAGCTTTCTGTGTAACAATGAGGACAATCCTCAGATCACGGACCCAGTCCGCATTATTGCTTCCATCAACTTTCAACTTACTTTTCTCTAGGATTGTATCAACAAAACTGGGGAGCTACAGCGTGAGCTATCTACGACATAATTTGCAAGGACATTTTTAGACTAAGTTCATGATAATTAAGTTCATTTAATCAAATTATTAATGAACTCCCACTTAGATAGACATCTCTCTAGTCTTCCAAGTGATACATGATCCATGTCAACTAGCCCGTGTCCGATCATCACGTGAGACGGACTAGTCATCCATGGTGAACATCTCTATGTTGATCGTATCTTCTATACGACTCATGTTCGACCTTTCGGTCCTCCGTGTTCCGAGGCCATGTTTGTACATGCTAGGCTCGTCAAGTCAACCTAAGTGTTTCGCATGTGTAAATCTGGCTTACACCCGTTGTATGCGAACGTTAGAACCTATCACACCCGATCATCACGTGGTGCTTCGGAACGACGATCCTTAGCAACGGTGCACAGTTAGGGTGAACACCTTTCTTGAAATTTTATTGAGAGATCATCTTATTTACTACCGTCGTTCTATGCAAATAAGATGTAAACATGATAAACATCACATGCAATCAATATAGTGACATGATATGGCCAATATCATCTTGCTCCTTTGATCTCCATCTTAGGGGCACCATGATCATCACTATCACCGGCACGACACCATGATCTCCATCATCATGATCTCCATCATTGTGTCTTCATGAAGTTGTCTCGCCAAATATTACTTCTACTACTACAGCTAACGTTTAGCAATAAAGTAAAGTAATTACATGGCGTTTATGATTGACTCGCAGGTCATACAATAAATAAGACAACTCCTATGGCTCCTGCCGGTTGTCATAGTCATCGACATGCAAGTCGTGAACCCTATTACAAGAACATGATCAATCTCATACATCACAATGCATCACATCACATCCTTCTGGCCATATCACATCACAAGGCATATGCTGCAAAAACAAGTTAGACGTCCTCTAATTTGTAGTTGCAAGTTTTTACGTGGTTGCTATAGGTTTCTAGCAAGAACTTTTCTTACCTACGTCAAAACCACAACGTGATATGCCAATTGCTATTTACCCTTCATAAGGACCCTTTTCATCGAATCCAATCCGACTAAGGTGGGAGAGACAGACACCCGCTAGCCACCTTATGCAACTAGTGCATGTCAGGCGGTGGAACCGGTCTCACGTAAGCGTACGTGTAAGGTTGGTCCGGGCCGCTTCATCCCACAATACCGTCGAATCAAGATAAGACTAGTAATGGCAAGCATATTAACAAAATCGACGCCCACAACTGCTTTGTGTTCTACTCGTGCATAGATTCTACGCATAGACCTAGCTCTGATACCACTGTTGGGAGACGTAGTAGTAAATCAAAAAAATTTCCTACGCGTTCACCAAGATCCATCTATGGAGAAACCAGCAACGAGCAAGGGGAGAGTGGATCTTCATACCTTTGAAGATCGCTAAGCGGAAGCGTTACAAGAACGCGGTTGATGGAGTCGTACTCGCAGCGATTCAGATCGCGGTAGATCCGATCAAGTGCCGAACGGACGACACCTCCGCGTTCAACACACGTGCAGCCCGGTGACGTCTCCAACACCTTGATCCAGCAAGGAGGAAGGAGAGGTTGGGGAAGGGCTCCAACAGCAGCACGACGGCGTGGTGGTGGTGGAGTAGCAAGGTATTCCGACAGGGCTTCGCCTAAGCGCTGCGGAGGAGGAAGAAGAGAGGTAGGGCTTTGCCGTGAGAGAGAGAGATCAAATCTTGTCTCAAAACATCCAAAACCTCAAGTATATATAGGAGGAGGGACGTGGAGGGCTGGCTTGGCCTCTACTCCAAAGAGGAGAGGACCGGCCGAATTAAAGGGAGAGTCCACCTCCCACAAGGGAGGTGGATCTCCTCCTTTTAAATCCCTTTTGCCTTATCTCCTTATCTCCAGCCACATGGGCCCACATAGATGGTCTTGGCCGACCCAATATGGGCTGGCACACCTCCTCTAAGGGCCCATGAGGTCCTTTGGTCGTCACACCCCTCTCGGGGGTCCTCCGGCACCCTCCCGGCACTCCTGGTACACTACCGATGAGCCCGAAAACTTTCCGGTGACCAAAACTGGACTTCCTATATATCAATCTTTACCTCCGGACCATTCCGGAGCTCCTCGTGACGTCCGGGATCTCATCCGGGACTCCGAACAACCTTCGGTAATCACGTATACCATTTCCCTATAACCCTAGCGTCATCGAACCTTAAGTGTGTAGACCCTACGGGTTCGGGAGACACGTAGACATGACCGAGACACCTCTCCGGCCAATAACCAACAGCGGGATCTGGATACCCATGTTGGCTCCCACGTACTCCACGATGATCTCATCGGATGAACCACGATGTCGGGGATTCAATCAATCCCGTATACAATTCCCTTTGTCTATCGGTATGGTACTTGCCCGAGATTCGATCGTCGGTATCCCCATACCTTGTTCAATCTCGTTACTGGCAAGTCTCTTTACTCGTTCCGTAATACATCATCCCGTGGCTAACTCCTTAGTCACATTGAGCTCATTATGATGATGTCTTACCGAGTGGGCCCAGAGATACCTCTCCGTCACACGGAGTGACAAATCCCAGTCTCGATTCATGCCAACCCAACAGATACTTTCAGAGATACCCGTAGTGCACCTTTATAGCCACCCAGTTACGTTGTGACGTTTGGCACACCCAAAGCATTCCTACGGTATCCGGGAGTTGCACAATCTCATGGTCTAAGGAAACGATACTTGACATTGAAAAGCTTTAGCAAACGAACTACACGATCTTGTGCTATGCTTAGGATTGGGTCTTGTCCATCACATCATTCTCCTAATGATGTGATCCCGTTATCAACGACATCCAATGTCCATGGCCATGAAACCGTGACCATCTATTGATCAACGAGCTAGTCAACTAGAGGCTCACTAGGGACATGTTGTGGTCTGTGTATTCACACATGTATTATGGTTTCCGGTTAACACAATTATAGCATGAACAATAGACAATTATCATGAACAAGGAAATACAATAATAACCATTTTATTATTGCCTCTCGGGCATATTTCCAACATAGGATTCACCCAATTTTGCCTTTTTTCCACCTTTTTCCTATTGGGTTTTCTTCTTCAGCCACATGGGCCTTGTGTGGGAGTTTTCACCAGCCCACTAAGGGCTGATATTCATTCTCCCACAGCCCATGAAGCCTCTTGAGTCGAAATACCCCTCCCGGATGTCTCCCGGTACACTACTGGTACTCCTGGTACACTACCGATGAGCCCGAAACCTTTCCGGTGACCAAAATAGGACTTCCTATATATGAATCTTTACCTCCGGACCATTTCGGAGCTCCTCGTGACGTCCGGGATCTCATACGGGACTCCGAAAAACCTTCGGTCACCATCATACATAACTCTATACTATCGAAACGTCACCAAACCTTAAGTGTGCAGACCCTGTGGGTTCGAAAACTATGTAGACATGACCAAGACACTTCTACCGTCATTAACCAATGGCGGGACCTGGATGTCCACATTGGTTCCTACATATTCTACAAAGATCTTTATTGGTTGAACCTCTATGTCAAGGATTCAGTTAATCCCGTATGATGTTCCCTTTGTTCTTCGGTATGTTACTTGCCCGAGATTTGATCGTCGGTATCTCCATACCTAGTTCAACCTCATTACCGGCAAGTCTCTTTACTCGTTCCGTAATACAAGATCCCGCAACTAACACTTTAGTCACATTGCTTGCAAGGCTTATTGTGATGTTGTATTACCGAGTGGGCCCCGAGATACCTCTCCGTTACACGGAGTAACAAATCCTAGTCTTGATCCATGCCAACTCAACAGACACCCTCGGAGATACCTGTAGAGCACCTTTATAGTCACCCAGTTACGTTGCGACGTTTGATACACACAAAGTACTCCTCTGATGTCTGTGAGTTGCATGATCTCATGGTCATAGGAACACATACTTGACATGCAGAAAACAGTATCAATAAACTGACACGATCATATGCTACGTTTGTAGTTTAGGTCTTATCCATCATATCATTCTCCTAATGATGTGATCCCATTATCAAATGACATCTCATGTCAATGGCATAGGAAACCTTGACCATCTTTGATCAACTAGTTAGTTCACTAGAGGCATACCAGGGATAGTGTGTTATCTATTTACCCACACATGTAATGTGTTTCCAATCAATACAATTATAGTATAGATAATAAACGATTATCATGAACAAGAAAATATAATAATAAACAATTTACTTATTGCCTCTAGGGCATATTTCCAACACCAGCCTCTTACCAAAGGCTAAAATCAGTGTGTGCGTGGATGTGCATGAAACGTGCAGTAACTGAATTTGTGCAATCCTGTGAAGTTTCCAACAAGCCAAGCCTGAAAGATGCAAGTACCCGGGTCTCCTGGAACCCTTGTCGGTCTCCGTTCATGCATGGAAGATGGTCTCCATGGATTTCATCGAGGGGTTGTTGCAGTCAGGGCGTTTCAATTGCATCCTGGTTGTCGTCGATAAATTCTCCAAGTACAGTCATTTCTTGGCCCTGTCCCACCCTTTCTTTGCTGCTCATGTGGCGACCGCGTATGTGGACCAAGTTTACAGATTGCATGGCCTCCCCGAGTCTATGTTGTCTGCTCGTGATCCGGTTTTTACTAGTCGATTTTGGCAAGAACTTTTCCGGCAGACTTAAACAACTCTCAGGATGAGTACACAATATCACCCAGCCACTGATGGGCAAACTGAGCGTACCAACCAATGCCTTGAGACCTTCCACCGGTGTTTTGTGCATTCTTGCCCAAAGAAGTGGAGTTCATGGCTTCCTCTTGCTGAATTCTGGTTTAACACAAGTTGGCACGGTGCCTTGGGAAATCTCCAGTTTTCGTCCTCCATGGTCATTAACCTCGCCATTGGGGAATCGAACCAGCGTCAGCCACTCCAGTTGCTGATCTGAATACATGGTTCTCTGAACGGAAAGAGATGCAAGCTTTGATACGATGGCACCTTCTCCGAGCTCAAGCCAGAATGAAACACCAAGCTGACAAGAATCGCTCGAAACACAGCTTTGACATTGGTGACTCTGTTTACATCAAACTTCACCCATATGTTCAGAGCTCCGTTGCTCAACGGGCATGCCATAAGCTCTCGTTTCGCTACTTTGAGCCATTGAAGGTGCAAACGCGTATTGGACAGGTGGCTTATCGAGTGGGGTTGCCTGAGTCCTCCAAGATTCACCCTGTATTTCATGTCTCGTGGCTTCGCAAGGCGATGAAGCCAGGTGTGACCGTTTCTTCTATTCTTCGTGATGAAACTAACCAGTTCTCTATTCCCTTGGAAGTGCTCGACAGTCGCAAGAAGACCAAAGCCAACAGAGTGGTTGAACAGGTCCTAGTCCGTTGGTCCGGTACCGCTCTGGAGCCTACGTGGGAGGATCGTGATGAGTTCCAGTCATGTTTTCCCTGTGCCGCGGCTTGGGGACAAGCCGCAACTCAAGCAAGTGGGGGTGTTAGCAACCCTAGAAGTGCAGCACCATCCACCCAGGCACTAAACGAGACTTGCGAAGGAACGGCCCAAGGCCCAGCAGGGAGGGCTAGGAAGCCCAACAAGCGAGTGACTGGCGATGAGTGGGTTAAGAGTGTCGAGGATGTATAAAGAAGGCGATGCTCTCTGGAGAGGTATCGAAGATCGATCACGGCATTGGCGGCGGCGGCTACCTACTCCTTTCTCCCACCTCGGCTCTCAACCTGATCCCCTTCTTGCTA
Source organism: Hordeum marinum (assembly GCA_022496015.1). NCBI lineage: Eukaryota > Viridiplantae > Streptophyta > Magnoliopsida > Poales > Poaceae > Hordeum > Hordeum marinum. Next base: position 582,134,953 of record CM039673.1, read on the forward strand.
TTTTCCATTTGGGCACAATTGTGCTTGTAACCGAGCCACTGCTATTTTGTACTCTGAATCCCTGCAATACATAGAGAGAGGCTGCAGCTAACAATAGAGAGAGGCTGCAATACATAGTCGAGCAGGTCTCTGGCCAACACCCGCCAACCCACAAGGCAGGCCAAATCTGCAGGGAGAGAAGCCCACGGCGACGAGGACTCCTACTTGAGTCTACCGGCAGCGGAGAAAGCGTTGGTCTGAGGGCGCTCGCAGTTCGCCGCCGACGCATCGTTGTACAGATCCTAAATTCGATCTGGACCTCGACGGCGTGTCCTCTGGCGATTCATACGTTCGAGATTCTGCCCTCGAGGAATTACACCGATCGCAACAACTATTTAGCGGACCAGGATGGGGCTGTCTCTACCTTTGGCCCATCTGAGCTAGCCAGCTAGGCCCATGCATATATAATATAACTGAGAAAAGTAAGCCTGGTTCGGAATGTTCTTACCTAATACTCAAAACCGCTAAAAAACCCTATAATACTCAAAAGGAAAGTACAAATGTTTGTTTTTCTCAAAAATTACATTTTTTAAGCCGTATAGAAAAGTGCTTTGAACTTGCTTCTCGAGCTTTACATATATGACTAGCAAAAGAGAGCCTACATTGCAACGGGAGAGAAATTGACGTGTTCACTAAGATATCCATCGGACGGTGCCACAATAGTGAGACCCACACCAAGATGTAGAAGAAATGAATATCAACAGTGCGATTTATCACGAACTGGGCCTTCCCATTGATAATGAGGAAACTTACTGCTGTAAATATTGAAATCTACACCTAGTTAGCTTTATAGCTTCACATATCCACTTTACATCAACACGGGTCATCCTTGCAGTACTGTCCATGTGGTCGGCTTTGCAACACAATCCTTACAACATGGCGGTCTAACTTTTCCAACAAAAAATAATAACATCAACTGGTATTACATTGCTGTGCTTTTGCTAGACTCGTGTTCGGTTTTGCAGTATCGTGTCCCACTTGCAGCATGGAACGTACTTGCAGTGTCGCGTATTCCGGTTGTAGCACAACGACCCTTGATTAAAGCTGCATGTAGCACTGTACATTCTCAAATTTAGTGTCTAAATAGGCAGACCAGTGGGAGAATATCTGGTGCACCGAACTCACATTGCACATCTTACAATTAATGTTCAAAATTTCTGAAACAAATTCAGCAAGCACACAACATCAATGTAGGTTGTCATAAAATTTGAAGGCAAAATTCAAAACATAGCTCCAAAAACAAAAAAGACAAGTTTAACACTATATACTATATAACATAAGTTCTGCTTTAGATCTGACCGATTATCACATGAATGTTTAGTTTTGATATGAATTTTTTTGACAACATACATTGATCATGTGTCAATGTGTTAGATTTTTGTTTCACATTTTCAAAAATATTCTTTGACATCCGGTGCACTGGTAGCACCATAAATATAGCTGCAGGGGATACATTCCTGCAGCCCAACATATTCGAACTATAAGATGCGACAGATTTAAAATTTTAAAAAATCAAACATGATTTTTCTTTTTAACAAATTAAATATTTTTTAAACATAAAAAATAAGAGTGGAATCTAACCCTTCTTTTGGCAATGGACAGTGCTATCGTCCAGTCGACTGGACGTTAAGCAACATATCCGCACGATCATAACCCACCTCGTTCTCGCGACCCGCACGCTCGATTCCATCGATTTTGTTCTTCTCTCAAAAAACATATACGCCAATAGTAAATCGCTAGTGGTTTTTCTAATTTTTGGCTACACAATATGAAAAAAATTAAAAGTTCTAGAAACAGGTTTTGAACCCAGGTCTACTCATTAGGCATTGAGCCCAATAACCAACTAAGCCACCTTTTGTTGTTGTCTATTGTAGATACACGATGTTAATTGAACCTTTCTTATTTCTGTCATATGAGAAAAAATAATAAAGATTTGCTTGGTAACTTTGGCCTGACCAACGTGATAAATATAGTATGAGCAACATGATAACTATACCATGAGAAGGCTGGTGACTATAGTATGAGAAGGTTAAAGCATGGGAGAGTTATAATGTACAATGTACGTATGGAACCTTGCAATTAACACGAAAGCTATCGGGAGTATGTTTTCAAACAACCCATCCCGGATCAATGTTACCATGTTATTTGTGGGTGAGTTGTCAGTTTGATTGTGCGCATGTTATCATGTTCTTTTTATACATAATTTACCACATAATTTTTCAACACCCCCCCGGCCCCCTTCACAAGTCAAAAAAGTTACCATGTCTCGGCTAAGTAAGTTATCAATGCGGATGTGTGTAGATTACCATGCTAGTAGACATGAGTTACCAGGAAAGGATGGTTCAACGACTTTTTCCCTGGTAAAAAATTACCACATTTCGGCTAAGTAAATTATCACCTCTATTGTGTGTATACTGTGCATGTAGCACGTTGCTATTAATACAAAAGTTATTAGGGGGGTATGTTTTCAAACAACCCACCCCGGATCAAAGTTACCATGTTGTTTGGGGATGAGTTATCAGTTTGGTTGTGCGCATGTTACCATGCTTTTTATACATAATTTACCATGTAAGTTTTCAACAACCCACTCCCCCTCCCCGGCTTCGCAAGTCAAAAATAGTTACCTTGTCTCAGCTAAGTAAGTTATCAACAATGATGTGTGTAGATTGCCACACTAGTAGACATGACTTACCAGGAAGGGCGGTTCAACAACTTTTTTTCCTGGTCAAAAAATTACCATATTTTGGCTAAGTAAATTATCAGCTCTATTGTGCGTGTATACCGGGGGTGTTTCAAAACAAATTCTTTTTTTATGACACATGAGAAAAAGATCATTGTTCGAATTTATAAGGAGCCGGACATTTTTTCTCTAGAAAATGTTCATCATTATGAAAAATGAAAAGTATAATATGATGTATCAGTCCTTTAGTAAGGTCTTCTTTTTCAATCATTTAGTAAGGTATAAAATCAGGTAATTTGTGTAAGAAATCAGATAAAAAAGTTAGCTCAGCTGGTGGCTCACCGTGTGCTCAACCAATAGGTCGCGTGTTTGATTACTTGTAACGCCCCATTTTTCTTTTCACGCTCGAGACTGAAACGAAAGAGGATCAAGGGATTTATTGGTGGGAGAAGCGGATCGAACGATTTCCGAGTCGTCCGGGTCTATTGCTATATTCGACTGGAAGTTAGTATTCTCGTTTGGCAATTTGGCAACTAATCCTGGAAAGAAATAATCAGGTACGGTGGTGATTCCTGCATGCCTCGTCGATCGATTAGTCATTAGTGCATGCTGTATGTGAGCAACCTTAATATGCCATACAAGTAAATATTTAAATGCTTGGCAATAATCGTTATTTTTGGTTTTAGGAAACTACTAATGCATGGAAAAAAAAATACTCCTTCTAGCTGTCGTGTGCTGTCCTGCCCAACCGATTGATTAGTGCATGCTACTATATATATAACTACGCAATCTTAATTTGCCATTCAGAATTGAATTCTGTCAAGCCCTTAATTAGCGATTGATATGATGCATGGATGCATATATATTTCTATATAAACCAACCAACTAGAACTACTCGTTCACCTCGATCTACTCCAACAACCACAGTACCGCGGCCGTCACCATTTTCGATGACCATGACCATCCAGCATCGAGCTGCCATGGCGACCTACAGCCAGCTCCTCGCGCTCGTGGTAGTTGCCGCGGCCGTTGATTGCACCGCCGCGTTCGATCAGGATCACATGCCGTTCCAGCCGATCCCGGACCTCACCGTCCCGCGCATCCAGGAGCTCGGCCAGTGGGCCGTGCAGCAGCACAATAATCAGGTGGGCGACTGGCTGACGTTCACCAGGGTGAACAGCGGGCAGTTCCAGATTGTGGCGCCGGCGCTCAACTACCTGCTTGCCGTTGACGTGACGAACGTCGACGGCACAGCCAACACGCACACCGCCCTGATCTTCGTGCAGTACTGGACCAACACGCAGCGCCTCGACTCTTTTTACTGATCCATCCAGTGGCATATGTACCGATTGAGGGAGGACCTGCTGATTGTAACGGCAGCACGGTCATATAGGGATGATTCTAACGGCCTTAAGATGCAATAAACACGATAGGTTTGCAGTATTGAAGGTGCACGAATTTGTTTCTACATCACAGGCGTTTATTTGGTTTGTATAACGGCAGGTTACATCTTATGGTAACACGTCGAGATTTTACTCCAGAACGGCATTAAATTATCGATATTTCCCAGACCTCTCTCCTCTCTATGTATCCATGTCATGACGCCATCGATTTCTATCAAAATTCGTCCTAGGCGTTACTCCCCTGTCCGGTGAGAATTGTACATATAATTTTTTTTAGAACAAATTATAGAATAAAGTAAAAAGTGTATTGGAAAGGTGCAAGCTACCATCTTTCTTCTGCTTAATTACTCGACCCCAATGAGCTAAGTGCATGTAGAAATTAAGAAGATCATGTATAGAATGTTATTGTTCTTGATTAGAGAGATGCATTTTTTCTACTTTAAATGCATTGAGAATATAAAAATACATTTTTTTATGGACAAATTCTACAACCAAACCTACATTTTTCATCGGACGAATGGAGTAGCTGCTAAGACCGCGGGCAGCGCACCCTCAGTCTCTTCTCTTTTGCACACTTTAGTGAGATCTGGGCATGGTTTCCAGCTCCAAAGATTGATCAGTGCATGTTTATCACCGTAGTGTAGGTGCATGTTCAGTCGAGCGAGTATGTACGTGGCATCTCGACGAGCTAGCTTTTGCATGATCGCGCCGGGAGGAAATCAGGCGAGCTTGCTTCATCAACGTTCACCAGCCTACGCTGTAGGACAGCACGATCACGGTTATATGAGAAATTTTACGGTGCATTGCAATGCACAAGAGGGAGTGTATTATATGAGTGATTTAACGGATGAGACAAACTTGACCTTATTAAAGCCAAAGATATATTTTATCTAAAAATTATTTAATTTTAATTGATCCGATTGTAACATCTCGTTACGTCTGACGAGATCTAGACTGGCTTCACAGACCAACACTAATCTTTCTTTCGTATTTTGTCCTCATTCGTTCATACTCGGGACCAACTTGTCGGTCGATCATCCGTCCTAGAATCGTTTCAAGCCAAACACACTTAACTTTCAAGTTTTTTTCGAATGAGCTTTCAAAAAAAAAGTAATTCCTTGTTAATATGAATAATCTATCATTCCTATTAAGCCCGTCTCCCGTACCAATTCGGTTTTCCAAGAAATTCTCACGTCAATTCAATCCTGATTGTAATGTCTTGACAATGCAATAAACACGGTCAGTGTTTGGCCCTTTGATCATGACATGATCGATTTCCGTGCACGCATTTGTTTTCACAGCACATGCTTTAACTTTCTTTGTACAAGTACATTTATTTCTACTATGAAAGTATACTTGTATTCATATCATGAAATAGTATAAAGTACTCAACCTGTATAAGCACACACTAGCACACACACAATCAAGCCGGTTAAAAAAAAGGCACACTAAAACGACCATGAATACCAAGAGCACCCGTATAAGTACCTGTTAGCTCTGCTTTGTTAAACTTGAGCGAAAAAGTGCTAGCAGGTTTTTCTCTTTGTTTTCGATGGTGTACTCGTCTTTATTTTTTTACGGAATGGCATGCTAGTTAATGTTGTCTTGTAGTTGAGCGAGGTGATTAGATCCCATCGGGACGGTCATCTTTATGAACTAGATAATGCCTCTCGCGTTGCTATGATAACTTTTAAAAATACATAAATAATTGGTACAACTAATTAATTGAAATGGAGAAAATATAAGGTCGAATAATATCGAAGTATCAGAGTTTCGTATGAAATCTCATCTATTATAACAAGGATTTCATTTCTTGATATGTAACTGCAGTGTTATTCTAGATCAAAGCCATCATCAGAAAAGTTGTGGAGATAAAGTCTTATTTTTTCTTCGCGTGTCCTTTTGCTTATTGCGTCGTAATCATGGATAATCTTCATCGTTTAACAGGATGGTTGGGTCAGCCTTCACTTTGAAGTGAGGAATTTCATAAAACTTTTCATAATCTTTAGACATGTATGTCTTGTCCTCCACTCTCACGATGTTTTTCCCCTAAAAAAACTATGTGTCACTTTTGCTCGTCGTTTGATGTATTCGCTTTCTTATTTTTTTCTCTCGGTTTGGTAGACATATCCTTCACGTAGAAACTGTGCCATATCATTGGCTAGGACGAATGGTTTGTCTGTGTACCCAAAATCTTTGAGATCCACTGTTGTTATTCCGTATTGCAGGTCTAACTGTACCCCGCCTCCTGACATATTGACCCATTTGCACCGAAACAAAGAGACCTTAAATTGATGTCCATAGTCAAGTTCCCATATCTTCTCTATGTAACCATAATATATGTCATTTGCCCTATTGGTGATTGTTGCATTAAAGTGGACACCATTGTTTTGGTTGGTGCTCTTTTTATCTTGGGCGATCGTGTAAAATGTATTACCATTTATCTCGTACCCTTGGTAAGTCAATACAGTCGAAGATGGTGTCATGGTTTTGTTACGACAAGATGTCCTCACGAGAGAACTTAGGTGTGAAGCCATCGCAACTATGTGGCGGCTTGAGAGGGGTTAGTCAGAGTCGAGAGACGTGAGTTTACCCAGGTTCGGCCCCTCCAATGAAGGTAAGAGACTACGTCCTTCTTTGCGTGTGTTGATGATGAGGATGAGCTCGATTACAAGGGTGCTGAATCGCTACCTCTAGTCTCGAAGGTTTCTAATCTGTCTATCTCTAATGACTTAAACTTGTCTCTCTTGGGATGCCTTACCTCTCCTTATCTTACATTCTTAAGTAATTAATCCCCACTACTACTAATTCTCTCAACATGCAAACCATCCACGTCGTCATCTAGACACCTCAGCAATTTCCACCCACGTCACTTCATCTCTTCCTTATTTTTTCTTCTCCGTGCTCAGATAGCATCGCTTCCTTTGTTCTTCAAGCCACCATCCACTATCTACCTCCACTCCAGGTCACATGCAGCCCATTATTAAGGAAACTGATGAGGCGATCGAAAGGAAACGCTTGGAGAAGATCAGCAATATGGAATTGATGCGGCGGCGTCTTCTCCCCTTCCCACTCTTCATCTTCTCTCTCCCCTAACGACACAAACACACAGCAGAACCCAGCCTCCTCTAGGTTTTGAAGTCGTCGTTGGGGGTAGAACCGACGATTACAACAGTGATCGCGGGCCGAGTAGGATCCGCAAGATGATCGATCTTGAGGATGGGTGGCACTTCATGTAGAAGGGCATCAACAAGTTCACTAAGACCATCGAGGGCAACCTGGAGCCGCAGGTCAGCTCGGAGAATGATCTACACGTAAGTCACCTCCGTCCCCGCCTCCCTCCATCCATGCCTAGGCTAGGCCTTATTCGATCTAGTGCTGATCTAGGGTTTCAGCGCTCCTGTTTGTCTCTTTTTTTGTGTGTGTAGCATGATATACATCATGTGCACACAGAAGCCCCGCCCGACTACTCGTAGCAGCTCGACGAAAACTACCACGAGTTCTCCGAGGAGTAAATTCGTCCCACTGTGAGTTGATTCGCCTGCTCCTGCTAATGCGTACATGCCGCGTTGTTCAAATTATCTCCTGTTTTGTATGTGTGTTGGTGCCATTTGTTCTCTGGTGCAATGAATTAAAGACAAATCTACTGCGATTTGGTCTCAACGTAGTCCTATGTTTTCAGCTTTGCATCAGCCAAGACATGGTTTATGCAAGACAATTAATTGATACTACATTTCTAGGCACAACAATTTGCAAATCTCTGGATTTCAGAAGGCGACCAACATCCTGCTTGACTAGGTAAGTCATCCGTAACTTCAGACTTTCAGCTAAGAACAGAAGCAGTTTTCAAATGTCTTTCTCATCGTGAAATTGTAGTAGTGGTCCACCGCTTGCAGGGGTGTTCGATCGATCTTCTCCCACCCGGCCGGGTGATTCAAAGGCAACATTGTACTGCAGCAATGGTTGCCATTTTTGGGCAGCGATGTTGGCCTTATTAACGCCTGTTCTTTCCTCTCTGTTCTTTTCATGCAGGCAGTGCAGTCCACGCGATCAAACTATGGTTGTGTTCCCGAATTAACTTCCTGTGCGGCTGTGCCTGGGCTGCCCGAGCCAAGTTTTTGTAAGTGAGGTGTTGGGTTCTTCTTTGATCGTTGATGTGAGCCCACTCCATTGCAGCCCAAAGAAAGGAAAAAGCAGCCCACTCCAATGGTAAAGATTTGAGTCTGGTACATCATGAACAAACATCTACTTGAAAGTAGTATTTTTCTTATAATATTTTTTGTTTTTGCATGGCAAATAGGGACACTCTTTCTGGTAATTTGCAAGTTATATGCCTGCCTATATTCTTATAATTTTCAATCAAATTGTATTTATAATATTTTATTTTACATCATGAATATTTTTTTCAAATATATTTTATCTTACATCATGAATATATTTTATCTTACATCATGAATATATTTTATCAGATTACCAGAAAGAATGTCCCTATTTAGCATGCAAATCACCTTTAAAAAAAATAGATGGTGTGTATGTATATGCACCAAAAATTTGTTCTGATGCTTACCATTGTCTTTGCAACTCAAACATTTTTTCGTTCTCAACTTTCAACTCATCAGGTTCGGATACTAATTTAGCCCAATGTCAACAATGTTGTTCACTGTTGACATCCAAACAAAAAGTTTCTACTATTCTTGAGTAGTCTGGCCTTTTTTTATTATGTTAGAGAACCATCAAACATCATATTAAATCCATTATGTTTTTGTTGTCAGCCGCGAAGCATAACTATAATAATAAGATCTTCATGATATTATTCATCACCATAAAGTTATACCTGCTGATTTTTTTTTCACGGGTGCATCTGCTTATTTGTTTTATGTATTCCAGATTTTACTATGCATAAGTGCAAACCAACGGACGACAAGAAGGTATGTATCAGATATCAGAATAAGCAGCATTTTATTTTAATAATCATGCATACCTTCTTAAGCTTTTGTTATTTGTCGGTCATAACAAGGAAAAGCTCGGTACAAGCATTGCCGCGGCACTAGGACTAAACCTCATATTCTAAATCTTCCACTTATTGTTTTAGATAAATAAACATACATATTATGTCATCTCAATCTCACAGATAATTTCCTGTCCATTAGTATTTGTAATAAATTTTATAACCAGCTGCCATAGTGTTGTCCATAGTATACTCCATCACTATCAATTTTTATATGATCACATCTATGATTTAGCTTTATAGTTTTACATCATGTGCCTATGAAGTCCCACAACAACGCGTGGGGTGTCATCTAGTTTTATAGGTTGAAGGGGTAGGTTTACATGTAGAGTTCTACTGGAAGTAGGTTTATGACTAGTCTTTCTTGAATTCTAATCCGGATCTTGTTTCCTTTGTGAGGGAGTCTTTCCTTTCCTTGGGACTTCTTTGTGAGCCGGCCCTCCAAGCCTCTCCTGTGACCCGGTAATAGAGGTGACCTACGAGCCACCAAATGTGGGCCGGGTCATACTCCTGGTCGGGTTCATTGAGCAATGTAGCATGGACCGAGGCTGGCGCGTAATGTTATTGGTTCCATCTCCTTATTTTTTGGTCTTACACGACGCCATTTTTATAATAAGCAATTGTCGTGCGTAAAAATATCGTAGGTCAAAGTAGTTATTGTTAAAGAAAATAATATATGCTAATAAAATAGAAGGAACATGTAGCATCTTGTTTTTGTTTGTCGGATGAATACAGGTACTCGCATGTGATAATGCTTAGGACGAAAAAGATTGCCGTCACCGTGCTTTTTTCTTGTCCGCATCGACAATGAGCTAAATGCCACATCATCAGGAAGGCAGCGACGAAGTATCATTTGTTGATATATTGCCACCGCAGATCCCATATTCCCAGCCTTGCCATATCCATTGATTAGCACATTGTATATGGGATCTGCGGCCTCCAGCTGGGAATATGGGATCCCACGTCATCAGGAAGGCAGCGATGAAGTATCATTGATTAGCCCAGCCTTGCCATATCCACCGCAGATCCATGGATGCAAACTGGAGACGGCTTGACAAGGCCGAGTAGGACACGACCATGGCGAGACGGGAGATCGAGCCAACGCGGGCGGCAGTTCGTGCGGCGACCATAGTGGAGCTGAGTCCAGCTCAGGGTGGAAGTGCAGTGCTACAAGGCGGAGCCACAGCCACATAGTCGGTTTGGCAGGCAAGCAGAGGCCAACGGTCGATACGTTTATTTTGCATCATGCTTTTATATTAATATTTATTACATTATGGAATATTATTACACGTTATGTTACAACACTTATGTCTTTTCTTTCTTATTTTACAAGGTTTACATGAAGAGGGAGAATGTCGACAGCTGGAATTCTGGACTGGATAAAGAGCTAATCTGAGATACCTATTCTGCAAAACTTCAAAAGTCCTGAAAATTTATGGAGAATATTTTTGAAACTAATAAAAAATACTGCCACAAGAATCAGCCAGAGGGAAGCCACCAGCAGGCCACAAGCCTGCTAGGCGCGGCCACCCCCTGGGCGCGCGTAGCAGGCTTGTGGGGCGCTTGTAGCTCCTCCGACGCCCATCTTCTCCTATATGAAGCGTTTTGACCTGAAAAAAATCAAGAGAAAGATTTCGGGACGAAGCGGCACCGTCTCGAGGCGGAACTTGGACATAACCAATCTAGAGCTCCTGCATGAGTGTTCTGTCGGGGAAACTTTCCTCCCGGAGGGGGAAATCGAAGCCATCGTCATCACCCACGACCCACTCATCGAGAGGGGGGCAATCTCCATTAACAGCTTCACCAGCTCCATCTCCTCTCCAAAGCATAGTTCATCTCTTTTATCCGATCTTTGTCTCAACACCTCAGATTGGTACTTGTGGGTTACTAGTAGTGTTGATTATTTCTTGTAGTTGATGCTAGTAGGTTTACTTTGTGGAAGATCATATGTTCATATCCTTAATGATAATTAATACCCCTCTGATATTGAACATGAACATGTTTTGGGATTAGTTACCTTTGTTCCTGAGGACATGGAATAAGTCTTGTTATAAGTAATCATGTGAATTTGGTATTCGTTCGATATTTTGATGAGATATATTTTGTCTCTCCTCTAGTGGTGTTATATGAACGTTGATTGCATAGCAATTCACCATTATTTGGGCCTAGGGGAAGGCATTGGAAAGCAATAAGTAGATGATGGGATGCTAGAGTGACAAAAGCTTAAACCCTAGTTTATGTGTTGCTTCGTAATGGGCTGATTTGGATCCATATGTTTCATGTTGTGGTTAGGTTTACCTTAATTATTCTTTTGTAGTTGTGGATGCTTGCGGTAGGGGTTAATCATAAGTGGGAGGGTTGTACAAGTAAGGGAAGCACCCAAGCACCGGTCCACCCACATATGAAATTATCGAAGTAACGAACGCGAATCAAATGAGCATGATGAAAAGTAGCTTGACAGAAATTCCCATGTGTCCCGGGAGCGCTTTGCTTCATATAAGAGTTTGTCCAAGCCTGTCCTTTGCTATAAAAAGGTTCGGGCTACCTTGCTGCACCTTTTCTACACTTGTTACTTGTTACTCGTTACGAATTATCTTATCACAAAACTATCTGTTATCGATAATTTTAGTGCTTGCAGAGAATACCTTACCAGAAACCGATTGTCATTTCTTTCTGCTCCTCGTTGGATTTGACACTCTTACTTATCGAAAGGACTATGATATATTTCCTATACCTGTGGGTCATCAAGATACTTTTCTGGTGCCGTTGCCGGGGAGTGAAGCACCTTTGGTAAGGAAAAAATTATATAGTGTGCTGAAATTTACAGTCACTTGTCACTATGGAAAGTAATCATTTGAGGGGCTTGTTCAGGGTATCTTCACCTCGACCAGAAACACAAAGAGTTGTCCCTCAACCTACTGAACCTACTGAAAATATTTCTTATGAAATTTCTCTGGGTATGATAGAGAAACTGCTGGCTAATCCTTATGCAGGAGGTGGAACACTACATCCCGATTTGCATCTAATCTATGTGGATGAAGTTTGTGGATTACTTAGGCTTGCAAGTCTTCCCGAGGACGACGTTAAGAAGAAGGTTTTTCCATTACCTTTGAAGGAAAAAGGCATTGACATGGTATAGGCTATGTGATGATATTGCATCATGGAGCTACAAGCGATTGTAGATGAAATTTCATCAGAAGTTCTACCCTATGCATCTAGTTCATTATGATCGGAATTATATTTATAATTTTTAGCCTCGTGAAGGAGAAAGAGTCTCTCAAGATTGGGGGATGCTTAAGTCAATGTTATATTCATGTCCCAATCATGAGCTCTCGAGAGAAATTATTATTCAGAATTTTTATAATCGGCTTTCTCGTAATGATCAATCCATACTTGATACTTCTTGTACTGCTATATGAAGAAGGATATAGACTTCAAATGGGATTTATTGGAAATAATTAAGCGCAACTCTGAAGATTGGGAACTCGACGAAGGTAAGTAGTCAGGTATGAACATTATGTTTGATTGTGTTAAATCGTTCGTAGACACCGATGCTTTTCGTGAATGTAGCACTAAATATGGACTTGACTCTGAGATAGTAGCTTCTTTTTGTGAATCTTTTTCTGCTCATGTTGATCTCCCTATGGAGAAATGGTTTAAATATCATCCTCCCATTGAAGTGAAAGTAGTTAAACCTAGTAAAGTTGAAGAGAAAACTATTACTTATAATGTTGATCCTGTTATTCCCACTGCTTATATTGAGAAACCATCTTTTCCCGTCAGAATAAAGGATTATGCTAAAGCTTCAACTGTGGTTTGTAGGAGCTGTGCTAGAACACCTACACCCCCTGACCAAATTAAAGTTGAGCCTAGTATTGCTATGATTAAGGATCTCTTGGTTGATAATATTGATGTGCATGTTATTCAATTTTGTGATGAAGTTGCTAGAATTGCTAAACATGATGCTAAAGATAAACATAGACACGTTGTTGGCACGCCTATTGTTTCTGTTAAAACTAGCTGGGTCACCCGCGCATTAGCGCGGCTAGATTTACACATGTCATCATATCGCTATTTTTTCTAAGTATGCATCACTTGTTGCTACATATGAATTGATGTATAAAAGCTGTAGGTAAAATGTACATTTGTTGCTTTGTAACCTTTTTCGTAATGAACTTTTTTTTTCAGAATTGCAACTCTTATCTTTTTGTTACATTTTTTTGTTCACCTATTAGTATTTTCGCCAGTGTCCAAGTGCTGAATGATTTAATTTGATTAACTATTAGCATTTATATTATATCCTAAATGTTGGTAATGAAGATGCATTGGTATTGCTGGTAGGAACATCAGCATGGTAGATTAATGACTAATGGACACTAATTAAGATCCCAACCATGAAAAAAAATTCAATTCAGCTGTGATCTCTATTTTTTTGAATATGCTTGTCATCCATTTCTTTCTCTGTTCACTTGTATAATCTTTTTATGAACCTTGTATTGATAATAAATATAAATTCATAGCTTGTCATATTTCTATTTAAAAATGCTAAAACAATACTTCCGACTCACTCATCTCATATTTTAATTTGCATCACTTATACCGTTATATATTGAAATTTAGATTGATAATCTTGTTTTATTTTTCATTTCAAAATTTATTTTATTTTGAGTCAAATCTAAAGTTAAGATCCATGAAAAAAATCTATAGTCCTAAGAATTTATTTATTTATGAGATTCACATGGAGTAAGAATGCAAGGTAATTTGTTAGACCAGTTATAAATTTGCTGTGAGGCTATATGTTAAGTGGAAAAGTAGTTGTATGTACATATGATCCAAGTGCACCGCTACACGAATTATCTGATGCGATCAACGGTTTATGCCCTTTATAAAATACATTTAATGTAATGTATAAAGCGCGATCAGATTTGTTTCTGTAACAGAATATCTAAAACAACCATTTACTTTCATCCCACTACATGCTTATAAGCATCCTTAAGTGCAATGTGATCAGTGATACATATATTTATGTAACTTAAATGGATGGAATTTGTTGGCTTGTATGTTTATGATAGGTCGGATACCATCATGTGTCTTTAATATGTCTGGCATGTTTTAAGTGCATCTAGTGTTTTGTCATTTTCTAAAGTCAACATCATTTAGTGTTGTTGTTTTGTGTATCATTCAATGTCTTTTTCTCCACAAAACATTGGTGTCCTAACCCTCGCTAGAGGTGATCTAAGATGTGCCATAACGACAATCCAATAAAGAATTATTCAGTGAGTCTTCCCATCTCTATGCTTTTGTTGCGGCTTGCAGACACAATTCTGAAAATCCATTTAGATGGTGAAGCTAGTGTTTGCAGGGTAGGTGGGCATGGCTGCTGCAGCAGTATCGCCTAGTCACTTAGGCCCTTCAACCTTGTCACTGTCACTTCAGTGCGCCCTTTGGTGCCGACGTGAGGGCTACGGGATTTAATGGATCTCCGGTTCTTAAAACATTCATGTCCTAACCCTCGCTAGAGGTGATCTAGGATGTCCCATAACGACTATCCAACAAAGAATTATTCATTGAGTCGTCCCATCTCTATGCTTTTGTTGCGGCTTGCACACTTCCGAAAATCCATTTAGATGGTGAAGCTAGCATTTACAGGGTAGGTGGGCATGGCTGTTGCAGTAGTATTACCTAGTCACTTAGGCCCTCCAACCTTATCACTGTCACTTCAGTGCGCCCTCTGGTGCCGACGTGAGGGCTGCGAGATTTAATGGAGCTCCGGTTCTTGGATCTATGGCTCTTTGGTTGTATGGCATTTTCTCGTGGACAATGGTCAATAATTTTAGACAGGACGTAACAACACAGTGGCTTGCAAAGTCACACCATTGGCTCGTTCCAAACCTAGAATACATCAATGTATTTTGTTTTATTTTTCAAGGTCATTTGTAATACTTGTTTTGGTTATGATATGTGATCCCTATGTTTAGGAGGGTCCTGTGGTCAATTACAGGTTTAGCTTTGGTCATCCGGCTTATGCGGCAACTCCAAGATTATCACGTGAAAAAGCAAAGCCATGAGAAATCTATATCACATATCAGCGCAATTGTATGTGTCCAAAATGGCGCTTGGTTTTTCTTTACATGAAAATGGGGCTTGATTTTTTAAACAAAATGATAGTGTTACATCTTCTTACGTGTCCATGTATCATACAGCCTATTTTTGTAATAAAAAGGAAAGTGTTACCCCTAAAAAAAGATGGAAAGTGTTTATTTTTGTGAGATGAGAAAGAAAAGTGTTTGTTGTACGTGTCCTAATATAAAATCAACGACTGCTGGTAAAATTGATGCGCCTATCTATGGAACCTAGTACGGGTGGGAAAACAAATGTACGTGTGACTCTAGGACTCCTTTATTTTTTTGTTTTCTTTTTTTGAAATTAGGACTCCTTTGTTAGTGCAATTACAACGTGTGCCATTTGGACTCCTTTTCCGAGACCTACATTGGTCAGGATGTGCATACGGACGTGAATAGGAACCAATCCGTCGTGTTCTTTAAAGCTAATCCCGACTGTTCTTTTAAGCTCTTTTTCTACCGTTACATCTTAGCCATTCGTTTTCTATCGTTTTAAGTATATAATAGATAGGAGATCATTGTTATCATGGCTTATGTGATATGGATGCTAGTGTGAGTGTAATTACCTTTTCCCTATATAAAGAGATTATGAATGATATTGCACCAGCTGAGTTAGAGAAAGTTGATGTTACAATTAAACTTGCTAATAGAGACACAATATCATTAGTTGGGACTATTAGAGATGTTGAAGTCTTGTGGGGAAAAATAAAATATCCTACTGATTTTCTTGTTCTTGGTTCCCCACAAGATGATTTTTGTCACATTATATTTGGTAGACCCTTCTTGAATACCATTAATGTCAAGATAGATTGTGAGAAGGAAACGGTTACCATAAGTTTTGGGGATGCGTCTAATGAGTTTAATTTCTCTAAATTTCGGCGACAACCCCAAGATAAAGAATTGCCTAGTAGGGATGCAATTATTGGTCTTGCCTGCTGTGCGTCCTACTGATTCTTTAGAGCAACATTTGGTAGACCATGAAAATGACATGCATATGAATGAAAGAAATGAAATAGATAGGATTTTCTTTGATCAACATCCTATTATGAAACAATTCTTGCCTGTTGAAATACTTGTGGATCCTCAGCCACCCAACCATGACCCCGTGTTTGGGCTTAAACAATTATCAGATACTTTGAAATATGCTTATCTTGATGAAAAGAAGATATATCCTGTTATTATTAGTGCTAACCTTTCAGGGCATGAAGAACATAGATTATTGAAAACTTTGAAGAAGCACCGTGCTGCTATTGGATATACTCTTGATGATCTTAAGGGCATTAGTCACACTCTATGTCAGCACAAAATTTAAATGGAGCCTGATGCTAAACCAATTGTTGATCACCAATGAAGGTTGAATCCTAAAATGAAGGAAGTGGTAAGAAATGAAATATTAAAGCTTCTGGAGGTAGGTATCATTTACCTTATTGCTAATAGTGGATGGGTTAGTCCCGTTCATTGTGTCCCCAAAAAAGGAGGTATTATCGTAGTCCTTTATGATAAAAATGAATTGATCCCGCAGAGAATTGTTACAGGTTATAGAATGGTAATTGATTTTAGGAAATTGAATAAAGCTACTAGAAAAGATCATTACCCTCTACCTTTTATTGATCAAATGCTAGAAAGATTATCTAAACACACATTTCGGCTTTCTAGATGGTTATTCTGGTTTCTCTCAAATACATGTGTTAAAAGAGGACCAAGAAAAGACCACCTTTACCTGCCCTTTTGGTACCTTTGCTTATAGACGTATGCCTTTTGATTTATGATATGCACCTGCTACCTTTCAAAGATGTATGACTACTATATTCTCTCATTTTTGTGAAAGGATTGTTGAAGTTTTCATGGGTGATTTTTTCGTTTACGGGATTTTTTTGATGATTGTTTGAGCAACCTTGATCGAGTTTTGCAGAGATGTGAAGAAACTAATCTTGTTTTGAATTGGGAGAAGTGCCACTTTATGGTGAATGAAGTCATTATCTTGGGACATAAAATTTGCGAAAGAGGTATTGAAGTTGATAAGGCTAAAGTTGATGCTATTGAAAAAATGTTATGTCCTACGGATATCAGAGGTATAAGAAGTTTCCTTTGTCATGATGGTTTCTATAGGAGATTTATTAAAGATTTCTCTAAGATTTCTAGGCCTCTCACTAATCTTTTGCAAAAATATGTTTCCTTCATTTTTGATGATGATTGTGCAGAAGCTTTTGAAATTCTCAAGAATGCTTTGATTTCTACACCTGTTGTTCAACCACCTGATTGGAACCTACCTTTTGAAATTATGTGTGATGCTAGTGACTGTGCTGTTGGTGCTGTTCTAGGACAAAGAGTTGATAAGAAATTAAATGTTATTCATTATGCTAGCAAAAGTTTAGACAATGCTCAAAGAAACTATGCTACCATTGAAAAGGAATTTTTAGCAGTTGTGTTCGCTTGTGATAAGTTTAGATCCTATATTGTTGATTCTAAAGTAAATGTTCACACTGATCATGCTGCTACAAATATCTCAAGGGAAAGAAAGATGCTAAACCTAGAATTATCACGTGGGTTCTTCTGCTACAAGAATTTAATTTGCATATTGTTAATAGGAAGGGTGCTGATAACCCCGTAGCAGATAACTTGTCTAGGTTAGAGAATGTTCTTGATGACCCACTACCTATTGATGATAGTTTTCCTGATGAACAATTAGCTGTCATAAATTCTTCTCATAATACTCCTTGGTATGCTGATTATGCTAATTACATTGTCGCTAAATTTATACCGCCTAGTTTCACATACCGACAAAAGAGAAAGTTTTTGTAGGATTTAAGACATTACTTTTGGATGACCCACACCTTTATAAATATGGACTAGATGATGTTATTAGACGTTATATACCTGAGCATGAACAGGAATAGATCCTACAGAAGTGTCATTCGCAGACCTAACTGCACATCAGGTATTACAATCTGGTTTTTATTGGCCTACTCTCTTCAAGGATGCTCGTAAGTTTGTCTTGTCATGTGATGAATGTCAAAGAATTGGCAATATTAGTAGATGTCAGGAAATGCCTATGAATTACTCTCATGTTATTGAACCATTTGATGTTTGGGGTTTTGATTATATGTGACCTTTTCCAACGTCCAACGGGTATACTCATATATTAGTTGGTGTTGATTATGTTACTAAGTGGGTAGAAGGTATTCCAACTAGTAGTGCTGATCATAACACCACTATTAAGATGCTTAAAGAAGTTATTTTCCCTAGATTTGGAGTCCCCAGGTATTTAATGACTGATGGTGGGTCACATTTTATTCATGACGCTTTCCGTAAATTGCTTGCTAAATATGATGTTAATCATAGAATTGGATCTCCTTATCATCCTTGGTCTAGTGGTCAACTAGAATTAAGCAACAGAGAAATTAAATTGATCTTGCAAAAGACGGTTAATAGATCTATGAAGAATTGGTCTAAGAAACTTGTCGATGCATTATGTTCTTATAGAACTGCTTAAGAGAATCCTATGGGTACGTCTCCGTACAAAATGATTTATGGTAAAGCATGTCACTTACCTCTAGAGCTAGAGCATAAAGCTTTTTGGGTAATCAAAGAGCTCAACTATGATTTCAAACTTGCTGGTGAGATAGGTTACTTGACATTAGCTCACTTGATGAATAGAGAACCCAGCCCTATGAGAATGACAAGTTGTTTAAAGAAAAAGTTAAGAGATGGCATGATAAAAGGATACAAAAGCGTGAATTCAATGTAGGTGATCATGTCTTGCTATACAATTCTCGGTTAATATTTTTTGCAGGAAAACTCCTCTCTAAATGGGAAGGACCACACATCGTCAAGGAGGTATATCGCTCCGGTGCCATCAAGATCAACAACGCCGAAGGTACAAATCCAAAGGTGGTAAACGGTCAAAGAATCATACACTATATTTCAGGTACTGCCATTAATATTGAAACCAATGTTCTCAATACTATAACTCCCGAAGAGCATATTAGGGAGACTTACCAGAACGTTTCAGACTCTGGAAAGGAATAGGTACGTGGTACGGTAAGTAAACCAACTCCAAAAGTTTTCCAGTAGCAATTTTATTCAGTTTTGGAATATTAAAAAAATAGGAAAATAAAAAGTAGTCTGAAGGACACACGGGGAGGCGACAAGCCTGCTAGGCGCGACCACCCCCCTGGCCGTGCCTAGGGGGCTTGTCACCACCCCGTGCGCCCCTCGGACTCCATTTTCTTGTGGAACACCCCCTCGGGTAGGCAAAAATACATTATATAATCTCCCAAAAGTTTGCACTTTCGTATCACGACAATACCTCCTTTTTTTTGAGTTGCTTCTGGAGCAGATTTAGAGCAAGATGTTGTCCCAAGAGTCGACTTGGGAGAGTCGTGTTTCTCACCCGTCACAGGAGCCCGAGGCATACATTGAAGCTAACCACATTGGGCGAACCACGGAGGAGGATATGGAGACTAACTTAAAAGGGTGGATGCCATGGAGGAAGACCAAGAAGTTAACTCTCATCCACGACCTGGAGCCATGTTGCAGGAACTTTTGAGCGCAGCCATCCCAAATTCAGTCATTCCTCCCAATGCTAAATTTCTTACTTATGAAAACTTGAAAAAGAGTGTTGCCTTTTCACATGCAGCAATGATACATCCCTTGGTGAAGGGATCTTTATCCGCCAATGGAAAACTGCACAAGGAAGTAATGGATCTCAAGTAGCAAAATAATAAGCTTGAAGAGGAGAATCATATTTTGAAGGGTAGCATCGCCAAGGACATCGTACCATCACCTCTAAAGAAGGACACCTGAGAACATGGGTATGAGCACTCCCCTTGGCTTGTGCCAAGCTTGGGGGAGGTGCCTTGGTATCGTATCACACCACACCTTTTTCCTTTTTCCTTTTTGTTTTTATCTTTCCTAGTTCGATACTTTTTATTTTGTTTTGATCTAGTAGAATAAAAGTTTTAATACGATCTACCTTTTAGTTTTTTCTTTTGCTCCCTTATGTAAGCAAGTCCGAAAGTTATATAATAAAAAGTAGTTTTGATGAGAGGGCTTTGCTAGATCACTATGCTCTTGAAAGTAATGAATATAGACTAATAGAACAAAAGCAAATAGAATACATAATGATCTTATGGGGAGTAATGACTTCACATATAAAAATTATGGTGATTGAAATTTGTTGGGAGTTAACATACATAGTAATTGGTCATTGGTGCAATTGAAAAGAAGTGATAAAGAAAGAGAGGTTCACATATAAATATATCATCTTGGACATCTTTTACGATTGTGACCACTCATTAAAATATTACATGCCAAGAAGTTGATGTTGGACAAGGAAGACAACATAATAGGTTATGTTTGCTTGCATCCGTATAGAAGTTATATGGCTTTAGATCCTCCAACATGTCATGCTTGCTTCCACGTCACATTAGCCAAACTTCCGCTCCAAGTAGAGATACTACTTGTGCATCCAAACACATCAACGCAGTTTTTGCCATGAGAGTCCACCATACCTACCTATGGATTGAATAAGATCCTTCAAGTAAGTTGTCACCAGTGCAAAAAGGAAATAAAAATTTCTCCTAAATATATGTGATCTTTTATTGTAAGGGAAATAAGCGTTGTACAAACTTGTGACAGTGAAGAAATAAAAGCGACAGACTGCATAATAAAGGTTGCTATCACAAATGGCAATACAAACACGACGTTCCTCTGCACTAAGAGCTTGTGTATCCAAAAACAAAAAGCGCATGACAACCTCTAGTTCCCTCTGCAAAGGGCCTATCAGTTACTTTTACTTTTTAGTACTTACCATTATGCAAGACTCATGGTGGTCTTCACGAATTCCTATATTTCATCTCTCTTGGCAAGCATTATGTGTTGGGAAATGAACTAGACTTATATAACCACTCGGCTGTGGGTGACCATGGGTTATTATAGTTGACATCGCCCTTGAGGTGAATAGTTGGGAGACAATACTATAAGTCCAAATCTTCCTCTCTGTTCGATTGAAGCTTTGATCTCGTGGGTACCGCGTGAGTGCTAGCAATTGTGAAAGACTAAAAGATGATTGAGTATGTGGTTTGCTTTACAAGCTCTTATATTGACTCTTTTCGATGTTATGATAAATTGTCAATTGTTTCAATGACTGAGATCATAGTTTGTTGGTTTTCAATAGAGCTCTTGGCTCGTGCTTTACCTTGTGAATGAATAGTTACTCTAACATAAAGAATCTCATACAATGAGTATTGCTGTTCCAAAGTTGATCATGATGCCCTTATGTCCGTATTTCATTTTATCGACACCTCTATCTCTAAACATGTGGTGATATTCATCGCTCTCGGCTTTCGCTTGAGGGCAAGCGAGGTCTAAGCTTGGGGGAGTTGATACGTCCATTTTGCATCATTCTTTTATATTGATATTTATTGCATTATGGGGTGTTATTACACGTTATGGTGTGACACTTATGCCTTTCTCTCTTATTTTACAAGGTTTACATGAAGAGGGAGAATGCTGGCACCTGGAATTCTGGACTAGAAAATGAGCATATCTGAGATACCTATTCTGCACAACTCCAAAAGTCCTGAAAATTTACGGAGAATATTTTTGGAATTAATAAAAAATACTGGCACAAGAATCAACCAGAAGAGGGCCACCAGCAGGCCACAAGCCTGCTAGGCGCGACCACCCCCTAGCCGCGCCTAGCAGGCTTGTGGGGCCCCTCTGGCTCCTCCGACGCCCATATTCTCCTATATGAAGCATTTTGACCTAGAAAAAAAATCAAGAGAGAGCTATAGGGACGAAGCGCTACCGTAGCGACGCGAAACTTGGGCAGAACGAATCTAGAGCTCCAGCAGGGTTGTTCTGCCGGGGAAACTTGCCTCACGGGGGGGGGGGGGGGGAATCGAAGCCATCGTCATCACCAACTATCCTCTCATCGAGAGGGGGTCAATCTCCATCTACATATTCACCAGCACCATCTCCTCTCCAATCTCTAGTTCATCTCTTGTATCCGATCTTTGTCTCAACAACTCAGATTGGTACCTATGGGTTGCTAGTAGTGTTGATTACTCCTTGTAGTTGATGCTTGTTGGTTTACTTGGTGGAAGATCATATGTTCGGATCCTTGATTATAATTAATACCCCTTTGATCTTGAACATGAACATGCTTTGTGAGTAATTACGTTTTCTCCTAAGGAATCATGTGAATTTGGTATTCGTTCAATATTTTGATGAGATGTACGTTGTCTCTCCTCTAGTGGTTTTATGTGCACATCGACTCTATAACACTTCACCATTATTTGGGCCTAGGGGAAGACATTGGGAAGTAATAAGTAGATGGTGGGTTGCTAGAGTGACAGAAGTTTAAACCCTACATTATGCGTTGCTTCATAAGGGGCTGATTTAGATTCATATGTTTCATGATGTGGTTAGGTTTACCTTAATTCTTCTTTCGTAGTTGTGGATGCTTGCGATAGGGGTTAATCATAAGTGGGAGGCTTGTCCATGTAAGGGCAGCACCCAAGCATCGGTCCACCCACATATCAAATTATCAAAGTAACGAACGCGAATCAAACGAGCATGATGAAAACTAGCTTGACATAAATTCCCATGTGTCCTCGGGAGCGCTTTGCTTCATATAAGAGTTTGTCTAGGCCTGTCCTTTTCTATAAAAAGGATTGGGCTACCTTTCTGCACCTTTGCTATACTTTTTACTCGTTACACGGTACGAATTATCTTATCACAAAACTATCTGTTATAGATAATTTCAGTGCTTGCAGAGAATACCTTACTGGAAACCTCTTTTCATTTCCTTCTGATCCTCGTTGGGTGTGACACTCTTACTTATAGAAAGGACTACGATAGATCCCCTATAGTTGTGGGTCATCAGCGGCTCGCACGGTCGCGGCGGCAGCGGATGCAAGCTGGAGACAGCTTGGCGCGGCTCCAGCAAAGGAGGCGACTTGATGCCGGAGTCGAGGCCGGGACTGCTCGATGCGCGATGGCGAAGGCAATAGGGGTGGCTCAACGCGTGCCACGTCGACGGAGGAGGGACCCAACGAGGCGGAGCGAGGTCACCGCAGAGGCGACTGGCCGCTTGGAAAAAAGGCGGAGCGTCTCACCTACTCATGGCACAGGCGAGGTCAGGACGGCTCGAAGGCGGGGGCGGACGGCTTGGAGGTGCAACCTAGCGAACGGTGCGATGAAGGGCACGGTGAAGCAGCCGGTGCAGCAAGGTGAAGTGGGCCAGCGGCAAAGGCGGACGTGGCGGACCAAAGCGAGGTGGAGCACGGCAGCAGCACGAGCGGGTTGCGATGGAGCCGCGGGGGCAGAGCTAGCACATCAGTGGGGAGGTGAAGCCACGGGGCGGAGTCATGGCAACAAGCTGGCGGCTCGGTGAACGTGGCAAGGCAAGCCGAACAATGGCATGTGAGGCGAGGCGAGGCCATGGTGGTGAAGATAGGTGGGGCGGGGTGAGCCGGCTAGGACGCGCGATGGTCGAGCGAAGTGGGGAGAGGCCATGGCGGAGGGACTGCTCCAGGCAAGGGCGGAGGCCGACGGTCTCCGCTGTTTTCGGGTCGGGATTGACCTTGACGAATCCATGTCCTTTCGAGGCTGTGGCTCTCTTTTTTCCTTTGTTTTTTCGTTAGCAATATTTTGTTTCTTCTCCCGGCATCCTTGGGTGTGGTCGTAGCAATTAGATGACGGGCCTGCCACAAATCAGTTGATTGAGACTTTGACACTATAATCTGTTGATCTTGCATCAAGATTAGGGTTTAGGGTTTAGATTCGTGCACACAATTTTTTTTCTTTTTGCATATTATACTACTTGACTGAGACTTTGCGAAGTCTCAGTCGAATGAGACCTTGACACTCCCATTAGATGATCTACTGATACTCAATGCCTTCGTCATGTACCACTACCGAAAGTGCTTGATAATTCTTTTGGTCTGGACTTGGTCTTCACGCTAGAAAAAGTAACAACAACAACATACACTGATGTGCCTTAGGATTTGACGTTTGCAGGAGATTTTCTTTTACACGGTTCGGACGAGACAACAATTATCTTATGCACGCACGTTGGACCAGATCAATCTCCACACTGGATACGGAAAAGGATCATGTCTCGTGGCTGTAGGTAACCAGCGCAACTCCAAGTTGATGTTGGTCTCTGATACGTCCATTTTGCATCATACTTTTATATTGATATTTATCGCATTATGAGCTGTTATTACACATTATGGTACAATACTTATGCGTTTTCTCTCTTATTTTACAAGGTTTACAGGAAGAGGGAGAATGCCGACAGCTGGAATTTTGGGCTGGAAAGGGAGCAAGTTTGAGTTGTCTATTCTGCACAACTCCAAAAGCCGTGAAAATCAGCGAGGAATTATTTTGGAATATATAAAATCTTCTAGGCGGAAGAAATACCAGAGGGGAGCCACCAGGAGGCCACGAGCCTGCCAGGCGCGCCCTACCCCCCTGGGTGCTCCAGGGGGGCTCGTGGGCCCCCTGTGGCCCCTTTGGCCTCCATCTTCTCCTATATGAAGGGTTTCGTCCTAGAAAAAAATTCAATATAGAGCTTTCGGGAAGAGGCGCCGCCGCCACGAGTGGTTGATGCTAGTTGGTTTACTTGGTGGAAGATCATATGTTCAGATCCTTAATGCTATTCAATACCTCTCTGATCATGAACATAATTATGCTTTGTGAGTAGTTATGTTTGTTCCTGAGGACATGGGATAAGTCTTGCTACTAGTAGTCATGTGAATTTGGTATTCGTTCGATATTTTGATGCGTTGTATGTTGTCTTTCCTCTAGTGGTGTTATGTGAACGTCGACTACATGAAACTTCACCATTGTTTGGGCCTAGAGGAAGGCATTGGGAAGTAATAAGTAGATGATGGGTTGCTATAGTGACAGAAGCTTAAACCCTAGTTTATGCGTTGCGTCACAAGGGGCTGATTTGGATCCACTAGTTTAATGCTATGGTTAGACTTTGTCTTAATTCTTCTTTCGTAGTTGTGGATGCTTTCGAGAGAGGTTACTCAAAAGTGGGATGTTTGTCCAAGTAAGGACAGCACCCAAGCACCGGTCCACTCACATATCAAACTATCAAAGTAGCGAACGTGAATCATATGAACATGATGAAAACTAGCTTGACAATAATTCCCATGTGTCCTCGAGAGCACTTTACTTTATATAAGAGTTCGTTCAGGTTGTCCCTTGCTACAAAAGGGATTGGGCCATATTGCTGCACCTTTGTTATTATTGTTCCTTGCTACCCGTAACAAATTATCTTATCACACAACTATCTGTTACCGACAATTTCAGTGCTTGTAGAGAATACCTTGCTGAAAACCGCTTGTCATTTCCTTCTACTCCTCGTTGGGTTCGACACTCTTACTTATCGAAAGGACTACGATAGATCCCCTATACTTGTGGGTCATCAAGACTCTTTTCTAGCGCCGTTTCCGGGGAGTGAAGCGCCTTTGGTAAGTGGAATTTGGTAAGGAAACATTTATATAGTGTGCTGAAATTTATTGTCACTTGTCACTATGGAAACTAATCCTGTGGAGGGCTTGTTCGGGGTATCTTCACGTCGACCGGAAGCACAAAGAGTTGCTCCTCAACCTACTGCATCTACTGAAAATATTTATTATGAGATTCCTTCGGGTATGCTAGAGAAAATGTTGGCTAATCCTTTTACAGGAGATGGAACATCACATCCCGACTCGCATCTAATCTATGTAGATGAAGTTTGTGGTTTATTTAAGCTTGCAGGTTTGCCCGAGGATGAGGTCAAGAAGAAGGTCTTTCCCTTATATTTGAGGGATAAAGCATTGACATGGTATAGGCTATGCGATGATACTGGATCATGGAATTACAACCGATTGAAATTGGAATTTCATCAAAAATTTTATCCTATGCATTTGGTACATCGCGATCGGAATTATATCTATAATTTTTGGCCTCGTGATAGAGAAAGTATCGCTCAAGCTTGGGGGAGGCTTAAGTCAATGTTATATTCATGCCCCAACCATGAGCTCCCTAGAGAGATTATTATTATGAACTTTTATGCTCGGCTTTCTCATGACAATCGTACCATGCTTGACACTTCTTGTACCGGTTCTTTTATGAAGAGAGATATTGACTTCAGATGGGTGATGTCTACTATGCAACCTTCTCCTTGTAGACATTGTTGGGCCTCCAAGTGCAGAGGTTTGTAGGAAGGTAGCAATTTTCCCTTAAGTGGGTGACCAAAGGTTTATGAATCCGCGGGAGGCGTCGTATGAAGATGGTCTCTCTCAAGCAACCCTGCAACCAAATAACAAAGAGTCTCTTGTGTCCCCAACATACCCAATACAATGGTAAGTTGTATAGGTGCACTAGTTCGGCGAAGAGATGGTGTTACAAGTGCAATATGGATGGTAGATATAGGTTTTTGTAATCTCAAAATATAAAAACAGCAAGGTACTTAATATTAAAAGTGAGCACGAACGGTATTGCAATGCGTGGAAACAAGTTATTCTTTCTGATCGATCTATTCAAGAGTCCATAGTAAAATAACACGAAGCTATTCTTTCCGTTCAATCTATCCTAGAGTTTGTACTAGAATAACACCTTAAGACACATATCAACCAAGACCCTAATGTCACCTAGATACTCCATTGTCACCTCAAGTATCCACGGGTATGATTATATGACATGCATCGCACAATCTCGAAATCATCTATTCAACCAACACATAGAACTTCAAAGAGTGCCCCGAAGTTTCTACCAGAGAGTAAAAACGTGTGCCAACCCCTATGCATAGGTTCCCGAGGTCACGAAACCCGCAAGTTGATCACCAAAACATACATCAAGGACTCACATGAATATCCCATTGTCACCACAGATAGACACGTGCAAGACATACATCAAGTGTTCTTAAAGATTCAATCCGATAAGATAACTTCAAAGGGAAAACTCAATTCATTAAAAGAAGGGAGAGGGGGAAGAACATCATAAGATCCAACTATAGTAGCAAAGCCCGCGATACATCAAGATCAAGACATCTCAAAAACACGAGAGAGAGAGAGATCAAACACGTATCTACTGGTACATACCCTCAGCCCCGAGGGTGAACTACTCCCTCCTCATCATGGAGATCGCCGGGATGATGAAGATGGCCACCGGAAATGGATTCCCCCTCCGTCAGGGTGCTGGAACGGGCTCCCGATTGGTTTTTGGTGGCTACAGAGGCTTGCAGCGACGAAACTCCCGATCTAGGTTTAGTTCTGGTGGTTTCTCTATTTATAACACCGTATGGTGTCGAGAATAAGTCAAGAGGGGCCACGAGGAGGTCACGAGCTTCCCAGGCGCGGCCACGGGGGTGGCCGCGCCTCCCAGGCTCGTGGCTCCCTTGCCCCCCCTCTCCGGTAGTTTTTTCTTCACGTATTTTGATATTTTCCATAAAAAATCACGGCGAAAGTTTTATTCCGTTTGGACTCCGTTTGATATTCCTATCAGAAAAAGGTCAAAAACACGGAAAAACAGGAACTGGCACTAGGCACTGAGTTAATAAGTTAGTCCCAAAAATAATATAAAATAGCATATTCATGCATATAAAACATCCAAAGTTGATAATATAATAGCATGGAACAATCAAAAATTATAGATACGTTGGAGACGTATCAAGCATCCCCAAGCTTAATTCCTACTCGTCCTCGAGTAGGGAAGTGATAAAAATAGAATTTTTGATGTGGAATGCTACCTAGCATATTTATTCTTATAATCTTATTTATTGTGGCATGAAGGTTCAGATCCATTAGATTCAAAACAGAAGTTTAATATTGACATGAAAACAAAAATACTTCAAGTATAATAGCAAAGTAATCATGAACTTTTGAAATAACAAGGCCAAAGAAAGTTATCCCTACAAAATCATATAGTCTGGCTATGCTCCATCATCCCCACACAACGAATTTAAATCATGCACAACCCCGGTATTGATCAAGTAATTGTTTTCACACTCTTATTTTTTTGAAACTTTTCAACTCTCATGCAATACATGAGTGTGAGCCATGGAGATAGCACTATAGGTGGAATAGAGTGTGGTGGAGGTTGTGAGGCAAAAAGGAGGAGATGGTCACATCGACTCGGCGTATCAATGGGCTATGGAGATGCCCATTAATAGATATCAATATTGATGAGTAGGGATTTCCATGCAACGGATGCACAAGAGCTATAAGTGTATGAAAGCTCAAAAGAAACTAAGTGGGTGTGCATCCAACTTCCTTGCTCACGAAGACCAAGGGAATTTGAGGAAGCCCATCATTAGCATATACAATCCAAGTTCTATAATGAAAATTCCCACTAGTATATGAAAGTGACAATATATGAGACTCTCTATGATGAAGATCATGATGCTACTTTGAAGCGCAAGTGTCGTAAAAGATAGTAGCATTGTCCCTTCCCTCTTTTTCTCTCATTTGGGCTCTTTGGCCTCTTTTTTTTATTTGGGCCTTTTGGCCTCTTTTTTTTGTTTGGGCTCTTTGGCCTCTTTTTTTTATTTCCTCACATGGGAAAATGCTCTAATAATGATGATCATCACACTTTTATTTACTTACAACTCGATACTTAGAACAATAATGACTCTATATGAATGAAAGTGATGGCACATGTCATGAGACGGAACGGGGAAGTTGCATGGCAATATATCTCGGAATGGCTATGAAAATACCATAATAGGTAGGTATGGTGGCTGTTTTGAGGAAGGTATATGGTGGGTTTATGCACCGGCGAAAGTTGCGCGGTACTAGAGAGCGTAGCAATGGTGGAAGGTGAAAGTGCATCTATACCATGGACTCACATTAGTCATGAAGAACTCATATAGTTATTGCGGAAGTTTTATTAGTAATCGAAACAAGGTGTTAAACGCATACTTGTAGGGGAAGGTTTGGTAGGAGTTACCATCGTGCGATCCCGACCGCCACACAAAGGATGACAATCAATAAATCAATCATGCTCCGACTTCCTAACATAGCGGTTCACCATACGTGCATGCTACGGGAATCACAAACTTCAAAACAAGTATTTCTAGATTCACAACACTCTCCTAACATGACTCTAATATCACCATCTCCATGTCTCAAAACTAGATGCAAGGAATCAAACTTCTCTTACTACTCAATGCACTTGAATATGAAAGTTTTTATTATATCCCTTTTGGATGCCTATCATATTATGACTAGTTTCATAACCTAAGAAAATTACGATGCTGTTTAAGACTCTCAAAATTATATAAGTTAAGCATGAGAGTTCATCAGTGTCTATAAAATATAAACATTGCAATGCTCTATAAGGATATAAGTGAAGCGCTAGAGCAAAAGACAAACTACTCCAAAAGATATAAGTGAAACACAATGAGTAGTTGAATAATTATTTAGCTATGTGAATACTCTCCCATCTAATAATTTCAGATATTAAGTACCTTATTCAAACAAAATAAATTGACACTCCAAGGATAGCACGAATCATGTGAAGAAGCAAAAACTTAGGTTTAACCGATACTAACCGATAATTGTTGAAGAAGAAAGGTGGGATGCCAACCGGGGCATCCCCAAGCTTAGACACTTGAGACTTCTTGAAATATGCATTGTGGTGCCTTTGGCATCCCCAATCTTGAGCTTTTATGTCTCCTTAATTCCTCTCATATGACGGTTTCCGAAATCTTAAAAACTTCATCCACACAAAACTCAACAAAAACTCGTGAGATAGAGTACTATAAATCAATGCAAAAATTTATCATCCTCTACTGTAGAAAATTACTAAAATTATTATTTCACATTGCAACTAAATGCCTATGCATATTTAAAACTCCCATCATCAAATGTAATCACTAAACATGCAAACATATGCAAACAATGCAAACATAACAGCAATCTGCCTAAACAGAACAGTCTGTGAAGAATGCAGCAAGATCCATCCTTAATTAACTCCAAAAAATCTGAAAATATTCCGTGCTGTATGTAATTTATAAGAGCATATTGTGTCCAAATTTCAAGTTATTCTGACATACATAATATTCTAGGGAATGTTTGCACTACAAGCAAACTTTCTGTTGTGGAAGAGCAACTCCTATACTTGCAAATTAAGCACGGTAAAGGCTATCCTTGACATTTTTATTGAACTAAATGATGAAAAGAATTAACATTAATATAAATAAAATTAAGTACTAATAAAATAAAATGATGCTCCAAGCAAAACACATATCATGTGGTGAATAAAATATAGCCCCAAGTAAAGTTACCGATGGATTGAAGACGAAAGAGGGGAGGCCTTCCCGGTGCATCCCCAAGCTTAGGCTCATTGGTGTCCTTTAATATGGCTTGGTATGCCTTGGGAATCCCCAAGCTTAGTCTCTTTCCACTCCTTGTTCTGTTGTCCATCCGAACTTTACCCAGAACTTGAAAACTTCACAACACAAAACTTAACGGAACTTCGTGAGATGGGTTAGCATAATAAAGAAAAATCATTCATTTTGGTACTATCAATAAAAGAATCGTAAATGTTACCACACAATTCCTACTGTATATTGTCATTTCCACAATTTATATCAATTAATATAATCTATGGGAACACTAAAACAAGCAAACTATGCATTGAAAACAGAATCTGTCAAGAACAGAACAATCTGTAATGATCTGAATGATAACCATACTTCTGCACCTCCAAAAATTCTTAAAAAAATTTCAAAATTAATACAATATTTATATAAATCAGCATAAAAAATAATAAACTCAAAATCTCTCTGTGGATAAAAATGAAAAATAAGTTCGTGAGCACAAAGTTTCTGTCTTTTTCAGCATGATCAAACAACTATCACCCAAACTAATCATAAAGGCTTCACTTGGCACTTTATTGAAATAAAAGCTATAAAAATTATTCATACAGTATAATAATCATGTGAACACACAAAAACAGTAAGGATACATATTGGGTTGTCTCCCAACAAGCACTTTTCTTTAATGCCTTTCAAGGTAGGCATGATGATTTCAATGATGCTCACATAAAAGATAAGGATTGAAACATAATGGAAGCATCATGAAGCATATGACTAGCACATTTAAGTGTAACCCACTTCCTATGCATAGGGATTTTGTGAACAAACAACTTACTGGAGCAATAATCATCTATCATAGGAAGGCAAAACAAGCATAGCTTTAAGATTTTCAACACATAGAGTGGAAACTTGACATTATTGCAATATGTAGAAGCATATGATCCTCTCTCATAATAATTTTCAGTAGCATCATGAATGAATTCCACAATATAACCAGAACATAAATCATTATTTTTATGATGCGCAAGCATAGAATTTTTGTCACTCTCCTCATAAGCAGTTTTCTTCTCATACAAAATAGTGGGAGCAAACTCACCAAAATAACTATCATGACATACTTGATTGACATAACCACTTTGAATATTAAAATCATGATGAAAAGTTTCATGGTTACCATTACTCTTTATAGCATATGTGTCATCACAATAATCATCATAGATAGGAGGCATGTCATAATCATAATAGTTTTGCTCATCAAAACTTGGGGGGCTAAAAATATCAGCTTCATCAAACATAGCATCCACAAGCTTGTGGCTTTCCATATCATTAACATCATGGATATTCAGAGAATTAATAGTAACAATATTACTATCATGCTCATCATTCAAATATTTAGTGCCGAACATTTTAATAACTTCTTCGTAACAATATTACTATCATGCTAATCATGCTCATCATTAATATCATTGTCATCAAACATAGCATCCCCACGCTTGTGGATTTCCATATCATTAGCATCATGGGTGTTCAAAGAATTCATACTAAAAACATTGAAATCATGCTCATCATTCACATATTTTATGCCAAGCATTCTATGTAATTCTTCCTTTAGCACTTGAGCACAATTTTCTTTTCCATCATTTTCACGAAAGACATTAAAAAGATGAAGCATATGAGGTAACCATGATTCCATTTTTTGTAGTTTTCTTTTAATAAACTAAACTAGTGATAAAACAAGAAACTAAAAGATTCGATTGCAAGATCTAAATATATACCTTCAAGCACTAACCTCCCCGGCAACGGCACCAGAAAAGATCTTGATGTCTACTACGCAACCTTCTCCTTGTAGACGTTGTTCGGCCTCCAAGTGCAGAGGTTTGTAGGACAGTACCAATTTTCCCTTAAGTGGGTGACCTAAGGTTTATCAATCCACGGGAGGCGTAGGATGAAGATGGTCTCTCTCAAGCAACCCTGCAACCAAATAACAAAGAGTTTCTTGTGTCCCCAACATACCCAATACAATGGTAAGTTGTATAGGTGCACTAGTTCGGCGAAGAGATGGTGATACAAGTGCAATATGGATGGTAGATATAGGTTTTTTAATCTGAAAAATATAAAAACTGCAAGGTAATTAATAGTAAAAGTGAGCACGAACGGTATTGCAATGCGTGGAAACAAGGCCTAGGGTTCATACTTTCACTAGTGAAGTTCTCTCAACAATGATAACATAATTGGATCATATAACTATCCCTCAACGTGCAACAAAGAGTCACTCCAATGTAACTAATAGCGGAGAACAAACGAAGATATTATTGTCGGGTACGAAACCTTCACAAAGTTATTCTTTCTGATCGATCTATTCAAGAGTCTGTAGTAAAATAACACGAAGCTATTCTTTCCGTTCAATCTATCCTAGAGTTCGTACTAGAATAACACCTTAAGACACACATCAACGACCCTAATGTCACCTAGATACTCCATTGTCACCTCAAGTATATGAAGCATATGAGGTAACCATGATTCCATTTTTTTTAGTTTTCTTTTAATAAACTAAACTAGTGATAAAACAAGAAACTAAAAGATTCGATTGAAAGATCTAAATATATACCTTCAAGCACTAACCTCCCCGGCAACGGCGCCAGAAAAGATCTTGATGTCTACTGTGCAACCTTGTCCTTGTAGACGTTGTTGGGCCTCCAAGTGCAGAGGTTTGTAGGACAGTAGCAATTTTCCCTTAAGTGGGTGACCTAAGGTTTATCAATCCGCGGGAGGCATAGGATGAAGATGGTATCTCTCAAGCAACCCTGCAAGAAAATAACAAAGAGTCTCTTGTGTCCCCAACACACCCAATACAATGGTAGGTTGTATAGGTGCACTAGTTCGGCGAAGACATGGTGATACAATTGCAATATGGATAGTAGATATAGGTTTTTGTAATCTGAAAATATAAAAACAGCAAGGTAACTAATAGTAAAAGTGAGCACGAACGGTATTGCAATGCATGGAAACAAGGTCTAGGGTTCATACTTTCACTAGTGGAAGTTCTCTCAACAACGATAACATAATTGGATCATATAACTAGACCTCAGTGTGCAACAAAGAGTCACTCCAAAGTAACTAATAGTGGAGAACAAACGAAGAGATTATTGTCGGGTACGAAACCACCACAAAGTTATTCTTTCTGATCGATCTATTAAAGAGTCCGTAGTCAAATAACACGAAGCTATTCTTTCCGTTCAATCTATCCTAGAGTTCGTACTAGAATAACACCTTAAGACACACATCAATCAAAACCCTAATGTCACCTAGATACTCCATTGTCACCTCAAGTATCCATGGGTATGATTATACGACATGCATCACACAATCTCAAAATCATCTATTCAACCAACACATAGAACTTCAAAGAGTTCCCCGAAGTTTCTACCAGAGAGTCAAAACGTGTGCCAACCCCTATGCATAGGTTCCCGGGATCACGAAACCCACAAGTTGATCACCAAAACATACATCAAGTACTCACATGAATATCCCATTGTCACCACAGATAGACACGTGCAAGACATACATCAAGTGTTCTTAAAGATTCAATCCGATAAGATAACTTCAAAGGGAAAACTCAATTCATTACAAGAAGGTAGAGGGGGAAGAACATCATAAGATCCAACTATAGTAGCAAATCCCGCGGTACATTGAGATCAAGACATCTCAAGAACACGAGAGAGAGAGAGAGATCAAACACATAGCTACTGGTACATACCCTCAGCCCCGAGGGTGAACTACTCCCTCCTCGTCATGGAGATCGCCGGGATGATGAAGATGGCCACCGGAGATGGATTCCCCCTCCGGCAGGGTGCCGAAACGGGCTCCCGATTGGTTTTTGGTGGCTACAGAGACTTGCGGCGACAGAACTCCCGATCTAGGTTTTGTTCTGGTGGTTTCTCTAATTATAAGACCGTATGGCGTCGAGAACAATTCAAGAGGGGCCACAAGGAGGTCACGAGCCTCCCAGACGCGGCCAGGGGGGTGGCCGCGCCTCCCAGGCTCGTGGCTCCCTCGGGCACCCTTTCCGGTAGTTTCTCCTTCAGGTATTTTTGATATTTTCCATAAAAAATCACGGTGAAAGTTTTATTCCGTTTGGACTCCGTTTGATATTCCTATCAGAAAAAGGTCAAAAACACGGAAAAAACAGGAACTGGCACTGGGCACTGAGTTAATAAGTTAGTCCCAAAAATAATATAAAATATCATATTCAGGCATATAAAACATCCAAAGTTGAAAATATAATAGCATGGAAGAATAAAAAATTATAGATACGTTGGAGACGTATCAATGGGATTTATTGGAAAGAATTAAACGCAATTCTGAAGATTGGGAGTTTGATGAAGGTAAGGAGTCAGGTATGAATCTTAAGTTCGATTGTGTTAACCTTCGTAGAAACAAATACTTTTCATGATTTTAGGGCTCAACATGGACTTGACTCTGAGATAGTAGCTTCTTTATGTGAATCATTTGCTACTCATATTAATCTCCCTAAGGAGAAGTGGTTTAAATATCATCCTCCCGTAGAAGTTAATGTAGCTAAACCCATTTCAGTTGAAGAGAAAGTTATTGCTTATAATGATTCTATTGTTCCTACTGCTTACATTGAGAAACCACCTTTCCCTGTTAGAATAAAGGATCATGCTAAAGCTTCAACTGTGATACGTTAAGGCTACATTAGAACACCTACACCCCCTAAGCAAATCAAAGTTGAACCTAGTATTGCTATTATTAAAGATCTCTTGGCCGATGATGTTGACGGGCATGTTATTCAATTGTGTGAAGCTTCTGCTACAATTGCTAAACCTCATACTAGAGACAAACATAAACCTGTAGTTGGCATGCCTGTTGTTTCTGTTAAGATAGGAGATCATTGTTATCATGGTTTATGTGACGTGGGTGCTAGTGTTAGTGCAATACCTCAATCTTTATATAATGAAATTAAAGATGAGATTGCACCTGTCGAGATGGAATTTATTGATGTTACTATTAAACTTGCTAATAGAGATACTATCTGCCCTGTGGGAATTGTTAGAGACATTGAAGTCTTGTGTGGTAAAACTAACTGTCCTACTTATTTTCTCGTTCTTGCCACCACACAAGATAGCTTTTGTGCCATCATATTTGGTAGACCTTTCCTCAATACTGTTAATGCTCAAATTGATTGTGAGAAACAAACTGTTACTGTTGGCTTTGGAGGTGTGTCACATGAATTTAATTTTTCTAAGTTTGGTAGACAACCTCATGAAAAATAATTTTCTAGTAAGGATGAAATTATTGCTCTTACTTCTATTGTCGTGCCTCCTTCTGATCCTTTAGAGCAATACTTGCTTGAACATGAAAATGATATGAATATGGATCAAAGGAATGAGATAGATAGAATCATCTTTGAACAACGTCCTATCCTTAAGAATAATTTGCCTGTTGAATTACTTGGAGATCCACCTCCACCCAAGGGTGATCCTGTGTTTGAGCTTAAACAATTACCTGATACTCTTAAGTATGCTTATCTTGATGAAAAGGATATATATCCTGTTATTATTAGTGCTAAGCTTTCAGAGCATGAAGAAAAGAGATTATTGAAAACTCTGAGGAAGCACCGTGCTGCTATTGGGTATACTCTTGATGATCTTAAAGGCATTAGTCCCACTCTATGCCAGCATAAAATTAAAACTGATCCTGATTCCAAACTAGTTGTCGATCCCCAATGAAGGCTGAATCCTAAGATGAAAGAGGTGGTAAGAAATGAAATATTTACCCTGTTGCTCATAGTGATTGGGTAAGTCCGGTGCATTGTGTCCCTAAGAAGGGAGGTATTACCGTTGTCCCTAATGATAAAGATGAATTGATCCCACAAAGAATTGTTGCTGGCTATAGGATGGTAATCGACTTTAGGAAATTAAATAAAGCTACTAAGAAAGATCGTTACCCTCTACATTTTATTGATCAAATGCTAGAAAGATTGTCTAAGCATACACACTTTTTCTTTCTAGATGGTTATTCTGGTTTCTCCCAAATACCTGTTGCACAATTTGATAAGGAGAAAACCACTTTTACTTGCCCTTTCGGTACCTTTGCTAATAGACGTATGCCTTTTGGTTTATGTAATGCACCTGCTACCTTTCAAAGATGTATGATGGCTATATTCTCTGACTTTTGTGAAAAGATTGTTGAGGTTTCATGGATGATTTCACCGTTTACGGATCTTCTTTTGATGATTGCTTGAGCAACCTTGATCGAGATTTGCAAAGATGTAAATATACTAACCTTGTCTTGAATTGGGAGAAGTGCCACTTTATGGTTATTGAAGGCATTGTCTTGGGACATAAAATTTCCTAAAGAGGTATCAAAGTTGATAAGGTTAAAGTTGATGCCATTGAGAAGATGCCATGGCCCAAAGACATTAAAGGTATAAGAAGTTTCCTTGGACATGTTGGTTTCTATAGAAGGTTTATTAAAGACTTCTCTAGGATTTCTAGGCCTCTCACTAATCTCTTGCAAAAAGATATTCCTTTTGTTTTTTATGATGATTGTGAAGAAGCATTTGAGATACTCAAGAAGGCCTTGATAACTGCACCTATTGTTCAACCACCTGATTGGAACCTACCTTTTGAAATTATGTGTGATGCTAGTGATTATGCTGTTGGTGCTGTCCTAGGACAAAGAGTTGGTAAGAAATTAAATGTTATTCATTATGCTAGTAAAACTCTAGACAGTGCCCAAAGAAATTATGCTACTACTAAAAAAGAATTTTTAGCAGTTGTGTTCGCATGTGATAAGTTCAGATCTTATATTGTTGATTCTAAAGTTATTATTCACACTGATCATGCTTCTATTAAATATCTCTTGGAAAAGAAAGATGCTAAACCTAGACTTATTAGATGGGTTCTCTTGCTACAAGAATTTGACTTGCATATTGTTGATAGGAAGGGTGCTGAGAACCCCGTAGCAGATAACTTGTCTAGGTTAGGGAATGTTCTTGATGACCCACAACCTATTGATGATAGCTTTCCTGATGAACAATTGAATGTCATCAATGCTTCACGCAGTACACCATGGTATGCTGATTATGCTAATTATATTGTTGCTAAATATATACCACCTAGTTTCACGTACCAACAAAAGAAAAAGTTATTTTATGATTTGAGACATTACTTTTGGGATGATCCTCACCTGTATAAAGAAGGAGTAGATGGTGTTATTAGACGTTGTGTACCTGAGTATGAATAGGGATAGATCCTATAGAAGTGCCACTCCGAGGCTTACGGAGGACACCATGCTGGAGATAGAACTGCACACAAGGTATTGCAATCCAGTTTTTATTGGCCTACTCTCTTTAAGGATGCCCGTAAGTTTGTCTTGTCTTGTGATGAATGTCAAAGAATAGGTAATATTAGTAAACGTCAAGAAATGCCTACGAATTATTCACTTGTTATTGAACCATTTGATGTTTGGGGTTTTGATTATATGGGACCTTTTCCAAAGTCCAGTGGGTATACTCATATTTTAGTTGCTGTTGATTACGTTACTAAGTGGGTAGAAGCTATTCCAACTAGTAGTGCTGATCATAACACCTCTATTAAGATGCTTAAAGAAGTTATTTTCCCTAGATTTGGAGTCCCTAGATACTTAATGACTGATGGTGGTTCACATTTTATTCATGGTGCTTTCCGTAAAATGCTTGCTAATTAGGATGTCAACCATAGAATTGCATCTCCTTATCATCCTCAGTCTAGTGGTCAAGTAGAGTTAAGTAATAGAGAAATTAAATTAATTTTGCAAAAGACTATTAATAGGTCTAGGAAGAATTGGTCTAAGAAACTTGATGATGCACTGTGGGCTTATAGAACTGCTTATAAGAATCCCATGGGCCTGTCTCCTTATAAAATGGTTTACGGTAAAGCATGTCATTTACCTCTTGAGATAGAGCATAAGGCTTATTGGGCAATTGAAGAGCTCAACTTTGATTTCAAACTTGCTGGTGAGAAGAGGTTATTTGATATTAGCTCACTTGATGAATGGAGAACTCGGGCATATGAAAATGCCAAGTTGTTTAAAGAGAAAGTCAAGAGGTGGCATGATAAAAGGATACAAAAACGTGATTTCAATGTAGGTGATTATTTCTTGCTATACAATTCTCGTTTAAGATTTTTTGCAGGCAAGCTTCTCTCTAAATGGCAAGGTCCTTATATTGTCGAAGAAGTATATCAGTCCGGCGCCATCAAAATCAACAACGCGTAAGGCACTTTTTCGAGAGTTGTGAATGGGCAAAGAATCAAGCATTATGTCTCAGGTACTCCCATAAATGTAGAAAGCAATATAATTAATACCATAACCCCGGAGGAGTACATAAGGGATGTTTACCAGCCTGTTTCAGACTCCGAAAACGAAGAGGTATGTGATACGGTAAGCAAACCGACTCCGAAGCTTTTCCAATAGCAATTTTTCTACGTTTTCGAATATTTAGAAAAATACAAAAAATTAAGGTAGTCCGGAAAGCGCATGAGGAGGCGACGAGCCTGCCAGGCGCGCCCCTACCCCCTGGGCATGCCTGGGGGGCTCGTGAGCACCTCGTGTGCCTCCCGGACTCCGTTTTCTGGTGCAACACTCCTTATGGTTGGTAAAAATTCATTATATAATCTCTCGAAAGGTCTGACCCTCGTATCATGCAAATATCCTCTGTTTTCGTTTCGAGCTGTTTTCTGTCAGGATTCTGAAGGTTAAGCATCATGTCGGCTTCCGCCTCCAATCAAGTGCACGATGATGCTTGGTTGATGCAGATGGAGTCTCAAGGTTCAAAAGTCGATGAGACAAACATGGAGGAAGATGTTGAGGATTACTTTGGCTGGCATCTCCACTATTCCAAATCCTCATCAAGCCATGGTTACTATCAACAATCGTTGAGGCCAGCAAGCACAAGAAGGGCTCCCTCCTAGGAGGCCGCTACACTGGTTACATCGGAACAACTTCCACAATTTGATTCATAACTATGGAGTTGAAAATACACCCCACACACACATACCCTCCAATTGGGATATATCCCATCCAACTGAAAGTAATGCAGGAGAAAGCTCATGGGGGCCGACCAACAAACACCTTCTGGAAGAAATCCAGAAGAACACCCTTATGATTCAGCGCATGCTCAATGAGTTACTGGATCTGAAGGACAGATTGACCAAGCCGACCGGTGATGTCTACTACGCAACCTTGTCCTTGTAGACGTTGTTGGGCCTCCAAGTGCAGAGGTTTGTAGGACAGTAGCAATTTTCCCTTAAGTGGGTGACCTAAGGTTTATCAATCCGCGGGAGGCATAGGATGAAGATGGTATCTCTCAAGCAACCCTGCAAGCAAATAACAAAGAGTCTCTTGTGTCCCCAACACACCCAATACAATGGTAGGTTGTATAGGTGCACTAGTTTGGCGAAGACATGGTGATACAAATGCAATATGGATAGTAGATACAGGTTTTTGTAATCTGAAAATATAAAAACAGCAAGGTAACTAATAGTAAAAGTGAGCACGAACGGTATTGCAATGCATAGAAACAAGGTCTAGGGTTCATACTTTCACTAGTAGAAGTTCTCTCAACAACGATAACATAATTGGATCATATAACTAGACCTCAATGTGCAACAAAGAGTCACTCCAAAGTAACTAATAGTGGAGAACAAACGAAGAGATTATTGTCGGGTACGAAACCACCACAAAGTTATTCTTTCTGATCGATCTATTCAAGAGTCCGTAGTAAAATAACACGAAGCTATTATTTCCGTTCAATCTATCCTAGAGTTCGTACTAGAATAACACCTTAAGACACACATAAATCAAAACCCTAATGTCACCTAGATACTCCATTGTCACCTCAAGTATCCATGGGTATGATTATACGACATGCATCACACAATCTCAAAATCATCTATTCAACCAACACATAGAACTTCAAAGAGTTCCCCGAAGTTTCTACGAGAGAGTCAAAACGTGTGCCAACCCCTATGCATAGGTTCCCGGGATCACAAAACCCACAAGTTGATCACCAAAACATACATCAAGTACTCACATGAATATCCCATTGTCACCACAGATAGACACGTGCAAGACATACATCAAGTGTTCTTAAAGATTCAATCCGATAAGATAACTTCAAAGGGAAAACTCAATTCATTACAAGAACGTAGAGGGGGAAGAACATCATAAGATCCAACTATAGTAGCAAATCCCGCGGTACATTGAGATCAAGACATCTCAAGAACACGAGAGAGAGAGATCAAACACGTAGCTACTGGTACATACCCTCAGCCCCAAGGGTGGACTACTCCCTCCTCATCATGGAGATCGCCGGGATGATGAAGATGGCCAACGGAGATGGGTTCCCGCTCCGGCAGGGTGCCAGAACGGGCTCCCGGTTGGATTTTGGTGGCTATAGAGGCTTGCGGCAGCGGAACTCCCGATCTAGGTTAAGTTGTGATGGTTTATCTATTTATAAGACCGTATGGCGTCGACAACAAGTCAGAAGGGGCCACGAGGAGGTCACGAGCCTCCCAGGCGCAGCCAGGGGGGTGGCCGCGCCTCCCAGGCTCGTGGCTTCCTCGGGACTCCTCTACGGTATCTTTTTCTTCTGGTATTTTTGATATTTTCCATAAAAATCACAACAAAATTTTTATTCCGTTTGGACTCTGTTTGATATTCCTATCTGAAAAAGGTCAAAAACACGGAAAAAACAGGAACTAGCACTAGGCTCTGAATATGGATCTAGGTCAATAGGTTAGTCCCAAAAATAATATAAAATAGAATATAAATGCATATAAAACATCCAAAGTTGATAATATAATAGCATGGAACAATCAAAAGTTATAGATACGTTGGAGACGTATCAAGCATCCCCAAGCATAACTCATGCTCGTCCTCGAGTAGGGAAGAGATAAAGAACGAATTTTTGATGTGGAATGCTACCTAACATATTTGTTCTATGTAACTTCTTTATTGTGGCATGAATGTTTAGATCCATAAGATTCAAAACAAAGGTTTAATATTGACATGAAAACAATAATTCTTCAAGCATGCTAACAAAGTAATCATGAACTTTCGAAATAACATGGCCAAAGAAAGTTATCCCTAGAAAATCATATATTCTGGCTATGCTCCATAATCCCCACACAACGAATTTAAATCATGAACAACCCCGGTATTGGCCAAGTAATTGTTTTCGCGCTCTTACTTTCTCAAACTTTTTTTCAACTCTCATGCAATACATGAGCGTGAGCCATGGATATAGCACTATAGGTGGAATAGAGTGTGGTGGAGGTTGTGAGGCAAAAAGGAGGAGATGGTCACATCGACTCGGCGTATCAATGGGCTATGGAGATGCCCATCAATAGATATCAATGTGAATGAGTAGGGATGGCCATGAAACAGATGCACTAGAGCTATAAGTGTATGAAAGCTCAGAAATGAAAACTAGTTGGTGTGCACCCAACTTGCTTGCTCACGAAGACCTAGGGCAATTTGAGGAAGCCCATCATTGGAATATACAAGCCAAGTTACATAATGAAAATTACCACTAGCATATGAAAGTGACAAAACAAGAGACTCTCTATCATGAAGAACATGGTGCTACTTTGAAGCACAAGTGTCGTAAAGGATGGTAGCATTGTCCCTTCTCTCTTTCTCTCTCTTTTTTTGGGCTCTTTGGCCTCTTTTGTTTATTTGGGATCTTTGGCCTCTTTTTTTATTTTTTTTGTTTGGGCTCTTTGGGCTCTTTTTTTATTTCCTCACATGGGACAATGCTCTAATAATGATGATCATCACACTTTTATTTACTTACAACTCGATACTTAGAACAATAATGACTCTATATGAATGAAAGTGATGGCACATGTCATGAGACGGAACGGTGGAAGTTGCATGGCAATATATCTCGGAATGGCTATGAAAATACCATAATAGGTAGGTATGGTGGCTGTTTTGAGGAAGGTATATGGTGGGTTTGTGCACCGGCGAAAGTTGCGAGTAACTAGAGAGGGTAGCAACGGTGGAAGGTGAAAGTGCATCTATACCATGGACTCACATTAGTCATGAAGAACTCATATACTTATTGCGAATGTTTTATTAGTAATCGAAACAAGGTGCTAAACATATACTCCTAGGGGAAGGGTTGGTAGGAGTTAACCATCGCGCGATCCCGACTGCCACACAATGGATGACAATCAATAAATCAATCATGCTCCGACTTCCTAACATAGCGGTTCACCATACGTGCATGCTACGGGAATCACTAACCTTAAGAAAAGTATTTCCAGATTCACAACACCCTACTAGAATTACTCTAATATCACCATCTCCATGTCTCAAAACTAGATGTAAGGAATCAAACTTCTCTTACTACTCAATGCACTTGAATATCAAAGTTTTTATTATATCCCTTTTGGATGCCTATCATATTAGGACTAGTTTCATAACCTAAGCAAATTACCATGCTGTTTAATACTATCAAAATGATATAAGTGAAGCATGAGAGTTCATCAATTTCTCTAAAATAAAAATATTGCAATGCTCTATAAGGATATAAGTGAAGCGCTAGAGCAAAAGACAAACTACTCCAAAGGATATAAGTGAAGCTCAATGAGTAGATGAATAATTATTTATCTATTTGAAGACACTCCCATCTAAGAATTTCAGATCTTAAGTACCTTATTCAAACAAAATAAATTGACACTCCAAGGATAGCATGAATCATGTGAAGAAGCAAAAACTTAGGTTTAACTCATACTAACCGATAATTGTTGAAGAAGAAAGGTGGGATGCCAACCGGGGCATCCCCAAGCTTAGACGCTTGAGACATCTTGAAATATAGATTGGGGTGCCTTGGTAATCCCCAAGCTTAAGCTTTTGTGTCTCCTTAATTCCTCTCGTATGACAGTTTCCGAAATCTTAAAAACTTCATCCACACAAAACTCAAGAAAAAGTCGTGAGACAGATTAGTATAAATCAATGCAAAACTTTATCATCCTATACAGTATAAAATTACTAAAATTATTATTTCACATTGAATACTAATTGACTCTGCGTATTTAAAACTCCCATCATCAAATGGAATCACTAAACA
The DNA here is from genome assembly GCA_022496015.1 of Hordeum marinum. Classification (NCBI taxonomy): domain Eukaryota; kingdom Viridiplantae; phylum Streptophyta; class Magnoliopsida; order Poales; family Poaceae; genus Hordeum; species Hordeum marinum. The sequence continues at coordinate 582,178,671 of CM039673.1, forward strand.
TGCAAACATATGCAAACAATGCAAACATAACAGCAATCTGCCTAAACAGAATAGTCTGTGAAGAATGCAGAAAGATCCATACTTAATTAACTAAAAAAATCTGAAACAATTCCATGCTGTATGGAATTTATAAGAGCATACTGTTTCCAAATTTCAAGTTATTCTGACATACAGAAAATTCTAGGGAATGTTTGCACTACAAGCAAACTTTCTGTTTTGGAACAACAACTCCTATACTTGCAAATTAAGCATGGTGAAGGCTATCCTTGACATTTTTATTGAACTAAATGATGAAAAACATTTCCATTAATATAAATAACAGCAAGTAAGTACCAATAAAATAAAATGACGATCCAAGCAAAACACATCATGTGGTGAATATAAATATAGCCCCAAGTTAAGTTACCGATGGATTGAAGACGAAAAAGGGGATGCCTTCCCGAGGTATCCCCAAGCTTAGGCTCTTTGGTGTCCTTGAATATGTCTTGGGATGCCTTGAGTATCCCCAATCTTAGGCTCTTTCCACTCCTTGTTCCATAGTCCATCGAATTTCTACCCAAAACTTGAAAACTTCACAACACAAAACTTAACGGAACTTAGGTTGTTTAGTGCCCTTGAATATGGCTTGGGATGACTTGTGAATCCCCAAGATTAGGGTATTTCCACTCCTTGTTCCATAGTCCATCTAAACTCTACCCAAAACTTGAAAACTTCACAACACAAAACTTAACGGAACATCGTGCGGTGGGTTAGTATATTAAAGACAAATCATTCACTTTGGTACTGTCAAGACAAGATTCATAAATGTTCCCACACAACATCTACTATATCTTATCATTTCCACAATTTATATCACTTAATATAATCTATGGAAACACTAAAACAAGCAAACTATGCATTGAAAACAGAATATGTCAAGAACAGAACAACGTGTAATGAACTGAATGATAACCATACTTCTGCTCCACCAACAAATTCTGGAAAAATTATGAAAATTAAGTCAATTTGTATATAAATCAGAATAAAAAATAATCATCTCAAAATCTATCTCTGGATAAAAATGACAAATAATTTCTTGAGCACAAAGTTTCTATCTTTTTCAGCATGATCAAACAACTATAACCCAAACTAATCATAAAGGCTTTACTTGGCACTTTATTGAAATAAAATAAATAAAACATGATTAATACAGAATCTTAATCATGTGAACTCACAAAAATAGTAAGGATACATATAGGATTGTCTCCCAACAAGCACTTTTCTTTAATGCCTTTCAAGCTAGGCATGATGATTTCGATGATGCTCACATAAAAGATAATGATTGAAACATATGGAAGCATCATGAAGCATATGACTAGCACATTTAAGTCTAACCCACTTGATATACATAGGGATTTTGTCAACAAACATTTTATTGGAGCAAGAATCATCTAGCATAGGAAGGCAAAACAAGCATAGCTTCAAAAATTTCAACACATAGAGAGGAAACTTGACATTATTGCAATATGTAGAAGCGTATGATCCTCTCTCATAATAATTTTCAGTAGCATCATGAATGAATTCAACAATATAACAATCAACTAAAGCATTCTTTTCATGATCTACAAGCATAGTTTTACTACTCTCCACATAAGCAAATTTATTCTCATGATTAATAGTGGGAGTATCGTAGCAGACTTGAATACTACGAATAGTTTCCTCATTAAAAGAGTGGTGTTTAGCAAAAGGGTACTCATAATTGTGACAAGTTTTGTCATCATTCTTCTTTATAGCATAAGTATCATCACAATAATCATCATAGATAGGGGGCATGCTTTCATCATAATAATTTTGATCATTCAAAGTGGGGGAACTAAAAAGATCATCTTTATCAAACATAGCATCCCCAAGCTTGTGGTTTTGCATATCATAGACATAATCACTCTCATCATTAGTAGTATGAATAGCACCAATAGTATAGCAATCATGCTCATCATTCACATATTTTATGCCAAGCATCCTATCTAACTCTTCTTCTAGCATTTGAGCACAATTTTCTTTTCCATCATTTTCACGAAAGACATTAAAAAAGATGAAGCATATGAGGTATCCTTAATTCCATTTTTTTTGTGTTTTCTTTTAATAAACTAAACTAGTGATAAAACAAGAAACTAACAGATTTGATTGCAAGATCTAAATATATACCTTCAAGCGCTAACCTCCCCGGCAACGGCGCCAGAAAAGAGCTTGATGTCTACTACGCAACCTTCTCCTTGTAGACGTTGTTGGGCCTCCAAGTGTAGAGGTCTGTAGGACAGTAGCAATTTTCCCTTAAGTGGGTGACCTAAGGTTTATCAATCCGCGGGAGGCGTAGGATGAAGATGGTATCTCTCAAGCAACCCTGCAATCAAATAACAAAGAGTCTCTTGTGTCCCCAACACACCCAATACGATGGTAAGTTGTATAGGTGCACAAGTTCGGCGAAGAGATGGTGATACAAGTGCAATATGGATAGTAGATATAGGTTTTTGTACTCTGAAAATATAAAAACAGCAAGGTAACTAATAGTAAAAGTGAGCACGAACAGTATTGCAATGCGTGGAAACAAGGCCTAGGGTTCATAATTTCACTAGTGGAAGTTATCTCAACAATGATAACATAATTGGACCATATAACTAGCCCTCAATGTGCAACAAAGAGTCACTCCAAAGTAACTAATAGTGGAGAACAAACGAAGAGATTATTGTCGGGTACGAAACCACCACAAAGTTATTCTTTCTGATCGATCTATTCAAGAGTCCGTAGTAAAATAACACGAAGCTATTCTTTCCGTTCAATCTATCCAAGAGTTCGTACTAGAATAACAACTTAAGACACACATCAACCAAAACCCTAATGTCACCTGGATACTCCATTGTCACCTCATGTATCCGTGGGTATGATTATATGACTTGCATCACACAATCTCAAAATCATCTATTCAACCAACACATAGAACTTCAAAGAGTGCCCCGAAGTTTCTACCGGAGAGTGAAAACGTGTGCCAACCCCTATGCATAGGTTCCCGAGGTCAGAAACCCACAAGTTGATCACCAAAACATACATCAAGTACTCACATGAATATCCCGTTGTCACCACAGATAGACACGTGCAAGACATACATCAAGTGCTCTTAAAGATTCAATCCGATAAGATAACTTCAAAGGGAAAACTCAATTCTTTACAAGAAGAGAGAGGGGGAAGAACATCATAAGATCCAACTATAGTAGCAAAGCCCACGGTACATCGAGATCAAGACATCTCAAGAATACGAGAGAGAGAGATCAAACACATAGCTACTGGTACATACCCTCAACCCCGAGGGTGGACTACTCCCTCCTTGTCATGGAGATCGCCGGGATGATGAAGATGGCCACCGAAGATGGGTTCCCGCTCCGGCAGGGTGCCGGAATGGGCTCCTGATTGGTGTTTGGTGGCTACAAAGGCTTGTGGCGGCGCAACTCCCGATCTATGTTTAGTTCTGATGGTTTCTCTATTTATAAGACCGCATGGCGTTGAGAACAAGTCAGAAGGGGCCACGTGGAGGTCATGAGCCTCCCAGGCATAGCCAGGGGGGTGGCCGCGCCTCCCAGGCTCGTGGCTTCTTCGAGACTCCTCTCCGGTATCTTTTTCTTCTGGTTGTTTTGATGTTTCCATAAAAAATCACAGCGGAAGTTTTATTCCGTTTGGACTCCCTTTGATATTCCTATCTGAAAAAGGTCAAATACACAGAAAAAACAGGAACTGGCACTGGGCTCTAGGTCAATAGGTTAGTCCCAATAAATAATATAAATTGCATATAAATGCATATAAAACTTCCAAAGTTGATAACATAATAGCATGGAACAATCACCTCCGAAGGAAGACAATTAAACACATTGGTATGGGCACTCCCCTTGGCGTGTGCCAAGCTTGGGGGAGTTGCCCCGGTATCCTATCACCATCACATATTTTGCCTTTACCTTTATTTTAGTTCGATCCTTTTGGTAATATCTTTATCTAGTAGAATAAAGTTCTTAGTATGATTTAGGCTTGAGTTTTGCTTTGTGTTACCCCCAATGTAATCGAGTTCGTGAGTTATATAATAAAGAGTGTTTTAGTTAAGGCCTTTGCTTCTTCCCATGATCTAAAGAAAATAATAATAAGAGAACAAAAGCATGAAAGATCATGTGATGATCTTATGGGAAGTGATGGCTTCACATGTAAAAATAATGTTGACTGAAACTTGTTGTGGGTGGACAAACGTAGACCTTGGTCATTGTTGCAATTAATAGGATGTAATAAAGAAAGAGAGGTTCACATATAAATATATCATCTTTGACACCATCTATGATTGTGAATACTCATTAAACTATTACATGCTAAGAAGTAAAAGTTGGACAAGGAAGACAACATAATGAATTATGTTTGCTTGGTTCCAAACAATGCCATATGATTATGGATCCTTTAGCATGTGATGCTTGCTTCTACCTCATATTAGCCAAAACTTCCGCACTAAGTAGAGATACTACTTGTGCATACATAAAACCCTTAACCCAGTTGCCATGAGAGTCCACCATACCTACCTATGGAATGAATAAGATCATTCAAGTAAGTTGTCATCGGTGCAAGCAATAAAAATTGCTCCCTAAATATGTATGACCTATTAGTGTGTGGAAAATAAGCTTTGTACGAACCTGTGATGAGGAAGACATAAAAGCGACAGACTGCATAATAAAGTTCTTTATCACAGGAGGCAATATAAAGTGACGTTCCTTCACACTAAGAGATCACAAATCCAAACCTCAAAAGTACATGACAACCTCTGCTTCCCTCTGCGAAGGGTCTATCTTGTACCTTTACCTTTTTATCTTTAAAATCCTGGTGATCGACACCAATTCCTTATTTTGCCCTTATCTTGGCAAGCATCATGTGCTAGGGAAAGATCTATATTCATATATCAACTTGGAAGTAAGTTCTCATGAATTATTATTATTGACATTACCCTTGAGGTAAATAGTTGGGAGGCGAAACTAGAAGCCCCTATCTTTCTCTGTGTCCAACTAAAACTTTGATCTCATGAGTACCGCGTGAGTTTTAGCAATTGTAGAAGGCAAAAAGATGATTGAGTATGTGGATTTTCTTTACAAGCTCTTATTTGACTCTTTCCGATGTTATGATAATTTGCAATTGCTTCAATGACTAAAGACTATTGATTGTTAATTCTCAATAAGGTTCTTGATGCATGCTTTACATTGTGAATGAATTGTCACTTTAGCATAAGGGATTATATGACTATATTGCTGTTCTAAATATGATCATAATGCCTGCATGTCCATATTTTATTTTATCGACACGTCTATCTCTAAACATGTGGGCATATTTATCGATCTTGGCTTCCGCTTGACGACAAGCGAGGTCTAAGCTTGGGGGAGTTGATACGTCCATTTTGCATCATACTTTTATATTGATATTTATCGCATTATGAGCTTTTATTACACATTATGGTACAACACTTATGCCTTTTCTCTCTTATTTTACAAGGTTTACATGAAGAGGGAGAATGCCGGCAGCTGGAATTCTGGGCTAGAAAAGGAGCAAATTTGAGATGTCTATTCTGCACAACTCCAAAAGCCGTGAAAATCAGCGAGGAATTATTTTGGAATATATAAAAAATACTGGGAAGAAGAAATACAAGAGGGGAGCCACCAGGAGGCCACGAGCCTGCCAGGCATGCCCTACCCCCCTAGGCACGCCTGGGGGGCTCGTGGGCCCCTTGTGGCCCCCTCTGGCCTCCAACTTCTCGTATATGAAGGGTTTCGTCCCAAAAAAAATCAATATAGAGCTTTCGGGAAGAGACGCTGCCGCCACGAGGCGGAACTTGAGCAGAACCAATCTAGAGCTCCGGCAGGGCCGTCCTGCCGGTAAACTTCTCTCCCGGAGGGGGAAATCGTCGCCATCATCATAACCAACACTCCTCTCATCATATGGGACTCATCTCCATCAACATCTTCATCAGCACCATCTCATCTCCAAACCCTAGTTCATCTCTTGTAACCAATCTCCGTCTCTTGACTCCGATTGGTACTTGTAAGGTTGCTAGTAGTGTTAATTACTTATTGTAGTTGATGCTAGTTGGTTTACTTGGTGGAAGATTATATGTTGAGATCCTTAATGCTATTCAATACCTCTCTGATCATGAACATAATTATGCTTTGTGAGTAGTTATGTTTGTTCCTGAGGACATGGGATAAGTCTTGCTACTAGTAGTCATGTGAATTTGGTATTCGTTCGATATTTTGATGCGTTGTATGTTGTCTCTCCTCTAGTAGTATTATGTGAACGTCGACTACATGACACTTCACCATTGTTTGGGCCTAGAGGAAGGCATTGGGAAGTAATAAGTAGATGATGGGTTGCTAGAGTGACAGAAGCTTAAACCCTAGTTTATGCGTTGCATCGCAAGGGGCTGATTTGGATCCACTAGTTTAATGCTATGGTTAGACTTTGTCTCAATTCTTCTTTCATAGTTGCGGATGCTTGAGAGAGGGGTTAATCATAAGTGGGATGTTTGTCCAAGTAAGGACAGAACCCAAGCACCGGTCCACCCACATATCAAACTATCAAAGTAGCGAACGCGAATCATATGAACATGATGAAAACTAGCTTGACAATAATTCCCATGTGTCCTCGGGAGCACCTTACTTTATAAAAGAGTTCGTTCAGGCTTGTCCCTTGCTACAAAAGGGATTGGGCCATATTGCTGCACCTTTGTTACTATTGTTACTTGCTACCCGTTACAAATTATCTTATCACACAACTATCTGTTACCGACAATTTCAGTGCTTGCAGAGAATACCTTGCTGAAAACCGCTTGTCATTTCTTTCTGCTCCTAGTTGGGTTCGACACTCTTACTTATCGAAAGGACTATGATAGATTCCCTATACTTGTGGGTCATCAGTCTCGAACATTGTTCTGACCGGATTCTGCAAGGGTGCAACAGAGGAATTTGATCTCCGGTTGTATTCCATGGGTCGCTTCGTGCTGTGGCACACGCAACCATAAATTTCTTGACCTCAATCTTGTATATGCGTTCGGACCATTCGTCATGAAGACAATCTAGATCTCTTGCTCACCGTGTCTTTTTTTTCATCCGGTCAATTGTGAGTTTTTCGATCCCTAAAAAGATCCCTACAAGAACACAATACCACCGTGCGACATCCCCACGGTTGTCGCCAACTGTCTTGGTTTTGTCACGACAAGATGTCCTCGTGAGAGAACTTAGGTGTGAGGTCATCATAACTATGTGATGGCTTGAGAAGGGTTAGTCGGAATCAGGAGACGCGAGTTTACCCAGGTTCGGCCCCTCCTGTGGAGGTAAAAGCCTACGTACTACTTTGTGTGTATTGATAATGAGGATGATCTCGATTACAAGGGTGCTGAATCACTTCCTCTAGTCTCGAGGGTTTCTAATCTATCCATATCTAATGACTTGAACTTGTTACTCTTGGGGTGCCTTACGCCTCCTTATATAGGTTGAATGGGTAGGTTTACATGTAGATTCCTACTGGGAGTAGGATTAGGACTAGTCTCTCTTGAATCCTAATCCGGGTCTTATTTTCTTGATGAGGGAGTCTTTTCTCTCCTTGGGCCTTCTTTGTGAGCCAGCCCTCCAAGCCTCTCCATGAGCCTCCATGTGCCGTCTTGCATACTGGGCCTTGCGCCTCGTTGTCCTGTGACCCAGTAATAGAGGTGACCTACGAGCCGCCAAATGGGGGCCGGGTCATACTCCTTGTCGGGTCATACTCCTGGCCGGGTGGAATATCCCCGACAGATGGTGTCTTGGCCAACAAGTACAAGTCATCTCCAACAGTGTTGTTACGCATGAGAGGCATTTGCAACCAACCACCGAAAGTCCTGATGTATTCATGTGTAATCCAGTCGTCAGGCTGCTCCGGGTGTTTGTAGCGTAGAATATTCTTGTGTTCATTGATATATGGGGCCATCAAGGTAGAATCCTGTAGAACTGTATAGTGTGCTTGTGCCCAGGAAAGCCCGTCCCTACATATTATTGAATCCGCTCTTAGCGTGCCTTTTCCACTCAGTGTCCCCTCATACCACGATTTAGTGACACCAATCGGCTTAAGGTCAGGAAAAACGTCAACAAAAAACCCAATGTCCTCCTATGTTTGATGGCCCGTGGAGATGCTTCCTTCTGGCCTAGCACGATTATGAACATATTTCTTCAAGACTCCTAGGAACTCTCAAAGGGGAACATATTGTTTAGAAATACGGGACCCAGAATGACAATCTTTTCGACTAGATGAACTAGGATGTGAGTCCTAATATTGAAGAAGGATGGTGGGAACACCAACTCGAAGCTGACAAGACATCGCACCAAATCGTTCCGTAACATTGGTAAGATTTATGGATCGATTACCTTCTGAGAGATTGCATTGAGGAATGCATATAGCTTCACAATGGCTAATCGAACGTTTTCCGGTAGAAGCCACCTCAATGCAACCGGAAGCAGTTGCGTCATAATCATGTGGTAGTCATGATACTTTAGGTTCTGGAATTTTTTCTCTGCCATGTTTATTATTCCATTTATATTCGACGAGAAGCCATACGGGACCTTCATACTAAGTAGGCACTCAAAGAAGATTTCCTTCTCTTCTTTGGTAAGAGCATAGCTGGCAGGACCTTGATACTTCTTTGGATGCATGCCGTTGTTTTCGTGCACATATTGCTGGTCCTCCCGTGCCTCCGGTGTATTGTTTGTCTTCCCATACACACCCAAGAAGCCTAGCAGGTTCACGCAAAGATTCTTCATCATGTGCACCACGTCGATTGCAGAGCGGACCTCTAGGTCTTTCCAGTAGGGTAGGCCCCAAAATATAGATTTCTTCTTCTACATGGGTGCATGTCCCTCAGCGCCAATCGGAACAGATTGTCGTCCAGGACCCTTTCCAAAGATTACTTGTAATTCTTGACCATATCAAGTATGTCATCACCAGTATGGAGGACGGGCTTCTTCTAGTGATCTGCCTCACCTTTGAAATTCTTTCCTTTCTTTCTTAAGGCATGCTTGGTCGGAAGAAATTGACGATGTCTCAGGTACACATTCTTCTTGCATTTTTCCAAATATATACTTTGGGTATAATAGAAATAATGGGTGCATGCATTGTATCCCTTGTTTCTCTTTCCTGAAAGGTTACTAAGAGCGGGCTAATCACTGATGGTTACAAATAGCAATGCTCGTTGGTCAAATTCCTCTTGTTCATGCTCATCCCACACACATACACCTTTTCCATCCCATAGCTGTAAAAGTTCTTCAACTAATAGCCTTAGTTACATATCAATGTCGTTATCGGGTTGTTTATGGCCTTGGATGAGCACTGAGGTCATAATGAACTTCCGCTTCAGGCACGACCAGGGAGGAAGGTTATAGATGTTGGGAGACGTAGTAGTAAATCAAAAAATTTCCTACGATCACCAAGATCTATCCATGGAGAAACCAGCAATGAGTGGGGAGAGATTGCATCTTCATACCTTTGAAGATCGCTAAGCGGAAGTGTTACAAGAACGCGGCTGGTGGAGTCGTACTCGCAGCGATTCAGATCGCGGTGGATTCCGATCTAAGCGCCGAACAACGGCGCCTCCGCGTTCAACACACGTGCAGCCCGGTGAAGTCTCCTACACCTTGATCCAGCAAGGAGGAAGGAGAGGTTGGGAAGAGCTCCAACAACAGCATGACGGCGTGGTGGTGGTGGAGTAGCATGGTATTCCGGCAGAGCTTCGCCTAAGCGCTGCGGAGGATGAAGAAAAGAGGTAGGGCTTCGCCGTGAGAGAGAGCGAGAGCGTTCAGACCTGTTCTCAAAAGGCTAAACCCATGGGTATATAGGAGGATGGAGAAGGAGGGCTTCCTTGGCCCCTCCTCCAAGGAGGAGAGGTTTGGCCGAAGGTGGGGAAGAGTCCACCTCCCACAAGGGAGGTGCATCTCCTTCCTTCCAAACTCTGTTTGCCTTATCCCTAGATCTCCAGCCGCATGGGACTTTCTAGAAGGTCTTGGCCAGCCCAATAAGGTCTGGCACACCTCCTCTAAGGTCCCACAAAGTCCTATGGTCGTCACACCACTCCCGGGGGTCCTCCGGCACCCTCCCGACACTCCAGGTACAATACCGATGAGCCCGAAAACTTTCCGGTGACCAAAACTTGACTTCCTATATAACAATCTTTACCTCCGGACCATTCCGGAGCTCCTCGTGACGTTCGGGATATCATCCGGGACTCCGAACAACCTTTGGTAATCACGTATACCATTTCCCTATAACCCTACCATCATCGAACCTTAAGTGTGTAGACCGTACGGTTCGGGAGACACGCAGACATGACCAAGACATCTCTCCGGCCAATAACCAATAGCGGGATCTGGATACCCATGTTGGCTCCCACGTACTCCACGAGGATCTCATTGGATGAACCACGATGTCGGGGATTCGATCAATCCCGTATTCAATTCCCTTTGTCTATCGGTATGATACTTGCCTGATATTCGATCGTCGGTATCCCTATACCTTGTTCAATCTCATTACCGGCAAGTCTCCTTACTCGTTCCGTAACACATCATCCCGTGGCTAACTCCTTAGTCACTTTGAGCTCATTATGATTATGTCTTGCCGAGTGGGCCCAGAGATGCCTCGCGGTCACACAGAGTGACAAATCCTAGTCTCGATTCATGCCAACCCAACAGACGCTTTTGGAGATTCCCGTAGTGCACCTTTATAGCCACCCAGTTATGTTGTGACATTTGGAACACCCAAAGAATTCCTACGATATTCGGGAGTTGAACAATATCATGGTCTAAGGAAATGATACTTGACATTGAAAAGCTTTAGCAGACGAACTACACGATCTTGTCCTATGCTTAGGATTGGGTCTTGTCCATCAGATCATTCTCCTAATGATGTGATCCTGTTATCAACGACATCCAATGTCTATGGTCATGAAACCGTGACCATCTATTGATCAACGAGCTAGCCAACTAGAGGCTTACTAGGGACATGTTGTGGTCTATGTATTCACACATGTATTACGGTTTCCGGTTAATACAAGTGTAGAACGAACAATAGTCAATTATCATATACTAGGAAATACAATAATAACTATTTTATTATTGCTTGTAGGGCATATTTCCAATAGTCTCCCACTTGCACTAGAGTTAATAATCTAGTTACATTGTGATGAATCGAACGCCCATATCATTCTGGTGTTGATCATGTTTTGCTCGTGAGAGAGGTTTAGTCAATGGATCTGCGACATTCAGATCTATATGCACTTGGCAAATATCTATATCTCCCTCCTGAATGTAATCACGGATGGAGTTGAAGCGGCGCTTGATGTGTCTTGTCTTCTTGTGAAACCTGGGCTCCTTCGCAAGGGCAATAGCTCCAATGTTGTCACGGAGTAGAGTCATCGGGCCCGACGCATTGGGAATTACTCCTAGGTCGGTGATGAACTTGTTCATCCAGACTCCCTCCTTCGCTGCTTCCGAAGCAGCTATGTACTCCGCTACACATGTAGATGCTGCCACGACGCTTTGCTTGCTGCTGCATCAGCTAACTGCCCCTCCGTTCAAAATATACACGTATCCGGTTTGCGACTTGGAGTCGTCCGAATCTGTGTCGAAGCTAGCGTCGACATAACCCTTTACGACGAGCTCTTCGGCACCTCCATATACGAGAAACATGTCCTTTGTCCTTTTCAGGTACTTCAGGATATTCTTGACCGCTGTCCAGTGTTCCGCTCCGGGATCACTTTGGTACCTCCCTACCAAACTTATGGAAAGGTTCACATCAGGTCTGGTACACAGCATGGCATACATAATAGAGCCTATGGCTGAAGCATAGGGGATGACACTCATCTCTTCTCTATCCTTTGTCGTGGTTGGGCATTGAGTCATACTCAATCTCACACCCTGTAACACAGGCAAGAACCCCTTCTTGAACTGATCCATATTGAACTTCTTCAATATCTTTTCAAGGTATGTGCTTTGTGAAAGACCCATGAGGCGTCTCGATCTATCTCTATAGATCTTAATACCTAATATGTAAGCAGCTTCTCCAAGGTCCTTCATTGAAAAACACTTATTCAAGTAGGCCTTTATACTTTCCAAGAGTTCTATATCATTTCCCATTGTCAGCATGTCATCCACATATAATATAAGAAATGCTACAGAGCTCCCACTCACCTTTTTGTAAATACAAGGTTCTCCATAAATCTGTACAAACCCAAACGCTTTAATCACCTCATTAAAGCGAATGTTACAACTCCAAGATGCTTGCACCAGCCCATAGATGGAGCGCTAGAGCTTGCATAGTTTGTTAGCATCTTTAGGATCGACAAAACCTTCCGGCTGCATCATATAAAGTTCTTCCTTGAGGAAGCCATTAAGCAATGCCGTTTTGACATCCATTTGCCAGATCGCATAATCATAAAATGCGGCAACTGCTAACACGATTCGGACAGACTTCAACATCGCTACGGGTGAGAAAGTATCATCGTAGTCAACTCCTTGAACTTGTCGATAACCCTTAGCGACAAGCCGAGCCTTATAGGCAGTCACATTACCGTCCGCGTCAGTCTTCTTCTTAAAGATCCATTTATTTTCAATGGCTCGCTTATCATCAGGCAAGTCCACCAAAGTCCATACTTTGTTTTCATACATGGATCCTATCTCGGATTTCATGGCCTCAAGCCATTTGTTGGAATCTGGGCCCGCCATTGCTTCTTGATAGTTCGAAGTTTCACCGTTGTCCAACAACATGATCTCTAGGACAGGGTTGCCGTACCACTCTCGTGCGGAACGTGTCCTAGTGGACCCTCGACGTTCAATAGTAACTTGATCTGAAGTTTCATGATCATCATCATTAACTTCCTCTCCAACCGGTGTAGGCTCCATAGAAACAACATCATGTGCTGCGCTACTCTCCAGTTTGAGTGGAGGTACAATTACCTCATCAAGTTCTATTTTCCTCCCACTTACTTCTTTCGAGAGAAACTCTTTCTCGAGAAAGGATCCATTCTTGGCAACAAAGACTTTGCCTTCGGATCGTAAGTAGAAGGTATACCCAATAGTCTCTTTGGGATATCCTATGAAGATGCACTTTTCCGCTTTGGGTTCGAGCTTATGAGGTTGAAGTTTCTTCACATAAGCAACACATCCCCAAACTTTTAGAAACGACAGCTTAGGTTTCTTTCCAAACTATAATTCATGTGGTGTCATCTCAACGGATTTAGACGGTGCCCTATTTAAACTGAATGCGGCAGTCTCTAATGCATATCCCCAAAATGATAGCGGTAAGTCAGTAAGAGACATCATAGATCGCACCATATCCAATAGAGTACGATTACGACGTTCACACACACCATTTCACTGAGGTGTGCCGGGCGGCGTGAGTTGTGAAACAATTCCACATTTCCTAAGGTGCGTGCCAAAATTGTGACTTAAATATTCTCCGCCACGATTAGATCGTAGGCATTTTATTTTCCAGTCATGTTGATTCTCTACCTCACTCTGAAATTCCTTGAACCTTTCAAAGGTTTCAGACTTGTGTTTCATTAAGTAGACATACCCATATCTGCTCAAGTCATCAGTGAGGGTGAGAACATAATGGTAGCCACCGTGAGCCTCGACGCTCATTGGACCGCATACATCGGTATGTATTATCTCCAAAAAGTCAGTTACTCGCTCCATTGTTCCGGAGAACGGAGTATTGGTCATCTTGCTCATGAGGCATGGTTCGCACGTGTCAAATGATTCGAAATCAAGTGACTCCAAAAGTTCATCAGCATGGAGCTTCTTCATGCGTTTGACACCAATATGACCAAGGCGGCAGTGCCACATGTAAGTGGGACTATCGTTATCAACCTTACACTTTTTGGTACTCACACTATGGACATGTGTAACATCACGTTCGAGATTGATCAAAAATAAACCATTGACCAGCAGGGCATGACCATAAAACATTTCTGTCATATAAATAGAACAACCATTATTCTCAGATTTAAATGAGTAGCCATCTCGCATCAAGCGAGATCCAGATACAATGTTCATGCTCAAAGCTGGTACTAAATAACAATCATTAAGGTTTAAAACTAATCCGGAAGGTAGATGTAGAGGTAGCATGCCGACGGCGATCACATCGACCTTGGAACCATTCCCGACGCGCATTGTCACCTTGTCCTTTGCAAGCCTCTGCTTATTCCGCAGCTCCTGCTTGGAGTTACAAATGTGAGCAACTGCACCGGTATCAAATACCCAGGAGCTACTACGAGTGTTGTTTAAGTACACATCAATAACAAGTATATCACATATACCTTTAACGTTGCCGTCCTTCTTATCCGCTAAGTACTTGGGGCAGTTCCGCTTCCAGTGACCGGTACCCTTGCAATAAAAGCACTCAGTCTCAGACTTGGGTCCATTCTTGTTCTTCTTCTTCCCGGCAACTTGCTTATCGGGCGCAGCAACAGCTTTGCCGTCCTTCTTGAAGTTCTTCTTACCCTTGCCTTTCTTGAAACTAGTTGTCTTATTCACCATCAACACTTGATGCTCCTTTTTGATCTCGACCTCCGCTGATTTCAGCATCGAGTACAACTCAGGAATGGACTTCTCCATCCCTTGCATGTTGTAGTTCATCACAAAGCTCTTGTATCTAGGTGGAAGCGACTGGAGGATTATGTCAATGACTAAGTCATCCAGGAGATTAACTCCCAGCTGAGTCAAGCAGTTGTGTATCCCAGACATCTTGAGTATGTGCTCACGAACAGAACTATTCTCCTCCATCTTACAGCTGAAGAACTTGTCGGAGACTTCATACCTCTCGACCCGGGCATGAGCTTGGAAACCCAGTTTCAGCTCTTGGAACATCTCATATGCTCCGTGTTGCTCAAAATGCTTTTGGAGCCCCGATTCTAAACTGTAAAGCATGCCGCACTGAACAAGGGAGTAATCATCGCAGCGCGACTGCCAAGCGTTCATAACGTCTTGGTCCACTGGGAAATGGGTGCGTCACCTAGCGGTGCATCAAGGACATACAATCTCTTGGAAGCTATGAGGATGATCCTCAAGCCACGGACCCTGTCCGCATAGTTGCTTCCATCATCTTTTAGCTTGGTTTTCTCTAGGAACGCGTTGAAGTTAAGGGTGACACTCGCGTTGGCCATTGGATCTACAATATAGATAGTAAAGACAATTTTAGACTAAGTTCATGATAATTAAGTTCACATAATCAAATTATTCAATGAACTCCCACTCAGATAGACATCTCTCTGTAATCCAAGTGTTACATGATCCATGTACACTAGCCTGTGTCCGATCATCATGTAAGACAGACTAGTCATCCATGGTGAACATCTCCATGTTGATCGCATCTTCTATACGACTCATGTTCAACCTTTCGGTCTTCCATGTTCCGAGGCCATGTCTGTACATGCTAAGCTCGTCAAGTCAACCTAAGTTTTTCGCGTGTGTTAATCTGGCTTACACCCGTTGTATGCGAACATTAGAACCTATCACACCCGATCATCACGTGGTGCCTCGAAACAACGATCCTTAGCAACGGTGCACAGTTAGGGTGAACACATCTCTTGAAATTTTATTGAGAGATCATCTTATTTACTATCGTCGTTCTAAGCAAATAAGATGTAAACATGATAAATATCACATGGAATCAACATAGTGACATGATATGGCCAATATCATCTTGCTCCTTTGATCTCCATCTTCGGGGCACCCTGATCATCACTGTCACCAGAACGACACCATGATCTCCATCATCATGATCTCCATCATCGTGTCTTCATGAAGTTGTCTCACCAACTATTACTTCTACTACTATTGCTAACGTTTAGCAATGAATTAAAGTAATTACATGGCATTTATGCTTGACATGCAGGTCATACAATAAAATAAGACAACTCCTATGGATCCTGCCGGTTGTCATACTCATCGACATGCAAGTCGTGAATCCTATTACAAGAGCATGATCAATCTCATACATCACAATGCATCACATCACATCCTTTTGGCCATATCACATCATAAGGCATATGCTGCAAAAACAAATTAGACGTCCTGTAATTTGTAGTTGCAAGTTTTTACGTGGCTTCTATAGGTTTCTAGCAAGAACGTTTCTTACCTACGCCAAAACCACAACGTGATATGCCAATTTCTATTTACCCTTCATAAGGACCCTTTTCATCGAATCCAATCTGACTAAGGTGGGAGAGACAGAAACCCGCTAGCCACCTTATGCAACAAGTGCATGTTAGGCGGTGGAACCGGTTTCACGTAAGCGTACGTGTAAAGTTGGTCTGCGCCGCTTCATCCCACAATACCGCCGAATCAAGATAAGACTAGTAGTGGTAAGCAAATTAACAAGATCGATGCCCACAACTGCTTTGTGTTCTACTCGTGCATAGATTCTACGCATAGACCTAGCTCATGATGCCACTGTTGGGAGACATAGTAGTAAATCAAAAAAATTCCTACGATCACCAAGATCTATCCACGGAGAAACCAGCAACGAGTGGGGAGATATTGCATCTGCATACCTTTGAAGATCGCTAAGCGGAAGCGAGAACTCGGTTGGTGGAGTCGTACTCGCAGCGATTCAGATCGTGGTGGATTCCAATCTAAGCGCCGAACAACGGCGCCTCCACATTCAACATACGTGCAGCCTGGTGACGTCTCCTACGCCTTGATCCAGCAAGGAGGAAGGAGAGGTTGGGAAGAGCTCCAATAGCAGCACGACGGCGTGGTGGTGGTGGAGTAGCAAGGTATTCCGGCAGGGCTTCGCCTAAGCGCTGCGGAGGAGGAAGAAGACAGGTAGGGCTTCGCCGTGAGAGAGAGAGTTCAGATCTATTTTCAAAAGGCCAAACCCTTGGGTATATATATGAGGAGGGAGAGGGAGGGCTGCCTTGGCCCCTCCTCCAAAGAGGAGAGGTTCGGCCGAAGGTGGGGAAGAGTCCACCTCCCGCAAGGGAGGTGGATCTCCTTCCTTTCAAACTTTGTTTGCCTTATCCCTAGATCTCCAGCCGCATGGGCCTTTCTAGAAGGTCTTGGACAGCCCAATAAGGGCTGTCACACCTCCTCTAAGGGCCCACAAAGTCCTATGGTCGTCAAACCCTTCCCGGGGGTCCTCCGGCACCTTCCCGGCACTCCCGGTACAATACCGATGAGCCCGAAAACTTTTCGGTGACCAAAACTAGACTTCCTATATATCAATCTTTACCTTTGGACCATTCTGTAGCTCCTCATGACATCCGGGATCTCATTCGGGACTCTGAACAACCTTCGGTAATCACGTATACCATTTCCCTATAACCCTAGCGCCATCGAACCTTAAGTGTGTAGACCCTACGGGTTCGGGAGACACGCAGACATGAACGAGACATCTCTCCGGCCAATAACCAACAGCGGGATCTGGATACCCATGTTGGCACCCACGTACTCCACGATGATCTCATCGGATGAACCACGATGTCGGGGATTCAATCAATCCCGTATTCAATTCCCTTTGTCTATCGGTATGATACTTGCCCGAGATTCGATCCTCGATATCCCTATACCTCGATCAATCTCGTTACCGACAAGTCTCTTTACTCGTTCCATAACACATCATCCCGTGGCTAACTCCTTAGTCACTTTGAGCTCATTATGATGATGTCTTACCGAGTGGGCCCAGAGATACCTCTCCGACACACGGAGTGACAAATCCTAGTCTCGATTCGTGCCAACCCAACACACACTTTCGGAGATACCCGTAGTGCACCTTTATAGCCACCCAGTTACGTTGTGACGGTTGGCACACCCAAAGCATTCCTACGGTATCCGGGAGTTGCACAATCTCATGGTCTAAGGAAACGATACTTGACATTGAAAAGCTTTAGTAGACGAACTACACGATCTTGTGCTATGCTTAGGATTGGGTCTTGGCCATCACATCATTCTCCTAATGATGTGATCCCGTTATCAACGACATCCAATGTCCATGGTCATGAAACCATGACAATCTATTGATCAATGAGCTAGCCAACTAGAGGCTTACTAGCGACATGTTGTGGTCTATGTATTCACACATGTATTAAGGTTTCCTGTTAATACAATTGTAGCACGAACAATAGACAATTATCATGAACTAGGAAATACAATAATAACTATTTTATTATTGCCTCTAGGGCATATTTCCAACAATAGATACATAGAGTCCTGTGCCAGGTGCTATGGTTGCTTCTATGCTCCCCAAAAGGTTTAATGCCATCTGCACTTAAACCAAACCATACGTTCCTTGCTCAACTGCAAATTCCCCCACTTTCTCTCGATTTTTCTCCATTGCGACCCCTAATCGGGTGCTCTCAACTTCCCGTCTTTCTTACGGTCTTTTTTGTGCCATTGCAACAACTTGGCATGCTCTTTGTTCTGAACAGACGTTTCAATTTTTGTATTATAGGAGCATACCAAATCACCTTGGCAGGAAACCTCTTCCTGGGACGCTCGCCCTCAACATCACCAGGGTCATCTCGTCTGATCTTATACCGCAATGCACCGCATACCGGGCATGCGTTCAATTCCTCGTACTCACCGCGGTAGAGGATGCAGTCATTAGGACATGCATGTATCTTCTGCACCTCTAATCCTAGAGGGCAAAGAACCTTCTTTGATTCACAGACAGAACATGGACAATACATAAAACCATTCTCCTTGTTTGCCTCAGCCACTTCAAGAAGTTTATGCAAGCCCTCAATATACTCTGAGGTGCGTTGGTCATCATACATCCATTGCCGGTTCATCTGCGTGCATTATATAATTAAGTGTATCAAAAACCATTACAGAATATCATGAGTAGAAAAGTAACCAAATTAATACAAGTTCATCATCACATTAAAACCAAATTACAATAGTGTTCAAATGTTATTATTGAAAAAATAAATACATAAAGTTCATACATAGTTCTCATAAAACAACATAAATCTCTTTAGAGCATCTAATTAAAACCTAAATTGAAACTAATGTAAAACTATGTAAAATATTTAAATGCAACAACAAATGCGATCATAATCGCAACTAAGGTAACAATTGATCCAATAACATAATGATACCAAGCCTCATTATCAATGGCATATTTTCTAATCTTTCTAATTTTCAAGCACATTGCATCCATCTTGATCTTGTGATCACCGACGACATCGGCAACGTGCAACTCCAATTTCATCTTCTCCTGTTCAACTCTTTTTATTTTTTATTCCAAGTAATTGTTTTCTTTTTCAATCAAATTTAACCTCTCGATGATGGGGTCGAATGAAATTCTTGTTCACATACCTCCTTGATAAAAACATCTATGTCACGTTGGTCGACATAATTGTCATAATCACCAAATGAAACAAATAGTTATAACAGAAAATATACCACATCTGAATCATAGACCGGAGGAGGGCCCACGGGGGAGGATACAAAAACCATGGCACTATATAATAACAAACAATAATAAAAGTAAGAAAATTTTACAAGTATCTATCTAAATCATACAAGTAAGAATTATTTTTCTTTTAAAAACAAGATAAGAACAAGAGGCTCACCACTATGGTGCTGGCGACGAGATCGGCGCGGGCGATCGACGACGGGGAGGATGGGGACGGGGACGACACCCTACACACCTGCGGACTCTAAGAAGTTAATTTCACCTCTAATTGTGCGTGTAAATAAAAAGTACTCCCACATACACTCCTCCACTAAAACCCACAAACTACTCTACTTCTAGAGCATTTGAAATGAGCTAAACTAGAAGTGAGAGGTGAAACGATGAGGTCGCTAACCTTTTAGAACACTTGTGTAGTTGGTGCATCGCCAAACCTAACAAATATTGGGGAAAATGTAGCTTGGAGAGGAGAAAGTTTAAGTGTAGACGCGACATTTCATCGAACACCTCATGTCCATAGGAGGTGAGAACAGAGAGCAGGACACCTCCCACACGCCGGCCAGCCAAAAAAAGAGTTGAGTGATAGGGCAAGGGCGAGCATATATATATTGGCATCTCTTAAGTCCGGACTAAAAGGGGGCACGGCCGGCGCCCTTACCGCTCGACTGATGCACCCATTGGTCCCAATTTTTAACAAAACCGGGACTAATGCTCTAATATGGCCAGGATCAAAGCCCTGTTTTCTACTAGTATCCCAAACAGGTGCCCAGGCTAAGGACCCCCTTGTCGGTTCCGTCTTGGAACACTATGGGTAGCCCTTGACGATCTATAAGGAAAATCAAGAAGCCTTTTCGTTCAAGGCAATTACTCCTTATCCATGGATGCCTTTTCACCAACGTAGCGGACTAGGACTCCTGTAATCCTAGGAATACAAATAAACTATATCAGCCTAGGCTAGGCTAGACGATAGAAAACAATGTCGGGCCTTACATATAGACAACTTAGATCATGAGATATAAACACATCATCGATATCGTGATGGGTCAATATACCTACTCCAATGCAAATCAATACAACACAAGCAACGTAGGATTTTATATCCTTAGAGAGCCCGAAACTGGGTAGAATTTCGCGTCTCTGTTAAAATTGCATCTAGGTTCCTAGCTCGAGACCGCCTACCCGAGATCTGCCGACATTGACTATGATCAGCGTCTCTATATCTGCCCAACATATGGGCTAGGTATGGGGCACAACCTGGACATTTTGGGATAGACTTGCACGGTCCAGTTTGGTATCAAATTCATGACCATATAGTGAGCGGGCGGGCCCGTGGCGTTTGGAGAGGATATGGGGCGTCCGTTTGTAGATGCACTTAGGATCCACCATTTTATTTCTAATGGCAGATATCTAGTTTTCACCTCCAGCCACCAGCCTTTCTCTCCTAATCAAGGTCAGTGAATACTGCCAGTAGACAAAGTCATCCCTCTAAAGCACCCTCCCCTAGTATCAACCCATCCTGACACACAACCGTCTATCCCTAAATCTGAACACTATTTGGTAACCTCAAATTACTCGTCGTGGTCGACGTCACATTACCTCCACTACGCATGATCACCTTCAAAATTTGGCTATCAACCTGACCATGCTTGGAGATTGGAGGGATGTGTTTTTTCTTCATTTTTCCGTGTGAGAGAGATGTGTTTTGCTTTGGAAAACTTAAATACTATTTTGTAAACCATCCCACTAGTGATAACGGAATGATTGATTGAGTCCCTAGAACAATTGTTTTCATTTCATGACTCCTTTGTTGTTGCATTATATTACGGTTATACATCTCTGCAATTGCTAGTTATATTTAGTCATTCAATTTGTTGGTTTTTATCCAAGTCAAGCTGCAGATGTATGCTATTTGATATGTTCCAAAATGGATGGCAATGCAAGCGGATAAATTATTAGTCGATAAAAAAACACCTAACAAATTTGCAACATCACAATGATTAATATCGATACTGCCACCGCCTAGTTCACTTTGGCGAATGAGAGGAGCTGGCGTTTCTTAGTCCACTTCTGCTCATACACCTCTGCCTTGTACTTGTGGTATTTCCCACTAAAATCCGATGCGTCGATGATGAGTTCATTGTTCATTCCAGAGACAATGCAAGTTGTTGTCTGCCACTCACCACCTTGTTGAACTTGAGCACACAGTTCACGTGCTTGCTGAACTCCAACACCGCCCAACTGCCGAGATCTTGGATGTGTTACTCATGGATGTTTCCAATTGGTTCCCATCCATTCTCTATTGTTGTATTCCACAATTTGTTGCCCATCCGTTCCCCACAGCCTGCGGTGGGTGTGGTGATGGCGTAGAGGAACGCAGCAACAACGACGAGGAGCAAGCCAGATGTCCTCATGGCTATTGGCCTGCTTAATGGGGTTTTAGACTTGAGATAGTTATGTAGTAGTTTGGCGAATTGGTGATGTGAGTGGATCGATAACAAGAGAGATAAGGGCGCTTAAATAGACATCATTTGAAGAGGCAAACATTAATTGGATGCTTATCCAAGTAGGCATTTAGAAGGGCATTTATGACATCCTTTTATAAGGGGGGGGGGGGGGGCTTTGTTTAGAAGTTAATAAATTTGATGCATATCCAAAGACCTTGACCTACTAACAAGCTGTGAGTTTTCAATTTGATGCATATCCAAGTTAGAAAGGTTTAAATGCATGCATTCTAGATGCTTGTATTTCAGAGCTGTGAGTAATATCTTATCCATAACTTGGTCAAAATTAAAACCATTTGTCTTAAGATAAACTAGGGAGGCATTAAGAAGGTAGTAGAAATCATGCATTTAAACCTTTGTTTAAAAATATATCTTGATTTTTGTCATGGAAATGCTAATAGTAGTAACTATATATACTTTAAATATTATCTTGGTGCCAAAATTTAGGTTGTTTCGCTATTACACATCCACTTATCTCTGACAGAAGTTGGCTTCAAAACTTGAGTATGATATGAGCAATATGAATCATGTGGATCTTTATTAAATATACATATATCGTTTGTAATCAGTTTTTACTCGTACATGTCTCCATCCACACATTCAGCAAGACATAACTTGCTCTTGCTCTGCTCGCTCGATGTCATGCTAATAACCTCACTCACATCCTAGAATAAGAAAGAACTCCAACCCCGATCTCTCGCTCTCCCCTCTCTCTCTCCTCTCCTCTCTCTCTCTCTCTTCATTCTTGCATCCGTCATGCACCAGATACACAACAGTGCAGTGAGCCTCCCCTCTACTAGATCAGTTCGCAAAGCGCAACGGGCCCACTCCACCTCCATAACGGCTGTATGCCCAATGCGAACCATGAACGTAACGAACCATATCGGCTGTATGCCAATCTTCCGCCATATCCTGGAAGTACCAAGAGAACGACCGAATAGATCTTAAGGTGCTGATTCCGCATTGTGTTTAGCCTGTCCAGGTTACGAGCCAACCTAATATTCTGACTTGGTTAGCACCCTTGCCTCCAAAATGAGTTGTAACATCGTTGCTAATCTTCTATTATATACTTAAAACGATAGAAAACGAACGGCTAAGATGTAACGGTAAAAAAAGAGCTTAAAAGAACGGCCAGGATTATTAGCTTTAAAGAACACGACGGATTGGTTCCTATTCACGTCCGTATGCACGTCCTGACCAATGTAGGTCTCGGAAAAGGAGTCCAAGAGGCACACGTTGTAATTGCACTAACAAAGGAGTCCTAATTTCAAACATAGAAAAGAAAAAACAAAGGAGTCCTAGAGTCACACATACATTTGTTTTCCCACCCGTACTAGGTTCCATAGATAGGCGCATCAATTTTACCAGCAGTCGTTGATTTTATATTAGGACACGTACAACAAACACTTTTCTTTCTCATCTCACAAAAATAAACAGTTTCCTTCTTTCTTTTTGCTGGGTAACACTTTCCTTTTTATTACAAAAATAGGCTGTATGATACATGGACATGTAAGAAGACTTATGTAACCCTATCATTTTCTATAAAAAATCAAGCCCCGTTTTCATGTAAAGAATAACCAAGCGCCATTTTGGACACATACAATTGGGCTGATATGTGATATAGATTTCTCATAGCTTTGCTTTTTCACGTGATAACCTTGGAGTTGCCGCATAAGCCGGATGACCAAAGCTAAACCTGTAATTGACCACAGGACCCTCCTAAACATAGGGAGTACATATCATAACCAAAACAAGTATTACAAATGACCTTGAAAAATAAAACAAAATACATTGATGTATTCTAGGTTTGGAACGAGCCAATGGTGTGACTTTGCAAGCCACTGTATTGTTACGACCTGTCTAAAATTATTGACCATTGTCCACGAGAAAATGCCATACAACCAAAGAGCCACAAATCCAAGAACCGGAGCTCCATTAAATCTCGCAGCCCTCACGTCGGCACCAGAGGGCGTACTGAAGTGACGGTGACAAGGTTGGAGGGCCTAAGTGACTAGGCGATACTGCCGCAGCAGCCATGCCCACCTACCCTGTAAACGCTAGCTTCACCATCTAAATGGATTTTCAGAATTGTGCCTGCAAGCTGCAACAAAAGCATAGAGATGGGAAGACTCAATGAATAATTCTTTGTTGGATTGTCGTTATGGAAAGAATGTTTTGTGGAGAACAAGACATTGAATGATACACAAAACAACAAAACTAAATGATGTCGACTTTAGAAAATGACAAAACACTAGATGCACTTAAGACATGCCAGACATATTAAAGACACATGATGGTATCCGACCTATCATAACCATACAAGCCAACAAATTCCATCCATTTAAGTTACATAAATATATGTATCACTGATCACATTGCAATTAAGTAGGGTGCTTATAAGCATGTAGTGGGGATGAAAGTAAATGGTTGTTTTAGATATTCTGTTACAGAAACGAATCTGATCGCACTTTATACATTACAATAAAAGTATTTTATAAAGGGCATAAACCATTGATCACATCAGATAATTCGTGTAGCGGTGCACTTGGATCATGTGTAGATACAACTACTTCCACACTTAACACATGGCCTCACAACAAATTTATAACGGGTATAACAAATTACCTTGCATTCTTACTCCGTGTGAATCTCATACATAAATAAATTCTTAGGACTATAGATTTTTTTTCATGGATCTTAACTTTAGATTTGACTCAAAATAAAATAATTTTGAAATGAAAAATAAAACAAGATTATCAATCTAAATTTCAGTATATAATGGTATAAGTGATGCAAATTAAACTATGAGGTGAGTGAGTTGGAAGTATTGTTTTAGCATTTTTAAATACAAATATGACAAGCTATGAATTGAATTTTTATTATTAATAAAAAGTTCATAAAAAGTTTATACAAGTGAACAGAGAAAGAAATGGGTGACAAGCATATTCAAAAAAATAGAGATCAAAGTTGAATTGATTTTTTTTTCATGGTTGGGCTCTTAATTAGTGTCCATTAGTCATTAATCTACCATGCTGATGTTCCTACCAGCAATACCAATGCATCTTGATTACCAACATTTAGGATTAGGGATGGCAATGGGTATCCATTACCCACGTACCCTGCGGGTAAAAACCCTATTAGGGTAAGGGTATGAGACAAAAATTAACCCATGGGTATATAAATAGGAAAATCTGAAACCCATCGGGTAGAGCGGGTACGGGTATGGGGTCATATAACCGTACCCACATACCCTTGTACCCATATAAAATCTATGTAAACACAAAATTATGTCTACAATCTAAACTATGTCAAGTATTTGTGAACTGAAAAATGTATGCCTATGTGTTGTTGTTTATGACTATATTATTCCATTCATGATATTTTTTTCGAATTGGCAAAATTTGGTTCAATTTTAGCCACAGTTTTTAGTACACACACTTTCAAAAAATCATGAACATTTTTTGATTTTGTAAACATTTTTTATTCAAAATCACGAACTTTTTGTGAATAAGAAGGCATTGTTTTCTATAAAATGACGAATATTTTTTGAATCCACAAACATCTTACGATTTATTAAACATTTTATTTCACTTCATAATTTTTTAATATTTGGAATTTTTTTTATGGACCAAATTATTTAAATTAGAAAAAACAAAATCAAAAAGAAAAAAAAACAGAATTTAAAAAACAGGTTGTTTGACAAGGGTAAGGCTAAACGGGCATGCTGCGTCTTCTCACAACGCACATAACGCAATATAGAAGGACCCTACTACATGCGTTGGCACAGCGCGCTGAACGAGCTATAGGAGGTCCCCACTGCATAGGCCGGCCTATGCAGGGGATTTTCCCACATGAAACGTTTTTTTATCGTGGCATTGATGTGTGATGTTTTACAACTTAGGGGCAATTTCTCTGACGTATCGCAAGAAGCGAAAGCCCCTTTATTATTAGGTATAGATTATAAGACTTTGAGCACAAGGCGATTTTTCTTGTACTCCCTCCGTTCCTAAACATAAGTATTTCTAGAGATTCTAATATGGACTACATACGAAGCAACATGAGGAAACATACACTCTAAAATATGTCTATATACATTCGGATGTAGTCTATATTGACATTTTAAAAATAAGTTTTATATAGGAAACGGGGGAGTATGATGTTAAACCCGAGATCACCAACTGATTAGGGAGTGCAGCTCGGCCAAACTCCTTCAACCTTCTCAAAGACCGGCGTAGTCTACATCACCTCTGATGCAATCCGACATAGTAGCTCGATTGCAATAAGACACTGACCAGGGAAAGTTCTCGTTGAACCAGTTTCAAGACCGGTGACTGGAGATGACGAGCAGCTCGGATAAAAGAAGTTGCGGCTAGCCTTGAAGACTGGGTTAGAGAATATATACAATGGTCATGCTTGGGGGCTCTCACCAAGTCAACTCCCGGACAGGTGGCTGGGCTAAGGACCCCTTGTGGGTTCCGTCTTGGAACACTATGTGTGGCCCTTGACGATCTATAAGGAAAATCAAGAAGCCTTGCCGTTCAAGGCAATTACTTCTCCATGGACTTCTTTCCACCGACGTAGCGGAGTAGGACTCCTGTAATTTTAGGAATCCATTAAACTATATAAGCCTAGGCTAGGCTAGTCGATAGAACACAATGTCACACCTTACATCCACACAACTCAGATCATCAAATATAAAACATATCATCGGTATCATAATAGGTCAATACATAATTTGTACTCCAACAGAAATCAATACAACACAACCAGGATGTAGGGCTTTATCTCCTTGGAGTGCCCTAAACTGGGTAGAATGTCTTGTTTCTATTAATATTGCATCTAGGTTATTAGCTCGAGGCCGCCTACCCGAGATATACCGACATCGACTATGATCGACGTCTCTATATCTTCCCCACATATGAGCTAGGTATGTGTCACAACCTGGAAATTTTGGGATAGATTTGCATGTTCCAGTTGGGTTTCCAATTCGTTACCATATAGTGATACCGTGTGAGCGTTTGGCGAGGATATGGGGCGTCCGGTTGTAGATGCACTTAGGATCCACCATCTTATTTTAAATGGCAGATATCTATTTTTCACCTCCAGCCACCAACCTTTCTCTCTTAAGGTCAATGACTACTGCCACAAGACAAAGTCATCCCTCTAAAGCACCCTCTCCTAGTACCAACCCATGCTGACACGCAACCCTCTAGCCCTAAGTCTCAACACAAATTGGTAACTTCTAATTACTCATCGTTGTCAACGTCACATTCCCTCCACTACACATCATCACCTCAAAATTTGGCCGTCACCATGACCATGGTTGGAGATTGGAGGGATGTCTTTTTTTCTTCATATTTCCATGTGAGAGATGTGTTTTGCTTTGGAAAACTTAAATACTATTTTGTAAACCATCCCAATAGTGATAACGGAATGACCGATCGACTCCTAGAACCTTGGTTTTCTTTCCGTGACTCCTTTGTTGTTGCATTATATTACGGTTATAGATCTCTGCAATTGGTAGTTATATTTACTCTTTCAATTTGTTGGTTTTATCAAAGTCAAGCTGCAGATGTATGCTATTTGATATGTTCCAAAATGGATGGCAATGCAAGCGGATAAATTATTAGTCGATAAACAAACACACCTAACAAATTTGCAATATCACAATGATTAATATCGAGACTGCCACCGCCTAGTTCACTTTGGCGAATGAGAGGAGCTGGCGTTTCTTAGTCCACTTCTGCTCGTACACCTCTGCGTTGTACTTGTCGTCTTGCCCACTAATATCCGATGCGTCGATGCCGAGTTCATAGTTCATTCCAGACACAAGTTGTTGTCTCCCACTCACCACCTTGTTGAACTTAAGCATACAGTTCACGTGCTTGCCGAACTCCAACACCGCCCAACTGCCGAGATCTTGGATGTGTTGCTCATGGAAGTTTCCAATTGGTTCCCATCCATTCTCTATTGTTGTGTTCCACAACTTGTTGCCCATCCGTTCCCCATAGCCTGCGGTGGGTTTGGTGATGGCGTAGAGGAATGCAGCAACAACGATGAGGAGCAAGCTAGATGTCCTCATGGCTATTGAGCTGCTTAATGGGGTTTTATACTTGAGATAATTATGTCGTAGTTTTGTGAATTGGTGATGTGAGTGAATCGATAACAAGAGAGATAAGGGCGTTTAAATAGACACCATTTGAAGGGGTAAACATTAATTGGATGCTTATCCAAGTAGGCATTTAGGAGGGCATTTATGACATCCTTTAAAGGGGGGGGGGGGGACTTTATTGAGAAGTTAATAAATTTGATGCATATCCAAAGACCTTGACCTACTAACAACCTATGAGTTTTCAATTTGATGCATATCCAAGTTACAAAGGTTTAAATACATGCATTCTAGATGCTTGTATTTCAGAGCTGTGAGTAATATCTTCTCCATAAATTGGTCAAAACTAAAATGATTTATCTTAAGATAAACTAGGTAGGCGTTATATACTCATAAGAGGTACTAGCAATCATGCATTTAAACCTTTGTTTAAAAATATATCTTGATTTTTGTCATGCAAATACTAATAGTAGTAACTATATATACTTTAAATATTATCTTGGAGCTAAAATTTAGGTTATTTTGCTAGTACACATCTACTTATCTGTGACAGCAATTGGGCTTCAAAACTTGAGTATGATACGAGCAATATGAACCGTGTGGATCTTTAAATACATATATTGTTTGTAATCAAACGCGACAGCAACACAGTCAGTTTTTACTCGTACATGTCTCCATCCACACATTCAGCAAGACCTAACTTCCTCTTGCTCTGCTCGCTCGACGCTAAGCTAATAACCTCACTCACATCCTAGAATAAGAAAGAACGACTACAACCTGATCTCTCTCTGTCTCTCGTGTCCGTCATGCACCAGATATACAACGGGGCCCACTCCACCTCCATCACCTTTCTCTCCCTCTTCGGTTCTTATCTAATGCACATCCCACTGTTGGTCCAATCTTAATAAATTCATATTCAAAAGGATGCAACCATTTCTCCAGTGTGTGCATGCGCGGGCTGTGGTCTGGGATTTATTTTATATTTCATTTATTTTTCACGATTTCTCGTTCCTTTTTTTTAATGCACGAACCTTTTCACACATATGAATATTGCTTCGTATACAAGATCATTTTCTAAACATGAGATTAACACTTAATTTCAAATATGTGAATATGTATATTGAGGTGCATGAAAATATTTCTATTTTTTGAAATATATTGTTTTTGTTTTTTAAAGTAGTTTTAAATTGTTCCATCGGTTAGTATTTTCAAAGCCAAGAACTAAAAAATGTATGTGTTATTGGGACATGCTAGTGATCGGTTTATTTCAAAGTTTTTGTGCTGAAATGAAACTTTCAGTGAGGCGGTGGGTGTGGGGAGGATTCCCACCCGAATTTCATTGCAATGATCACACAAAGCGTGTGGTGAAATAGTCTCACCACAACCTGGCATGGGCTTTGAACTCTGCGGTTTTCAGCCTATGAGACGAGCGAGTCAGTCCGCTAATTATGTTGGCATGTACATCATTTGGGGAGGGGTTTGTCTCTCTGGAGACTTCTGTGCTTTTGGCTCCCAAGTTTTCCACAGAACAATGAGTACAATGAACGTGTCGAACCATATCTGTTGTCCACCATATCCTAGAAGTAGCAAGACAACAAACGAATAGATCTTACGGTGCTGATTCCGCCTTGTGTTTAGCCTGTGCAGGTTAGGAGCCGACCTAATATACTGAGTTGGTTGGCACCCTTGCCTCCAGAATGAGCGATAGCATCCTTGCTAATTCTTGTGGTGCGACTAGCTAGCCGTTTATTACCGTTCTGACATCTGGCATCACTAAAAGCACAAAACCATGCATCAAAGACAAGAGAGGAATGCTCACTAGCTACAGCTGGTTAGCCACTTACGCAAAGTTAGTTCGAACCCATGATGAGTAATCATGTACTAGCAATATGTGTGTGCGTTGCAATAGGAAATAATTGTTTTTGTGCGAAGCAACATGAGAGAAAATTAAGGTGTGCACCAAAATGGTCTCCATAGCGAGGAGTTGTAGTCTTCTGCCAGGGTCATGTTTGTCCTGTGAAATGTTGATAATGGTGGGGTTGGTCGGAATGATGGCGAGCACCCAACTCGTGCATTTTTTTTCCTCCAGGTCCACCTCCATCTGAGGGTTGTAGCTGGCTGGTGGCTGCCCGGTGATCGGCCTTCGGGAATGGTCACTTCGATCACTCTCATGACAATGTAACCGGATGCATTACTAACTCTGGCGCACAAATCTTGTTCCATTAGCATAATCTTAGGCATGTATG
Organism: Hordeum marinum; assembly: GCA_022496015.1. Taxonomy (NCBI): domain Eukaryota; kingdom Viridiplantae; phylum Streptophyta; class Magnoliopsida; order Poales; family Poaceae; genus Hordeum; species Hordeum marinum. The sequence goes on from CM039673.1 coordinate 582,209,003, forward strand.
TGTCTTCTTTATCTAGATTTGTCTCGGCCAACCCACTGGCAGGCACCAAAACAGCCTATGTTTGTAAGGCACGGGTATTTTTATTTAAAAATACGTTGAAGAATCGAACTCACGGCCTCAAAGACCCTACCACATGTCGCTAGCAGGCGGACACATAAAAATTTAGTACCACCTCAGATAGATTTTTGTCTTCTTTTCGACGGTGAACGGACCAAAAAACTCAGAAAAACACACGTCCTTTTTATATTAGGTATATAAATGAGTTCATGTTGTTCTTGGTTGCGGGAGAACAAAGCTGGTAAAGCAGTAGCTACAAGTTTTGGCAGGAGCCATCTATCGATCCAAAATAAAGTACCGTGTCCATTTGCCAGCAAATCATTGTGTCATCTCTGTGTTCATATGCCACTTTTGCTAGGAAGGATGCGTTGTTTCCAAGCGAGATTGGCAATAGTGCGCAGTGTAATATCCGATCTTTCAAAGGTAGGTTACCAGATTATAGTAATTTGTAGACGAATTTCAGCACAAATCAATTTTTTCCCTTCGTTCCTAAATATAAGTGTTCCTAGAGATTTCAGCATGGACTACATACAGAGCATCACTCGTTGTGCTCCATATACAATCCATATTGAAATCTCTAAAATGAATTATATTTAGGAACAGGGGAGTATGATGCTAACCTCGGGGTCACCAAGTGATTTGGGAGTGCACCTCGGCTAAACTCCTTCAACCTTTTCAAAGATTGGGGTTGTCTACATCACCTCGGATGCAGTCCAGCATAGGAGCTCGACTGCAAGAAGAGATTGACCGGGGAAAGTTCTCGTTGAACCAGTTTCAAGACCGGCGACTAAAGATGACGAGCAGCTGGGATAAAATGAGGTGCGATCAGCCTTGAAGACTGGCTTAGAGACTACTGACAATGTCCGGGCTTGGGTGAAAATGTAGACTCCTGGCTAGGTGTTCGGGCTAAGGACCCTCTTTTCTATTCCGTCTTGGGCCACCATGGGTGGCCTCTGAAAATCTGTAAGGAAAATCAAGATGCCTTGTCGTTCAAGGCAAGGACTCCTTATCTCTCGACTCCTCTCCACCAACATAGCAGACTAGGACTCCTATAATTCTAGGAATCCAATAGCTTATATAAGTCGTGGCTAGGCTAGTTGATAGAACACAATCATCAGATATAAACACATGATTGATATCACGATAGATCAACCTATACTTTGTACTCCAATGCAAATCGATGCAACACAAGAATGACGTAGGGTTTTATCTCCTTAGAGAGCCCACACCTGGGTAGAATTCCTAGTCCCTGTTAACATCGCATCTAGGTTACTAGCTCGGCACCTCCTACCTGAGACCTGTCGACATCAACTTTGACAGGTGTCCCTATATTCGCCACACATATGGGCTAGGTATGGGGGTTGCTGGACAAACTGGATATTTTGGGCTAGACTTGCACGGTCCAGTTGGGTGCCAAATTAATGACCATACCGTGACTAAGAAGACCACCCGAGCGTTTAAGGAGGATATGGGGCGTCTCGATGTAGATGCTCTTAAGATCCACCATCTTATGTCTAATGGCACACATCTAGTTTTCACCTGCAGCCACCAACCTTTCTCTGCTAAGCCAGCGACTACTACTAAGCCATCCATCTAAAGTAGCCTACCCTAGTGTCACCCCATCCTGACACGCACCCCTCTAACTGTAAGTCTCAACACTAATTTAACCTCTAATTACTCATCATTGTCTCTGTGACATTATCTCCACTCTGCATCATCACCTCCAAAATTTGGCCATCACCTTGACCATGGTTGGAGATTGGATGTATAGTATAGGGGAATTAACTTTTACTGAATATATATGTTTGCACGGTATTTGTTTCTTCATTTTCCTGAGAGAGATATATGTTTTCCTTTGGGAAACTTAAATGCTATTTTGCAAACCGTCCCTATAGTGATAACGGAATGATCGATCAATTTCGTGTACCTTGTTTTTCATTCCATGAGTCCTTTAGTGTTGCATTATATTACAATTATGGATCTCTGCAATTGCTAGTTATATTTAGTCTTTCCATTTTCTGGGTTTATCATATTCAAGTTACAGATGTCTGCCATTTGAGTTGTTCCAAAATGGATGGCAATGCAAAACGATAAATTATTAGTCGATAAACAAACACACCTAACAAATTTTCAACATCACAATTATTAATACCGAGACTGCCACCGCCTAGTTCACCTTGGCGAATGAGAGGAGTTGGCGTTTCTTAGTCCACTTCTGCTCATACACCTGTGCCTTGTACTTGCCGTGTTTTCTGCCAAAATCTGATGTGTCGATGATGAGTTCGTAGTTCATTCCAGACAGAAATTGTTGTTTGCCACTCACAACCTTGTTGAACTTGAGAACACAGTTCACGTGCTTGCCAAACTCCAACACCGCCCAACTACCAAGCTCCTGGATGTGTTGGTCATTGAAGTTTCCAATTGGTTTCCATCCATTCTCTATTGTTGTGTTCCGCAACCGGTTGCCCAACCGTTCCCCACACCCTGCGGCAGGTGCGCTGATTGCGTATAGGAACGCAACAATGACAATGAGGATTAAGCTAGATGTCCTCATGGCTATTGGACTATTTATTTGGGTTTTAGAACTTGAGATAGTTATGTGGGAGTTGGGTGAATCGGTCATGTGTTTAAATAGATACCATTTCAAAATGCAAACATTATTAGGATGCTTAGCTAAGTAGGCATTTAGAGGGGCATTTATGACATCCTATTATAGGAGGCAAACTTTATTTAGAATTTAATTAATTTGATGCATATCCAAAGACCTTGATGTACTAACAAGCTGTTGGTTTTCAATTTGATGCATATCCAAATTTAAATACATGCATTCCAGATGGTTGTATTTCGGAACAAGGTAGTAACCATTGCACCCACTAAGGACTTGTGAATAATATCTTCTCCATAACCTGGTCAAAATTAAAATTATTTGTCTGAAGATAAACTAGGTAGGCATTATATACTCATAAGAGGTAGTAGCAATCTTGTATTTAAACCTTTCTCTAAAAATGTGTGTGTGTGTGTGTGTGTGTGTGTGTGTGTGTGTGTGTGTGTGTGTGTGTGTGTGTGTGTGTGTGTGTGTGTGTGTTTGTGTATGTGTGTGTGTGCGCGCGTGCTAAAATTTCATCAACATTTTTTAGTAATACTTTAACTATTATCTTGTTGGCAAAAAAAATCGATTGCTATTACACAACCACTTATCTGTATCAGCACTTGGGCGTCGAAACTTTGAGTATGATATGAGCAATATGAATCGTGTGAATCTTTATTAAGTCCTAGAAAAATAAAGAATCCTTTTATATGCTTATTTGAAAGAATAGCAATCATCATTTCTCCAATGCGTGCATGACCAAGACCATGTCCGCATTTGTATTTCTTGCAAGTTCTTCAATTTTTCTCGTTCTTTTTTATGTTAATGCACGAATCCTTTTCACACATATGAATATTGCTTTGTATAGAAGAATATTTTCTAAACATGGGATGAACGCTTACTTTGAAATATGTGAACATTAATATTAAGGTACAGTAAAATATTTCCATTTTGGCAATATATTTCTTTGGTGCATTTTAAAACTAATTTTACATTGTTCTTTGGTTCATTTTAGATTTTTCCTTCAGTTAATTTTCAAAAACAAATGTATTACTCCTTCCTTCCCAATATAAGAGTCATGGTTTTAGTTCAAATTTGACACCAGCTTTTTTCAAAGCTTTTGTGCCGAAATAAAACTTTTAGTGGGGGCGGGGGGGGGGGGGGGGACGGAGGATCCCCCCTTGAATTTCATTTCAATGATCATCCAAAGCATGAGATGAAATAGTTTCACCACAACCTAGACTAGGCTTTGATCTCGGCTATTTTAAGTCTATACACTAGTACAATGTCTGTCTGTAGTCCCGGTCGGGACGGCCTTTAGTTCTGGTTCCCCAACCGGTACTAAAGGGTCGGGACTAAAGGTCCAGACCTTTAGTACCGGTTGGCCCACGGACCGGTACTAAAGGCCCTCCACGTGGCTGCCTGCGTGAGCTGATGGTGGAGGACATTTAGTACCGGTTGGTGATACCAACCGATACTAAGTATTCTGTTTTTTTAGCTTTTAGGTTTTAATTTTTCTCTCTATTTTTGGTGTTTTCCATTTATTTCAAATTTATTTTACAGTGTTATATACTGTAAACAGTACACAAGTTGATGCATATATACATATGTAATATAATATACAATATCTCATACACAGTATATATATAAATGGAATTACACATCAATATATATTTTGGACTTATAAATTAAGGCCCAAAATCCGGGGACTAGCTAGCTAGTGCTCCGGATGAAATCTCAGGTTTTTACTACTAATTTGCTGGCATTATTGAGGCGGCGGTAAGGCATAGTGCTCTCCGTTTACATCAATGACATGTCGAAGAAGAAATGCCGCAAATTACTCTTGAAGTGCTACAAAGCGTTTCTGTGGTGAGAGCTTCGACATCATCTGTCAAACCTCGAGTTGTCTTTCACGTGCTCTTCTGCGACATATACGACATTCGGTCTGGATGCGATTGTTCTCGCAGAGGAAATATGCACATAAATTTGTCCCCTGTGGCTGCTTCGCGCACTTTGCAAAAGAATAGAATTCAATAAGATAATTAATAATCAAGCATAATAATGATATTGAAACTAGAATTAAAGAGATGCACGGACCTAGTAGTACTACTTAATTACCTGCATCTTTTTCCACTTTAGCTTTGGTTTCCATTGACGACAGTGATGGGTTTTTTCTAAGAAAAAAAACGAAAGAGTTATTATAATTACTTTTGATATCAGGAAATAATGAAAGAAATCGAGGTAGATAAAGATTGAAATTACCATTCAATCATAAAATACAGGTCCACGTATGATTGTTCTAGTGTATCTAGTGAGTCATACACTTGAACAAGTCCATCCGCGAGGATAATATTTAGGAGGATATGGTGGTCTCTGCACAGAAGTTTATATAATTAAGCAGGCATGCATATAACTCACCAACTCCACTTGACAGCGAGCTAGTAAGCAAAAATAGAATTTGTAGTATACAAGAGAGTAAACACTCATCCCATGTTGTAAGAAAATATTATAGTAGATTTGGTATTCATCGCCTGTATATATTTTTCCAGGAGCTCTTCTGTGTCCTTGCCATAATGTTTTACCACATGATCATTAACGGTATTTGGGTCGATGAACCCAATGTCATCGATTCCCTCTTGTTTCAATTCCCACCTCTTCAATCTGCATAATAACGTAGAAAAGAACATATAGTGAGGATAAGCCAATGAATGATATCTAAGCTAGAGACTTAAATTATTAAAGATATAAATCACTTACAGACAATAGCAACTGATGAGAGTTTTGTCGATAGAGTCCATTTGGAATAACTAGAAAAGTTTTGAGAATTCAAGACATAATTCACATCCATTGACGTAATGCTCTGTCCTTACTTTGACCATGACCGCCGTCTCCCCTTGCTTTGCTTCACGCAGGTACCAATCATGCAACTGTTGCATCGCAGTTGGTAGTTCCTTGTACTGCTCAGGTGTGACAAGTGGTTTTCCGACGGCATATTTCATTGCGTACTCAGTTTCACCGTACCCGCAGATTTCGTCGGTGCCAAGGATTTGGCCAAGAGTGAGACCTGCAACCTCTACTTCTTCGAGGTCGATTGGGTTGCCAACAACGTCAATTGCTTGGACCGATTGCTTGCTTGGATTGGTACTCACCTTGAGCGGAGAGATCTATTGCTTGGATTGTTCTTCGAGCTCAGGAACTATTTTCCCGCTAGTAGTACCACCTGTCGTTGATGTCGTACTTCCTGACTTCTTCTTTGGGCTGGGCCGACTTCTCTGCTCACTTGCCTTCTGAATCTATCGCTCATAGTCTATCGGCATACGCTCCACATATGCCGGGGGTCGATCAATAAAGTGTTCCCTAAAGTGCTCTTTGACTTCCTTGGGTATTACCTCCTTTGGCAACAGGGGCTTCTTCGAAAAAAGGCTTTCACTTGGCGATCGCTTTCAATTTTGTTTTCCTCTGGTGTCATGTCGTAAGGCAGCTTGTTTTTGGACGGAGGCTCAGGGTTGCTTCTTTGCTTTCTTCCGAAGAGGACTGCTGATGGCCTTCATCTTTTGGGAGCCCTGCTGGCGGGACCGCCGCCGGGATGGAGTCGGCTCACGCGGCGGAGATCGATATCGATGATATGGACTCGCCTCGTGCTCCGTCCCGAGGTTGGGTGGAATCGCGCTGGGATCCCTATCGAAGTGGGACGCCTCTCGAGGTGGGGGGACTACTGGCGCTGTGATGCCTCTGGCTGGGATCCGTCGTGCTGGACATCGATACTCAGAGGAGCCTGTGGCCTTAGTGTCGAGTGTGGAAAGACGATGCAGTCCTTACTCCATAGAATGAGACCACGGCCGACTTCTGCCAGTGTGGACTCCCCCTCACCCCCAGGGATGTCAAGATGTAGTTCATCATATCCTGGCTCTATTGCGTCCACCGCGACATGAGCATACCCAGCTGGAACCGGATTGAAATGCCAGAGAACATCAGGTGTATTTGGTAAAGCATAGTCCGTCGTGACCTGCACGAGTATGTTCTTCATTTTCTGAATTAGCTCACAAAATGTCTTCTTGGTGATATCATCCATGGGGTTGTGACCCAGCAATGCCCCCGTGGAACCCATGCTGCTTTTCGACTAGTGTAGATGGGACGGGTTCCGATGCCTCCTGCCGCGGAGTTGCCCGTTGCTGGGTCAGTACGTGTATCTGCAGCTGCTGCTGCTCATACTTCTGTTCCAATTTTGAAAGTTGGTCTGCTTCCACCTTCTTTTTTCTCAAACGACTTTTATAACTGTCCTTCTAGCCCGCAAACCCCTCATACCACGGAACAACGCCCACGCCTCGTGTTCGTCCTCTGTGTTCGGGATTCCCGAGGGCGCGTGTAAGCTCGTCGTTCTCTCTATCGAGGTGAAACCGTCCTTCTTGGGCAGCTTTTGTTGCTTCAATCAACTCATCTGATGCATGCTTCAGACTGTCCAGTGTAATAATCTTCCCTGTTGCTGGGTCCAACTTTCCCCCATGCATCTTATTCTCTAATGCATCCCACTTAGGATTGGCTGACTTGTATCCACCTGTCCCTAGTTTATGGTGATACTTTTTTTCTCTGCATTTATCTTATTATTTGCTCACTTATCCATAGCAGCTTCCGATGTCTTGTACTCGATAAATGCGTCCCAGTGATTCCTTACCTTCTCGTATATTCCTGTGAATTCGGGCGCCTTCTTGCCTCTAGCATTGTACTCGGTCCATAATCTTTTCTTCCAAGTGTGGAACGCGTCGGCCATCTTATGGAGAGCAAACTCCTTGACTTTGTCCCTTTGGCGCTCCGAGAGAGAATCTGGTAGTATGAAATGCTCCATGAGCTCTCGCCAAAGGGCATCTTTAATTCTTTTATCGACATAATTCACTCCTGGTTTTGGTTTGTTTGGCTGAATCCATTCTTGCATTGTGATCGGGACTCCATCCCTAACAACCACTCCGCATTGACGCACAAATGTCTTGGCATTGACTTCAGGGTGAGTCGGTTCGCCATCATGTTTGAAAGCATCAAGATTGAGCTTTAATTATGTTGTCGTCCAATATTTTGGCACCGCCTCGTACCTTTCTAATAGATTGGCTCGATCCGGATGGATGATAATTAAAATAAGAAAGATTTGTTAAAATATATATATATATATACACAAATCAATTAATACACATGTAATGATCACCAGAGGCTAATATGTATATACCTCGGGGGACATTGTTAGTTGTTCTGGATTTTGGAACATAAGTTGTTCTTCCTCGGCCTCACATCCATCACCGTAATCGTTCAGATATTGTGAGCCATCATCATCATGTGATTCACCCAGAAGGTCGGCTGGGTTTTCGGAGGAGTGTATCATGTCGAAGATGTCCTCTTCATGAGCTCTACCGGTATTGTCCATAGCTTAATAACTAATCCATAATAATATAGATAAAACAAATTAGTATTCAACTAAGCATGCATTCAAGAAGCAAAATAATTGATAGTTAATTAATAATGCATCATCGAATACATATATAGTAGTTCTTAGAAAAGATCTCATCATAATCTCGGATAATAGTTAATATATTGTCTAATCCATTAATCTAGCTAATACATGATAATAATACATATATAGTAGCTAATATATCGATCTAGCTAGAACCCTAGCGCCCGACGGATATTGGGGCGGGCGGTGGACACCCAAAGAGAAGGAACCATCACAGGAGCATAGCTCCAGTGAGATCACCGAAGAATCTGTCAGGTATTGTCGGACCTGGCCTCCAAAGCTGCCATGTAGCAACAGACGTGCTCCTTCTCCTTGCTGACATGGTATTGTACCACCTCCGCGGGGGACTAAAGCCTCCGAATCGTCCGTGGCCCATGCGTCCGCCATCACAGAACCTTCGGCCGACGACGGGCTGGCTCCTCACCAAGCTATGCCGCCCGAAAGGCACTACCTCCCAATACCAGCCCGGTGGAGCCCAGTCCCGGACAGGTCCCTCGGCTCAAGAAATAGACCTCCTCCGCCGACTCGACGACGAGGATGAGGTATCGACATCATTGACGTCGAGAAGAAACACTTAATTATGAAAACAAATTAAATAACACTCAGCATCTAACAAATTAAATAACACTTAGCAAAATTAGTGGACTAGGGCGGCCGCCCCACTTGTCATTGACATCTAACAAAACACTTAGCAAAATAGCACTTAACATCTAACAAAACACTTAAATCATTTTAATTAATCAGTGGATTAGGGGAGCGGCCCCACTTGTCATTGACTGGGGCCTGCAAATTCAGCACTGTTGACGAGGTCAACTGGTCAACTGGGGCCTGCGGGTGAGGCTACCGTGGGGGTGAGGCTGGCCGGCCACATCAGTAGGCCGCGCCGGAGTTACTCCGGCGAGCCACAAACCCTGGGGGTGGGGCTATCCGACCACGTCAGTAGGCCGCACTAGGGCGACGCGCGGTGGGGGCCGGCCGGTAAAATCCGACGAGCGTGCGGGGATCGGGGCAGCGGGCAAGGGGGAGGGGAGAGGCTCATCGAGGGTGTAGCCGTGCAAAGATGCTCGAGGGAGGCGCGTGTTGGGGCGACGGGGTCGGGGTTGCCCGTGACGTCGGGGCGGCGGGCGGTGGCGACGGCGGATTTTGGCAGGTTGGCGGCGTAAATCTGAGCTTCTCCCGGTGCGTGGCTCGGCCCGGGATGAGGGCATTTCTATTTATAGCTAGCAAGCCTTTAGTACTGGTGAGTGGCTCGCACCGGTACTAAAGACCCTTTAGTACCGGTGCATGCCACGCACCGGTACACTACTAGAAAACAAGGCTTTCGTCATAGCTCAATCTACACATTAGTCCTGATTGCCTTACAAACTGGGACTAATGTGAGCATTAGTATCGGTTCGAGTGGCTAGGGTGCCGGTCGGGCATTAGTCTCGGTTCAAATGGGACCTTTAGTCCCGATTGGAGACACCAACCGGGACTAAAGGGGCCATACCCTTTAGTCCCGGTTCGTGTCTCTAACCGGGACTAAAGGTGAAGCTTTGAGGACCGGTTGGAGACACGAACCGGGACTAAAGGGGTTGGGGCTTTAGTCCCGGTTCGTATCTCCAACCGGGAATAAAGGCTAGACCTTTAGTACCGGTTAGAGTTACCAACCGGTACTAGAGGGTTTTGAAAGTTTTTTTTTTGTTTTTTCTATTTGTTTTCTGTTTAAATTGCTTATATCTTTTAGCTTATTTGATGTTTTTGAGTGATTCTTTTTTCATTAGATTTTAAATTTTGTCTAGTTTGTGTTTGTGCAATTAGTTTTCAAATTTGAATTTGTTCAAATTTGCTTCAAACTCTAGATTGTGAATAACTTGAGTTTAAAAATAGTTTTAATTTAATTCTTTGTGCTCCTAGGAACATGTTCAATGGTGAATGTTTAACACACAAAAGTATGGAGTTGAAATAAGTTTTAAAAAATGAAATGCCTTTGTAACAGATGATTTTTCGTCCATAACCCTGATATTTCGAAAGGGTTTGTCCAGTTTGTACACGAAGTGCATCTAGTTCTTACCGTAACCCTCTCAACTTTTAAGCACATGCTACGTGGGTGAAATAATGATACCATGCCCAGTTTCAACCTTTTCAAAGTTCATTTGTAGTGCTTTTCAATTTCAGGGTCATTTAGCTTAAGAAATTAATAAATGTATGAAAAATAGCGAATGAAGTGGGAAATGGCTGAAAATTGATGATGTGGTTTTTAATGGTGCATGTTGAACACACAAAAACTTTGGAGTTTAAATAAGTTTAAAAAAACGAAATGCCTTTGTAACAGATGAGTTTTCGTCCAAAACCCTCATAGTGCGGAAGGGATTGTCCAGTTTGTACAAGAAGTGCATCTAGTTTTTACCGTAACCCTCTCAACTTTTTAGCGCATGCCATGTGGGTGAAATAATGATACCATGCCAAGTTTCAACCTTTTCAGAGTTCATTTGTAGTGCTTTTCAGTTTCAAGGTCATTTAGCTCAAAAAATTAGTAAATGCATGAAAATTAGCGAATGAAGTGGGAAATGACTGAAAATTGATGATGTGGCTTTGAATGGTGCATGGTGAACGCACAAAAACTCTGGAGTTTAAATAAGTTTTTAAAAACGAATAGCCTTTGTAAGAGATGAATTTTCGTCCAAAACCCTAATACTTCGAAAGGGATTGTCCAGTTTCTACACGAAGTGCATCTAGTTTTTACCATAAGCCTCTCAACTTTCTAGCACATGCTATGTGGGTGAAATGATGATACCATGTCAAGTTTCAACCTTTTTCAGAGTTAATTTGTAGTGCTTTTGAATTTCATGGTCCTTTAGCTCAAAAAAATAATAAATGTATGAAAAATAGAGAATGAAGTGGGAAAGGTTTGAAAATTGATAATGTGACTTTGGATGGTGCATGTTGAACGCATAAAAAGTCTAGAGTTGAAACAAGATTAAAAAAGTGTTATGAAAAAGTAAAACGGCTATAACTTTTCCATACGATGTCGAAAAAATAGTGTGATGAAAAATATTTTTTTTTAATAAATGATGTCATATTTGGATTCCTCATGTTTTGCTGATAATAATGGATGTACTATTTGTTGAATTTTGATTTACATATTTAAAGATATTAGTTATGCCATGTTAAATGAATAATTTGCAAAAAATGAATAAAATAATATTATTACTTATTTTATTTTCATCGAAATTCAATATTATTATTAATCATTTATTGTTGTTTATTTTAAGAATTGTTTGGAATTCAAAAAATTAAATCATGTTACATCAAGACCCAAGGGTTAATAGGATTGATAGCTTACTATTGTCAAGAAAACAACAAGTGCAGATTTGGAAACTAGGGGTGATAGAACTCAAAAGTTAAGCGTGCTCGGGTTAGAGCAGTGAGTGGATGGGTGACTGGCCGGAAAGTTAGATGATTTTGGAATGAGGGGTGATAGAGATTAAATTGTCAAATAAATCTAGAGCAGTGAGGAGGGGTGATTAGAGATTAAATTGTCAAATAATTCAAAGATTTAAAAATCAAAAAAATATAAGAAAATACGAAAATAAATAAATATTTAATACCTTTAGTACCGGTTGGTAACACCAACCGACACTAAAGGTCCTGCCCTAGAAAGCTGCCACGCGGAGCCCTTTAGTCCCGGTTCATAGTCCAACCGGGACTAAAAGTGGAGGTCTTTAGTCCCGACCCTTTAGTCCCGGTTCTAGAACCGGGACTAAAGGCCTTACGAACCGGGACAAAACGCTCGTTTTCTACTAGTGGTACCAAACGTCCTCCCCAAAAAATGCACCGGGCGGTGGGCCTGTAGTACCGATGTGTGGCTCGCACCAGTACTAAAGGTTTTTTAATTCATTATTAGTTATTATTTTTAGAAAGAAAACCCTAAATTTGAGAAAATCATAGAAAGAAAATCTATGACTTGAATGGAAATAAATAATATATGAAAAAATATCAGAAAAATACAAAGAATCTGTGTATGGAATTTCCATGCATGCTTGAACAACTTAAACTCCTATATGAGATAATTTGATTAAATGGCATTTGAAAAGACATATCTAGAATTTGAAAAGCAGTACGAATGAACTTTGAAAAGGTTGAAACTTGGCATGACATCATAATTTCACCCACATAGCAACTTCTAAAGGGTTGAGAGGGTTACGGCAAAAACTGGATGCACTTCGTGTACAAACTGGACAATCTCTTTCGAAGTATGAGGGTTTTGGACGAAAACTCATCTATTACAAAGGGATTTCATTTTTAATAACTTATTTTAACTCCATACTTTTTGTGTGTTCAATATCCACCATTCAGAGGCACATCATCAAATTTCAACCCTTTGTGACTTCATTTGATATTTTTCATGCATTTAATGATTTATTTTGATCTAAATGACCCTGAAATTGAAAAGCAATACAAATGAACTCTGAAAATGTTGAAACTTGGCATGACATCATAATTTCACCCACGTAGCAACTTCTAAAGAGTTGAGAGGGTTACGGCAAAAACTGGATGCACTTCATGCACAAACAAGACAATCTCTTTCGAAGTATGAGGGTTTCGGACGAAAACTCATCTATTACAAAGGGATTTTATTTTTAATAACTTAACTTAACTCCACACTATTTGTGTGTTCAATATGCACCATTCAAAGGCACATCATCAATTTTCAACCCTTTCTGACTTCATTTGATATTTTTCATGCATTTAATGATTTATTTTGAGCTAAATGACCCTGAAATTGAAAAGGAGTACAAATGAACTCTGAAAAGGTTGAAACTTGGCATGACATCATAATTTCACCCACATAGCAACTTCTAAAGAGTTGAGAGGGTTACGGCAAAACTGGATGCACTTCGTGTACAAACTGGACAATCTCTTTCGAAGTATGAGGGTTTCGGACGAAAACTCATCTATTACAAAGGGATTTCATTTTTAATAACTTAGTTTAACTCCATACTTTTTGTGTGTTCAATATCCACCATTCAGAGGCACATCATCAAATTTCAACCCTTTGTGACTTCATTTGATATTTTTCATCCATTTAATGATTTATTTTGAGCTAAATGACCTCGTAATTGGAAAGCAGTACAAATGAACTCTGAAAAGGTTGACACTTGCCATGACATCATAATTTCACCCACATAGAAACTTCTGAAGAGTTGAGAGGGTTACGGCAAAAACTGGACGCACTTCGTGTACAAACTGTTACAAAGATACCATGCTAGAAAATGCATGCATGTCCTTCACATAGGAAGTGATAACGGTGAAGCCGATCACATCCCAAAGTGGGATCTCGCGGTGTAAGACTTTTTCTGCGTGTTTGTCCCTTTCTTATGATTGCGTCGTAACCATGGAGAATCTTCATCATTTAACAGGATGCTTGGGTCAGTCTTCACTCTGAAGGGAGGGATTTCATTAAACTTTTGATAATCTTGTGACATGTCTGTCTTGTCCTCCACTCCCATAATGTTTGTTTTCCCTGAAAGAACTATGTGGCCCTTCGGCTCATCGTATGATGTATTCGCTTCCTTATCTTTTTTTCTCCTCCGTTTGCTCGACATGTCCTTCACATAGAAAACCTGAGCCACATCATTGGCTAGGACCAATGAGTCGTCTATGTACCCAAGATTGTTGAGATCCATTGTTGTCATTCCATACGACGGGTCTACCTGTACCCCGCCTCCAGTATATTTGACCCATTTGCACCAAAACAAAGGGACCTTAAGATCAGGTCCATAGTCAAGTTCCCATATCTCCTCTATGTAACCATAATATGTGTCTTGAAAGTTGGTTGAATCAGAGCGGACATCACTGTTTTGGTTAGTGCTCTTTTTATCTTGGGCGATCTTGTAAAATGTATTCCCGTTTATCTCGTACCCTTTGAAAGTCGTTACAGCCAAACTTGGTGTCTTGGCCAACCAGTACAGTTCATCTGGAACATCGTTGTCATTGATGTGCTTTGTTTGCAACCAACCGGCAAAAGTCTCCATGTGTTGTTAATTCCAAGGGTCAGACTGCTCCGAGTTCTTGGACCATCCATATTTATTGCTTCTTCTTTCCTAGTGTGCCTTTTCCACCGAGCCTCCCATCATGCCGCGATTCAGGAAGACCAATCGGCTTAATGTCAGGAACAAAGCCAACACAAAACTCAATAGCCTCCTCTATTCCATATCCTTGGCGATGTTTCCTTCTGGCCTAGCACGGTTATGAACATATTTCTTTAAGACACCCATGAAACTCTCAAAGGGGAACATATTGTGTAGAAATACAGGACCCAAAATGTTAATCTCTTCGACTAGGTGAACTAGGACATGCATCATAATATTGAAAAAGGATGGAGGGAACACCAACTCGAAATTGACAAGACATTGGACCAGGTCATTCTGTAACCTTGGTAGGATTTATGAATTGATTACCTTCTAAGAAATTGCATTGAGGAATGCGCATAGCTTCACAATGGCTAATGTAACATTTTCCGGTACAAGCCCCCTAAGTGCAACCGGAAGTAATTGTTTCATAATCACGTGGCAGTCATGAGACTTTAGATTTTGAAATTTTTTCTCTGCCATATTTATTATTCCCTTTATATTCGGCAAGAAGACAGACGGGGCCTTGATACTGAGCAGGCATTCAAAAAAAATTTCCTTCTCTTCTTTCGTAAGAGCGTAGCTGGTAGGACCTTGATACTGTTTTGGAAGAATGTCGTCTTTTTCGTTAATTAGTTGCTTGTCCTCCCGTGCCTTTGGTGTATCTTTTGTCTTTCCATACACGCCCAAGAAGCCTAGCAGGTTCACACAAAGATTCTTTGTCATGTGCATCACATCGATTGCATTGCGGACCTCTAGGGCTTTCCAATATTCAAGTTCCCAAAATATAGATTTCTTCTTCCGCATGGGTGCGTGTCCGTTGGCGTCATTCGGAACAGATTGTCCACAACGACCCTTTCCAAAGATTACTTGTAAATCCTTGACCATATGAAATATATATTCACCAGTACGGAGGCCAGGATTCTTCTGGTTATCTGGCTCACATTTGAAATGGTTGGCTGCCTTTCTTAAGATATGCTTGATCGGTAGAAATCGACGATGTCCCAGGTACACATTCTTCTTACATTTATCCAAATATATACATTCAGTATCATCTAAACAGTGCGTGCATGCATTGTATCCCTTGTTTGTATGTCCTGAAAGGTTACTAAGAGCAGGCCAACCATTGATGGTTACAAACAACAACGCTCGTAGGTGAATTTCCTTCTGTGTGTGCGCATCCCACACACGTACACCTGGTTTTTTCCACAACTGTAGAAGTTCATCAACTAGTGGCCTTAGGTATACATCAATGTTGTTGCTGGGTTGCTTAGGGCCTTGGATGAGCACTGGCATCATAATGATCTTCCGCTTCATCCACAACCAAGGAGGAAGGTTGTAGATACATAGAGTCACGGGCCAGGTGCCGTGACTGGAGCTATGCTCCCCAAAAGGATTCATGCCGTCTGTACTAAGACCAAACCATAAGTTCGTTGCGTCAGCTGCAAAGTCCTCAAACTCCCTCCCGATTGCTCTCAACATCCCGTCTTCCTTACATTCTTCTTTGTGCCATCGCAACAACTTGGCATGCTCTTAGTTTTGGAACAAACGTTTCAACCGTGATATTATAGGAGCATACCACATCACCTTGGCAGTAACTCTCTTCCTGTGGTGTTCGCCCTCCACATCACCAGGGTCATCGCGGGGGATCTTATAGCATAGTGCACCGCATACCGGGCATGCATTCAAATTCTCATACTCCTCATCGCGGTAGAGGATGCAGTCATTAGGGAATGCATGTATCTTCTGCACCTCTAATCCTAGAGGGCAGACAACCTTCTTTGCTTCGTACATACTTTTAGGCAATTCGTTATCCTTTGGAAGCATCTTCTTTATCATTATCAGCAATTCTTGAAATCCCTTGTCAGTTACACCATTCTTCGCCTTCCATTGCAGCAATTCCAGCGTGGTACCTAGTTTTTTTGGTCATCTTCACAATTTGGATACAAGAATTTTTGTGATCCTCTCACATGCGCTTCAACTTCAACCTCTCCTTGTCACTTTCGCAGTTCCTCTTTGCATCAGCAATGACCCGACCCAAATCATCAGCGGGCTTATCTGCTGCCTCTTCTTCAGCTTCCCCCGTTGTTGTATCGGTGAAAGGATAGTTGCCATCATCCTCTTCTTCTTCATTGTCTTCCATTATAACCCCTCTTTCTCCGTGCTTGGTCGAACAGCTATAGCTGGACATGAAACCAAACTTCAGCAGGTCGTAGTGAAGGGTTTTTGACGTAGACTAATTCCTATCATTCTTACAGTCACGACATGGACAACACATGAAACCATTTTGATTGTTTGCCTCAGCCACATGAATAAAATCATGCAGGCCATTAAGGAACCTTGGACTTAGTCGGTCATCGTATATCCATTGCCGGCTCATGTTCACTACACTACATCGAAGTGACCAAATTAATAAAACTTCATCATCACACTACAACCAAAGTAGAGCTAGCAATGACCAGATGTTATTACTGCAAATAATAGATACTTATAGTTCATACATACATCCCATAAAAAACATACAACTATCTAAAACATGTAAATGCAACAACAAATGCGATCATAATCGCAACTAAGGTAACAATTTAGCCAATGGTATAATGATACCAAGCCTCTTTATCAATGGCATATTTTCTAATCTTTCTAAGCTTCAAGCGCATTCCAGCCATCTTGTTCTTGTGATCATCGACGATAACGGCAACATGCAACTCCAATCCCAACTTCTCATCTTCAGTTCTTTTCAATTTTTCTTTCAAATGATCAATTTCTTTTTCATCTTGTGTTAACTTCTCGAGAATAATTGCATAGTCGGTTGGAATTTCTGGTTCAACCACTTCCTATAGATAAAAACATCTACATCAATTTGGTGGCATAATTTTTTGTCATAGACATTAGATGATGTGTGAAATAGTTATAAAAGATAACGACATACCACATCTGAATCATAGACTGGACGAGGGCCGACATGGGCGGATTCCATAACCAGGACACTATAGAATAACTAACAATAATACAAGTAAGTAAATCGTACAAGCAGCTATCTAAATCATACAAGTATTTTTTTAACAAAAAGGTTTTAAGAAGAACAAGAGGCTCACCAAGGTGTCCGCTGCCGCGACGAGACGGTGCGGACGATCGACGGTGGTTAGGACAGGGATGGGAAGGCACCAAATAAACAACACCTACACATATGCAACCTAACAAGTTAATTTGAGCTCAGATTGCATATAAATCAAATAAACTCCCACATAATGATCACTCCCCCAAAACCTAGCTAAAACCCATAAATCACATATCTTTGAGCATACCACAAGCTAATCTCGCAATGGGAGATTAAGGGGCAAAGTTGGTAACCTTTGTGAACACTTGGATAGATGGCGTGCCTTCAAATCTTGAAAAATCCTTGGTAAGATGGAGGATGAGCTTCAAGCAAGAAGAAGAACAGAGGAGAAAACAGAGAAATGAGAGCCCCCTTCGATAGGCTATGGACGAAGCATATATATAAGAAGTCTTTAGTACCAATTGGTGACAAAAATCGGTACTAAAGGGCAACCTTTAGTACCGGTTCGTGCCACGAACCGGTACTAAAGAGGCACGCGGGGCCCAAGATTCACCAAAAGCCTGCCACGCCCCCTTTAGTACCGGTTCGTGACACGAACCGGTACTAAAGGTCCCTTACGAGCCGGTACTAAAGGTCGCCCTGCTCCTAGCCATTGGAGCCGGCACGAACCGGGACGAATAGCCTCTTTAGAACCGGCTCGTAACCAGACCGGGACTAATGCGCCGGACGAAAGGTCTGTTTTCTACTAGTGATAGGATGTGTAAGTTTGTCCACTAAATATGTTGGCAGGTACATCATTTTGGGAAAGGTATATGTGTGTCTGGGGACTTTTGCATTTTTGTCTTCTAGATTTCCCATAGAACAGTGAGTACAATGAACATGTCAAGAGAGCATAGGGTGCCGATGTCGGATGTATACCAATCTTCCGTCATATCGGGGAATTAGCAAGGCAATGAACGTATAGGTCTTATGATGTTTATTCTACCAGAATTTGATCTATATATGGGCCATCCCAAGAGAATTATTAGATTTTCTAATAAATTCTAGAGTCCCACTCAGCCCATTCATGCAAGGTAAGAGGTGGGACAAAATTTTAGTCCCATACTGCTCACTTAGTAGGAGGTGGACCTTCTTATGAGGGAGGTTGTTTCCACACATGTATGAGCATGAGAAGGTTTGTGGCGTGCGCCGCAGTTCGAGACAGTAGGCCTCCGAAACCCCACCTCTTCAAGTCATGTACGGGAGAAGGGTGATAAGGTTTTATGTGAGCGCTTTGCGCAACTACTGACCTATTCATCACGGACGCCACGAACCTCGATGACTACTTCCCCAACTACGACTTCTTCCCAACAGCGACAACCTCTTCGACGACATGGGTGACAACAATGTCAACGCCAATGCCAACGCTAATTCTACTACCACTACTCAGTATGTGTTCGTGTCTTTTCTGTTTGAGGTCCTACTAGAGTTTCTTCATCTATTACCTGCTCTAGATTTATTCCGTTCTAGCGCACGTGTTCAGATGATATTTGCCTGCTCTCCAATAGTTTGCCTATTTAGTCTTGCCTCTGTTATTGTGACATACTTTCGTCAAGTTCACATGACTAGTCTTATCTTTATTACAATGATCTTGTTTTATCTATTTCTTATTTCTTTAAATCATTTGGAAAATTGCCCATCCTTCCAACAGATTCTGCCTTGTGCTTAGTCTGTCTAGGCGAGGAGCCAACCGAATATTCTAAATTTGGCTGGCACCCTTGACTCCAAAATGAGCTGGTGCATCATTGTTTTATATCACTAGTAGAGAGGAAACCATAAGAGGATCTTGTGGAGAATAACTATTCGTGATCAATGTTCCGACGTACGTCATCTTTGATAACACAAAACCTTGTGTGCACCAATGACAACACAGGAAAGTTCACTATCCAAAGTCGTTGTTATCCTATTACGCATAGCTAGCTCAAACCCATCATATATTCTAGAATAGTTTATGCCATGCAGACTTGGCAAAGCGTATACTTTTGAGCACAAACATCAAGAGGGAAACATTTGGATTTTATCGCTTTGCTCGAACCGATCGAGATAATTGTAATTCCCAGTTCCTGAACATGTACGATGGTCTCTGGATTCGGCTATGACTGACATTGCATCCCACCATGGGGATGGTCCGGGTGGATCTTGCTTGGGGTTAATTGCAAAACCCTGGAGGGCTTGAATCTCATATTGGGTGATTTTTCTGCCAAATTTCATGTGCGATAGGAAATTGATGAATTTACGTGGGCTTTGGTTGCATTGTATGGCGCGGCACAACCTTAGCTCAAACCTGATTGAGGACCTGGTGCAGGATTGCATGGATGAGTGCATACTCATTTTGGTCGGTGGATAGTTTAATATCATCGGGAGAAGAGAAGAGAACAATAATTATAATTTCTATGATTGGTGGTCGTTTATGTTTATTGCGATCATTGAAAGCATGGACTTGAGAAAGACTGATCTCATAGGGAGGCAGTAAATATGGGTAAACAATTTAGAGAATCCAAAATTTGAGAAGTTGAATCGATTTCTAGCCAGTATCCAATTGGAGCAGAAGTTTCCTCTTGTAACAGGGTGTGCGTTACAAACACTACAGGAAATAGGTACTTTGCAGTCCGCCATCCCGGACGGCAAAGGCATAAACCCCGGACGGCAAAGCCTTTGCCGTCAGCCAGCGGACGGCAAACCGTCCGGCTGAATAATCCACGGTAAAGGCCGCTTTGTCGTCCGCTGGCGGACGAAAAGAGCTTAGGTTCTTTGCCATCCACTGGCTGACGGCAAAGAGCCTGGATGGCACCCATGGATACTTAGCTCCGTTAGGGGTTTAACGGCGTGCTTTGCCGTCTGCTGGCGGACGACAAAGACCGAAGGTCATTGCCGTCTGCCAGCGTACGGCAAAGAACCTTTTTTTTAATAGCCTAGGTGGGTTCTTTGTCGTCCGCTGGCAGACGGCGAACCTTAGGTCTTTGCCGTCTGGCAGCTGACGGTAAAGAACCCACCTAGGCCAGCCCCAGTTTGCACAGGTAGCTGCCACGTGGCCACTTTGTCGTCTGCTGACAGACGGTAAAGCTCTTTGTCGTCTGCCAGCAGACGGCAAAGTGGCCATATATCCCCTGTTTTTTTTGTTTTTTTAAATCATTCAATTTGATAGAAAATTCATATATATCCAACATATACATATCCAGAACATACATATCATTCAACAAGTTCCAATAAGCATACAAAATAAGTTGAAACAAGCATATATATACCAATAATTAAGTTCCAACATACAAGTCCAACATATATACAAGTTTCCAATAACACACAATATGGTTTCCAACAACATATCCATACATATGTATCCAAAACAAGTGTTCCATAAACATAAAAGTAGCAGAAGTAGAAGAGTATAGTCCATCAATGCACTCTTCCTCATGTGTAGCAAATCTGCAAAGTAGGAAAGATATAGTTAGAAGAAGAAGACTAGCTAGAAGAATAAGAAAAAAATGAAGAAAACAATAAGAAGAAGAATTTATAGGGTATTTAGGAGGTAAACCAAGGTTATAATGCCATTTTGTACCTAAGTGAGCTAATTATGTCATAAATGAACTAGCTATAGATCATTATTGAGCTATACTAGCTACTAATGCCATTTTCTAGCTAACAAAGCATATCAAGTCATTTTGGAGGAAAAAATGCTAAGTATAGGTCATTTTATAGCTATCCTAGGTAGAATATACCATTTTCTAGCTAACTAAGCATATGAAGTCATTTTTGATGAAAATAAGCTAAGTATAGGTCATTCTATAGCTATCCTAGGTATAATATACCATTTTGGACGTAACTAAGCATATGAAGTCATTTTTGATGAAAATAAGCTAAGTATAGGTCATTTTATAGCTATCCTAGGTATAATATACCATTTTGGAGGTAACTAAGCATATGAAGTCATTTTTGATGAAAATAAGCTAAGTATAGGTCATTTTATAGCTATCCTAGGTATAATATACCATTTTCTAGCTAACTAAGCATATGAAGTCATTTTTGATGAAAATAAGCCAAGTATAGGTCATTTTATAGCTATCCTAGGTAGAATATACCATTTTCTAGCTAACTAAGCATATCAAGTCATTTTTGATGAAAATAAGCCAAGTATAGGTCATTTCATAGCTATCCTAGGTAGAATATATCATTTTGGAGGTAAGTAAGGTTATTATGTATTTTTGAGGAAAATAAGCTAAGTATAGGTCATTTCATAGCTATCCTAGGTAGAATATATCATTTTGGAGGTAAGTAAGGTTATTATGTATTTTTGAGGAAAATAAGCTAAGTATAGGTCATTTTGGAGGTAAACAAAGGTTAATATGCCATTTTTTACCTAAGTGAGCATATTATGTCATAAATGAACTAAGTAAGCTAATTATAGATCATTATTGAGCTATCCTAGGTAGTTATGCCATTTTGTACCTAAGTGAGCTAATTATGTCATAAATGAACTAGCTATAGATCATTATTGAGCTATACTAGCTACTAATGCCATTTTCTAGCTAACTAAGCATATCAAGCCATTTTTGATGAAAATAAGCTAAGTATAGGTAATTTTGGAGCTAAGTAGTTCATTTCTGAAGCTAATTATGCATTTGTTAATGAACACACTTGGGAAAACTTACCATCAACACGCAGGTGAAGGACCGGTAGGGTTTGGACCAGGTTGAGCCGTAGAAGGACTGATAGGGTTTGGGCCTGGGTGAGACGTAGAAGGACCGGTCGGGGTTGCGACAGACGCAGAAGGATCGGTCGATGCTTTCCGGGAGGCACGCTGCACCAAATATCATTTGCAATGTCTCCTTAGCATGATGCAACTCAAATGTGAATACTACTAACTAATGACCATTTAAATAAAACTCACTGTGGCTGCTATAGCAATATGGGGCATCGACGGAGGGGTCTGACCATTGTTCTGGCACACGGTCTGCACATTTTGTTTTCACGAGTCATTCATATTAGTTAGTGATGAAACGAACATTACGTGCATGATTTGGCTAATATGCAGGAGAAACATACCACGAGGAGCTCGTATAGGGCCCGGTGAGATGCGTCGTTCCGGTTCCTCTCCTCCTCCAATAGCCTAGCCGTCCTCTCCTCCATGTCCCTCTCCCTCTATGCCGCCTGCCTGTTTGCCTCCGCCAGAAGCTCCTGGGCCCTAGCCTCAATGCGAGCTCCATTGGTCGTGGACGAGGCGTTATCTCAGGATCAGAGCTCGTCTGGCGCTTCTTGATCTCCGGGAGAGTTCTAGGACAACGTATCAGTCCATCCCCAATGGCTATCGAGCCATGGGGCCTCCCACCACCAGATATCATCACAAACGCAGGGGCGGAGCTCATCGAGCGCACGGGGAGGTCGTCGAACACCAAACCCTCGCAGCGACGAAACAACTGGACACATTTAAATCCACCCGATAAACACAAACATATATATGATATTTTTCATAAAAAAATCGGAAATTATATGACCTAACTCATAAGTCACACATATATGACCCCGTCGGCCTCTGGAAGGCTGAAGAGCACCCTTTCGGTCAACAGGAGGCCGAAGAGGTGTTGGGGTTCGGGGGTGTCGTGTCGGTGTGTCGGGGTGTCGTGTCGCTGTACATCGGTATAATGCGTGTGTGACTTTCGGTTCGTCGAGGCTTTCCTTAAGTTAATCTCATATCTCATGGTGTGTTGGTGCGCTCTCTCTCACACAGATACGGTGGTGTATATATGTTGGTGGACACTCTCTCACAGTAATAGTTCGACTGCTGGTGATGGACGCCTCTTCTCTCCTCTTCTTGCGCAAGCTATCGACGAGTATATCGCACAGAAGAGAAAAAATAAGAGGCGCCCCCCGCGACAACAGTCGGGATTCCTCGATCAGGAACACACATGAAAGTTATTTAAGGAAAGCCTCGACGCACCGAAAGTCACACACGCATTATACCGATGTACATCGGCCCACGATCACTCATCTTGCCTAGCTACTGGACACACACAAAAGACTGATGATTGAAGACACCTACAGACTGATGATTGAAGACACTCATATCTCATGGTGTGTTGGGGTGTCGGGGTCGGGATGCTGTGTCGGGGTCTCGGGGTGTCGGGGTCGGTGTGCCGTGTCGGGGTGTCGTGTCGGGTTGTTGGTGTCGGGGTGTCAGGGGTGTCGGTGTCGGGGTGTCAGGGGTGTCGGGGTGTCGGGGGTGTCGTGTCTAGGGTGTTGGTGTCAGGGTGTCAGGGGTGTCGGGGGTGTCGTGGTGTGAGGGGTGTCAGGGTCGGGGTGCTGTGTCGGGGTCTCGGGGTGTCGAGGTCGGTGTGCCGTGTCGGGGTGTCGTGTCGGGGTGTCGGTGTCGGGGTGTCAGTGGTGTCGGTGTCAGGGTGTCAGGGGTGTCGGGGTGTCTGGTGTGTCATGTTGGGGCCGGGGTGTCGGGGGTGTCGTGTCGTGGTTGGGTTGTCGGGGTGTCATGTCGGTGTGTGGGGGTGTCGTGTCGGGGTCGGGGTCGGGGTGTGGGGGGTGTCGTGTCGGGGTTGGGTGCCGTGTCAGGGTGTCGTGCCGGGTGTCGGGGTGTCGTGGTGTCGTGTCGGGGGTTGGGGTCGGTGGCGTCGGGGGTTGAGGATCGGGGGTAGGGGGGTGTCGTGTCGGGGTGTGGGGGGTGTCGTGTCGGGGTCGGGGTGTGGGGGTGTCGTGTCGGGGCCAGGGTGCCGTGTCAGGGTGTCGTGGTCGGTGTGCCGTGTCGGGGTGTCATGTCGGGGTGTTGGTGCGGGGTCAGGGTCGAGATGTCGGGGTCGGGGTCGGGGTCGGGGTGTCGTGTCGGGGTCGGGGTCGGGGTCTTGTTCCTCCTTTCCTTTTCCTCTTCTTCTTCTCCTCCTCTCCTCTTTTTTCTTCTTCGTCTTCCTCTTCTTTTTTCTTCTCCTCCTCCTCCTCCTCTTCTTCTTCTTCTTCTTCTTCTTCTTCTTCTTCTTCTTCTTCTTTCTTCTCCTTCTCCTCCTCTCCTCTTTTTTCTTCTTCTTCTTTTTTCTTCTCCGCCTCCTTCTCTTCTTCTTCTTCTTCCTTTCCTTTTTTCCTCTTCTTCTTCTCCTCCTCTTCTCTTTTCTTCTTGTTCTTCTTCTTATTATTATTCTTCTTTAAACTAACTACTAATATGACTAACTACTAATATGACTAACTACTAATATAAACTAACTACTAATATGACTAAAAAAACAGAAAAAAAGGTGGAGGGGGAGCTCACCGGAGGGGTGGTCGAGGCGGAGGTGCGGGGCGGCGGAGGGAGAGGGGTGGGAAGGGGGCGGCGGGGGTGGTGGGGGGGCGGGAGAGGGCGGCGAGGGGTGGTGAGGGGTGGCAGGGGGCAGCATGGGGCGGCGGGGGCGACAGGGGGTGGCAGGGGGCGGCCAGGGGTAGCGGAGGGCGGCGGGGGCGGCGAGGGGCGGCCGGGGGCGGCGGGGGGCGGCGGGGCGGCGGCGGGCGGCGGCGGTGGCGGCGGTTGGCTGTTAGAGATCGAGAGACAGATGTGAGAGAGAGATAGGCGCGGGGGTGGCGGGCCGAGAGTTAACGTTACGCTCTTTGCCGTCTGCTGGTAGATGGCAAAGAACTCTTTGCCGTCCGCTAGAAGACGGCAAAGAGCGTAACATTAACTCTCGGCCCGCCGTGACGTTTGTGGGCCCTCCTCATTTCTTTGCCGTCTGCTGGCGGACGGCGAAGAATTCTTTGCCGTCCGCCAGCGGACGACAAAGAAGTGAGGAGGTTGACCTAGCTAGTGCCGTGCCCCGTGGGGCCCACTCTTGTCTTTACCGTCTGCTGGCTGACGGCAAAGAGTTCTTTGTCGTCCACCAGCGGACGGCAAAGAAGTACAGACGACAAAGAGGATCTTTGTCGTCAGCTGTTTCTATGCCGTCTGCTTTGGGATGACATGCGGCAAACAGACTCTTTGTCGTCTGCCAGCTGACGGCAAAGAGCTTGCAGACGGCAAAACGTCTGATTCCAGTAGTGAAAGGAGACTTTCCGACCACATAAACCCCTTTTTGTTGACTCCGGTGATGTGACTCACATAGGTAATAAAAATAACTTCTCCTTCAAAATATCGCAGGTCAAATAAAAGGACTTCTAGGAATTTCTGGCCAGTTAGTTAGGTAAACAAAACCGAGGAGACTCTGATGTGGAATGATGGGAATATAAGATCCAACACTGATGACAGTTCCAAAGTGGATGGTCTAAGAATGAGCAAGGAAGTTATAAAGTTGAGAAAGAGAGACTTGTCGCTCTCATTAATGGGTTAGATTTAATGGCTAAGACAAGTTTACTTGATTTAGCTAATAATACAGCCAAAAGAGAAGGTGATGAGAAGCTAGTGAAGCTTCCAAGAGAAACATAGATAAAGTGGGCTCTCGGAGATACAGTTTGACAAGTGATTCATGGGGATAGTAATACTCAATTTTCCATCTAATTGCAAATGGAAAACCCGGGAAAAAGAAAATTATCCTACTTAAACAAGATGAGGGTACAATTGTCAGGCACGATGACCTGAAATTTTATATCTCGAACGGTTATAAAAAGATCTTGGGCCACCAATGGATAATTTTGTGTCCCTAGAATAGTGGGAAAATTTATGATATACCACAACTAGGTGACGATGAGAATAATATTCTCTATACTCCTTTTACGTGAAAGGAAGTGTTCGAGGCGGTAACACAAATGATTAAAAATAAGGCACTTGGACCTATTAGTTTCCTGGCGGAGTTCTATAGGAAACGTTGGAATATTATTAAAGTCGGCTTGATGCCCATGTTCCATGGTTTGTTTAGTGACCAGCCTCAGTTATCTGAACGTAACTTTGAGACTGTTACGTTGTTGACAAACAAGGAGGTGGCAGTTTGCATCGACAATTGAGAACAATATGTTTGCAAAATGTTATCTTTAACTTTTTCTTCCGAAGTGGGTGCTACTCGCCTCACACAGATTATGCACAATGTGGTTCCACCGACTCATACTACTTTCATGCATGTGTGACATATTTCAGACCGTGCTGTCCTGCTGCATGAAACCTTGCAATAAATTCACTCAAAGAAACTCAATGCAGTAGTCTTTAAAGTGGATTTCGAGAAGGCTTATGATAATGTGAAGTGGTTGTTTATGTAACAAGCCTTGCGTATGAAGGGTTTTGATGCAGCCTCGAGGGAGGAGGTCGAATCCTTCATATAGGCGGGTAGTGTCGGGATCATGGTTAATGATGATGTAGGTCATTATATCCAGACACGAAAGGGACGATGGCAGGGTAATCAGATGTCCCCTATACTATTCAGTATTATTGTGTGGTCAATCCTCATTGTTAGAGCCAAGGAGGCCATCCAGGTAGGAGGGCTAATCCCACATCTTGTCGATGGAGGGGGCATCCTACAATATGTTGATGATATAGTTGTTTTCATGGAACATGACATGGCAAAAGTTAGAAGTAGGAAGTTGGTTTTATGTATCTTTGAGCAATTGTTCAGGCTGATAATAAACTTCCATAAAAGTGAATTGTTATGCTTTGGGCGTGTCAAGGAGGGAAAAGAAAACTATGAACAGATGTTCGGATGCTTACTTGGATCTCTATAGTTTTGTTAACTTGGGATCCCAATTCATCATTGAATGTTGACAAACAAAGAATAGAAGTGCATTCAAAACTCATTTTGACAAAAACAACAAGCTGTTGGAAGTGCAAGCTTATGCCTTACCGGGCTGGCTTATTCTTATTGATTCTTTGCTTACAATCATGTTGATATTCTTGTTATACTTCTTTGAGGTACCCATAGGGGTACGAAAAAGGTTAGAACTGTATCCGTCATGATTTGTTTTGTCAAGTGATGAGGATAAGACTTAGTACAGGCTGGCTAGGTGGAACATACTTTGTAGAATGAAATACCAAGGGGTTTATGGTATCCAGAATCTCAAGTAAGGAACAAATTGCTACTTAGTAAATTTTTGTATTGTCTTATAGTAGAGGAGGATGGGGTGTAGATACAATTATTGCGTAACAAATATCTACATCCCAAGACTGTAGCACAAGTTTTAATTCAACTGAATTATTCTTCTTTTTTGGAAGGGGTTGATGAAGACAAATGTTGCTTTGTTTAACGGGGCAGTTTATCATTGCCAATGGTCGTACTACAAGATTCCGAGAGCATACTTGGCTAGGGAGATACTTATAGCCTTGCAATGTCTGAGACTTTATAATATTGTACAACATAAGGACACTTTTGTAAGTACAATATTAGGTTTTGTTCCCTTAAACATTCAGTTTCAACGGGTATAAGTGGGGGAAGGATGGCATAGGTGGATAAATTTAGTGCGTAGGTTGATGGAGGACAACCCTGTTGGAAATATGACCTAGAGGAAATAATAAAATTGTTATTATTATTTTCCTTGTTCATGATAAATGTTTATTATCCATGCTATAATTGTATTGACTGGAAACACGTTGCATGTGTTGATACATAGACAACACTTTGTCCCTAGTGTGTCTCTAGTAGACTAGCTCGTTGATCAAAGATGGTCAAGGTTTCCTAGCCGTTGACATGAGATGTTATTTGATAACGGGATCACATCATTAGGAGAATGATGAGACGGACAAGTCCCAAACTATAAATGTAGCATTTGATCGTGTCAGTTTATTGCTACAATTTTCTGCATGTCAAATATCTGTTCCTATAACCATGAGATAATGCAACTCACTGACACCGGAGTTGTACCTTGTGTGTATCAAACGTCGCAACGTAACTGGGTGACTCTAAAGGAGCTCTACAGGTATCTCCGAGGGTGTCTATTGGGTTGGCAGGGATCAATACTGGGATTTGTTGCTCCGTGTGATGGAGAAGTCTCTTAGGGCCCACTCGGTAATACAACATCACAACAAGCCTTGCAAGCAATGTGACTAAGTGTTATCCATGGGATCTTGTATTAAGGAACAAGTAAATAGACTTGCCGGTGACGAGGTTGAACTAGGTATACAGATACCGACGATCGAATCTCGGGCAAGTAACATACCAAAAAACAAAGGGAACAACATACGGGATTAACTGAATCGTTGACATAGCGTTCGACCGATAAATATCTTCGTAGAATATATAGGAACCAATATGGGCGTACATGTTCCGCTATTGGTTATTGACCATAGAGGTGTCTTGGTCATGTCTACATAGTTCGTGAACCCGCAGGGTCTGCACACTTAAGGTTCGGTGACGCTTCAGTAGTATAGAGTTATGTATGGTGGTGACTGAACATTGTTCGGAGTCCTGGATGAGATCCCGGACATGACGAGGATCTCCTAAATGGTCTGGAAGTCCTGTTTTGGTCACCAAAAAAGTTTCGGGCTCATCGGTAGTGTGCCGGGAGTGCCGGGAGGGTGCCGGGGGACCATCGGGAGGGGTATTTCGACCCAAGAGCCTACATGGGCTGTGGGAGGAGGTATACCAACCATTAGTGGGCTGTCCTAAGTCCCACAAGAGGCCCATGCAGCTGGAAGGAGAAGTCCAAAAGGAACAAGGTGGAAAAGGAGTTTTCCAAGTGGGAGAGGAGTCCTAGTCCTACTAGGATTGGAGGAGGACTCCAACTCCTCCCATTTCGGCCAACGCAAGGGCTGGCCCCTTGCGGGCCAAGTCTCCTCCCTCCCTCCTCCTATATGTACTAGAGGTTTGAGGGGGTTTTGATACAGAAAAACAGCCACATGCTACCTCTCCTCTAGTTCGTAGATTCTCCTCTAGATCGGTTTCAGCGGTGCTTAGGCGAAGCCCTGCTGGAATAGCTCCACCACCATCGCTGCAATGCCGTCGTGTTTCTGGAGAACTCGTCTACCTCTCCCCTCCCTCTTGCTGGATCAAGAAGGCGGAGATCGTCATCAAGTTGTACGTGTTCTCAACGCGGAGGTGTTGTCCATTCGGTGCTAGATCGGGACGGATCATGATTGGATCGCGAGATGCTCGGCGATTTGGATCGCGAAGACATTCGACTACATCAACTGCGTTTCTTAATGCTTCCTGCTTAGCAATCTACAAGGGTATTTAGATCCACTCTCCCTCTCGTAGATGCTCATCACCATGGATAGATCTTGCGTGTGCGTAGGAAATTTTTTATTTCCCATGCAACATAACCCAACAGTGGCATTATGAGCTAGATCTATGTATAGATGAGATCTCAAGTAGAACACAAAGGAGTTTGTGGGTGTTGATACTTATATTGCTTCCTCCCTTGGTCGTGTTTTGGTTCAGCAGTTTTGTGGGATGAAGCGGCCCGGACCAACCATACTCGTACGCTTACGAGAAACCGATTCCATCGACTGACGTGTAACTTTGTTGCACAAAGATGGCTGGTGGGTGTCTGTTTCTCCTACTTTAGTTGGATAGGATTCGACAAAGTCAGTCGTTGAGAAGGTTGAAAAGCAATTTATGTATCACCGTAGGTGAGAATTGTTCTTGCTAGATACCTGTAGCAACCACATAAAACTTGCAGCAACAATTAGAGGACGTCTAACTTGTTTTTGCAGGGTAAGTTGTGATGTGATATGGCCAATTACATGATGATATATATGTGATGTATGAGATGATCATGTTTTGTGTAGAATATCACGACTTGGATGTCAATGAGTACGGCAACCGGCAGGAGCCATAGGGTTGTCTTTAATTATCGTATGACCTGCATGTCAATCATTAAGAGCTATGTAATGCTTTACTTTATCGCTAAGCAAGACGGCACTCTGGTGATGCTGGTGGCAGAGCAATTCCGACAGGGCTTTGCCTAAGCACTACGGAAATCTAATCTAGAAGAGCACCGGTGTAACGGGTAGCACGTGGCCGTAATTTCTGCCAAAAGCCTTGCTATTCCACTAGTATATATAGGAGGATAGGAGAGGAGAGGAAGCCAAGGCCTCCTTGGTTCGGCCGGCTAGGGTGGGGCGGAATCCTATTCCACTCCAATCCTAGTTGGACTAGGATTGCTCCCTATTGGCTGATTTTCCACTTTTTCCTTTAGGACTTTCTCTCCTGCGCCATGGGACTTTGTGGCTGTTTTCCCAGACCACTAAGGGATGATTAATACTCTCCCACAGCCCATGGACCTCTTGGGGTCGAAATACCCCTCCCGGAGGCCTCCCGGTACACTACCGGCACTCCCGGTACACTACCGGTGAGCCCGAAACTTTTCCGGCGACCAAACTGGGACTTCCTATATATGAATCTTTACCTCCAGACCATTTTGGAGCTCCTCGTGATGTTTGGGATCTCATCTAGGACTCTGAACATCCTTCGGTTACCATCATACATAAATCTACCCTACCGAAACGTCACCGAACCTTAAGTGTGCAGACCCTGCGGGTTCGAGAACTATGTAAACATGACCGAGACACCTCTATGGCCAATAACCAATGGCGGGACCTGGACATCCACATTGGTTCCTATATATTCTACGAAGATCTATTGGTCGAACCTCTATGTCAAGGATTCAGTTAATCCAGTATAACGCTCCCTTTGTTCTTCGGTATGTTACTTGCCCGAGATTCGATCGTCGGTATCTCCATACCTGGTTCAACCTCGTTACCGGCAAGTCTCTTTACTCATTCCGTAATACAAGATCCAGCAACTAAAAATTAGTCACATTGCTTGCAAGGCTTATTGTGATGTTGCATTACCGAGTGGGCCCCGAGATACCTCTCCGTCACACAGAGTAACAAATCCCAGTCTCGATCCATGCCAACATAGCAGACACTATCGGAGATACCTGTAGAGCACCTTTATAGTCACCCAGTTACATTGTGACATTTGATACACACAAGGCACTCCTCCGATATCCATGAGTTGCATGATATCATGGTCAGAGGAACATCTACTTGACATGCGGAAAACAGTAGCAATAAACTGACACGATCATATGCTACGTTTGTAGTTTGGGTCTTGTCCATCACATCATTCTCCTAATGATGTGATCCCATTATCAAATGACATCACATGTCAATGGCTAGGAAACCCTGACCATCTTTGATCAACGAGCTAGTTCACTAGAGGCATACTAGGGACACTGTGTTGTCTATTTGCCCACACATGCAATGTGTTTCCGATCACTACAATTATAGCATGGATAATCAACGATTATCATGAACAAGGAAATATAATAATAAACACTTTATATATTTCCTCTAGGGCATATTTCCAGCAGTCTCCCACTCTCACTAGAGTGAATAATCTAGTTCACATCACTATGTGATTTACATGGTAATGAATCGAACACCCATACAGTTCTGGTGCTGATCATGTTGAGCCGTTGGAAAAGGTTTAGTCAATGGGTCTGCCACATTCATATCTGTGTGCACTTTGCTAATATTTATGTCCTTCTCCTCGATGTAGAACCGGATGGAGTTGAAGCGTCGCTTTATGTGTCTGGTCCTCTTGTGAAACCTTGGTTCCTTGGCTAGAGCAATGGCACCAGTGTTGTCATAGAACAGATTTATTGATTTAGCGCACTAGGCACTACTCCAAGATCTATCATGAACTGCTTCATCCAGACACCTTCCTTCGCCGCCTCCGAGGCCGCGATGTACTCCGCTTCGCACGTAGAATCAGCTACCATGCTTTGCTTGGAACTACACCAGCTTACCGCTCCCCCGTTAAGAATAAATACGTATCCGGTTTGCGACTTAGAGTCGTCCGGATCAGTGTCAAAGCTTGCATCGACGTAACCCTTTACGACGAGCTCTTCATCACCTCCATAAACGAGAAACATGTCCTTAGTCCTGTTAAGGTACTTAAGGATATTGTTGACCGCTTGCCAGCGCTACATTCCAGGATCACTTTGAAACCTTCTAGCCATACTTATGGCAAGGCTGAGATCGGGTCTTGTGCACAGCATTGCATACATGATAGAGCCTATGGCTGAAGCATAGGGGATGACGCTCATCTTTTCTTTATCTTCTGCAGTCACTGGGCATTGAGTCTTACTCAACTTCACACCTTGTAACATAGGCAAGAACCCCTTCTTGGCCTGTTCCATTTTGAACTTCTTCAAAACTTTATCAAGGTATGTGCTCTGTGAAAGTGCTATCAAGCGTCTCGATCTATCTCTATAGATCTTAATGCCTAATATGAAAGCAGCTTCTCCTAGGTCCTTCATTGAAAAACTCTTATTCAAATACTCCTTCACGCTTTCCAGCATTTCTATATTGTTTCCAATCAGTAATATGTCATCCACATATAATACTAGAACCGGTATAGAGCTCCCACTCACTTTCTTGTAAACACAAGCTTCTCCATAAACTTGTATAAACTCAAATGCTTTGATCACCTCATAAAAGCGCTTATTCCAACTCCGAGATGCTTGCACCAGTCCATAAATGGTCGCTGGAGTTTGCAAACTTTGTCAGCATTCTCTGGATCGACAAAACCTTCAGGTTGCATCATATACAACTCTTCCTCAAGGAAACCGTTGAGGAACGCCGTTTTGACATCCATTTGCCAAATTTCATAGTCAAAATAAGCAGCTATTGCCAACATGATTCTGACAGACTTAAGCATCGCTACGGGTGAGAAAGTCTCATCGTAGTCAACTCCTTGAACTTGTGAAAAACCCTTTGCCACAAGTCGAGCTTTATAGATGGTGACATTACCGTCTGCGTCCGTTTTCTTCTTAAAGATCCATTTGTTATGAATGGCCTTTCGCCCTTCAGGTAATACTTCCAAAGTCCATACTTTGTTTTCATACATGGATCCCATCTCGGATTTCATGGCCTCTAACCATTTCTTGGAATATGGGCCCACCACTGCTCCTCCATAGCTCGTAGGTTCATTGTTGTCTAACAACATGACCTCTAAGACAGGGTTGCCGTACCACTCGGGAGTAGTACGTGTCCTTGTCGACCTATGAGGTTCAATAGCAGCTTGATCCGAAGCTTCATGATCATCATCATTAACTTCCTCTTCTACCGTCGTAGGTTCCACAAAACCATCTTTCTGTGCTGCGCTACTCTCTGGTTGATGTAAAGGTTCAATAACCTCATCAAGCTCTATTTTCCTCCCACGCAATTCTTTTGAGAGAAGCTCTTTCTTAGGAAATGTTCCGTTCTTAGCGACAAACACTTTGCCTTCGGATCTGAGATAGAAGGTATACCTGACTATCTTTTTCGGGTATCCTATGAAGACGCATTTTTCCGCATTGGGTTCCAGCTTTTCAGGCTGAAGCTTTTTGACATAAGCATCACATCCCCAAACTTTAAGAAACAACAACTTTGGCTTTTTGCCGAACCACAGTTCATATGGTGTCGTCTCAACGGATTTTGATGGTGCCCTATTTAAAGTGAATGCAGCTGTCTCTAATGCATAACCCCAAAACGATAGTGGCAAATCGGCAAGAGACATCATAGAACGCACCATATCTAATAAGGTTCGATTACGACGTTCAGACACACCATTACGCTGTGGTGTTCCGGGCGGTGTCAACTGTGAAACAATTCCACATTGTCTTAAGTAACTACCAAACTCATAACTCAGATATTCACCTCCTCGATCAGATCGTAGAAATTTAATCTTCTTGTTACGATGATTCTCAACTTCACTCTGAAATTGCTTGAACTTTTCAAATGTTTCAGACTTGTGTTTCATCAAGTAAATATACCCATATCTACTCAAGTCATCAGTGAAGGTGAGAAAGTAACGATAAGCACCGCGCGCTTCAACATTCATTGGACCGCACACATCAGTATGTATGATTTCCAACAAGTCACTTGCCCGTTCCATTGTTCCAGAGAACGGCGTTTTGGTCATCTTGCCCATCAGGCATGGTTCACATGTGTCAAGTGATTCAAAATCAAGTGACTCCAAAATTCCATCAGCATGGAGCTTCCTCATGCGTTTTACACCAATATGACCTAAACGGCAGTGCCACAAGAAAGTGGTACTATCATTAACAACTCTACATCTTTTGGCATCAATGTTATGAACATGTGTGTCATCACTATCAACATTCAAAATGAATAAACCCCTAACATTGGGTGCATGACCATAAAAGATATTACTCGTATAAATAGACCAACCTTTATTCTCTGATTTAAATGACTAACCGTCTCGCAATAAACATGATCCAGATATAATGTTCATGCTTAACGCAGGCACTAAATAACAATTATTCAGGTTCATCACTAATCCCGATGGTAATCGAAGAGAGAGCGTGCCGACGGCGATCACATCAACCTTGGAACCATTTCCCACACGCATCGTCACTTCGTCCTTTGCCAGTCTTCGTTTATTCCGTAGTTCCTCCTTTGAGTTGCAAATGTGAGCAACCGAACCGGTATCAGATACCCAGGCACTACTACGAGAACTAGTAAGGTACACATCAATAACATGTATATCATATATACCTTGTTTGTCGTTGGCCACCTTCTTGTCAGCCAGGTACTTGGGGCAGTTCCGCTTCAAGTGACAAGTTCCCTTGCAATGAAAGCACTCAATTTCTGGCTTAGGTCCATGCTTAGGCTTCTTTGTAGGAGCAGCAACTGCTTTGCCATCCTTCTTGGTTTTACCCTTCTTGCCTTTGCCCTTGCCATTTTTCTTGAAACTAGTGGTTTTATTGACCATCAACACTTGATGTTCTTTCTGGATTTCAGACTCAGCGACTTTCAGCATCACAAACAGCTCGGATGATGACTTTTCCATCTCGTGCATGTTATAGTTCATCACAAAACTCTTGTAACTAGGTGGCAGTGATTGAAGAACTCTATCAATGGTCGCCTCTTGCGGAAGGGCAATTCCCAACTAAGCTAGATGGTTTGAGTACCCAGACATTCTGAGTATATGCTCACTGATAGACCCATTCTCCTCCATCTTGCAAGCATAGAATTTATCGGAGGTCTCTTACCTCTCGATCCGGGCATTCTTCTGAAAAATAAACTTCAACTCCTGGAACATCTCATATGCTCCATGACGTTCAAAACATCTTTGAAGTCCCAGTTCTAAGCCATACAATATTGCACACTGAACTATTGAGTAGGCTCCAGCACGAGCCTCCCAAGAGTTCTTAACGTCTTCGGAGGTCATGTCTTCTGGTTGGTCACCAAGGGGTGCATCAAGGACATATTGTTTCTGGGAAACCGTAAGGATAGTCCTCAGATTACGGGCCCAATCAACAAAGTTACTTCCGTCATATTTCAACTTAGCTTTCTCTAGGAACGCATTAAAATTCAGGGGTGCTACTGCGCGAGCCATTGATCTACAACATAAATATGCAAAGTGTACTTAGACTATTGTTCATGATAATGAGTTTAGTTAATCAAATTACTAAAGCTCCCACTCAAATTGACATCCCTCGGGTCATCTGAGTGTCACATGATCCAAATTCACCAACTCAAGTCCGATTATCACGTGAGTTAAGTTGGTTTCAATGGTGAACATCATTATGTTGATCATATCTACTATATGAATCATGTTCGACCTTTCGGTCTCTTGTGTTCCGAGGCCATGTCTGTACATGCTAGGCTTGTGAAGTTTAACCCAAGTGTTCTGCACGTGCAAATCTGGCTTGCACCCGTTGTATGTGAATGTAGAGTCTATCACACCCGATCATGACGTGGTGTCTCGACATGACGGACTTTCGCAACGGTGCACACTCGGGGAGAACAAAGTTCATCTTGAAATTTAAGTGAGGGATCACCTTATAATGCTACCGCCGTACTAAGCAAAACAAGGTGCATAAAAGGATTAACATCTCATGCAATTCATAAGTGACATGATATGGCCATTAACTTGTGTTTAAGATCTCCATCTTCGAAACACCGGCAAGATCTCCATTGTCACCAGCACAACACCATGATCTCCATCATCTTGATCTCCATCAATGTGTTGCCATTGGGGTTGTGGCACCATCCCTGCTTCTACTTCTATTGCTACCGCTTAGCGATAAAGTAAAGCATTACATAGCGCTTAATGATTGACACGCAGGTCATACAATAATTAAAGACAACCCTATGGCTCCTGCCGGTTGCCGTATTCACCGACGTGCAAGTCGTGAAAATCTATACATCACATGATCATGTGATACATCACATATATCTCATCATGTAATTGGCCATATCACATCACAACATACCCTGCAAAAACAAGTTAGACGTCCTCTAATTGTTGTTGCATGTTTTACGTGGCTCCTACGGGTATCTAGCAAGAACGATTCTCACCTACGCATAAACCACAACGGTGATACATAGATTGCTTTTCAACCTTCTCAAGGACCGCCTTTGTCGGATCCGATCCAACTAGAGTGAGACAAACTGTCGCCCGCAAGCCATCTAAGCAACAAGTTGCGTTGAGGGAACCAGTCTCTCGTAAGCGTACGAGTAATGTTGGTCTGAGCTGTTTTACCTCACAATCCCGCTGAACCAAAATCCGACCAAGGGAGGAAGCAATCTAAGCATCAATGCCCACAAACCTTTTGTGTTCTACTCTAGATCTCATCGAACCATCAACCTAGCTCTGATACCACTGTTGGGGAACGCGCATGGGAAACAAAAAAATTCCTACGCACACGCAAACCTATCCATGGTGATGAGCATCTACGAGAGGGAGAGTGGATCTACATACCCTTGTAGATCACTAAGCAGGAAGCGTTAAGAAACGCGGTTGGTGTAGTCGTACTTATTCGCGATCCAAATCACCGAGCGTCTCGCGATCTAATCACGAACTGTCCTGCGAACCAATCATGAACCGTCCCGCGATCTCATCACGATCCGTTCCGCGATCCGATCACGAACATCCCGTGGCCTTGATCACGATCCTTCCGATCTAGTACCGAACGGACGACACCTCCGCGCTCAGCACACGTGCAGCTTGATGACGATCTCCACCGTCTTGATCCAGCAAGAGGAGGTGGAGAGGAGAGAGAGTTCACCGGCAGCATGACGGCACTCCGGTGATGGTGGTGGCGGAGCAATTCCGACAGGGCTTCGCCTAAGCACTACGGAAATCTAATCTAGAGGAGCACCGGTGGAACGGGTAGCACGTGGCCGTCATTTCTGCCAAAACCCTTGCTATTCCACTAGTATATATAGGAGGAGAGGAGAGGAGAGGCAGCCATGGATTCCTTGGTTTGGCCGGCTAGGGTGGGGTGGAATCCTATTCCACCTCCAATCCTAGTTGGACTAGGATTCCTCCCTATTGGCTGATTTTCCACTTTTTCCTTTAGGACTTTCTCTCCTGTGCCATGGGCCTTTGTGGCTGTTTTACCAGCCCACTAAGGGATGGTTAATACTCTCCCACATCCCATGGACCTCTTGGGGTCGAAATACCCCTCCCGGAGGCCTCCCGGTACACTACCGGCACTCCCGGTACACTACCGATGAGCCCGAAACTTTTCCGGCGACCAAACTGGGACTTCCTATATATGAATCTTTACCTCCGGACCATTCCGGAGCTCCTTGTGACGTCCGGGATCTCATCCGGGACTCCAAACAACCTTCGGTCACCACCATACATAACTCTACACTACCGAAACGTCACCGAACCTTAAGTGTGCAGACCCTGCAGGTTGGAGAACTATTTAGACATGACCGAGACACCTCTACGGCCAATAACCAATGGCGGGACCTGGACGTCCACATTGGTTCCTACATATTCTATGAATATCTATCGGTCGAACCTCTATGTCAAGGATTAAGTTAATCCCGTATAACATTCCCTTTGTTCTTTGGTATGTTACTTGCCCGAGATTCGATCGTCGGTATCTCCATAACTAGTTCAACCTCATTACCGGCAAATCTCTTTACTCGTTCTGTAATACAAGATCTAGCAACTAACAATTAGTCACATTGCTTGCAAGGCATATTGTGATGTTGCATTACCGAGTGGGCCCCGAGATACCTCTCCGTCACACGGAGTAACAAATCCCAGTCTCGATCCATGCCAACTTAACAGACACCATCGGAGATACCTGTAGAGCACCTTTATAGTCACCCAGTTAAGTTGTGACGTTTGATACACACAAGGCACTCCTCCGATATCCGTGAGTTTCATGATCTCATGGTCATAGGAACATATACTTGACATGTGGAAAACAGTAGCAATAAACTGACACGATCATACGCTACATTTGTAGTTTGGGTCTTGTCCATCACATCATTCTCCTAATGATGTGATCCTGTTATCAAATGACATCACATTCCAATAGCTAGGAAACCCTGACCATCTTTGATCAACGAGCTAGTTCACTAGAGGCATACTAGGGACACAGTGTTGTCTATTTACCCACACATGCAATGTGTTTCCGATCACTACAATTATAGCATGGATAATAAACAATTATCGTGAACAAGGAAATATAATAATAAACACTTTATATATTGCCTCTAGGGCATATTTCCAACACATGCCGGTGCTTTCAAGATGGAGATCAAAAGCACAAGTTCTTGGCCATATCATGTCACTTATGATTTGCATGTAATGTTAATCCTTTTATGCACCTTATTTTTCTTAGGACGACTCTAGCATTATTAGGTGATCCCTCACTTAAATTTCAAGATAAATTGTGTTCTCCCCGAGTGTGCACCGTTGTGAAAGTTTGTCGTGTCGAGACACCACGTGATGATCGGGTGTGATAGACTCTACGTTCACATACAACGGGTGCAAGCCAGTGTTGCACATGCGGAACACTCAGGTTAAACTTGACAAGCCTGGCATGTATAGACATGGCCTCGGAACATAAGAGACCGAAAGGTCGAACATGAGTCATAGAGTAGATATGATCAACATGATGATGTTCACCATTGAAACCACCTCAACTCCCGTGATGATCGGACTTGAGTTGGTTAATTTGGATCATGTATCACTCAAATGACCTGAGGGATGTCAATTTGAGTGGGATCTTTAGTAATTTGATTTACTAAACTCATTGTCTTGATCAATAGTCTTAGTAACCTTTGCATATTTATGTTGTAGATCAATGGCGTGCGCAGTAGCGCCCCTGAATTTTAATGCATTCCTAGAGAAAACTAAGTTGAAAGATGATGGAAGTAACTTTGTTGACTGGGCCCATAATCTAAGGATTATCCTCGTGGCTTCCCGGAAATCATATGTCCTTGATGCACTTCTTGGTGACCAACCAAAAGACATGTCATCCGAAGACTTTAAGAACGCTTGGGAGGCACGTACTGGAGATTACTTAATAGTTCAGTGTGCAATATTGTATGGCTTAGAACCAAGACTTCAAAGATGTTTTGAACGTCATGGAGCATATGAGATGTTCCAGGAGTTAAAGTTTATCTTTCAGATGAATGCCCGGATCGAGAGGTATGAGACCTCCGATAAGTTCTATGCTTGCAAAATGGAGGAGAATGGGTCTATCAGTGAACATATGCTCAGAATGTCTTGGTATTCGACTCGTCTAGCGGAGTTGGGAATTACCATTCCGCCAGAGGCGATCACTGACAGAGTTCTTCAATCACTGCCACCTAGTTACAAGAGCTTTGTGATGAACTATAACATGCACGGGATGAACAAATCAGTCGCCGAGCTATTTGCGATGCTAAAAGTCGCTGAGTCTGAAATCCAGAAAGAACATCAAGTGTTGATGGTCAATAAAACCACTAGTTTCAAGAAGAATGGCAAGGGCAAGGGCAAGAAGGGTAAAACCAAGAAGGATGGCAAAGCAGTTGCTACTCCTATAAAGAAGCCCAAGCATGGACCCAAGCCAGAAACTGAGTGCTTTCATTGCAAGGGAACTGGTCACTCGAAGCGGAACTGCCCCAAGTATCTGTCTGACAAGAAGGCGGCCAACAACAAACAAGGTGTATATGATATAAATGTTATTGATGTGTACCTTACAAGCTCTCATTGTAGTGCCTAGGTATTTGATACCGGTTCGGTTGCTCACATTTGCAACTCAAAGTAGGACCTATGGAATAGATGGAGGCTGGCTAAGGACGAAGTGATGATGCGCGTGGGAAATGGTTCCAAGGTTGATGTGATCGCCATCGGCATGCCGTCTCTTCGATTATCATCTGGATTAGTGATGAACCTGAATAATTGTTATTTAGTTCCTGCGTTAAGCATGAACATTATATCTGGATCTTGTTTATTACGAGATGGTTACTGATACGTCTCCAACATATCTACTTTTCCAATCTCTTTTGCCCTTGTTTTGGACTCTAATTTGCATGATTTGAATGGAACTAACCTAGTCTAAAAATTTACGGAGAATACTTATGGAATTAATAAGAAATATTGGATAAGGAATCAACTGCAGGGGGGCCACCACCTGGCCACAAGCCTGGTGGGCATGCCCACACCCCTAGGGCGCACCCATGTGGCTTGTGGGCCCTCTAACGCTCCTCCGACCTTGTTTCCACTTCTATATATTCCTATTCGGGGAGAAAAAAATCAAGGAGAAGAGTTCATTGCATTTAACGATACGGAGCCATCGCCAGCTCCTGTTCTTCCTCGGGACACCAGATGTGGAGTCTGTTTCTGGCTCCAGAGAGGGGAAATCGACGCCTTCGTCATCACCAACCATCCTTAATCACCAATTCCATGATGCTCTCCACCATTCTCTCATCATAGGCTTGCAGGACGGTGATGGGTTGGATGATATTTATCATGTAATCGAGTTAGTTTTGTTAGGGTTTGATCCCTAGTATCGACTGTGTTCTGAGATAGAAGTTGCTTTGACTTTTCTGTGCTTAATGCTTGTCACTAGGGCCCGATTGCCATGATTTCGGATCTGAGCCTATTATGTTTTCATGAATATATGTGTGTTCTTGATCCTATCTTGCAAGTTGTAGACACCTATTACGAGTTATGATCCGCATCCCCCAGGGTGACAATAACTATGTGCTAATGCTTTTCTCCGGTTCTCTATTAAAAGGAGGCCTCAATATCCCTTAGTTTCCTATAGGACCCCGCTGCCACGGGAGGGTAGGACTGTTGGGGAACGTCGCATGGGAAACCAAAAAATTCCTACGCACACACAGATCTATCCATGGTGATGAGCATCTACGAGAGGGAGAGTGGATATACATACCCTTGTAGATTGCTAAGCGGGAAGCGGTAAGAAACGCGCTTGGTGTAGTCGAACATATTCACGATCCAAATCGCCGAGCGTCCCGCGATCTCATCACGATCCGTCCCGTGATCCAATCATGATCCGTCCCATGAACTCATCACGATCCGTCCCGCGATCTCATCACGATCCGTCTCACGATCTTGATCATGATCTGTACCGCGAACTCATCACGATCCGTTCCGCGATCTCATCACGAACCGTCTCGCGATCTCGATCACGGTCCTTCTGATCTAGCGCCGAACGGACGACACCTCCGCGTTCAGCACACGTACAGCTTGATGACGATCTCCACCTTCTCGATCCAGCAAGAGGGAGTGGAGAGGTAGAAGAGTTCTCCGGCAGCATGATGGCGCTCCGGCGATGGTGGTGGAGCTATTCCGACAGGGCTTCACCTAAGCACTGCAGAAAGCCGATATAGAGGAGAACTATGCACTAGAGGAACGGGTAGCACGTGGCTGAAAATCAGGTGCAAAAACCATAAAATCCTCTAGTATATATAGAAGGAGAGGAGGAGACTTGTAACAAGGGCAAAGACCACTAGGAGGCTTCGAACGAAGCTAAGGAGGAGAGTCCTCCTTCTCCTCCAATCCTAGTAGGACTAGGACTCTTCCTTTTTTTGCCTTTTTGCCTTTTTTCCACCTTTTCTCTTTATGCTTTTCTTTCCCAGCCTCATGGGCCTTGTGTGGGGCTTCCACAAGCCCACTTAGGGCTGGTATTCACTCCCCACAGCCCATGTAGCCTCTTGGGTCGAAATACCCCTTCCGATGGTCTCCCGGTACACTACCGGCACTCCCGATACACTACGGATGAGCCCGAAACTTTTCCGGCGACCAAAATAGGACTTCCTATATATGAATATTTACCTACGGACCATTCTGGAGCTCCTCGTGACTTCCGCGATCTCATCCGGGACTCCGAACAAACTTCGGTCACCACCATACACAACTCTAGACTACCGAAACGTCACCAAACCTTAAGTGTGCAGACCCTGCGGGTTCGAGAACTATGTAGACATGACCGAGACACCTCTACGGTCAATAACCAATGGTGGGACCTGGATGTCCACATTGGTTTCTACATATTCTATGAAGATCTTTATCGGTTGAACCTCTATGTCAAGGATTCAGTTAATCCCGTATGATGTTACCTTTGTTCTTCGGTATGGTACTTGCCAGAGATTTGATCATCGGTATCTCCATACCTAGTTCAACCTCGTTACTGGCAAGTCTCTTTACTCGTTCTGTAATACAAGACCCCGTGACTAACATTTAGCCACATTGCTTGCAAGGCTTCTTGTGATGTTGTATTACCGAGTGGGCCCTGAGATAACTCTCCATCACACGGAGTAACAAATCCCAGTCTCGATCCATGCCAACTCAACAGACACCATCAGAGATACCTGTAGAGCACCTTTATAGTCATCCAGTTACGTTGCGACGTTTGATACACACAAGGCACTCCTCCGATGTCTGTGAGTTGCATGATCTCATGGTCATAGGAACATATACTTGACATGTAGAAAACAGTAGCAATAAACTGACACGATCATATGCTACATTTGTAGTTTGGGTCTTGTCGATCACATCATTCTCCTAATGATGTGATCCCATTATCAAATGACATCTCATGTCCATGGCTAGGAAACCTTAACCATATTTTGATCAACGAGCTAGTCTATTAGAGGCTTACTAGGGACATGGTTTTGTCTATGTACCCACACATGCATCTATGTCTCTGATCAATACAATTATAGCATGGATAATAAACTATTATCATGAACAAGGAAATATGATAATAACTAATTTATTATTTCCTCTAGGGCATATTTCCAACAGTCTCCCACTTGCACTAGAGTCAATAATCTAGTTCACATCACCATGTGATTCGCATTGTTATGAATCTAACACCCAATGA
Source organism: Hordeum marinum (assembly GCA_022496015.1). Taxonomy (NCBI): domain Eukaryota; kingdom Viridiplantae; phylum Streptophyta; class Magnoliopsida; order Poales; family Poaceae; genus Hordeum; species Hordeum marinum. The sequence goes on from CM039673.1 coordinate 582,252,340, forward strand.
GTTCTGGGGTTCTATCATGCTTTGCATGTGAGAGAGGTCTTATAGTCAACGGGTCTGCGAAATTCAGATCCCTGGGTACTTTGCAAATCTCTATGTCAAACTGTAAAGACTGCTACAACACTCCACTTGTTACTATTCCGAATGGCTGCTCCACTATACGTATCCAGATTGCTACTATGAGTCATCCGGATTGGTGTTAAAGTTTGCATCGACGTAACTCTTTACGATGAACTCTTTATCACCTCCATAATCGAGAAACCTCTCCTTAGTCTTTCAGTTACTAAGGATAAACTATGGTGTTCCAGGTGGCGTGAATTGTGAAACAACTTTCACATTGTCTAAAGTTGTATGCCAAACTCGTAACTCAGATATTCACCTCCACGATCACATCGCAGACATTTTTATCTTGTTGTCACAATGATCTTTAAACTTCACTCTGAATTTTCTTGAACCTTTCAACGATTCAGACTTGTGTTTCATTAAGTAAATATCCACTATATCTACTCAAATCATCAGTGAAGGTAAGAAAATAACGATATCCACCGCACGCTACAAGACTCATTACATTGCATACATCAACATGTATCCTTTCCAATAAACCACTTCCCCGCTCCATCAATCCGAAAAACGTGGTCCTTTGTCATCTTGCCCAAGAGGCATGGTTCGCATGTCTCAACCAATTCGAAATCGAATGAGTCTAAAGATCCATCTGCATGGAGTTTCTTCATGCGCTTTATACCAATGTGACATTTAGCGGCAGTGCCACAAGTATGTGGTACTATCATTATTAACTTTGTATCTTTTGGCATCAATGTTATGAACATGTGTATTACCACGATCAAGATTTCAACAAACCATTCTCACTTGTTGCATGACCATTGAAGGTATTATTCATGTAAACAGAATAATCCATTATTCTCTAGCTTAAATGAATAACCATGTTGCAATAAACACGATCTAATCATGTTCATGCTTGACGCAAACACCAACAACATTTAGGTTGGTCACTAATCCCGAAAGTAGAGAGAGCGTGCGATGTTGATCACATCAACCTTGGAAACATCTCCAAGACACATTGTCACCTCACACTTAGCTAGTCTCCGTTTATCCGTAGCTTTTACTTCGAGTTACTAACATTTAGCAACCGAACCGGTATCCAATACCCAGGTGCTACTAGGAGTACTAGCAAGGCACACATCAATAACACATATATCAAATATACTTCTGTCAACGTTGCCAGCCTTCTTATCTACCAAGTATCTAGGGTTGTTCCGCTTCAGCGACCGGTCACCTCGTAATAGAAGCACTTAGTCTAGGGTTTGGGTTCAACTTTGGGTTGCTTCACTGGAGCAGCAACTATCTTGCTATCCATGAACTTTCCCTCCTTGCCCTTGCCCTTCTCGAAACTAGTGGTTTTACTAACCATCAACACTTAATGCTCCTTCTTCATTTCTACCTTCGCGGTGTCAAACATCGCGAACATCTCAGGGATCATTATTTCTATCCCTGGCATTTTCTAGTTCATCACCAAGTTCTAGTAGCTTAGTGACAGTGACTTGGAGAACTATATCAATCACTATCTTATCTGGAAGATCAACTCCCACTTGATTCAAGCAATTGTAGCACCCAGATAATCTAAGCACATGCTCAACGATTGAGCTATTCTCTTTCATCTTGCGGGCAAAGAATCTTGTTGGAGATCTCATATCTCACAACACGGGTATGAGCCTGAGATCCTAATTTCAGCTCTTAGAAACATCTCATATGTTTCATGACGTTCAAAACATTTTGGAGCCTCAATTCTAAGCCGTAATGCATGACGCACTAAACTATCAAGTAGTCATCAGAACGTGCCTGTCAGATGTTCACAACATCTATAGACGACGCTAGAGGGGTTGGCGCATCGAACGGTGCATTAAGGACATAAGCCTTCTGTGCATCAATGAGGACAATCCTCAGATCACGGACCCAGTCCGCAATATTGCTACCAGCGTCCTGCAACTCTATTTCTCTAGGAACATATAAAAATTCAAGGGAGCTACAACGCGAGCAAGTAATCTACAACATAATTTGCAAAGACACTATTAACTATGTTCATGATAATGAGTTCAATTAATCATATTACTGAAGAACTCCCACTCAAATTGACATCCCTCCGGTCATTCGAGTGATACATGATCCAAATTCACCAACTCAAGTCCGATCATCACGTGAGTTGAGGTGGCTGCAATGGTGAACATCATCATGTTGATCATATCTACAATATGACTCATGTTCGAGCTTTCGGTCTCTTGTGTTCCGAGGCCATGTCTGTACATGCTAGGCTCGTCAAGTTTAACCCGAGTGTTCTGCATGTGCAACACTGTCTTGCACCCGTTGTATGTGAACGTAGTCTATCACACCCGATCATCACGTGGTGTCTCAACACGGCGAACTTTCGCAACGGTGCACACTCGGGGAGAACACAACTTATCTTGAAATTAAATAAGGGATCACCTTATAATGCTACCGTCGTCCTAAGTAAAACAAGGTGCATAAAAGGATTAACGTCACATGCAAATCATAAGTGACATGATATGGCCATGAACTTGTGCTTTTGATCTCCATCGAGAAAGCACCGGCATGATCTCCATCGTCACCGACACGACACCATGATCTCCATCATCTTGATCTCCATCAACGTGTCGCCATCGGGGTTGTCACGCCCAACATGCTTTTACTACTATTGCTACCGTTTAGCGATAAAGTAAAGCATTACATAGCGCTTAATGATTGACACGTAGGTCATACAATAACTAAAGACAACCCTATGGCTCCTGCCGGTTGCCGTACTCAACGACATGCAAGTCGTGATAATCTATACATCACGTGATAATCTCATACATCACATATATCACATCATGTAATTGGCCAAATCACATCACAACATACCCTGCAAAAACAAGTTAGACGTCCTCTAATTGTTGTTGCATGTTTTACATGGCTGCTATGGGTATCTAGCAAGAACAATTCTCATCTACGCAAAAACCACAACGGTGATACACTAGTTGCTTTTCAACCTTCTCAAGGACCACCTTTGTCAAATCCGATCCAACTAAAGTGAGAGAAACTATCACCCGCAAGCCATCTATGCAACAAGTTGCGGTTGAGGGAACCGGTCTCTCGTAAGCATACGAGTAATGTTGGTCCGGGCCGCTTCATCTCACAACACCGTTGAACCAAAATTCAACAAGGGAGGAAGCAATCTAAGCATCAAAGCCCACAAACCTTTTGTCTTCCGCTCGCCATCTCATCTACACATAGACCTAGCTCACGATGCCACTGTCGGGGAACGTCGCATGGGAAACAAAAAATTTCCTACGCACACGCAGATCTATCCATGGTGATCAGCATCTACGAGAGGGAGAGTGGATCTACATACCCTTGTAGATCGCTAAGCGGGAAACGTTAAGAAAGGCAGTTGGTGTAGTCGAACATCTTAGCGATCCAAATGGCCGAGCGTCCCGCGATCCAATCACGATCCGTCCCATGAACTTATCACGATCCGTCCCGCGATCTCATCACGATCCCTCTCACAATCTTGATCACGATTTGTCCCGCGAACTCATCACAATCCGTTCTGTGATCTCATCATGAACCGTCTCGCGATCTCGATCATGGTCCTTCCTATCTAGCGCCGAACGGACGGCACCTCTGTGTTCAGCACACGTACAGCTTGATGATGATCTCTGCCTTCTCGATCCAGCAAGAGGGAGCGAATAGGTAGAAGATTTATCTGGCAGCGTGACTCTGCTCCGGCGATGGTGGTGGAGCTATTCCGGCAGGGCTTGGCATAAGCACTGCAAAAAGCCGATCTAGAGGAGAAACTATGCACTAGAGGAACGTGTAGCACGTGGCTAAAAATTAGTTGCAAAAACCCTAAAATCCTCTAGTATATATAGGAGGAGAGGAGGAGACTTGGCACAAGACCAAATCCCACTAGGAGGATTCGGCCGAAGCTAAGGAGGAGAGTCCTCCTTCTCCTCCAATCCTAGTAGGACTAGGACTCTTCCTTTTTTTTGCCCTTTTGCCTTTTTTCCACCTTTTCTCTTTGGGCTTTTCTTTCCCAGCCTCATGGGCCTTGTGTGGGACTTCCACCAGCCCACTAAGGGCAGGTATTCACTCTTCCACAGCCCATGTAGCCTCTTGGGTCGAAATACCCCTCCCGATGGTCTCCCGGTACACTATCGGCACTCTTGGTACACTACCGATGAGCCGGAAACTTTTCTGACAACCAAAATACGACTTCCTATATATGAATCTTTACCTTCGGACCATTCCGGAGCTCCTCGTGATGTCTGGGATCTCATCCGGGACTCCGAACAAACTTCGGTCACCACCATACACAACTCTATACTACCGAAACGTCACCAAACCTTAAGTGTGCAGACCCTACGGGATCGAGAACTATGTAGACATGACCGAGACACCTCTACGGTCAATAAAAAATGGTGGGAGCTGGATGTCCACATTGGTTCCTACATATTCGACAAAATCTTTATCAGTTGAACCTTTATGTCAAGGATTCAATTAATCCCATATGATGTTCCCTTTGTTCTTCGGTATGTTACTTGCCCGAGATTCGATCGTCGGTATCTCCATACCTGGTTCAACCTCGTTACTGGCAAGTCTCTTTACTCGTTTCGTTGTATGGTGGTTACCGAAGGTTGTTCAGAGTCCCGGATGAGATCCTGGACGTCACGAGGAGCTCCAGAATGGTCCGAAGGTAAAGATTGATATATATGAAGTCCTGTTTTGCTCGCCGAAAAAGTTTAGGGCTTATCGGTAGTGTACCGAGAGTGCTGGGAGGGTGCATGGGGACCGTCACGAGGGGTATTTCGACCCAAGAGGCTACATGGTCTGTGGGAGGAGGTATACCAGCCCTTAGTGGGCTGGCCTAAGTGCCACAAGAGGCCCATGCGGCTGGGATGAGAAGTCCAAAAAGAAACGGGTGGAAAAGGAGTTTTCCAAGTGGGAGGGAAGGAGTCCTAATCCTACTAGTATTGGAGGAGGACTCCTCCTCCTCCTCCCACTTCGGCCGACGCAAGGGTTGGCCCCTTGAGGTCCATGTCTCCTCCCTCCCTCCTCCTATATATACTAGTGTTGGAAATATGCCCTAGAGGCAATAAATAAAGTGTTTATTATTATATTTCCTTGTTCATGATAATCGTTTATTATCCATGCTATAATTGTATTGAATGGAAACACATTGCATGTGTGGGTAAATAGACAACAATGTGTCCCTAGTATGCCTCTAGTGAACTAGCTCGTTAATCAAAGATGGTCAAGGTTTCCTAGCCATTGACATGTGATGTCATTTGATAACGAGATCACATCATTAGGATAATGATGTGATGGACAAGACCCAAACTACAAACGTAGCATATGATCGTGTCAGTTTATTCCTACTGTTTTCCGCATGTCAAGTATATGCTCCTATGACCATGAGATCATGCAACTCACGGATATCGGAGGAGTGCCTTGTGTGTATCAAACGTCGCAACGTAACTAGGTGACTATAAAGGTACTCTACAGGTATCTCCGATGGTGTCTGTAGAGTCGACATGGATCGAGACTGGGATTTGTTACTCTGTGTGACGGAGAGGTATCTCGGGGCCCACTCAGTAATACAACATCACAATGAGCCTTGCAAGCAATGTGACTAATTGTTAGTTGCGGGATCTTGTATTATGTAACAAGTAAAGAGACTTGCCGGTAACGAGATTGAACTAGGTATGGAGATACCGACGATCGAATCTCGGGCAAGTAACATACTGAACAACAAAGGGAACGTTATACGGGATTAACTGAATCCTTGACATAGAGGTTCAACCGATGAAGATCTTCGTAGAATATGTAGGAATCAATGTGGACGTCCAGGTCCCACCATTGTTTATTGACCGGAGAGGTGTCTCGGTCATGTCTACATAGTTCTCGAACCCGTAGGGTCTGCACACTTAAGGTTCGGTGACGTTTCGGTAGTGTAGAGTTATGTATGGTGGTGACCGAAGGTTGTTCGGAGTCCTGGATGAGATCCCGGATGTTACGAGGAGCTCCGGAATGGTCTAGAGGTAAAGATTCATATATAGGAAGTCCCAGTTTGGTCACCGGAAAAGTTTCGGGCTCATCGGTAGTGTACCGGGAGTGCCGGTAGTGTACCGGGAGACCTCCGGGAGGGGTATTTCGACCCCAGAGGGTCCATGGGATGTGGGAGAATAATAACTACCTCTTAGTGGTCTGGTGGAACAGCCACAAAAGGCGCATGGTGCCAGGAGGAAAAAGGCCTAAGGAAAAAGGTGGAAAACAAGGCAGAAAAGAAAAAAAAAGGTGAATCCTAATCCTACTAGGAGTGGAGGAGTAGGACTCCTCCTCTCCTAGCCGGCTGACTCCTAGAGGCCCTTGGCCTTGCGCCAAGGGATGGCTCTCCCTCCCTCCTATATATACTGGTGGATATCTAGGGTTTTGCACTTGATTTTCAGCCACGTGCAAACCCTAACCTCTAGTGCATAGTTTCTCCTCTAGATCGGTTTTCCGTAGTGCTTAGGCGGAGCCCTGCCAAAATCACTCCACCACCAATGCCAGAGCGCCGTCACGCTTCCGGTGAACTCTCTCTACTCTCCACCTCCTCTTGCTGGATCAAGACGGTGGAGATCGTCATCAAGCTGCACGTGTGCTGAACGCGGAGGTGCCCTCCGTTCGGTACTAGATCGGAAGGATCGTAATCAAGGCCACGGGACGTTCGTGATCGGATCGCGGGACGGATCGTGACGAGATCGCGGGACGGTTTGTGATTGGTTCGCAGGATGGTTCATGATTAGATCGCGGGATGCTCGGCGATTTGGATCGCGAAGAAGTACGACTACACCAACCGCGTTTCATAACGCTTCCTGCTTAGCGATCTACAAGGGTACGTAGATCCACTCTCCCTCTCGTAGATTATCATCACCATGGATAGGTTTGCGTGTGCGTAGGAAAATTTTTGTTTCCCATGCAACATTCCCCAACAGTGGCATCATGAGCTAGGTTGATGGTTCGATGAGATCTCGAGTAGAACACAAAAGGTTTGTGGGCGTTGATGCTTAGATTGCTTCCTTCCTTGGTCAGATTTTGATTTAGCGGGATTGTGAGATGAAGCGTCCCGGACCAACATTACTCGTACGCTTACGAGAGACCGGTTCCCTCAACCGCAACTTGTTGCATAGATGGCTTGCGGGTGACAGTTTCTCTCACTTTAGTTGGATCGGATCCTACAAAGGCGGTCCTTGAGAAGGTTGAAAAGCAACAAGTGTATCACCGTTGTGGTTTCTGCGTAGATGAGAATTGTTCTTGCTAGATACCCATAGCAGCCACGTAAAACATGCAACAACAATTAGAGGACGTCTAACTTGTTTTTGCAGGGTATGTTGTGATATGATATGGCCAATTACATGATGTGATATATGTGATGTATGAGATGATCTTGTGATGTATAGATTATCATGACTTGCATGTCGATGAGTACGGAAACCGGCAGGAGCCATAGGGTTGTGTTTAATTATTGTATGACCTGCGTGTCAATCATTAAGCGCTATGTAATGCTTTACTTTATAGCTACGTTAGCAATAGTAGTAGAAGCATGTTGGGCGCGACAACCCCGATGGCGACACGTTGATGGAGATCAACATAATGGAGATCATGGTGTCATGCCGGTGACGATGGAGATCATGCCGGTGTTTTGATGATGGAGATCATAAGCACAAGATCATGGCCATATCATGTCACTTATGATTTGCATGTGATGTTAATCTTTTTATGCACCTTGTTTTGCTAAGAACGGTGGTAGCATTATAAGGTGATCCCTCACTTAATTTCAAGATAAATTGTGTTCTCCCCAAGTGTGCACCGTTGCGAAAGTTTGTCATGTCGAGACACCATGTGATGATTGGGTGTGATAGACTCTACGTTTACATACAACGGGTGCAGGCCAGATTTGCACGTACAGAACACTCGGGTTAAACTTGACGAGCCTAGCATGTACAGACATGGCCTCGGAACACAAGAGACCGAAAGGTCGAACATGAGTCATATAGTAGATATGATCAACATAATGATGTTCACCATTGAAACCAACTTAACTCACGTGATGATCGGACTTGAGTTGGTGAATTTGGATCATGTGACACTCAGATGACCTGAGGGATGTTAATTTGAGTGGGAGCTTTAGTAATTTGATTAACTAAACGCATTATCTTGAACAATATTCTAAGTAACCTTTGCATATTTATGTTGTAGATCAATGGCTCGCGCAGTAGCACCCCTGAATTTTAATGCGTTCCTAGAGAAAGCTAAGTTGAAAGATGATGGAAGTAACTTTGTTGATTGGCGCCGTAATCTGAGGATTATCCTCACGGCTTCCCAGAAACAATGTGTCCTTGATGCATCGCTTGGTGACCAACCAGAAGACCCCTCCGAAGACGTTAAGAACGCTTGGGAGGCTCATGCTGGAGACTACTCAATAGTTCAGTGTGCAATATTGTATGGCTTAGAACCGGGACTTCAAAGACGTTTTGAACGTTATGGAGCATATGAGATGTTCCAGGAGTTGAAGTTTATTTTTCAGAAGAATGCCCGGATCGAGAGGTATGAGACCTCCAATAAGTTCTATGCTTGCAAGATGGAGGACAACGGGTCTATCAATGAGCATATACTCAGAATGTCTGGGTATTCAAACCGTCTAGCTGAGTTGGGAATTACCCTTCCTCAAGAGGCGATCATTGACAGAGTTCTTCAATCACTGCCACCTAGTTACAAGAGCTTTGTGATGAACAATAACATGTATGGGATGAACAAGTCATCATCCGAGCTGTTTGCGATGCTGAAAGTCGCTGAGTCTGAAATCCAGAAAGAACATCAAGTATTGATGGTCAATAAAACCACTAGTTTCAAGAAAAATGGCAAGGGCAAAAGCAAGAAGGGTAAAACCTAGAAGGATGGCAAAGCAGTTGCTACTCCTACAAAGAAGCCTAAGCATGGACCTAAGCCAGAAACTGAGTGCTTTCATTGCAAAGGAACTGGTCACTGGAAGCGGAACAGCCCCAAGTACCTGGCTGACAAGAAGGCGGCCAACGACAAACAAGGTATATATGATATACATGTTATTGATGTGTACCTTACTAGTTCTCGTAGTAGTGCCTGGGTATTTGATACCGGTTCGGTTGCTCACATTTGCAACTCAAAGCAAGAACTACGGAATAAACGAAGACTGGCAAAGGACGAAGTGACGACGCGTGTGGGAAATGGTTCCCAAGGTTGATGTGATCGCCGTTGGCACGCTCTCTCTTCGATTACCATCAGGATTAGTGATGAACCTCGATAATTGTTATTTAGTGCCTGCCTTGAGCATGAACATTATATCTGGATCTTGTTTATTGCGAGACGTTTACTCATTTAAATCAGAGAATAAAGGTTGTTCTATTTATATGAGTGATATCTTTTATGGTCATGCACCCAATGTTAGGGGTTTATTCATATTGAATCTTGATAGTGATGACACACATGTTCATAACATTGATGCCAAAAGATGTAGAGTTGTTAATGATAGTACCACTTTCTTGTGGCACTGCCGTTTAGGTCATATTGGTGTAAAACACATGAGGAAGCTCCATGCTGATGGACTTTTGGAGTCACTTGATTTTGAATCACTTGACACATGTGAACCATGCCTGATGGGCAAGATGACTAAAACGCCGTTCTCTGGAACAATGGAACGGGCAAGTGACTTATTGGAAATCATACATACTCATGTGTGCGGTCCAATGAATGTTGCAGCGCACAGTGGATATCGTTACTTTCTCACCTTCACTGATGACTTGAGTAGATATGGGTATATTTACTTGATGAAACACAAGTCTAAAACGTTTGAAAAGTTCATGCAATTTCAGAGTGAAGTTGAGAATCATCGTAACAAGAAGATTAAATTTCTGCGATCTGATCGAGGAGGTGAATATCTGAGTTATGAATTTGGCAGTCACTTAAGACAATGTGGCAGTCACAGTTGACACCGCCCGGAACACCACAGCGTAATCGAACCTTATTAGATATGGTGCGTTCTATGATGTCTCTTGCCGATTTGCCACTATCGTTTTGGGGTTATGCATTAGAGACAGCTGCATTCACTTTAAATAGGGCACCATCAAAATCCGTTGAGACGACGCCATATGAACTGTGGTTTGGCAAAAGGCCAAAGTTGTCGTTTCTCAAAGTTTGGGGATGTGATGCTTATGTCAAAAAGCTTCAGCCTGAAAAGCTGGAACCCAAAGCGGAGAAATGCGTCTTCATAGGATACCCGAAAGAGACAGTCGGGTATACCTTCTATCTCAGATCCGAAGGCAAAGTGTTTGTCGCTAAGAACGGAACATTTCTTGAGAAAGAGTTTCTCTCGAAAGAATTGAGTGGGAGGAAAATAGAGCTTGATGAGGTTATTGAACCTTTACTTCAACTATAAAGTAGCGCAGCGTAGAAAGATGTTTCTGTGGAACCTACGATGGTAGAAGAGGAAGTTAATGATGATGATCATGAAGCTTTGGATCAAGCTGCTATTGAACCTCATAGGTTGACAAGGACGCGTACTACTCCTGAGTGGTACAGCAACCCTGTCTTGGAGGTCATGTTGTTAGACAGCAATGAACCTACGAGCTATGGAGGATCAGTGATGGGCCCGGATTCTGAGAAATGGTTAGAGGCCATGAAATCCGAGATGGGATCCATGTATGAAAACAAAGTATGGACTTTGGTAGTACTACCTGAAGGGCGAAAGGCCATTCAGAACAAATGGATCCATCAGAAGAAAATGGACGCAGATGGTAATGTCGCCGTCTATAAAGCTCGCCTTGTGGCAAAGGGTTTTTCACAAGTTCAAGGAGTTGACTACGATGAGACTTTCTCACCCGTAGCGATGCTTAAGTCTGTCAGAATCATGTTGGCAATAGCTGCTTATTTCGACTATGAAATTTGGCAGATGGATGTCAAAACGGCGTTCCTCAACGGTTTCCTTGAGGAAGAGTTGGATATGATGCAACCCGAAGGTTTTGTCAATCCAGAGAATGCTGGTGAGCATGTGACTGTGACTAAATAGCAGCGTGCGATTTAAGAGTCTTGAAAAAGCAATCGAATTAAGTTGTATATAGTCTAACTCAAATACTTGATTCATGATTAGAATGCTGACAAAGTTTGCAAACTCCAGCGATCCATTTATGGACTGGTGTAAGCATCTCGGAGTTGGAATAAGCGCTTTGATGAGGTGATCAAAGCGTTTGAGTTTATACAAGTTTATGGAGAAGCTTGTATTTACAAGAAAGTGAGTGGGAGCTCTGTAGCGTTTCTAGTATTATATGTGGATGACATATTACTGATTGGAAACAATATAGAAATGTTGGAAAGCGTGAAGGAATATTTGAATAAAAGTTTTTCAATGAAGGACCTAGGAGAAGCTGCTTTCATATTAGGCATTAAGATCTATAGAGATAGATCGAGACGCTTGATAGCACTTTCACAAAGCACATACCTTGATAAAGTTTTGAAGAAGTTCAAAATGGATCAGTCCAAGAAGGGATTCTTGCATGTGTTACAAGGTGTGAAGTTGAGTAAGACTCAATGCCCAGTGACTGCAGAAGATAAAGAAAAGATGAGCTTCATCCCCTATGCTTCAGCCATAGGCTCTATCATGTATGTAATGCTGTGGACAAGACCCGATGTCAGCCTTGCCATAAGTATGGCCGGAAGGTTTCAAAGTGATCCTGGAATGGAGCACTGGCGAGCGGTCAAGAATATCCTTAAGTAACTGAAAAGGACTAAAGAAATGTTTCTCGTTTATGGAGGTGATGAAGAGCTCGTCGTAAAGGGTTACGTCAATGCAAGCTTTGACACTGATCCGGACGACTCTAAGTCGCAAATCGGATACGTATTTATTCTTAACGGAGGAGCGGTAAGCTGGTGCAGTTCCAAGCAAAGCGTGGTAGCTGATTCTACGTGCGAAGCGGAGTAAATCACAGCCTCGGAGGCAGCGAAGGAAGGTGTCTGGATGAAGCAGTTCATGACAGATCTTGGAGTAGTGCCTAGTGCACTGAATCCAATAAACCTGTTCTGTGACAACACTGGTGCCATTGCTCTAGCCAAGGAACCAAGGTTTCACAAGAGGACCATACATATAAAGCGACGCTTCAACTCCATCCGGTTCTACATCGAGAAGAAGGACATAAATATTAGCAAAGTGCACACGGATCTGAATGTGGTAGACCCGTTGACTAAACCTCTTTCAATGTCTAAACATGATCAACACCAGAACAACATGGGTGTTCGATTCATTACCATGTAAATCACATAGTGATGTGAACTAGATTATTGACTCTAGTGCAAGTGGGAGACTGTTGGAAATATGCCCTAGAGGCAATAAATAAAGTGTTTATTATATTATTTCCTTGTTCATGATAATCGTTTATTATCCATGCTATAATTGTATTGAATGGACACACATTGCATGTGTGGGTAAATAGACAACAATGTGTCCCTAGTATGCCTCTAGTGAACTAGCTCGTTAATCAAAGATGGTCAAGGTTTCCTAGCCATTGACATGTGATGTCATTTGATAACGAGATCACATCATTAGGAGAATGATGTGATGGACAAGACCCAAACTACAAACGTAGCATATGATCGTGTCAGTTTATTCCTACTGTTTTCTGCATGTCAAGTATATGTTCCTATGACCATGAGATCATGCAACTCACGGATATCGGAGGAGTGCCTTGTGTGTATCAAACGTCGCAACGTAACTAGGTGACTATAAAGGTACTCTACAGGTATCTCCGATGGTGTCTGTAGAGTCGACATGGATCGAGACTGGGATTTGTTACTCTGTGTGACGGAGAGGTATCTCGGGGCCACTCGGTAATACAACATCACAACGAGCCTTGCAAGCAATGTGACTAATTGTTAGTTGCGGATCTTGTATTATGGAACGAGTAAACAGACTTGCCGGTAACGAGATTGAACTAGGTATGGAGATACCGGCGATCGAATCTCGGGCAAGTAACATACCGAACAACAAAGGGAACGTTATATGGGATTAACTAAATCCTTGACATAGAGGTTCAACCGATGAAGATCTTCGTAGAATATGTAGGAATCAATGTGGACGTCTAGGTCCCGCCATTGGTTATTGACCGGAGAGGTGTCTCATTCATGTCTACATAGTTCTCGAACCCGCAGGGTCTGCACACTTAAGGTTCGGTGACGTTTCGATAGTGTAGAGTTATGTATGGTGGTGACCGAAGGTTGTTCGGAGTCCCGGATGAGATCCCGGACATCACAAGGTGCTCCGGAATGGTCCGGAGGTAAAGATTCATATATAGGACGTCCCAGTTTAGTCACCGGAAAAGTTTCGGGCTCATCGGTAGTGTACCGGGAGACCTCCGGGAGGGGTATTTCGACCCTAGAGGGTCCATGGGCTGTGGGAGAATAATAACTAGTCCTTAGTTGGCTGGTGGAAAAGCCACAAAAGGCCCATGGCGCCAGGAGGAAAAAGGCCTAAGGAAAAAGGTGGAAAAACAGGTAAAAAAGAAAAAAAAAGGTGAATCCTAATCCTACTAGGAGTGGAGGAGTAGGACTCCTCCTCTCCTAGCCGGCTGCTCCTAGAGTCCCTTGGCCTTGAGCCAAGGGCTGCCTCTCCTGCCCTCCTATGTATACTGGTGGATAGCTAGGGTTCTGCACTTGATTTCCAGCCACGTGCAAACCCTAACCTCTAGTGCATAGTTTCTCCTCTAGATCGGTTTTCCGCAGTTCTTAGGCGAAGCCCTGCCGGAATCACTCCACCACCATCGCCGGAGCGCCGTCACGCTTCCGGTGAAATCTCTCTCCTCTCCACCTCCTCTTGCTGGATCAAGACGGTGGAGATCGTCATCAAGCTGCACGTGTGCTGAACGCGGAGGTGCCGTCCGTTCGGTACTAGATTGGAAGGATGGTGATCAAGGCCACGGGACGTTCGTGATCGGATCGCGGGACGGATCGTGACGAGATCGCGGGACGGTTCGTGATTGGTTCGCGGGACGGTTCGTGATTAGATCGCGGGACGCTCGGCGATTTGGATCGCGAATAAGTACGACTACACCAACCGCGTTTCTTAATGCTTCCCGCTTAGCGATCTACAAGGGTACGTAGATCCACTCTCCCTCTCATAGATTCTCATCACCATGGATAGGTTTGCGTGTGCGTAGGAAATTTTTTCTTTCCCATGCGACGTTCCCCAACAACTAGAGGTTTGAGGGTTTTTTGATACAAAAGAAACAGCCATGTGCTACCTCTCCTCTAGTTCGTAGTTTCTCCTCTAGATAGGTTTCAGCGGTGCTTAGGCGAAGCCCTACTAGAATAGCTCCACCACCATCGCCGCAACACTGTCGCACTGCCGGAGAACTCGTCTACCTCTCCACTCCCTCTTGTTGGATCAAGAAGGCAAATACCGTCATCAACCTTTACGTGTGCTAAACACGGAGTTGTCGTCCATTCGGTGCTAGATCGGGACGGATCGTGATTGGATGGCGGGACGCTCGGCGATTTGGATCGTGGAGACGTTCGACTACATCAACCGCGTTTCTTAACGCTTCTTGCTTAGCGATCTACAAGGGTATGTAAATCCACTCTCCCTCTCGTAGATGCTCATCACCATGGATAAATCTTGTGTGTGCGTACGAATTTTTTTGTTTCCCATGCAACGTTCCCCACCAAACCCGTCTAATGTGCGAGATACATTCCATTGGAAACTTTTAGTTTCACTTGTACTTCTAGTCAAATCTATGTATGTTGACTTGATTAATATTGGACCAATCCCTAGGTCATTTCGTGTTTGAAAAATTAAGGTTCCTTCATAAATCAAGGTACGTATGTGGTTTGTGCACAAGGAAGTGATTCTAAGTGAGGCAAGTTAGTGAAACATGGATGGAGGCTAGTAAACAATCTTGGCTTTTATGATCAAGAGGAAATGATTCTACATGTGTTTCTAAGATGACCAATAGCCAAGTTATTATGGCGAACAATTTATGTGGCGTTTAATGATTTTCCACCTAGTATAATTTCCATTTGTTCTTCAAATAGTTAATTGGGGTTGAGCCTAATAGAGCGACACAAGTCTGTGTGGGAGTTTGTGCATTACGTTGGGATATTTGAAATGTCAGAATGACATTATTTTTAACTGAACAAATATTACAAAAAAATTGTAGGTTATCTTCAGGGGTGTGCATGGATATGTATCTAGTTATTACTCAGTCATGCTGAAGTCAAGAAGTGTATGTCCTATGGGTGCAACCGCTGCGTGACGATATCATGGGATACATATAACCAATTTGGATGGTGGTCCAATGATAGAATAGGTATTTAGGCATCTTGCCCTATTTCTGTTGGTTGTGGTATTTTGTTCTTTTGGTTTCGCTGGTACTTATGTACCACAGATGACTTTCGTACCTTGTTATAATTTAATTAATAAAATGGGTATGTGCATCGCTTGATATAGTGGTCGGGGGTCATCCTCCTATTCAAAAATAATCATATGGAATATTGTAAATGAGGTCTGCTGATCTTGATGTTGGGAGAATAAAGCTGGGAAAGCAGTAGCTAGGATGTTTTGTAGGAGCCATCTATCCAACCAAAAAAGGTACTTGTTTCCATTGCCAAGCATTGTGTCATCTCTATGTTATATGCCAGTTTTGCTCGGAAGGACACATTGTTTCCATGTGAGAGTGGAAATGGTGTGTAGTGTAGTATTTGGTCTTTCCAAGGTAGTTTATCACAGTATATAGCAATGCGTAGGCGAAATTCAGCATAAGGCAAAAAATATGGACCCTGATAACCATCCAACATTCGGTCATGGGACATCCCAGACCGAACCTTTCGTTCGGTACGCCAGCTACCCCACGACAAACATTTCCGTTTGATCGTCATAACCGCTATCCCAAAGACCTACCATGATGGGCTAGGTGCAGTCAGAGCCCAATAAACGCCATTTCCTAGATAAAGAAGAATCAACAGGTTTGCAATGATTAAGAAAGCCCACTTTTTGCCAGTTTTCCTGTGACTAACACATACCAGTTTTAGCAGTGCTATAAAAGAAAATCCCAAGGTGTAAAAATAAATTTGACATGATAGAGGATGAAAAAAGACAGATAGCATGGATTGTTAAGAAAAAATTCCCTCTAGGTTAAACAAAAAATTTCATCGCGATAAAAGGCCAAAATTTGCCATGTTGATCTGAACTTGCCATCTGTGTTAAATCAAACAATAAAACTAAAAAAATAACATGACAAAAATTTCATGAAGTACAAAATAAAACAAGTTATCGAGTTACGGGAAATAAATTGCCATGGTTTGTATGAAATTTTAAAATTTAATAAAATATAAATTTGTGAGGGCGCAAAGAAAATTTCCATGGCCTTCACACTAAAAATGCCATGATGCACAGAAAAACTTTCGATGATCATAAAGATAAATTTTCCATGGCCGCATAAATAAATATTTATACAGGGTGAAAAATAATGAAAATTTTCCATGGTCACAAAAACATGCATTGATCGCAAACAAAAATCTAAAGCTTGGTCAAATGGTGGCTACTGAAATTTCCATGGGTAACTACTGAAATTTCTCTGGAATAACAAAATTATTTTCCCATGGTCATTAACTTAAATTTAGCATCATATTGGCAATTAAAAAAATTAACATGGTAATATATCAAACTATAAATTAACGTGATCAATGAAATAAATTTGCCATGGGTAATGAATGAGAAACTAAAATTTTCTATGATATATTTCCATGATCTATGAGCTAGGATTAACCGCATCAATTACAAAAAATTAACATGATCAATGAAATATATTTGCCATGATTTGTCAACTAAATTCGCAATTATTCTTTAATTTTCCATGATTCATTAACTAAATTTTAAATCATAAATGTAAATTTTCCATGGCAATATAAATGAATTTTCCATGCTACAAAGGTAAAATTGCCATGTTCCAAAAATATTCAATAAAGATAAAAAATCGTGCAATTATCGTGTGACTATCCAAAAATAGTTCCGACATATGCAATGATATATGAGGCACAATTCTCGTAGAAAAATAAATTTCCTTCTACAGAAAAATATTGCAATGATTTGCATGAAATTTGCCGAAATATAGGTTGTCATGGTCGCTGGAATTTGCCATGTTCTACACACACAAAAAAACATGAAACTAAAATTTGTCTTGATATGTAAACTAACTTTCCATGGTTAACTATTAAACTTACCATGATCAAATGAAATATATACTTCTCATGGTTAATTAGTGAGAAACTACAACTTCACGTGATCTATGAACTAAAATTTGCCATGGTCAATTACTAAAAATTACCATGAGAAACGAAAATAATTTTGCCATGATTCCTTAACTAATTTACCATGATTCATAAACTAAAATTTCCAGTGTTGCTTGCTACATCTTGGCAAAAAAAAGTAGATTTGCGATGGCAAAAGAAATGAAATTTCTACGTTACAAAGTAAAAATGCCCATGTTCCTAAAATGAAACATTTTACGAAGATAAAAGAATTATACAATTATCATGTGACTATCAGAAAAAAGTTTCAAAGCATGCAATGATGTAAGAGACACTTCTCATCGGAAAATAAGTTGTTGTGATAGGAAAAAAATGCCTCTGCAAACTTTGCCATGTGACAAAAATGTAGTCACTGTGACAATTGTCATGATTCATAGAAGATATGGAGAAAATCAATATTGGTATCTTGTAAAGTTCCCATGATTTATGAAGAAGTCAACTGTGTAAATTTCCCATGTGACAAAAAAGTAGAAATGTTTGTGAAAGTTTCCATCATTTATGAAGATAACAATTGTAAAACTTTGCCATGTGGCGAAAAACTAGAAATGTTTGTGAATATTGCCATAATTTAGAAAAAAATACTCAAATTACCATCACACATTATTCAAATAAACCTTAAAAATGTTTGCCATGTAAGCATCGCATAGTTCCAATAAGAATTCGGCATGTGAAAGTAATAGAAAAAATGTCATGGGTAATATTTTTGTGCCAATAATAATGAATTTGTCAAGTATACTTGAAACAACAGAAAAAAATACACGGCCATGACGCTTGCCATCGTCAACCATAAAAAAAGATTCCAAAATAGTTATAGAAACAAGTACTGATTTAATTAGCCATGTGTTGTTTTTAGCCTGAACCGCTACTATCATTGTCATGCTAGTTATCTCATTTCTATCGTTATGTCTCGCTACCTACCGCTTGTTTGTGAAGCCTTCCAAAATGCCATGATAAGCCTCTAACCCCTCCATGTCCTAACAAACCATTGTTTGGCTAAGTTACTGCTAGCTCAATCTTCTTATAGCATTGTTCTTGCAGTAGCAGGTTGTTCCATGTGAGAATATGGATATCTTTGGTATGTCACAATATTATGTCTATTTAATTTAATTCCAATATATACTTGGTAAAAGGTGGAAGTCTTGGCCTTTTTCTTGGTGTTTTGTTCTGCATTTGCCCCACTAGTTACTTGTGTACCGGTTATGTTCCATATTGAGCGCTTCTAACATGCTTGGGGTTCTTATGGGGACCCCTTGATGATTAGTTTTGGGATAAAAACTCTTATGTCAAGGCCCAAAATTGGTATTATATTTGCTTAACATAATAATACTAAACACCGTTAGTAATGCATAGGGAGTTAGCGCTACCCGTGGATTAATTCAATATAATATAGGGGCCAGTGCTGATGGTGCCGGTCCAAAATAGATCCACTTGTGGGGCCACCCCGGGGCAACTCGAGGGATTTCAATCAAGCCACCGTATGTATTACTCACCCGTCATGTCCTGAGAATGAGAAACGCGGATCCTATCGGGACCGTTAACACATCGTGCGGCCTTGCTAGATTTTTTTTACCTTTCTCGAATGTCTTGTGCATCGGGATTCCGAGGATACTTTGGGATATCTCGAGGTTGAGGTTTTCCACACAACTTGGGGCTAGTTTATGATGGATGAATTGGAGCCCCCTGCATGGTTAAATCTTTTTTAGAGCTGTGCCCGCGGTTATGTGGCAACTTTGAAATTTGTTTAACACCAGGTCATAGAAAACATGAAGTAAACTCAAATAAAGTACACCAACCGTGTGCGTAACCGTGGCCATCTCTTCTTGTAAAGTTTGAAACATGAAGAGAACACGATGGGGTTATGTTTGACTCGTAAGTAGGTGTTCAGGATCACTTCTTGAGCATTACTAGTTCGTGTCCATTTATGCATAGCTCACTCTTCTTATTGTTTTACTCGTAAATTAGCCACTCAAATACATTCTTAGTGTGTGATGCAGGCTCACCATTTAACCATTCCATACCCATTAAGATTTACTAGTCTTGATACCCTTGAAAATGAGATTGCTGAGTCCGTGTGGCTCATAGATTACTACAACAACGGTTCCACGTATAGGTAATGTGATGCTTTTACGTGAGAGCGATGCTTGTTAGATTTGGAGTTCTTCTTCTTCATCACTCATAGGATGGGTTCCAAGCCGGAAGCCTGGGATTAGCAAGGATGGATGTCGCTTTTATCATTTGATTTTGTCCGTAGTCGGATCCTGTTTTTATGTATGATGATTGCAATGAATGTTTGTATTTGGGATGATATTGATTTAGCTTGTGACTAGTGTAAGGCAAGTCCATATACTCATCTCCTCTCTACATGTACTTGTAACGATATTCATTCTTGCAAAACAACGAGATGCACTTCTATCCCTATCGAGGCTTTCGAGCGAAAGTAAGGATAGGACCGTATCTTGGGCGTTACAAGTACTAGGGCGGAAATGACAACGAAGAATTACATACCAAAATTCATCTGCCCATTCTGGACACTTGCCTACTAGAACAAGTAGACTTTTTGCTTAGTTAGCGAAGCGATCAACATCCTATGGAATCCATGCAAAGAAACATCATTCCTACTACACCTCTTCGTTGTGCCTATCGGTCAAGATCAAGATCCTACAGAATCAGCATGGAATGAACGCCTAGGTGTGACTTGGTCAAAAGAGAGTTTCCCACGGCACCGACGATGAGCAAGGGGTTTATACATACTTGTCGGAGAGAGTTGCAAACCAACAAAAAGGTTTGACCAAGCCACCATCGCAAGGTGAACGGAATACCTGGCCTCGGGTAAATCTCGTCGATCAGTTCCCCTTCGATGCATGACGGGAAGAAGACGACATCCCCATCAACGAGCAGCTTGGCTCCAAGCGGTAGGGCCTCAGTCCACCTTCTGGGTGACCTCTGCCATTTTCTTAGGCATAGGCGTCAGATCCACTACTACTCTCTCCCTCTATGCCACCCATCATCGAATGTTGCGGTTTTCTCAAGCTGGCGCCATCGTCGAGACACACGGGTAGGCCATCGCAGCACCTGCATCGGCAAACGATGCGCTTCTCCCACTCTACGCCTGCCTCTTGGACAGAGCCGCGTATGTGACGGCTCCGCTCCTCCACCTTTCGTTCCCCGCATCCTCAAGCGGCTCGACTTTCTCGAGCTTGTACCATGCCGTCGGGATCCATGGGTTGGCCGTCTCACACACTCTGGCCTGCGATCTGGTCGGGTGGAATCTAAAGTGGTGGTTGGTTGTCGACATATTTTTCTGGTCGGTGTGAAAGAGAAGGAGTGGACTAGTCTAGAAATGGATAGAAAATTGGTCTGTGTCACCGGACAGAAAAAAAAAGGTTCACTCGAAAACCCTGTCCGCACGAACATTTCACAACCGACTACGTCGCAACGAATTTAAATCACAAATAGTGTGGGTGATCAGATGATAGATTAAGCGTTTTGGGCGATCTCCTAAACACCTGACTATCGGGCGTTATTATTTTCGAACAATATTTCTTGTATGTTCCTGAGCATGAGATCACTAGCATATTTGAGTGTCAGAATTAAGTAAGACATGCTAAACTGATTAATTTAGACAATACATTATTGCTTATACAATTACACATTATTTAAATTGACACAATTAATTAGATTATAATCACTTTGTACATGTGTATAAATACTCAAATTTATATATAGCTAAACTATATTAGGGAGAGGGGGGGTGTTGAATTATAGATGGGCATAGGGAGCATATATGAAATAATTTATGAAAATCTAATGGCGCATGTGGGGTGTTGTGAAGGTATCTAGTGCTACAGGAGCATCTGACCAGTTGCTCTAGGAGCTCCCTTGATATGAGATACAAGGGTCATTAGGAAATAATTTCGCAAATTTGTGTGAGCTATCTCTAGCATTTTGATCTCATATCCAATGGAAGTGGAGGAGAGTTGAGCCCTCCTTATGTTGATTTCTCTTTCACATGTTATTGGAGTTTGAAAAAGGAGTGGTTCATGTTCATTTCTCATCCGCAACCTCCCGTGTCCACGCTTCATTTTTCGTGAATGAGCCGAGCTCAGGCTTATGTCATGCATGCGCTTACTTTTATCGGTTAAGGATGCGTAATTAATTGGTAATTAATTACGAGTAGGCCCTATAGATTCGAGACGTGAGATCATGGGTTGTGGC
Organism: Hordeum marinum; assembly: GCA_022496015.1. NCBI lineage: Eukaryota > Viridiplantae > Streptophyta > Magnoliopsida > Poales > Poaceae > Hordeum > Hordeum marinum. The sequence continues at coordinate 582,273,991 of CM039673.1, forward strand.
CGACTCGAGCATGAGTCTAGCCCCAAGATCACCTATATATTGTAGGTTTTGACAACCCTAGCCGTCAGTCAGATCGGATTGTATCTGCTCTACCTCCTCGCACACAACCCATTGTCGTTACACTCACTTCTGTTGCTTCTGACATCCCATATCATGAACCGCATGCATGACTGTACGGGAGAGTGGGTCTCCGGAACCATGTCCTTTGTGAGCATGCACCGGCAGAATGGAGATTAAGTTTTGGGTAGTGTCTCATGCGCAACTTCGCATTGATGTTCATCTCCGTCCAATACTTTGACTAAATCCTAAGGTAGTATGATTTCTGACATGGGTGAAAACTCCGAGCCCGCCAAGAACAAGGCTACACATGATGCTGCCGCCGTCGTGGCTTTGACCTCATCTAGTGGAGGATATAATATGTTTATCCATCTCCCATTTGTTTTTATTTTAGCCGTACTAGACGTATGCATAGATATTTATGTTCTATATGTAGTACATGCTCACATGTCTGCAAATCAATGTGAGTTCGATATTGTCAATGTAACATTCATGATTTATTTATGAATTAAATTAGCTAAAATTGCTAATCTTTACATAATAATAATCATAAAGCATAGAGTGTTTGTGGTCGTATGTCATCAAAATTGCCCCTCACTAGTAGAAAATAGGGCATCGGTTCGGTTCGGGCCATGCCATTAGTCCCGGTTCAGTCACGAACCGGGACTAATGGGAGCAACAGTCCCGGTTCGTGAGGCCATGGGGCCGGGCAGGCCACGTGGGGCATTGGTCTCTGTTTGTCTGGAAGCTTTGGTTCCGGTTCCAGACACGAACCGGGACCAATGTGCCTCGCTCCTGGCACACAACCATTGGTCCCGATTCATGGCTGGAACCGGGACCAAAGGGGGTAACCGTTCACCTGGTGCGAGCCCCTTTAGTCCCGGTTGGTGGCCCGAACCGGGACTAAAGGTTCGAACGGTTCGCATCCCACGACGTTTCGCACTCCGAGAAAGAGGCAACTGTTCCTCGACGAGGGCTACAGTAACTTCGCCCATTTCTCTTCTTCTCCTCTCATCTTCTCCTCCATTCTCCTCTCTTCTTCCCCATATCTTCTACCATGAATCCAATCACTCGCTATGGGGAGGTGCTCGCACATGACACGACCAATCTCGATGTCGTCTACACGAACGACGGCGCCATGGTGCCGCAATTTCTTTCCCTTTTACAGAAATGGCTTGAAGTGGCGGATGCGAAAGACAAGTTCACAGGGCTTGATCTCGAGTACACGGCCAAGCAAGAAGATGTTGCCATCATCCAGCTATGTTTCAAGAAACATGCATGTCATGATCTTCCAATGGTCAAGGTGAGTTTTGAGGGTTTTCTTTGATCAATTACTAATTTATAGATTATTATGAAACTTGCATAGGATAGAAATATATTCCATTTTGAATCCTATGGGAAAGATCAATATTTTTTTAAGTTGTAGTGAAACAATTTTTCTTGTTGCAAAACGTGGGAGAACATACCTGTCATATAGTTAATTTAGGGTTTCTTCGTCAATTCATAGGATATGGAAATTGCATATATATAGGATATAGCAATATATATGTTCTATTTTGAATCCTATGGCAAAGATCAATTTCTCTTGAGTTGTAGTGAAATAATTTTCGATTTTTTATGATATTACTGTTCACCGGGCTCAAGTGAAACCGGCAGCAAAAACTCTGCGTCTTCCTCTGTTGTTGCAGCGAAATAATTTTCCTTTATATAGTTGCATATTATAATTCTGTCGAAATATACTTGTTGCAGCAGTATTTAACATTTGTTTCATTTTAATTTGTTGATGTTGCAGTAGTGACAAGCACTGCCCAGCACTCATGGACTTCCTACGCAACAGCATACATTTTGCTAGCGTTGATGTAAGTAATGACAAGCTGAAGATGAGGCGTAGCTTCGGTATTGAGATACCAGCTGACTGCCTTATTGATATCCAGGACATATTCATGCTTCAGTATGAGGGGACTTCGATGGCTTCTATGGCAGTTGTCTTAATCGACGACTATTACGGAGATATGAAGACCAAATTCCCCCGTGCGCAGCACAAAGAGTGGGAGAGGACCCCACTTCAGCCTATCAACATTGAGTATGCAGCAAAAGATGCATACGTTGCATATAAGTTGTACCGCAAGATTCGAACCGTGAACTATGGGCAGCATCACCTCGCACCATCACCACCATGGGAATATTCTTCTGATTCAGACTAGCTAGTAGTGTTTGCTTGGACGAGTATTTTCTATAACGGATATTTGAACTATTATATATTACATTGTTGGAAGTATGCCCTAGAAGCAATAATAAATTAGTTATTATCATATTTCCTTGTTCATGATAATCGTTTATTATCCATGCTATACTTGTATTGATCGGAGACTTAGATACATGTGTGGATACATAGACAAAACCATGTCCCTAGTATGCCTCTAATAGACTAGCTCATTGATCAAAAGATGGTTAAGGTTTCCTAGCCATGGACATGAGATGTCATTTGATAACGGGATCACATCATTAGGAGAATGATGTGATGGACAAGACCTAAACTACAAACATAGCATATGATTGTGTTAGTTTATTGTTGTTGTTTTCCGCATGTCAAGTATATGTTCCTATGACCATGAGATCATGCAACTCATGGATATCGGAGGAGTGCCTTGTGTGTATCAAACGTCGCAACGTAACTGGGTGACTATAAAGGTGCTCTACAGGTATCTCCGATGGTGTCTGTTGAGTTGGCATGGATCGAGACTCTGATTTGTTACTCCGTGTGACGGAGAGCTATCTGAGGGCCCACTCGGTAATACAACATCACAATGAGCCTTGCAAGCAATGTGACTAATTGTTAGTTGCGGGATCTTGTATTACGGAACGAGTAAAGAGACTTTCCAATAACGAGGTTGAACTAGGTATGGAGATACCGACGATCGAATCTCGGGCAAGTAACATACCGAAGAACAAAGGGAACGTTATACGGGATTGACTGAATCCTTGACATAGAGGTTCGACCGATAAAGATCTTTGTAGAATATGTAGGAACCAATGTGGACGTCCAGGTCCCGCCATTGGTTATTGACCGGAGAGGTGTCTCGGTCATGTCTACATAGTTCTCGAACCCGCAGGGTCTGCACACTTAAGGTTCAGTGACGTTTCGGTAGTGTAGAGTTATGTATGGTGGTGACCGAAGGTTGTTCGGAGTCCTGGATGAGATCTGGACGTCACGAGGAGCTTCGGAATGGTCCGGAGGTAAATACTTATATATAAGAAGTCCCAGTTTGGTCGCCGGAAAAGTTTCGGGCTCATCGATAGTGTACCGGGAGTGCCGGTAGTGTACCGGGAGACCTCTGGGAGGGGTATTTCGACCCCATAGGGTCCATGGGCTGTGGATAGTAATAACCAGCCCTTAGTGGTCTGGAGGAACAGCCACAATAAGGCTCATGGCACAGGAGGCAAAAGTCCTAAAGGAAAAAGATGAAAAAAAGGCAAAAAGGAAGAGTCCTACTCCTACTAGGAGTGGAGGAGGAGTAGGACTCCTCCCCCTTTGGCCGGCTGACTCCTAGGAGGCCTTGGCCCTGCGCCAAGGCTGCCTCTCCCTCCCTCCTTTATATACTAGTGGATTGGGGGCTGTTTGGACACAGTTTACGGCCACGTGCTACCCGTTCCACCGGTACTCCTCTACATCGGTTTTCTGCAGTGCATAGGCGAAGCCCTGCCGGAACCACTCCACCACCATCACCGGAGCGCTGTCATGCTGCCGGTGAACTCTTCCTCCTCTCCTCCTCCTCTTGCTGGATCAAGACGGGGGAGATCGTCATCAAGCTGCACGTGTGCTGAACGCGGAGGTGTCGTCCGTTCGGTACTAGATCGGAAGGATCGTGATCAAGGCCACGGGACGTTCGTAATCGGATCGTGGGACGGATCGTGACGAGATCGCGGGACGGTTCATGATTGGTTCGCGGGATGGTTCGTGATTAGCTCGCGGGACGCTCGGCGATTTGAATCGCGAAGAAGTTCGACTACACCAACCGCGTTTGTTAACGCTTCCCGCTTAGCGATCTAGAAGGGTACGTAGATCCACTCTCCCTCTCGTAGATGCTCATCACCATGGATAGGTTTGCGTGTGCGTAGGAAATTTTTTGTTTCCCATGCGACATTCCCCAACATACATATCTCTCTAGCTATTATATATTTGTAGTGCTTTTCAATTCAGGTTTTTCTTAAATTCCGATTGTGGCTGAGAACAAAATGCAACAAAAAAGTGGATTGTCATTGTAACACACATGTTTTCGTTCAATAAAAGTTATATAACTAAACTTGATATTATATACAATTCATGCAACTAAAATTATCAAAGTCCTGGATCTTCGCCTTCACATTATCAATAGTGTTAGAAGACTCCACCTCCAAGGTGATAGTCTTGCCAGTGAGGGTCTTGACAAAGATCTGCATGCCACCATGGAGGCGGAGGACCAGGTGGAGGGTGGACTCCTTCTGGATGTTGTAGTCTGCCACGGTGCGGCCATCCTCAAGTTGTTTGCCAGTGAAGATCAGACGCTGGTGGTCCGGGGGGATGCCCTCCTTGTCCTGGATCTTAGCCTTGACGTTGTCAATGGTGTCCGAGGACTCAACCTCAAGGGTGATGGTCTTGCCGGTCAGTGTCTTGACGAAAATCTGCATTCCACCACGGAGCCTGAGGACCAGGTGGAGGGTGGACTCCTTCTGGATGTTGTAGTCAGCCAAGATGTGACCATCCTCTAGCTGCTTGCCAGCGAAGATGAGACGCAGCTGGTCCGGAGGGATGCCCTCCTTATCCTGAATATTCATAAAGTATTTTTTGTTAACAACTTTTAATATGCAAAGAAATAACATAAAAATAGCAAAAGTGATGTTAACAACTTTTAATATGCAAAGAGATAACATAAAAAATAGCAAAAATGAAAATAGATGCGCTTACACTGAAATTCAGCCTAAATTCAAAGTGCTAGTAAGGCGCCTAACTACCATTTTAAATTTAGGCTGAATTTCAGTATAAACGCATCTATTATCATTACCAGAGGAGCTCAACGTAACAGCCGCGACGGGGCTTATAAGCATGTTCGGGCAACCTTCGCTTGGCAAGGTGGGACTAAACTCCCACCACACCGCTGTGCAAGACCATTGGTCCCAGTTGGTGACACCAACCGAGACCAATGCCCCTCTCGTCCCGGTTGGTGCCACCAACCGGGACCAAAGGGCGTGTTTCCCGCCCTTTGGGCTGCTGAAAACAGGGCTTTGGTCCCGGTTGGTGGCACCAACCGGGACAAAAGGTCCCTGTTACCCACCCTTTGGGCAGTGGAAAACAGGGCTTTGGTCCCGGTTGGTGCGACCAACCGGGACTGAAGGGGGCATTGGTCCCAGTTGGTGCCACCAACCGGGATCAATGCTCCTTCTATATGACAAGCACTTAGCAAATTTGACAGTTTTCATTCCACTTCGCGCCCTCGTCGCCGCCCCGAGCCCACCGTCGCTGTTCCCATCCCCGTCGCCTCCCCTGCTGCCCCCATCGCCTCCCCTGCCGCCCCCGTCGCCTCCCCCGCCGCCCCCGTCGCCTCCCCCGCCACCCCCAGCGCCGCCCCTCCCCCGTCGCCTTCCTTGCCGCCCCCATCGTCGTCGCCGCACCCCCCTGTCGCCGTCGCCGCCCCGCCCCGTCTCCGTCGCCACCCCGCCACGTCGTCGCCCCGTCGCCATCGCTGCCCCGCCCCCGTCGCCGCCCCCGCTGTGAGCCGCCGCCGCCCCGGCTCGTTGCAATTTTTTAAAATATATTTTGATTTTTATGCTTTTTAGTATGTGTATGTTAAATTAGTATGTTTATGTTTTTTTAGTATGTAAATGTTAGCTAGATTAGTATGTGTATGTTAGATTAGTATGTTTATGCTTTTTTTTAAAGTAGATTAGTATGTTTATGTTAGATTACTATGTGTATGTTGATTTTGGGTTTTATGAAAAATTAATCGACGATGGTCGGCTCGCATCCTCGTCGTCGAGTAGTCAGCGAGAGCCTGCTTGATAGGCGTCATGTCCGGGACTGGGCTCCGCCGGGCTGACACTGGGAGGTGCTACCTTCCCGAGCTCGAAGGTTGGTGAGGAATGCCGGTATCGTCGTCGACCCGGACCTTGTGTGGTGGAGATCACGCGGGCCACTTTCGGTGCGGAGGGAGCCGGCACCCGCGGAGGTGGTACGTCGACGTGTCAAGAGGAGGACGAGCACGTCCGTCGCTACATGGTGGCGTTGGACGCCCGGTTTGACAATACCTGGCAGATCCTTCAGGGATCTCACTTGAGTTATGATCCCGTGATGGTTTCTTATCTTTGGGTGTCCACCGCCGGCGACTCATAGACCGCTAGTGAACCGAGTTCACCGTCCTCCATTTTGGATTCTAGGATATTCGATCTATATCAGTTAATATTTGATGATGCATTAACTGGATTATTCGGGATGATGTATTAGTGATATTATATTCGAGGTCATTATAAATATTAATGTATTAGTGATATTTTATCGGTATAAGGCGTGTGTGGCTTTCGGTCTGTCGTTGCTCCTTGTGTGACTTTCATGTGTGTTCTTGATGGAGGAATCCCGACTGTTCTCGTGGGGGGCGCCTCTTCTTTCTTCTCTTCTTTGTGATATATTCGTTGGTATAACGCGCAAGAAGAGTAGAGGAGGGGCTTCCATCACCGGCGGTCGAATTATTACTGTGAGAGAGTGTCCACCAACTTATATACACCACCGTATCAATGTGACAGAGTGTGCACCAACGCACCATGAGATATGAGAGTTATTTAAGGAAACCCTCGACGGACCGAAATTCACACACGCATTAATTAAGATCCAAAGCGTGCCTTAATTCTTGAACTGGATTATTCGGAATGATGTATTAGTGATATTATATTCGAGATCATTATAAATGTATTTGTGATTTGCAAGTCATTCCGGCAAAACATAGGGAATTTTTTCTATGTCATTGCTCGATATATGGGATGGATTGATTTTAGGTCTGTTTCGGCTCCTTGAGTGTCTTTCACTGAGTAAGAGTGTCCACCATATATAAATATGAGAGAGGAAGAATCCCGACTGTTGTCGTGGGGGTCGCTTCTCCTTCATTGCCGTGTGCTAGACATTTTGGTGTAATGCACTCGGGGACGAATGGAGGAGCCACCATCACCGACTGTCGCAAATATCAGAAGGAGTGCCCACCATATACGTGAGATGAGAGTTTAGAATGGAAGGACTCGACAGACCTAAAGTCAACCTGTTGCATATTGAGTAATAGTGATCTATGTGTTGATCAGTTTTCTCGTAGTTTCCTTCGATCGGTTTTAAATGTTTCAACTATGAACATAGGAAATGTCTGACGATGAAAGTGATTTCGGTATGTGCGAATACTGCGAAGACGAGCATGGCCTCTGTGACAAGACTTTCCTAGTTGATGATAGGCGCTTCAGCATCATGCTGGATGAGAACTTCGAAGTGGATGACAATGCCAAGTCTTTTTTCGTGATTAAGCATGACTTCTGCCTCTTTTGCTTCAACTTATAATTAATTTTAATTTTTTACTGTTCTACTAGCGTATCCCCTGCCATGCAAGAATTGTTGTCTTGGATAAGATTGGTTTCAATACTAAAAAAGATATGGAGGTAAAGATAGTTCACTTGAGGACCGAGCATGGTTTTACTTTTGCGATAAAATTGTACCATGCAGACACCTATTGCTGTTTTGAATGCAAAAATTGGCAAGCACTATGCAAGGCTTATGTATTTGAGCCTAATATGATTATCACCTTTGATATTCGTTCGGAAGATGAAATAGAAGGTAATATCGACATCTAGGTCGATGTGCAGACGCCTCCAGTTCTACCATTATGTGAGTTTCTCAACCATATTTATTAAGTAATTTATATTATTTATTTAAAAATAGTTGACAACTTATTTGCATTGACAGCTTATTTTCATTCTTCAAAAAATGTACGGAAGATGGTAGACAGAGCCTACTACTACAATGATGAAGCAGAATTAACTTATAAGGAGAAAGATCATCTTACCACATTTCTTAGTCATCTTAAGAATTACAATAGCTATTATCAAACTCCTGCACATTATGGTCAATACGTGCCACTAGTGCACGTGGTGAACTACGGTAACATCCATGAAGATTGCATGGTAAGATTTTATTTCTACCATTACGACATCCGTGCATCTTTTGCATAAATTCTTCTAAAACTAAACTACATTGCTAACTACAAAGTTATTACTATGTTTTTCAACAGAAAATCCCGGAGGATTGTGTGCCTCATCTGATGTTTCTGAGAGGTCGCGTTGTTGTTACGAGCTTAGGACCACCGCGGCCAGGTCAGCCTATGCATCACTCCGGTCCATACCGAATTTTTAAAACCGATGGAGTCATGACAATCAAAGATTGGAAAAAATGTATGCTCAGTCGTAGAGAGCTACTTGGAAGCAACATTGTGCATAGGCCAATAACTGGGAGACAGGATGATCTCCGTTCTCCATAATGGAGAGTCAGGGCCTATCTTGTTTTATGAGATTGTACCTAAGAAAGGGTAGAGTAGGTCCTACGGATAGGAGTACGTAGGTCCTACGTACAATGTGTTATTATGTGCGACAATGTGTTAGAGTTGATGAGGAGGAGGAGTTGTGATTATGACTAGTGACCAACTTGTTATATGATGTCTCATTGACGAAAATGATGATTAAATTATGTCATATGTTCTATCCATAAGTATAGTAGGTAGAGGCCTGACCAAGCACGGAGATAAGAGAGATCACTTATCTCTATTAGCTATCTAACAAAATATATAAAATCCCTAAATTAACCCTCCAAAACCCTCAAAACCCCACCTCTTTAAAAAAAAACAGCCACTCAACTGCTGACGCGTGGACGCTCTTTGGTCCCGGTTGCTGTTACCAACCCGGACCAAAGGCCCTCCTGCCTAGGCTCAGCGGAGCGGCCACGTATAGCCCCATCTATCCGGGTTCATAAGCGAACCGGGACTAAAGGTCATGGGCTTTAGTCCCGACACTTTAGTCCCGGTTCAGGAACCGGGACAAATGGCCCTTACGAACCGGGACAAATGGGGCTTTTTCCACTAGTGTCTAGAGTTTGAAAATATTACCCTTCAATGCCACCTATAAGTGATAAAAAAATGATTCATGCAGAAATATTTTGGCTTGGGTCGGCCCATGAGGAACGAATCTGCTATACTGCACTCTGCGCGCTAGGAGAAGACACAACATGCCTCTTTGGCCCGGCCCATATATGAGCGGCCTGTTTTCTTTAATTTCCTTTTTTATTTTTTGTTTTTTTACTTCAAGTAATTTTGTAATTCGACAAAAATTCGAAAATAAAAAAACAAAATTAACAGAAATTAACAAATTTTTATGAATTCAGAAAATGTGTGATTTTAAAATAGTGTTCGCATATTAAAGACATGCTCCAACAATTTAAACAAATGTTCGAGAAATAAAAAAAGTTCATGATTTTCGAAAGAGTTTGAGTATTAAAAATGTTAATGAAGCTGAACAAAATTTTGCCTATTCAAAAAATGTTGATGAATAGAAACATTTCCTAAAAAGACACGCGCAGACAAGGAAGCTGATTGGTTTACACGTACGTACCCATCTTCCTTGTCTTCGGTATCAGCAGCTAGGTCCTCGATGCCGATACCGAAGACAAGGAAGATGCTGCTGAGGCAATCGCTGCCGGAGGTGGCTTTTGCCAAGACCGCGATGTCAAGTGCTGAGTCATCCCCTCGGGTGCCTAATAGTCTGCCTGGAGCGACGGCTCCATCAAATCATTGTTGAGGAAGCACGTAGTCATCGATTTGTTGATGTCCCTAGCAGCAAATCAGTAGATCAACGAGGACGTCTCCTCACGCGTCTCATGCACCAATATACTAACTGGATAAAAAAAACGTACTCTGACGACCGTGGTGATTTTTCGATCATGACTGACGACTCCATCAACACTATCACTCATGGAAGTGACACTACTGAAAGTAACCCGTCTCCTGCCATTGGATATATCCAAGTTGGGTCTTACAACGTACATGAGCGGTGGTAGCTCCGCAAAGTCGCCGGTGAAAGGGTGGAGGAGCCGGATCGTGAAGGTGTCTTGCTTTTTCCGGTGCATCAGACAACGGGAACACACACAAAGACATACATAACATGTCAAAGATTAGGAATCATCCTCTTCTTCGCGGTGTCAAAAGATGGCGAAATTGCAGTCCAAATCGTAGGAGGTACATACAAAATACCCAAGTAATAATCACCTAACAGCTATCTCTGTTTTACACATTCCATCCGTCTAGGATGAATCTGCTCTAGAAACTTAGGTGTACCAACTTGCTCTCACGCAAGTCACCACAATGACAACAATCATATATATGATAAACGAGGCCACATGTGCAATCATGGCAACCACCAGCACACCTCACGGCCAGTGTTAGGAACCGTTCGCCGCTAGAGAGGTCGTAGTACAAAGGAGAATTATCCTTGAGACGCCGACGACGTACAATGGTGTCACCCACAGCAGTAGGCATGGCCTTGTAACTCACAGCAATGGTCTTCCTCACATAAACAGAGATATCCTCGTCCTCGATGCAAATTCCATGGTCAATCGTAGCGAAGAGAGTGCTACCTCCAATGCTTGTTACCGGGACAAGCTTGCCCATGATAAGATCGGCTAGTTTGTAGATGAGCATGCGGCCCTCGAGAAGTGGGTTAGCGTCATGACCAAACACTAGGATCTCCGAGACGAATTCTTCCATGCTGAACTTGCCATTAACTTTGTCGGTTGGACACGTGGCAATCAACCTTGGTGGCAACAAATAAGATGACATGGCGTCATAATCAAAGCGGGGTGGATCGATCTGGCAAATATGTTGTTCACGGCCATATGTGGTGGGAGAATCCAACACAAATAATTTTCCCTGGGATGATATTGTGCGAGAGTAGCCTCCGAGAGTCCAAGTCGAGACGCTCCATTGCTGGTCCTTGGTGGTAGCAAATAATACACGTGGTATATGAGAAAGCTTGATCATGACTGTGACGACTCCATCAACACTGACGCTCATGGACGTGACACTGCTGAAAGCAACATGTCTCCTGCCATCGGACATATCCAAGTTGGCTCTTACAAGGGACATAAGCGGCGGTAGCTCTACGAAGTCGCCGGTGAAAGGGTGGAGGAGCCGGATCGCGGAGGTGTCTTGCTTTTTCCGTTTTAAAAGGAGGAGTCCATCGACAGAGTCAAGGACATAGCTATCAGTTAAGAACGGGATCCGAGCACGGACGAAAACTCCTGTGGAGAGATTGAAGAAGCGTTTCTTGCCGTCAGCAGGGTGAAGGCCGTGACCCTTGGGCAGCAGCAACCACCTCTTGGGGTGGAAGCGCGGATCGACGATGCCGTGCCCCCGCGGGGTGACGGTGCTGGACCGCCAGTGGGCGCACACGGCACGAAATCGGACATAGTCCAGTAGATCTCCGGCAAGCAACTGCCAACCGACTAGACGAATCAAATCTGCATGCAGAGACGACCATGGAGACACGGCGTCGTCCGGGATGGTCTGGGAGGAGGCAGCGCGGCCGCGGTTCGCCGACGACGACATGAGCCGACGAGCGGATTCAACGCAAACGGCGTAGTATATATCTGGTCTCTTATTTTGGGAAGAAAGGAAAAGATGGATCTGGTCTTTCTACCCTCGCCAGCTCTATGTACCGAGGGATATATACAGCAGAAACGCAGACTGCCACGAGGAGATCAAACCGATCCGTCCTCGACTCGGTCGGCAAGGATTACTGGACGGGGCCGTAATTGGTTGGCGAGCCAGCTAGTGCATGCAGTACATACATATGTTTCTTTAGCACACTACAATCAAAGTAGTTCACGTACAGGTATGTTATTTTTTAGCACGGTATAATCGAAATCTTTCACATACACAAGCATACATTCATCCTTATGAACGCACGCACGTGCGCTCGCGTGCACACACACACACAAAGTGCATAACCTACATGTCTTAGACTAACCTGCATCAAGACCAAGACATCCATTGGATTGTTGTCTTAGCAAAGCGTCCTTGGAATGAAACCATAGTTATGAGGATATAAGACTAATGAGTACAGAACTCTATCAACACGTCACATTGTATATATATCATAATAACATAAGTACATTATGCTTTGTCAAAAAATATCAAAATAAGTTCCAAGACAGGAGTGTACGACTCAATAAACTCATCAGAATTATATAGCACAATATTAGAGGTGCATTATGTTGGTGGAAGATTTTCAAGTTAGGGGTCCTTACACGAGTACAATAAAATAAATATTAAAGAGATTTGTGGTCTTGAAACAAAAAGGTTGTGACCAATTAGCAAGATATCATACTTTAATGATTCAGGTTTTCTTGTGAAACTCATATTTCACTAGGCTTCCCTTTTGTGATCTCACCACCTTGTGGGCGTTATGTACATAATAGATAGGATCCCTTAATTTCATGAGTGTATTTATTCAGAAAATATAGGTAGTATGTAAGATTTTTTAGATGCTTTTTTTAGAAAATAGAGGTACTAAGTACTAAACCGTATTTGGCTTTGCATCCAATTGATTATTCCCCTTCTAGATGCCTTTATGAATGAATACTCCTTTTTTTTGCGACTGGACAGAGAGCTTTATTAATTAGGAAAATAGTTGTACAATCGCCTGCTAGATAGCACAAAAAAGCATCAGGAGGCCCCTGCAACCACAATTCGGTGCGGTGCTCCACTCTTGACAGATAAGCAAGGCGATCTGCAGTCCTATTCTACAGACGACCAATGTGCCGACACACAAGCTCCCTTTCTCTCATCAACTCCTTGGTCTCATTTACAAGATGACCTACTATCGATCTATCCGTCCCCGGACACTCCAAGCACTTAATCAAGGATGCACAGTCCGTCTGATTCACCATAGGCGATGTTGAATGCTTGACTGCCACGGAGACTCCTTCCCGGGCTGCCATACACTCTGCTTCGAAAGCACTCGAGCAGTGTGGTATAAACCAGCACGCCGACAAAATGTGTTCTCCTCTGCTATTCCTCGCCACCATAGCCGCTCCCGCCGTATGTGATTCCGCATCAAAAGAGCCATCAAGGGATAGAGCAATCCAGCCCTTGGGAGGTGGCGGCCATGATGCAGGGCTCCTGAGATCTCTTTTCTTGCCGTAGCTGGGCTCCTCCTCCCACTGGATTCAAGTCTCTTTCCCCCTTCTCCTTGTTAGCGAATAGAACATGATTAGACGCGGTCCACAACTAATCCGACGGCTGAAATGGCTCAAGAATGACGATCGGACGATCGAGAACGCAGATGGTCTGAGAGGGCTTGAAAAGTGCACAGTTGTAATGTATTTAAATTCAACAAAGGTTGTAATGTATGCTAGATTTAAGAAATTGTTGAATTGGAGCGTAATTGTTACACCCAATAAGAAAACTTCCAGCTAATCTCTCATTTAATGCGCTAAATTTGGATAAACATCCGATTAATGTTTGAATTAAGTTTGCACCCAATATATTGTTGTCATAAATGTCTTATTAATTCCTATTTGGATATGCATCCAATTAATGTTTGACTCTTATAGTGATGTCTATTTAAGACCCACATCTCGCTTGTTTCGGAACCACTAACATCGCCAATTCACCAAAGAACCAAATCGTTTTCTCAAGCTAAAATACCACAGTACAACCAAAAGTGTCACCGGTGACAACTTTGTACACCATGAGGACAACCAATTTCCTCTTTGTCTTCATTGTCGTGATCATATATGCCATGAGTGCACCAGCCACGGGTTGTGGTGAATTGAAGGGCAATAAATTGTGGAACACTACGGTAGAGAATGGATGGAATCCAATCTTGAACATAAACGACCAGCATATCCAGGAGCTCGGCAGTTGGGCGGTGCTCGAGTTCAGCAAGCGCATGAGCTGTGTGCTCAAGTTCAACAAGGTGGTGAGCGGTAGACAACAAGTCGTGTCTGGTATGAACTATGACCTCATCATTGATGTAACACACTTTGAAGGCAAAGAAGGCAAATACAAGGCAGAGGTGTACGAGCAGGAGTGGACTAAGAAACGTCAGCTCCTCTCCTTCACCAAGGTGAACTAGGAGGGGCACAGTAAGTTTGCGGGCAATAATTGTGTTCTTCGTATCCTGTTGCTGATTGTTTATCCAATAATAAATTATTATCTTGCATTTTCATGTGTTTTTGAACATGTTAAGGATCATACATATGCAACTTGGTTATGAGGAGAGCGGTAAAACGGATCACTTAAACTTAACCAACAATGCCTCTACCCAACTAGATCTATAATAATCTGTCGATTGGAATCATTTACCTTACAGTTTCAATGACGACTCTCCAGTCCACCACTGTTGTTTGTGAAAACATGGATGTACGATTTGACCAGATATGGTGCCGTGATGGTTGATCTTATTTAGATTATTAAGAATGAGTAAATTGGGAAAAACACACATACAAGTGCACATGCCAGCGTATGTTTTCAGTAACAATCCGTACTTAAATATGTAAAATGTAGCTAGTCAGCCGGCTGGTTCTCAATTCAAACGACATCAAGAGAACCATACATAGTACTATCTCACCAGAGAAAATACTTATAAGTAGGCCGGAATTAAACAAGCAAGTTCACAGTACATAGCACAAAGTTAAGTCTCTAACTGAGAACCAATTACACTTGGACCCTCTTGTCAGTACAATGGCAGCGCCATCGTTGATTACAGTACATCGCCTCATCGGTTCCAGCATCACTAGTAGAAAATGACCCATTTGTGCCGGTTCCAAGGCCCATTTATCCCGGTTCTGGAACCGGGACTAAAGCCCCAAACACTGGTAGAAAAAGGCCCATTTGTCCTGGTTCTAGAGGGCCATTTGTCCCGGTTCCGGAACCGGTACTAAAGGGTCGTTACTAATGCCCAAAACCTTTAGTCCCGGTTTGCCCACGAACCGGGACAGATGGGGCTCCACGTGGCCTCTGCGGCTTGCCCGGGCAGGAGGGCCTTTTGTCCCGGTTGGTAGCACCAACCGGGACCAAAATGCATCCACGCGTCAGCAGTTTCGGGGCTGGGGTTTTTTTTGAGAGGGGGGATGGGGGTTTTATAGGATTAATTTTGGGTTTAATATATTGTGTTAGCTAGCCAATAGAGAGAGGTGTCCTCTCTTATCTCCGTGCTTGGTCGACGCTACGTACTATACGTATAGAGAGGACTCGACATGCTAGCTAGTAAGCAAATGAAGGAATTAAACCATTAGGTACAGAAGATCGTCATGAACATATACAGAGAGAAGTGAGATTGTTCGAACAACAAGTTTTCGTATATCTATCCGACGCTACTGGCTACATATATATAATATATGATCTCTTACAATACCCTAACATCTTAAATCAAGTTCCACATGGTACTCTTCCTCTTTCCTGATGACGTGTTCAAGAAAGAATCCCGCCAATTCCTCTTGAATAGCTATTATGCGATCTTGTGGTAGGAGTTGTTCCTGCAGCTCCCAAAGCTAATTCGAAGAAGGGGGTCAATACATATATATGAATGAAACTCAACACAAATGATGGTAATAAAATAAAATTGTGAATATTATTGCTTACGCACATCAAAATCTTTTTTAGAGTAGCCGCCCTACTTAGAGATCGTCGCGTTGTAGATGAACTCGCATACGTAGTATCCACAAAGATTAGTCCCTGGTTTCTGCCACAACCACTTTACGAGAAATAGAGGTCAATCAAACTGATAATCAAGTATTATATAAATGGTATTGATGAAACTAGCTAGAATCAATATAATGGGAGATGCGCGGAACTAGCTAGTGGTACTTACTTTCGGGCGTGTAAATTTCAGCTCCTTCGGCAGTCCCGGAGATTTTGTGGTGAACGGTATCCAAACCCTGCCAGACATGGAAAACAATTATTACCTGATATTAGGAAATGAACAAAGTTACCGAAATGGTGCGATAATGATCGATTGAACTTACTTCTTAAGCATTTCAGTGATGATCGCATACGTCTTGGGATCTTTTCGGCTTGAGTCTAAGACGGTTACTAGTCCCTCCTCAAGCATAATCTCTAGGAGAATAAAATGGAAGCTGCGCACGCATGCATAACTCATCAATTACATTACTATAACCTCGAGTAAATAAAGGAAAACCGAATATGCACAGTGTAACACTCACTCGAAGTTGTAAGGAAAGATTATTTTTTGTTTGTTTTGATGTTGAAGCAACGGTTGTAGCAAGTTGGCCTCGGCTTGTTTGGGATTCTTTTTCATCTCCCATTCATGAAAGAGATTTAGGTTAATGAACCCAATATTATAGATTTCTCTTTGCTTGCATTCGACGATCTTCAATCTGCATGATATAGTGAATTATATGTACATGCAATGAAAGAGCTGAGCTATATATAGAGACTTAATTAAAGAAGTAGTACTTACAGACAGTAGCAAGTGACGATTACTTTATCCATGGCCTTTTGATTGAAAAGCAGGAATAACTCCTCAAATGGAACACACAACACGTCAATTTCAACGAGGTCGTGCTTGTCTTTAACCATAATCATCAAATTATCCAACCCAGAGTTCTTGCAGGTGTCCATGTACCACTGATGGAATTTTCGCATCATCGTTGGTAGCTGTTGATCAGGTCTGACGAGAGGATACCCGTGCCAGAATTTGTGTTCGTCCACCTCTAGTGCATCAAAATGTGTATCGTCGGGCAAGTAATCAGCAGGATTGGTACCGTGCACCATCCCGGTCGGCAGGTTTGCGACGACGATATCGCTAGACACCTGCAGCAGGGGACAGGATTGTTTCTCCTGTTCGCCGAGCTCGGGAATTTTTTTTCCCTATTGCAATTTGTTGTTCTCTCCTTTTGTGAGTTGCAGTGGTTCCGGACCTGCGCGCTTCTTGCACTTTCTTTTTAAGAGCGCAGACATGGTTGTCATCCAGCGGAGCCGGTGCTGGTCGCCTCAGGGCATCCAAAGTGCGCTTCAATTTCACCTCATCTATCTTCTCCTCCAGAGGTGGATTTTTCTTTTTAAAAAAGGCATCCACTTTGCCTTTAGTGATCTTCGCGTTTTCCTCATCGATCCTCTCGTATGGTAACGGCTCAAGAGGCTTGAGAGATCATGGACCGTATTGGTATCGCCTCCCGCCACTGGTTGTAGTGCTAGACGCCGAAGCGACGGCTGCTATTTTCCTTTGTGGAGGCGCCGGAGCAGCCGGAGCGGCGGCGGCGGCTCTCTTCTACTCTTGCTGACGAGGCGGAGGAGGAGACGGGCTGCTCGGACGCGCCGACGCAGGCGGAGAAGGAGGCAGAGAAGGAGGCGGAGGAGGAGGCATGTACCGATCACTCGCCGGAGGAGGAGGCGGAGAAGGAGGCGTGCCCTGATCACTCGCTGGAGGAGGAGGCGGGCCCTTACTCGCCGGAGGAGGAGGCGGAAGAGGAGGCGGGCCTTACTCGCCGGAGGAGGAGCAGGCGGAGGCGCCGTCCAGTTCGGAACCTTGATGAATTCCTTCGGCCGTAGACATGAAGTCCTCAGAGCATTCTCCAGGAGAGTTTCCCCTTCACCGGTAGGGTAGTCAAGTTCGAGCTCCTCATATCCCTCCAATATTTCTTCGACCATCACAACAGCATAGCCTTGTGGATTCGGACTACAGTGAAAAGTTCCGTTGGGTCGAGGAGGTGCAACATGGCCGATAGCCACCGTGGGTTTCAGGTGCATCGTCAATTCCTTCTTAAGGTGGCAATCTTGAGACTCCGTGATTTCATCCACGGGGTACCTGGGAGCCGTCAAATCAGGCTGCGCAATGAGCTCGGTGGAAGCCACGCTGCTTCTCCGCTGAGATGGCGGGGTAGCTTCTAGGGTAGCTTCGTTAGCTCGATGCCTCTCCTCTAGCGCTTGTACTCTTGCATGCAGGTTCTGTATTTCGCTTTGCTCCTGTTTCCTCTTCCTCTCCCTGCTTTTGTAACTGTCTGCATCGGGAAACCCATGCTTCCATGGAACGGAGCCTGCCGTGCCTCGTGTTCGTCCTGGGTGCTCAGGATTCCCGATAGCCATTGTGAGCTCGTCGTTCTCTCTATCAGGAACGAACGTCCCTGCCTCCGTTTTGGCGACTATCTCCTGAAGCTTGGTGATCGGTACTGTCAGTTGTTCGTTCGTCCAACAACACTTCCCTATTTCAGGGTCCAAGGTTCCCTCAACCCCGAAGAACCAATTCCTTCCACGCTCTGGCCAGTTCAATGTCGCTGGTACGATCCCTTTGTTAAGAAGGTCCTTTTCAGCCTTGTCCCACAACGCTCGGGCTTTGTGGTAGCCACCTGACCCCGTGCGATGGTGATGCTTCTTCTTTGCAGCATTTAGTTTGTTTATTGCTGACATCTTCTTACTCTTCTCCGATGTCTTGTGGGCCACAAATCCGGGCCACTGTTCTCTTATCTTCTCAAATTGGCCCTCGAATATTGGAGTCTTCTTTTTGTCGACAAATGTTGTTTTTAACTCATTCTTCCACCTCCTGAATAGCTCTGCCATCTTCTTAAGAGCATGAGTCTCGACCTTTTGCTCTATAACTGGCTTTTCCGGATGCTCCTCTTCCGGTAGGGTGAAATTTTTCCTTCAGCGCGGTCCAAAGATCATCTTTCTGTCTATCGGTGACAAAAGACACTTCAGGGTCTCCAGCCTTCGGCTTATTCCATTGGTGGATGGTGATCGGGATCATGTCCCTAACAAGAACCCCGCACTGAGCAGAAAATGCATCCTTGGTCCGGCTGGGTTCAATCGGTTGGCCATCTCTATTGATGCTGGTGATCGTGAACCTTTCATTCGGGCGCAACTTTTTCTTCGGGCCTCGTCTCGTTACCAAAGTTTGGCTCGATCCAGATACGGAGGGCTAGAAAAGAAGAAAGAAGAGAGTTAATATGTGTACACATACCAAAACAATTAATGCATCAATTAGCTAGTCAGCACAGGCTTAATTATTATATATACCTCGTCGGACTTTCCAACAACTCCTTCCTCCGTTCGCTCACCGGAGCCGTCATCACGGTCTCCTTCCTCCGTTCGCTCACAGGAGCCATCATAAGCATGTCCTTCCACCTCTGTCCGATCACCGGAGCCTGCTTCACCCTCTTCTTCCAGACCATCGGTGTCGTTCAGAAACTGGAAGACATAACCTCCTTCCCGGACGATGTCGCCCACCAACAACGGTCCTTCGCGGATGATTTCCCCCAACATCTCTTTTTCTTCTAAGTTTCCTTGACGATCGTCCATAGTTTCTGCAAAATATTAATTACAACATGACACTTAATTTACAAACATGATATAGCATGGATATATTAGTGTGCCAAACATACAAGTTTTGCCGAAAAATATGGGGGCATGTGTTGACACCAGTTTTTGGCACGACAATAAACCTATATAAGATGGCGCCCGGAGCCAGACACCCGTGCAACCGATGTCTGATGGAAAACGTGACATGACCCTCGACCCCTCGACCCCTCGACGATCGACCCTCTCGACCCCTCGGCGATCGACGACCCTTTACCCTTCTAGGTTACGGTTTGGGCCGGACCACCTCTCTCATGAATGTCCGACGTCCGGACCGATGCTCGACTAGGGGACCATTGACCCTCGACCCTCGACCCTAGTTCCTCGAATAGGGGACCCTCGATCCTCAACTAGGGGACCCTCGACCCTCGACCCTAGTTCCTAAAGGTGGTGGTTGGTCGCGGTTGGTGGCACCAACAGGCACTAAAGGTGGGTATTGGTCTCAGTTGGTGCCACCAACCGGGACCAAAGCCCTGTTCCTAGTTCGGTGGGAGTTTAGTCCCACCTCGCCGAGCGAGGAGCGCTCGTACTGGTTTATAAGCGCGGTTGAACTGACTGTCTCGAGCTCCTCTCTACCGTAGGAAGTGCATGCCTAATTGTCTCTGCTTGTTGGGCCTACTTGCCCCGTGGGCATGCGTCCTGGCCCATGTTTATTGGGTTACTAGTCGTATGCAGGCCATGGTGGCTTAGTAGGTGGGCATTTTTTATGTTATTTTTTTGCATATTAAAAGTTCTTAACAAAAAATACTTTATAGTGACTTGGTGTGTTTTATCATTATATTCTTTTTGCTATTAATTTTTTGAACAAACAATACTTTGATAATTTTAGTTGCATAATTTCCATTATTTTTGTTTTGTTTTTTGCTTTGTTTATTTTTGCTTTATTTATTTCTAGTGTGTTTTATCGTTATATTCCTTTTGCTATTAATGTTTTGAACAAATTATACTTTGATAATTTTAGCTCCATAATTTTTATATAATTATAGTTTCAGAAATACTAGAGGTTTATAAAAGCTTTTTAGTTGATTCTTTTTTGAACTCCACTCCCACGATGTTTTAAAAGAAATTAAAAAGCACTTCAAATGAACTCAGAAAAGGTTGAAAGTTGGCATGGTATCATCATTTCACCCACATAGCATGTGCTAAAAAGTTGAGAGGGTGACGACAAAAATTGGATGCATTTCGTGCACAAAATTGACAATCTCTTTCAAAGTATCACGGTTTCGGACGAAAACTCATCTGTTACAAAGGGATTTTATTTTTTGAAATTATTTGAACTCCATACTTTTGTGTGTTCAAAATGCACCATTCAAAGCCACATCATCAATTTTCAGCCCTTTCTGACTTGATCAAATGGTATTTTTCATGCACTTGCTGATTTCTTTGAGCTAAACGACCCTAAAATTGATAAGCACTTTAAATGAACTCTGAAAAGGTTCAAAGTTGGCATGGTATCATCATTTCACCCACATAGCATGTGCTAAAAAGTTGAGAGGGTTACGGCAAATATCGGATGCACTTCGTGCACAAAACGGACCATCTCTTTCGAAGTACGAGGGTTTCGGACGAAAACTCGTCTGTTACAAAGGCATTTCATTTTTCTAAACTTATTTGAACTCAAGATTTGAACGAAAGGGGTGCATTGGTCGCGGTTGGTGCCACCAACCGGGACCAAAGGGTGGTGCTGCCCGGGGCCAAATTTTTAGTCTCACCTCACTAGTTGAGAGAGCTCGAGAGTGGTTTATAAGCGCTGCTCCGCATACCCTCTCGAGCTCCTCTCAACTGCAGGCTTCCATGCTTAATCTGTCACTGCCTGTGGGCCTATTGGGCCTTCTACGGGCCTGCATCCTGGCCCAACTAGCTGGTTGGGTTTCTAGTCGTATGCAGGCCGTGATGGCCCAGTAGGTGACATTTTTCCATTTTTTTGCTTTATTTATTATTTTTTGTTTTTTGCTTTGTTTATTATTGTTTTGTTTTTTGCTTTCTTTATTATTGTTTTTTTTTCTTTATTTATTTCCAGTGTGTTTTATCATTATATTCTTTTTTCTATTAATGTTTTGAACAAAAAATACTTTGATAATTTTAGTTGCATAATTTCCATTTATTTTGTTTTGTATTTTGCTTTATTTATTTCCAGTGTGTTTTATCATTATATTCTTTTTGCTATTAATGTTTTGAACAAAAAATACTTTGATAATTTTAGTTGCATAATTTCCATTATTTTTTAACATCAGCTCAAAACTAACAAGACATTGCACAAATCACTCCTTAACCTTGCAAAATTTCTGGATCGATCACCTTCTGAGAGATTGCATTGAGGATTGCACATAGCTTCACAATGGATAATCGAACGTTTTCCGATAGAAGCCCCCTCAATGCAACCGGAAGCAGTTGCGTCATAATCACATTACGAGGTCATCTCGTATGATCTTATACCGCAATGCACTGCATACCGAACATGTGTTCAAATCCTCGTACGCATCGCGGTAGAGGATGCAGTCATTAGGGCATGCATGTATCTTCTGCACCTCCAATCCTCTAGGGCATACAACCTTCTTTGCTGCATACGTACTGTCGGGCAATTCGTTATCCTTTGGAAGCTTCTTCTTCAATATTTTCAGTAGCTTCTCAAATTATTTGTCTGGTACATCATTCTCTGCCTTCCACTGCAGCAATTCCAGTGTGGTACCTAGCTTTGTGTTGCCATCATTGCAATTAGGGTACAACCCTTTTTTGTGATCCTTTAGCATGCGATCGAACTTTAACTTCTCCTTTTCACTTTCGCATTGTCTCTTTGCATCAACGATGACCCGGCGAAGATCATCATCGGGCACATCGTCTGGTTCCTCTTGATCTTCAGGTTCCCCCATTGCAGCATCACCATATTCAGGAGGCACATAGTTGTCATCATCCTCTTCTTCTTCGGTGTCTTCCATCATAACCCCTCTTTTTCCGTGCTTGGTCCAAACATTATAGTATGGCATAAAATCATTCTCAAGCACGTGGAAGTGAAGGGTTTTAGAGTTGGAAAAGCCTTCGTATTTCTCACAGACAGTACATGGACAATTAATAAAACCATTCTGCTTGTTTGCCTCAGCTGCTCCGAAAAAATTATGCAGGCCCTTAATATACTCGAAGGTGCATCGGTCACCGTACATCCATTGCCAGTTTATCTGCGTGCGTTATATAATAAAGTGTATTAAAAACCATTACAACATATTATGAATAGAGAAATGACCAAATTAATAGAAATTTATCATCACATTAAAGATGAAGTACAATAGTGACCAAAATAAATACATACAGTTTATACATAGTTCTCATTATTGAACAACGTATATTTCTCTAGAGCATCTAATTAAAACATACACCGAAACTATGTAAAAAAATTAAATGCAATAACAAATGTGATCATAACCGCTACTAAGATACCAATTGATCCAACAGCATAATGATACCAAGCTTCAGTATGAATGGCATATTTTCTAATCTTTCTAATCTTCAAGCGCATTGCATCCATCTTGATCTTGTGATCATCAATGACATCGACAACATGCAACTCCAACTTCATCTTCTCCTCTTCAACTCTTTGTAATTTTCTTTCAAGTCATTGTTTTCTTTTTCAACCAAATTTAACTTCTCGACAAGAATTGCTATGTCGGTTGGAATTTCTGGTTCAACTACCTCCTAGATTAATAAATCTATGTCATGTTGGCCGGAATAATTGTAATAAGCACTAAATAAAAAAATAGTTATCAAAGATAATATATACCACATTCGAATCATAAACAGGACGAGGGCCGACGGAGGCGGATACGAAAACCATCGCGCTATATAATAACAAACAATAATAAAAATAAGAAAATTACAGAAGTATCTATCTAAAT
The DNA here is from genome assembly GCA_022496015.1 of Hordeum marinum. Taxonomy (NCBI): domain Eukaryota; kingdom Viridiplantae; phylum Streptophyta; class Magnoliopsida; order Poales; family Poaceae; genus Hordeum; species Hordeum marinum. Next base: position 582,297,359 of record CM039673.1, read on the forward strand.
CATACAAGTAAAAAACCATTTTCTTTTATAAAGAAGATAATAAGAACCAGGGTGGTGTCGGCACCGAGATGGGTGCGGGCGATCGACGGCGGTGAGCACGGGGACAGTACAGGACGGACCGCCAAACCTAGACAAATCTTGAGAAAAATGGAGCTTGGACAAGGAGCTTCGAGAGGATAAAGCTCAAGTGTGGCTTGGACATTTCATTGAACACCTCATGTGCATAGGAGGTGAGTTAGAACACTACAAAGCTCTATAAGACTAATGAGTACAGAACTCTATCAACATGTCACATTGTATATATCATAATAACATAGTTATGAGGATATAAGACCAATGAGTACAGAACTCTATCAACACGTCACATTGTATATATCATAATAACATAAGTACATTATGCTTTGTAATTTCTCATCTACCTTTTGCGGATGATTAACTCTTATTCTTCCATGCAACAGAGTAGCAGGCGGTACTGGTTAAAGATTTGTTGAACACCTTCGCGTCGGCCACGGGCCAGTTGATAAACCCCTTGAAGTGTTCCATTCTTTTTTCAGACCATTGCTTGCCATCTGTAGTGACTAATATCAAGACAATTAATGCATCAATTAGCTAGTCAGCACAGGCTTAATTATTATATATACCTCGCCGGACTTTCCAACAACTCCTTCCTCCGTTCGCTCACCGGAGCCGTCATCACGGTCTCCTTCCTCCGTTCGCTCACAGGAGCCATCATAAGGATGTCCTTCCACCTCTGTCCGATCACCGGATCCTGCTTCACCCTCTTCTTTCAGACCATCGGTGTCGTTCAGAAACTGGAAGACATAACCTCCTTCCTGGACGATGTCGCCCACCAACAACGGTCCTTCGCGGATGATTTCCCCCAACATCTCTTCTTCTTCTAAGTTTCTTTGACGATCGTCCATAGTTTCTGCAAAATATTAATTACAACATGACACTTAATTTACAAACATGATATAGCATGGATATATTACTGTGCCAAACATACAAGTTTTGCCGAAAAACATGGGGGCATGTGTTGACACCAGTTTTTGGCACGACAATAAACCTATATAAGATGGCGCCCGGAGCCAGACACCCATGCAACCGATGTCTGATGGAAAACGTGACATGACCCTCAACCCCTCGACCCCTCGACGATCGACCCTCTCGACCCCTCGGCGATCGACGACCCTTTACCCTTCTAGGGTACGGTTTGGGCCGGACCGCCTCTCTCATGAATGTCCGACGTCCGGACCGACGCTCGACTAGGGTACCCTCGACCCTCGACCCTAGTTCCTCGACTAGGGGACCCTCGATCCTCGACTAGGGGACCCTCGACCCTCGACCCTAGTTCCTCGACTAGGGGACCCTCGACCCTCGAATAGGGGACCCTCTACTAGGGGACACTCGACTAGGGGTGAAAACGGATCGGATTCGGACGGATAATCTCTATACCGCATCCTATTCCATATTTATTTTCGGATTCGGAAGCGGAACGGATAAGGATTCGAATACCGGATAGTGCGGATTCGAATACCAGATTAGGCGGATTCGGAAACGGTACGGTAACGGAACAGAATCGGATCGAAAACCGAAATTTACCATATTCGTATATGAGGAATATATAAATGCTTTAAACTAAAATCATACATAAACAATGAGCAAATATACTGGTTTTTTCCTTGGGTTTGGGTGGCCTCGAGAGTTGGTCGCCCAGATATCGAGACGGGAGTGAACATTTTACATTAGTAACTTAGAAAAAAATGTTATCGAGGAGGGGGTATATCGACCCCCCCCCTCATGTTGAAGTTATCGGAGAGGGGGTATATCGACAATGACATACGTTCCGGATCCGTTGGAAATCTCTCGGGGAGCCGATGCCAACATGATGATAGGGGGCCGGGGTGCTCCCGTGGCCTTGTTGATAGATAGAGCCGATGCCAACGTGATGATAGAGCCGATGCCAACATTTTCATTTAACAAAAAAAACTTTAAAAAAAGACTTGCTTCGCCAACATGAACATGTACACACATGAACATATCGAAAAAAGATTTGCGGCGCCAACTTGATGATAGAGCCGATGCCAACTTGAACATATACACACATATACATGAACATATATATATATACATGAAAAAAACATATACACATATATATGCCCACAAAAAAATACACATATACATGAAAAAAACAGAGCACGCGCGGTGCTGCCGGCCGACGACCATGGAGCAGTGGCGATGGGGAGCAGGGGACATTGGGAGGGGGGCTCACTGTGGGGGGGGCACGGCGATGGCTTGATCAGTGACGAGGCCGGCGACGAGGATGACGGGCTCGGGGGGGCAAGGGAGCGACGAGGCCGGCAGGCTCGAGGCCGGCGACGAGGACAGCCTGCGGCGAGGTCGAGGGCGCGGGTAAGGGCGAGGGCGCGAGGGCGCGTCAGCGAGTAGGACGGCGGGTTCGAGGCCGGCGATGAGGACTGCGCTCGGCGAGGTCGAGGGCGCGGGCAAGGGCGACGGCGCGTCAGCGAGTAGGACGGTGGGCTTGAGGCCGGCGACGAGGACGGCGCGCGGCGAGGGCGAGGGCGCGGGCGAGGGCTCGGGGAGGGGAGCACGTCGGTGACGGCAAGGGTGCGGTCTGGCAGCCTGGAGGCGTCGTGCTATTCGGCGCGGCGTCGGGGGGGAGATGAAGTGGGACTGGAAAACGCTAAGTGTGGTCTTGTATACCTAGAGCCTTTGGTCCCGGTTGGTGGCACCAACCGGGACCAATACCCACCTTTAGTCCCAGTTGGTGCCACCAACCGGGACCAAATGTCTCTTTTCGTTAGCCCAAAGGGCGGGAAGCACAGACCTTTGGTCCCGGTTGGTGGCACCAACCGGGACTAAAGGTGGGTATTGGTCCCCGTTGGTGCCACCAACCGGGACCAAAGGTCCCTTTTCGTCAGCCCAAAGGGCGGGAAGCATACCTTTGGTCCCGGTTGGTGGCACCAACCGGCACTAAAGGTGGGTATTGGTCCCGGTTGGTGCCACCAACCGGGACCAAAGCCCTGTTCCTGGTGCAGTGGGAGTTTAGTCCCTCCTCATCGAGCGAGGAGCACTCGTACTGGTTTATAAGCGCGGCTGAACTGACTGTCTCGAGCTCCTCTCTATCGTAGGCAGTGCATGCCTAATTGTCTTTGCCTGTTGGGCCTACTTGTCCCATGGGCCTGCGTCCTGGCCCATGTATATTGGGTTACTAGTCGTATGCAGGCCATGATGGCTTAGTAGGTGGGCATTTTTTATGTTATTTTTTTGCATATTAAAAGTTCTTAACAAAAAATACTTTATGGTGACTTAGTGTGTTTTATCATTATATTCTTTTTGCTATTAATTTTTTGAACAAACAATACTTTGATAATTTTAGTTGCATAATTTCCATTATTTTTGTTTTGTTTTTTGCTTTATTTATTTTTGCTTTATCTATTTCCAGTGTGTTTTATCGTTATATTCCTTTTGCTATTAACGTTTTGAACAAAAAATACTTTAAGAATTTTAGTTCCATAATTTTTATATAATTATAGTTTTAGAAATACTAGAGGTTTATAAAAGCTTTTTAGTTGATTCTTTTTTGAACTCCACTCCCACGATGTTTTGAAAGAAATTAAAAATCACTTCAAATGAACTTAGAAAAGGTTGAAAGTTGGCATGGTATCATCATTTCACCCACATAGCATGTGCTAAAAAGTTGAGAGGGTTACGACAAAAATTGGATGCATTTCGTGCACAAAATGGACAATCTCTTTCAAAGTATCACGGTTTCGGACGAAAACTCATCTGTTACAAAGGGATTTTATTTTTTGAACTTATTTGAACTCCATACTTTTTGTGTGTTCAAAATGCACCATTCAAAGCCACATCATCAATTTTCAGCCCTTTCTGACTTGATCAATTGCTCATTTTCATGCACTTGCTAATTTTTTTTGAGCTAAATGACCCTAAAATTGATAAGCACTTTAAATGAACTCTGAAAAGGTTCAAAATTGGCATGGTATCATAATTTCACCCACATATCATGTGCTAACAAGTTGAGAGGGTTACGGCAAAAACCGGATGCACTTCGTGTACAAAACGGACCATCTCTTTCGAAGTACGAGGGTTTCGGACGAAAACTCGTCTGTTACAAAGGCATTTCATTTTTCTAAACTTATTTGAACTCAACAATTTTTGTGCATTCAATATGCACCAAATAAGCCACATACTAAAATTTCAACCCTTTCTGACTTAATTTGCTGCTTTTCATGCATTTCATGATTTATTTTGAGCTAAATGACTCAGAAATTGGAAAACACTACAAATAAACCCAGAATAGGTTAAAACTTGGCATGGTATCATCATTTGACCCACATAACATGTGTGCAAAAGTTAAGAGGATTACAGCAAAAACTGGATGCACTTCGTGTACAAACTGGGCCATCTCTTTCGAAGTACGAGGGTTTCACACGAAAACTCGTCTATTACAAAGGCATTTCATTTTTCTAAACTTATTTGAACTCAAGAATTTTTGTGCATTCAATATGCACCACATACTAAAAATTCAACCCTTTCTGACTTCATGAGTCTTCACTTTTTCTTCGCTTGTGTCCTTTGCTTATTGCTCCGTAACCATGGATATTCTTCATCGCTTAACATGGTGCTTGGATCAGCCTTGACTTTGAAGGGAGGAATTTCATGAAACTTTTCATAATCTCCAGACATGTCTGTCTTGCCCTCCAATCCCATGATGTCTCTTTTTCCTGAAAGAACTATGTGGCGCTTTGGCTCATTGCATGATGTATTCGCTTCCATATCTTTTCTTTTTCTCAGTTCGGTAGACATGTCCTTCACATAGAAAACCTGCGCCACATCATTGGCTCGGATGAATGGTTCGTCTGTGTACCCAAGATTGTTCAGATCCACTGTTGTCATTCCGTACTGTGGGTCTACCTGTTCCCCGCCTCCTGACAGATTGACCCATTTGCACTTAAACAAAGGGACCTTAAAATAATGTCCGTAGTCAAGTTCCCATATGTCCACTATGTAACCATAATATGTGTCATTTCCCCTCTTGGTGGCTACATCAAAGCGAACACCGCTGTTTTGGTTGGTGCTCTTTTGATCTTGGGCGATCGTGTAAAATGTATTCTCATTTATCTCGTATCCTTTGTAAGTCAATACAGCTGAAGATGGTCCCCTGGACAACAAGAACAGCTCATCAGAAACAGTGTTGTCACCTCTGACACGTGTTTCCAACCAATCGCCGAAAGTCCTGATGTGTTCATGTGTAATCCAGTCGTCACACTCCTCCGGGTGTTTGGAGCGCAGACTGTTCTTGTGTTCATCGACATACGGGGCCACCAAGATAGAGTTCTGTAGAACTGTGTAGTGTGCTTGAGACCAACAATGTCCGTCTCTGCATATTATTGAGTCCCTTCCAATCGTGCCATTTCGAGTCAGTCTCCCCTCATACCGCGATTCAGGTAGACCAATCTTCTTAAGGCCAGGAATGAAGTCGACACAAAACCCAATGACATCCTCTGTTTGATGGCCCATGGAGATGCTTCCTTCTGGCCTAGCGCGGTTACGGACATATTTCTTTAGAACTCCCATGAACCTCTCAAAGAGGAACATATTGTGTAGAAATATGGGGCCCAGAATGAAAATCTCGTCGACTAGATGAACTAGGACGTGCGTCATGATATTGAAGAAGGATGGTGGGAACACCAGCTCGAAACTGACAACACATTGCGCCACATCACTCCTTAGCCTTGGTAGGATTTCTGGATTGATCACCTTTTGAGAGATTGCATTGAGGAACGCACATAGCTTAACAATGGCTAAACGAACGTTTTCCGGTAGAAGCCCCCTCAATACAACCGGAAGCAGTTGTGTCATAATCACGTGGCAGTCATGAGACTTTAGGTTCTGAAACATTTTCTCGGCCATATTTATACCACATTTGAATCATAGACAGGACGAGGGCCGACGGAGGCGGATACGAAAACCATCGCACTATACAATAACAAACAATAATAAAAAAAGAAAATTACAGAAGTATCTATCTAAATCATACAAGTAAAAACCATTTTATTTTATAAAGAAGATAAGAAGAAGAGGTTAACCACGGTGGTGTCGGCACCGAGATGGGTGCGGGCGATCAACGGCGGTGAGGACGAGGACAGTACAGGACGGACCGTCAAACCTAGACAAATCTTGAGAAAAATGGAGCATGGACAAGGAGCTTCGAGAGGATAAAGCTCAAGTGTGGCTTGGGCATTTCATCGAACACCTCATGTGCACAGGAGGTGAGTTAGAGCACTACAAAGCTCTATAAGACTAATGAGTACAGAACTCTATCAACACGTCACATTGTATATACCATAATAACATAGTTATGAGGATATAAGACCAATGAGCACAGAACTCTATCAACACATCACATTGTATATATCATAATAACATAAGTAAATTATGCTTTGTAATTTCTCATCTACGTTTTGTGGATGATTCACTCTTATTCTTCCATGCAACAGAGTAGCAAGCGGTACTGGTTAAAGATTTGTTGAACACCTTCGCGTCGGCCACGGGCCAGTTGATAAACCCCTCGAAGTGTTCCATTCTTTTTTCAGGCCATTGCTTGCCATCTGTAGTGACTAATATCAAGAGTGTGTTGGAGATTACTCAGGAAGTTTTTGATCCAAAATACTTGGGCCTTCCCGTATCGGAAGGAAGAATGCACAAAGGCAAATTTGAAACAGTTCAAGAAGAGACTAATCGATTGGAGTGAGCAATATATGTCATCAGGTAACAAAGAGGTATTAATTAAATCTATGGCACAAGTTATTCCTGCATATGTTATGAGTGTGTTCAAGCTTCCTGCCTCGGTTTGTGATGAGCTCACCCGTATGATGCGCCAATACTGGTGGGGAGTAGAGAATGGGAAGAAGAAAATGGCATGGATGAGTTGGGACAGAATGAGACTTCCTAAATCCATGGGGGTATGGGCTTCAGGGATATGAGAGCTTTCAACCAAGCGTTACTGGCCAAGCAAGCTTGGAGACTTCTTGATTCCCCTGACAGCCTGTGTGCGAGACTGATGAAGGCAAAGTATTACCCTCATGGTCAGTTGTTAGAAACAGTGTTTCCAAATACTGGTTCTGCAGTGTGGAAAGGTATATTGCATGGGTTGGAGCTGTTGAAAAGAGAAGTTATATGGCGAGTGGGGGACGGGGAGCAAATCCGGACGTGGCGTGATCCCTGGATCCCACGGTCATCCTCCTTCCGACCGATCACCCCGAAGGGAACCTGTCGTCGAAATCGTGTTTCAGATTTTCTAGATGCCAATGGGGCATGGAGGGCTGATCGTCTTCGTGAATATTTTTGGGAGATGGATGTTCTACATATACTCAAGATACGCACCTCTCCAAGGCAGCGTACCGACTTCATATCATGGTTTCCAGAGAAGAGTGGAGTATTTTCGGTTAAGAGTGCATACAAATTAGCCACATGCGATCAGGATACAGATTTTTCTGAAGGGGCATCAAGTGCGGTGGCGAATGGTTCCCGCTCTATTTGTAATTGTGTGTGGCAATCTTCGGTTCCGCAGAAGATGAAGATAACTGCATGGAAAAGTGTTTCTGGAGTACTACAGACGCAGCAATGTAAAGTGCTGCGACATATATCCGCAAGCTCAACTTGCCGACTATGTGGTCTGGAGGTGGAAGGCACATATCACGCCCTGATTGCATGTGATCATGCGAGAGAAATTTGGCTACATATGCGTGAAAGATGGCCCCTTCCACCTGATGATTTCCTAGTTGATAATGGAAGGGAATGGCTAATGCACCTTTTATACAGTTGCTCCGATGTTGTACGTGACATGATTATCATGTTAGTATGGCACATTTGGCATCTACGCAACGACAAAACTCATGGTAAGGAGGTACCGCCAGTTTCTTCTATGGTGAAATTCCTTGACAGTTATTATAAATCCATAAAATTAGCTGGTCGGTTTTCGGCCGAGGAAATTCTGAAAGGAAAAATGCCATCTTCGGCGACTCCAACAGTTCCTTCCAGGAAGGATGTTCCATCCTTGCCTTGGCCGGCGCCGAGTCTGGGTTATGCTGCACTGTCAGTTGATGGATCATTTCAGGCATCAGATGGTTCGGCGGCCGCCGGAATGGTGTTGCGAGATCATGAAGGACAGATCATTTTTGCAGCATACCGGGTCCTGTTCCACTGTAACGACGCCCTGGAGGCTGAAATACATGCACTCATGCAGGGTATGGCCTTGGCTATCCAACACTCGGATCTTCGAGTCGTTGTCCAGTCGGATTCTTCTGAAGCCTTAGCGAGCCTTTCGACCAATGCTTTAATTCGCTCGGCTTATGGTCATTTGGTCCTAGAGATTAAGGAGTTGATGAGTATTAAGGAGTTTGTACCTCAGAAAATCAATCGCACTCAGAATAGAGTTGTCGATCGGTTGGCCAATTATAGCCGTGCTGAGCGAGCTACAGCTATGTGGTTGCGTTCGGTTTCACCTTGTATTGAGGGTTTGTGGCCTCTCGACTGTAACTCTATGACATCTTAATAAAACTCCCTTTATCCCGCCAAAAAATATATCAAAATAAGTTCCAAGACATGAGTGTACGACTCAATAAACTCATCATAATTATAGAGCACAATATTAGAGGTGCATTATGTTGGTGGAAGATTTTCAAGTTATCGTTCCTTACACAAGTACAGTAAATAAATATTAAAGAAATTTGTGGTCTTGAAACAAAAAGTTCTGACCAATTAGCAAGATATCATACTTTAATGATTCAGGTTTTCTTGTGAAACTCACATTTCACTTGGCTTCCCTTTTGTGATCTCAACAACTTGTGGCGTTATGTACATAATAGATAAGATCCCTTAAGTTCATGAGTTTATTTATTTAGAAAATATAGATAGTATGTAAGATATTTAGATGCTTTTATTTAGAAAATAGAGGTACTAAGTACTAAACCGTACTTGGGTTTGCATCCAATTAATTTTTCAATTGATTATTCCCGTTCTAGATGCCTTTATGAATGAATACTCCTTGTTAGCGAACGGAACTGATTAGACGCGGTTCACAGCTAATCCGACGGCTGAAAAGGTCAAGAATGACGATTGGACGACCGAGAACGCTGATGGTCTGAGAGGGCTTGAAAAGTGCACAGTTTTAATGCATTTAAATTCAACAAAGGTAGTAATGTATGCTAGATTTAAGAAATTTTTGAATTGAAGCGTAATTGTTACACCCAATAAAAAACTTCCAGCTAATCTCTCATTTAATGCGCTATATTTGGATAAGCATCCGATTAATTTTTGAATTAAGTTTGTTCCCAATATATTGTTGTCATAAATGTCCTATTAACTCTCTTTTTGGATATGCATCCAATTAATGTTTGACTCTTATAGTGACGTCTATTTAAGCACCCACATCTCGCTTGTTTCGGAACCACTAACATCGCCAATTCATCAAAGAACCAAATCGTTTTCTCAAGCTACAACACCACAAAATCAACCAAAAGTGTCACTGGTGACAACTTTGTACACCATGAGGACAACCAATTTCCTCTTTGTCATCGTTGTTGCGATCATATTTGCCATCAGTGCACCAGCCACGGGTTGTGGTGAATTGAAGGGCAAGAAATTGTGGAACACTATGGTAGAGAATGGATGGGAACCAACCGTGAACATAAACGACAAGCATATCCAGGAGCTCGGCAGTTGGGCGGTGCTCGAGTTCAGCAAGCGCATGAACTGCGTGCTCAAGTTCAACAAGGTGGTGAGTGGTAGACAACAACTCGTGTCTGGTATGAACTATGAGCTCATCATTGATGTAACACACTTTGAAGGCAAAGAAGGAAAATACAAGGCAGAGGTGTACGAGCAGGAGTGGACTAAGAAACGTCAACTCCTCTCCTTCACCAAGGTGAACTAGGAGGGGCACAATAAGTTTGGTGGCAATAATTGTGTTCTTGGAATCATGTTTCCTGATTGTTTATCGAATATAAATTATTATATTGCATTTTCATGTGTTCTTGAACATGTTAAGGATCATACATATGCAAGTTGGTTATGACAAGAGCGGTAAAATGGATCACCTAAACGTAACCAACAATGATTGTACCAACTAGATCTACGCCAAACCTCTGGCCCTGCCTGGCCACTGACAAAATGTAACCCCTTGTGTACACCCCTCTCCCCCCCCCCCCCCCCTTTGCGAGATTGAGTTTACTTTGTATGTATAGTCATGCTCAAATTTCACACTTTTTGAGTTGGTTTGCTAATTTTGCTTTGTACATGTGTATGATTTTCTTTTTACAAGCTATACAACATGACTTAGGTCTTTACTTTCCTTGGATCTTTCCATCCCCCCTCTGGGCCCTCCCCACCCCACACACAAAAAAGTTCCACTTTCATGCGAACTGAGCATAGTTCGGTTGGTTATAGGGCATCTCAAGCGTTATCTCTCAAACCAACACGTAGAAATGTTCGTGGACACAATCTGGATCCACCTACGTCTGGAGAAGGATGTCCCACCAAGCTCCACCATGGTTAGGATGCAAAAGCCTCTGGTGTGTGGCCAGTTGAGCAAATGGATGGACCAAGCAGCCCGCAACCATGGAAACCATACATAGTACTACCTCACCTGAGAAACTACTACTTATTATAGGTAGGCAAGAATTAAACAAGCAAGTTGACGGTCCATAATACAAAATTAAGTCTGTAACTGAGAAACAATTACACTTAGACCCTCTTGTGAGTACAATGGCAGCAATCATATATATGGTAAATGAGACCACAATTGCAGCCACGCGGACCATCGCATCCATCCATTATTTGTGACCATTTTGCGCTACCGAGATGGTACTGGGAAGGATAACCGTGACAAGAACGTACAATAGTATCGCTTGTAATGGTAGGCATCGCTCCGTCACTGCTAGTCATACTCCTTGTGATGAGAATATCGTCATCTTTGATGTTCATGCTCGGATTGATATCAAGGAAGAGAGTATTGCCACGGATGCTTGTTACCGGGGCAATTTTGCCCACGGCAAGATCGGCTACTCGATAAACCACCAGCTTGTTTGTAGAAATCAGTGACATGTGGTCAAAACCGGCCACCAGGATATCTGAGTCACATTCCGCTATGGTGAAGGAACGAAACAGTGACATGTGGTCAAAACCGGCCACCAGGATATCTGAGCCACATTCCGCTATGGTGAAGGAACAAAATCTGCTTGTCGGACACGTAGCAATCAACCTTGGAGGCAGCAAAGAAGGCGACATTGCCCCATACTCATAAGTAGATGGGTCAAGTTGTAGTATCGGTTGTCCGCTGCTACCCATAGTATAAGGCTCCAGTATATAAAACTTTCCTTGGGATGGTATTGGTATGGACCCAGCTCGAGACCCTCCACTGCCGGTCGTTGGCGGTAGCGAAAAACACACGGCGTATATATTGATGCACGATCATGACTGTGATGACTCCATCCGCGCTCACGCTCAAGGTTGCGACGAACTTGGGATGCACGATCATACGTTCCAGTGGGGTTTCATGAGCGGCGGGAGCTTCACAATGTCGCCGGTGAAGGGGTGAAGAAGCAATAATGTCATGGCGTTGGCTTTGTAGAGGACAAGGAGGCCGTCGACCGAATCAAGGACACGGCGGTCCATCAAGAGAGGCAGCAAGATGCGGGCGAAGGCTCCAGTCGCGAGGTTCAGAAAACGTCTCTTGTCGACGCGACGGTGAAGGCCGTGACCCTCGGGCAAAATCATCCACCATCGCGGGTGAAAGCGCGGATCGACGACGCCTAAGAAGATTACTGCTTACTGCCTGGCCCAGTCGAGTTGACCAGCACAGCAACACAAACAGGCCTCAAAAAAATAATCTAAAATAAGCTACTTGCCTCAATCAAAATTCTAAAATAAGCTGCAAAAAAATTGATATATGAATTGGGCACAACAACGAAATTGCTAACAGGCACAACAACAAAATTCCCAATCATAAAGCATCACTTAATCTTCATAAATAGTGTTGAGTACACATTGCGGTGCATTTATTTATAACACACACAGTCTCAGTTCTTGCCCACTTGTTACTAATAGAAGATTTCGGCGATACAACGACCGACATGCTACTGCCTTAAGCTTTGCAGAATATACTGTGCATACAGGTCCCTGCGATAATAAAAAAAAGAAAAGAAGCATCAACGTAAACCAAAATACACCTTCACCGTCATCACTTATGCAGCGAACTGAAGAATACATCTTGGCAGAGATCAACATGAAACTGTACTTACATCGAATACTGAATGGCCTCACGGGCAGTGGTCGAAGGTAAGAACGCATCGACAGCAACCTCCTTGTTCTCATTCTTCTTGTCTACAAGTTACCGCTAAGGATGCGAACAAATGTACCTCTAAATTATAGTACTCCCTCCGTACCAAAATATAAGACGTTTTTGCGGTTCAATGACAGAGGTAGTACTATATAAGATACTCTGCTACAGCATTTTTTTTTTTAGAAAAGGAGGTTACTCTGCTACAGCATGTAACAAGGAAAACAAATAAATTGGATTATGCAGGATACAGTCTTCAAAGAAGCGCTTGATCTCTTGGAGGCGGTGGGGAGACAGCTCACTGATGTCATTGTAGTGACGGTATTCAGGATCATCCGCGCAGACTGCTATTATCTTGTCATCCTTTTCGCCCTAGTGACAAGCAACCGCTATCCTCAGTAAAACAAGGAAACGCTATTTCTGTTCGTCTCTCGGTACCACGAATAGAATGAACAAGGAATACCTGATCGATCATGGGCATAAGACCAATTGCTCTAGCTCGGAGGAAAGAACCAGGAATAACAGGTTCCTGTGAGAGATAAAAAGAGTTATGGAATCATCACTACATAGTGATAATAACATGGTTTCCATAAGATGCATTCCTTCGTCAGCAAATAGGTGGTCTAAACAACACAACTAAAATGCTTCGTATGAGAGTTTCCATGTCAACGGAAAATTAATATAATTACAAGACACCATGACTTAATAATGCAAGGACCCTGCATGTTGAGACCAACCTGCATCAGGACCAGGACATCCATTGGATCGTTGTCTTCACAAAGCGTCCTCGGAATGAAACCATAGTTATGAGGATATACAACTGATGAGTACAGAACTCTATCAACCTGTCACATTGACAAAAAGTAGCAAACCAAATTCCAATACATGAGTGCAAGACTCGATCAAGTCATCAGAACTACATAGCACAATAACAGAGGTGCATTATGCTGGTGGATGTTTTTCAAGCTAGCATTCCTTACACAAGTACAGTAAATAAATATTAAAGCTATTCATGATCTTGACACATAAAGTGGCGATCAATTAGCAAGATATCTTACCTTAATGAGTCCAGTTTTCTTGTCAAGCTCATATTTCACTTTGCTTCCCTTTGTGATCTCAACAACCTGTGGTGTTATTATATACATAGAACCTGTTAAGTTTATGAGTAGAAGGCAACTGCCAGGAGCAACTTTACATAAAGTTTCAAGCATCTTAAATACTCAATATACTTGTTCGTTACTGAGAAGCATTTGTGCTTGCAAGTAGGCTAGTGCATCTTAATGTTGCACAAGTATCAATTGTTCAATAAATTTAACATATTCGATGAAAATTTTGTACTTGAGAATAAAATGGTTTGATTAAAAGCACCACTCTTTCACTTTCAAGGCAAGAAACTACTGCTACAATTGGTAAGTCACAAAAATAATAATAATAAGGTACCAATTCTGGTCAAAATCCAGTGACAATTATATTGGCATCACAGCCATAGATTGAATCCCTCCAAAATGTAATTTAAATAGTTACAGAAGCATCAAATGCGGTAGAGGCATGGTGAAGCCAGTGATACCAAGTTATCAATGGATAGTGCACCACTGCACATTCAATACAAATCATACTAGCATCATAGGCCAATATTGATGATAAGCCAACTAATAAGGTTAATAAAAGTAAAAAACCGTGAGAACTGGCAGCTGAATTCTATGTATCATGCTATTTGTAATTTTGTATGCCATTTAATATTGATTGCTCCGTCCTAGACAGACAGCATGCCGATGGACCACTGGACTGAAATGGACCTACAAATCATTGAAATGCTACTTCAGGATCTTACAATTGCGACCATGGTCAAATGCCAGTTTTATTTCAATTCAGAGATAGCCCAAGCCACCTTTTACCAAGAACAAGCGTCTATAGGCTAAAGAAGAGACCTGTTTGGCATGTGCTGCACTGTTGCCTATTTGCTAGTACAGAGTGCAACGATGCATCCAGATTGTGCTTCCAGCCTCAACTACATCTATGCAAGATCCCATAAACAGACGGCAACAATGACATTCGACTGTGAGTAAGCACTGTTAGTTTCATTGATAGAGCCACTCCCTGCCATCATTTGCCCAAGATGCAACTTCCCAATTTACTTGGCCAGAACACAGCATCAAACATCTTAACTGACCAAGATATTCAGTTGCCATGCTTTTTTAGATAAGAATTCAAACCTCAAGGCACACTTACAACATTGAACACGGCAGGAGCCCCAGGGCCTGTGCACCAAAAATTCAATCAGCATATGCTTATTTTATATTTTTATATCAAGGCATTCGGTAAAGCCAGAAACAGAAATTGAGTCCTCACCGATCTCAAGATCGTGCCACGGATGCGCGGCCACCGCCCTCCTCGACAGCGAAGACAGGATCCTCTCGTTGAGCTTGGGTGCCGGCCGACTCGTCGGCTGCTGCGCGGCGGCGGCGCTCGCCGAGTCCTCTTGGCTCATCCTGCTGCCTACCAAGATGAACCCACCCACGGATGAGACCTCGGAAGAAGAGCCAACCCCCTTACAGGATGAAACAGCACGCATGTTAGATATTTCTTTCTACGCCTAGATCGAGTCTCCGCGAGGAACATGAACGGATCAGCCGCACCCAACACGGACAGATCGAAGCGGAGTTCGCCGGCGGACAAAACAGAGCAAATTAACACTGCCGCCTAGCTACCACCTTGTATCGGATCAGAGCGATTGAAAAGAAGCTTTTGGGACCGGAGAAGGGTTCACCTGCGCTGCGATTGGAGGCGGCAGAACGACGAGCGGCGGCGGCGGCGGCGGAGTTGGGGGAGGAAGAGAGACCACCAAATCTTGAGTCGGCTGATTGTGCTCTGCTCGGCTCACTCTGGCTCAGGCGTGCGCTTAAAATGGAAGGGAGTGAATGCTGATAGTTTTGGCTTTTCACCCAGAACCCTGCTCTATCATTTTCTCACATATCAGCCCCTGGGTACAGTCTAGCCTTAACTTTTTTGTATTTTTGTGCTGTCCATCAGGGTGTCACCCACATCTCCTTTGTATTTTGAAATGAGGACAAAGTTTGGTTAAAAGCAAAAGATGGCCAAAGAGGGTTAAAAAATATGATCATGTCTCTCTCAAGGAACATAAGAAAACAAGGAACCCCTTATTTTACCCACGTAAAAAAAGGCGCGCACACCCATTAATTTATCAATCTGGCCATATAGGCTGCGACATATTGTAACCACGACTTGCACTAGTTTACTGCTGGTGTTGCAGGTGTCCATCCTCTTGTTGTTCGAAAATCTGAGCCGTAACTGTGTCGTCAATGACAATCAATCACAATTCGACGTGGATATTTGTTAGCGAGGTTTACTGACATGACTTTTACCCCAAAACATGACCACACATCCTCCTGTACAAATTAAAACGAAGCTTGCCACCTTGTCCTCGGATCAACTAGAAAGAAAAGAAAGTTCTGAAACCAGGTTGTTGGACAGCAAGCGACGGTGGCAATGCATGGTGGGAGGAAGAGGCGAGAGAGATCAAATTGAGTGGACTGATCGCCCAGCCCTTTGCTTGGCTCACACCAGCTCGAGCTCTTGAAACAAAAGGGATTTCTATTGATTGTTTTGATTTCCAGGCACCATATTGCTTTAACAATCTGTTAGCAGATCAGCCCCGTGGAAGGGCCTACTTCTACTTTAGACTTAGGACATCTCCAACGTCGACTCTCAAACCACCCGTAACCGTCTGGATCGTACGGTCCAGACGTGTTTTGTCATCCAACGCGGGTCTGTACCGGTCCGCCGATCAACCCAAACGTGTTTTTCCTCATAAACCAGAAGCAAACCGGAAGGCTTTACGGATGTCCAAACCGCTGCCACGTCCGCTTCTGACTACCTGGCCCACTAAACCCCGCTCCCCCGCGCACACTTTCCCACCTGAGGCCAGCTGCCAGCATTCATAGCGGCCTAGAGCGGGTGCGATTGCTCACTAGAGCCGGCATTGAGGCGGCTCGCCAGCCAAGAGCACCGTATGTGGCATGCCCTCACCGCGGGGGCATAGGCCATGACGACATTCTTCCCCGCCCCAAAAATCAACTCTGATATGTGCTTAGCGGCGATGGAGGGAGGCTTCTTTTTCCCTCCTAATGAAGCATTTCCCCACGGGCCTCACGGCAATGCGACGAGCGGGCTGCAGGACATAGGAAAGACATGTCGTGAGAGTGGAGATCCACCGTGGACGACCATGGACTAGTTTTAGCGTAGTTCGGTATAGTTTAGTTAAAATATGTGTGACATGTAAATGTTTTTGTTCAGTTTATATGGAAACCATTCAGTTTGCATGTGATTCATCTGATTTGTTGGAAACTCACTTGAAATGTATGCATATAGCTCTTGGTGGCCGCCTCCAGCATTCGTGATCATAGAATGGTCCCCCCCCCCTCCCCGTCCATAGACGAATGCGCTGTCCGGTTTGTGGGTCAGCGTTGGAGATGCCATTAGGTAATAAGTAAGTTGGGGAGTAATATTAAAGTGTCACTCATATCCCTTTGTATTTAAAAATGAGGACAATGTTTGGTTAAAAGAAAAATATGACCAGATAGGGCACAAAATGATCATGTCTCTCTCAACTCTCAAGGAGCAAACAAAAGCACCTTTTTCTATCCACTTTGTTCTTTTCTTTGAAAGACTGAATTATCCACCTACTTTGATGAACAATGCAATATTTGATGATTTTAGCTCTACGTTGCGCATCCTGTGAATCAAAGAGAGAAAAATGTGATTTCTTTTACCGATAAAAAGACGAGCACACCGAGTAATAGCTTAATATTAATTTTTGAAAGTGATGTGAGTATTCTTATTCCTTCTATTTATAGCTTGTACCTTTTTTTCTTGTTTGTTGGGAGAAACCAATATGTTCAAGAAAATTCGCTAGGAGAAACCACCACCAAACTCCAAATAGAAATCGAGAATTTGAACTCAAGTTGGGTCTGCCATGCATGGGGCCACTTTTCTGGGTTGAGCTTAATTTTGTTCAACCGAAAAATATCTAAGCTAAAGTTTGGAAATGCTTGGTTGTCCATCGAAGGCAGAGGACGAATGGTAATAGTACCACCTCGCTAGACCAATGGCTCCCGCACCAACGCGTGCCATGCACGTCGGCCGAGCATCATGGCGTGCGCTTGTGACTCCAGCCTTGGAGGGCCAATGAGTTGGTATGTGGGTTGGTGGGCTTTGAGCCCATGGCACTAATGGTCGCCCTGCCTTGCGAACGGTAGGACGACGAGGGCTCCTTGAGGGTAAACCCGAGAATGGTTATTAAAAAATTGCGTGAAATGGTTCGGTTCTTACTTTAGGTTTGATTGTTTCGGGTTTTATTGGGCTGAGCCTTTTTTAGTTTGGTTTTGGTTTGGGTATGTGGAGAAACCAGTTTGGGTATAGTCGGTTATGTCTTTAAATAGTTCGGTTATTAGCGGCTATAAACTATGGTTCCAAACCGGTTTCTGGGCATTGGTTATGTGCAATAACCAACGATGCACCAACAAAGAGTATCTTTGATACGCATGCATGTTGCGATGTACTATGTAATTCTGTATTATGGGGAAACACCACATGCAAATCGGAAGTGTTTGTTTGTGCTATGGCACTAGTAGAAAACAGGACATTGGTTCGGGCCGGGCCAGCCCATTTGTCCCGGTTCAGTCATGAACCGGGACCAATGGGGGTAACGGTCCCGGTTCGTGAGGCCAGGGGGGCGGGCAGGCCACGTGGGGCATTGGTCCCGGTTTGTTGGATCCCTTTGGTCCCGGTTCCAGACACGAACCGGGTCAAATGTGCCTCGCTCCTGGCCCACACCCATTGGTCCCGGTTCGTGTCTGGAACCGGTACCAAAGGTGGTCCTTTAGTCCCGGTTCCAGCCACAAACCGGGACCAATGAGATGCCTATATATACCCCCTCACCGACAAGCAGAGCACTCCACACACTGCTCTATTTTTTTGTCGCTGAGGGAAGACCTTTGTGGTGCTCTAGCTCACCTCCTATGCACATGAGGTGTTTGATGAAATGCCCAAGCCAAACTTAAGCTTTCTCCTCTCGAAGCTCCTTGTCCAAACTCCATTTTCGTCAAGATTTGTCTAGGTTTGGCGGTCCGTCCTGTCCCATCCCCGTCCTGAAACCGTCGTCGATCGCCCGCGCATGGTGGGCCTCTTGATCTTATCTTCTTGTTAAAATAAAATATACTTACTCGTATGATTTTCTTACTTCTATTATTGTTTGTTAATATATAGTGCCATGGTTATGGTATCCGCCCACGTCGGCCCTCGTCCAGTCTATGATTCAGATGTGGTATATTATCTTTTATATAACTATTTCACACATCTATTGACAATTAATTATGCCACCAACTTGACGTAGATGTTTTTATCTATAGGAAGTAGTTGAACCAGAAATTCCAACCGACTATGCAATTCTGCTCGACAAGTTAACTAAAGCTGAAAAAGAAATCGATCATTTGAAAGAAAAAATGAAAAGAACTGAAGATGACAAGATGGGATTGGAGTTGCATGTTGCCGATATCGTCGGGGATCACAAGACCAAGATGGATGCAATGCACTTGGAGCTTAAAAAGATTAGAAAATATGCCATTCATACTGAGGCTTGGTATCATTATGCCGTTGGATTGATTGGTATCTTAGTAGCGGTTATGATTGCATTTGTTGTTGCATTTAAATTTTTTACATAGTTTCGGTGTATGTTTTAATTAGATGCTCTAGAGACCTATATGTTGTTCAATAATGACAGCTATGTATGAACTGTATGTATTTATTTGGTCATTATTGTACTTTGGCTTTAATGTGATGATGGATTTCTAATAATTTGGTCACTTCTGTATTCATGATATGTTGTAATGGTTTTTAATACACTTTATTATATAATGCATGCAGATGAACCGGCAATGGATGTATGGTGACCGACACACCTCCGAGTATATTAAGGGCCTGCATAATTTTCTCGAAGCGGCTGAGGCAAACAAGGAGAATGATTTTATGCCTTGTCCATGTACTGTCTGTGAGAATACGAAGTCTTTCTCCAACTCTAAAACCCTTCACTTCCACCTACTTCAGAAGGGTTTTATGCCACACTATAATGTTTGGACCAAGCACGGAGAAAGAGGGGTTATGATGGAAGACAACGAAGAAGAAGAGGATGACAACAACTACCCTCCCCCTGAATACGCTGATGCTGCATGGGGGAAGCTGAAGATAAAGAGGAACCAGACGATGTGCCTGATGATTATCTTCGTCGGGTCATTGTTGATGCACCGAGAGAATGCGAAAGTGAAAGGGAGAAGTTGAAGTTCGATCGCATGTTAGAGGATCACAAAAAAGGGTTGTACCCAAATTGAGAAGATGATAACAAAAAGCTCGGTACCACACTGGAATTGCTGCAATGGAAGACAGACAATGGTGTATCTGACAAGGGATTTAGTTCGCTACTGATAATAATGAAGAAGAAGCTTCCAAAGGATAACGAATTGCCCGATAGTACGTACGCAACAAAGAATGTTATATGCCCTCTAGGATTGGAGGTGTAGAAGATACATGCATGCCCTAATGACTGCATCCTCTATCACGGTGAGTATGAGGAACGGAACGCATGCCCGGTATGCGGTGCATTGCGGTATAAGATTAGAACAGATGACCCTGGTGATGTTGAGGGCCAACGCCCCTGGAAGAGGGTTCCTGCCAAGGTGATGTGGTATGCTCCTATAATACCATGGTTGAAATGTCTGTTTAGAAACAAAAAGCATGTCGAGTTAATGCAATGGCACAAAAAAGACCGTAAGAAAGACGGGAAGTTGAGAGTACCCGCTGAAGGGTCACAGTGGAGAAAGATCGAGAGAAAGTGGAGCGACTTTAGAGGTGACCCGAGGAACGAATGGTTTGGTTTAAGTGCAGATGACGTTAATCCTGTTGGGGAGCAGAGCAGCCAGCATAGCACATGGCATGTGACTATGTATGTATAACCTTCCTCCTTGGTTGTGCATGAAGCGGAAGTTCATTATGATGCCAGCACTCATCCAAGGCCCTAAGAAACCCGGCAATGACATTTATGTGTACCTAAGGCCATTAGTTGATGAACTTTTACAGCTATGGAATGGAAGAGGTGTACGTGTGTGGGATGAGAACGAACAGGAGGATTTTGACCTACATGCGTTGCTGTTTGTAACCATCAACGATTGGCCTGCTCTCAGTAACCTTTCAGAACAGACAAACAAGGGATACCACGCACGCACACACTGTTTAGATGACACCGACAGTATATATTTGGACAAATGCAGGAAGAATGTGTACCTGGGGCATCGTCGATTTCTTCCGACCAACCATCAATGTCGAAAGAAAGGAAAGCATTTCAAAGGTGAGGCAGATCACCGGAAGAAGCCCGCCCTCCGTACTGGTGATCACATACTTGATATGGTCAATGATTTACAAGTAATATTTGGAAAGGGTCCTGGCGAACTATCTGTTCCAAATGACGCCGACAAATGCGCACCCATGTGGAAGAAGAAATCTATATTTTGGGACCTACCCTATTGGAAAGACCTAGAGGTCCGCTCTGCAATCGACGTGATGCACGTGACGAAGAACATTTGCGTGAACCTGCTAGGCTTCTTGGGAGTGTATGGAAGACAAAAGATACACCGGAGGCACGGGAGGAACAACAACGTGTGCATGAAAAAGATGGCATGCATCCAAAGCAGCATGAAGGTCCTGCCAGCTACGCTCTTACCAAAGAAGAGAAGGAAATCTTCTTTTAATGCCTGCTCAGTATGAAGGTCCCGTCTAGTTTCTCGTCGAATATAAAGGGAATAATAAATATGGTAGAGAAAAAGTTCCAGAACCTAAAGTCTCATGACTGCCACGTGATTATGACGCAACTGTTGTTTGTTGCATTGACGGGGCTTCTACCGAAAAACGTTTGATTAGCCATTGTGAAGCTATGTGCATTCCTCAATGCAATTTCTCAGAAGGTGATCGATCCAGAAATCCTGCCAAGGTTAAGAAGTGATTTGGTGCAATGTCTTGTTAGTTTTGAGCTGGTGTTCCCACCGTCCTTCTTGAGTATCATGTCACATGTCCTAGTTCATCTAGTCAACGAGATTGCCGTTCTGGATCCTGTATTTCTACACAATATGTTCCCCCTTTGAGAGGTTCATGGGAGTCTTAAAGAAATATGTTAATAACCGCGCTAGGCCAAAAGCAAGCATCTCCATGGGCACCAAACAGAGGATGTCATTGGGTTTTGTGTTGACTTCATTCCTGACCTTAAGAAGATTGGTCTCCCTCAATCGCGGTATGAGGGGAGACTGACTGGAAAAGGCACGCTAGGAGCGGACTCAATAATATATAGGGACAGGGCATTATTGGTCTCAAGCACACTACACAGTTCTACAGAATTCCACATTGGTGACCCCGTATGTCGATGAACATAAGAATATTCTGTGCTCCAAACACCCGGAGCAGTGTGACGACTGGATTACATATAACACATCAGGACTTTCGATAGTTGGTTGCAAACACATCTCATGGGTGACAATACTGTTTCTGATGAGCTGTACTCGTTGGCCAGGGGACCATCTTCGACTGTATTGACTTACAAAGGGTACAAGATAAATGGGAACACATTTTACACGATCGCCCAAGATGAAAAGAGCACCAACCAAAACAGCGGTGTCCGCTTTGATGCAGCAACCAAGAGGAGAAAGGACACATATTATGGTTACATAGTGGACATATGGGAACTTGACTATGGACATGATTTCAAGGTCCCTTTGTTTCAGTGCCAATGGGTCAATCTGTCAAGAGGCGGGGTACAGGAAGACCCACAGTACGGAATGACAACAGTGGATCTGAACAATCTTGGGTACACAGAAAAACCATTCGTCCTAGCCAATGATGTGGCACAGATTTTCTGTGTGAAGGACATGTCTACCATACCGAGAAAAGAAAAAGATAAGGAAGCGAATACATCATACGATGAGCCAAAACGCCAAATATTTCTTTTAGAAAAAAGAGACATCGTGGGTGAAATGATTCCATCTTGATATGGCCATGAACTTGTGCTTTTGATCTCCATCTTGAAAGCACCGGCATGATCTCCATCGTCACCGGCATGACACCATGATCTCCATCAATGTGTCGCCATCAGGGTTGTCGCGCCCATCATGCTTCTACTACTATTGCTATCATTTAGTGATAAAGTAAAGCATTACATAGCGCTTAATGATTGACTCACAGGTCATACAATAATTAAAGACAACCCTATGGCTCCTGCCGGTTGCCGTACTCATCGACATGCAAGTTGTGATAATCTATACATCACATGATCATCTCATACATCACATATATCACATCTTGTAATTGGCTATATCACATCACAACATACCCTACAAAAACAAGTTAGACATCCTCTAATTGTTGTTGCGTGTTTTACGTGGCTGCTACGGGTATCTAGCAAGAACAATTCTCATCTACGCAAAAACCACAACGATGATACACTAGTTGCTTTTCAACCTTCTCAAGGACCGCCTTAGTCGAATCCGATCCAACTAAAGTAGGAGAAATAGACACCCGCCAACCATCTTTGTGCAACGAGGTTACACGTCAGTTGATGGAACCGGTCTCCCATAATCGTACGAGTAATGTTGGTCCAGGCCGCTTCATCCCACAATACCACAGAACCAAGACACGACCAAGGGAGGAAGCAATCTAAGCATCAACGCCCACAAACCTTTTGTGTTCTACTCGAGATCTCATTGACACATAGACCTAGATCATGATGCCACTATTGCGTAACGTCGCATGGGAAACAAAAAATTTCCTACGCACACGCAGATCTATCCATGGTGATGAGCATCTATGAGAGGGAGAGTGGATCTACATACCCTTGTAGATCGCTAAGCGGGAAGCGTTAAGAAACGCGGTTAGTGTAGTCGAACGTCTTCGCGATCCAAATCGTCGAGCGTCCTGCGATCTCATCACGATCTGTCCCGCGATCTCATCACGATCCGTCCCGCGATCCAATCACGATCCGTCCAGCAGGGCTTCGCCTAAGCATCGCTGAAACTAGACTAGAGGAGAAAACGATCAAGAGGAAGAAGAGGGCAGCATGTGGCAATTAGGGTTAGGGGTGTTGGAAATATGCCCTAGAGGCAATAATAAATTAGTTATTATCATATTTCCTTGCTCATGATAATCGTTTATTATCCATGCTATAATTGTATTGATCGGAGACTTAAATGCATGTGTGGATACATAGACAAAACCATGTCCCTAGTATGCCTCTAATAGACTAGCTCGTTGATCAAAAGATGGTTAAGGTTTCCTAGTCATGGACATGAGATGTCATTTGATAATTGGATCACATCATTAGGAGAATGATGTGATGGACAAGACCCAAACTACAAACGTAGCACATGATCGTGTCAGTTTATTGCTACTGTTTTCTACATGTCAAGTATGTGTTCCTATGACCATGAGATCATGCAACTCACGGACATCGGAGGAGTGCCTTGTTTGTATCAAACGTCGCAACGTAACTGGGTGACTATAAAGGTGCTCTACAGGTATCTCCGATGGTGTCTGTTGGGTTGGCATGGATCGAGACTTGGATTTCTTACTCCATGTGACGGAGAGGTATCTCGGGGCCCACTCGGTAATACAACGTCACAATGAGCCTTGCAAGCAATGTGACTAATTGTTAGTTGCAGGATCTTGTATTACAGAAAGAGTAAAGAGACTTGGCGGTAACGAGGTTGAACTAGGTATGGAGATACCGATGATCGAATCTCGGGCAAGTAACATACCGAAGAACAAAGGGAACAACATACGGGATTAACTGAATCCTTGACATAGAGGTTCGACCGATAAAGATCTTCGTAGAATATGTAGGAACCAATGTGGAAATCCAGGTCCCGCCATTGGTTATTGACCGTAGAGGTGTCTCGGTCATGTCTACATAGTTCTCGAACCCGCAGGGTCTGCACACTTAAGGTTTGGTGACGTTTCAGTAGTATAGAGTTATGTATGGTGGTAACCAAAGGTTGTTCGGAGTCCTGGATGAGATCCCGGAAGTCACGAGGAGTTCCGGAATGGTCCGGAGACGAATATTGATATATAGGAAGGTGGTGTTTGGACTCCGAAAAGTCTCGAGCACTTTCGGTTGTGTACCGGGAGTGACGAATGGGTCCCGGGGGCCCACCAGTGGGGCCAACCCACCCCATGGGCCAAAGTGGCGACCCACCAGAACCTAGTGGGATGTTGGGGTCGGCCAAGGTGGCCTAGGCGCAGGGGAGAGAGGCCCAAACCGAATTGGGGTGGAGTCCTCCTCAAGTTGCACCTCTCGTGTGAGAGGTGGACTCTCAGGTGGAGGAGGACTCTCCCTCCACCAGGTTCGGCCGAGCCAAAGGAGAGTTCTACTTTTGGGAGCAGCCTCCTCTCCCCTCCTCCTATATATATGAGTGGAATTAGGGTTTTTGCACAAGGATTTTTCAGCCACGACTAAACTCTACTTCTAGATAAGGCTCCTCTAGACTAGATTGTTTCCGCAGTGCTTAGGCGAAGCCCTGCCGGAATAGCTCCACCACCATCGCCGGAGCACCGTCACGCTGCCAGATAACACTTCTACCCCTCCACCCCTCTTGTTGGATCGAGAAGGCGGAGATCGTCATCAAGCTGTACGTGTGCTGAACGCGGAGGCGCCGTCCGTTCGGTACTAGATCGGAAGGACCGTGATTGAGGCCACGAGACGATTCGTGATGAGATCGCAGGACGGATCATGATGAGATCGCGGGACAGATCGTGATGAGATTGCGGGACGGATCGTGATGAGTTCACGGGACGGATCGTGATTGGATCGCGGGACGGATCGTGATGAGATCGCGGGACGGATCGTGATGAGATCGCGGGACGCTCGACGATTTGGATCGCGAAGACGTTCGACTACACCAACCGCGTTTCTGAACGCTTCCCGCTTAGCGATCTACAAGGGTATGTAGATCCACTCTCCCTCTCATAGATGCTCATCACCATGGATAGATCTGCGTGTGCGTAGGAAATTTTTTGTTTCCCATGCGACGTTACGCAATAGTGGCATCATGAGCTAGGTCTATGTGTCAATGAGATCTCGAGTAGAACACAAAAGGTTTGCGGGCGTTGATGCTTAGATTGCTTCCTCCCTTGTTCGGATTTTGATTTAGCGGTATTGTGTGATGAAGCGGCCGGGACCAACATTACTCGTACGCTTATGAGAGACCGGTTCCCTCAACCTCAACTTGTTGCATAGATGGCTAGCGGGTGACAGTTTCTCTCAGTTTAGTTGGATCGTATCCGACAAAGGCGGTCCTTGAGAAGGTTGAAAAGAAACTAGTGTATCACCTTTGTTGTTTTTGCGTAGGTGAGAATTGTTCTTGCTAGATACCCGTAGTAGCCACGTAAAACATGCAACAACAATTAGAGGACGTCTAACTTGTTTTTGCAGGGTATGTTGTGATATGATATAGCCAATTACATGATGTGATATATGTGATGTATGAGATGATCATGTGATGTATAGATTATCACGACTTGCATGTCGTTGAATATGGCAATCGGCAGGAGTCATAGGGTTGTCTTTAATTGTTGTATGACCTGCGTGTCAATCATTAAGCGCTATGTAATGCTTTACTTTATCGCTAAACGGTAGCAATAGTAGTAGAAGCATACAGGGCGTGACAACCCCGATGGCGACACGTTGATGGAGATCATGGTGTCATGCCGGTGACGATGGAGATCATGCCGGTGCTTTCTAGATGAGATCAAAAGCACAAGTTCATGGCCATATCATGTCACTTATGATTTGCATGTGATGTTAATCCTTTTATGCACCTTGTTTTGCTTAGGACGACGGTAGCATTATAAGGTGATCCCTCACTTAATTTCAAGATAAATTGTGTTCTCCCCAAGTGTGCACCGTTGCGAAAGTTCATCGTGTTGAGACACCACGTGATGATCGGGTGTGATAGACTCTACGTTCACATACAACTGGTGCAAGCCAGTGTTGCACATGCAGAACACTCGGGTTAAACTTGACGAGCCTAGCATGTACAGACATGGCCTCGAAACACAAGAGACCGAAAGGTTGAACATGAGTCATATAGTAGATATGATCAACATGATGATGTTCACCATTGCAGCCACCTCAACTCACGTGATGATCGGACTTGAGTTGGTGAATTCGGATCATGTATCACTCGAATGACCGGAGGGATGTCAATTTGAGTGGGAGTTCTTAAGTAATATGATTAATTGAACTTATTATCATGAACATAGTCACTAGTGACTTTGCAAATTATGTTGTAGATTACTAGCTCGCGCTGTAGCTCCCTCGTATTTTTATATGTTCCTAGAGAATTAGAATTGAAAGATGATGGTAGCAATATTGCAGACTGGGTCCGTGATCTGAGGACTGTCCTCGTTGCTGCACAGAAGGCTTATGTCCTTAATGCACCGCACGGTGCGCCACCCCCTCTAGCGTCGTCTGTAGATGTTGTGAACATCTGAGAGGCACGTTTCGATGACTACTTGATAGTTTAGTGTGTCATTCATTACGGCTTAGAATTGAGGCTCCGAAATGTTTTGAACGTCACGGAACATATGAGATGTTCTAAGAGCTAAGATTGTGATCTCAGGCTTGTGCCCGTATTGCGAGATATGAGATCTCCAACAAGATTGAGCTATTCTCTTTCATCTTGCAGGCAAAGAATCTTGTTACAACGAGTGGGAGTTGATCTTCCAGATAAGATAGTGATTGATATAGTTCTCCAAGTCACTGTCACTAAGCTACTAGAACTTGGTGATGAACTATAAAACGCTAGGCATAGAAATATTGATCCCTGAGCTGTTCGCGATGTTTGACACCACGAAGGTAGAAACCAAAAAGGAGCATCAAGTGTTGATGGTTAATCAAACCACTGGTTTCAAGAAGGGTAAGAGCAAAGAGAGAAACTTCATGGATAGCAAGTCAGTTGCTGCTCCAGTGAAGCAACCCAAAAGTTGAACTCAAACCCGAGACTAAGTGCTTCTATTATGAGGTGGGTGGTCGCTGAAGCGGAACAACCCTAGATATTTGGTAGATAAGAAGGCTAGCAACATCGACAGTAGTATATTTGATATACGAGTTATTGATGTGTACCTTGCTAGTACTCCTAGTAGCACCTGGGTATTGGATACCGGTTCGGTTGCTGAATGTTAGTAACTCGAAATAAAAGCTACGGAATAAACGGAGAACTAGCTAAGGGTGAGGTGACGATGTGTGTTGGAAATGTTTCCACGGTTGATGTGATCAACATCGCACGCTCTCTCTACCTTCGGGATTAGCGACAAACCTAAATAAATGTTATTTGGTGTTTTGCGTTGAGCATGAACATGATTAGATCGTGTTTATTGCAATACGGTTATTCATTTAAGTTAGAGAATAATGGTTATTCTGTTTACATGAATAATACCTTCAATGGTCATGCACCCAGTGAGAATGGTTTGTTGAAATCTTGATCGTAGTAATACACATGTTCATAACATTGATGTCAAAAGATACAAAGTTAAATAATGATACTACCACATACTTGTGGCACTACCGCAAAATGTCATATTGGTATAAAGCACATGAAGAAACTCCATGGTGATGGATATTTGGACTCATTCGATTTCGAATCGGTTGAGACATGCGAACCATGCCTCTTGGGCAAGATGACTAAAGGACCCCGTTGGATGGAGCGGGCAAGTGATTCATTGGAAATGATAGATGTTGATGTATGCAATCTACTGAGTCTTGTAGCGTGCAATGGATATCGTTATTTTCTTACCTTCACTGATGATTTGAGTAGATATAGTGTATATTTACTTAATAAAACACAAGTCTGAATCGTTTGAAAGGTTCAAGCAAATTCAGAGTGAAGTTTAAGATCATCGTGACAAGAAGATAAAAATGACTGCGATATGATCGTGGAGGTGAATATCTGAGTTACGAGTTTGGCATACAACTTGAGACAATGTGAAATTTGTTTCACAACTAACGCCACCTGGAACACCATAGTGTGATGGTGTGTCCGAACATCGTAGTCATGCTCTATTGGATATGGTGTGTGCTATGATGTCTCTTATCGTTTTACTACTATAATTTTTGGGGTTATGCATTAGAGACAACTACATTCACTTTAAATAGGGCACCATCTAAATCCGTTGAGATGACACCATGTGAATTATGGTTTGATAGAAACCTAAGCTGTCATTTCTTAATGTTTGGGGCTGCGACACTTGTGTGGAGAATGTTTTCACCTAATGAGGTCGAACCCAAGGCGAATAAATGCATCTTCATAGAATACCCTAAGAACAGTTGGGTGAACCTTCTATCTCAAATCCAAGCGCAAAGTGTTTGTTGCTAGAACTGGGTCCTTTCTCGAGAAAAAGTTTCTCTCGAAAGAATTGAGTGGGAGGAAGATAGAACTTGATGAGGTTGTTAAACCTTTGTTCAACCAGAGAATAGCGCAGCACAGAAAGATGTTTCTGTGAAGCCTACGTTAGTTGAAGAGGAAGTTAATGATGATGATCATGAAACTTCAGGATCAAGTTACTATCGAACTTCGTAGGTCGACAAGGATGTGTACTGCTCCTAAGCGGTACGACAACTCTGTCTTGGAGGTCATGTTGTTGGACAACGATGAACCTACGGGCTATGGAGAAGCGATGATGGGCCCGAATTCCGACAAATGGTTGGAGGCCATGAAATCTTAGAAAGGATCCAGGTATGAAAACCAAGTATAGACTTTGGTAGACTTGCTCGTTGGACGATAGGTCGTTGAGTACAAATGGATCTTTAAAATGAAGACAGACGCTGCTGGTAAATGTCACCATTTATAAAGCTCGACTTGTTGCAAAGTAGTTTACGACAAGTTCAATGAGTTGATGACGATGAAACTTTCTCACTCGTAGCGATGCTAAAGTCTGTTGGAATTATGTTAGCAGTTGCTGCATTTTTCAATTATGAAATCTGGTAGATGGATGTCAAAACATCATTTCCTTAACGGTTTAATTGAGGAAAGGTTGGATGTGATACAACCAGAAAGTTTTGTCAGTCCTAAGGATGCTAAAAGATGAGCAAGCTTTAGTGATCTTTCTATGGACTGAAGCAATCATCTCGGAGTTGGAATATATACTTTGATGAGGTGATCAAAGTTTTTAAGCCTATACAAAGTTTATGAGAAACTTGTATTTGCAATAAAGTGAGTGGGAGCACTATAGAGTTTCTGGTAAGCATATGTGGTTGACATATTGTTGATCGAAAATGGTATAGAATTTCTAGAAAGCATGAAGGGTTGTTTGAAAAGAGTTTTTCCAAAGGAAGACCTGGATAAAGCTACCTAATTGTTGAGCGTCAACATCTATAGAGATAGATCAAGATGCTTGATGAGACTTTCAATAAGTACATACCTTGACAAGATTTTGAAAGAGTTCAAAATGGATCAGTCGGAGAAAGAGTTCTCGCCTGATTTGTAAGGTGTGAAGTTGAGTGAGACTCAAAGCTCGACAACGGCAGAAGAAAGAGAAAAGACGAACGTCGTCCCCTATGCCTTAGCCATAGGCTCTGTGTAGTATGCCATGCTGTGTACCGCACCTGAGTGTGCCTTGCCATGAGTCTGTCAAGGGGTACAAAAGTGATCCAGGAGTGGATCACTGGACAACGGTCAAGATTATCCTTAGTAACTTACATACTAAGGAGATGTTTCTCGATTATGGAGGTGATAAAGAGTTACGTCGATGCAAGTTTTAAACACCAATCCGGATGGCTCGTAGTAGCAATCTGGATGCGTATAGTGTAGCGGCCATTTGGAAAAGTACCAAGTGGAGTGTGGTAGCAGTGTTTACGGTTTGACATGGAGATTTGCAAAGTACACACGGATCTGAATGTTATAGACCCGTTGACTATAAGACCTCTCTCACATGCAAAGCATGATCGAACCCCAGAACTCATTGGGTGTTAGATTCATAACAATGCGAATCACATGGTGATGTGAACTAGATTATTGACTCTAGTGCAAGTGGGAGACTGTTGGAAATATTCCCTAGAGGCAATAATAAATTAGTTATTATCATATTTCCTTATTCATGATTATCGTTTATTATCCATGCTATAATTGTATTGATCGCAGACTTTAATGCATGTGTGGATACATAGACAAAACCATGTCCCTAGTATGCCTCTAATAGACTAGCTCGTTGATCAAAAGATTGTTAAGGTTTCCTAGCCATGGAAATGAGATGTCATTTGATAACGGAATCACATCATTAGGAGAATGATGTGATGGACAAGACCCAAACTACAAACGTAGCATATGATCGTGTCAGTTTATTGCTACTATTTTCTGCATGTCAAGTATGTGTTCCTATTATTGGAAATATGCCCTAGAGGCAATAATAAATTAGTTATTATCATATTTTCTTGTTCATGATAATCGTTTATTATCCATGCTATAATTGTATTGATCGGAGACTTAAATGCATGTGTGGGTACATAGACAAAACCATGTCCCTAGTATGCCTCTAATGGACTAGCTCGTTGATCAAAGGATGGTTAAAGATTCATAGCCATGGACATGAGATGTCATTTGATAACGGGATCACATCATTAGGGGAATGATGTGATGGAGAAGACCCAAACTACAAACATAGCATATGATCGTGTCAGTTTATTGCTACTGTTTTCTGCATGTCAAGTATATGTTCCTATGACCATGAGATCATGCAACTCACGGATATCGGAGGAGTGCCTTGTGTGTATAAAACGTCGCAGCGTAACTGGGTGACTATAAAGGTGCTCTACAGGTATCTCTGATGGTGTCTGTTGAGTTGGCATGGATCGAGACTGGGATTTGTTACTCCGTGTGACGGAGAGGTATCTCGGGGCCCACTCGGTAATGCAACATCACAATAAGCCTTGCAAGCAATGTGACTAATTGTTAGTTGCGGGATATTGTATTACGGAACGAGTAAAGAGACTTGCCGGTAACGAGGTTGAACTAGGTATGGAGATACCGACGATCGAATCTCGGGCAAGTAACATACCGAAGAACAAAGGGAACGTTATACGGGTTAACTGAATCCTTGACATAGAGGTTCGACCGATAAAGATCTTCGTAGAATATGTAGGAACCAATGTGGACGTCCAGGTCCCGCCATTGGTTATTGACCATAGAGGTGTCTCGGTCATGTCTACATAGTTCTCGAACCCGCAGGGTCTGCACACTTAAGGTTCGGTGACGTTTCGGTAGTGTAGAGTTCTGTATGGTGGTGACCGAAGTTTGTTCGGAGTCTCGGATGAGATCCCGGACGTCACGAGGAGCTCCAGAATGGTCTGGAGGTAAAGATTGATATATAGGAAGTCCCAGTTTGGTTTCCGGAAAATTTCGGGCTCATCGGTAGTGTACCGGGAGTGCCGGTAGTGTACCGGGAGGCCTCCGGGAGGGGTATTTCGACCCCAAGAGTTCCATGGGCTGTGGGAGAATAATAACCAGCCCTTAGTGGGCTGGGAAAACAGCCACAAAGGCCCATGGAGCAGGAGAGAAAGTCCTAAAGCAAAAAGTGGAAAATCAGCCAATAGGAGGCAATCGTACTCCAACTAGGATTGGAGGTGAAGTAGGATTGCTTCCCACCTCCTATTTCGGCCGACCCAAAGGCCTTGGCTGCCTCTCCTCTCCTCTCCTCCTATATATACTAGTGTATTGGGTGGTTTTTGGACAGAATTTCCGGCCACGTGCTACCCGTTCCACCGGTGCATAGTTTCTCCTCTAGATCGGTTTTCTGCAGCGCTTAGGCGAAGCCCTGCCGGAATCACTCCACCACCATCACCGGAGCACCGTCACACTGCCGGTGAAGTCTCTCTCCTCTCCACCTCCTCTTGCTGGATCAATACGGTGGAGATCATCATCAAGCTGCACGTGTGCTGAACGCGGAGGTGCCGTCCGTTCGGCGCTAGATCGGAAGGACCGTGATCGAGATCGCGAGACGGTTCGTGATGTGATCACAGAACGGATCGTGATGAGTTCGCAGGACAGATCGTGATAAAGATCGTGAGATGGATCGTGATGAGTTCGCGGGATGGATCATGATGTGTTCGTGGGACGGTTCGTGATTGGATCGCGGGACGCTCGGCGATTTGGATCGTGAAGAAGTTCGACTACACCAACCGCGTTTCTTAACGCTTCCCGCTTAGCGATCTACAAGGGTACGTAGATCCACTCTCCCTCTCGTAGATGCTCATCACCATGGATAGGTTTGCGTGTGCGTCGGAAAATTTTTGTTTCCCATGCGACGTTCCCCAACAGTGGCATCATGAGCTAGGTTGATGGTTCGATGAGATCTCGAGTAAAACACAAATGGTTTCTGGGCGTTGACGCTTAGATTGCTTCCTCCCTTGGTCGGATTTTGGTTCAGCGGGATTGTGAGATGAAGCGGCCCGGACCAACATTACTCGTACGCTTACGAGAGACCGGTTCCCTCGACGCAACTTGTTGCCTAGATGGCTTGCGGGTGACAGTTTCTCTCACTTTAGTTGGATCGGATTCGACAAAGGCGGTCCTTGAGAAGGTTGAAAAGCAACTAGTGTATCACTGTTGTGGTTTATGCGTAGGTGAGAATTGTTCTTGCTAGATACCCGTAGCAGCCACGTAAAACATGCAACAACAATTAGAGGACGTCTAACTTGTTTTTGCTAGGTATGTTGTGATATGATATGGCCAATTACATGATGTGATATATGTGATGTATTAGATGATCATGTGATGTATAGATTATCACGACTTGCATGTCGATGAATACAGCAACCGGCAGGAGCCATAGGGTTGTCCTTAATTATTGTATGACCTGCGTGTCAATCATTAAGCGCTATGTAATGCTTTACTTTATCGCTAAATGGTAGCAATAGTAATAGAACCATGCAGGGCGTGACAACCCCGATGGCCACATGTTGATGGAGATCAAGATGATGGAGATCATGGTGTCATGCCGGTGATGATGGAGATCATGCCGGTGCTTTCTAGATGGACATCAAAAGCACAAGTTCATGGCCATATCATGTCACTTATGATTTGCATGTGATGTTAATCCTTTTATGCACCTTGTTTTGCTTAGTACGGCGGTAGCATTATAAGGTGATCCCTCACTTGATTTTCAAGATGAACTGTGTTCTCCCCGAGTGTGCACCGTTGCGAAAGTTCGTCGTGTTGAGACACCACGTGATGATTGGGTGTGATAGACTCTACGTTCACATACAACTGGTGCAAGCCAGTGTTGCACATGCAGAACACTCGGGTTAAACTTGACGAGCCTAGCATGTACAGACATGGCCTCGAAACACAAGAGACCGAAAGGTCGAACATGAGTCATATAGTAGATATGATCAACATGATGATGTTCACCATTGCAGCCACCTCAACTCACGTGATGATCGGACTTGAGTTGGTGAATTCGGATCATGTATCACTCGAATGACCGGAGGGATGTCAATTTGAGTGGGAGTTCTTAAGTAATATGATTAATTGAACTTATTATCATGAACATAGTCACTAGTGACTTTGCAAATTTTGTTGTAGATTACTAGCTCGCGCTGTAGCTCCCTCGTATTTTTATATGTTCCTAGAGAATTAGAATTGAAAGATGATGGTAGCAATATTGCAGACTGGGTCCGTGATCTGAGGATTGTCCTCGTTGCTGCACAGAAGGCTTATGTCCTTAATGCACCGCTCGGTGCGCCTCCCCCTCTAGCGTCGTCTATAGATGTTGTGAACATCTAACAGGCACGTTTTGATGACTACTTGATAGTTTCGTGCGTCATGCATTACGGCTTAGAATTGAGGCTCCGAAACGTTTTGAACGTCATGGAACATATGAGATGTTCTAGGAGCAGAGATTGTGATCTCAGGCTCGTGCCTGTGTTGCGAGATATGAGATATCCAACAAGATTCTTTGCTTGTAAGATGAAGGAGAATAGCTCAATCGTTGAGCATGTACTCAGATTGTCTGCGTACTACAATCGCTTGAATCAAGTGGGAGTTGATCTTCCAGATAAGATAGTGATTGATATAGTTCTCCAAGTCACTGTCACTAAAGCTACTAGAACTTAGTGATGAACTATAATACACCAGGGAAAGAAATGTTGATCCTTGAGCTGTTCGCGATGTTTGACACCGCGAAGGTAGAAATCAAGAAGGAGCGTCAAGTGTTGATGGTTAATCAAACCACTAGTTTCGAGAAGGGCAAGAGCAAGGAGGGAAACTTCATGGATAGCAAGTCAGTTGCTGCTCCACTGAAGCAACCCAAAGTTGAACTCGAACCCGAGACTAAGTGCTTCTGTTATGAGGTGAGCGGTCGCTGAAGCGGAACAACCCTAGATACTTGGTAGATAAGAAGGCTGGCAACATTGATAGAAGTATATTTGATATACGAGTTATTAATGTGTACCTTGCTAGTACTCTTAGTAGCACCTGGGTATTGGATACCGGTTCGGTTGCTAAATGTTAGTAACTCGAAATAAAAGCTACGGAATAAACGGAGAACTAGCTAAGGGTGAGGTGACGATATGTGTTGGAAGTGTTTCCAAGGTTGATGTGATCAACATCGCACGCTCTCTCTACCTTCAGGATTAGTGACGAACCTAAATAAATGTTATTTGGTGTTTTGCGCTGAGCATGAACATGATTAGATCATGTTTATTGCAATACAATTATTCATTTAAGTTAGAGAATAATGGTTATTCTGTTTACATGAATAATACCTTCAATGGTCATGCACCCAGTGAGAATGGTTTGTTGAAATCTTGATCGTAGTAGTACACATGTTCATAACATTGATGTCAAAAGATACAAAGTTAATAATGATAGTACCACATACTTGTGGCACTGCCGCTAAATGTCATATTGGTATAAAGCGCATGTAGAAACTCCATGCTGATGGATATTTGGACTCATTCGATTTCGAATCGATTGAGACATGCGAACCATGCCTCTTGGGCAAGATGACTAAAGGACCCCGTTGGATGGAGCGGGCAAGTGATTCATTGGAAATGATACATGTAGATGTATGCAATCTAGTGAGTCTTGTAGCATGCAGTGGATATCATTATTTTCTTACCTTCACTGATGATTTGAGTAGATATAGTGTATGTTTACTTAATGAAACACAAGTCTGAATCGTTTGAATGGTTCAAGCAAATTCAGAGTGAAGTTTAAAGATCATCATGACAAGAAGATAAAAATGACCGCGATATGATCGTGGAGGTGAATATCTGAGTTACGAGTTTGGCATACAACTTAAGACAATGTGAAATTTGTTTCACAACTAACGCCACCTGGAACACCATGGTGTGATGGTGTGTCCGAACATCATAGTCATGCTCTATTGATATAGTGCATACTGTGATGTCTCTTATGGTTTTACTACTATAATTTTTGGGGTTATGCATTAGAGACAACTACATTCACTTTAAATAGGGCATCATCTAAATCCGTTGAGATGACACCATGTGAATTATTGTTTGATAGAAACCTAAGCTGTCATTTCTTAATATTTGGGGTTGTGACACTTGTGTGGAAAATGTTTTCACCTAATGAGGTCGAACCCAAGGCGGACAAATGCATCTTCATAGAATACCCTAAGATCAGTTAGGTGAACCTTCAATCTCAGATCCTAGTGCAATGTGTTTGTTGCTTAAACGGATCCTTTCTCGAGGAAATGTTTCTCTCGAAAGAATTGAGTGGGAGGAAGATAGAACTTGATGAGGTTGTTAAACATTTGTTCAACCAGAGAGTAGCGTAGCGCAGAAAGATGTTTCTGTGAAGCCTACGTTAGTTGAAGAGGAAGTTAATGATGATGATCGTGAAGCTTCAGGATCAAGTTACTATCGAACTTCGTAGGTCGACAAGGATGTTTACTTCTCCTAAGTGGTACGACAACTCTGTCTTGGAGATCATGTTGTTGGACAACGATGAACCTACGAGCTATGGAGAAGCGATGATGGGCCCGAATTCCGACAAATGGTTAGAGGCCATGAAATCCGAGATAGGATCCATGTATGAAAACCAAGTATAGACTTTGGTAGACTTGCTCGTTAGACGACATGTCGTTGAGTACAAATGGACCTTTAGAATGAAGACAGACACTGATGGTGAATGTCACCATTTGTAAAGCTCGACTTGTTGCAAAGTTGTTTGTGACAAGTTCAAGGAGTTGACTGCGATGAGGCTTTCTCACTCGTAGCGATGCTAAAAGTCTGTTGGAATTATGTTAGCCGTTGCTGCATTTTCAATTATGAAATCTGGCAGATGGATGTCAAAACATCGTTTCCTTAACGGTTTACTTAAGGAAAGGTTGTATATGATACAACCAGAAGGTTTTGTTAGTCCTAAGGATGCTAAAAGATGAGCAAGCTTCAGTGATCCTTCTATGGATTGAAGCAATCATCTCGGAGTTGGAATATACACTTTGATGAAGTGATCAAAGTTTTTATAGTTTTTACAAAGTTTACGAGAAACTTGTATTTGCAATAAAGTGAGTGGGATCACTATAGAGTTTCTGATAAGTATATGTGGTTGACATATTGTTGATCGAAAATAATGTAGAATTTCTGGAAGGCATAAAAGGTTGTTTGAAAAGTCTTTTTCAAAGGAAGACCTGGATAAAGCTACATAATTGTTGAGCATCAAAATCTATAGAGATAGATCAAGATGCTTGATGAGACTTTCAATGAGTGCATACCTTGACAAGATTTTGAAAGAGTTCAAAATGGATCAGCCAGAGAAATAGTTCTCGTCTGATTTGTAAGGTGTGAAGTTGAGTCAGACTCAAAGCTCGACAATGGCAGAAGAAAGAGAAAGGACGAACGTCATCCCCTATGCCTTAGCCATAGGCTCTATATTATGCCATGCTGTGTACCGCACCTGTGTGTGCCTTGCCATGAGTTTGTCAAGGGGTACAAGAGTGGTCCAGGAGTGGATCACTGGACAGCGGTCGGAATTATCTTTAGTAACCAGAGGACTAAGGAAATGTTTCTTGATTATGGAGGTGATAAAGAGTTCGTCGTAAAGAGTTACGTCGATGCAAGCTTTAACACCTATCTGGATGACTAGTAGTAGCAATCTGGATACGTATAGTGGAGCAGCCATTTGGAAATAGTACCAAGTGGAGTGTGGTAGCAGTGTTTACGGTTTGACATATAGATTTGCAAAGTACACACGGATCTGAATATCGCAGACCCGTTGACTATAAGACCTCTCTCACATGCAAAGCATGATCGAGCCCGAGAACTCATTGGGTGTTAGATTCATAACAATGCGAATCACATGGTGATGTGAACTAGATTATTGACTCTAGTGCAAGTGGGAGACTGTTGGAAATATGCCCTGGAGGCTATAATAAATTAGTTATTATCATATTTTCTTGTTCATGATAATCGTTTATTATCCATGCTATAATTGTATTGATCGGAGACTTAAATGCATGTGTGGATACATAGACAAAACCATGTCCCTAGTATGCCTCTAATGGACTAGCTCGTTGATCAAGGGATGGTTAAGGTTTCATAGCCATGGACATGAGATGTCATTTGATAACGGGATCACATCATCAGGGGAATGATGTGATGGATAAGACCCAAACTACAAACATAGCATATGATCGTGTCAGTTTATTGCTACTGTTTTCTGCATGTCAAGTATATGTTCCTATGACCATGAGATCATGCAACTCACGGATATCGGAGGAGTGCCTTGTGTGTATAAAACGTCGCAATGTAACTGGGTGACTATAAAGGTGCTCTACAGGTATCTCTGATGGTGTCTGTTGAGTTGGCATGGATCGAGAGTGGGATTTGTTACTCCGTGTGACGGAGAGGTATCTCGGGGCCCACTCGGTAATGCAACATCACAATAAGCCTTGCAAGCAATGTGACTAATTGTTAGTTGCGGGATCTTGTATTACGGAACGAGTAAAGAGACTTGCCGGTAATGAGGTTGAACTAGGTATGGAGATACCGACGATCGAATCTCGGGCAAGTAACATACCGAAGAACAAAGGGAACGTTATACGGGTTAACTGAATCCTTGACATAGAGGTTCGACCGATAAAGATCTTCGTAGAATATGTAGGAACCAATGTGGACGTCCAGGTCTCGCCATTGGTTATTGACCGTAGAGGTGTCTCGGTCATGTCTACATAGTTCTCGAACCCGCAGGGTCTGCACACTTAAGGTTCGGTGACGTTTCGGTAGTGTAGAGTTATGTATGGTGGTGACTGAAGTTTGTTCGGAGTCCCGGATGAGATCCCGGATGTCACGAGGAGCTCCGGAATGGTCTGGAGGTAAAGATTGATATATCGGACGTCCCAGTTTGGTTTCCGGAAAAGTTTCGGGCTCATCGGTAGTGTACCGGGAGTGCCGGTAGTGTACCGGGAGGCCTCCGGGAGGGGTATTTCGACCCCAAGAGTTCCATGGGCTGTGGGAGAATAATAACCAGCACTTAGTGGGCTGGGAAAACAGCCACAAAGGCCCATGGCGCAGGATAGAAAGTCCTAAAGCAAAAAGTGGAAAATCAGCCAATAGGAGGCAATCCTACTCCAACTAGGATTGGAGGTGAAGTAGGATTGCTTCCCACCTCCTATTTCGGCAGACCCAAAGGCCTTGGCTGCCTCTCCTCTCCTCTCCTCCTATATATACTAGTGGATTGGGTGGTTTTTGGACAGAATTTCCGGCCACGTGCTACCCGTTCCACCAGTGCATAGTTTCTCCTCTAGAAAGGTTTTCTGCAGCGCTTAGGCGAAGCCCTGCCGGAATCACTCCACCACCATCACCGGAGCGCCGTCACGCTGCCGATGAAGTCTCTCTCCTCTCCACCTCCTCTTGCTGGATCAAGACGGTGGAGATCGTCATCAAGCAGCACGTGTGATGAACGCGGAGGTGCCGGCCGTTCGGCGCTAGATCGGACGGACCGTGATCGAGATCGCGAGATGGTTCGTGATGTGATCACGGAACGAATCGTGATGAGTTCGCAGGACAGATCGTGATCAAGATCGTGAGACGGATCGTGATGAGTTCGCGGGACGGATCATGATGTGTTCGCGGGACGGTTCGTGATTGGATCGCGGGATGCTCGGCGATTTGGATCGCGAAGAAGTTCGACTACACCAACCGCGTTTCTTAACGCTTCCCACTTAGCGATCTACAAGGGTACGTAGATCCACTCTCCCTCTCATAGATGCTCATCACCATGGATAGGTTTGCGTGTGCGTAGGAATTTTTTTTGTTTCCCATGCGACGTTCCCCAACACCTATGACCATGAGATCATACAACTCACGGACATCGGAGGAGTGCCTTGTGTATATCAAACGTCGCAACGTAACTGGGTGACTATAAAGGTGCTCTACAGGTATCTCCGATGGTGTCTGTTGAGTTGGCATGGATCAAGACTTGGATTTCTTACTCCGTGTGACGGAGAGGTAT
Source organism: Hordeum marinum (assembly GCA_022496015.1). Classification (NCBI taxonomy): domain Eukaryota; kingdom Viridiplantae; phylum Streptophyta; class Magnoliopsida; order Poales; family Poaceae; genus Hordeum; species Hordeum marinum. Next base: position 582,337,322 of record CM039673.1, read on the forward strand.
CTCGGGGCCCACTCGGTAATACAACATCATAATGAGCCTTGCAAGTAATGTGACTAATTGTTAGTTGCGGGATCTTGTATTACAGAACGAGTAAAGAGACTTGCCAGTAACGAGGTTGAACTAGGTATGGAGATACCGACGATCGAATCTCGGGCAAGTAACATACCGAAGAACAAAGGGAACATCATACGAGATTAACTGAATCCTTGACATAGAGGTTCGACCGATAAAGATCTTCGTAGAATATGTAGGAACCAATGTGGACATCCAGGTCCCGCCATTGGTTATTGACCGTAGAGGTGTCTCGGTCAGGTCTACATAGTTCTCGAACCCGCAGGGTCTGCACACTTAAGGTTTTGTGATGTTTCGGTAGTATAGAGTTATGTATGGTGGTAACCGAAGGTTGTTCGGAGTCCTGGATGAGATCCCGGACGTCACGAGGAGTTCCGGAATGGTCCGGAGACGAAGATTGATATATAGGAAGGTGGTGTTTGGACTCCGGAAAGTTTCGGGCACTTTCGGTAGTGTACCGGGAGTGTCGAATGGGTCCCGGGGGCCCACCAGTGGGGCCAACCCACCCCATGGGCCAAAGTGGTGATCCACCAGCCCCTAGTGGGCTGGTGGGGTCGGCCAAGGTGTCCTAGGTGCAGGGGAGAGAGGCCCAAACCAAATTGGGGTGGAGTCCTCCTCAAGTTCCACCTCTCGTGTGAGAGGTGGACTCTCAGGTGGAGGAGGACTCTCCCTCCACCAGGTTCGGCCGAGCCAAAGGAGAGTTCTCCTTTTGGGTGCAGCCTCCTCTCCCCTCCTCCTATATATATGAGTGGAATTAGGGTTTTTGCACAAGGATTTTTCAGCCACGTCTAAACCCTACTTCTAGATCAAGCTCCTCTAGACTAGATTGTTTCCGCAGTGCTTAGGCGAAGCCCTGCCGGAATAGCTCCACCACCATCGCCGGAGCGCCGTCACGCTGTCGGAGAACTCTTCTACCTCTCGGCCCTCTTGCTGGATCGAGAAGGCAGAGATCGTCATCAAGTTGTACGTGTGCTGAACGCGGAGGTGCCGTCCGTTCGGTACTAGATCGGAAGGACCGTGGTCAAGGCCACGAGACGATTCGTGATGAGATCGCGGGACGGATCATGATGAGATCACGGGACAGATTATGATGAGATTGCGGGACGGATCGTGATGAGCTCACGGGACGGATCGTGATTGGATCGCGGGACGGATGGTGATGAGATCGCGGGACGCTCGGCAATTTGGATCGCGAAGACGTTCGACTACACCAACCGCATTTCTTAACGCTTCCCGCTTAGCGATCTACAAGGGTATGTAGATCCACTCTCCCTCTCGTAGATGCTCATCACCATAAATAGATCTGCGTGTGCGTAGGAAAATTTTTGTTTCCCATGCGACGTTACCCAACAAGGGGCTGCCCTCAAAATCCCTTAGTATATATAGGAGGAGGAGGAGAGGAGGCAGCCTTGGCTTCCAAGCCTAGGAGGTTCGGCCAAACCCTTCATAAGGGAGGAATCCACCTCCCACAAGGGAGGTGGAAACCTATTAGGACACCTTCCTAATTTGGCCCTTTTTGCCTTTTTCCTTTATCCTTTTCGCATGGGCCCACTACGGGCTGGTTCACCTCCCCTCACAGCCCATGAGCCTCTTGGGTCGTCACACCCCTCCCGGTGGTCCCCCGGCACCCTCCCAGCACTCTCGGTACACTACCAATGAGCCCTAAACTTTGCCGGTGACCAAAATAGGACTTCCTATATATCAATCTTTACCTTCGGACCATTCCGGAGCTCCTCGTGACATCCAGGGTCTCATCCGGTACTCCGAACAACCTTCGGTTACCAACACCATACAACTCAACAATACTGAAACATCACCGAACCTTAAGTGTGCAGACCCTGTGGGTTCGAGAACTATGCAGACATGACCGAGACAGCTCTATGGTCAATAACGAATAGCGGGACCTGGATGCCCATATTGTCTCCTACATATTCTACGAAGATCTTTATCGGTCGAACCTCTATGTCAAGGATTCAGTTAATCCCGTATGATGTTCCCTTTGTTCTTCGGTATGTAACTTGCCCAAGATTCGATCGTTGGTATCTCCATACCTAGTTCAACCTCGTTACCGACAAGTCTCTTTACTCGTTCCGTAATACAAGATCCCGTGACTAACACTTAGTCGCATTGCTTGCAATGCTTATTGTGATATTGTATTACCGAGTGGGCCCTGAGATACCCGTGCGTCATACGGAGTAACAAATCCCAGTCTTGACCCATGCCAACCCAACAGACACCCTCGGAGATACCTGTAGAGTACCTTTATAGTCACCCAGTTATGTTGCGACGTTTGATACACACAAGGCACTCCTCCGGTGTTCGTGAGTTGCATGATCTCATGGTCATAGGAACATATACTTGACATGCAGAAACAGTAGCAATAAACTGACACGATCATATGCTATGTTTGTAGTTTGGGTCTTGTCCATCACATCATTCTCCTAATGACGTGATCCCATTATCAAATGACATCTCATGTCCATGGCTAGAAAACCTTAACCATCTTTTTGATCAATGAGCTAGTCTATTAGAGGCATACTAGGGACATGGTTTTGTCTATGTATCCACACATGCATCTAAGTCTCCGATCAATACAATTATAGCATGGATAATAAACGATTATCATGAACAAGGAAATATGATAATAACTAATTTATTATTGCCTCTAGGGCATATTTCCAACAGGGTTTGGAAAGAGTTCACAACAATTGCTCTGGCACTGCCGAGGGAGCTGCGATTTACACACCCGAAAGTAAGTACTACTAGATAGTTCCGCGCATCTCCCATTGATTCTAGTTTCATAAATACCATTTATCATGCTTGATTATCAGTTTGATTGAACTGTATTTCTCGTAAAGTGCTTGTGGCAGGAAGACGGGACTAATTTATGTGGATACTACGTTTGCGAGTTCATCTACAATGCGACGACCCCTAAGCGGGGCTACTCTGAAAAACAATTTCAAGTGCGTAAGCAATAATATTCACACTTTTATTTTATTACCATATATATGTATTGACCCTCTTCTTCAAATTAGATGTGGAAGATGCGGGATGAACTCCTACCACATGATCACATACGAGCAATTCAAGAAGAATTGGCGGGATTCTTTCTTGACCACGTCATCAATAAAGCCGAACAATACCATCTGCAATTGGACATTAGATGTTAGGGATTGTAAGAGATCCTATATTTTATATATGTAGCTAGTAGCGTTGGATATCTATACGAAAACTTGTTATACGACCAATCTCTCGAAGAAAGAGAGGTCGATCACTTCTATCTCTATATGTTCATGACGATCTTCTGTACTTAATGGTTCCTTCATTTGCTTACTAGCTAGCGTGTCGAGTTCTCTCTATAGTAGCTGGCGTCAACCAAGCACGAAGAAAGAGAGGACACTTCTTTTTATCAATTAGCTAGCTATAACAATATAAAACCTCTAAATTAACTCTCTAAAAACCCCTAAACCCCCCTCCCTTTCAAAAAAACAAGCAACTTCCAGATGCTGACGCGTGGATGCCTGTTGGTCCCGATTGGTGTTACCAACCGGGACTAAAGGTCCTCCTGCCTGGGCGCCCCGCAAAGGCCACATGGAGCCCCTTCTGTCCCAGTTTGTAAGAGAACCGGGACTAAAGGTTTTGGGCTTTAGTCCCAACACTTTAGTCCCGGTTCCAAAACCGGGACAAATGGGCCTTACGTACCGGGACAAATGGGCCTTTTTCTACTAGTGTGGCTAAGCAATTGGCTTTAATACACTTGTTAGAGAGCTTTTCAGCTGTGGACATTGTCTTTTTGTCTCTTGTTGTGTGCTGACTGTATCTCAAGGATAACTTTGTTCCCAAACTGTTGTAGATGCACTTATGCCTTTTCTATCTCTTTTGCTTCTTAACATGTCAATTTGGGCAATCATATGTACATTGAAGCAAATTCATAGTTATGTATTAGGTTTAAACCCGCGGTTATGTATTGGGATTAAATTGGTTTGGATGGAAAAAAATAGTGGGTTCAGTTTTGGTTGGGCTGAAAATAACATTAAATAGGTATGGTTCAAGTTGGTTCTCAAAGATACATGCACGGGTATGGTTCAATTATGATTCAAGTATGAAATCATTCCCATATTTACTTGAGGGCGCTCGGACGACGCATCATGGCTGCTCATGCCCTATCGCGTGTTCCTAAGTTGCCATCGTGAGATCCGTTGGCTGGCCCAAGTGGGCTTGGTCCTAGGGGCCATCGGGCGCTTGTGCCGAAGGAAGTGTTCCCCGGGCGTGGCCCATTTATGATCTTGGGTGTCCACGGGCGAGGGGCTCAACCGCTGGGCCAGCTCGTGGTACGCGGGCTCGCTCACCTAAACCCACCTATCAACTCTTTTTTGTTTTCCTGTTTTTCTACTTTCACATGGTGTTCATATATTCTTCAATCTCTTTTCCATTTTCCTAATTTTCGTATTTTTATACGGCGTGTGGATATACTCTTCAATAAAAAACACAAAATTTTAACTTTCTTTTTCTCCTCCTAATCTGTATAGTTTGGAGATCAGTTGCATTTAAAAATGTACTATCTTTATATATAAACCAATTCCCTTATTTTATATAACAGATAAAAACACTTTACTTTATCGACATGAAAAATACTTTATTTTATCAACCTCAATGGTTGTAGATAGACAATCCTAACCATGTCTTGCAATACAATAATGAGTAGTTTTTTCTTTGCAAGAAAAACTTTTGATCTATTCATCAACTATCAAGGTAGTACAGAGAACACCATAAGTAAAAACTACAGCCAGATCTATAAGCCATCTAGCAACGACACGCACTAAAGCGAGCCGAAGGTGTGCCTTCGTCATCGCCCTTCCCTCATTGGAGGCGGATAAAACCTTGTTCTAGTAGACAGTCGGAAAGTCGTTGTGCTAAGGACCCATAGGACCAACACACAAGAACAGCAACTGCCATCGATGAAGAGAAGTGTAGATCTGAAGAATCCAATCTATAGAGACACGAACACAGAAGAATGAAGACAGGATCCACGTCGATCCGCCAAAGACAAACACCGACCAAATCCCACGAGATCCACCGGTGACGAAACTCCACACGCCCTCCGACGATGCTAGAAACACCATCGAAATAGGGGTTAGGCGTGGAGGACTTTATTCCATCTAATGAGAGTCGCCGCCATCTCTACTAATGTTTACCGCTAATGTTGTAGCTATTATAGACATATTGAGAATAATTGTGCTTTTTGCTCAAGGGTCTCCCGTTGTTATGATGAAGAGAGGGAAATATGGTTATTTTTTCTTTGTGTTCCCCAGTCGTAGCCCACTTCTGATCTTGGGTCTCCATGACAACGGGCTCAATTGTCATGTCGGTCACCTATCATGCGGGTTCACTCGTCTAAACCTCTGCACCAACTATTTTTCTCTTCTACTTCCATATTTGTGTTCTAGGTCAAGATCATGGCCGCCATGTTTGGCTTCTACAGCCAAATGACACTATTATTGTACCCATTACTATTGACCAATAAAGCGGTCATGTTTACATAAAAAACTCTTTTTTACTACTTCAATATTTGTGTTCATAACATATACCAATTTCCTTATTTTACATAATCAAATAAAAACACTTTACTTTATCATCGAAAAACTTTATTTTATCAATCCGAATGCCATATATAATCCTAACCAACTCCTGTAATACAATAATGAGTAGTTTACTGCTAATCTTGCACGTGTTATAGACATGATGAGAACAATTGTACTTTTCGCTGAAGTGTCTCCCGTTGTGAAAAGTGTAATCATGCCCTTAATATTTTGATGTTGAACACAATACACATATAAGGAACTAAAATATTTTGATGTTGAAGACAATACACATATAAGGAACTAATCGTGTTTGTCAAGTATATCATAGGTTTTAGTCCCCGTGGAATATGTGTGTGGATCAAGAACGAAGAAAGAAATATGTGTAGCGCATATGCTTTTTTGGGTTGTTCTTGTGTATAGGGATCCCACAGTTTGCTCAAATGCTTTTCACTCCCATCATATACCTATGTCACACACTTACACCCACAAAATCATTCTGGGAAATATTTCCACGATATCCATTCCTTAGATGTCTTGGAATAATTCTAATGCTCCTCGGGTTCATCGGAAGTCTGGTCCCATTTTCGGTACCGAAATCCGGTCTTAACGAAAATCGGGTCACTCATGAGAATCAGTTGATTTGTCGGTATCACCGACGTTCGGTAGCCCCCAAGCCACCGAATGGTCGTTCCTAACCGGAATTCCAGCACATCCTATCTAGTATGAAAACACAAAAATAACATCACACTTCTGGTCATGTCGGACGCCCGATGCTCCTTGGGTCACCGGATATCCGGTAACACCGACACTTATCCTTTTTCACCTTCCATCCTGCAAGCTGGCTTACTACAAGCACCGAATGTCTGCTAGTTTCATGTGATGCCCGGTGCTTAGTTGGCCACCGGACTTTCGGTAGCCCACCAGTATTCCGGTACATAAGTTCCCAAATTTAGCCAGGAGCACCAACCAGTCTAGCAGACCATCAACATGCTGGGAGGAGCAACCGGTGTAGGAGACCCTCAACTGTCGGCAGTACCAACCGGTCTAGCAAACCCTCAACGTGCGAGGTCACGATATCAGTGGTGAAGCTGGGTTGGCGGGAGGAGCAGAGCGGGGGTTCGCGAGAGTTTTTCTTCGTATATACATTGGTGCGATACAAGGAGCCCAAGACGGAAAAAAAATAATACACGAATTGGTTTTTTCACTCTACCATGTAAATCAACATTTATTCTCTACGGTTCATTATTTTTGAAAGCTCATCACTCATACCGAATGATAGACTCAGTGAGTCTTGTACCAATCCTGCCTTGTAGCTCATGTCCACTTAAGAAGAACTGAACCCGTACTTACAATAGTAGCTGTAAATCTTTTGGCGGTGTGGTATCTACAATAAGTAAATAATAGCTCTCAGAAAAAACAGGAACACCAAGCCGTGGAAATAGTACCACATTGCTAGGCGATTGACTCCTGCACCAGCATATAAACCCAGCACCCGTCCGTGTCATCGGCCGAGCGTGGCGGCACGCGCTTGTGACTCCAGCCTTGGAGGGCTAAAGAGTTGGTACGTGGGTTGGTGGGCTTGAGCCGTGGGCAGGTAATGGTTACCATCGGACATCATTTGATGATGTCTGACCCAAGTGGTTGGTCCTAGAGGCCATCCGGCGTTTGTGGCGCGGGAAGCGTTTCTGATCTTGGGTGTCCACGGACCTGGGGCGGCGGGTTCGCTCACCTAAGCCCCTGTACCAACTCTTTTGCATTTTTCTACTTTGAACGTTGATAATATGGTTAAACGTCGGAATTTCCTTATTTTTTAATAAAAGTTAACGTTTTAGTAAAAGAGCCCGTGCGTTACAACATGTATGAAATAAATTCTAGGGTTTGCATGATATTAAAGAGTTTATTTAGTCATATTGAAATACTGAGATCTATCTCTCGATTTGTTAGATTCTACCTCGTCTTATCATGAATTCATATTTTATACTCGACCACTTCAAAGATAAGACAACTCATTAGATAGTAAAGAGTTTGCAATGCTTGGTGCTCTTTTTTTGATACGCTAGCGCTAGTAGTAGGAGCACACCGACTGCGCGGCTACTTCCCTTGACACCATCATCAGGGCTAGAGTAGGATTAGGATTAGGATATGCAAAACCGTGGGGGAGATGGTATGAGGGAGTGGAGTAGCCACATCCATGGAGGTGGTGCACAGAACAACCGGGACATGGTTGGCGTAGCCATGACCACATGCTTCTCCCTCTCTCTCTCTCTCCCTAGTCGGCGTGCAGGGCGAAATAGGACGCCACCCGTCCTGCAGACCCAGTTCGAGCATGATGCACCGTTGTCGTATTCTCTCAACTCTTCGTCCGTCCCTCCTCTTTATCTCACCAATGACATCAGGAACATCTAGACTGGAGGAATATATTGATGATCGGGTAGTCCATACGTGAGCCCCAAATAACTTTTCCCATAAGAAATAGTATTTCTTTCCAACAATTATTGTGAACATAATTTTCCAATATTTCAGTCACACATATTTTAAGAACTATAACTACTGATGTATTTGTAATTAAGATTAAGATATGGTGGGCTTAAACAGCGGCCAACTAAAATGTATGCTAGCTGGACATCTAGTTGTGAAAGTGCAATCATGCCTTTGATCATATTTTGATGTTGATGACAATGCATGTATAGGGAACTAATCAGGTTTGTCAATTATATCATATGTTTTAGTCCCCGTTGAATTATATGTGTGTGGATCAGGAACGAAGAAACAAAGATATGTAGCAGTTTGTTCTTGCGTATAGGGATCCCTCACTAGTAAGAGGAGATCATCGGGGCTGTGAAACATTTACTCAAAACCCACGGTTTCTTTCAAATTGATTTCACTCCCATCATATATATATATATATATATATATATATATATATATATATATATATATATATATGTCACACACTTGCACGAATTAAATCATTCTGGGAAATATTGTTGGAAAATACGCCCTAGAGGCAATAATAAATGAGTTATTATCATATTTCCTTGTTCATGATAATCGTTTATTATCCATGCTATAATTGTGTTGATCGGAAACTCAGATATATGTGTGGATACATAGACAACACCATGTCCCTAGTATGCCTCTAGTAGACTAGCTCGTTGATCAAACGATGGTTAAGGTTTCCTAACCATGGACATGAGATGTCATTTGATAACGGGATCACATCATTAGGAGAATGATGTGATGGACAAGACCCAAACTACAAATGTAGCATATGATCGTGTCAGTTTATTGCTACTGTTTTCTGCATGTCAAGTGTATGTTCCTATGACCATGAGATCATGCAACTCACAGACATCGGAGGAGTGCCTTGTGTGTATCAAACGTCGCAACGTAACTGGGTGACTATAAAGGTGCTCTACAGGTGTCTCCAATGGTGTCTGTTGAGTTGGCATGGATCGAGACTGGGATTTTTTACTCCGTGTGACGGAGAGGTATCTCAGGGCCCACTCGGTAATACAACATCACAACAAGCCTTGCAAGCAATGTGGCTAAGTGTTAGTCACGGGATCTTGTATTACGGAACGAGTAAAGAGACTTGCCGGTAATGAGATTGAACTAGGTATGGAGATACCGACGATCGAATCTCAGGTAAGTAACATACCAAAAAACAAAGGGAACATCATACGGGATTAACTGAATCCTTGACATAGAGGTTCGACCGATAAAGATCTTCGTAGAATATGTAGGAACCAATATGGGCATCCAGGTCCTGCTATTGGTTATTGACTGTAGAGGTGTCTCAGTCATGTCTACATAGTTCTCGAACCCGCAGGGTCTGCACACTTAAGGTTTGGTGACGTTTCGGTAGTATAGAGTTATGTATGGTGGTGGCCAAAAGTTGTTCGGAGTCCCAGATGAGATCCCGGACGTCACGAGGAGATCCGGAATGGTCCGGAGGTATAGATTCATATATAGGAAGTCCTATTTTGGTCGCCGGAAAAGATTCGGGCTCATCGGTAGCGTACCGGGAGTGCCGGTGGTGTACCGGGAGACCATCGGGAGGGGTATTTCAACCCAAGCGGCTACATGGGCTGTGGGAGAGTGAATACCAGCCCTTAGTGGGCTGGTGGAAGTCTCACACAAGGCCCATGAGGCTGGGAAGAAAAGCCGAAAGAGAAAAAGGTGGAAAAAGAAAAAAAATAGGATGAATCCTAGTAGGACTAGGATTGGAGGTGGATTCCACTTCTCCTACATGGTTCGGCCGACCCAAAGGCTGGCTCTTTGAGAGCCAAGCCTCCTCCTCTCTTCCTCTTATATATACTAGAGGTTTTAGGGTTTTTTGCACCTGATTTTCAGCCACGTGCTACCCGTTCCTCTAGTGCATAGTTTCTCCTCTAGATCGGATTTCTGTAGTGCTTAGGCGAAGCCCTGCCGGAATAGCTCCACCAGCATTGCCGGAGTGCCATCACGCTGCCGGAGAACTCTTCCACCTCTTTGCTCCCTCTTGCTGGATCAAGAAGGCGGAGATCATCATCAAGCTGTACGTGTGCTGAACGCGGAGGTGCCGTCCGTTCGGCGCTAGATCGGAAGGACCATCATCAAGATCGCAAGATGGATCGTGATGAGATCGCGGGGCGGATCGTGACGAGATCGCGGGACGTGTCATGGATTTATCACGGCAGATGTCCGGGTGAACGGGCTTAGGTTCGGGGCGAGACGCAACTACATGGTGGCTTGAAGGGGTTAATCAGAATTGAGAAGACACGAAGTTTTACCCAGGTTCGGCCCCTCAAGTCGAGGTAAAAGCCTACGTCCTGCTTGTCTGATATTGATGATGATGAAGATCTCTCGGTTACAAGGGTGCTAATCGCTACCTCTAATCATGAGAGCCTCTAATCTCTCTATCTCTAGTCATGTGTTATCTAAACTTGTGGACTTGTGTCCCTTGAAAATCTGTCTCTTTAGGGGTGCTCTACCCCTCCTTATATAAGTGCAGAGGTGGGTTTTACAAATAGAGTCCTACTAGAAGTAGGATTAGGACTCGTCTCTCACGAATCCTACTCCGGGTCTTATTTCATTAAATGGAATCCTTCTCTCTTCGGGCCTTCTCTTGTGAACCGCCTGGTGCCGGCTCACCCACCGGGTCTTATCTCGTGAGCCGCCTAGCGCTGGTCTGCCAGCCGGGACTTGAGCCTTGGTCATCTGCGGTCCGCCAGCCGGGTCTTTTAATAAGAATGTCATGTCTTCAGTCGGGTCTCCTGTGAGTCGCCAGGCCGGGACATACCATGGGGTATATCCCCGTCAGGACGGATCATGATGAGATCACGAGACGGATCATGATGAGTTCGCGGGACGGATTGTGATTGGATCGTGGGACGGATCGTGATGAGATCGCGGGACGCTCGGCGATTTGGATCGCGAAGACGTTCGACTACACCAACCGCGTTTCTTAACGCTTCCCACTTAGCGATCTACAAGGGTGTGTAGATCCACTCTCCCTCTCGTAGATGCTCATCACCATGGATAGATCTTGCGTGTGCGTAGGAATTTTTTTGTTTCCCATGCAACGTTCCCCAACAGTGGCATCATGAGCTAGGTCTATGTGTAGATGAGATCTCGAGTAGAACACAAAGAGTTTGTGGGCGTTGACGCTTAGATTGCTTCCTACCTTGGTCGTGTTTTGGTTCAGCGGTATTGTGAGATGAAGCAGCCCGGACCAACATTACTCGTACGCTTACGAGAGACCGGTTCCCTCGACCGCAACTTGTTGCATTGATTTCTTGCGGATGTCAGTTTCTCTCACTTTAGTTGGATCGGATTCGACAAAGGCGGTCCTTGAGAAGGTCGAAAAGCAACTAGTGTATCACCATTGTGGTTTTTGCGTAGATGAGAATTGTTCTTGCTAGATACCCGTAGCAGCCACGTAAAACATGCAACAACAATTAGAGGACGTCTAACTCGTTTTTGCAGGGTATGTTGTGATATGATATGGCCAATTACATGATGTGATATATGTGATGTATGAGCTGATCATGTGATGTATAGATTATCACGACTTGCATGTCGACGAGTACGGCAACCGGCAAGAGCCATAGGGTTGTCTTTAATTATTGTATGACCTGCGTGTCAATCATTAAGCGCTATGTAATGCTTTACTTTATCGCTATGGTAGCAATAGTAGTAGAAGCATGTTGAGCGCGACAACCCCGATGGCGACACGTTGATGGAGATCAAGATGATGGAGATCATGGTGTCGTGCCGGTGACGATGGAGATCATGTCGGTGCTTTCTAGATGGAGATCAATAGCACAAGTTCATGGCCATATCATGTCACTTATGATTTGCATGTGATGTTAATCCTTTTATGCACCTTGTTTTTCTTAGGCCGACGGTAGCATTATAAGGTGATCCCTCACTTAATTTCAAGTTAAATTGTGTTCTACCCAATTGTGCACCGTTGCGAAAGTTCGTCGTGTTGAGACACCACGTGATGACCGGGTGTGATAGACTCTATGTTCACATACAACGGGTGCAAGCCAGTGTTGCACATGCAGAACACTCGGGTTAAACTTGACGAGCCTAGCATGTACAGACATGGCCTCGGAACACAAGAGACCGAAAGGTCGAACATGAGTCATATAGTAGATATGATCAACATGATGATGTTCACCATTGCAGCCACCTCAACTCACGTGATGATCGGACTTGAGTTGGTGAATTTGGATCATGTATCACTCGAATGACCGGAGGGATGTCAATTTGAGTGAGAGTTCCTAAGTAATATGATTAATTGAACTCATTATCATGAACTTAGTCAGTAGTGTCTTTGCACATTATGTTGTAGATTACTAGCTCGCGCTGTTGCTCCCTTGAATTTTTATATGTTCCTAGAGAAATAGAGTTGAAAGATGATGGTAGAAATATTGCGGACTGGGTCCGTGATCTGAGGATTGTCCTCATTGCTGCACAGAAGGCTTATGTTCTTAATGCACTGCTCGGTGCGCCAACCCCTCTAGCATCGTCTGTAGATGTTGTGAACATCTGACAAGCACGTTCTGATGACTACTTTATAGTTTAGTACGTCATGCATTACGGATTCGAATTGAGGCCCTGAAACGTTTTGAACGTCACGGAACATATGCGGTGTTCTAAGAGCTGAGATTAGGATCTCAGGCTCGTGCCCGTGTTGCGAGATATGAAATATCCAACAAGATTCTTTGCCTGCAAGATGAAAGAGAATAGCTCAATCGTTGAGCATGTGCTCAGATTGTCTGGGTGCTACAATCGCTTGAATCGAGTGGGAGTTGATCTTCCAGATAAGATAGTGATTGATATAGTTCTACAAGTCACTGTCACTAAGCTACTAGAACTTGGTGATGAACTATAAAATACCAGGGATTGAAATAATATGATCCCTGAGCTGTTCACGATGTTTGACACCGCGAAGGTAGAAATCAAGAAGGAGCATCAAGTTTTGATGGTTAGTCAAACCGCTGGTTTTGAGAAGGGCAGGAGCAAGGAGGGAAACTTCATGGATAGCAAGTCAGTTGCTGCTCCTGTGAAGCAACCCAAAGTTGAATCCAGACCCGAGACTAAGTGCTTCGATTATGAGGAGAGCGGTCGCTGAAGCGAAACAACCCTAGATACATGGTAGATAAGAAGGTTGGCAACGTCGACAGAAGTATATTTGATATACGTGTTATTGATGTGTACCTTTCTAGTACTCCTAGTAGCGCCTGGGTATTGGATACCGGTTCGGTTGCTAAATGTTAGTAACTCGAAATAAAAGCTATGGAGTAAACACAGAACTAGCTAAGGGTGAGGTGATGATGTGTGTTGGAAATGTTTCCAAGGATGATGTGATGAAACATCGCACGCTCTCTCTACCTTCGGGATTAGTGACAAACCTAAATAAATGTTATTTGGTATTTTGCGTTGAGCATGAACATGATTGGATCGTGTTTATTGCAACGTGGTTATTCATTTAAGTTAGATAATAATGGTTATTCATTTTACATGAATAATACCTTCAATGGTCATGCACCGAGTGAGAATGGTTTGTTGAAATCTTGATCGTAGTAATACACATGTTCATAACATTGATGCCAAAAGATACAAACTTAATAATGATAGTACCACATACTTGTGGCATTGCTGCTAAATGTCATGTTGGTATAAAGTGCATGAAGAAACTCCATGTCGATGGATCTTTGGACTCATTCGATTTCGAATCGGTTGAGACATGCGAACCATGCCTTTTGGCAAGATGACTAAGGACCCCGTTTTCCGGATTGATGGAGCAGGCAAGTGGTTTATTGGAGATGATACATGTTGATGTATGCAATCCAATGAGTCTTGTAGCGTGCGGTGTATGTCGTTATTTTCTTACCTTCAGTGATGATTTGAGTAGATATAGTGGATATTTACTTAATGACACACAAGTCTAAATCTTTTGAAAGGTTCAAGCAAATTCAGAGTCAAGTTTAAGATCATCGTGACAAGAAGATAAAAATGTCTGGGATGTGATCTTGGAGGTGAATATTTGAGTTACGAGTTTGGCATACAACTTTGGACGATGTGTAAGTTGTTTCACAACCCGCACCACCTGCAACACCATAGTGTACTGGTGTGTCCGAACGTCATAGTCATGCTCTATTGGATATGGTGCATGCTATGATGTCTCTTGTCATTTTATTACTATAATTTTGGGGTTATGCATTAGAGACAACTACATTCACTTTAAATAGGGCACCATCTAAATCCGTTGAGATAACAACGTGTGAATTATGGTTTGATAGAAACCTAAGCTGTCATTTCTTAATGTTTGGGGCTGCGATGCTTGTGTGGAAAATGTTTTCACCTAATAAGCTCGAACCCAAAGCGGACAAATGCATCTTCATAAAATACCCTAAGAACAGTTGGGTATACCTTCTATCTCAGGTCCAAGTGCAAACGATTTGTTGCTAAAAATGAGTCCTTTCTCGAGAAAGAGTTTCTCTCGAAAGAATTGAGTGGGAGGAAGATAGAACTTGATGAGGTTGTTAAACGTTTGTTCAACCAGAGAGTAGCGCAGCGCAGGAAGATGTTTCTGTGAAGCCTACGTTAGTTGAAGAGGAAGTTAATGATGATAATCATGAAGCTTCAGGATCAAGTTACTATCGAACTTCATAGGTAGACAAGGATGTGTACTGCTCCTGAGCGGTACGACAACCCTGTCTTGGAGGTCATGTTGTTGGACAACGATGAACCTACGAGCTATGGAGAAGCGACGATGGGCCCGGATTCCGACAAATGGTTAGAGGCCATGAAATCCGAGAAAGGATCCATGTATGAAAACCAAGTATATACTTTGGTAGTCTTGCTCGATGGACGGCAGGTCGTCGAGTATAAATGGACCTTTGAGATGAACACAGACGTTGATGGTAAATGTCACCATTTATAAAGCTTGACTTGTTGCAAAGAAGTTTACGACATGTTCAATAAGTTGACTGTGATGAGACTTTCTCACTCATTGCGATGCTAAAGTCTGTTGGAGTTATGTTAGCAGTTGCTGCATTTTTCAATTATGAAATCTGGCAAATGGATGACAAAACATCGTTTCCTTAACAATTTACTTAAGGAAAGGTTGTATGTGATACAACCAGAAGGGTTTGTTTGTCCTAAGGATGCTAAAAGGTGAGGAAGCTTGATTGATCCTTCTATGGACTGAAGCAAGCATCTCGGAGTTGTAATATACACTTTGATGAGGTGATCAAATTTTTGAGTCTATACAAAGTTTATGAGAAAACTGTATTTGCAATAAAGTGAGTGGGAGTACTATAGAGTTTCTGATAAGAATATGTGGGCATATTGTTGATCGAAAATAATGTAGAATTTCTGGAAGGCATAAACAATCGTTGAAAAAGTGTTTTTCAAAGGAAGACCTGGATAAAGCTACCTAATTGTTAAGCATCAAGATCTATAGAGATAGATCAAGATGCTTGATGAGACTTTCAATGAGTACATACCTTGACAAGATTTTGAAAGAGTTCAAAATGGATCAGTCAGAGAAAGTGTTCTCACCTGATTTGTAAGGTGTGAAGTTGAGTGAGACTCAAAGCTCGACCATGGCAGAAGAAAGAGAAAGGACGAACGTCGTCCCCTATGGCTGCCATAGGCTCAGTACAGTATGCCATGCTGTGTACCGCACCTGTGTGCGCCTTACCATGAGTCCGTCAAGGGATACAAGAGTGACCCAGGAGTGGATAACTGGACAGTGGTCAAGATTATCCTTAGCAACTAAAAGACTAAGGAGATGTTTCTCGATTATGGAGATGCTAAAGAGTTCGTCGTAAAGATTTACGTCGATGCAAGCTTTAACACCAATCCGGATGACTCATAGTAGCAATCTCGATACGTATAGTGGAGCATCCATTTGGAATAGTACCAAATGGAGTGTGGTATCAATGTTTACGGTTTGACATAGAGATTTGCAATGTACACACGGATCTGAATGTCGCAGACCCGTTGACTATAAGACCTCTCTCACATGCAAAGCATGATCGAGCCCCAGAACTCATTGGGTGTTAGATTCATAACAATGTGAATCACATAGTGATGTGAACTAGATTATTGACTCTAGTGCAAGTGGGAGACTGTTGGAAATATGCCCTAGAGTCAATAATAAATTAGTTATTACCTCGTTCATGATAATCGTTTATTATCCATGCTATAAATGTGTTGATCGAAAACTCAGATACATGTGTGGATACATAGACAACACCATGTCCCTAGTATGCCTCTTGTAGACTAGCTCGTTGATCAAAAGATGGTTAAGGTTTCCTAGCCATGGACATGAGATGTCATTTGATAACGGGATCACATCATTAGGACAATGATGTGATGGACAAGACCCAAACTACAAACGTAGCATATGATCGTGTCAGTTTATTGCTACTGTTTTCTGCATGTCAAGTATTTGTTCCTATGACCAGGAGATCATGCAACTCACAGACATTGGAGGAGTGCCTTGTGTGTATCAAACGTCGCAACGTAACTGGGTGGATATAAAGGTGCTCTACAAGTATCTCTGAGGGTGTCTGCTGAGTTTGCATGGATCAAGACTGGGATTTGTTAATCCGTGTGACGGAGAGGTATCTCAGGGCCCACTCGGTAATACAACATCACAATAAGCCTTGCAAGCAATGTGACTAAGTGTTAGTCACGGGATCTTGTATTACGGAACGAGTAAAGAGACTTGCCGGTAACGAGGTTGAACTAGGTATGGAGATACCGACGATCGAATCTCGGGCAAGTAACATACCGAAAAACAAAGGGAACATCATATGGGATTAACTGAATCCTTGACATAAAGGTTCGACCGATAAAGATCTTCGTAGAATATGTAGGAACCAATATGGACATCCAGGTCCCGCTATTGGTTATTGACAGTAGAGGTGTCTCGGTCATGTCTACATAGTTCTCGAACCCGCAGGGTCTACACACTTAAGGTTTGGTGACATTTCAGTAGTATAGAGTTATGTATGGTGGTGCCGAAGGTTGTTCCGAGTCCCAGATGAGATCGCGGATGTTACGAGGAGCTCCGGCATGGTTCGGAGGTAAAGATTCATATATAGGAAGTCCTATTTTGGTCGCCGGAAAAGATTCGGGCTCATCGGTAGTGTACCGGGAGTGCCGGTAGTGTACCGGGAGACCATCGGGAGGGGTATTTCGACCCAAGAGGCTACATGGGCTGTGGGAGAGTGAATACCAGCTCTTAGTGGGCTGGTGGAAGTCCCACAAAAGGCCCATGAGTCTGGGAAGAAAAGCCCAAAGATAAAAAGGTGGAAAAGGCAAAAAAAAAAGGATGAATCCTAGTCCTACTAGGATTGGAGGTGGATTCCACCTCTCCTACATGGTTCGGCCGACCGAAAGGCTGGATCTTTGAGAGCGAAGCCTCCTCCTCTCTTCCTCTTATATATACTAGAGGTTTTAGGGTTTTTTGCACCTTATTTTCAGCCACGTGCTACCAGTTCCTCTAGTGCATAGTTTCTCCTCTAGATCGGATTTCTGCAGTGCTTAGGCAAAGCCCTGCCGGAATAGCTCCACCACCATCGCCGGAGCGCCGTCACGCTGACGGAGAAATCTTCCACCTCTCTGCTCCCTCTTGCTGGATCAAGAAGGCGGAAATCGTCATCAAGCTGTACGTGTGCTGAACGCGGAGGTGCCATCCGTTCGGCGCTAGATCGGAAGGACCGTGATCAAGATCGCGAGACGGATCGTGATGAGATCGCGTGACGGATCATGATGGTATCGCGGGATGGATCGTGATGAGTTCATGGGACGGTCGTGATTGGATCATGGGAAGGATCGTGATGAGATCGCGAGACGCTCGGCGATTTAGATCGTGAAGACGTTCGACTACACCAACCGCGTTTGTTAACGCTTCCCGCTTAGCGATCTACAAGGGTATGTGGATCCACTCTCCCTCTTGTAGATGCTCATCACCATGGATAGATCTTGCGTGTGCGTAGGAAAATTTTTGTTTCCCATGCAATGTTCCCCAACAAATATTACTACTATATCCATTCCTTATATCTCTCAAGATTATTCTAGGCTTCTTTGGTTCACCCGAAGTCCGGTACCTACCGGATGTCTGGTGCCATTTTTGGTACTAGATATCCTGTCTTAGCGGAAATTCAGTCAATCCTATAGAGAAGAGAATCAGTAGTTGTTCGTCAAAATTTTTGTATACCGGATGTCTGGTGCCTCCCAAGTCACCGGTGGTTCAAAATTTCGGTCCAAACCGAAATTCCTACACATCCTATCCAGTACCAAAACACAGAAAATTTATCAGGCTTCTGGTCCTATCGGACATCCGATCTTCCTTGGGTCGCCGGATATCCAGTAACACCAACACTTGTTATTTTTCAGCTTCCATCCTGCAAGCTGGCTTAGTTTGCCATCGGACTTCCGATAGCCGGCCGGTATTCTGGTACATAAGTTCTGAGATTTAGCAAGGAGCACCAACTGGTCTAGCAGACCCTCAACGTATCGGGAGCACCAACCGGTCTAGCAGACCATCAACATGCTGAGAGCACTAACCAGTCAAAAAGACCCTCAATGTGCAGCCCATGCGCACACTATAGAATCCATCACCGCCATCTTACACGGTTCCATCATTCAGAGTAATCCATGCACCAATCTTGCCAAAACCTTCCACCGTTGACGTCACCAAGACACCGAATAGCGCCAGCCTTTTACGCACACCCATCAAAGGTGTCTAACATCGATACACCGATGTACCTTGCCGCCAAAACTACATGTCGTTGATACGTCTCCAACATATCTACTTTTCCAAACTCTTTTGCCCTTGTTTTGGACTCTAATTTGCATGATTTGAATGAAACTAACCTGGATTGACGCTGTTTTCAGCAGAACTGCCATGGTGTTGTTTTTGTGCAGAAATAAAAGTTCTCGGAATGACCTGGAAACTTACGAGGATTTTTTACGGAATATATAAAAAATACCGGAGAAAGAATCAACCGGAGAGGAGCTACCAGTGGGCCACGAGCCTAGGAGGCGTGCCCCCTAGGTCGCGCCTGGCAGGCTCGTGGGGCCCATGTGGCTCCTCCGACCTCATCTCCAGCTCCATATAATCTCTTTCGCCGAGAAAAAAAATCAGAGAGAAGAAATCATCGCGTTTTACGATACGGAGCCGCAGCCACCACCTGTTCTTCCTCGGGAGGGCAGATCTGGAGTCCGTTCTGGGCTCCGGTGTCACACCCTATAGTTTGGCACATTGTATGATTTGGTTTACAAAAAATTTTTGGAGCCAACTAAAACTTTTTGGAGTGAATGCTTGTTTGATTTGATACTTGTTTGATTGCTTGTATGATCATGTTTGTCACTATTAGGTTCCACTTCTCCCCACCTTCATCATCCTTGATCCAAATTCCTTGCCCTATGATCATGCCATGTGAATAGAGATCAAAAATATTTTTATCAAAATTTATTTTCACCAAAAAGGAATTATTCAATTTAAGTTCACTAAAACCCCTGAATTGAGGTTTGAACTCCAAGTACTCAATTTAGGTGGATCTTTTCTTCCCAAATGCTTTATTTGAAACCTACTATATATATGACTTCTCAAAACCACCAAATATTATTTTTAAAGATTATTTTTATATTTTATTTAAAGGCTTTTTCTTAAGGCCAGAAATGGCTTTTCCTAAGGGAAAATTATTTAAATGCTTTGAAAATATTTGAGAAAATTTAGGGAAACTCAGTGGACAGATATTTTCCATATATACGAGTTTCAACACAAGGGCTTGATCATATCATGGGAAAAACCCCTCAAAACCCTTTCTGTTCAGATTGAACTTTTGGGATATTTCTGTAAGAAATATTCTCAATAAATTCCAAGAAAATTCTAGCAAGTCAACACTATTATAGGTGATGATCTTGAAAAGTTTCATCCCCATCCAAGTTGGTCTGCTTCATGAAACCAACCCAAATCCATCTCTGTCCAGACTCAAATTTTGAGAACTTTACATTGTGAAGTGTCTTCCCTTGGCCTCAAACTTTGTGGGCAATCTCTAATGGCCAATTATTGATGATCCACTAAGTCGTGCATAAAGGGTTAAAGCCTAACACCTTTGAATCTATAGAAATCAGATTCTGCCAAATTCTAAGATTTCCCTAAGTCCCATTATGAACTTTCTTCTCTTAAGCTCAAACTTGGTGATCATGCTTGTCTTCCATCACCACTTGGCCCTATCAAATCTTATGGCAATCCAAGTTCATTTGAACCCCCTAATCATCATCAAACACCTTCTGCCAAAAATGTAAAAATGGCATTTCCACCCTTTCACTTTTTACCCTTGGCCCCTCCTTTTTACCACAACCTCTGGTAGGTGCCTTGCACCTCCAGTAAAAATCCTGAGCCCTCTGGCCATGGTGAGATGGGGTAAAACCCCCTATTTTCTATCTAACAGCATCCTTTCTTACCTCTCCTCTCCATTTCTTCTACCCTAGGGCTACCCCATAGAACCCCCTAGCCTCTCCTAGCCGTTGGGGCGCCTCCTAATGCCTTTGGACACAAGAAGACACGCAGGGGGGCTTAAAGAATGCCCCTGCATGCCATAAGGGCGCTCTAGAGCGTGCTACAGTGCGCTCCCGCACTGTAGCCGCCCCTGCCCGGCGCCGCCAGGCGGCATTGGGCCACCCGTGCCCGGCGCCGCCAGACGGCATTGGGCCGCCCCTGCCCATCTGTGTGGTCGGCCTCGACGTCTGCAGCCCTGCAAGCGGTCGCCCCCCTCCTCCCTCTCTCTCCTTCTCCCTCCTCCACGCGTGCCCGCCGCCGCCCGAACCAGCCAATGCGGGAGCTCGCACGCGCACGCCTCCCCTCCTCTCTCCTCTCTCCCCTGGCGTGGACTAACCCCAGGAAGACCCCCAGTGCCTCCCCTCTCCCTCCCGTGGCCTGTGGTGAGCACCCCGTGCTCACCGGCGCACGGCACCCTCGGTGGACCGGCCCCCGCCTATAAAAGGCACCCCCGAGGCCTTCTCTCCCTTCTGATCTCTCTCTCTCCACCCCAATAGGCCGCCTATGAAGCCTGAGCCCTCCTTCTCTCTCTGTGCTCGAGATCGAGCCGAAGCTCGCCGCGGCAGCTCCTCCGTCGATCTCCGGGTATGGCGCCGCTCCGGTCCCCATTCTCCTCCCTCTGGTCCTCCCGTGCCCACCTGACCCAATTCCCACTCTCTCCCGTCGTTGTTGCAGGCTGGGACGGGCGTTTGAGGATGGTCCCGAAGCTCCTCCGCCGCGGCCTCCTCACCCCCGGCGACCCCGTCCTCCTCCGACCTCCGCTCCACCTCCAGAAGACCGGCGGGTCCTCCCCGAGCCCGTTCCGACTCTCTCTTCCCCTCGCCGTGGCCTCCTTCGCCGCCGGTGAGGCCCTACCCTCTCGGTCCCGAGGTAGGAGAAGGACTTGATAGGTGGACCCCACCTGTCGGCCTCTCCATCGCCTCTCCCTCTCCCCTCTCTGTCACTGGCCCATGGGACCCACCCGTCAGGTTCAAACCTGGCGCGGCACGGGCACCGGTTCGCCTACAGGCTCGTTACTCTGGGCCAGCCTAGTTGTGGCCAGATCTGGCCCAAGGCACAAAGCTTTTATCTTTTTCCTTTTTCTATTTTCTGGGGGATTTGCAAAAATTGCACAGAGCAAAATATTTGCCCAATGCAATTAGTTTCTCCACCATAAATCTTAGAATATTGTATAGAATTTAATAGTGCCATCTGTGCAATTTATTGAATGAGTTTTATCACTCGTTTTATTTAAAACCTATTAAAAGCACCTTTTTAGCCTCTGTTATCATGTTTCTAAAATGGTCTTCACGGAGAAATTTATCCTAGATATTTTAATATGACTTTAGAGATTTAACAGAATAGGTGAACATTTTTGATAGGTAGATTGAGTGCTTTGTTTGCATGCTTGTTTATTTATTGTCGTTATTTCCGCATCGATAGATTGCGCCGTTGATGGAGAAGTTGGACTCAAAGACTTTGTAGATCCCACTAAATTTGTCGAGCCAGGCAAGCAGCCCTTTGACCATGTCAAGAAACTATTTTAACTTGCATGTCATATAGCACTTTACTTCCAGCATTATCAATCATATGATGTGGTAGTTTCCCCTTCAGTGGGATGCCTCCGGTGCTTTCCGTTGATACTTGCATCGAGCATGACCCTACCACCTTATGAGGGTTGTGCGGGTGGGAGTAGTTAGGTTGCTAGTAGATGCTACGCAAAGTGGGATGGGACTTATGCATGATGATACCGAGAGAGGTGTGTTTTCAATACTCTTTCGAAAACCCCGTCAGGTGCCACTAATGCCCGAGGAAGATGATGACAATTGTTGGGTGACCACTTGAGAAAGAAGTGGTGTACCGGAACAAGTGAATGTGTGTTTTCGAAAACGGATTAGATTTAAGATTTGTCGACCGTCCCAACCTTACATGCGCAACCACTCTACCCCTATATGGGAAGGGGCTTTGTTGACTACTATGGTTGGTGCTAGCAAGGAGCCCGCATTACTAGTGGCAAGAGTGAAGTGGTCACTCTTGAGACGGGGTCGTCCCTGAGAGGAAGGTCATGCGCGGTCTTTACAGGCACCGGGCACACCGTTGCGTGCCCTCATGGATGATACGAGTGGTCTATATCATGAGGGATGGCACCAACGAGTGGACTCTTTGTTTAGTATCACCATGGGAAAGGCATTGTTCGGGTGCTTACCTCGGATATGTTATATATCGCGAGTCGTGGATGACACGGAAGTTCCCCGAGTCTTGTGGGTAAAGTGTGCAATCTCTGCAGAGTGTAAAACTATTCGAATAGCCGTGTCCATGGTCATGGACAGTTGGGTAGTGCTACTTAAACTACCTCCTGATGTTTTCGTGAAACATTGGTGTGAGTATGGGTGTGATGGTGACAAGAGGTCACATGAGTCAAGTCCGATGACTTGGCATGAGAAATGAACTAAGTCCGATGACTTGGCGTGAACATGATGTGTTCAACAGATACCCGTGTTGGTATCGACAATGTGTTATCATGAATACCTGGTTAGTTGTTGATGCATACTTACAATTACTTGATCATGTCACTTGCATACAAAATCAGCTTTCTGCAAATCATGCATCATTACTGCCTCGTTCCACTCTTGGGTCGCTTGCGAGTACATTCAAAGTACTCATTGTCTTGCCACTGGTTATTTAATTGGCCAGGCATGGAAGAACAGGAGTTTGTTGAAGAGTTCATTGGAGACGAACATGCCAACTAGGATGCTTCCCAGTTTGAATGCCTGTAGGTTAAGGCAGATGGCATGGGTTCACGCTTTCGACGAAGATTTCCGCTGCTTGTTCTAGACTTAGTGTTTGGCCCGAGTGGCCCTATCCTTGTAAGACCGATACCTTCATGGTCATCATTTGTAGACGTTAAGTGTGGATGTAAGACTCTTTATTTCAGCTTCTGTGTGTTTAGTGAGCATTGATCTCTGGGATCACTGTACACGTGCATTCAGTGATCTCGACTAATGAGTTGGGGTCCCCACAGAGCTGGTATCAGAGCCATCCTGACTGTAGGAAGCCCTTAGTTAGCATGGACGTTAGTAGGATTAAAGCCGTTTTCAAGCTACACCTAGCTTTGGAACTTAGGAATTCTGCTTTATTTATCTCTCCTATTCTTCACACAACACTTTGCTGACTCTCCTCTTTTCAAACCTTTGTAGATGGCCGTCGTACCCGAAACCTTGCTGACATCCGGCTTTGCCTTACTCCTTGGGGATAGCCTGGAGAAGTGCCAGTTTCGCCAATCACCCATTTTCTTCTACCACGAGCACTGGGTCGATGCCATCATGAAGGAGTACCACATGGATGTGGTCGTGAAGGCAAACGACTGCCCAACTAGTTGGTTCTTTGAAGGACCACGAATGGAGACCATGATACTTGTCGTCGAGACAGCTGCACACAAGGCACTCCTACACCTTCGAGACATCATTCCAGAGATGGCTAATGAGCCAGCTACTCGCTACCTTCCCTTCAGGAAGGATGACTTGGGCGATAGTTGGACGCTGATTCCGACCAAGGAGGATGGCGCATCACTCCGGTTCCAGACCTACTTCAGTCTCTCCGTCGATAGTCTGGTTCACAACTTGGTGAAGGAATCCGTGAAGCTCCGCGAGGAACTTCACCACACCCGAGGGCTACTTCGACAAGCCAAGACCAAGCCAGACAAGATCAAGAAGGATGGAGCCCCCGTGGGATGACCAGCTGTCGCTTATCGAGGAGGAGTACCCCCAGCCAGTGATGCACCTGCACGTAGTCGTCACATGAGTGCGAAGGAGCACCGTAAGCTCTTCACCGACCCGCGCATAAGGCGTCGTCGGGATGGGCCTCCTCGTTCCCCGACCCCGTCGACCGGGAACGATGCTCGTTCTGAGGATGAGCCAGAGGAAGACCCAGAGGAGCGTGACTACGAGACCGAGCACTCCACCACCTGAATCCGAGAACCCCTAGGGTAGGATCAGACATGTATCCCTCATGCGTAGTTGAGTCCGTGTAATGGTTCATATGAAACAATGTGTGCTTGTTTTTTGTTTTGTTGTTTGTGTGTTCCGATGCAAGTTGCGCTTTTGCCTTAGGCAACATGTAAGCGACTACAGCGTCTATATTAATATATGTTGTTGGTCTTTTGACCTTCGTTTCTTCACACTTGCACTTGACCGACCCCCTTAGGCGCGCTTTGCCATATTTGCTTATCCTTCGACCCCAGTTGTTTGACTTGGCTGCTCCAAACAGGATGGTGACTGCTACCCGCAACAGCTCCTTCACCAACCCCAAAGCCGGCAACTCGAGCCAGCAGCAGGGTGATGGTGGGGCTACTCACGTTGGAGAACACCAGGAACAACCTCAAGGCGACATTCCCCCGCCACCACCTCCGCCGGAGAACATGACCATAGCTCAGTTTCTCCAAGTTATCCGGGAGGAGCGCCAGGCCAATAATGTTGCTCTCCAGCAGATGGCCCAGGCTCTCGTGAACAACCAGTAGCAAGGCAGGAACGGCAATGGCCGCTCCACGTTGTCTGAGTTCATGAGGAACTCGCCCCCGACCTTCACTGAGACTGCTGAACCATTGGATGCTGACGACTGGATCCGAACCATCGAGGACCTCCTTGCACTGGCCAACTGCAATGAGGATCATGAGAAGGTGCTTTATGCCTCTCACTGCCTCGGAGGTACCGCCCGAGCATGGTGGGATGGATTCAAGGTCATGCAAGGAGAACGTGCTATCACGTGGAATGACTTCAAGGAAGGATTCCGCACTGCCCATATTCCATTTGGGATAATGGCTATCAAGAAGAGAGAATTCCGAGTGCTAAAGCAAGGATGTGGCTCTATCAAGGAGTACCTGCAGAAGTTTAACCTGCTGTCAAGGTATGCACCTGCAGACGTCAGCATGGAGGCTGCCAAGAAGGAACGCTTAATGGAAGGACTTTAGCAAGTTCTGCAGTATCAGCTCATCATCTGCCACTGCCGCACCTTCTTTGATCTGGTAAACAAAGCCCTCATGTTGGAAGAAAAGCGTCGTGCCATCGATGACACTCGCAAGCGCAAGATGATCAGCAAGGGAAGCTCAAGCAACCAGAAGCCTCGCCCATGGCAGCCAGCCCCAGCTAAGCCAACCTATCAGCCGCAGCAGGCTAGACCTCCTACGCCTCGTCCGAGCTACCAGCCTCAGCAGTATGCCAATCCCAGGCCAGCCTACAACAGCAACCCCAATAACAACAACGGCAGCAGGAACTTCAACAAAAACCCTGGGCAAGTCACCTGCTTTGGATGTGGTCAGTCTGGACACATCTCCAAGCTTTGCCCCAATAGGAAGCCAGATGCACCGCACCCCAATGCGCCAGCTCAAGGACAAGCCCGAGGAGCACCGCCAAGGAACCCAGCTCCCCGCAACCAGCCTAACAATGGCAAGGGTCTTGTGAATCACGTCATCGCTGAGGAAGCCCAGGAAGACCCAGACGTCATACTGGGTACGTTCCTTATCAACTCAACCCCAGCAACAGTATTGTTTGATTGTGGAGCTTCGCATTCTTTTGTCACCCAAAAGTTTGCACTAGAGAGTGGCATGGAGCCTACACCCTTGGGTAGTCGTATGCTGATACAAACCCCCGGTTCAGTTATGAAGTCTGGGTTAGGGTGTAAGGGGGTGAAGATTGACATCAACGGGGTAGACTTCCTAGCAGACCTTATAGTTCTGGATTCACCCGGCTTGGATGTTATCCTTGGCATGAACTAGTTGACTAAGCACCAAGGCTTACTAGACCGTGCCAAGAGGACTATCACCATGACCAAGAACCAAGGTGTGGAAGTCAAGTATGTCCCCAACCCTGTCTCCACGCAAGCCCCTCAGGTTAACTGCCTGTCGGGAGTTGAGTTGGATCAAGTGCCAGTAGGATGCAAATACACGGATCTGTTTCCTGATGAGCTGCCCGGGATGCCTCCTGATCGCGACATTGAGTTCATCATTGAGCTTATGCCCGGATCAAGGCCCATCTATAAGAAGGCCTATAGGATGGAATCCGAGGAGTTGGCTGAATTGAAGAAGCAACTAGCAGAGCAACTCAGGAAAGGATTTATTCGCCCTAGTTCCTCTCCTTGGGGATCTCGTGTTCTATTTGTATCAAAGAGAGACGGCACTATCAGACTCTACGTCGATTACCGTTCCCTCAACGAGGTCACAATAAAGAACAAGTATCCACTCCCCAAGATTGAAGACCTATTTGATCAATTTAATGGAGCCAAGGTGTTCTCCAAGATCGATCTCAGGTCTGGGTACTATCAGCTGAAGATCAGACCTCAAGATATTCCGAAGACGGCATTTGTGACCTGGTATGGCCTATATGAATACACGGTCATCTCATTCGGATTGACGAATGCCCCGGCCTACTTCATGTACCTCATGAATAAAGTCTTCATGGAATACTTGGACAAGTTCGTTGTTGTCTTCATTGATGACATCCTTGTCTTCTCCAAGTCTGAAGAGGAGCATGAAGAGCACTTGAGGTTGGTCCTAGAGAAGCTTCGAGAGCACCAGCTTTATGCCAAGTTCAGCAAGTGTGAATTCTGGCTGCATGAAGTTGGATTCTTGGGTCATATGTTGACTGCGAAGGGATTATCAGTAGACCCTACCAAGATTGAAGCCGTGACTGAATGGCAGACCCCAACCACAGTGAAGGAAGTTAGGAGCTTTCTCGGACTCGCGGGATATTACCGCAAGTTCGTAGAAGGATTCTCAAGCATTGCCCGACCAATGACCCAACTCCTGAAGAAGGACAAGAAGTTCGAGTGGACCGCTAAGTGCGAGGAAAGCTTCGAGGAGCTCAAGAAGAGATTGACCACAGCCCTTGTTTTGGCCACCCCCGATATTCACAAGGAGTTTGTGATTTATTGTGATGCATCAAGAACCGGGCTTGGAGGTGTTCTGATGCAAGAAGGCAGAGTCGTAGCATATCTTTCCAGACAGCTATGTCCTCATGAAGAGAACTATGCAACACATGATCTAGAGTTGGCAGCCGTGGTTCATGCCTTGAAGACATGGCGGCATTATATTCTGGGGAAGCGATGTGAGATATTCACAGACCACAAGAGTTTGAAGTATATCTTCACTCAAAGGGAATTGAACATGAGGCAGCGAAGATGGTTGTAGTTGATCAAGGACTATGACCTCAGTGTTCAATACCACCTCGGAAAGGCCAACGTGGTAGCTGATGCCTTAAGCAGAAAGGCTCGTTCCCTGAATGCTATGATTAAGGAAAGGCTACCTGCCCTGCATGAAGAACTTGAAAGCTTTGGCTTGGAACTGGTCGCACCAGGATTTCTTGCCAACCTGGAAGCAAAGCCTACCTTGATGGACGATATCAAAGAAGCCCAGAAGGGACACGAGAGCATTGAAGGCATTAAGAGGAAGATCAAGGCAGGCAAGGCCCGAGGATTCTCAAAGGATGAACAAGGAGTCGTGTGGTTTGGGAACCACATTTGCGTACCCAACAAAGAAGAGCTCAAGAACCTAATCTTACAAGAAGCTCATAGCACTCCCTACTCCATCCAACCTGGAGGAACCAAGATGTATCAAGACCTCAAGGCAAGATTCTGGTGGCATGGCATGAAGCGGGAAATAGGCACGTTTGTGGCTAAGTGTGACGTATGCCAGAGGGTCAAGGCTTTGCATCAGGGACCCGCTGGACTACTGCAACCCCTTAAAGTGCCCGAATGGAAGTGGGATAAAATCGGGATGGACTTCATCACCGGTTTACCAAGGTCAAGCAAGGGACATGATTCCATTTGGGTCATTGTCGACCACGTGACCAAAGTCGCCCATTTTATTCCCGTCAAGACCACCTACGATGGAAACCAATTGGCCAACCTCTACATCAACAGGATTGTGAGTCTCCACGGAGTTCCAAAAGAGATCATGTCAGACTGAGGAACCCAGTTCACCTCAAGGTTCTGGAAGAAGTTTCAAGAAGCTATGGGAACCAAGCTCTCCTTCAGCACTGCTTTTCACCCCCAAACCGGTGGGCAGATGGAACGAGTAAATCAGATACTCGAAGATATGCTCCGCGCTTGTGTTTTGGTGTATGGAACCAAGTGGGAAGATTGTTTACCCTTCGCCGAGTTCTCCTACAACAACAGCTATCAGTCGAGTCTTCAGATGGCTCCATTTGAGGTATTGTATGGGCGCAAGTGTCGTACTCCCCGCAATTGGTCAGAGACCGGAGAAGGATTAATATTTGGACCGGATATCCTCCGCGAAGCAGAAGAGAAAGTTCAACTCGTTCGCGAGCGCCTCAAGACCGCTAAGTCAAGACAGAAGAGCCACGCCGACTCTCACCACCGAGAACTGAACCTCGACGTTGGAGATTATGTTTACCTCCGTGTCACGCCTCTCAAGGGAACGAAGCGCTTTCACGTCAAAGGAAAGCTCGCGCCAAGGTATATCGGACCCTTCCGGATCACTGCAAGACGAGGAGAAGTGGCTTATCATCTAGAGCTACCTTCCGAGCTATCGGATGTGCACAACATCTTCCATGTGTCACAACTCCAAAAGTGTCTGCAAGTTCCCGACCGGCCGATCTCTACAAGGACATCGACCATCAGGTCATCGACCTTTAGCCAGATCTCATTTATCATGAGAGGCCTGTCCGCATTTTGGGTGAAGCTGAGCGCTGCACTCGGAGCTGCACCATCAAGTACTTCAAGGTCTAGTGGAGCAACCACACGGAAGCAGAAGCAACATGGGAGCGTGAAGATTATCTCAGATCAGAGTTTCCATATCTTTTTAGCGCTTAGCCTAGGAATCTCGGCGACAAGATTCTTGTAAGGGGGGAAGGTCTGTCACACTCTATATTTTGGCACATTTTATGATGTGGTTTACAAAAAAAAATTTGGAGCCAACTAAAACTTTTTGGAGTGAATGCTTGTTTGATTGCTTGTATGATCATGTTTGGCACTATTAGGTTCCACTTCTCCCCACCTTCATCATCCTTTATATAAATTCCTTGCCCTATTATCATGCCATGTGAATAGAGCTCAAAAATATTTTTATCAAAATTTATTTTCACCAAAAAGGAATTATTCAATTTAAGTTCACTAAAACCCCTGAATTGAGGTTTGAACTGCAAGTCCTCAATTTAGGTGGATCTTTTCTTCCCAAATGCTTTATTTGAAACCTACTATATATATGACTTCTCAAAACCACCAAATATTATTTTTAAAGATTATTTTTATATTTTATTTAAAGGCTTTTTCTTAAGGACAGAAATGGCTTTTCCTAAGGGAAAATTATTTAAATGCTTTGCAAATATTTGAGAAAATTTAGGGAAACTTAGTGGACATATATTGTCCATATATATGAGTTTCAACACAAGGGCTTGATCATATCATGGGAAAACCCCCTCAAAACCCTTTCTGTTCAGATTGAACTTTTGGGATATTTCTGTAAGAAATATTCTCAATAAATTCCAAGAAAATTCTAGCAAGTCAACACTATTATAGGTGATAATCATGCAAAGTTTCATCCCCATACAAGTTAGTTTGCTTCACCAAACCAACCCAAATCCATCTCTGTCCAGATTCAAATTTTGACAACTTTACATTGTGAAGTGTCTTCCCTTGGCCTCAAATTTTGTGGGCATGCTCTAATGATCAATTAGTGATGATCCACAAAGTGGTGCATCAAGGGTTAAAACCTAACACCTTTGAATCTATAGAAATCAGATTCAGCCAAATTCTAAGATTTCCCTAAGTCCCATTATGAACTTTCTTTTCTTAAGCTCAAACTTGGTGATCATGCTTGTCTTCCATCACCTCTTGGCCCTGTCAAATCTTATGGCAATCCAAGTTCATTTGATCCCCCTAATCATCATCAAACACCTTCTGTCAGAAATCTAAAAATGGCATGTCCACCCTTTCACTTTTTACCCTTGGCCCCTCCTTTTTACTACAACCTCTCGTAGGTGCCTTGCACCTCCAGTAAAAATCCTGAGCCCTCTGGCCATTGTGAGATGGGGTAAAACCCCCTATTTTCTACCTAACAACATCCTTTCTTACCTCTCCTCTCCATTTCTTCTACCCAGGGCTACCCCATAGACCCCCTAGCCTCTCCTAGCCGTTGGGGCACCTCCTAATGCCTCTGGACACAAGAAGACATGCAGGGGGATTAAAGAATGCCCATGCACGCCAAAAGGGCGCTCTGGAGCGTGCTACAGTGCGCTCCCGCACTGTAGCCGCCCCCGACAAGCGCTGCCAGGCGGCATTGGGCCGCCCCTGCCTGTCTGTGTGGTCGGCCTCGACGTCTGCAGCCCTGCAAGCGGTCGGCCCCCTCCTCCCTCTCTCTCCTTCTCCCTCCTCCGCGCGTGCCCACCGCCGCCCGAACCGGCCAATGCAGGAGCTCGCACGCGTGCGCCTCCCCTCCTCTCTCCTCTCTCCCCCTGGCGTGGACTAACCCCAGGAAGACTCCCAGGGCCTCCCCTCTCCCTCCCGTGGCCTGTGGTAAGCACCCCATGCTCACCGGGGCACGGCGCCCTCGGTGGACCGGCCCCCGCCTATAAAAGGCACCCCCGAGGCCTTCTCTCCCTTCTGATCTCTCTCTCTCCACCCCAATAGGCCGCCTGTGAAGCCTGAGCCCTTCCCTCTCTCTCTGTGCTCGGGATCGAGCCGAAGCTCACCGCGGCAGCTCCGCCGTCGATATCCGGGTACGGTGCCGCTCCGGTCCCCATTCTCCTCCCTCTGGTCCTCCCATGCCCTCCTAAACCGATTCCCCCTCTCTCCCGTCGTTGTTGCAGGCTGGGACGGGCGTTTGAGGATGGTCCCGAAGCTCCTCCGCCGCGGCCTCCTCACCGCCGGCGACCCCGTCCTCCTCCGCCCTCCGCTCCACCTCCAGAAGACCGACGGGTCCTCCCCGAGCCCGTTCTGACCCTCTCTTCCCCTCGCCGTGGCCTCCTTTGCTGCCGGTGAGGCCCTCCCCTCTCGGTCCCGAGGTAGGAGAAGGACCTGACAGGTGGACCCCACCTGTCGGCCTCTCCATCGCCTCTCCCTCTGCCCTCTCTGTCACTGGCCCGCGGGACCCGCCCGTCAGGTTCAAACCTGGTGCGGCGCGGGCACCGGTTCGCGTGCGGGCTGGTTGCTCTGGGCTGGCCCAGTTGCGGCCAGATCTGGCCCAGGGCATAGAGCTTTTATCTTTTTCCTTTTTCTATTTTTTGGGGGACTTGCAAAAATTCCACAGAGCAAAATATTTTCCCAATTCAATTATTTTCTCCACCATAAATCTTAGAATATTGTATAGAATTTAATAGTGCCATCTGTGCAATTTATTGAATGAGTTTTATCACTGGTTTTATTGAAAGCCTATTAAAAGCACCTTTTTAGCCTCTGTTATTATGTTTCTAAAATGGTCTTGACAGAGAAATTTATTGTAGATATTTTTAATATGACTTTAGAGATTTAGTAGAATAGGTGAACATTTTTGATAGGTAGATTGAGTGCTCTGTTTGCATGGTTGTTTATTTATTGTCGTTATTTCCGCATCGATAGATTGCGCCATTGACGGAGAAGTTTGACTCAAAGACTTTGAAGACCCCAAAGAGTTTGTCGAGCCAGGTAAGCAGCCCTTTGACCATGTCAAGAAACTATTTTAACTTGCATGTCATATAGCACTTTACTTCCGGCATTATCGATCATATGATGTGGTGGTTTCCCCTTCAGTGGGATTCCTCCGGTGCTTTCCGTTGATACTTGCATCAAGCACGACCCTCCAACCTTATGAGGGTTGTGCGGGTGGGAGTAGTTAGGTTGCTAGTAGATGCTACGCAAAGTGGGATGGGACTTATGCATGATGATACCGAGAGAGGTGTGTTTTCAATACTCTTTCAAAAAACCCGTCGGGTGCCACTAATGTCTGAGGGAGATGATGATAATTGTTGGGTGACCACTTGAGAAAGAAGTGGTGTACCGGAACAACTGAATATGTGTTTTTGAAAACGGATTAGATTTAAGATTTGTCGACCGTCCCAACCTTACTTGCGCAACCACTCTACCCCTATATGGGAAGGGGCTTTGTTGACTACTATGGTTGGTGCTAGCAAGGAGCCCGCATTACTAGTGGCAAGAGTGAAGTGGTCACTCTTGAGACAGGGCCGTCCCTGAGAGGAAGGTCATGCGCTGTCTTTATAGGCACAGGGCACACCGTTGCGTGCCCTCATGGATGATACTAGTGATGTATATCATGAGGGATGGCACCAACGAGTGGACTCTTTGTTTAGTATCACCATGGGAAAGGCATTGTTCGGGTGCTTACCTCGGATATGTTATATATCGCGAGTCGTGGATGACACGGAAGTTCCCCGAGTCTTGTGGGTAAAGTGTGCAACCTCTGCAGAGTGTAAAACTATTCGAATAGCCATGTCCACGGTCATGGACAGTTGGGTGGTGCTGCTTAAACTACGTCGTGATGTTTTCGTGAAACATTGGTGTGAGTATGGGTGTGATGGTGACAAGATGTCACATGAGTCAAGTCCGATGACTTGGCATGAGGAATGAACTAAGTTTGATAACTTGGCGTGAACATGATGTGTTCAACCGATACCCATGTTGGTATCGACAATGTGTTATCATGAATACCTGGTTAGTTGTTGATGCATACTTACTATTACTTGATCATGTCACTTGCATACAAAATCAGCTTTCCGCAAATTACCTATAGTGATATATCATGCATCATTACTTCCTCGTTCCACTCTTGGGTCGCTTGCGAGTACATTCAAAGTACTCATTGGCTTGCCAATGGTTATTTAATTGGCCAGGCATGGAAGAACAGGAGTTTATGCAAGAGTTTGTTGGAGACGAACATGCGAACTAGGATGCTTCCCAGTCAGAATGCCTGTAGGTTAAGGCAGATGGCATGGGTTCACGCTTTCGACGAAGATTTCTGCTGCTTGTTCTAGACTTAGTGTTTGGCCCGAGTGGCCCTATCCTTGTAAGACTGAGACCTTCGTGGTCATCATTTGTGTAAGATGTTAAGTATGGATGTAAGACTCTTTATTTCAGCCTATGTGTGTTCAGTGAGCATTGATCTCTAGGATCACTGTACACGTGCATTCGATGATCTCGACTCATGGAATATATAAAAAGTACCGGAGAAAGAATCAACCGGAGAGGAGTTGTCAATGGGCCACGAGCCAAGGAGGCAACCCCCTAGGTCGCGCCTGGAAGGCTCGTGGGGCCCACGTGGCTCCTCCGACCTCATCTCCAGCTCCATATTATCTCTTTTGCCCAGAAAAAATTTAGAGAGAAGAAATCATCACGTTTTACGATACGAAGCCGTCGCCACCACCTGTTCTTCCTCGGGAGGGTAGATGTGGAGTCCGTTCTGGGCTCCGGAGAGTGGAAATCGAAGCCATTGTCATCATCAACCATCCTCCATCGCCAATTTCATGATTCTCTCCATCGTTCGTGAGTAATCTCATCGTAGGATTGCTAGACAGTGATGGGTTGGATGAGATCTATCATGTAATTGAGTTAGTTTTGATGGGGTTTGATCCGTAGTATCCACTATGTTCTAAGATTGATGTTGCTACTACTTTGCTATGCTTAATGCTTGTCACTAGGGCCCGAGGGCCATGATTTCAGTTTTGAACCTATTATGTTTTCATCAATATATGTGTGTTCTCAATCCTATCTTGCAAGTTGTAGTCACCTACTATGTGTTATGACCCAGCAACCCCGGAGTGACAATAGCCGGAACCACTCCCGGAGATGACCATAGTATGAGGATTCCATGTATTCACCATGTGCTAATGCTTTGTTCTGGTTCTCTATTAAAAGGAGACCTTAATATCTCTTAGTTTCCATTAAGACGCCGCTGCCACGGGAGGGATGGACAAAAGATGTCATGCAAGTTCTTTTCCCTAAGCACGTATGGCTATATACGGAATACATGCCTACATTACATTGACGAACTGGAGCTAGTTACATATCACCCTATGATATAACTGTTACATGATGAATGACATCCTATATAATCATCCATCACCGATCCAATGCCTACGAACTTTTCCTATACTGGTCCTTGCATAGTTACTTTACCGCTACTGCTGTCACACTTGCTACACAAATCACTATTGCTATTGTTACCACTATTACTGTTACTATCATACTACTTTGCTACTAAAACTTTGTTGCAGATACTAAATCTTTCAGGTGTGGTTGAATTGACAACTCAACTACTAATACTCGAGGATATTCTTTGGCTCCCCTTGTGTCGAATCAATAAGTTTGGGTTGAATACTCTACCCTTGAAAACTGTTGCGATCCCCTATACTTGCGGGTTATCAAGACCTTTTTCTGGCGCCGTTGCCGGGGAGCATAACTCTATTCTCTGAGTCACTTGGGATTTATATCTTTTTTATCACTATGAAGAACTTGCGAGATCAAAAACTAAAGTTTTGCCCTCAACTACGAGGACATGTAAGGAACTGCCATCTAGCTCTACACTTGATTCACCTTCTGTTATGAGTAAATTTGCGACACCGCCACCTGCTATTAATTCTGATATGTCGCCTGTGCTTGATGATGCTACTTCTGCTATACATGATAATTATGATGATGCTTTGCTTTATAAGGATATGCCACTTGATGAATTTCTTGATGCACAAATTGCTAGAGTTACTATTGAATCAAATGATACTTCTGCAACTGATGAAATTATGGAAATGGAACCTGTTGTTACACCTGTTAGACCTAGCCCTCCTAGATATGAATTTCCTGATAAACCTAAGGGTTATGTTATGGAAGGAGAGGTAGCTGAAGACTTTCTTGCTTGTAAGGATAGCTATGATCTTGAAAACTTATTACGCAGGTGGAAAGAAAAATCTCTGAATGCTAGAATGAAATATGATCCTACGTTTGCTACTTCACCTATCTTTATTACTGATAAGGATTATGAGTTCTCTATCGATCTCGAGTTAATCACTTTGGTTTAATCTGATCCTTTTTGTGGGTATGAATCTGAAACTGTTGTAGCACACCTTACTAAACTGAATGATATAGCCACCCTATTCACTAATGAGGAATTTTTTTGCCATTACTATATCCTTAAGTTGTTTCCTTTCTCACTAAAGGGTGATGCTAAAACTTGGTTTACTTGTCTTGCTCCTGGTTGTGTGCGTAGCCCCCAGGATATGATATACTACTTTTCTGAGAAATATTTTCCTGCTCATAAGAAACAAGCTGCCTTGCAGGATATATATAACTTTGTGGAAATTGAAGAAGAGAGTCTCCCACAAGCTTTGGGGAGGCTTGTCCAGTTACTTAATGCTTTGCCTGATCACGCTCTTAAGAAAAATGAAATACTGATATCTTTTATAATGGACTAACCAATGCTTCTAGGGACCACCTATATAGTTGTGCTGGTTGTGTTTTCAGGGAACGAACTGTGGAACAAGCTGAAATTCTATTGAATAATATCTTGAGCAACGATACTGCTTCGACTATTCCTGAACCACCTCCGAAGCCAACTCCGAAGAAAATAGGTATTCTATTCCTCAGTCCTGAAGATATGCAAGAAGCAAAGAAATCTATGCGAGAGAAAGGTATTAAATCTGAAGATGTTAAGAATCTACCACCTATTGAAGAGATACATGGTCTTGATAACCCGACACAGGTAGTAGAGGTAAATTCTCTTCGTAGATTCAATGAGAGTGATATCCCTTATGATAAACCTGCTAGCTTATGCTTGGATGAATTTGATAACTTTGTTGCCAAACAACAAAGTTTTAATGATTATGTTAGTGGACAACTGGAACATAATGCTCGTGTGATTGATCATATAAGTGCTTGTGGATAGAAATGTTACTGATCTTAAGCTTATTAGTAAACATGCTTCTATGGTCACTACTCAAGTAGAGCAAGTACTTAAGGCTCAAAATGACTTACTTAATGAATTGAATGATAATTCTGTTAAAGTTGTTACTAGAGGGGGTAGAATGACTCAGGAACCTTTGTATCTTGAGGGCCATCCTAAGAGAATTGAGCAAGATTCTCAAGGAATTAATATGGATGCACCTAGTCATCCTAGTAATAGGAAGAAAAAGAAATATGATAGGAACTTGCATGCTAGTAAACCCGTTTCTATTACACCTGAGAATGAAAATGATATATCTATCTCTGATACTGAGACACAATCAGGTGATGAACATGAGCCCAGTGACAATGTTGATTATAATGTTCATATTGATGCTCAACCTAGTAATGATAATGATGTGGAAATTGAACCTGCTATTGAACCTGATAACCCACAACCTAGGAACAAAAGATATGATAAGAGCGATTTTATTGCTAGGAAGCACGGTAAAGAAAGAGAACCATGGGTTCAGAAACCCATGCCCTTTCCTCCTAAACCATCCAAGAAAAAGGATGATGAGGATTTTGAGCGCTTTGTTGAAATGATTAGACCTATCTTTTTGCAAATGCGTTTGACTGATATGCTTAAAATGTCTCCTTATGCTAAATACATGAAAGATATTGTGACTAATAAAAGAAAGATACCTGATGTTGAGATTTCCACCATGCTTGCTAATTACACTTTTAAGGGTGGGACTCCTAAGAATCTAGGTGATCCTAGAGTGCCCACTATACCTTGGTCCATTAAAGGAAATTATGTTAGAACGGCTTTATGTGATCTTGGAGTCGGTGTTAGTGTTATGCCTCTCTCTTTATATCGTAGACTTGAATTGGATAAGTTGACACCTACTGAAATTTCTTTGCAAATGGCCGATAAATCAACTGCTTTACCTATTGGCATTTGAGAGGATGTGCGTGTTGTGGTTTCTTATGTCACAATCTTGACGGACTTTGTTATTCTTGATATTCCCGAGGATGATGCCATGGCAGTCATCCTTGGAGGACCCCTTTTAAACACTGCATGGGCTGTTATTGATTGCAACAATGGCAATGTCACGTTCCATTTCAATGGTAATGAGCAGACGGTGCACTTTCCAAAGAAACAATATTGGGTTCAGTGCATAAATTCTATTGAAAAATCCTCATCCATTATTATTGGAAGCTTTGAATTTCCTATACCTACTGTCAAGATGAGATATGATATACTTATTGTTGGGGATATGCATATCCCCATTGAGGTAACCTAGTGATTTTTTGAAAATTCTCCAGTTTCATGTGATTCGAAAAAAGTTTGTCAAGGAGACTTGATCAACCTCATTGATGGATTTCTTTTGATGACCATGAGATGGATGAATCTAGAAGTCACAACCTTCTGTTCCCAACTTTTACTTTCTGTTATTTAGTAGAAAAATGATAAATATAGCATTATTTCCCTGTTTTTTGCATTATCCGTCCAATAAAAAATGACCTGAAAATAAAATTTCTTCAAATGCCCTGAAATTCAAGTATGTTTTTTTGTGGAATATTTAAGAATTTTTGAGATAGATAACTAGTCAGGGGGATGCACCAGTGGGCCACGAGCCTAGGAGGCGCGACCACCCTCCCTAGGCGCGCTTGGCAGGCTCGTGGGTCCCACGTGGCCTCCCTCCACTTATTCCAGCACCCATCTCCTTCGTCTACCTCCAGAAAAAATCACCCCACAGTTCAAACCTGTGTTCTTGCTCATTTTGCTGCGTTTTTCGATCTCCTTGTGCAAAGCCCCATTCACCAAACTTCTTTGGGGAGTTGTTCCTTGGTATGTGACTCTTCCATTGGTCCAATTAGTTTTTGTTCTAGTGCTTTATTCATTGCATATTGTTGCTGCCTTGGTGACCTTGTTCTTGAGCCTTACATGTTAATTTTATTTGGTCCCAAGAAGTTTTGATGCAAGATATGGCCTCTAGGCACTTGTAGGAGTAGTTGCTATGAGTTTTGTTAAGTTTTGTTCACTTTTATTTAGAGTCACTAAAAATTTCAGAATTATTTCAGAAAAAGGAAAATGTTTAGGAAGAACTATCATGGTGGTTCCTCAAGCAAGAGGGGTCCCCGTCCCGCGATTCGGGAGCCCGATCCTTATCAGCCGAGGGACGCAACGGTGCAACCATGTGAATGGCCTTTCGATGAATTCATGATTGATGCAGGTTTCAAGGACGAGTTTGATACATTTATTCGCAACGCCAGGCTCGAAGAATTCATCTTCAATAAATGTGAACAGTATAGTACACTCACTGCCTCTTTTGTTCGTAGATTCAAATTTTGAGTTGGCCGTGACACATCCATATTGTTTGATCTTTATGATAAATCGTATACTATGGATTTAGAGGATTTTATAGAATATGCAAGATACCTAATTGGGGCAGTCCCAATGATTCCCCTAAGTCCTCAGTTAGAGATTTTCTTTCAAGTATAACTGTTGGAGAGACTAGAGATATTATGTAGGCTACCATGGGGAGCATTCATTTTCCTGCCTTACACTATTTTGCCCTCTTCATAGGTAGATGCATTAATGGTAAGCGTGATCATAGCCACCTCTGTGCACCTGACCTTAGTATACTTAAGAGTGCAGTAACAGGTGATAGAAGTTTTAACATGGGAGCTATAATTGCTAGGAGACTAAATAACAATGCTAATGAAGGAGATTTCTTTGGTGGGATCTATGACACTCGCCTAGCTAATTATCTTAGAATACCCATCGAGACTGGAGATCCCCCGCTTCACAGTGCTTTCCTTGATCGTGCTGGTATGATACGCTTCCAGTTCCTTGAGAGGAGCAATGAGTCCCTCATATACCAGTTAATATTTAACCGACATCGTGTTTTTCATATTACCCTTCCTACTCCTGCCTTCTTTGATTTTCAGAGTAAACGGAGATCCTACATAACCAAAGAAGAGGTAGAGAAGTATGAGAGAGAAGTGAAGGCTGCTCGCCTCCGGGAGGCAGCTATTAAGGCGATAGCTGCCGCGTCCCAGTACAACCCACACTATGATTTTGGATATCGCCCGGAGTACCCCGGAGCTGGTTACTTTCCGCCTTGGGAGTAGACCAACTTAGGCCAAAAGCCTAAGCTTGGGGAGTACATGTTTCTCACTGACTTTATATTCATGTTCACACATTCACTTTGATAGTCGATGTTCACTTTTTTTCATTATATCATCCATGCTAGTTTATTTTATTTTTCTCGTATTCTTCTTGTGTGTTTGATTAACTTGAAAAAAACCAAAAAAAATTAAAATGAGAAAAACAAAAAAAAATAGTTGTAACTTTACATTCTTGCATGCTTAGTAGTAACTAAAAAGAAAATCCAAAAAGATTTCCCGTTCTTCTTTTGCTTGTTGGGAGCTTTCCCGTGTAAATAGTTTTCTTTTTCTTTGGGTCGAGGTAGAAGACTATGATTAAAATGATTAGTGACTCTCATATGCATTATTGTTTATCTGTCAAAGAGCCATATTACCTTATCTTCTCCTATGAGTTTGCTTGCAGATTTCAGCTTAGTTCAATGCATGAACACTCTTATTATTATTCACATCATTCAGTCGTGCAAGTGAAGGCAATAATGACGATATATGATGAAGTGACTGAGCCTGGAAAAGCTGGTATGAACTCGATCTATTTTGTTTTTGTAAATATGACTGGCTCATCGTTCCAAATTCATCCTTGTTATGAGAAAAACATGTTTGCAGTGACAACTTAGAGATCATAGTTTCTTATGCCATTCTTAATTAGCTAGGAGCTTATAATGGTTTG
Source organism: Hordeum marinum (assembly GCA_022496015.1). Taxonomy (NCBI): domain Eukaryota; kingdom Viridiplantae; phylum Streptophyta; class Magnoliopsida; order Poales; family Poaceae; genus Hordeum; species Hordeum marinum. The sequence goes on from CM039673.1 coordinate 582,377,751, forward strand.
TCTTGGATGCGAGCATGAATTTTAAACTGATTGTGATGTAGTATAATAGGATGGTATACTCCTTTGAATGATTCAAGTGGCTTGACTTGGCACATGTTCACGCATGTAGTTGTAACAAAATCAACATAGCCTGTACGATATTCATGTTCATGGTGATTTATATCCTACTCATGCTCGCACTCAACATTGGTTAATCACAATGCATGTTGATGACTGTTGTCGCTCTCTAGTTGGTCGCTTCCCAGTCTTTTGCTAGCCTTCACCTGTACTAAGCGGGAATACTGCTTGTGCATCCACTTCTTAAATCTAAAGTTGTTCCATATGAGTCCACCACACCTACCTATATGCGGTATTTACCTGCCATTCCAAGTAAATTTGTATGTGCCGCTCTCTAAATCTTCAAATAATAATCTGTTTTGTATGACCGAACCGCTCATGTGGTGACAAGGGGTGGTCAGTACCTTTCATGCTAGGCGTGCTATCCTCGATATGTGTTTATTCACTATCACTCACGAGAAAGGGGCCGGTAATTGGAATGCCCAGTTCCATGCTCAAATCAAATAAAAATATAATTGCAAACAAAACTCCTCCTGGATTGTTGTTGGTATGGACGGCACCCGAGGATTCGGCTAGCCGTGGAGTGTGATTGATCAGTGGTGGGGGAGTCAAAACTTTACTATTCTGTTTGGGAACCGCCTATAATATGTGTAGCATGGAAGATGGTGAAAACTCTTGGTCACCACGTTGACAATGAAAGCATGCCACCCCAAAATTATTTATCTCTGTTTTAAAAAGCTTGAGCTCTGACACCTCTACAATTCAACGCTTCCCTCTGCGAAGGGCCTATCTATTTACATTACTGTTGAGTCATCCTCTTCTTATTAAAAGCACCAGGTAGAGAGAACCTCCGTCATTTGTATGCTTTGCTATTAATTGATATTGAATATGATTATGACTGGATCTTCTTTGCCACGAATTATAATTTCTAGTCGGCCCTTGGTCTTTGAAGGTGCTCTGCATTTATGTTTTGCGGTCTCAGAAAGGGCTAGAGAGATACCATCTATTCATATTGTATCATGATTGTTTTGATTGAAGTGTTGACGTTTGATTCTTATTATTATTACTCGCTAGTTAATTATGCCATTGATATGAGTATGCCACGAGACCTAAATGGCATTGCTTATGTGGTTAGCTTATGATCTTGCTGAAAATCTGAATATGAGTTAGATATAATTACAACAACAAGATCAAACAGAGTTCGTAAATGTTTTTCTTTTGTCTCTTCCAGTTTATCAACTGAATTGCTTTAGGACAAGCAAGGCTTTAAGCTTGCGGGAGTTGATACGTCTCCAACGTATCTACTTTTCCAAACTCTTTTTCCCTTGTTTTGGACTCTAATTTGCATGATTTGAATGAAACTAACCCGGACTGACGCTGTTTTCAGCAGAACTGCCATGTTGTTTTTGTGCAGAAATAAAAGTTCTAGGAATGACCTGGAAACATATGAGGATTTTTTATGGAATATATAAAAAATACCGGAGAAAGAATCAACCGGAGAGGAGTTGTCAGTGGGCCACGAGCCCATGAGGCGCCCTCCTAGCTCGCGCCTGGCAGGCTCGTGGGGCCCACGTGGCTCCTCCGACCTCATCTCCAGCTCCATGTTATCTCTTTTGCCCAGAAAAAATCAGAGAGAAGAAATCATCGCGTTTTACGATACAAAGCCGCCGCCACCACCACCTGTTCTTCCTCGGGAGGGTAGATCTGGAGTCCGTTCTGGGCTCCGAAGAGTGGAAATCGAAGCCATCGTCATCATCAACCATCCTCCATCGCCAATTTCATGATGCTCTCCATCGTTCGTGAGTAATCTCATCGTAGGCTTGCTGGACGGTGATGGGTTGGATGAGATCTATCATGTAATAGAGTTAGTTTTGATGGGGTTTGATCCCTAGTATCCACTATGTTCTAAGATTGATGTTGCTACTACTTTGCTATGCTTAATGCTTGTCACTAGGGCCCGAATGCCATGATTTCAGTTCCGAACCTATTATGTTTTCATCAATATATGTGTGTTCTTGATCCTATCTTGCAAGTTGTAGTCACCTACTATGTGTTATGACCCGGCAACCCCGGAGTGACAATAGCCGGAACCACTCCCGGAGATGACCATAGTATGAGGATTCCATGTATTCACCATGTGCTAATGCTTTGTTCCGGTTCTCTATTAAAAGGAGACCTTAATATCTCTTAGTTTCCATTAGGATCCCCCTTAGAGGGTATTGTTAAAAGATCCTCGATTCCTAACGAAATCGATGTAGTATGCTGCCACGGGAGGGATGGACAAAAGATGTCATGCAAGTTCTTTTCCCTAAGCACGTATGACTATATACGGTATACATGCCTACATTACCTTGACGAACTGGAGCTAGTTACATATCACCCTATGTTATAACTGTTACATGATGAATGCCATCCTTCATAATCATCCATCACCGATCCAATGCCTACGAACTTTTCCTAAACTGGTCATTGCTTAGTTACTTTACCGCTACTGCTATCACACTTGCTACACAAATCACTATTGCTACTGTTACCACTATTACTGTTACTATCATACTACTTCGCTACTAAAACTTTGCTGCAAATACTAAATCTTTCAGGTGTGGTTGAATTGACAACTCAACTGCTAATACTCGAGGATATTCTTTGGCTCCCCTTGTGTCGAATTAATAAATTTGGGTTGAATACTCTACCCTCGAAAACTGTTGTGATCCCCTATACTTGCGGGTTATCAGTCGTCGATACTTTAGATTCCATGTCGCTCCATATTGGTCATTGCACGAGAATCGTGCGGAAACCTGTGCCTAGCCGCAGAAGCAAGACACTTGTCCCTCTTGCCGATGTAGTACCCCCAAAGATGGTGCCTCCATGGTGGTGACGACGCAGGAACATCGCCACCATCCGATCTGGAAAGCCGGAATCTGGTGTTTCCCTATGGCCTATGGGGCACACAGGAAAACACGAATAACCCCACAACGCCTCCAACGAGGTAACGACACCCGCGGATGGCGTCGTTGACGGTTCAGGATGAGGCCAAACCAATCTTTCACTGGCAAAACCACACCATCCCCGGCTGGACCGCCAGATCCACTATTGCAGTGAACAAGCACACACGATGGGTGATGTCCCTACGGCCGGGAGACCTCACGACCGATGCTATCGTGGTGTTGCCATCGCCCTGCGTGGGTGAGCCGTCGACGGCGGAGGAGCCCTCATCGTTGTTCCGCCAATGCCGGAAGACACACACGTCTAGGACACCCTTATAGATCTCTACCACAGCCACATCCCGAAGCCATGGGAGAGGAAGGACCCATCTTGATGATTTGAGTATCTCTACGGCTTTACACGATATCCTAGTTCTTCTTCGTACATATATTAATTGGAGCGATACAAGAAGCCGAAGCCAGAAAAAAATAAATCACAAATTGGACTTTTCACTCTACCATGTAAATCAACGATTTTTTTTTCTATGGTTCATTATTTTTGAAAGCTCACCACTCATACCGAACCGTAAAATCAGTGAGTTTTGTACCAATCGTGCCTTCTAGCTCATGTCCATGTAAGAACAGCTGAACCAATGCCTACAATAGTAGCTGTAAATCTTTGGGTGGTGTCGTATCTAACGGCCTCTTTGATTCAAAGGAATTTTATAGAATTGGATTCCGTAGAAATTTTTCCTATGAAATCTTTTGTACTACATTCATAGAAAATCTAACATCCACATCAACCTCTTTTTACAATTTCGATTGACTCCTGCAGCAGCATATAAACCCAGCACCCGTCCGTGTCATCAGCCGAGCGTTGCGGCGCGCGCTTGTGACTCCAGCCTTGCTTGGAGGGCCCAAGGGTTGGTGCGTGGGTTGGTGGGCTCGAGCCGGTGTCAGTCTAATGGTTGCCCTGCTGGAAAGTGTATCGCAGGATGACGAGGCGCCCTCTAGCGTGCTCGGACGGATCGTGGCCGTTCAATGTTCATGGCCGATCGCGTGAGTTCCCTCTCTATTTATAAAAAAAGAGAGAAGTTACCATCAGATGACGTGGATCTGATGATGGCTGGCCTGGTTGGTCCTAGAGGCCATCGGGCGTTTGCGCCGTGGGAAGGCATCCCTGGCCGTAGCCTAGCCCGTTTCTCTGATCTTGGGTTTCCACGGGCGGCTGCCTCAGTTATTGGCCGGCTCATGGTGCACGGGTTCGCTCACCTAAACCCCCGTACCAACTCTTTTGTATTTTCATAAAAAAAATTACTTCATGTGTTCGTATGTTCTCCAGTAAACATATTCCTTTACTACCAAGTCTTTTGTATTTTTTTATGTTTTTTTCCTACTTAATGAGTTTGTATGTTCTCCAGTAAACATATATAATGTTTTCCTTTCCTACCAAGTCTTTTGTATTTTTATTTTTTCCCTACTTAATGAGTTCGTATGTTCTCCAGAAAATAAAAAATATATAATTTCTTTCTTTAATATTTTTGTACTGCTAAATCTGTATAGTTTAGAGATAAATTACCAATCTCCTTATTGTACAGATCAAATAAAAACACTTTACACTTTCCTTATTGTATTGATCAAATAAAAACACTTTACTTTATCAACATGAATTTTTTTTGCATTTTATGAATCTAAATATAGCCATAAATGGGCAATCCTAACAATGTCTTACCATACAGTAATAAGTAGTTTACTGCTAATGTTGCGGGTGTTATAGATATGATGAGAACAATTCTACTTCTCTAAGGCTCTCCGGTCGTCTTGATGAAGAGGGGGAAATGTGCTGATTTTTTTATTTATATGCATTTTTTTGGACATATTGTGCTGTTGGAGAATGTTGCATGGGAAGCAAAAAAATTCTACGCTCACCAAGATCAAGCTAGGAGATGGACATCTACGAGAGGAGACATTGCATATACATATCCTTGTAGATCGCTAAGCGGAAGCGTTGAGAAACGTGGTTGGTGTAGTCGAACGTCTTCGCGATCCAATCACAATCCGTCCCACGATCCAATCTTGATCTGTTTCGATCTAGCGCCGAACGGACGGCACCTCCGCGTTCAGCACACGTACAACTCGATGACATTCTCCGCCTCCTTGATCCAACAAGCGAGAACGGAGAGGTAGATGAGTTCTCCGGCAGCACAACGACGTGGTGGCGATGGTGGTGGAGCTGTCCCGGCAGGGTTTCGCCAAGCACTACCGGAATCAGTCTAGAGGAGAAAACAATCTATGAGGAAGGAAGAGGTTGTGTTGTGGCTTGGGGTGCTGCAGTCCTCCCTCCCCTCACATATATATAGGGGGAGAGGGGGGGGGGGCGGCCGCCCAAGGGTTTCCCCTAGGGTTTGGTGTGCGGACAAAGGGGTGCCTTGCCACCCAAGGCAAGGTGTGGCGGTCCCTTTTGGGCTTGGCCCCCCACCTCCAGCCGCATGGGCCTATGTGGGAGGGGCGTCCAACCCACCAGGGGCTAGTGCGCCCCCTGTCACAGTCCATGGGGACCTTCGGGGCATGTGGGCTCCTTCTAATGGACCCTCGGAACCCTTCGGCACCCCTGGTACATTGCCGGTAACGCCCAAATTCTTTCCGGTGACCAACACGGTACTTTCCATATATCAATCTTTACCTTCGGATCATTCCAGAACTCCTCGTGACATCCGGGATCTCATCCGGACTCCTAACAACTTTCGGTCACCAACATATTCATCTCAACAGTACCAAATCATCACCGAACGTTAAGTATGCAGACCCTACAGGTTCGAGAACAATGTAGACATGACCGAGACATCTCTACGTTCAATAACCAATAGAGGGACCTGGATGCCCGTATTGGTTCCTACATATTCTATGATGATCTTTATCATTCCAACCATGATGTCAAGGATTCAATCAATCTAGTATGTAGTTCCCATTGTTAATCGGTATGTTACTTGCCCGAGATTCGATTGTCGGTATCTCCATACCTAGTTCAATATCGTTGCCGACAAGTCTCTTTACTCGTTCCATAATACATGATCCTGTTGGAAATATGCCCTAGTGGCAATAATAAATTGGTTATTATCATATTTCCTTGTTCATGATAATCGGTTATTATCCATATTATAATTGTATTGATCGGAGACTTAAATGCATGTGCGGATACATAGACAAAACCATGTCCCTAGTATGCCTGTAATAGACTAGCTTGTTGATCAAAAGATGGTTAAGGTTTCCTAGCCATGGACATGAGATGTCATTTGATAACGGGGTCACATCATTAGGGAAATGATGTGATGGACAAGACCCAAACTACAAACGTAGCACATGATCGTGTCAGTTTATTGCTACTATTTTCTGCATGTCAAGTATATGTTCCTATGACCATGAGATCATGCAAATCACGGATATCGAAGGAGTGCCTTGTGTGTATCAAACGTCGCAACGTAACTGGGTGACTATAAAGGTGCTCTACAGGTATCTCCAAGGGTGTCTGTTTGCTTGGCATGGATCAAGACTGAGATTTGTTACTCCGTGTGACGGAGAGGTATCTCAGGGCCCACTCGGTAATACAACATCACAATAAGCCTTGCAAGCAATGTGACTAAGTGTTAGTCACGGGATCTTGTATTATGGAACAAGTAAAGAGACTTGCCGGTAACGAGGTTGAACTAGGTATACAGATACCGACGATCGAATCTCGGGCAAGTAACATACCGAAGAACAAAGGGTACAACATACGGGATTAACTGAATCCTTGACATAGAGGTTTGACCGATAAAGATCTTCATAGAATATGTAGGAAACAATATGGGCATCCAGGTCCCGCTATTGGTTATTGACCTTAGAGGTGTCTCGGTCATGTCTACATACTTCTTGAACCCGCAGGGTCTGCACACTTAAGGTTCAGTGATGTTTCGGTAGTATAGAGTTATGTATGGTGGTGAACGAAGGTTGTTCGGAGTCCCGGATGAGATTCCAGACATCACGAGGAGCTCCAAAATGGTCCGGAGGTAAAGATTGACATATGGGATAATAGTGTTTGGTCTCCGGAAGTGTTCCGGAATTCACCGGAAATAGTTTCGGATGTTTCCCAAAATGTTCGGGGTAAAATGACACTTTATTTGGGCCAAGGGGTAAAGCCCATGAGGCTTTAGTAAGGTGCAAAAGGTGTTTTGTGGAGGCCAGGGGCCAGACGCCAGGGACCCTGGCATCTGGGGCCAGACACCGTGGACCTTGGCGTCTGGTCCTGGAGTCCGAGAAGGACTCTTGCCTTGTGGGCAAACCGACCTTGAGGAGGATTTTTCTCCAAGTTTCGACCCCAGGGCTCAGCATATAAATAAAGGGGCGAGGCTAGCACTTGGGACACATTAAGAAACCCTAGGCCACGTGCTGCCTCTCCTCTATTTCGTAGTTTCTCCTCTAGATCGGTTTCAGCAGTGCTTAGGCGAAGCCCTGCTGGAATTGCTCCACCACCATCGGCGCAACGCCGTCACGCTACCGGATAACTCGTCTACCTCTCCTCTCCCTGTTGCTGGATCAAGAAGGCGGAGATCGTCATCGAGCTGTACGTGTGCTCAATGCGGAGGTGCCGTCCGTTCGGCGCTAGATCGGAAGGACCGTGATCAAGATCGCGCGACGATTCATGATTGGATTGCGGGACGGATCATGATGAGATCACGGGACAGATCTGTTGGAAATATGCCCTAGAGGCAATAATAAATTAGTTATTATCATATTTCCTTGTTCATGATAATCGTTTATTATCCATGCTATAATTGTATTGATTGGAGACTTAAATGCATGTGTGGATACATAGACAAAACCATGTCCCTAGTATTCCTCTAATAGACTAGCTAGTTGATGAAAAGATGGTTAAGGTTTCCTAGCCATGGACATGAGATGTCATTTGATAATGGGGTCACATAATTAGGAGAATGATGTGATGGACAAGACCCAAACTACAAACGTAGCATATGATCGTGTCAGTTTATTGCTACTGTTTTCTGCATGTCAAGTATATGTTCCTATGACCATGAGATCATGCAACTCACAGATATTGGAGGAGTGCCTTGTGTGTATCAAATGTCGCAACATAACTGGGTGACTATAAAGGTGCTCTACAGGTATCTCCGAGGGTGTCTGTTGAGTTGGCATGGATCGAGACTGGGATTCGTTACTCCGTGTGACGGAGAGGTATCTCGGGGCCCACTCGTTAATGCAACATCACAATAAGCCTTGCAAGCAATGTGACTAATTGTTAGTTGCGGGATCTTGTATTACGGAATGAGTAAAGAGACTTGCCAGTAACGAGGTTGAACTAGGTATGGAGATACCGACAATCGAATCTTGGGCAAGCAACATACCGAAGAACAAAGGGAACGTTATACGGGATTAACTAAATCCTTGATATAGAGGTTCGACTGATAAAGAACTTCGTAGAATATGTAGGAACCAATGTGTACGTCCAGGTCCAGCCATTGGTTATTGACCGTAGAGGTGTCTCGGTCATGTCTACATAGTTCTCGAACCCGCAGGGTCTGCACACTTAAGGTTTGGTGACGTTTCGATAGTGTAGAGTTATGTATGGTGGTGGCCGAAGGTTGTCTGGAGTCCCGGATGAGATCCTGGAAGTCACGAGGAGCTCCGGAATGGTCCGGAGGTAAAGATTCATATAAAGGAAGTCCCATTTTGGTCGCCGGAAAAGTTTCGGGCTCATCGGTAGTGTATCGGGAGTGCCGGTAGTGTACCGAGAGACCTCCGGGAGGGGTATTTAGACCCTAGAGGGTACATGGGCTGTGGAGAGTGATAACCAGCCCTTATTGGGATGGAGGAACAGACATAATAATGCCCATGGCGCAAGAGACAAAAGTCCTAAAGGAAAAGGTGGAAAAAAGGCTAAAAAGGAAGAGTCCTACTCCTACTAGGAGTGGAGGACGAGTAGGACTCCTCCCCCTCTAGTTCGGCCGACTCGTATTGGAGTTTCTCCTTGCGCCAGCCCTCCCCTCCTCTCCTCCTATATATACTGGTGGAATAGAAGGGTTTTGCACAGATTTTACGGCCACGTGCTACCCGTTCCACCGGTGCTCCTCTAGATTGGTTTTCTGCAGTGCTTAGGCGAAGCCCTGCCGGAATTGCTCCATCACCACCATCACCATAGAGCCGTCACGCTTCCGGTGAACTCTCTCTCCTCTCCACCTCCTCTTGCTGGATCAATACAGTGGAGATCGTCATCAAGCTGCACGTGTGCCGAACGCGGAGGTGCCGTCCGTTCGGCGCTAGATCGGAAGGACCGTGATCGAGATTGCGAGACTGTTCGTGATGAGATCGCGGAACGGATCGTGATGAGTTCGCGGGACAGATCGTGATCAAGATCGCGGGACGGATCGTGGTGTGTTCACAAGACGGATCGTGATTGGATTGCGGGACGGATCGTGATGGGATCGCGGGACGCTCAGCGATTTGGATCGCGAAGATGTTCGACTACACCAACCGCGTTTCTTAACACTTCCCGCTTAGCGATGTACAAGGGTATGTAGATCCACTCTCCCTCTCGTAGATGCTCATCACCATGGATAGGTTTGCATGTGCGTAGGAAAATTTTGTTTCCCATGTGACGTTCCCCAACAAGATCGTGATTAGATCGCAGGACGGATCATGATGGGATCACGGGGCGCTCGGCGATTTGGATCACGAAGACGTTCAACTACATCCACCGTGTTTCTTAACACTTCCCGCTTAGCGATCTACAAGGGTATGTAGATCCACTCTCCCTCTCGTAGATGCTCATCACCATGGATAGATATTGCGTGTGCGTACGAAATTTTTTGTTTCCCATGCAACGTTCCCCAACAGTGGTATCAGAGCTAGGTCTATGTGTAGATGAGATCACGAGTAGAACACAAAGAGTTTGTGGGCGTTGATGCTTAGATTGCTTCCTCCCTTGGTCTTGTTGTGGTTCAGCGGTATTGTGGGATGAAGAGGCCCGTACCAACCTTACTCGTACGCTTACGAGAGACCGATTCTACCGACTGGCGTGTAACTTCGTTGCACAAAGATGGCTGGCGGGTCTTTGTTTCTCCTACTTTAGTTGGATCGGATTCGACAAAGTCGGTCCGTGAGAAGGTTGAAAAGCAACGTATGTATCACCGTTGTGGTTTTGCGTAGGTGAGAATTGTTCTTGCTAGATACCCGTAGCAGCCACATAAAACTTGCAACAACAACTAGAGGATGTCGAACTTGTTTTTGCAGGGTATGTTGTGATGTGATATGGTCAATTACATGATGAGATATATGTGATGTATGAGATGATCATGTGTTGTATAGAATATGACGACTTGCATGTCGTTGAGTACGGCAACCGGCAGGAGCCGTAGGGTTGTCTTTAATTATTGTATGACACGCGTGTCAATCATTAAGCGCTTTGTAATGCTTTACTTTATCACTAAAGGGTAGAAATAGTAGAAGCATGGTGGGCGCGACAACCATGATGGCGGCACGTTGATGGAGATCAAGATGATGGAGATCATGGTGTCATGCCGGTGACGATGGAGATCATGCAGTGCTTTGAAGATGGAAATCAAAAGCACAAGTTCATGGCCATATCATGTCACTTATGATTTGCATGTGATGTTAATCCTTTTATGCACCTTGTTTTGCTTAGGACGAGGGTAGCATTATAAGGCGATCCCTCACTTAATTTCAAGATAAATTGTGTTCTCCCCGAGTGTGCGCCATTGCGAAAGTTCGTCGTGTCGAGACACAACGTGATGATCGGGCGTGATAGACTCTACGTTCACATACAACGGGTGCAAGCCAGTGTTGCACATGCAGAACACTCGGGTTAAACTTGACGAGCCTAGCATGTACATACATGGCCTGGGAACACAAGAGACTAAAAGGTCGAACATGAGTCATACAATAGATATGATCAACATGATGATGTTCACCATTGAAACCACCTCAACTCACGTGATGATCGGACTTGAGTTGGTGAATTTGGATCATGTATCACTCGAATGACCGGAGGGATGTCAATTTGAGTGGGAGTTCTTGAGTAATATGATTAATTGAACTCATTATCATGAACATAATCAGCAGTGTCTTTGCAAATTATGTTGTAGATTACTTTCTCGCGATGTAGCTCCCTTGATTTTTTATATGTTCCTAGAGAAATAGAGTTGAAAGATGATGGTAGCAATATTGCGGACTAGGTCCATGATCTGAGGATTATCCTCATTGCTGCACAGAAGGCTTATGTCCTTAATGCACCGCTCGGTGCACCAACCCCTCTAGCGTCGTCTGTAGATGTTGTGAACATCTGACAGACACGTTCTGATGACTACTTGATAGCTTAGTGCGTCATGCATTACGGCTTAGAATTGAGGCTCCGAAACATTTTGAACGTCATGGAACATATGAGATGTTCTAAGAGCTAAAATTAGGATCTCAGGCTCATGCTCGTGTTGCGAGATATGAGATCTCCAACAAGATTCGTTGCGTGCAAGATGAAAGAGAATAGCTCAATCGTTGAGCATGTGCTCAGATTGTCTGGGTGCTATAATCGATTGAATCGAGTGGGAGTTGATCTTCCAGATAAGATAGTGATTGATATAGTTCTCCAAGTCACTGTCACTAAGCTACTAGAACTTGGTGATGAACTATAAAATGACAGGGATAGAAATAATGATCCCTGAGCTATTTGCGATGTTTGACACCGTGAAGGTAGAAATCAAGAAGGAGCGTCAAGTGTTAATGGTTAGTAAAACCACTAGTTTTGAGAAGGGCAAGGGCAAGGAGGGAAACTTCATGGATGGCAAGTCAGTTGCTGCTCCAGTGAAGCAACCCAAAGTTGAACCCAAACCCGAGACTAAGTGCTTCGATTATGAGGAGAGCGGTCGCTGAAGTGGAACAACCCTCGATCCTCTGTAGATAAGAAGGCTGGTAGCATCGATAGAAGTATATTTGATATACGTGTTAATGATGTGTACCTTGCGAGCACTCCTAGTAGCACCTGGGTATTGGATACCGGTTCGGTTGCTAAATGTTAGTAACTCAAAATAAAAGCTACGGAATAAACGGAGAACTAGCTAAGGGTGAGGTGACGATGTGTGTTGGAAATGTTTCCAAGGTTAATGTGATCAACATCGCACGCTCTCTCTACCTTCGGGATTAGTGACAAACCTAAATAAATGTTATTTGGTGTTTTGCGTTGAGCATGAACGTGATTAGATCGTGTTTATTGCAACACGGTTATTCATTTAAGTTAGAGAATAATGGTTATTCTGTTTACATGAATGATACCTTCAATGGTCATGCACCCAGTGAAAATGGTTTGTTGAATCTTGATCGTAGTAATACACATGTTCACAACATTGATGCCAAAAGATACAAAGTTAATAATAATAGTACCACATACTTGTGGCACTGCCGCTAAATGTCATATTGGTATAAAGCGCATGAAGAAACTCCATGTTGATGGATCTTTGGACTCATTCGATTTCGAATCGGTTGAGACATGCAAACCATGCCTCTTGGGCAAGATGACTAAGGACCCCGTTTTCCAGATTTATGGACCGGGCAAGTGATTTATTGGAAATGATACATGTTGATGTATGCAATACAATGAGTCTTGTAGCGTGCGGTGGATATCGTTATTTTCTTACCTTCACTGATGATTTGAGTAGGTATAGTGTATATTTACTTAATGAAACACAAGTCTGAATCGTTTGAAAGGTTCAAGCACATTCAAAGTGAAGTTTAAGATCATGGTGACAAGAAGATAAAAATGTCTGCGATATGATCGTGGAGGTGAATATCTGAGTTACGAGTTTGGCATACAACTTTAGACAATGTGAAAGTTGTTTTACAACTCATGCCACCTAGAACACCATAGTGTGATGGTGTGTCTGAACATCATAGTCGTGCTCTATTGGATATGGTGTGTGCTATGATGTCTCTTATCGTCTTACCATTGTCGTTTTTTGGGGTTTTGCATTAGAGACAACTACATTCACTTTAAAAGGGGCACCATCTAAATCCGATGAGATGACACCATATGGTTTGGCAGAAACCTAAAGTTTTCATTTCTTAAAGTTTGGGAATGCGACACTTATGTCTGATAAGCTCGAACCCAAAGCGGACAAATGCATCTTCATGGAATACCCTAAGAACAATTGGGTGAACCTTCTATCTCAGATCCAAGCATAAAGTGTTTGTTGCTAAAACAGGGTCCTGTCTCGAGGAAAAGTTTCTCTCAAAAGAATTAAGTGGGAGGAAGATAGAAGTTGATGAGGTTGTTGAACCTTTGTTTCAACCAGAGAGTAGCGCAGCGCAAGAAGATGTTTCTGTGAAGCCTACGTTAGTTGAAGAGGAAGTTAATGATGATGATCACGAAGCTTCGGATCAAGTTACTATCGAACCTCGTAGGTCGTCAAGGACGTGTACTGCTCCTGAGTGGTACGACAACCCTATCGTAGAGGTCATGTTGTTGGACAACGATGAACCTACGAGCTATGGAGAAGCGATGATGGGCCCGGATTCTGACAAATGGTTAGAGGCCATGAAATCCGAGAAAGGATCCATGTATGAAAACCAAGTATAGACTTTGGTAGTCTTGCTCGTTGGACGGCAGATCGTCAAGTACAAATGGACTTTTGAGATGGAGACATACGCAGATGGTAAATGTCACCATTTATAGAACTCGACTTGTCGGAAAGAAATTTCCTACAAGTTCAAGGAGTTGATTGCAATGAGACTTTCTCACTCGCAGCGATGCTAAAGTCTGTTGGAATTATGTTAGCAGTTGTTGCATTTTTCAATTATGAAATCTGGCAGATGGATGTCAAAACATCATTTCCTTCCTTAAGGAAAGGTTGTATGAGATACAACCAGAAGGTTTTGTCAGTCCTAAGGATGCTAAAAGGTGTGCAAGCTTCAGTGATCCTTCTATGAACTAAAGCAAGCATCTCGGAGTTGGAATATACACTTTGATGAGGTGATCAAAGTTTTTGAGTCTATACAAAGTTTATGAGAAACTTGTCTTTACAATAAAGTGAGTGGGAAAACTATAGATTTTTTGATAAGCATATGTGGTTGACATATTATTGATCGAAAATGATGTAGAATTTCTGGAAAGCATAAACGGTTGTTTGAAAAGTGTTTTTCAAAGGAAGACCTGGATAAAGCTACCTAATTGTTGAGCACCAAGATCTATAGAGATAGATCAAGATGCTTGATGAGACTTTCAATGAGTACATACTTTAACAAGATTTTGACAGAGTTCAAAATGGATCAGTCAGAGAAAGAGTTCTCGCCTGATTTGTAAGGTGTGAAGTTGAGTGAGACTCAAAGCTCGAAAACGGTAGAAGAAAGAGGAAGGACGAACGTCTTCCCCTATGCCTTAGCCATAGGCTCTGTATAGTATGCCATGCTGTGTACCGCACCTGTGTGTGCCTTACCATGAGTCAGTCAAGGGGTACAAGAGTGATCCAGGAGTGGATCACTGGTAAGCGGTCAAGATTATACTTAGTAACTAAGAGACTAAGGAAATTGTTTCTCGGTTATGGAGGTGAAAAAGAGTTCATCGTAAAGAGTTACGTTGATGCAAGCTTTGACACCAATTCGGATGACTCTTAGTAGCAATCCGGATACATGTAGTAGAGCAGCCATTTGGAATAGCTCCAAGTGGAGTGTGGTAGCAGCGTTTACAGTTTAACATAGAGATTTGCAAACTACACACGGATCTGAATATCATAGACCCGTTGACTATAAGACCTCTCTCACATGCAAAGCATGGTCAATCCCCAGAACTCATTGGGTGTTAGATTCATAACAATGTGAATCACATGGTGACGTGAACTAGATTATTGACTCTAGTGCAAGTGCGAGACTATTGGAAATATGCCCTAGAGGCAATAATAAATTGGTTATTATCATATTTCCTTGTTCATGATAATCGTTTATTATCCATGCTATAATTGTGTTGATCGGAAACTCAGATACATGTGTGGATACATAGACAACACCATGTCCCTAGTATGCCTCTAATAGACTAGCTCGTTTATCAAACATGGCTGTGGTTTCCTAGTCATGGACATGAGATGTCATTTGATAACGAGATCACATCATTAGGAGAATGAAGTGATGGAATAGACCCAAACTACAAACGCAGCATATGATCGTGTCAGTTTAGTGCTACTGTTTTCTGCATGTCAAGTATCTGTTCCTATGACCATGAGATCATGCAACTCACAGACACCGGAGGAGTTCCTTGTGTGTATCAAATGTTGCAACATAACTGGGTGACTATAAAGGTGCTCTACAGGTATCTCCAAGGGTGTCTGTTGGGTTGGCATGGATCAAGATTGAGATTTGTTACTCCGTGTGACGGAGAGGTATCTCAGGGCCCACTCGGTAATACAACATCACAAGAAGCCTTACAAGCAATGTGACTAAGTGTTAGTCACGGAATCTTTTATTACGGAAGAAGTAAAGAGAATGCTGGTAACGAGGTTGAAGTAGGTATACAGATACCGACGATCAAATCTCGGGCAAGTAACATACCGAAGAACAAAGGGAACAACATACGGGATTAACTGAATCCTTGACATAGAGGTTCGACCGATAAAGCTCTTCGTAGAATATGTAGGAACCAATATGGGAATCCAGGTCCCGCTGTTGGTTATTGGCCGTAGAGGTGTCTCGGTCATGTCTATATAGTTCTCGAACCCACAGGGTCTGCACACTTAAGGTTCAGTGACATTTCGGTAGTATAGAGTTATGTATGGTGGTGACCGAAGGTTGTTCGGAGTCCCGGATGAGATCCCGGACATCATGAGGAGCTCCGGAATGGTCCGGAGGTAAAGATTGATATATGGGATAATCGTGTTTAGTCTCCGGAAGGGTTTTGGAATTCACCGAAAATAGTTTCAGATGTTTCCCGAAATGTTCGGGGTACAAGGACACTTTATTTGGGCCAAGGGGTAAAGTCCATGAGGCTTTAGGAAGGTGCAAAAGGTGTTTTGCGGAGGCCAGGTGTCGTGGATTTGTCACGGCGGATGTCCGGGTGAACGGACTTAGGTTTGGGGCGAAGACGCAACTACGTGGCGGCTTGAAGGGGTTGATCGGAATCTTGAGACACAGAGTTTACCCAGGTTCGGCCCCTCCGATGGAGGTAAAAGCCTATGTCCTGCTTGTCTGGTATTGATGATGAAGAAGATCTCTCGGTTACAAGGGTGATGTTTGCTACCTCTAATCACAAGAGTATCTAATCTGTCTATCTCTAATCTCTTGTGTCTGTCTAAACTTGTGGACTTGTGAACTTGTCCCTCTAGGGGTGCTCTACCCCTTCTTATATAAGTGGAAAGGGTAGGTTTACAAATAGAGTCCTACTAGGAGTAGGATTAGGACTAGTCTCTTCAGAATCCTACTTCGGGTCTTGTTTCTCTTGTATGAAAATACTTTCTCCTTTAGGCCTTCTCTTGTGATCCGCCTGGAGCCGGCTTACATGTCGGGTCTTGGGCCTGGTCATCCTGCGGCCCGCCAGCCGGATCACCAATAAAACGTCATGTCTTTACCGGGTCTCCCGTGAGTCGCCAGGCCGGGTCATACCGCGGGGTATATCCCCGACATTAGCCCCACGTTAGCTTGAATTCATTCATGGTAACCTCCAGAAATAGAAATAGTAAATATGTTAAGTGGCCAGCTTGCTCCTTTGGTCGGCTTATAAAGTGGCTTCTCAGAAATCCGGGTCTTTTCCATATGCCATTGAATCAGCTTCCAATACTTTTCTTAATGAAAATCTTGAAAATAGGAAATCCTCATGACATATATTCGGACTTCCATTGTTGTGAAGTAGGGCGGCTTATATAAACTCTGGCGGGTTATGATCTTCTGATAACGCCGGGTTATGAATATTGGTGATGCCGGGTCTAACAACTGAACTCCATAATCAACATCTTGAGAATGTTCCTCAAAGTTTTTGATATGTCCATATTGTTGGGGAATGTTGCATGGGAAACAAAAGAATTCCTACGCACACGCAAGATCTATCCATGGTGACGAGCATCTATGAGAGGGAGAGTGGATCTACATACCCTTGTAGATCGCTAAGCGGGAAGCGTTAAGAAACGCGGTTGATGTAGTCGAATGTCTTCGCGATCCAAATCACCGAGTGTCCCGTGATCCCATCACGATCCGTCCCGCGATCTCATCATGATCCATCCCACGATCTCATCATGATCCGTCCCGCGATCCAATCACAAATCGTCTCGCGATCTTGATCACGGTCCTTCCGATCTAGCGCCGAAGGGACGACACCTCCGCGTTCAGCACACGTACAGCTCGATGATGATCTCCTCCTTCTTGATCCAGCAAGAGGGAGCCGAGAGGTATAAGATTTCTCTGGTAGCATGACGGAGCTGCGGCGATGATGGTGGAGCTATTCCGCCAGGGCTTCGCCTAAGCACTGCAGAAATCCGATCTAGAGGAGAATCTATGCACTAGAGGAACGGGTAGCACGTGGCTGAAAATTAGGTGCAAAAAACCCTAAAAACTCTAGTATATATAAGAGGAAGAGAGGAGGTGGCTTGGCTCTCAAAGAGCCAGCCCTTGGGTCAGCCAAACCAAGTAGGAGAGGTGGAATCCACCTCGAATCCTAGTAGGACTAGGATTCATCCTATTTTTGCCTTTTTCCACCTTTTTCTCTATGGGCTTTTCTTCCAAGCCTCATGGGCCTTGTGTGGACTTGTGGGCTGGTATTCACTCTCCCATAGATCATATAGCCTATTGGGTCGAAATACCCCTCCCGATGGTATCCTGGTACACTATCGGCACTCCCGGTACACTACCGATACTCCCGATACACTACCGGTGAGCTAGAAACTTTTCCGGCGAGCAAAATAGGACTTCCTATATATGAATCTTTACCTACAGACCATTTCGGAGCTCCTCGTGATGTCCGGGATCTCATCCGGGACTCCGAACAACCTTCGGTTACCACCATACATAACTCTATACTATCGAAACGTCACCAAACCTTAAGTGTGCAGACCCTGCGGGTTCGAGAACTATGTAGACATGACCGAGACACCTCTATGGTCAATAACCAATAGCGGGACATGGATGCCCATATTGGTTCCTACATATTTTACGAAGATCTTTATCGGCCGAACCTCTATGTCAAGGATTCAGTTAATCCCGTATGATGTTCCCTTTGTTCTTCGGTATGTTACTTGCCCGAGATTCGATCGTCGGTACCTCCATACCTAGTTCAATCTCGTTACCGGCAAGTCTCTTTACTCGTTCCGTAATTCAACATCCATTGACTAACACTTAGACACATTTCTTGCAAGGCTTTATTGTGATGTTGTATTACCGAGTGGGCTCTGAGATACCTCTCCGTCACACGGAGTAACAAATCCGAGTCTTGATCCATGCCAACCCAACAGACACCCTCGGAGATACCTGTAGAGAACCTTTATAGTCACCCAGTTACGTTGCGACGTTTGATACACACAAGGCACTCCTCCGGTGTCCGTGAGTTGCATGATCTCATGGTCATAGGAACATATACTTGACATGCAGAAAACAGTTGCAATAAATTGACACGATCATATGCTATGTTTATAGTTTGGGTCTTGTCCATCACATCATTCTCCTAATGATGTGATTCCATTATCAAATGACATCTCATGTCCATGTCTAGGAAACCTTAACCATCTTTTGTTCAACGATCTAGTATACTAGAGGCAGACTAGGGACATGGTGTTGTCTATGTAGCCACACATGTATCTGAGTTTCCGATCAACACAATTATAGCATGGATAATAAACGATTATTATGAACAATGAAATATGAAATAACTAATTTATTATTGCCTCTAGGGCATATTTCCAACACATATTACGTGTAGCCCCTAAGTGCCGGGTTGTCTTCTCTGCAGCAGCCTGGGACTTATAACTGTCTTATACCTTCTGAAACTTCAGCATGTGTAGCCCCCAATGGCCGGCTCATCAGAATGTGATGCGCCGAGTCGTGAATTTGAACCTCATAATCTGTTAAACAGTTGAATACTGTAGCCCCCAAGTGTCGAGTCGCACGCCTGCGGTGACTTGGGACTTTATATAATTTGATCTAAGCGGTGTAGTCCCCAAGAGCCGGGTCAGTAAGAACTACTGGGCTGGGACTTAGAAAAATATAGGTAGGCCGGCTCATCTCCTGGAGATAATAGGGTCTTGCTGACAATGTAATGATTTGAAAACCGGCTTGCATTAGCCCCCAAGTGCCATGGTGCATGCTTGTAGCGACATGGGACTTGCATATTTGATATAAAATGGACTTGAATAGTGTAGCCCCCAAGTGCCAGGTCGTCTGCCTGCGGCGACTTGGGACTATTTAAGAATAATATGACTCAACACAATTTGTTTGAATGAATCCTTGACCGTGGTTGTAATACAACCCGGAATGAATATCCTTGAATACTTCCTCTATCTTTGACATGAAATCCCTGCTCGTGGTTGCGGTGCAACCTGGCAAATATGTTTGAGAAAACCATGAGTGTTGTAGCTTACTAAAGAGCACATTTGAAGAAATCTGGTCAATTAGATGACACGGCATTATATCTGACAGAGCGGCTCTTGAAATAATAAATTCTCTGAGCTGCAAAAATAAACAAGACATAATATATCCTGCATTGTTGTGAGGGCGGCTTGAAGAAGCACAACCCGGAGATGTTATATATTTCAAAACATTGCTCCTTATTTCATAATCTTGCTCTGACCTGGCTTGATAAGTCAGCATGTCATGTGAATATGATGCAATGTATGATGCAATGTTGACTTGTCAACATTTTTGGCGCGAACGCCGGTTGTTAGGGATAGATAAGCTACACCCGGAGGTGGGAAGCCCCCTTCGACAACCGCACTTGACATGTCAACTGGATTGGCATAAAGCCGGCTGTTAGGGTTAGATAAGCTATACCCGAAGGTAGGAAGCCCCCTTCGAGAGCCAATGTTGACTTGTCAACATTTTTGGCGCGAACGCCGGTTGTTAGGGATAGATAAGCTACACCCGGAGGTGGGAAGCCCCCTTCGACAACCGCTGTTGACAAGCCAATCCAGTTGACATGTCAACTGGATTGGCATAAAGCCGTCTTTTAGGGTTAGATAAGCTATATCCGAAGGTAGGAAGCCCCCATCGACAGACAATGTTGACTTGTCAACATTTTTGGCGCCAACGCCGGTTGTTAGGGATAGATAAGCTACACCCGAAGGTGGGAAGCCCCCTTCGACAACCGCAGTTAACATGTCAACTGGATTGGCATAAAGCCGGCTGTTAGGGTTAGATAAGCTATACCCGAAGGTAGGAAGCCCCCTTCGACAGTAATGTTTTGTGCACCATCTTGTAAGTCGCCATCTTGTAAGCCGCCATCTTGTATGAAGAAACGGCAGAAGCTCCAAGTGATGATCCAATAAATCTGGGCACCTATGTTTGAATGGTACATCACGGCAGTTCATCCTCTTGGGCAACTTTTAATCTTCCGCCAAAAATGTAGTAGCCCCCAGGATCGGGTTAACTTTGCCATGACCCGGGGTTCTCGTTGAAAATGACCAAATGTGTCTTGCCATGTCTGTAGTCCCCAAGTCTTAAGTTGACTCGAAGAGGCGGCTTGAGAATCTACACTGAAGGTTGAGGTTGACCGGGGCGGGCTATAGATGATCCCGTATGATTTGTTTCAATAATCCGGTCAATGGTTCGTCCCGGCTGGTTGTTGAAGTGAACCAAGATGTAATGGCGGCAATTTATGCGCTTGTCCATTGGGAGGCTCGTATCGACGAGCACTGCATCGATATGTTGATGTAGATCAAATTATGGGCGGCGATTCAGAACCGTCCGTTGGGCGACTCGCACCGGTGTATGCAGTCCCTGGGCGTGTTGATGTGGATGTAGAAATCAGTCGCGACATTGTAAGCCGGTGTTGTTGTGAAAGACGTCATGATGTTGTAAGTCAGCGCGGATGGCGAGAGACGGCCACGGCATTTGTAAGCCGACGCGGATGGCGAGAGGTGGCCACGGAGTTGTAAGCCGGTATGGACGGCGAATCGTCGGTGGCGTTGTTGGTGAAAACCATGCCGCGGCTACGGCGGCTTGCCGCACTCATTGGGCGGCTCATACTGGCGGGTGAGCGCGCGCGGTATCGGCGTGTTGACGTAGACCGTCCGCGGGGGCGGCGATTCACACGCGTCCATCAAGAAAATGCGACACGCTGGTGTGCGCCCCAACTCCACGGTATAACGCCACAAAATAATTGTCCTGCATAAAGATATGGCAGGGCCGAGTAATTGTTCTCCGATGAATAATACATACTCAAAAATAGATAGCATGAATATCTCCTGGTTTGTTTTTGTCGGATGTACGCGGTCGTACCGCTGGTGCATGATTATGTTGGCGCGAGCTCCATATCCACGGTATAACGCCATGTATTTGGACGACAGATTATCTCATCGTGTCTCTAATAAATAGTGAAGAATTGTCCTTCAATGAGCAACGTACTATTGCAATGTTGGATACTAAACGATCATATCCAATGCATGCATAGACAGGTATTGCCAACGACTCAACCGTGTTTCCAGCAACGATGGAATCATTGCTTAATCCAACTCCATCTCATCATCCCGCATGCTGTCTTAGCCAAGCTTCTAATTGGGTTGTAATCCCATTTTGTCTAATCCTCAAATCCGTATAATCTTCCTGATCTGAGATCCCAAACTTGTGCAGTTGCATCAAACCTGCCAGACGAATCGAGTACCCAGACATTCTAAGTATATGTTCACTGATAGACCCATTCTCCTCTATTTTGCAAGCATAGAATTTATCGGAGGTCTCATACCTCTCGATCCAGGCATTCTTCTAAAAGATGAACTTCAACTCCTGGAACATCTCATATTCTCCATGACGTTTAAAACGTCATTGAAGTCCCGGTTCTAAGCCATACAATATTGCACACTGAACTATTGAGTAATCTCCAGAACATGCCTCCCAAGCGTTCTTAACGTCTTCGGATGACATGTCTTCGGGTTGGTCACCAAGCGGTGCAACAAGGACAAATGATTTCTGGGAAGCCGTGAGCATAATCCTCAGATTACAGGCTCAGTCAACAAAGTTACTTCCATCATCTTTCAACTTAGCTTTCTCTAGGAACGCATTAAAATTCAGGGGTGCTACTGCACGAGCCATTGATCTACAACATAAATATGCAAAGGTTTTAGGCTATTGTTCAAGATAATGAGTTTAGTTAATCAAATTACTAAAGCTCCCACTCAAATTGACATCCCTCAGGTCATCTGAGTGTCACATGATCCAAATTCACCAACTCAAGTCCGATCACCACGTGAGTTGAGGTGGTTTCAATGGTGAACATCATTATGTTGATCATATCTACTATATGACTCATGTTTGACCTTTCGGTCTCTTGTGTTCCGAGGCCATGTCTGTACATGCTAGGCTCGTCAAGTTTAACCCGAGTGTTCTGCATGTGCAACACTGGCTTGCACCCGTTGTATGTGAACGTAGAGTCTATCACACCCGATCATCACGTGGTGTCTCGACACGACGAACTTTCGCAACAGTGCATACTCGGGGAGAACACAATTCATCTTGAAATTCAAGTGAGGGATCACCTTATAATGCTACCGTCGTCCTAAGCAAAACAAGGTGCATAAAAAGGATTAACATCACATGCAAATCATAAGTGGCATGATATGGCCATGAACTTGTGCTTTTGATCTCCATCTTGAAAGCACCGGCATGATCTCCATCGTCACCGGCATGACACCATGATCTCCAACATCTTGATCTCCATCAACGTGTCGCCATCGGGGTTGTCGCGCCCACCATGCTTCTACTACTATTGCTACCGTTTAGCGATAAAGTAAAGCATTACATAATGCTTAATGATTGACACGCAGGTCATACAATAATTAAAGACAACCCTATGGCTCCTGCCGGTTGCCGTACTCATCGACATGCAAGTCGTGATATTCTATACAACACATGATCATCTCATACATCACATATATCACATCATGTAATTGGCCATATCACATCACAACATACCCTGCAAAAACAAGTTAGACGTCCTCTAATTGTTGTTGCATGTTTTACGTGGCTGCTACCGGTATCTAGCAAGAACAATTCTCACCTACGCATAAACCACAACGGTGATACATCAGTTGCTTTTCAACCTTCTCACGGACCGCCTTTGTCGAATCCGATCCAACTAAAGTAGGATAAACAGACACCCGTCAGCCATCTTTGTGCAACGAAGTTACACGTGAGTCGATGGAACCAGTCTCTCGTAAGCGTACGAGTAATGTTGGTTCGGGCCACTTCATCCTACAATACCGCTGAACCAAAACACGACCAAGGGAGGAAGTAATCTAAGCATGAACTCCCACAAACTCTTTATGTTCTACTCGAGATCTCATCTACACAGAGACCTAGCTCATGATGCCACTGTTGGGGAACGTTGCATGGGAAACAAAAAATTTCCTACGCACACGCAAGATCTATCCATGGTGATGAGCATCTACGAGAGGGAGAGTGGATCTACGTACCCTTGTAGATCGCTAAGCAGGAAGCGTTAAGAAACACGGTTGATGTAGTCGAACGTCTTCACGATCCAAATCACGAAGAGTCCCGTGATCCAATCACGATCCGTCCCAAACTAGCACCGAAAGGACGGCACCTCCGCGTTCAGCACACGTACGGCTTGATGACGATCTCTGCCTTCTTGATCCAGCAAGAGAGGGCGGAGAGTTGGAAGAGTTCTCCGGCAGCGTGACGGCGCTTCGGCGATGGTGGTGGAGCTACTCCAGCAGGGCTTCACCTAAGCACTGCAGAAAACCGATCTAGAGGAGAAACTATGCACTAGAGGAGAGGGCAGCACGTGGCAGAAAATCTTGTGCAAAAACCCTCAAAAACACTAGTATATATAGGAGGAGGGAAGGAGGAGGCTTGGCCCTCAAGGGGACAGCCCTAGGCTTCGAACGAACCAAGGAGGGAGGAGTCCTCCTCCTCCATTCCTAATAGGATTAGGACTCCTTCCTTATTTGTTCCTTTTTGCATTTTTCCACCTTTTTCCTTTTGGGCTTTTCTTCCCAGCCGCATGGGCCTTGTGTGGGACTTCCACCAGCCCAATAAGGGCTGGTACTCACCTTCCCACAGCCCATGTAGCCTCTTGGGTCGAAATACCCCTCCCGATGGTCCCCCGGTACACTACCGGCACTCCCGGTACACTATCGATGAGCCCGAAACTTTTCCGACACGGAGTTTACCCAGGTTCGTCCCCTCCGATGGAGGTAAAAGCCTATGTCCTGCTTGTCTGGTATCGATGATGAAGAAGATCTCTCGGTTACAAGGGTGATGTTTGCTATCTCTAATCACGAGAGCCTCTAATCTGTCTATCGCTAATCTCTTGTGTCTGTCTAAACTTGTGGACTTGTGAACTTGTCCCTCTAGGGGTGGTCTACCCCTCCTTATATAAGTGGAAAGGGTAGGTTTACAAATAGAGTCGTACAAGGAGTAGGATTAGGACTAGTCTCTTTAGAATCCTATTCCGGGTCTTGTTTCTCTTGTAAGGAAATCCTTTCTCCTTTAGGCCTTCTCTTGTGATCCTCCTGGCGCCGGCTTACACGTCGGGTCTTGGGCCTGGTCGTCCTGCGGCCCACTAGCCGGATCACCAATAAAACGTCATGTCTTTACCGGGTCTCCTGTGAGTCGCCAGGCCGGGTCATACCGCGAGGTATATCGCTGACATTAGCCCCCAGGTTAGCTTGAATTTATTCATGGTAACCTCCTGAAATAGGAATAGTAAATATGTTAAGTGGCCGTCTTGCTCCTTTCGCCGGCTTATAAAGTGGCTCCTCAGAAATCCAGGTCTTTTCCATATGCCATTGAATCAGCTTCCAATACTTTGGCTTAATGAAAATCTTGAAAATAAGAAATCCTCATGACATAGATTCGGACTTCCATTGTTGTGAAGTAGGGC
Organism: Hordeum marinum; assembly: GCA_022496015.1. NCBI lineage: Eukaryota > Viridiplantae > Streptophyta > Magnoliopsida > Poales > Poaceae > Hordeum > Hordeum marinum. The sequence goes on from CM039673.1 coordinate 582,402,813, forward strand.
GGCTTATATAAACTCTGGCGGGTTATGATCTTCAGATAACGCCGGGTTATGAATATTGGTGATGCCGGGTCTAACAATTGAACTCCATAATCAACATATTGAGAATGTTCCTCAAAGTTTTTGATCTGTCCATATTACCTGTAGCCCCCAAGTGTCGGAATGTCTTGCCTGCAGCAGCCTAGGACTTATAACTGTCTTATACCTTATGAAACTTCAGCATGTGTAACCCCCAAGGGCCGGCTCATCAGAATGTGATGCACCGGGTCTTCAATTTTAACCTCATAATCTGTTAATAAGCTGAATACTGTAGCCCCAAGTGCCGGGTCGCACGCCTGCGGCGACTTGGGACTTTATATAATTTGATCTGAGCGGTGTAGTCCCCAAGTGCCGATTCAGTAAGAATTACTGGGCTGGGACTTAGAAAAATATAGAAAGGCCGGCTCATCTCTTTGAGATAATAGGGTCTTGCTGACAATGTAATGATTTAAAAATCGGCTTGCAGTAGCCCCCAAGTGTCGTGGTGCATGCTTGTAGCGACATGGGACTTGCATATTTGATATAAACTGGACTTGAATAGTGTAGCCCCCAAGTGCCGGGTCGTCTGCCTGTGACGACTTGGGACTATGTAAGAATAATATGACTCAACACAATTTGTTTGAATGAACCCTTGACCGTGGTTGTAATACAACCCAGAATGAATATCCTTAAATAATTTCTTTGTCTTTGACATGAAATCCCTGCTCGTGGTTGCGGTGCAACCCGGAAAATATGTTTGAGAAAACCATGGGTGTTGTAGATTACTACAGAGCATATTTGAAGAAATCCGGTCAATTAGATGACACGGCATTATATCTGACATCGCAGCTCTTGAAATAATAAATTCTCTGAGCTGCAAAAATAAACATGACAGAATATATTCTGCATTGTTGTGAGGGCGGCTTGAAGAAGCACAACTCGAAGATGTTATATATTTCATAACATTGCTCCTTATTTCATAATCTTGCTCTGACCTGGCTTGATAAGCCGGCATGTCATGTGAATATGATGCAATGTATGATGCAATGTTGACTTGTCAACATTTTTGGCACGAACGCCGGTTGTTAGGGATAGATAAGCTACACCCGGAGGTGGGAAGACCCCTTCGACAACCGCACTTGACATGTCAACTGGATTGGCATAAAGCCGGTTGTTAGGGTTAGATAAGCTATACCCGAAGGTAGGAAGCCCCCTTCGATAGCCAATGTTGACTTGTCAACATTTTTTGTGCGAACGCCGGTTGTTAGGGATTGATAAGCTACACCCGGAGGTGGGAATCCCCCTTCGACAACCGCAGTTGTCATGTCAACTGGATTGGTATAAAGCCAGCTGTTAGGGTTAGATAAGCTATTCCCAAAGGTAGGAAGCCCCCTTCGCCAGCCAATGTTGACTTGTCAATATTTTTGGCGCGAACGCCGGTTCTTAGGGATAGAGAAGCTACACCCGGAGGTGGGAAGCCCCCTTCGACAACCGCAGTTGACATGTCAACTGGATTGGCATAAAGCCGGCTGTTAGGGTTAGATAAGCTATACCCAAGGTAGGAAGCCCCCTTCGACAGCCAATGTTTTGTGCACCATCTTGTAAGTCGCCATCTTATAAGCCGTCATCTTGTATGAAGAAACGGCAGAAGCTCCAAGTGATGATCCAAAAAATCTGCGCACCTATGTTTGAATGGTACATCGCGGCGGTTCATCCTCTTGGGCAACTTTTAATCTTCCGCCAAAAATGTAGTAGCCCTCAGGATCGGGTTAACTTTGCCATGACCCGGGGTTCTCGTTGAAAATGACCAAATGTGTCTTGCCATGTCTGTAGCCCCCGAGTCTTAAGTTGAGTCGAAGAGGCGGCTTGAGAATCTACTCTGAAGGTTGAGGTTGACCGGGGCGGGCTATAGATGATCCCGTATAATTTGTTTCAACAATCCAGTCGATGGTTCGTCCTGGCTGGTTCTTGAAGTGAGCCAAACTATATTGGCGGCGATTTATGCGCTTGTCCATTGGGCGGCTCGTATCGACGAGCACTGCACCGATATGTTGATGTAGATCAAATTGTTGGCGGCGATTCAGAACCGTCCGTTGGGTGGCTCGCACCGTTGTATGCAGCCCCTGGGCGTGTTGATGTAGATGTAGAAATCAGTCGCGACATTGTAAGCCGGTGTTGTTGTGAAAGACGTCATGACGTTGTAAGCCGGCACGGATGGCGAGAGACGGCCACGGCGTTTGTAAGCCGACGTGGATGGCGAGAGGCGGCCACGGCGTTGTAAGCCAGTATGGATGGCGAATCGTCGGTGGCGTTGTTGGTGAAAACCATGCCGCGGCTACGGCGGCTTGCTGCACTCATTGGGCAGCTCATACCGGCGGGTGAGCGCGCGCGGTATCGGCGTGTTGACGTAGACCGTCCGCGGGGGCGGCGACTCACATGCGTCCATCAAGCAAACGCGACACACTGGTGTGTGCCCCAACTCCACGGTATAACGCCACAAAATAACTGTCCTGCATAAAGATATGCCAGGGCCGAGTAAGTTTTCTCGGATGAACAATACATACTGAAAAATAGATAGCATGAATATCACCTGGTTTGTTTTTGTCGGATGAACGCAGTCGTGCCGCTGGTGCATGATTATGTTGGCGCGAGCTCCATATCCACGGTATAACGCCATGTATTTGGATGACAGATTTTCTCGTCGTGTCTCTCATAAATAGTGAAGAATTTTCCTTCAATGAGCAACGTACTGTTGCAATGTTGGATACTACACGATCATATCCAATGCATGCATAGTCATGTATATGCCTCTGTATTGTTGGACCGCAAGGTATTGCCAACGACTCAACCGTGTTTCCAGCAACGGTGGAATCACTGCTTAATCCAACTCCATCTCATCATCCCGCAACGGTGGAATCACTGTTTAATCCAACTCCATCTCATCATCCCGCATGCTGTCTTAGCCAAGCTTTTAGTTGGGTTGTAATCCCATTTTGTCTGATCCTCAAATCCGTATAATCCTCCTGATCTGAGATCCCAAACTCGTGCAGTTGCATCAAACCTGATGGATGAAAACCAAGGTGAGCAAAACGATCCAGGTGACCATCAAAGGACATCAGAATTTAGAAGTGACCCATCACTTTCAGGGTTGCAATTTTGGTTATCTACGGCATGCTCCATACTTTAACGCTTCGCTCCAAGAACTTGAAAGGATATTTTTATGTGTGCCGCTAATTCTATGGAGGAGTGTTTTAACCGCCAATGAAGATCCTCTTACGCGTATTGACTGACGAAACACCAATTATTCCTGTATGACGCGCTATTAAGCTATCAGCTTGTGCCGCCAGCACAATTGATCCAGTTTCTCTGAAGATGAAACAAACGAACTCTCTGTGCTCAAGCGGACCACGGCGACGCTGCCGAAGGAGGCCATCGCCCCGGCCATAGCGGCCTCGGAGACGGTGTCCATGGGAGAGGCGACGCAGGGGATGGAGAGCGGCACGGTGCGTGAGAGTTGAGTGGAGATGTCGACTCGGGGCGAGGTGCGGGGCGCAGCAGTGGCTAGCTGCAGAGATGAGTCGGCTGAGGATGATGTCGTGGCTATAGAGATCGGCACGGCAGCGGCTTAAGGTGCGACGGAACGGCGAGCCGCCAGAGGATGGCAGAGCGGCTGTGGAGGAGAGGCGAGTCCACCGGCGACGACTGCAGCGAGGCACGGCTTGCAGGCGCGCAAGGGCCCGGTTCACGAGGTGCGGCAGTAGCGCAAGGTGAGGCGAGGCGCTGTAACAGCCGGCGGCCTCAAAGCAAACAACGCGTGGTGGGGAACGCAGGCGGGGTGAGCTGGAGCAGGGGAGTTTGCACGCGAGGCCGCTCAGCGGCGTGGCCAGCGCGGAGCAGCAAAGGCGGCTGGGCGGCTTGAGGCGATGGGATGCCCAACGATGCGGATTCGGTCGCGGCGCAGCAGATAAGGCGAGGTTGACCCGGTCGAAATCATTACAATAAGGCAGGCGCAGGCCATCCACGACGCGGCAGGCCGGGATGCATCGACGGCCGACGGATCGAGGTACAGCCATCCAGGATGCGGCAGGCCAAGCGAGGTAGAGCCAGCAAAAACGCAGCGGTGGTGGATGGTGTGGCAGGACACCAGGGGCAAGACGCGAGGGACCCTAGCGTCTGGGGCCAGACGCCGAGGACCTTAGCGTTTGGTGCTGGAGTCCGAAAAGGACTCTTGCCTTGTGGGCAAACCGATCTTGAGGAGGATTTTTCTCCAAGTTTCGACCCCAGGGATCAACATATAAATAAAGGGGCAAGGCTAGCACTTGGGACACATCAAGAAACCCTAATCCACGTGCTGCCTCTCCTTTAGTTCGTAGTTTCTCCTCTAGATCGGTTTCAGGGGTGCTTAGGCGAAGCCCTGCTGGAATTGCTCCACCACCATCGCCGCAAAGCCGTCGTGCTGCCGAAGAACTCGTCTACCTCTCCTCTCCCTCTTGCTGGATCAAGAAGGCGGAGATCGTCATCGAGCTGTACGTGTGCTGAACGCGGAGGTGTCGCCCGTTCGGCGCTAGATCGGAAGGACCGTGATCAAGATCGCGCGACGATTCGTGATTGGATTGCGGGATAGATCGTGATGAGATCGCGGGACGGATCATGATTGGATCATGGGACGGATCGTGATGGGATCGTGGGACGCTCGGTGATTTGAATCACGAAGACGTTCGACTACATCAACCGCATTTCCTAACGCTTTCTGCTTAGCGATCTACAAGGGTATGTAGATCCACTCTCCTTCTCATAGATGCTCATCACCATGGATAGATCTTGCGTGTGCGTAGGAATTTTTTTGTTTCCCATGCAATGTTTCCCAACAGATCCCATGGCTAACTCTTTAATGATGGTATATCATCGAGTGGGCCCTGAGACACCTCTTCATCATACAGAGTGACAGATTCCAGTCTTGATCTATGCCAACTCATCAGACACCCTCGGAGATACCTGTAGAGCATCTTTATAGTCACTCAGTTACGTTGCGACGTTTGATACACACAAGGTAGTCCTCTGGTGTCAGTGAGTTGCATGATCTCATGGTCATAGGAATATATACTTGACATGCAGAAAACAATGGCAATAAACTTGACATCATCATATGTTACGTTCATAGTTTGGGTCTTGTCCATCGCATCATTCTCCTAGTGATATGACCCCGTTATCAAATGATAACTCATGTCTATGGTCAGGAAACCTTAACCATCTTTGATCAACGAGCTAGTCCTGTAAAGGCTCACTAGGGACACGGTGTTGTCTATGTATCTAGACATGTACTTGAGTTTCAATAAATACAATTATAGCATGAACAATAAACAATTATCACAAACAAGAAAATATAATGATAATCACTTTATTATTGGCTTTAGGACGTATTTTCAAGATGTGCATCTTGTTATAATGATAAACATATGACTTTAGTCAAAATAAAAGATTGACACGTCAAGTAAAGTTGCTCGATGTTGAATTTTGTAGGTGCCCACGTACTTATTCTTCCCACTTACAACTTATACCATTTTCCTTGTCGGTATTGTATTAGGATAAACAACTATGCTTAAGTAAATTATCGAGGAGAACAAAATTGCCCAACTTCAAGAAAGAATGGATAATTTGAAATCTAGTTGGCCTTATCCCATGCGTGGGACTGCTGGTCTTTAGGTTGTGTCTTGTTTTTGCCTGATTTTGTTCCAACTACCTACTTTTTTGGTTGAGATTTGACTTACCCGCAGTTTGTGTGTGTCTGTGTTCAGAAGTCCTCACTGGCCGACCAACTGGCATGTCTCGACATTTAAAGTCATCACTGAGCCCTGGCACAGACGTGCCAGAAGTGCAACAGTGATGATACATTTTTTCGTATGTTCTATTCAAATATGTAGCAGTGGCAGTTGTAACAAATACTATCATTTGAGCACGGGCACATTGTGCCTTTTTTTAATTCAAAAAATGGATTTTGTTACTCTTGGGTATTTAGGAACCCTGGTCGGAAGATGTCACCTTGAAGTCACATTCCATTGTGGTGAGGCTTCATGGTGTTGTTTGGAGTCTCCAATTAAGTTGTGAAGATTGCCCCCAACCTGGTTTGTAAAGATTCGGTCGCCGCCTTCAAGGGCACCAATAGTGAAATGACAACATCTTGCATTGTGCGAGGGCGTGAGAAGAATACGATGGCCCTAGTGGCTTCTTGGGGAGCATTATGTCTTCACACCTCTTCAATGAAGACATACCTCCCCTAAAGGGAGAGAACTTCGGTAACACATCCTTGTCTCCATCGACTCCACTCATAGTTAATTCTTACCTTTACTTTATGCAAGCTATATTGTGTTTGTATGTTGTGCTTGCTATTGTTGTTGTTTTTTATCTCATCATATAAGTTGTCCACCTAGTTGCATACCTAGACAACCGATTTTGTTGCTAACTCTAATTTGTTACAAAATGTTAGTCACCTATTCTCCCTCCCCTCTAGTCGACCATATCGAACCTTTGACTGGTGCTCGTGAACGTGCGGATGCCCCTCCTACATCATCTTGGTGACAACGATGACAACACGTCGTCACGCAACACCGTGACAACGGCCGATAAGGTGGCATCAGAGGCGGCATGGTGGGGCAACATGCAGCACCAGGCCTCGTTCGTGACACCGTAAGTCGCATTGGACTGGGTCCTCGTGGACCTCGAACTCATGTTGGCTTGGACCAAGGACTAGTCTAGGACCACCGCAGAGACTTCCGTGCAGCACCAATGCGGCCACATCAACGAACTCAGACAAGATTGGGGTGGTTGAGTCCTTGCACGCCACCGCCCTCGTAGTCGGCAAGGGCAAGTCCGCTAGGAGGAGGATGTCGATCAGATATGCTGCGAGCGACACGCAACGTTCAATCAGGAATGTCGCGGCCTCCATGCGCCCTACTGCCTCTAGAAGGACCACGACGGCAACGGAGCGGAAGATGATGGTGGTGCCGCCGACCAAGGAGGCCATGTGTACGAGGTCACCGACCGGTACCTCACGTGGTTTTATTTTTTGTTTTTAAATTTAGTTGAACTTCTCAATATCGCCCGATTTGAATGTAATATAGCGAGCTTGTTGCTTGGATTTTGTCTGGTTTGCATGAGTTTCATCTTTTTTTTTAATTTTCTTTTAAAATATGGTTAAATATTTAATGCTTGCAGTTGAGTAGATAGCAAGGGCAAGTCCAACTCGAGGATGAAGCCGATCATATGTGATGTGAGCACCAGGAAGCGGTCAATCAAGGATGTCATGGCCTTCATCCATCGTACCGCTGCATGAAGGACGACGGCTACTGAGTGGACAACGGTCAGTGACAGAGCCAGCAGGGGGCGAGCTGGGGCCATGGCTCCCCCCCCCCCATTAAGCAAAATCCTGAAACCATCCCTATATTTTATGTGTATTTATTGCCCCCCCCCCCACCGCATGTCATGGCCTTCATGCATCGTACCGCTGCATGAAGGACGACGGCTACTGAGTGGAGAACGGTCAGTGACCGAGCTATATTGTGTTTGTATGTTGTGCTTGCTATTGTTGTTGTTTTTTATCTCATCATATAAGTTGTCCACCTAGTTGCATACCTAGACAACCGATTTTGTTGCTAACACTAATTTGTTACAAAATGTTAGTCACCTATTCGCCCTCCCCTCTAGCCGACCATATCGAACCTTTGACCGGTGCTCGTGAACGTGCGGATGCCCCTCCTACATCATCTTGGCGACAACGACGACAACACGTCGTCACGCAACACCGTGACAACGGCCGATAAGGTGGCATCAGAGGCGGCATGGTGGGGCAACATGCAGCACCAGGCCTCGTTCGTGACACCGTAGGTCGCATCGGACTGGGTCCTCGTGGACCTCGAACTCATGTTGTCTTGGACCAAGGACTAGTCTAGGACCACCGCAGAGACTTTCGTGCAGCACCAAAGCGGCCACATCGACGAACTCAGACAAGATTGGGGTGGTCGAGTCCTTGCACGCCACCGCCCTCGTAGTCGGCAATGGCAAGTCCGCTAGGAGGAGGATGTCGATCAGATATGCTGCGAGTGACAGGCAACGTTCAATCAGGAATGTCACGGCCTCCATGCGCCCTACTGCCTCTAGAAGGACCACGACGGCAACGGAGCGGAAGATGATGGTGGTGCCGCCGACCAAGGAGGCCATGCGTACGAGGTCACCGACCGGTACCTCACGTGGTTTTATTTTTTGTTTTTAAATTTAGTTGAACTTCTCAATATCGCCCGATTTGAATGTAATATAGCGAGCTTGTTGCTTGGATTTCGTCTGGTTTGCATGAGTTTCATCTTTTTTTTCAATTTTCTTTTAAAATGTGATTAAATATTTAATGCTTGCAGTTGAGTAGCTAGCAAGGGCAAGTCCAAGTCGAGGATGAAGCTGATCATATGTGATGTGAGCACCAGGAAGCGGTCAATCAAGGATTTCATGGCCTTCATGCATCGTACCGCTGCATGAAGGACGACGGCTACTGAGTGGACAACGGTCAGTGACGGAGCCAGCAGGGGGCGAGCTGGGGCCATGGCTCCCCCCCCCCCCCCATTAAGCAAAATCCTGAAACCATCCCTATATTTTATGTGTATTTATTGCCCCCCCCCCCCCCCCTCATATTTTGTTTCTGGCTCCGTCTCTGACAATGGTAGAGCTGTCGCCGGCCATGGAGGTCATGCGTACGAGGTCACCGTCTGGTACCTCATTGTTTTATTTGATTTTGCAAAAAGTTGTTTGAGCTTCTCGAATATCGCCCGATTTGAAGCAAACTTTTTTGGATTTCATCCGGTTTGCATGAGATTCGTTTTTTTCTTTTTCAATTTTCATTTAAAACATGGGCAAACATTTAATAGTTTGGTCGAGCAGCGGGGTCCTATTCAGTCCTTTCGTTTAGTGTGTCCGATGGAGATGCCGTAACATGCAACACATTAACGTACGCGGCATGGGTGCTCGCTCGCTGCATCCATGTCAGATAGGTAGGACACAAACAGAACAGTAGAAGGGACAAAAGGAGCGAAAGGGTTCGCTCAGCCTCAGCCATCGTCCCTCATACTCTCCCTCATCTTCATCGTCTGCAGCCGCTGCCGCCACCCGTGTCCTCCCCCGCAGCTGGCGCCCCCACCCCTTCTCTCCTTCCCTCACCATCTCCCAACCACCGACGAGCTCCTCCCCTCTTCTCCGCCCCAGATCAAGTAGGAGGGCCGGAGCCTGCCGCCATTCATGCATCTCGCCCTCGTCACCGGTCGCCGCTGCCGCCGCCATGCACCCCCATCCCCTGCGTCGTTGTCCTGTTCTTCACGGAGTGCCGAGGTGCGGATGGAGGCTCTGGGCCAGGGCGGTGAGATGTAGAGGAGCCCTAGGTATAGGCGATGGTCGGCGGGTCGAGCCACGATGTTGGGACGGCGGCCGATGGGGACGGGGCGTCCGGGTCTACCAGACGTTGCACTACGAAGTGAGTGACGATGTGGGGATCACCGTTGTCAGGCATGGCTGGATCGGCAACTAGCCCGACGCCAGGGCTACCAACATCGGCACTAGCAGGGTCGCATTGGAGAAAGGCGCGGGCTCGGCGGACCAGATGCAGAAGTAGTGGACCAAGGCTGACAAGACGCTTGCGGCTCCCGACGAATTTGCAGCACAAGCTGTCCCTGAATCCCAAGGGCGTCATGGCCAGCCAGGGCAAAGAGGCACAGAAGAAGGTATGGCCCGCAGCTCTCTGTAGGTTGTACCGTTTGGCTGTGTCGCTGTGGTGATGTTATAGTGGCTCCCATTGTCTAAACAATCAAGATATGTTCGTTCGTTCAATAGAAGCTGATTCAGTTGGGCCTTGAATTGTTGTTGTTGCTTCGAATAATTGATGCATCAGTGTTCTGGGATACGCATACTTGATGCTCCTTCTTCAGACAATCAGCTATCTAAGCTAGGTTAACGTGTGGTCTTCCAAATGGATACCAGCACCACCAAACATTACATTAGGATTTCACTTTAGCTAATTTTGGAGGGAAGTTGATGTTAACTATAATAATGAAAGTTTTATATTAGTTGCCTAACAGGCCTCTCCACATGTTTACTTATATCAGAAGCAACACATGTTTTTCCTGCTAGGTATTTGTCGCCCCTACTAGATTATTGCTTAGATCTCTTTTTTGAAATAGGGGCATTTCATTTGGCTGAGAATGAAGGCACGGATATCAGCCTCCAATCCTCTCCTGGCGAGGTCTTTGTGAGCTAATTTTTTGCTTGGATGCCCTTTCATAAATTATTTTACATCAGTTCTTTTGTGCTTTGTAGCACCATTCGTGTCGTGTGCATACAAGGTGTTTGATTAAAAGCTCATGTGCAGGGTCTGCTTTGACGTCCTGGTTTTGTGCTACAGTGATGTATGTAATTAAGCTACAGTAATCCCACGTGAATGATGACACGTCACCGCGTTACTGTTGCTAATCTCGCATTGGTTCAAAACCCGTTCGAATTTAAATTCGTCTGAAAGGTGGATTCAAAAGTTGTGCAAAACTAAAAATAAAATTTTTGTATGGGTTGCAAATAACCCCTAAGATTTTATAAAATTGAAACCGTTATTTTTGGAATCAATTTGGTGCCTCAAAAGGATTAAAATCACAAGCTGTTTAATTTTAAGGAAAAAGAAAAGGAAAAAAGAAAACTAAACTAAAAAAAGGTAAAAGAAACCCCCACCCCCGTGGGCTGAGCCCAGCCTAGACCGGCCCAACCACCAAACCGGACAGCCCATCCCCGGGCTACTAGGTCAGCCCCCCCACCGACACCTCCCACTCGCTCCCCCCCCCCCCCACTTTCCCCTATCTCTCTCTCCCTCCCCCTCGCTGCATCTGGATCGGGGGAACCAAGCCCCCGACCCCGACGCCCGGCGTCGCCCCGCACCACCGGCGGCCACCTCGCCCCGCACCACCGCTTCGCCCCCGTGTATCCACCGCCCCCCGCCGGATCCGCAACCGTCGCCTCCCCGCATCGAGCCGTCGGCGGCGTTGCCCCGCCGCACGTCCACGCACCCGCTGCCCCTGCCTCTTCCCCCGCGCCGGTGAGCCCTTCTTGGCCTCCTCCCTTCTCCGGACCCCCGACGTGATTGTGCCCTCGGTCACCCCTCGGCCGATTCGGTCAGTAGGGTGAAACCCCCCACTAACCCCCCTCCCATAGCCACTAACGATGGGGGCCCACTGCCCCTAGAATAGGTTTAAGTAAATAAATGAAAAGAAATGAAAATAAGTAAATAATTAATTAACTAGGAGTTAATATATTGATTAATTAATTAATTAGGTAATTAATTAAGTTAATTAGATGATTAAGATTAATTAGGTTAATTAATTAAACTGTTAATTGACCTGTAATTAATTAAATAAGCAGTGGATGACACGTGGGTCCCACCTCATTAATTAATTTGTTTAATTAGTTATTAAACCTAATTAAAACTGAGAGAATGACACGTGGGATCCACTAGTCAGGTTTGATCAGGTCAACAGTACTGTTGACTGCTGACGTTATGCTGACGTCATAATTGCATTTTCGAATTTATTTATTTATTAATAATTCCAGAAAATATTTAATCTTCAAAAATTTATATAAAATAAGTCGTAACTCGGATGAAAATAATTTATACATGAAAGTTGAACAGAAAAATCCCATGAAACCGAATACGTAGTCCGTTCGTCCACCGTGTGTACCTAGCATAGACAACATGGAACTTTTCCATCCATTTCGTTTGTCTGGTAGTAACCCGAGACGCGGAAAATATCGTCAGATATTGTTTCGACCCGTTCGCGACGTATAATACTGCGTTAGAGCATGCCTAGCCCTGCATATTGTCATGTCATGCATTGTGATCGCATATGTGCTTTATATTCATTGTTTCTTCCCCCTCTTCTCTTTGGTAGACCCCGAGACAGGAGGCCTCGCCTCTTTCGATCCGTAGGATAGGAGGTTCCCGGGCAGGAGGCCTCGCCTCTTTCGATCCGTGTTATATTTGTGCTAGCCTTCTTAAGGCAAAACTTGTTTAACTTATGCCTATACTCAGACATTTTTTTGCTCCCGCTGACTCATGCTTGTCGAGATTTGTATTCGAGTCGTCGAGGCCCCTGGCTTGTAATATGAAGCTGTCTGGCTTTAATTTGTGTCTAAAGTTGTGTTGTGATATTGATTAGTGAGTCCCTGATCTTGATCATACGCATTGTGTGTATGTTTAGCGTACGGTCGAAATTGGGGGCTTCACAAGTTGGTATCAGAGCCGACTGCCTGTAGGTAGCCCCTTCCCAACTCCTTGGCCAAAGTTAAGTCTAGTACTTGAAAAACTTTTACTAATATTGTTGTGTGGCTTACGGGCCCACATCTCAATCGGATGGTATTAGGATCTTCTATTCCTCGTCTATACTCTGGGTTTTGATCTCTCTTCTCTTTCGGGTTAAATATTTTTTTAACTCTAACTCTAGGTTCTCGTAACTACTTCTCTCGGAGAGCCCCTCAATTCAAACGATTGCTCGATTCATCAGAAGACTCCGAAGATACTCTCTGATGTCCTCTCGAGAACTTGTGCTCATCGCTTTTGTAATTCCCTTCCACCGTCAAACCTTATGGATGATTACATACTTTTGTCCCTCTTACTTTAATATCCAGTTTGCCCTTGTTATTACAAGGTACATCGAATTATCTCATCGGAGATTCGTTCTTCCTCGATTGATCATGTCACTAGTAGAAAAAGGCCCATTTATCCCGGTTTGTAAGGCCCATTTGTCCCGGTTCCGGAACCGGGACTAAAGGGTCGGGAATAAATCGCAAAACCTTTAGTCCCGGTTCTCTTACGAACCGGGACAGAAGGGGCTCCACGTGGCCTCTACGGAGAGCCCAGGCAGGAGAACCTTTAGTCTCGGTTTGTAACACCAACCGGGACCAAAAGGCATCCACGCGTCAGCATCTGGCAGTTGGTTTTTTTGAAAGGGAAGGGGGTTTAGGGGGGTTTGGAAGGTTAATTTAGGGGTTTTATATTGTTATAGCTAGCTAATTGATAGAGAGAAGTGTCCTCTATTTTTACGTGCTTGGTCGACGCTAGCTACTCTAGAGAGAACTCGACACGCTAGCTAGTAAGCAAATGAAGGAACCATTAAGTACAGAAGATCGTCATGAACATATAGCGATAGAAGTGATCGACCTCTCCTTCTCCGAGAAATTGGTCGTATAACAAGTTTTCGTATATATATCCGATGCTACTAGCTACATATATAAAATATAAGATCTGTTACAATCCCTAACATCTAATATCCAATTTCAGATGATATTGTCCATCTTTATTTATGACGTGGTCAAGAAAGAATCCTGCCAATTCTTCTTGAATTGCTCGTATGCGAACACGTGGTAGGAGTTTATCCCGCATCTTCCACATCTAATTTGAAGAAGGGGGTCAATACATATATATGCTAATTAAAATAAAAGTGTGAATATTATTGCTTACGCACTTCAAATTGTTTTTATAGTAGCCCCGCTGAGGGGTCGTCGCGTTGTAGATGAACTCGCAAACGTAGCATCCACATAAATTAGTCCCGTCTTCCTGCCACAAGCACTTTACGAGAAATAGAGTTCAATCAAACTGGTAGTCAAGCATGATAAATGGTATTGATGAAACTAGAATCAATGGGAGATGCGCAGAACAAGCTAGTAGTACTTACTTTCGGGTATGTAAATCGCAGCTCCCTCGGCAGTGCCGGAACAATTGTTGTGAACTCTTTCCAATTCCTGCCACACAAAGAAAAAAATTACTTGATATCAGGAAATGAACAAATTAAAGTTGCCGATATGATGCGATAATGATCGATTGAACTTACTTCTGGAGAATTTTAGTCATGTCCGCATAATTCTGGGGATCTTTTCGTTTCGAGTCTAAGACGGTTACTAGTCCCCGCTCAACCTGAATCTCTAGCGGAATAAAGTGGAAATTGCACACGCATGCATAACTCATCAATTACATTACTATAAACCTCGAGTAATAAGGGAAACCGAATATGCACAAGACAGTAACACTAACTTTAAGTTGTAAGGAAAGAGTATTGTCCCTTTGTTTTGATTTTTAAGCAACGATTGTAGCAAGTTGTCCTTGGTTTCTGTGGGATAATTTTTAAAATTATGCTCACGTATGACATCTGGGTTAATGAACCCAATGTCATACATTTGTGCTTTTCTGCATTCGACGATCTTCAATCTGCATAATATAGTAGTGAGGATAATTATATATACATGGAATGAAAGAGCTGAGCTATATACATAGAGAGACTTAATTACAGAAGTAGTACTTATAGACAGTAGCAAAGCAAGATTGTTTTGTCGATGGCCTTCTGATTGTATAACTTGAAAATCCCCTCAAATTCAATATTCAACATTTCAGTTCTAATGAGATCATGCTCCTCTTTAACTTTCAGTATCAAAGAATCCTTCCCAGACTGGTGGCAGGTTTGCATGTACCATTCATGGAATCTTCACATTATCGTTGTTAGAGGAGGAGGATCAGGTTTGACGAGAGGCTGCCCGTATCGGTATATGAAATCGTCCACCTCCAACTGCACAAACAGTACATCATCGCTCATGTAATCACCAGGTTTGGTGCCGGGGACCATCCCTGGATGATTAGCGACGATATCGCTAGAAACCTTGAGCAGGGGGCACGATTGGTTCGCCTGTTCACCGAGCTGGGGAATTTTCTTCCCACTTCTTCGTTCTGCTAACTTTGCATCATTGGAAGTACTTCCCGACTGCCGCGCCTCTTGATATGTCTTTTTAACACTGCGAACATAGTTGGAATCCAGCGGAGGCGGTGGTGGTCGCTTCAGGGCGTCGATAGTGCGCATCGCTTTCACCGGATCTATCTTCTCCTTCGGAGCTGGAGTTTTCTTTGCAAAATGCTCCCTCACTTCAGCCTGACTTATCTTCTTGTTTTCAGACTTGGTCCTCTCATATGGTAACTTTTCTAGAGGCTTGAGAGATGGACCGTATCTGTATTCCCTCCTGCCTATGCTTGTACTGCTATCCGCCGGAGCGGCGGCTGCTCCCTTCCGTCGTTTCTTACAAGGCGCCAGAGGAGCCGGAGCGGCGGCGTCTACCTTCCGCCGTTGCTGATGAGGCTGAGGAGGAGGCATAGTGCTTCGACGTGCCAGAGTAGGCGAAGGAGGAGGCGGAGTGCCCCCACACGTCGTACGAGCCGGAGAAGGAGGCAGTGTGCCTGGATGATCACTCGCCGGAGGAGGAGGAGGACGAGCCGGAGAGCCCTGATCACTCGCCGGAGGAGGAGGAGGCGGCGGAGTGCCCTGACCACTCGCCGAAGGACGAGCAGGAGGAGGAGCCGGAGTGCCCTGATTCGCCTGAGGAGAAGGAGGAGGCGGAGGCGTCCACTTTGGAAGCTTGATGTACTCCTTCTGCCATAGACATGTACTCCTTAGGGCACGAACCAGCTTATTCTCTCCTTCACCTGTACAATGGTCAAGCTCGAGCTCCTCAAATTCCGGCATTACTTCATCCACCATCACAACAGCATAGCCATGTGGAATTGGACGGTAGTGAAAAGTTTTGTTGGGTTGAGGAGGTGCAACAGAGCCGACATGCGCCTTGAAAGTGAGGTTCTGGCATTTCTTCATAAGCTCGCAATGTTGAGCCTCAGTGATAGTATCAACGGGGTAGCTAGGAGACGTGAAGTCGAGCTGAACGGGCTCCGTGGAAGCGACGCTGCTTCTCCGCTGAGATGGCGGGGTAGTAGCTTCTGGGGTAGCTTCGTGCCGCTGAGATGGTTGGCCGGTAGCTCACTGGCTCTCAGCTTCCTCTAGCTTTTGTAGTCTTGCAGTGAGCTTCTGAATTTTTCTCAGCTCCGCTTTCCTCTTTCTCTCCCGGCTTCTGTAACCTCCTGCGTTGGGAAACCCAACCTTCCACGGAACGGAGCCTGATGTGCCTCGTGTTCGTCCAGGGTGCTCAGCATTCCCTAGGGCCTCAGTCAGCTCGTCCTTCTCTCTGTCGGGAATGAAGGTCCCTTCCTGCGCTGTGGCGATATACTTCTGAAGCTTTTTCATGGGTATTGCAAGTTGCTCGTCCATCCAACGGCACTTCCCTGTTTCAGGGTCCAAAGTTCCCCCAACCCCGAAGAACCAAGTCCTTGAACGGTCTGGCCAGTTATATGTCTGTGGTTGGACCCCTTTAGCAAGCAGGGCATTCTCAGCTTTATCCCACAACGGTCGGGCTTTTAGGTAGCCACCTGACCCCGTGTGATGGTGATACTGCTTCTTTGCAGCATTGTTCTTGTTTGTCTCTGACATTTTCTTACTCTTCTCCGATGTCTTGTAGGCCACAAATGCGGGCCAGTAATCTACTATCTTCTCATATCGGCCGATGAATTCTGGAGTCTTCCCGTTGTCGACAAACTTTGATTTCAACTCATTCTTCCACCTCCTGAATAGATCTGCCATCTTCTTAAGAGAACACGCCTTGACCCGTGGCTCTATAACTGGCTTATTCGGATCCTCCTCTGGCGTTAGGGTGAAATTTTCCTTCAGCACGGTCCAAAGATCTTCTTTCTATCTATCGGTGACATGATCACCATCAGGGGCACCGTCCTTAGGCTTCTTCCATTGCTTGATGCTGATCGGGATATTGTCCCTAACAATAGCTCCGCACTGAGCAGAAAATGCGTTCTTGGTCCGCTTGGGTTCAATCGGATGGCCATCGTCCGCGAGTGTTGTGATCGTGAATTAATATATATACCTCACCGGACTTTGCAACAGCTCCCTCCTCCGATCGGCCATCGGAGCCGTCATCATGGTCTCCTTCTTCCTCCGGCATTCGGTCATCGGAGCCATCATGATCATGTCCTTCCTCCTCTATTGTTCGATCACCGGAGCCGTCATAATCCACTCCTTCCAAACCATCGGTGAAGTTGAGATACGACAAGGTATCACGTCCGCCGTGGATTATGTCCCCCAACAACTGTTCTTGCTCTTCGTCTCTTGGATCCATAGTTTCTGCAAATATTCAACATGGCAATTAATATACAAACATGAATGTCCGACGTCCGGACCACCTCTCTCATGAATGTCCGACAACTCTTCTAGGGATTGGGGTGGCCTCGACAACACTTCTAGGGTTTGCGGACTCCTCCCCCCTCATTTTCCCAAGAGAGTTAGGGGATACTTGGGGACTCCTCCCCCCTCATTTCCCCCGATTTACGATCTTTCTTAATATGAACAAAAAAATCATGAACGTTTAGTGAAGTTGCCCCTCCCCGATTTAGGCAAAGTAAAATCCCTTCGTGAAGGAACTTCCTTTTAGCCAACTTATTTTCTGCCAATAAAATACAAATATCATATATACAAAAACATGGGATAACTTATTTTCTGGCTCTTTAATAATTTTCTTTAATTCACATACATCCATGGAAAAAAACAGGAAGCTACGTCATTTTTTTGTATCATATGATAATTTTCTATATATACATGCATCCATACATCATCTATCATCAACATCACCAGCTATCATCAACATCATCATCTAACTATCATATATCATCTATCATCTATATATCATCAAATTAAATCAGCAAAATCGGACAGGGAGGAAAGGGGGTCGGCCAGACCCAACGAGGAGGAGGGGCGGCGGCGGCGGGGCAGGGCTATGGCGCGGGGCGGCGTCAGGGAGCGGCACCGGCGTCGGGGCAGAGGCGCGCGTCGGGGCAGGGCGGCGCGTTGGGGCACGGGGCGGCGCGTCGGGGCAGGGCAGTGCGTCGGGGCAGGGGCTATCAGGGCAGAGGGCGTCGACGGCAAGCTCGGGTAGCCTGGCGGCGTCGATGTGCTCGGCGTCGTCGGGGGCAAGTGCTAGATGAAATCTGAAAAAAAACGAAATTGTCGCTTATATACACAGAGCATTGGACCCGGTTGGTGGCACCAACCGGGACCAAAGCACCCTTTAGTCCCGGTTGGTGCCACCAATCGGGACCAAAGGTCTCTTTTTGGCAGCCCAAAGGGCGCGAAGCAGAGACCATTGGTCCCGGTTGGTGGCACCAACAGGGACTAAAGGGGGGCATTGGTCCCGGTTGGCGGCACCAACCAGGACTAACGGGGGTCATTGGTCTCGGTTGGTGCCACCAACCGGGACCAAAAGGTGGTGCTGCCTAGGGACAAATGTTTAGTCCCACCTCGCTAGCCGAGAGGACTCGAGAGTGGTTTATAAGCGATGTTGCACCAATACTCTCGAGCTCCTCTCAATTGCACTCTCCTCAGCCTGTGGGCCTACTGGTCCTTGTGCAGGCTTGAATCCTGGCTGAACTAGTTGTTGGGTTTCTAGTCGTATTCAGACCGTGGTGGCCCAGTAGGCGGCATTTTAAAAAAAATCCTGTTTTTTGTTTTGTTTTTTGCTTTATTTTTTTATTTTTTGCAGTATTTTTGTTCTGTTATTTTATTTCATTCTTTTTAACAAATAAATACTTTGATAAATTTAGTTGCATAATTTCCATTATTTTGTTTTGTTTCTTGCTTTTTAGCTGATTCTTTTTTGAAAATCACTCCCACGATGTGTGGAAACAAATTAAAAAGCACTTCAAACGAACTCTGAAAAGGTTGAAAGTTGGCATGGTATCAACATTTCACCCACATAGCATGTGCTAAAAAGTTTAGAGGGTTACGCCAAAAGCAGGATGCACTTCGTGTACAAAACGGACAGTGGCTTTCGAAGTATCGGGGTTTCGGATGGAAACTCGTCGGTTTCAAAAGGCATTTCATTTTCTTGAACTTATTTGAACTCCAGGATTTTGTGTGTTCAAAATGCACCATTCAAAGCCACATCATCAATTTTCAACCCTTTCTCACTTTATTTAGTATTTTTCATGCACTTACTGATTTTTTTTAGCTAAATGACCCTAAAATTGAAAGGCACTTCAAATGAACTCTGAAAAGGTTGAAAGTTGGCATGGTATCATCATTTCATCCACATAGCATGTCATAAAAAGTTGAGAGGGTTACGGCAAAAACTGGATGCACTTCGTGTACAGAACGGAAAATCTCTTTCGAAGTATTAGGGTTTCGGACGAAAACTCATGTGTTACAAAAGGTATTTCATTTCTTCACATGTCACTGCAATGATATAGTTGTGGAGAGAAAGTATTCACTTTTTCTTTGCTTGTGTCATTTGCTTATTGCGCCGTAACCATGGATAATCTTCATCGTTTAACAGGCTGCTTGGGTCAGCCTTGACTTTGAAGGGATGAATTTCATCAAAGTTCTCATAATCTTCTGACATGTCTGTCTTGCCCTCCAATCCCAGGATGTCGCTTTTTCCTGAAAGAACTATGTGGCACTTTGGCTCATCGTATGATGTATTCGCTTCCTTATCTTTTCTTTTTCTCGGTATGGTAGACATGTCCTTCACATAGAAAATCTGTGCCACATCATTGGCTAGGACGAATGGTTCGTCTATGTACCCAAGATTGTTCAGATCCACTGTTGTAATTCCGTACTGTGGGTCTTCCTGTACCCCGGCTCTTGACAGATTGACCCATTTGCACTGAAACAAAGGGACCTTGAAATCATGTCCATAGTCAAGTTCCCATATGTCCACTATGTAACCATAATATGTGTCCTTTCCCCTATTGGTTGCTACATTAAAGCGGACACCGCTGTTTTGGTTGGTGCTCTTTTCATCTTGGGCGATCGTGTAAAATGTATTCCCATTTATCTCGTACCCTTTGTAAGTCAATACAGTCGAAGATGGTCCCCTGGCCAATGAGTACAGCTCATCAGAAACAGTGTTGTCACCCATGAGACGTGTTTGCAACCAACTGTCGAAAGTCCTGATGTGTTCATATGTAATCAGTCGTCACACTGCTCCAGGTGTTTGGAGCGCAGAATTTTCTTGTGTTCATCGACATACGGGGTCACCACGGTGGAATTCTATAGAACTGTGTAGTGTGCTTGAGACCAAGAATGCCCGTCCCTACATATTATTGAGTCTGCTCCTGGCGTGCCTTTTCCAGTCAGTCTCCCCTCATACCGCGATTGAGGGAGACCAATCTTCTTAAGGTTAAGAATGAAGTCAACACAAAACACAATGACATCCTCTGTTTGATGGTCCATGGAGATGCTTACTTCTGGCCTAGCGCGGTTACGAACATATCTCTTTCAGACTCCCATGAACCTCTCAAAGGGGAACATATTGTGTAGAAATACAGGGCCCAGAACGGCAATCTCGTCGACTAGATGAACTAGGATGTGCGTCGTGATATTGAAGAAGGACGGTGGGAACACCACCTCGAAACTAACAAGACATTGCACCAAATCAGTCCTTAACCTTGGTAGGATTTCTGGATCGATCACCTTCTAAGAGATTGCATTGAGGAATGCACACAGCTTCACAATGGCTAATTGAACGTTTTCCGGTAGAAGCCCCATCAATGCAACCGGCAGCAGTTGCGTCATAATCACGTGGCAGTCATGAGACTTTATGTTTTGGAACTTTTTCTCTACCATATTTATTATTCCCTTTATATTCGACGAGAAACCAAATGGGACCTTCATACTGAGCAGGCATTCAAAGAAGATTTCCTTCTCTTCTTTGGTAAGAGCGTAGCTGGCAGGACCTTCATACTGCTTTGGATGCATGCCGTCTTTTTCATGCACACCTTCATACTGGCAGAACCTTCTTTGTTGCGTACGTACCATCGGGCAATTTGTTATCCTTTAGAAGCTTCTTCTTCATTATTTTCAGTAGCGAACTAAATCCCTTGTCAGATACACCATTGTCTACCTTCCATTGCAGCAATTCCAGGGTGATACCGAGCTTTTTGTCGTCATCTTCGCAATTTGGGTACAACCCTTTTTTGTGATCCTCTAACATGCGATCAAACTTCAACTTCTCCCTTTCACTTTCGCATTCTCTCTGTGCATCAACAATGACCCGACGAAGACCATCATCGGGCACATCGTCTGGTTCCTCTTGATCTTCAGCTTCCCCCATTGCAGCATCACCGTATTCAGGGTGAGGGTAGTTGTCGTCATCCTCTTCTTCTTTGTTGTCTTCCCTCATAACCCGTTTTTCTCCGTGCTTGGTCCAAACATTATAGTGTGGCATAAAACCCTTCTGAAGAAGGTGGAAGTGAAGGGCTTTAGAGTTGGAGAAAGACTTGGTATTCTCACAGATAGTACATGGACAAGGCGTAAAACCATTCTGCTTGTTTGCATCAGCCGCTTTGAGAAAATTATGCAGGCCCTTAATATACTGGGAGGTGCGTCGGTCACCGTACATCCATTGCCAGTTCATCTGTGTGCGTTTATATAATAAAGTGTATTAAAAACCATTACAACATATCATGAAGAGAGAAGTGACCAAATTAATAGAAATTTGTCATTGCATTAAAGCCAAAGTACAATAATGACCAAAATAAATACGTACGGTTCATACATAGTTGTCATTATTGAACAACATATAACTCTCTGGAGCATCTAATTAAAACATACAGCGAAACTATGTAAAAATTTAAATGCAACAATAAATGCAATCATAACCGCTACTAAAGTACCAATTGATCCAACGGCATAATGATACCAAGCCTCATTATGAATGGCATATTTTCTAATCTTTCTAAGCTTCAAGCGCATTGCATCCATCTTGGTCTTGTGATCGTCGAAGATATCGGCAACATGCAACTCCAATCCCATCTTGTCATCTTTACTTCTTTTCAATTTTTTCTTTCAAATGATCGATTTCTTTTTCAGGTTTAGTTAACTTCTCGAGCAAAATTGCATAGTCGGTTGGAATTTCTGGTTCAACTACTTCCTATAGATTAAAACATCTACGTCAAGTTGGTGGCATAATTAATTGTCATAGACATTAGATGTGTGAAATAGTTATATAAAAGATAATATACCACATCTGAATCATAGACTGGACAAGGGCCGACGTGGGCGGATACCATAACCATGGCACTATATAATAACGAACAATAATAAAAGTAAGAAGATCATACGAGTAAGTATATTTTCTTTTAGCAAGAAGATAAGATCAAGAGGCTCACCACGCGCGGGCGATCGACGGCAGTTTCGGGCCACCAAAACCTAGAAAAATCTTGACGAAAATGGAGTTTGGACAAGGAGTTTAGAGAGGAGAAAGCTTAAGTTTGGCTGGCTTGGGCATTTCATCAAACACCTCATGTGCATGGGAGGTGAGATAGAGCACCACAAAGGTCTCCCCTTGCCAGCCTGAAAAACAGAGCAGTGTGGACTGCTCTGCTCGCCGGCGAGGGGTATATATATAGGCATCTCATTGGTCCCGGGTCGTAGATGGAACCGGGGGTAAAGGACGACCTTTGGTCCCGGTTCCAGCCATGAACTGGGACCAATGGTTGTGGGCCAGGAGCGAGGCACATTGGTCGCGGTTCGTGTCTGGAACTGGGACCAAAGGGGTCCTACGAACCGGGACCAATGCCCATGTGGCCCGCCCGGCCCCATGGCCTCACGAACCGGGACCGTTGCCCCCATTGGTCCCGGTTCGTGACTGAACCGGGACTAATGGGCTGGCCAGGCCCGAACCGATGCCCTGTTTTCTACTAGTGTTTGTTTCTCAAAATTCGTTGAAATGCTATTCGATCTTCCGTAATCCTCAGTAGCCTTTTGCTCTTGACCTTTCTCACCTGCTTGCAATATGGTTAATTCCATATGTCTAGCAATATTAAGTAAATCCTTTGTGGTTTTCATTTGATTTTATTGATTCAACCTGTGTGTGAATGTATGCAGCCATGAGTTGTTTATCAAAAATTATCCGTCGGGCTCAGACGTATTTCCAAACATGAGTTGGTTCCCAACAAAACCTTGATTGATTGCCCATGTAAGTCCTTTCATCTTACTTGTATTTGATCGGAACATCTGTTTTCCGATACACCAATTTGGAAATTTTAATTCCTTTGTCTGCTTAAGCATTGATTTTAATTGGATATTCTATAAGCTGGTGCTTTGCATTCTTCTCCCTGTGATTGAGTACCGATATAAACATCAGGTCCTTTGTGGATCGCCAAAACCATTGTTGGATTATGATCCGACTGTGTCCTTCTCCCTTCAATTATTCATCATGTTATGCATGATGCGATTGGTAAACCATGTCCTCTCCCTCCGGTAAGTTGTATCCTATGCTTTTGTCAGTCATGCTTTGTTGTCAAGCATGTGTTAATTACTCTTGAATTTTGTGGTATATGTTTCTAAGATACCCCGATGGGTTAAAACTATGCCCTCCTAAATTCGTGTGAACCCCACAGTTTTCTCGAGTCTTACCCTCCTGGTGTTTTGCCAGTTAAATTTTCAAAATTACAAATTCATCAAAGGCGAGGTGTGAATGGAAGGGGATGCATTGATGAAGTGGGAGTCGACCTTGAACCTTGTGTCCATGCCCATGGAAACGATGTTGATCTTATCATACAAGCTTCTCCTTTCATATAATCATTCATTATATGATTTGATCTTGTATCTTTGATCTTGTCCTTTGCAATCGTGGCTCTGACCATGTTGTTCTACTTCGATTTCATTCTCAGACGAGTTAACGTGCTTGTCCTCCACAGATCAATAAGCTAGTCTAACTTCCATGCTGATCTACCTCTGAGTGTTATCCCTGGTATCTTGATAAATAGCATGTAGCTTTATAACTTCTTATGAGCTCCTCATTAACTATGATATTGACTGATTCCAGCTTCCTCGTGTTCTGAGTTGTTGGACACTCACGGACACCGATAACTGAATCGAGTACGCATTGTGATTCAACAACTCTTAGTAATCTTCTTTGCTTATGAGTTTGTGCTCGATCATGTCTTTCCAAGATGTTTGGCTACATCATCATCATCATGGTAAGGCTTGACCTTGCTATTTATATCCTTCATCCCAGAACACAATTCCAACAGTGCTCTAAGCTTACATCGAGTTTGCAACGTCATGTTGGTTGTCTTGAAGTCAATTTTGACTCTGAGCTAGCACTCTAAACTATGGTTCCGACCACCCTTCGCTTCATCATTTCTTTCCTTGATGTTGTCGCTGATCGATTTCATCTTCAATAGACTTCTCGGCAATTGTGTCATGATCCTTGTCGGATTTCTGGACTCTTCCAGGATATCAATTAAATTCATGATGAGAGTAACATCCTTGTCCATGGTAATTGGTGTTGTCGTTGGCAACATCCTTGCCATCACCTTTCATTTCTTTGAACCCGTGTTGTTTCTAACCGGAATACTCACAAATGGAATGTGATGCGTAAGTTCAATAATTATGGCATCGCAACTCTATCACCTTGGAGTTAATGAACAATAAGTCCATTCTTAGTGTATTGGTTGTTTAGTTAGCACTCTAACATTGGTCGTGCTACTTAGTCTGTATTTCGGGTGCACTTTTCGATTATGATTAATTGTGGATATTTCCTTCGGGCATACCTCAATATATCATCTGGTTTTGTTCACTCAATCGTGGAGATCCTTCTTTGTGGGAATCTCGACAAATTGTTGCTGAGCCCATCAGCCACATCCTCTTCTCCCTCGTGGTTCATGATGAACATTTAAGCTAGTGTTGAAAACCTTGAAAACATTATCTTTGTGCCTAGTTCATGAAGAATATGTTTGATAGAAGAAGTGATTTTCTATAAGTTCACGTGAATTTTTTCCACTATGCTTATAGGAATTTTTTTCTCACTTCCTCTGGAATCGTTCCAATTCATTCAGGCATGTGTGAAGTATTCTATGGTTTGATAGGTTTGCTACCTTCACCCCATATGTATTTCCTAGCATGCCAACTCACTGATTGTTTTGGTCAGGGAAAAGAAGTTCCTCGTAAGAGCTAATCTAGACTTACACATGGAAATTTGATATCCTCTATGATGGTCCCCAATAAGAACTTGATTGCCCTCCCTTCTAGAAACTTCCGTGTGGGCACGAATGTCTTGACCTTGTGTTCAGATGTCTTGTATTCTGGCTAATGATTCAAGTCTTGCTTCTGTCGTTCATTTCGAGATTCTTGCAACACCATCTCGTAGGTCTGTGTTGCATCCTTTTCTCCTCAGGCCTTCTTTGTTTGAAGTATCCTGACACCAACCATATATGAATCTCAGACAGATATGATGGTTGGCATATTACCAAGAATTATAACTTTGGTCTTTATTACTCGGTAAGGTGATGTTGTAGCTAGCACACCTAGCCAGATGACCTATTGTTACAATGCTTTGTTCAGCTAGGGTTGCCATTCTTCCACGGGGGAATTATAAGACTTATTTTATAAGGTGTTCCTACTGGATCCTTTGTGTATCCAAACTCCATCCTTTACTCGAAACACCATATCATTGCTATCCCGAAGCTTGGATGCGGTATGTCGATCGTCAAAAGGAATAATGTAAGCTCAATACTAATTTTTCTTGATCAATTATTCAGACCCCCATTGTATGGGCATTTCACGGATTTTCCTCGCCCCTTTTACCTAAATGATTATCTACTTGCTAATTCTGTCATGTATATCATGCTTTGTTTTTCCTTGGGAAAGATATACTCCTAAAACTTGAGTATAACCACATTTTCCTTTCCAATAATTTGTTTAATGTGATAAACAAATTTTCCTTTCCATTGATCTGTTCAATGTGATAGACACATTTTCCTTCCCATTGGTGTGTTTAATGTGATGAACACATATTCCTTTCCATTTGTCTGGTTGATCTAATAATCACATTTTCCTTTCCATTGGTCTATTTAACCTTTCTTGAGATTTATTTGATCTGAGAAGTGGTAATTCCCTTCTTAGGTAAACACCTCGGTGTACAACTCTGTCAATAAGACCCTGTTACTATTGTTGTTAACACTTCGGTAACCGCTGGTGGACGAGAACTTTGCCTATTGGTCCACCTCGTTTCAACGAGCAGGAAGATGGCTCTCTTCGTCCCCCGCCCTTGGTACCAAAGTTGTTGCCGACATAATTGACAGGTTTTCCTGCCACATGTCTTGCTACCATGACCGTGCAAGATGTCACCGCTCTTCCTACTCTTAAACCCGCATAACCCAAAGTTCCATAGGATCGAAACCTGACTCTCTTGTACATCCTTAAATCCAAAGTTTTGTTGCACTTGGCTTCGTATGTAAATTCCGAGCCACCATCCCAAGTAATGATGCTATTCTCGTCATCATTGACTAACTTTCCAAGGTTGCACATTTTCTAGCCGTCAAGGAAACGATCACTGCTAGTCAGCTGGCAACTCTCTACATGTCCAGAGTTGTTTCACTTCACGGTATTCCGTTGGTGATTAGTTCAGACCGTGGCAGCTTATCCACTTCAAGATTTTGGGCAAATTTCCAAGAAGCTATGGGAACTCATTTGTCATTCAACACCGCTTTTCACCCTCAATCCCAGGGACAAGTTGAAAGAGTCAATCAGATTCTCGAACACATGCTTCGAGCTTGTGTCATTTCTTTCAGCAAGAAATGGGAGGAATCTCTCCCGTATGCCGAGTTATCCTACAACAATAGCTATCAAGCTAGTCTGGAGATGGGTCCCTTTGAAGTGTTATATAGATGAAAGTGTCGGACTCCTCTGAATTGGTCAGAAACTGGGGAACGTAGACTTATCGGTCCGAATATTATCCAACATGCCAAAGATCAATTCTGCATTATTCATGCAAATCTGAAGGTTGCTCAGTCTCGTTAGAAGAATCAGTATGACCGTCATCACAAGGATATGGTCTATCAACCTGATGAAAAGGCTTATCTTCGAGTCACGCCAACGAGAGGTACACACTGTTTCGGGCTCAAGGGCAAGCTGGCTCCTCGATATATTGGTCCTTTCATAGTTCTCGAAAGGCGTGGAAAAGTGGCATATCAACTGGAACTACCACCAAACCTTTCTCAGGTTCATGATGTGTTCCATATGTCACAGCTTCGTCGCTGCTTCAAGGATCCTATCCGAGCAGTGGATCATGATATGCTTGAGCTGCAACAAGACCTTTCTTACAAGGAGCAACTAGTCCGCATTCTTGATGAAACTAAACGTCGGACTCGTCATAAGGTTACCAAGTTCTTCAAAGTGCAGTGGGCAAATCATTCTAAAGATGAGGCCACTTGGGAACGCGAGGATCATCTTCGTGCAGAATACCCCGGGCTCTTTCCTTCTACTTCTTAATTCTCGGGGCGAGAATTCTTGTTAGTAGGGGAGAATTGTGACGCCCTGGTTTTGTGCTACAGTTATGTATGTAATTAAGCTACAGTAATCCCACGTGAATGATGACACATCAGCGTGTTACTGTTGCTAATCTCGCGTTGGTTCAAACCCCGTACAAATTTCGTTGCAATTTAAATTCATTTGAAAGGTGGATTTAAAAGTTGTGAAAAACTAAAACTAAAAATGTTGTATGGGTTGCAAATACCCCTATTATTTTATAAAATAGAAACCGGTATTTTTGAAATTAATTTGCTGCCTCAAAAGGATTAAAATCAGAAGTTGTCTTAAAATACTTAAAAAAGAAAAGGAAAAAGAAAAACTAAACTAAAAAAAAGGTAAAAGAAACCCCCAACCCCCGGGCCGAGCCCAGCCTAGACCGGCCCAAATCACCCAACCGGACAGCCCATCCCCGGGCTACTAGGTCAGCCCCTCCCCCCCCCCCCCACCGACACGTCCCACTCGCTCCCCCCCACTCTCCCCGATCGATCTCTCCCTCCCCCTCGCTGCATCTGGATCGGGGGAACCAACCCCCGACCCCGAAGCCCGGCGCCGCCCCGCACCACCGGCGGCTACCTCGCCCCGCACCACCACCTTGCCCCCGTGTCGTCATCACCCCGCCGCCGGATCCGTAACTGTCACCTCCTCGCATCGAGCCATCGTCGGCGTGGCCCCCGACGCACGTCCCCGCGCCCGCTACCCCTGCCTCTTCCCCCGCGTCGGTGAGCCCTTCTTGGGCTTCTCCCTTCCCCTCCTCCTCCTCTAACCATCGCTAGAGGTCGCCGCCACCGCAGTGCGCCGCCCTGCTAGCCCCCCCGCAACCACTTCCCCCCACCCACGCGCACGTCCGGCTTGTGGCCGCACACTGCCACCCCGCATGTGCGCTTCGGCGCCACCTCGCGCCGCCCGGCATCGCCCGCCGTCCCCCCCCCCCCCCCCCCCCCCGCCCCCGCTGGCCCCTGGCCGCACTAGCGCTGTCCGCGGTGGCCACCGGCCTGACCAAGGCCACCGTTGGACCCCCGACGTGGTCGTGCCCTCGGTCGCCCCTCGACCGATTCGTTTAGTGGGGTGAAACCCCCACTAACCCCCCTCCCCTAGCCACTGACGACGGGAGGCCACTACCCCTAGAACAGGTTTAAATAAATAAAATAAAATAATAAATAATAAATTAATTAGAAGTTAATATATTAATCAAGTAATTAGCTAATTAGTTAATTAGGTAATTAATTAAATTAATTAGATGATTAAGATTAATTAGGTTAATTAATTAAACTATTAATTAACCTGTAATTAATTTAATTTAGCAGTGGATGCCAGGTGGGTTCCACCTCATTAATTAATTTTTTTAATTAGTTATTAAACCTAATTAAAACTGAGAGAATGACACGTGGGACCCACTGGTCAGGTTTGACCAGGTCAACAGTACTGTTGACTCCTCACGTCATGCTGACGTCACAATTGCATTTTCGAATTAATTAATTTATTAATAATTTCAGAAATGTTTAATCTTTAAAAATTAATATAAAATAATTCGTAACTCGAATGAAAATAATTTATACATGAAAGTTGATCAGAAAAATCCCACGAACCCAAATACACGGTTCGTTCGTCCGTCATGTGCTCCTATCATAGCAAACGTGGAACTTTTCGATCCGTTTCGTGTGTCTAGTAGTAGCCCGAGACCCGGAAAATATCTTCAGATATTCTTCTGATCCGTTTGCGATGTATAATACTGCGTTAGAGCATGCCTAGCCTTTCATATTGCCATGTCATGCATTGTGATCGCATCTGTGCTTTATATTCATTGTTTCTTCCCCCTTCTTCTCTCCGGTAGACCCCGAGACTGACGCTGTTGTCTGGTATGACTACACGCCTAACGACCAGCCTTTTGTCGTAGAGTAGCAAGGTAATCAACCCCCCTTGAGCATTTTGATATCGCCTATTCCTTTCCCTCTTATTCTTGCATTATATTTTTGCTATTGTATTAGTTATCTCCTATTGTGATGCATAGACTGTTTTTGATGAACTGCTACTAAACTTGCAGTTATACCAACTGCTTAGTATAGGTTGGTTAGTGAATCCCTAGTGACCCCTTCGTCCCAGTTGCCCCTGCTTCTTCATTGACGACCCGACGATTCGACGACTCGAAGATTCGGTCAACCGACCGAAAAGCCAGGCCCCTCCCATCACCGCACGCCCCTTAGTTGTGCGACTCTACAGTGCTACTATCGAGTACCGAGGGTGACACCTCGTGAAGTACTCATGATGCTAGCCCTGTAGTGTAGCTAGTCGGTCGTGGTTATCGAGGGTGATTCCTCCTTCACCATTCCCGATGATGTCCCTATCATGCAACCCCTCAAGTGTGGGACCATTGAGGGTGATTCCTCTAAAGTCCACCTTGACGGTTACATCGAGCGGGGACAGTTGAGGGTGATTCCTCAGTTCCCGCCTTGATGTTTCATACACAGTTACTATGACCTGGTTACAGAAACATGTTGGTGATGGGTCGGCCCCAAGGGTACCCGTGTGAGAAAGATTTGGTGGGATGCGCCGTAAGGCATCCGAAGACTTGGTGGGGTGCGCCGATAAGGCATCCGAGGGTTATTGGAGGGGCGGCAGACTACATTATGGTTCGCGCTTGCCCCGCATTAATAAAATGCTAATGGGTTGGGTACTTGCTCAGAATTAGGTCATTGGCCTTAATACGCAATAACCTTCACGTGGGAGAAGTTATTGTTGGAAATATGCCCTAGAGGCAATAATAAAATGGTTATTATTATATTTCCTTGTTCATGATAATTGTCTATTGTTCATGCTATAATTGTATTAACCGGAAACCGTAATACATGTGTGAATACATAGACCACAACATGTCCCTAGTGAGCCTCTAGTTGGCTAGCTCGTTGGTCAATAGATGGTCACGGTTTCATGACCATGGACATTGGATGTCGTTGATAACGGGATCACATCATTAGGAGAATGATGTGATGGAAAAGACCCAAACCTAGGCATAGCATAAGATCGTGTAGTTCGTCTGCTAAAGCTTTTCTAATGTCAAGTATCGTTTCCTTAGACCATGAGATTGTGCAACTCTCGAATACCGTAGGAATACTTTGGGTGTGCCAAACGTCACAACGTAACTGGGTGGCTATAAAGGTATACTACGGGTATCCCCGAAAGTATCTATTAGGTTGGCACGCATCGAGACTGGGATTTGTCACTCCGTGTGATGGAGAGGTATCTCTGGGCCCACTCGATAAGACATCATCATAATGAGCTCAATGTGAGTAAGGACTTAGCCACAGGATGATGTGTTACAGAACGACTAAAGAGACTTGTCAGTAACGAGATTGAAAAAGGTATAGGGATACCGACGATCGAATCTCGGTCAAGTGTCATACCGATAGACAAAGGGAATTGTATACAGGATTGATTGAATCCCCGATATCGTGGTTCATCCGATGAGATAATTGTGGAGCATGTGGGGGCCAATATGGGTATCCAGATCCTGTTGTTGGTTATTGACCTGAGAGGTGTCTCGGTCATGTCTACATGCCTCCCGAACCCGTAGGGTCTACACACTTAAGGTTCGATGACTCTAGGTTATAGGGAAATAGTGTACGTGGTTACCTAAGGTAGTTAGGAGTCCCAGATGAGATCCCGAACGTCACAAGGAGTTCTGGAATGGTCTGGAGGTAAAGATTCATATATATGAAGTGAGGTTTTGGTTACCGGAAGTGTTTCGGGCATCACTAGTAATGTACCGGGACCACCGGAAGGGTTTTAGGGGTCCACCGTGTGGGGCCACCGGCACCAGAGGGCTGCATGGGCCAAAGGTGGGAGGGAACCAGCCCCTAGGTTGGTTGGTGCGCCTCTCACAAGGGCCCAAGGCACAACAAAGGTGGGAGGGGGGCAAACCCTAGGGTCAGATGGGCCCTAGGCCCACCTAGGGCGCCGCCCCTCCTCTCCCCTCTCCTGGCCGCCGCCCCAAGGGCCATCTAGGGCCGGCCGCAGCCCTAGGGTGGGAACCCTAGGGGCTGCGCCCTCCCTCCTCCTCCTCCTATATATAGTGGAGGGTTTGGGGCTGCCAAAGATATGGATCTCTCTCTCGGGGCAGCCCTACCCCTCCTCCTTCTCGTCCTCCTAGTGCTTGGCGAAGCCCTGCCGGAGTACCACGCAGCTCCACCATCACCACGCCATCATGCTTCCGGAGATCTCCCTCAACCTCTCCTTCCTCCTTGCTGGATCAAGGCGTAGGAGACGTCACCGGGCTGCACGTGTGTTGAACGCGGAGGCGCCGTTGTTCGGCGCTTAGATCGAAATCCACCGCGATCTGAACCGCTGCAAGTACGACTCCACCAACCGTGTTCGTAGTAACGCTTCCGCTTTGCAATCTTCAAAGGTATGAAGATGCACTCCCCCCACTCGTTGTTGGTTTCTCCATAGATTGATCTTGGTGACACGTAGGAATTTTTTTGATTTACTACTACGTCTCCCAACAGTTATGGGTACTCGGCGTCGTTGTATCAGCCGAAGCTCTTCGGGCGTCAGCAATGGAGTGACGCGCGCCCTAGTGGTCTTCAACGGCATCGCGCTTGTTATAAGCAGTGCTAGGACTGATCTCGGCCGCGTTCGCATCGTGTAGGAGTGCAAAGGGCGATTGGCCTAGGACCCCTGTGCGCATAGGATTTAGACCGGTGGGCTGGCCTCTTCGTTGAGTCTAGGTGGGGCGACGACGTTTTGATATCCCGAGGCCGGACATGACCCAAAAAAGTGTGTCCGGCCGGAGGTGATTCAAGCATGCGGGGAATATGTGGTGCACCCCTACAGGGATGATAATCTATTCGAATAGTCGGGTCCATGGTAACAGGACAACTTGGAGTTGTACTTTTACCCTATACAACTACAATTGTGACTCTAAATTGCAATGTGGCTCCGGGATTGCTTCCTCGCAGGGAGTCGAGGAAGAATCTCTAGGCATGGTTACTTAATAAAATTGCTACAATTAATATGACTATATGTGAGATACCAATCTACTCTCTTCTAATGTTGCAAGATGACGAAGATGCTAGTCTTCGATA
This sequence comes from Hordeum marinum, assembly GCA_022496015.1. Classification (NCBI taxonomy): domain Eukaryota; kingdom Viridiplantae; phylum Streptophyta; class Magnoliopsida; order Poales; family Poaceae; genus Hordeum; species Hordeum marinum. The sequence continues at coordinate 582,435,163 of CM039673.1, forward strand.
GGACTAGGCCTTCCCCCTATTCTTGCTTTCTGCAGTCAGTCTAGATATACCCCCTCCCCTTGATAATGATGCATACTTAGCATAGTTCTGATGTCAGTCTTGCGAGTACTTTGGATGAGTACTCACCGCTGCTTTTCTTTCTCTTTCCCCCTCGATACGATTCTGCGTTCAGACGATGGAGCCCAGGATATGGAGTACGCCGGAGACGACTACTACACCATTGCAGGAGCCTACTACGTGGAGGCGGCCCCCAACTAGCAGTAGGATAGGAGGTTCCCAGGCAGGAGGCCTCGCCTCTTTCGATCCGTGTTATGATTGTGCTAGCCTTCTTAAGGCAAAACTTGTTTAACTTATGTCTGTACTCAGATTTTTTTTGCTCCCGCTGACTCGTGCTTGTCGAGCTTTATATTCGAGCCCTCGAGGCCCCTGGCTTGTAATATGAAGTTGTATGACTTTAATTTGTGTCTAGAGTTGTGTTGTGATATTGATTAGTGAGTCCCTGATCTTGATCGTACGCATTGTGTGTATGTTTAGCGTACGGTCGAAATTGGGGGCGTCACATCTACGAGGGTCCCTACTCATCTGTTCAAGGTTATTGTCATTGCTTGTTGGTTTGGAGCATCTCTACCTTCCTTATGTATGTTGAATTGGGTATATGTTTGTAATTTCTTCGATGCACAAGAAGCATTTCAAGCCCATGAGTTGTAGGTATAGTTCTTTCAAACCTCCATGATTTTAGCCAAAGTTTAGTACATGTGCATATTATAATTTGTGTCTTAAGTTTATGACATTTTTTGTCTTGCACGTGTCTTTATAGCTTATATCTCTTATTGTGATTTGCACGATGAGAATCAGAGCATGGATCTGTACTATGCTATTTGGATTCCATTCAGTTCAGCATGCACTCCCTCTTACCAGAATCTTACTTCTTTTCTGTAATGACTACGTATTCTGCTTATCTATGAATCTATGCATATTTCTCCACTGCCTTTCCTTCATTTCTGTTCCTAGATAACTCATTTCTGTTCCTAGATAACTGACACAAAATACTAGTATCAAACATATTCAATGCCTGCTAGCCTAATTTTGTACATTATGCTAATCTAGAACCTCATATTTCTTTGTCATTGTATAGCTAGAGTATTACTTATTCGATCCTATATGTTGGTACTCTTTCCAATGATAACATATGTCATCCACACCATTGATTTATAACCTTCAAACTTTTGAGTTCCATTTCTCAACACATCATTGCCACCAGAGGATGCACTAACAAAGTTCAAATTGGTCGAACTAGAAGAGACATTTGCACTGGTTGACATGATATCTTATTAGTTGTTCACTAAGACCAGCCTTTCTCAAATTTGTCAGATGCTAACTCAGTTCGTCTTTTCTTACAACATTCCTTTAATACTGCGAACAAGTCAAACCAAGCACCTTGCCATGGCTACAAGCTTTGGCCAATGAAATTGTTCTAACTGTACTAACACTATTTTTTAAGTGCAAATCACTGCTGTTATATGGGATATAAATCCAGTGCAGTGCCTTTGATTTTTCAATTAAACTTCCACTGTTACTTGTGCTAAGATTAGAAACTAGAAATGCTACACAAAGATGTTAGTCTATTTAACCACCTTCCCAAATCAGCTTAACACAATATTATTTGGAAGGGTTTAGTAATTGTAGTTACATACTCTATAAATTTATTCATCGAGATGATTTCTCTACTTTTTGTGTCGTACATTTTACGTGTATTTAGTTATCAAAAATCAAATAGGGGCAACACTGTTAAAGAAATTATTTGCAACCATATTGTGATTTACTTATTCGTAGAGTATTTTGTAATGCAGTTATCTGTATAATCTCTTGTGTTGGGGCCATCTGATTTATTTGACCCCAGAAAAGTATGATATGATCCAAGAAACAGTGATATGGAATAATATAGACTTATACACATCTCCAGAATATAGTTTCATGCAAGATACTCCTTGGTATATAGACAATAAGTGTATGTGTCTTTAACTCCAGAGTTTGTACACTAATCCTTTCATAAAAAATGTATGGCATCTTTGCATTGTACAGTATAATGCCTGATTATTTGTCAAGTCAGGTTGAGAGCATAAATGCATTATTCATCGATCAACCCATCCATCGGTCCAGGATGATTGGTTAGATCTAGCCGGGTATACCTTGCTGCTAGCTTGATACTATCTAGAGCATATTCTCATTCTCTTTGTTTAATTGAACATATCATAATACTATTGTTATTAAGAAGCTTGAACAGGTGACATTGTAGATCTCTGCCTTCCATGTTCCCACCCTGATGTTCTTTTGATATTTTTCATGGTTCCATCTTCCGTGTCAGCAACATAAAATCCACAAAGAACAATTTGGTGGTACGAAATTTGTTCAAAAAACAAAATTTGGTATGGAGGTAGTAGTAATCAATGCTTATCAGTTGCACTCGGTTTGCAGATAAAGTTTGGAAATTTTTGTTTATGTTGAGAATATGTGCTTTACTTTCAAAATATGTCTGAACGCATTAACTTGAGACTTTTGTTACAGTTTGCGGGAACTTGAATTAGAAACGGACCACTTGTCATATTGGAGTTCTGTGCTTTCAAATGCAGTGAGATTGTTTTTGTTCCATACTATCCAACATGGACTAGGTTCCACTATCATGAAGATTACTGAACAAACGCAGCGAGAATTTCGGCCTCAAAAATGGTTCATGGCGGTATTTAAACACTTGTCTCAGGACAACATGATTGAGTAAGTTTTTTCATACTTTTCTCAAACACTTGTCTGCCATTATTTTAGAAGTAAGGGTGTTAATTATGTTACCTCCTGTTCTTATCAGAATAGTAAAATCCGGTGAATTATCACTGTCTTAACACATCATTCCGTTTACTAGTTTTGGGTCTGCTATGGGTATTGGAGGAGATAGATTGGGCAGATCTACAACCTGAGGTTGTGCAGGTTTAGTGATACCTCTTGCCAAGGTTATATAATTTAGAGTTCGTCAAAAGACAAAAATATATAATAAGTAAATAAAGCTCGGTTCATCACTGGAATAATTATGAATATCAATGCAATCTATGATGTATGCTGTCAACAACATTTTATAATTCTTTGGTAACATCACTAAAAACCATTGATTTGTCTTCTCTAATTTATTACAGTTAGCTTTGTTTACGATAGGGTGTCAATAGAAAACATTCATTATTTGCATCAGCTATAAGTTTACATTATGCAAATGACAGTAACAAAAATAGATGATGCAAATTCAGGTGATGAAAAAACCAAGAGGTTGTTGATGAGATCAATGACACCAGATGGATGGACAAGCAGCTGCGAAGCATCTGACGGAGCAGCCAACGAACAGGAGGAGCAAAGACATTATCTCTTGCATCGTTGTAAACATCATTGCATTGCTGTAAACATCCGCTGCTAGCAGAGTTTCAGCCGATGAACAGGAGCAAAGACAACAACTGTCGTGTCGTCGTAAACTTCCACTACCTGCTAGCCCCTCATGTCTACAATTGGTTCTACGCCAGATTTGTTTTACAACTTGCTGTTGTTATTTGTATGATATAGTGTTTAATCTGGTTGGAAATAATCCACCGCCCAAGGGGATCAAGGTCTCTAAATTATTGTTGTTTGTTCAAAGGTTGTTTGTTTTGCTATTAGTTGTAAATTCTATTGCAAGTTCCTTGCTTATATGTCCATGATTGTGAGCAATTAGAGAAAATAAGGTGAAAGGGTCGCATGTCAATCTAGCACCGCACAAACTTGTTCTCAGGAGATGCCACCGGGTGGCGCCTATTTAGTTAGAGCATCTCAAGCCGCGGCCCCAAAGGACCCCCCCAGGCCGCTTTTTTATCACCGGCGGGCGAAAAAACCCCTAGCCGCGGTCCCAAGACGCCGTTTTTCGCCGGTTGAGGCCTTTTTTGGGCCGGGCAACCCAGGCCGAACCCAAGGCGCTGGGGGTCTCTTGGGGGCTTCGGCGGTAACAAATCGGCGTGTGGGACACCACTGTCAGGCGAATCTCGTCCCTTTTTCCTAGCGTCGAGCCACTTCCCCGCTGCCGACCCCGGCGACCCTTACCTGTTCACAGCCCCTGCGCCGCCGCTAGAAGACCGCACTTTGCCCTCCCTCGCCCTCCCTCGGCGGATTTCGCTTCCCCGACCCTCGCCCATCCCTCGCCCAAACCACGTCGGCCGGCCCCGGCGTCTGCTCGCCTACTCGCCCCCGTCACGTCGGCAAGGTGTTCGACGTTTTGCCTGCTCGGCCATGGACTCGGACGACGAGGAGGCGTTCGCGGCCTTGTTGGAGGAAGAAGTCGAGGACGACACCGCCGACGAGGAGCACCTCATGATATTGTCCTCGCTGGCCGGCCTATTCGTCAACAATGACAAGCCCCGGCGAGGTGGCTCGAGGCCGGGGCGGCGCAAGAACAAGCAGAGGCATCGGATGGAGGGGTATTGCATGCTCTACGCCGACTACTTCGCCGACTCTCCATTGCACGGTGAGAAAGTATTTCGGCGTCGCTACCGGACGAGCCAGAAGCTCTTTCTCAAAATTGTTAATTCCGTCCGGGAGTTCGACAACTATTTCGTTTGCAAGAAGGATTGCACCGGCACAGTTGGATTCTCGTCACTTTAGAAATGCACCCAAGCTATGAGGATGCTTGCATACGGAGCTCCCGCGGACATACAAGAAGACTATGGGCGAATGGCCGAGACCATCACCATTGAGTGTCTGTACAGGTTCTGCAGAGCAGTGGTGGCAGCGTTTGGACCACAATATTTGCGATCACCCAATGCCGAAGACACTACTCGAATTCTGGCACAAAATGCAGCAAGAGGATTTCCAGGGATGCTTGGAAGCATCGACTGCATGCATTGGTCATGGAAAAACTGCCCATTTGCTTGGCAGGGGATGTACAAAGGCGCCAAAGGTGGTTGCAGTGTGGTACTTGGGGCAGTAGCCACAAATGACCTATGGATTTGGCACTCCTTCTTTGGTATGCCAGGAACTCACAATGATATCAACGTCTTGCAGTGCTCGAATGTCTTCGCCAAGCTTGTTGAAGGTCATGCTCCTCCGGTGAACTTTGAGGTCAATGGACGCCAATACAACAAGGGATACTATCTAGCAGATGGTATCTATCCGAGATGGTCCACATTTGTGAAGACTATCTCAAAACCCGTGGCGCCAAAGAAGGCACACTTTGCTAAGTGTCACGAGGCTTGCAGGAAAGATGTCGAGCGAGCATTTGATATGCTCCAATCGCGATTTGATGTTGTCAGGTACCCCGCTATGACCTGATCCAAAAGGAAGATGTGGGAGATCATGAATTGCTGTGTCTGCTTGCACAACATGATCATTGAGAGCGAGCAGGAAGAGCCAGTGTTTGATCCTGAACCATATCATAGGATGGGACCTCTTGCAGTTGTTGATCATCAGGTACCAGCAACATGGACTGCCTACCTCAATATGCGTCAGGAGATCCGAGACCCACATGTGCATCAAGAACTGCAAGACGATCTGGTGGAGCACCTATGGAGGCTTAAGAGCAACGCCTAGCTCGATTTATTTTAATTTATGTTGGAATTTGCTTCATTGAACTATTTGGTTTTTGTATTAATTTATATAATAGACTTTGGTACGAAACATTCAGTTTTTTGTTAAATTTATGTCGAAAGAGCGCTGATTTTATTCAATTTATGTCAAAAAGCGTCGTTTTTGTTGATTTCAATGTCGAAATAGCGCCGAAACGGGACCGAATTTGGGTCGATTCTACACCGATCGAAAATGCGATTGTGAAGTGATCCCGGGAGTTCGACTGGGAAAATAAGTTCCGGACCGATTTTATCGTCGGCTCGGCTCCAGGCGACGCTATTTCGGACCAGATGGGCCAACGCATGGAGATGTATTAGGAGCGAGAGCGGGAGCGGGAGCATAGCAGCAAGCGTCCACTGTACACATGGATGCATTCCAAGTGCTGAGTCGCTGACAGTCACAGAGATGCTTCATCACGTGCACCCCCTGCTATGCTCTTTCGTGAATCTTCTCTGCCCCGTCTCGTTTTCATCTCCTCCATCTACTAATTACTAATTACTTGGATCTGTAAATTACTCCCTTTGTAAGAAAAAAAATATAAAACGTTAGTGCCCTAAAACGTCAAATGGGAGTAATTTTATAGGGAGGAGGCAGTATGTACTTGACAGCTAGCTAAAAATTGAAATCTCTATCACGGTCACCCTGATTGTCCACTGTACACATGCAGGGATGCATTCCCAGTGCTCACAGTCACTCACAGAGATGCTTCACCACGTGCCACGCTCTCTCTCTTCCCTGAATCTTCTCTTTTTCATCTTATTACTTGACGGCTAGCTAAAAAGGTTATGAAATGTTGTACTATACTAACTTTTCACCACGGTCATTATGAATGAATGTTGAGGCTCCAGTGATCCATTCCAGTCCAGTGCAAGAAGCATCCAATGATCCACCCATGGCGTGGCCGTGGCGTAAATAAAATAAAATTTGCGTGTGTCCTGGCTGTGAGTCTGTGAGGCTCGGGCTCAGGACAAGCAGGTGGCACTGCTCACTCCCCACCTTCACCTCACCTTCACTTCACCACTGCACTGCCCAGCTCAGTCTCAGTCTCAGCACCGAGCTCCGCTCCGGGTCAACTGACTGACTGACTTACTGACTGACGCTACGCTAGGTAGATGGATCGGCAGGGGCAGCACCACCGGCTGGTGACGATGCCGCGGGAGTCCTCCTACGCGGAGGCCGGAGGGGGAGGCGGGACGGGGTGCGTGGACGTGGTGGCGCGGGACGCGGCGGCGCAGGCGCTGGGGGCGGTGGTGCAGCTGCACTTCGACAAGACGGTGGAGAAGAAGCGGAGCGCCGACGCGCAGAAGCAGGAGCTCTGGCGCCTCTTCCTCGCCTTCTTCCTCTTCCTGGCGCTCGTCCTCTCCGCCGTCGCCGGCGGGGCCCGCCTCCAGTGCCGCCACCTCTGGGCCCCCGCCGGCCTGCTCTCCCTCGCCCACCTCGCCTTCTACGCCGCCGTCGCGCACCACCTCCGCTGCCTCAACGGATTCAGGTCTGTCCTCCCCTGTCCCTTCCCTCCCCATTGCCCATTGGTGTCGATAGATTCGATCTGGCTGAGCTGAGCTGAGCAAGAGCAAGAAAGTGACTATGGTTCGGGTGGAGTGCAGGTACCAGCGGCGGTGCCACAAGCTGACGCTGGCGCTGGCGGCGGACCGGCTGCGGATGCTCAAGTCGGCCGGGGAGGTGGTGGCGGCCGCCGACGTGGAGGTGCCCTACCAGGAGCCGCACGAGAGCTACCTCGCCAAGTTCAGGCGCAGCTGGGCCATCCACTTCGCCTTCCTCATCGCCACCTTCGCCTTCTCCGTCGCCGCCGCAGTCGCAGTCCTCTGCTTCTAGCCCTCTTCTCTTCTCTTCTCTTCTCTCCGTCAGGATTACTCCTAGTCTAGCTGCCACCCACCATTAGCTTCTTCTTCTTCTTCTTCTGTTCATCAGGATTGGCAAAATCGAATCCATTCTGCTGTGCTGTGCTGTGCTGTGCTGTGCTGTGTTCCTTCCTAGCAAGCAAAAGCAAGAAAGAATGTCCTGGGCCAATTGCTGTTGCCCGCATTGATTAAGACCATGGTAATTGCTACTGCACCAAGAGTGAGTGAGATCTGCTTGCTTGCTTCCTTGCCTGCCCACCAACACTAATAATGTCAAGGATCTTCGTTGGTGTCATGCTCATGATTGCGACCAACTCTGCTCTGCTTTTGCTTTTGCTTTGCTTTCACTCGGCCTAATCATCAATTCATCATCATAACAACGCAACTGTACATGTCAATCACATCGCATCAGGCATGTACTACCATCTGAGATCCTATCCAAAATGTACACTACAGTAAGATGACATCTGAGAGCAACACTGAAAAACAACAAAGAAGCTTTCATTTCATTTCAGTGCTTGATGGATGCATTCAAGCAAGTTCCTTTTTATTCCCCCATTGCCAAATCAAGAGATGAAATGAAATAAACCATCTGGATTTCTTGTTACAGCTTACAATGACATGTTGTTGTATAATTTTGTATTGCTACATGTTACTACAACACAATCTCCTTCCATGACGTCGGAGCTTGCCTCCGTTGGCTCAGATCTCTAGTGAAAGAAAACGGATGCTCAAGAACGGAAGAAACAACAGGTGGGTGCAGGGAAGAGCTCTAGCTCCGGTTCAGGAGCCCCGACTCCCGGCAAGAGATGGAACGATTTTCGATTTTCTTTCCAAATTCACGCGTTCGACGCATGGAGGAAGGGGGTTATCACACAGCCTTCAGGATGGCGCAGAGCGAGCTGTATGCATTGACGCAGAGCTTGAACTTCTCCTCCGCTACCGCCTGTGCTCAACACCAATGAAGGGAATGGACATGTCCTCTGTCAGTATATGTATATGCATCTGTTGTTGGTTCAGAAACCAACTCAGAGTCAGTTACCTGTGAGGAGCCCGGGTGCTTGTCAGGGTGCCACCTCAGAGCAGACGCGCGGAAGCTGCACCGAGTAAATCGGGTAAACACCAGCGGAGTGAGTGGTAAACAAAATTTTGCAACGGTGGCATGGCAAGCAACAATTTGAGGAGGCATGACAAAAAACGGAATCTCACGCTGTTTTGACATCATCTAGGGTTAGTGGACCACGAGGTGGCAATCCAAGGGTGACCCTGTGCGCATGTGAGCCAACGCCAGTTGCCTCACAGGTGTCGTCGTCGTCGCTTTCGTCTTCGCTCTCGCTTTCAACTCTTTGTCTTCGTGATTCACCGGACCGTCTGAATCCAAACGATGAATTTCTTAAGTGAAAACCCTCCCATGATGCATGGGTCCAGGTAAAACGCTGGTGATGATCACCAAAGATGGTCTCAAAAACTTTTTCAGGATTCACATAATGGGCTTCATAGAAAAAGTTGTAGAACTTCGCCTTGTCCTTTTTATCTGCACAAAAATGCTCATCTAAGTTTCATAGTATGAGGCTACTTGAAGTGTTCTAGATAGCCAGCATAACAGATCCATGCTATAATCCATGAAAGTTCAATAAAGCACTGCTATTAAACAGCACAACGATTTGCTATAGGAACAAGCCACAAAATGTAATCAAAAGGATCAGAAATCATATAGTTGGGTTGTAGGCTGTATGTAGAAGTTGTTTGCCCTCACATCTTCTCCATGCAAATAAATCATATCCTTAAATGTAACTGTGTAAGTTATGCAGAGAAGGCAATAGCAGACCATGCAAACAGCTCGACAGAAATCCTGTGTGAACCACTAGAGCGACATACAATCTACACATAGCAATTCAGAAACGCTAAATGATCACATGGATATTCCCAAGGCAGCAGTGCTCCAAAAGAAAAATATGCACCTATTGTGCTAAGATAGAACGATACCTTTTCTTTGATGGTGTACTCCTTGTCGAGGTTTTGTTGAACTGTGATCCTGTCTTTTTCTGAATGTTTTGAATCGTGGAATATCATGTGAATTAGCAAAGCTGCCCATACTTCCATCCTACAAGAATACAAGTGCACTGTAGACTTCAGGTACACAAGCAATAATAAATGGATGGTGGGTGTTTTCTGCCAACTCTTATGCTTGCAGAAATAAACTTTTGCCTTAATTATCCCAGTCAAGGAAGGATAAGAAAGTTCAGATGACAACTCGAATAGAAATTTCACCTGTATATGCGGTGTTGACTTTCCATGAAGAAGGTAATTTTTCAGGGCCTTCTTTCCTTCTGCTCGTTTTTGACGAACAACGTATCGTTCATATTTCTGTTGAAGAGTTATTACCCATTAGAACTAGTATCTTACAACATCACCATTGTCGAATGCTCCCTAACCATGGTAAGGCAGCTACTAAATAAACTATGAAGTACAAAACCTATAATTGTTTTTCATTCGGTGTGATGAATTGACCCATTTGAGTTTGCTTTGGCTACTAAACACATGGCAGTGAAACAAATGCATAACACAGCTAGAGGTGCTCAATTTCATTTTGACAAATCAAATTGTGGTATGTAGCTATAAAATCTTATATGCTACCAAGTTTCGAGAAAACAATTGCCAAGATATCGATGTAGTTGTATGAGTATGCAAGTACCCTGAGGAAAAATATTTAGTAAAATACTATCTCTGTTCATTAATATAATGGTGCTCATGTTTCCAACCAGTCTCAATTTGTACTGCCAAAACGTCTTATATTAATGAACAGAGGGAGTACATTTTACTCTCTTAGCATAACGAACATAGTTACTGACTATCTTGGAAGCTGCAACAGGCATGAAGTTAAACTGCTGATTTGAGCTTCAAGTATGTTTGACATTAATGGTGGTGCTCATGTACCCAACCAGTTGAGATTACAGTTGAGAGATGTGTCGAAGCATACCTTGGATAGCTTCCGTTCCCCATGTTCATGCTGCACAATGCATTGGGAGCAGGAAATTATAGGATCAGCATTTAAGCTAAACATATATGGAAAAAAATGAACAGGGGTGATGTTGTGACTTGTAAATCAATATGGATAACCCTACTGAGACCGGGAACAAATTACATGTCAAATGTGCATGTATCAGGGGGTCCTTCCTTTACAAGGTAGAACTAGTTGAAATAAGAACTGAAATCACGGTACAACAGATTAATTGGTTAAGGACACGCTGGATGCGTAGCATTTTAACTAAAACATGGAGCTTCAAATCGACGTTCATGCTTATCCTAGTGAAAACCATGGGCCCAAAATCAATCAACAAGTTTGTGGTCCATGATTCTAGAATCGTGTTGGGATGCTTAGTTTCAGAGCCCAAAACTATTTGTTGCAGAATCAGCATCTGCCCAGCACCATCCATCCATCTACTGAATGTGCATCTCTCTACAGCTTACAATTGAAGCAGTAATCACCAAACTGTCGCCAAGTTTTGATCTAAGTAGGAGTATTTTCCATGGACTGATTAACCACAAGCATCCACAGTAAGTACCCCAAAAAAATACTGAGGCAAAATCCAACTAGGTCGTGGAAGGATTCGCGGCTGGAAACGGGGAAGGGGAAAGAGCGGCGGGACCTTGGAATCGAACTTGCCCTTCCACTTGGCGGGGGAAGCGGGCGTGGAGTGGAACGACGCGGCGGCGCAGAGGTGGCTCCGCAGGCCGGGGAGGCCCTTGCTCCACGAGGCGGCGGCCTGCATCTCCGCCGGCGGAGGACGAATCTCTCGCTCGCGCGGAAATGGCGACCGGGGCGACCAACGGCAGAATTTAGCCTCCCTCCCTCCTCCTCCTCCTCCTCCTTGGATTCGCCTCCGCCGCTGGAATTTTAGGCAAGAAAGGCCGCACCTTTCTTCCCTTCCCCTCCGCCGCTTACGCCGGCGGCCGCTCTCTCTCTCTCTGTCTCTTATTTTCTTTTCTTTTTTTTTTTGAGGGGAAAACCTGAGAGAGAGAGAGAGAGACGCTACAATGTGGGGCGGGCCGCCGAGTGGATACTGTAGATTAGGCCCAATTCAAGGATCCCCATATTTCTTCCTCTCTTTTTTTTTAAATGGAACACAGCGATCCCATACATCACACAGGCGTAGCACTACGGCTGGCCCTCATAACGTCTACATCGTCAGGTAGAGCCTCGGCCTATAGCTGTCTCGCAGCTTGCCGAACAGAACCCAAAGCCGCTAAAGAATGTGCTAGCTTATTACACTCCCGAGGGGCAAAAGAAAAACAACACGAGGTAAAATTTTGACGAGCAAACATTTTAATCTCTCTGAACTGAATTCCTTCCAGGGCTAGATCGAACTCAGTAGTCTGGAACGCTCTGATCAGATTCTGGCAATCTAACTCCATCTGAATGTTCGTCATGCCCCAAGTTGCAGCAGCATGCAGGGCCTCAAGGCAGGCCGTCGCTTCTGTTTGGATTGCGTTTCCCATATTCTGCAACCTGCCGGCGCCCGCTCCCCGGACATCTCCATGTGCGTCTCGGACAGCAAAGCCCCAACCGCCTGTATTGTCTGCTGCTCTGAATGCCCCATCAACGTTGACCTTTAGAGTGTCACCCGCTGGCCTCGTCCATTCCAGTTGTCTCTGCATCGCCTGCGTGCCTTTTTCAGTACCGCACAGCTGCAGTGATTCCATAGCCCAGTGCCTGATGTTCGATTCGAGCTCCTCCACAGGCCTCACCCTCTCTCCCTTGTTAATTTTGTTTCTGTGATGCCACTATCTCCATAGCATGCAAGTGACCAGCACCCGCTTCTCCTCTGACAAAGCAACGATTGCACGCACGAACTCCTTGGCATCCCTACAAGAAACCAGCCGTCCACGCAACCCTTCCATTTGAAGGCAGCGCCAGAGCTTCTTGGCTTGTTTACATTTCACAAACAAGTGTGCACCGTCCTCATCAAGTCGACTGCAACAGACATAGGTGGTCTCACAATCGATTCCTCTCCTTTTCAAGGTAAGTTTTAGTGGCAAGTTGTTATGTGCTAGTCTCCAGAGGAACTGCTGAATTTTTGGTTGACATGGAATTTCCCAAATCCGCTTCCAGCGAAAATCATCTGCAACTGTTCCTGATGAGGAAGGTAGGCATGCATCCCTTCCCCTGACATATAGCTTATATGCAGATTTCACAGAGAATTTCCCCTTGCTGTCAAAAAACCACGCATAGAAGTCCTTGTATTCATCATTTATTGGAGTGGTCAGAATCACCTTCACGTCCTCCTCAACAAAGATACTTCTAACTAGAGATTCATCCCAGCCTCCTGTCTCTGGGTCAATGAGCTCGCACACCCTTGTTAATAAACATCTCCCCCTTCTTGTTATGGGTGTCCTGGTTCCCTCTCTGTTTAGACATGGATCGTTCCATATTCTCACCTCCGTACCATCTCCAATTCTATGAATCAGGCCCTCCTTCAGAAGTTGCACACCCTTTAAAATACTCCTCCACGTATAAGATATGCCGCTTGTTGGCTGTGCTTCTAGTACCGAGTTGTTCGGGAAATACCGGGCTTTCAAGACTAGCACAAAGAGACTCTGGTGTTGTCAATATCCTCCATGCCTGGCGCGCTAGCATGGCAACATTAAATCCATATAGGTCCCTGAACCCTAACCCCCCCCCCCCTCCTTCTTTGGCTTGGTTAACAGCTCCCAACTTAGCAGGTGCATGATGTTTTGCTTATTATCTTGCTTTGCCCACCAGAACTGGAAAATCATAGCACCCATTTGCTCACATAAAGTTTTAGTGAGGTCGAAACACGACATAGCAAAGGTTGGAATGGCTTGGGCACACGCCTTGATGAGAACATCTTTTCCCATTTTGGATAGAAGCCTTTCCACCCATCCCTGTATCCTTTGCCATATCCTATCCTTTAGATACTCAAAGGTCTTCGATCTCGCCTGGCCTACGTACACAGGCAAACCCAAGTACCTTTGAGATCTAGCTTCGGTTTTGATATGCAGCTCATTCAGCACCCCTCTTTTGCACTCCGTACTTGTGTTTTTACTGAACATCACGGAGGATTTTTCATAGTTAACGATCTGCCCAGAGCAAACCTCATAAAGTTGTAGAACATTTTGCAGGTGTCTGGCACTTTGACGTGAAGCTTTAATCAGTACCAGTGCATCATCCGCAAACAGCAAGTGGTTAAAACTCGGGTTTGCATTGCAAATACAAATCCCTTTTAGATCACCATCCACCTCAGCCTTGTTTAACATGGAAGACAAGCCTTCAACGGATATTAAAAATAGGTAAGGTGATAAGGGATCACCTTGCCGAAGACCTCTCTGAGGGACCAACACCTAGGTACACTCCCCATTAACCTTAAACCGATATGCAACGATGGAGACACACGTCATGATCTTCTTAATCCATTCTTCATCAAACCCCAATTTCTGCATCATCATTTCCAGGAAGCCCCACTCGACCCTATCATAGGCCTTACTCATGTCCAATTTAACCGTTGCATACCCATCTTTTCCTCTTCTTTTATGCTGCATGTAATGTGTGCACTCGTAAGCCAACAAGATATTATCCGTTATCAACCTACCCGGTACAAATGCACTTTGGATGGGGGATATAATATCAGGCAGAATTTGTTTCAGCCTATTGGCAAGTACCTTCGACACTAGCTTGTACACCACATTGCATAGACTGATGGGCCTGAGATCCTTCATACTCTCTGGATTCTTTACTTTTGGGATCAACACAACACAAGTATCATTCCATCCCTCCGGCATTGGGCCTCCATTGAGCACACTCAGCACTTCTCCCACAACCTCCTTTCCTACAATGTCCCAACGTTTTTTTGTAAAAGATAGACGGCATACCATCAGGCCCTGGCGCTTTAAGGTCACCAATACTCTCAAGAGATTCAAGGACTTCCTTCTCAGAGAAAGGCAAGTTTAAAAAATCAGTCATCTGTGGTGTAACTCGAGTGTCAACTTGACTTAACAGTTCACCAAACCGAGTACCTGCATGTGAAGTAAAGAGGTTCAAAAAATAGTTAGTCACCACCTCCTTCATAGGCTCCTTCTCCACCACAGTGTTGGGGAACGTTGCATGGGAAACAAAAAAAATTCTTACGCACACGCAAGATCTATCCATGGTGATGAGCATCTACGAGAGGGAGAGTGGATCTACATACCCTGGTAGATCGCTAAGCGGGAAGCGTTAAGAAATGCGGTTGCTGTAGTCGAACGTCTTCGCGATCCAAATCGCCGAGCATCCCGCGACCTCATCATGATCCTTCCTGCGATCCAATCATGATCCGTCCCGCAAACTCATCACGATCCGTCCCGCGATCTCATCATGATCCGTCTTGCGATCTTGATCACGGTCCTTCCGATCAGGCACCGAACGGACGACACCTCCGCGTTCAGCACACGTACAGCTCGATGACGATCTCCGCCTTCTTGATCCAGCAAGAGGGAGTGGAGAGGTAGATGAGTTCTCCGGCAGCGCGACGGCGTTGCGGCGATGGTCGTGGAGCTATTCTAGTAGGGCTTCGCCTAAGCACCGCTGAAAACCGATCTAGAGGAGAAACTGCGATCTAGAGGAGAGGTAGCATGTGGCTATTAGGGTTAGCTTTTTCCTCTAAGTCCTCTAGTATATATAGGAGGAAGGGAGAGGAGGAGGCAGCCTCAAACCCTCAAGGTTTGGTCGAAATTGGAGGTGGAGGAGTCCTACTCCAATCCTATTAGGAGTAGGATTCCTCCTTTCCACTTGGAAACTCGTTCCACCTCTCCACCTTTGGATTTTTTCCTTCTCAAACCACTCCAGCCGCATGGGCCCTTAGAGGAGGCTTCGTACAGCCCACAAGGGGCTGGTTTACCTCCTCCCACAACCCATGTAGCCTCTTGGGTCGAAATACCTCTCCCGATGGTCCCCCGGTACACTCCCGGCACTCCCGGTACACTACCGATGAGCCCAAAACTTTTCCGGTGACCAAAACAGGACTTCCTATATATCAATCTTTACCTCCGAACCATTCCGGAGCTCCTCGTGACGTCCGGGATCTCATCCGGGACTCTGAACAACCTTCAGTCACTACCATACATAACTCTATACTACCAAAACGTCATCGAACCTTAAATGTGCAGACCCTGTGGGTTCGAGAACTATGTAGACATGACCGAAACACCTCTACGGTCAATAACCAATAACGGGACCTAGATGCCCATATTGGTTCCTGCATATTCTACGAAGATCTTTATCGGTCGAACCTCTATGTCAAGGATTCAGTTAATCCCGTATGATGTTCCCTTTGTTCTTCGGTATGTTACTTGCCCGAGATTCAATCATCGGTATCTCCATACCTAGTTCAACCTCGTTACCGGCAAGTCTCTTTACTCGTTCCGTAATACAAGATCTTGTGACTAACACTTAATCACATTGCTTGCAAGGCTTGTTGTGATGTTGTATTACCGAGTGGGCCCTGAGATACCTCTCCGTCACACGGAGTAAAAAATCCCAGTCTTGATCCATGCTAACCCAACAGACACCCTCAGAGATACCTGTAGAGTACTTTTATAGTCACCCAGTTACGTTGCGATGTTTGATACACACAAGGCACTCCTCCGGTGTCGGTGAGTTGCATGATCTCATGGTCATAGGAACACATACTTGACATGCAGAAAACAGTACCAATAAACTGACACGATCATATGCTACGTTTGTAGTTTGGGTCTTGTCCATCACACCATTCTCCTAATGATGTGATCCCGTTATCAAATGACATCTCATGTCCATGGCTAGGAAACCTTAACCATCTTTGATCAACGAGCTAGTCTATTAGAGGTATACTAGGGACATGGTTTTGTCTATGTATCCACACATACATCTAAGTCTCCGATCAATACAATTATAGCATGGATAATAAACGATTATCATGAACAAGCAAATATGATAATAACTAATTTATTATTGCGTCTAGGGCATATTTCCAACAGTCTCCCACTTGCACTAGAGTCAATAATCTAGTTCACATCGCCATGTCATTCGCATTATTATGAATCTAACACCCAACGAGTTCTGGGGCTCGATCATGCTTTGTATATGAGAGAGGTCTTATAGTCAACGGGTCTGCGACATTCAGATCCGTGTGTACTTTGCAAATCTCTATGTCAAACTGTAAACACTGCTACCACACTCCACTTGGTACTATTCCAAATGGTTGCTCCACTATACGTATCCAGATTGCTACTACGAGTCATCCGGATTGGTGTTAAAGCTTGCATCGACGTAACTCTTTACGACGAACTCTTTATCACCTCCATAATCGAGAAACATCTCCTTAGTCTTTTAGTTAGTAAGGATAATCTTGACCGCTGTCCAGTGATCCACTCTTGGATCACTCCTGTACCCCTCGACGGACTCATGGCAAGGCACACACAAGTGCGGTACACATCATGGCATACTATACAGAGCCTATGGCTAAGTCATAGGGGACGATGTTCGTCCTTTCTCTTTCTTCTGTCGTTGTCGAGATTTGAGTCTCACTCAACTTTACACCTTACAAATCAGGCAAGAACTCTTTCTTTGACTGATCCATTTTGAACTCTTTCAAAATCTTGTCAAGGTATGTACTCATTGAAAGTCTTATCAGACGTCTTGATCTATCTCTATAGATCTCGATGCCCAATAATTAAGTAGCTTTATCCAGGTCTTCCTTAAAAAACTCTTTTTAAACAACCCTTTATGCTTTCCAGAAATTCTATATCATTTCCGATCAACAATATGTCATCCACATATGCTTATCAGAAACTCTATAGTGCTCCCACTCACTTTATTGTAAATACAAGTTTCTCATAAAATTTGCATAGACTCAAAAACTTTGTTCACCTCATCAAAGTGTATATTCCAACTCCTAGATGCTTGCTTCAGTCCATAGAAGGATCACTGAAGCTTGCACACCTTTTAGCATCCTTAGGACCGACAAAACCTTCTGGTTGTATCACATACAACCTTTTCTTAAGTAAACCGTTAAGGAAACGATATTTTTGACATCCATCTGCCAGATTTCATAATTGAAAAATGCAGGAACTGCTAACATAATTCCAATAGACTTTAGCATCGCTACGAGTGAGAAAGTCTCATCGCAGTCAACTCCTTGAACTTGTCGGAAACTTCTTTGCAACAAGTCAAGCTCTATAAATGGTGACATTCACCATCAGCGTCTATCTTCATCTCAAAGATCCATTTGTACTCGACGACCTACCGTCCAACGAGCAAGTCTACCAAAGTCTATACTTGGTTTTCATACATGGATCCTTTCTCGGATTTCATGGCCTCTAACCATTTGTCGGAATCCGGGCCCATCATCGCTTGTCCATAGCTCATAGGTTCATCATTGTCCAACAACATGACCTCTAAGACAAAGTTGTCGTACCACTCACGAGCAGTACACGTCCTTGCCGACCTACGAGGTTTGATAGTAACTTGATCCGAAGCTTCATGATCATCATCATTAACTTCCTCTTCAACTAACGTAGACTTCACAGAAACATCTTCCTGCGCTGCACTACTCTCTGGTTGAAATAAAGGTTCAACAACCTCATCAAGTTCCATCTTCCTCCCACTCAATTCTTTCAAGAGAAACTCTTTCTCGAGAAAGGACCCAGTTTTAGCAACAAACATTTTATGCCTGGATCTGAGATAGAAGGTTCACCTAACTGTTCTTAGGGTATTCTATGAAGATGCATTTGTCCGCTTTGGGTTCGAGCTCATTAGGTGAAAACATTTTCCACACAAGCGTCGTAGCCCCAAACATCAAGAAATGACAGCTTAGGTTTCTATCAAACCATAATTTACATGGTGTCATCTCAACGGATTTAGATGGTGCCCTATTTAAAGTAAATGTAGTTGTCTCTAATGCATAACCCCAAAATTATAGTAACAAAACGATAAGAGACATCATAGCACGCGCCATATCCAATAGAGCACAACTATGACGTTGGGACACACCATCACACTATGGTGTTCCAGGTGGCGTGAGTTGTGAAACAACTTTCACATTGTCTAAAGTTGCATGCCAAACTCGTAACTCAGATATTCACCTCCACGATCATATCGCAAACATTTTTATCTTGTCACGATGATCTTAAACTTCACTCTGAATTTTCTTGAACCTTTCAAACGATTCAGACTTGTGTTTCATTAAGTAAATATACACTATATCTACTCAAATCATCAGTGAAGGTAAGAAAATAACAATATCCACCGTACGCTACAAGACTCATTGGATTGCATACATCAACATGTATCATTTCCAATAAACCACTTGCCCGCTACATCAATCCGAAAAATGGGGTCCTTAGTCATCTTGCCCAAGAGGCATGGTTCGTATGTCTCAACCGATTTGAAATCAAATGAGTCCAAAGATCCATCAACATGGAGTTTTTTCATGTGATTTATACCAATATGACATTTAGCAGCAGTGCCACAAGTATGTGGTACTATCATTATTAACTTTGTATCTTTTGGCTTCAATGTTATGAATATGTGTATTACTACGATCAAGATTTCAACAAACCATTCTCACTGAGTGCATGACCACTGAAGGTATTATTCATGTAAATAGAATAACCATTATTCTCTAACTTAAATGAATAATCGTGTTGCACTACTAGGAAAAGGGCTATAGCTAATATAGACATTAGTGGCGCACTATGTATGTGGTGCGCCACTGCTATATAGCAGTAGCGCACCAGATACTGGTGCGCCATTAATGGCCATATTACTAATGGCGCACCTGGTGTGTGGTGCGCCATTACTAGTTGTGTCCTGGCCCCACAAGCCTCCCCAGACTTAGCAGTGGCGCACCAGGTGAAAGTGCGCCATTACTAGTTTTAACTAGTAATGACGCACCACACTCACGGTGCGCCACTACTAACAATTTTTTTTCATATTTTTTTTTCAAAACTAGTAATGGCACACCACACACCAGGTGCGCCATTAGTAACCCTGGTTACCAATGTCGCATTCTTAGGAGGTGCACCATTGGTAACCCGAGACCAGCTAGATATTTTTGACAGCCACCTACCACACTCACTTTCCCCACTTCATTCTCTCCACCTCTACCAAGCTTGGTCTCGGCTGCCTCCTCCTCCTCACCTCATTTGCACCATAGATTCACCCAAATTAAGTGGTTAAATTTCCTTTTTTTGATAGGTAAGTAAGGGGAAAGCTTTCTTTATGTTCTAGATCTACTTTTTTCTCCCTCCAACATACACACTTTTTATGGCCTAGATCTACGTATGTTTGTGGTGCTGCATATGTTTGTGTTTGCAGGTACCGGTATTTGAAATGCGATAGTTGCCAATATTTTGCCGGAATGTTGATTCATTTCCGTTTCAGCGAGAATTTGGCACTATGCATTCTTTTTTGTCCTATTTTTAGGGAAAGTCATGCCAAATTATTTTTTTGGTTCTAAAATATCGTTTTGCTCTACCCCGTAGGCGACCATGGTCCGCACGATGACTGAAGGCATCGTGAATAGGTTTTTGAGCTCCGCGAAGGCCGAGATGCTTCAAAAGAACAAGACGGAGATAATATGTCCGTGTCGAAGATGCAAGCTGAAGAGCCTTATGGACCCGGATTCCAGACAGGTGAGGGACCACCTGCTCGTGCATGGTTTCATGGATGGTTATCGGTGGCAAGGTGATGAAGATGATTATGAAGTCGTCCATGGGGGCCGGGCAAGAAATAAGGAAGGGCGGCAAGACAATAGCGGCGAGGGCCGGCGAGAAGACGAAGAATCTCCTGGACATGATCATGAAGTAGATGCCGGACACAGTCATCATGTAGAAGATGCCGGACATGATGATGAGGAAGAACAAGACGAAGGGATGATCATGAAGATGAAGATGCCGGAGCAGACGACGATGGACCATCAATGGGCTGGGTGCAGGACCCTCATATTCAAGAGCTGCTTCTCAAGCAGATGGGTAACGCAAGAGCTGCCGCCCGAGAGCGAAGCTGGATCAACTGGAGATAGACACGGTTACTCCATTGTATGAAGGATGCAGGCCCGAGGATACCCGCTTGAAAGTAACGCTCATGGCTCTGGAGATGATGGTAAAACACAAAATGACCGACGCATGCTTCGACGGGAACATGTCATTCTGGCACGAACGTCTTCCCAAGGGGAACAAGTGCCCGACCAATTTCGAGGAGGCGAAGAAAATCGTGTGTCCTCTGGATTTACCGCACGTGAAATACCATGTGTGCATGAACGATTGCATCATTTATTGGGACGAGCACGCGGAGTCTACCATATGTCCGGTGTGCGGTGTCACTCGATACAAGAAGAGGAAGAAAGCTCCTCGAAAAGTGGTGTGGTACTTTCCGATCACTCCTCGTCTGCAGCGGTATTTCGCGAACCCTAAGCTAGCAAAGCTCCTGCGTTGGCATGCGGATAGGGAGGAGAAGAAGTGAGAAGATGACGGAAATGATCCGGAGATAAATAAAAAAGACAAGATGCTAAGTCACCCTAAGGATGCGAGCTAGTGGCAAGCGTTGAACTTCGAACACCCAGAATTTGGGGACGATCCAAGGAACATCGTGTTGGGCGCAAGCACCGTTGGAGTCAATCCGTTTGTCAGCCAGAGAAGCACACATAACACCTGGCCTGTGTTTGTGTGGATGTACAACCTTCCCCCTGGATGTGCATGAAGAGAAAGTACATTCACATGAGTATGCTAATTGAAGGGCCGAAACAACCAGGGAACAACATCAATCTGTATCTGGGGCTGCTGAAAGAGGAGCTAGACACGTTGTGGGAAACGCCAGCCAATACGTGGGACACCGCAGCGAAACAATATTTCCCTATGAGAGCCGCACTGGTCACGACGGTGCACGACTTTCTCGGTTACGGATATGTCGCGGGGTAGGTGGTCCACAGATTTAGTGCATGCGTCAGGTGCATGGATGACACAACGTATCGCCAGCTAGATAGAGATCCCGGGTCTTCGAAAACTGTGTTCATGGGACATCGAAGGTGGCTTTGCGATGATGACGCATGGAGAAAACGCAAGGATCTGTTCGATGGTGAAACCGAACCCCGAAGACCCCCATGTACGAGGAGCGGCGAGGAAATAGACGAGCTGTTGAAAAATTGGAAAGAGTGCCCACCGCCGGGAAAGAAGCGAAAGGCGCCAGAGCCGCTGCTGAAGGTATGGAAAATGAGGTCTGTTTTCTGGGACTTGCCGTACTGGAAGATCCTCCGTGTGCCTCACAGCCTTGATGTCATGCATATCACGAAGAACGTGTGCGAGAGTCTGCTTGGTACCCTGCTCAACATGCCAGAGAGGACCAAAGATGGGCCGAAAGCAAGGGCAGACTTGCAATCAATGGGCATCAGGGAGGAGCTTCACGCAAAACGCCTTAATGATGATGATGATGATGAGGATGAGGCGAAGGACATGGAAAGTCATCGCAAAGGCAAAAAGGCCAAGAAGATCAAATATGAATGCCCTCCCGCGTGCTTCACTCTAAGTCAGAAGGAGATCGAGCAGTTTTTCACCTGCCTCGTAGGAGTAAAACTTCCTTACGGTTACGCGGGGAAGATAAGCATATACCTAGACTCAGCGAAGCAGAAGTTCAGCGGGATGAAGTCTCACGACTGTCACGTGCTGATGACGCAGATACTTCCAGTTGCAATCCATGGGATCATGGATACGCACGTCTGTGAAACGCTATTTTGCCTATGCAACTTTTTCGACGTCATCTCTCGGAAGTCGGTTGGCGTGAAGCAACTCAGAAGGCTACAAGAAGAGATCATGGTGATACTATGGGATCTTGAGATGTACTTCTCGCCTGCATTCTTCGACGTTATGGTGCATTTGCTTGTCCGTATCGTGGAGGATATCATCCAACTCGGGCCAACGTTCCTGCACAGCATGATGCCTTTCGAAAGGATGAATGGTGTCATCAAAGGATATGTTCGCAACATGGCACGTCCAGATGGAAGCATAGCCAAGGGCTTTCTGACCGAAGAGTGCATCTCCTTCTGCATGAATTATCTAGGCATCGAGAACCCCGTTGGTCTGCCCGTCAACAGGCACCTCGGCAGGCTCGCTGGATGGGGTCACCGCGAGGGTCGCCGCAAAATGCATGTCGACTTCAAGGGTCGACTCGCCAACTTTGAAAGAGCAAACCTAGTCGCGCTACAACACATAGACGTGGTCAATCCTTGGGTGGTAGAGCACAAAACCTTTATTGAGAAGACGTACAATGACCGAGGCCAACAGAGGACGGACGGAGATATAATCAAAGAGCACAACTCATGTTTCACGCGTTGGTTCAAAGACAGGCTTCTGTCGTACCCTTTACACAAGGATTCTTCCGCGGAAGAAAAACTCATATTCGCCTTGTCACAGGGCGCCAAGCACAACCTGATGACCTATGAGGTGTACGATATCAACGGCTACACATTCTACACCGAGGAAAAGGACATGAAGAGCGATTATCAGAACTCCGGGGTAACAATGGAATCCTACACCGGTAACGACAAGGACAGATACAACGGAAGGATCGAAGAGATCTGGGAGCTAAGCTACACTAGAGAGAAGGTCCCGATGTTCCATGTCAGATGGGCCAAGAGCGTCCTAAAAGAAGACTGGTATTTCACCACCATGGTTATACCCGAAGCCAAATCCAAGACCGCGGGCGCAAACATCACCGCGAAAATGAGCCATGGGTACTGGCTTACCAAGTGGACCAATGCTTCTTCATTACCGACCCGTCAAAGCCCAGTCGTGTTGTCGTGAGGAGAGGCAAAAGGAACATCATCAGAATGGATGGAGTCGCCAATGAGCAACACTTCGACAAGTACGGCGACCCGAAGATGGAAGATGACGACGACGATGAAGTACCATACACCACAAGAAGAAACAGGACCACCCTACCTAAAGGACGTCTTTTCAAGAGAATAACTCAAGGGGTTCCGAGGCTAAATTATTCAACCGCGAGAAAGAAGGGCAAGAAGATTGTGAAAATATAGCTAGGGTTGAATCACGACGTGTCGGCCGCGTGTGTGTGTGTTAGTGGCAAGCTCAATCTTTGATGACTGTTATTTCATGTCACTTGATTTCAACCATGTCATATAATTCTAAATCTTAAATCTTGCATTTTCCTTTTCTTTTATCTCAAATCTTAAATTATTACATGCAAACTAAAATCCAAAAAAATAAAAAAAAGTTAGTAATGGCGCATGAGGAGAAGGTGCGCCATTGCTATCACGGTTTCTATGGCGCACCCCTAAAAGGTGCGCCATTGATATACCAATAAAAAAAGTTAGTAATGGCGCACCAGGAGAAGGTGTGCCATTGCTATGACTGTTTTTATGGCGCACCCCTAAGAGGTGCGCCATTGCTAACCCTCCCCCACTACGGCCTTTTCCCTCCCTCCCCTCCCGCCTCCCGCCTTCCCCTTCTTCCCCCCACTACGGTTTCGCCCTCCCACCCCCGCTCCGCCGTCGCCTCCCACCCCCGCCCTTGCCGCCATCGACACTTGGAGCTCCCCTGCTCGTCCCCGACATCGGCAGCCCGGCTCCCGATCCCGACCGCCGCAATCTCTTGTCCCCGGTCCCTACAGCCGCAGCCGCCGCCGCCCTGCCCGCCGCCGCCGACGCCTCAGCCCCGACCGACGCCCCTCAACCCCTCTCCCCACGCCGGCGCCGCATCTCACGCGCGTCGACGCCGCCTCTGCTGCCAGCCTAGTCCTTCATCTTGCAGGCAGAATCTTGTTGGAGATCCTGCAGGCAATTGTAGCACCCAGACAATCTGAGCACATGCTTAACGATTTATCTATTCTCCTTCATCTTGCAGGCAAAGAATCTTGTTGGAGATCTCATATCTCGCAACACGGGCAGGAGCCTAAGATCCTAATTTCAGCTCTTAGAACATCTCATATGTTCCATGACGTTCAAAACGTTTCAGAGCCTTAATTCTAAGCCGTAATGCATGACGCACTAAACTATCAAGTAGTCATCAGAACGTGTCTGTCAGATGTTCACAACATCTATAGACGACGCTAGATGGGTTGGCGCACCGGGCGGTGAATTAAGGACATAGGCCTTCTGTGCAGCAATGAGGACAATCCTCAGATAACGGACCGAGTCCGCAATATTGCTACCATCATCTTTCAACTCTATTTCTCCAGGAACATATAAAAATACAACGGAGCTACAGCGCGAGCTAGTAATCTACAACATAATTTGCAAAAACATTACTTACTAAGTTCATGGTAATGAGTTCAATTAATCATATTACTTAAGAACTCCCACTCAAATTGACATCCCTCCGGTCATTCGAGTGATACATGATCCAAATTCACCAACTCAAGTCTGATCATCACGTGAGTTGAGGTGGTTTCAATGGTGAACATCATCGTGTTGATCATATCTACTATACGACTCATGTTCGACCTTTCGGTATCTTGTGTTCCAAGGCCATGTCTGTACATGCTAGGCTCGTCAAGTTTAACCCGAGTGTTCTGCAGGTGCAACACAGGCTTGCACCCGTTGTATGTGAACGTAGAGTCTATCACACCCGATCATCACGTGGTGTCTTGACACGACGAACTTTCGCAACGTTGCACACTCGGGGAGAACACAATTTATCTTGAAATTAAGTGATGGATCACCTTATAATGCTACCGTCGTCCTAAGCAAAACAAGGTGCATAAAATGATTAACATCACATGCAAATCATAAGTGACATGATATGGCCACGAACTTGTGCTTTTGATCTCCATCTTGAAAGCACCGGCATGATCTCTATCATCACCGGCATGACACCATGATCTCCATCATCTTGATCTCCATCAACGTGTCGCCATCGGGGTTGTCGCGCCCACCATGCTTCTACTACTATTGCTATCTGCTACTTCTTGAGCTTGCGTTGTTTTTTCCCTTGAAGAGGAAAGGGTGATGCAGCGAGATAAGTATTTCCCTCAGTTTGAGAACCAAGGTATCAATACAGTAGGAGTATCAAGATGAGGCACCAAGGTACCTGCACAAAAGCAAACAAACTTGCACCCAACGCAATAAAGGGGTTGTCAATCCCTTTACGACTACTTGCAAGGTGAGATCTGATAGTGATAATAAGTAGATGTAAATAAATAAATAAAATTGCAGCAAGGTATTTTTGGTGTTTTTTTATGAAGTTCTGAATATATAATGTGTAAAATAGACCCGGGGGCCATAGTGTTCACTAGAGGCTTCTCTCATGATAGCAAGTATTACGGTGGGTGAACAAATTACTGTCGAGCAATTGATAGAATCGCGCAAAGTCATGACGATATCTAAGGCAATGATCATACATATAGGCATCACGTCCAAGACAAGTAGACCGATACTTTTTGCATCTACTACAATTACTCCACACATCGACCGCTATCCAGCATGCATCTAGTGTATTGAGTTCATAACAAACAGAGTAATGCTTTAAGCAAGATGACATGATGTAGAAGGATAAATTCATGCAATATGATATAAAGCCCATCTTTTTACCCTTAATGGCAACAACATGATGCGTGCCTCGCTACCTCTTCTGTCACTAGGTGAGGACACCGCACGGTATGAACCCAAAACCAAGCACTTCTCCGATTGCAAGAATTATAGATCAAGTTGGCCAAACAAAACCCATAACTCGAAGAGACTTACAAGGATATGAAATCATGCATATAAGAACTCAGAGGAGACTCAAATAATATTCATAGATAATCTGATCATAAATCCACAATTCATCGGATCTCGACAAACACACCACAAAAGAAAGTTACATCGGGTAGATCTCCATGAAGATCATGGAGAACTTTGTATTGTAGATCAAAGAGAGAGAAGAAGCCATCTAGCTACTAGCTATGGACCCGAAGGTCTGTGGCGAACTACTCATGCATCATCGGAGAGGCAATGGTGTTGATGAAGATGGCCGCCGGAGATGGATTCCCCTCCGGTAGGGTGCCGGAACGGTCTCCCGATTGGTTTTGGTGGCTACAGAGGCTTGCGGCAGCAGAACTTTCGATCTAGGTTTAGTTCTGGAGGTTTCCGTATTTATAAGACCAGGTGGCGTCGAGAACAAATCAGGAGGACCCACGAGGGAGTCACCGCCCAAGGGGGGAGGCCGCGCCTCCCAGGCTCGTGGCTTCCTCGGGACTCCTCTCCGGTATCTTTTCCTTCTGGTATTTTTGATATTTTCCATAAAAAATCACTGCGAAAGTTTTATTCCGTTTCGACTCCGTTTGATATTCCTATCTGAAAAAGGTCAAAAACACGGAAAAAACAGAAACTGTAACTGGGCACTAAGTTAATAAGTTAGTCCCAAAAATAATATAAAATAGCATATTCATGCATATAAAACATCCAAAGTTGATAATATAATAGCATGGAACAATCAAAAATTATAGATATGTTGGAGACGTATCACTACCATTTAGTGATAAAGTAAAGCATTACATAGCGCTTAATGATTGACACGCAGGTCATACAATAATTAAAGACAACCCTATGGCTCCTGCTTGTTGCTGTACTCATCAACATGCAAGTCATGATATTCTATACAACACATGATCATCTCATACATCACATATATCACATCATGTAATTAGCCATATCACATCACAACATACCCTACAAAAACAAGTTAGATGTCCTCTAATTGCTGTTGCATGTTTTACGTGGCTGCTACGGGTATCTAGCAAGAACAATTGTCACCTACGCATAAACCACAACGGTGATACATAAGTTGTTTTTCAACCTTCTCAAGGACCGCCTTTGTCGAATCCGATCCAACTAAAGTAGGAGAAACTGGCACCCGCCAGCCATCTTTTGGAACAAGTTGCAGTTGAGGGAACCGGTCTCTCGTAAGTTTACGAGTAAGGTTGGTCCGGGCCGCTTAATCCCACAATACCGCTGAACCAAAACACGACCAAGGGAGGAAGCAATCTAAGCAGCAACCAACACATAGACCTAGCTCATGATGCCACTGTTGGGGAACGTTGCATGGGAAACAAAAAATTTCCTACGGACACGCAAGATCTATCCATGGTGATGAGCATCTATGAGAGGGAGAGTGGATCTACATACCCTTGTAGATCGCTAAGCGGGAAGCGTTAAGAAACGCGATTGGTGTAGTCGAACGTCTTCGCGATCCAAATCGTCGAGCATCCCGCGACCTCATCATGATCCGTCCCACGATCCAATCATGATCCATCCCGCGAATTCATCACGATCCATCCTGCGATCTCATCACGATCCGTCTTGCGATCTTGATCACTGTCCTTCCGATCTAGCGCCGAACGGACGGCACCTCTGCGTTCAGCACACGTACAACTCAATGACGATCTCCGCCTTCTTCATCTAGCAAGAGGGAGCGGAGAGGTAGATGAGTTCTCCGGCAGCACGATGGCGTTGCAGCGATGGTGGTGGAGCTATTCTACCAGGGCTTCGCCTAAGCACCGCTAAAAACCGATCTAGAGGAGAAACTGCGATCTAGAGGAGTGGTAGCACGTGGCTATTGTTGGGGAACGTCACATGGGAAACAAAAAATTTCCTACGCACACGCAAACCTATCCATGGTGATGAGCATCTACAAGAGGGAGAGTGGATCTACATACCCTTGTAGATCGCTAAGCGGGAAGCGTTAAGAAACGCGGTTGGTGTAGTCGAACATCTTCGCGATCCAAATCGCCGAGCGTCCCGCGATCACATCACGATCCGTCCCGCGAACTCATCACGATCTGTCCCGCGATCTCATCACGATCCGTTTCACGATCTTGATCACGTTCTGTCCCGCGAACTCATCATGATCCGTCCCGCGATCTCATCATGAACTGTCTCGCGATCTCGATCACGGTCCTTCCGATCTAGCGCCGAACGGACGACACCTCCGCGTTCAGCACACGTGCAGCCTGATGACGATCTCCACCGTCTTGATCCAGCAAGAGGAGGTGGAGAGTAGAGAGAGTTCACCGGCAGCGTGAAGGCGCTCCGGTGATGGTGGTGGTGGAGCAATTCCGGCAGGGCTTCGCCTAAGCACTGCGGAAAACCAATCTAGAGGAGCACCGGTGGAACGGGCAGCACGTGGCCGTAATTTCTGTGCAAAAAAGCCCCAATCCACCAGTATATACAGC
Source organism: Hordeum marinum (assembly GCA_022496015.1). NCBI lineage: Eukaryota > Viridiplantae > Streptophyta > Magnoliopsida > Poales > Poaceae > Hordeum > Hordeum marinum. The sequence continues at coordinate 582,463,843 of CM039673.1, forward strand.
AGGGAGGGAGAGGCAGCCTTGGCGCCAGCCCAAGGCCTCCTAGGAGTTGGCCGGCTAGAGGGGAGGAGTCCTACTCCTCCTCCACTCCTAGTAGGAGCAGGACTCTTCCTTTTTAGCCTTTTTCCACCTTTTCCTTTAGGACTTTTGCCTCCTGCGCCTTGGGCCTTGTTGTGGCTGTTTCCCAAGCCCAATAAGGGCTGGTTATCACTATCCACATCCCATGGACCCTATGGGGTCGAAATACCCCTCCCGGAGGTCTCCCGGTACACTACCGACACTCCCGGTACACTACCGATGAGCCTGAAACTTTTTTGGCGACCAAACTGGGACTTCCTATATATGAATCTTTACCTCCGGACCATTCCGGAGCTACTCGTGACATTCGGGATCTCATCCGGGACTCCGAACAACCTTCGGTCACCACCATACATAACTCTACACTACCGAAACGTCACCAAACCTTAAGTGTGCAGACCCTACGGGTACGAGAACTATGTAGACATGACCGAGACACCTCTACGGTCAATAACCAATGGCGGGACCTGGACGTCCACATTGGTTCCTACATATTCTACGAAGATCTTCATCGGTCGAACCTCTATGTCAAGGATTCAGTTAATCCCGTATAACGTTCCCTTTGTAATTCGGTATGTTACTTGCCCGAGATTCCATCGTCGGTATCTCCATACCTAGTTCAACCTCGTTACCGGCAAGTCTCTTCACTCGTTCTGTAATACAATATCCCAAAACTAACAATTAGTCACATTGCTTGCAAGGCTTATTGTGATGTTGCATTACCGAGTGGCCCCGAGATACCTCTCCGTCACACGGAGCAACAAATCCCAGTCTCGATCCATGCCAACTCAATAGCCACCATCGCAGACACCTGTAGAGCACCTTTATAGTCACCCAGTTACGTTGTGACGTTTGATACACACAAGGCACTCCTCCGATATCCGTGAGTTGCATGATCTCATGGTCATAGGAACATATACTTGACATGCAGAAAACAGTAGCAATAAACTGACACGATCATATGCTACGTTTGAAGTTTGGGTATTGTTCATCACATCATTCTCCTAATGATGTGATGCTGTTATCAAATGACATCTCATGTCCATGGCTAGGAAACCTTAACCATCTTTTGATTAACGAGCTAGTCTACTAGAGGCATAGTAGGGACATGGTGTTGTCTATGTATCCACACATGTATCTGAGTTTCCGATCAACACAATTATAGCATGGATAATAAACGATTATCGTGAACAAGGAAATATGATAATAACTAATTTATTATTGCCTTTAGGGCATATTTCCAACAGTCTCCATTTGCACTAGAGTCAATAATCAAGTTCACATCACCATGTGATTCGCATTGTTATGAATCTAACACCCAATGAGTTCTGGGGCTCGATCATGCTTTGCATGTGAGAGAGGTCTTATAGTCAACGGGTCTACGATATTTAGATCCGTGTGTACTTTGCAAATCTCTATGTCAAACCATAAACATTGCTACCACACTCCACTTGGTACTACTTCCAAATGGCTGCTCCACTATACTTATCCAGATTGCTACTACTAGTCATCCGGATAGGTGTTAAAGCTTGCATCGACGTAACTATTTACGACGAACTCTTTATCACCTCCATAATCAAGAAACATTTCCTTAGTCCTCTGGTTACTAAGGATAATTTCGATCGCTGTCCAGTGATCCACTCCTGGACAACTCTTGTACCCCTTGACAGACTCATGGCAAGGCACACACAGGTGCGGTACACAGCATGGCATACTATATAGAGCCTATGGCTAGAGCATAGGGGACGGTGTTCGTCCTTTCTCTTTCTTCTACCGTGGTCGAGCTTTGAGTCTCACTCAACTTCATACGCTAGAAATAAGGTGAGAACTCTTTCTCTGACTGATCCATTTTGAACTCTTCCAAAATCTTTGCCAAGGTATGTACTCATTGAAAGTCTCATCAAGTCATCTTTGATCTATCTCTATAGACCTTGATGCTCAATAGGTAGTTTTATCTAGGTTTTACTTTGAAAATCACTTTCCAAATAACCGCTTATGCTTTCTAGAAATTCTACATTATTTCTGATCAACAATATGTCATCTACATATACTTATCAGAAATTCTATAGTGCTCCCACTCACTTTGTTGTAAATACAAGTTTCTCGCAAACTTTGTATAAACTCAAAAACTTTGATCAACTCATCAAAGCGTATATTCCAACTCCGAGATGCTTGCTTCAGTCCATAGAAGGATCACTGAAGCTTGCTTACCTTTTAGCATCCTTAGGACTGACAAAACCTTCTGGTTGTATCACATACAATCTTTTCTCAAGTAAACTGTTAAGGAAACGATGTTTTGTCACCCATCTGCCAGATTTCATAATTGAAAAATGCAGCAACTGCTAATATAATTCCAACAGACTTTTAGCATCGCTACGAGTGAGAAAGTCTCATCGCAGTCAACTCCTTGAACTTGTCACAAACATCTTTACAACAAGTCGAGCTTTACAAATGGTGACAATTATCATCAGCGTCTGTCTTCATTCTAAAGATCCATTTGTACTCAACGACCTGCTGTCCAACGAGCAAGTCTACCAAAGTCTATACTTGGTTTTCATACATGGATCCTATCTCGGATTTCATGGCCTCCAACCATTTGTCGGAATCCGGGCCCATCATCGCTTCTCCATAGCTCGTAGGTTCGTCGTTGTCCAACAACATAACTTCCAAGACAGGGTTGTCATACCACTTAGGAGCAGTACACATCCTTGTCGACCTACGAAGTTCGATAGTAACTTGATCCTGAAGCTTCATGATCATCATCATTAACTTCCTCTTCAACTAACGTAGGCTTCACAGAAACATCTTTCTGCGCTGCGCTACTCTCTGGTTGAACAAAGGTTTAACAACCTCATCAAGTTCTATCTTCCTCCCACTCAATTCTTTCGAGAGAAACATTTCCTCGAGAAAGTATTCGTTTAAGCAACAAACACTTTGCCCTAGGATCTGAGATAGAAGGTTCACCCAACTGATCTTAGGGTATTCTATGAAGATGCATTTGTCCGCCTTGGGTTCGACCTCATTAGGTGAAAACATTTTCCACACAAGTGTCGCAGCCCCAAATATTAAGAAATGACAGCTTAAGTTTCTATCAAACCACAATTCACACGGTGTCATCTCAAAGGATTTAGATGGTGCCCTATTTAAAGTGAATGAAGTTGTCTCTAATGCATAACCCCAAAATTATAGTAGTAAAATGATAAGAGACATCATAGCACGCACTATATCCAATAGAGCATGACTATGACGTTCGGACACACCATCACACTATGGTGTTCCAGGTGGCGTTAGTTGTGAAACAAATTTCACATTGTCTTTAAGTTGTATGCCAAACTCGTAACTCAGATATTCACCTCCACGATCATATCGCAGTTATTTTTATCTTCTTGTCACGATGATCTTAAACTTCACTCTGAATTTGCTTGAACCTTTCAAATGATTCAGACTTGTGTTTCATTAAGTAAATATACACTATATCTACTCAAATCATTAGTGAAGGTAAGAAAATAACGATATCCACTACACGCTACAAGACTCACTAGATTGCATACATAGACATGTATCATTTCCAATGAATCACTTGCCCGCTCCATCCAACGGGGTCCTTTAGTCATCTTGCCCAAGAGGCATGGTTCGCATGTCTCAACCGATTCGAAATCGAATGAGTCCAAAGATCCATCAGCATGGAGTTTCTTCATGCGCTTTATACCAATTTGACATTCTGCGGTAGTGCCACAAATATGTGGTACTATCGTTATTAACTTTGTATCTTTTGACATCAATGTTATGAACATGTGTATTACTATGATCAAGATTTCAACAAACCATTCTCACTGGGTGCATGACCATTGAAGGTATTATTCATGTAAACAGAATAACCATTATTCTCTAGCTTAAATGAATAACCGTATTGCAACAAACATGATCTAATCATGTCCATGCTCAATGCAAAACCCAAATAACATTTATTCAGGTTCGTCACTAATCCTAAAGGTAAAGAGAGCGTGCAATTTTGATCACATCAACCTTGGAAACACTTCCAACACATATCGTCACCTCACCCTTAGCTAGTTCTCCGTTTATTCCGTAGCTTTTATTTCGAGTTACTAACATTTAGCAACCGAACCGGTATCCAATACCCAGGTGCTACTAGGAGTACTAGCAAGGTACACATCAATAACTCGTATATCAAATATACTTCTGTCGATGTTGCCAGCCTTCTTATCTACCAAGTATCTAGGGTTGTTCCGCTTCAGCGACCGCTCACCTCATAACAGAAGCACTTAGTCTCAGGTTTGAGTTCAACTTTGGGTTGCTTCACTGGAGCAGCAACTGACTTGCTATCCATGAAGTTTCCCTCCTTGCTCTTGCCCTTCTCGAAACTAGTGGTTAGGTTAACCATCAACACTTGACGCTCCTTCTTGATTTCTACCTTCACGGTGTCAAAACATCGCGAATAGCTCAGGAATCATTATTTCTATCCATGGCAATTTATAGTTCATCACTAAGTTCTAGTAGCTTAGTGACAGTGACTTGGAGAACTATGTCAATCACTATCTTATCTGGAAGATCAACTCCCACTTGATTCAAGCGATTGTAGCACCCAGACAATCTAAGTACATGCTCAACGATTGAGCTCTTCTCTTTCATCTTGCAAGCAAAGAATCTTGTTGGAGATCTCATATCTCGCAACACGGGCACGAGCCTGAGATCCTAATTTCAGCTCTTAGAAACATCTCATATGTTCCATGACGTTCAAAACGTTTTGGAGCCTCAATTCTAAGCCGTAACGCATGACGCACTAAACTATCAAGTAGTCATCAGAACGTGCCTGTCAGATGTTCACAACATCTACAAACGACGCTAGAGTGGTTGGCGCACCGAGCGGTGCATTAAGGACATAAGCCTTATGTGCAGCAATGAGGACAATCCTCAGATCATGGACCCAGTCCGCAATATTTCTACCATCATCTTTCAACTCTATTTCTCTAGGAACATATAAAAATTTAAGGGAGCTATAGCGCGAGCTAGTAATCTACAACATAATTTGCAAAGACACTATTGACTATGTTCATGATAATGAGTTCAATTAATCATATTACTTAAGAACTCCCACTCAAATTTACATCCCTCTGATCATTTGAGTGATACATGATCAAAATTCACCAACTCAAGTCCGATCATCACGTGAGTTGAGGTGGCTGCAATGGTGAACATCATCATGTTGATCATATCTACTATATGACTCATGTTTGACCTTTCGGTCTCTTGTGTTCCGAGGCCATGTCTGTACATGCTAGGCTCGTCAAGTTTAACCCGAGTGTTCTGCATGTGCAACACTGGCTTGCACCCGCTGTATGTGAACGTAGAGTCTATCACACCCGATCATCACGTGGTGTCTCAACACGACGAACTTTCGCAATGGTGCACACTCGGGGAGAACACAATTTATCTTGAAATTAAGTGAGGGATCACCTTATAATGCTACCGTCATCCTAAGCAAAACAAGGTGCATAAAAAGGATTAACATCACATGCAAATCATAAGTGACATGATATGGCCATGAACTTGTGCTTTTGATCTCCATCTAGAAAGCACCGGCATGATCTCCATCGTCACCGGCATGACACCATGATCTCCATCATATTGATCTCCGTCAACGTGTCGCCATCGGGGTTGTCACGCCCTGCATGCTTCTACTACTATTGCTACCGTTTAGCGATAAAGTAAAGCATTACATAGCGCTTAATGATTGACACGCAGGTCATACAATAATTAAAGACAACCCTATGGCTCCATCCGGTTGCCGTATTCATCGACATGCAAGTCGTGATAATCTATACATCACATGATCATCTCATTCATCACATATATCACATCATGTAATTGGCCATATCATATCACAACATACCCTGCAAAAACAAGTTAGACGTCCTCTAATTGTTGTTGCATGTTTTACGTGGCTGCTACGGGTATCTAGCAAGAACAATTCTCACCTACGCATAAACCACAACGGTGATACACTAGTTTTCTTTTCATCCTTCTCAAGGACCGCCTTTGTCGAATCCGATCCAACTAAAGTGAGAGAAACTGTCACCCGCAAGCCATCTAGGCAACAAGTTGCGTCGAGGGAACCGGTCTCTCATAAGCGTACGAGTAATGTTGGTCCGGGCCGCTTCATCTCACAATCCCGCTGAACCAAAATACGACCAAAGGAGGAAGCAATCTAAGCATCAACGCCCACAAACCTTTTGTGTTCTACTCGAGATCTCATCAAACCATCAACCTAGCTCATGATGCCACTGTTGGGGAACGTCGCATGGGAAACCTATCCATGGTGATGAGCATCTACGAGAGGGAGAGTGGATCTACATACCCTTGTAGATCGCTAAGAGGGAAGTGTTAAGAAACGCGGTTGGTGTAGTCAAACATCTTCGCGATCCAAATCGCCGAGCGTCCCGCGATCACATCACGATCCGTCCCGCGAACTCATCACGATCCATCCCGCAATCTCATCACGATCCGTTTCACGATCTTGATCACGTTCTGTCCCGCGAACTCATCATGATCCGTCCCGCGATCTCATCACGAACTGTCTCGCGATCTCGATCACGGTCCTTCCGATCTAGCGCCGAACGGACGACACCTCCGCGTTCAGCACACGTGCAGCCTGATGACGATCTCCACCGTCTTGATCTAGCAAGAGGAGGTGGAGAGTAGAGAGAGTTCACCGGTAGCATGACGGCGCTCCAGTTATGGTGGTGGTGGAGCAATTCCGGCAGGGCTTCACCTAAGCACTGCGGAAAACCAATCTAGAGGAGCACCGGTGGAACGGGCAGCACGTGGCCGTAATTTCTGTGCAAAACAGCCCCAATCCACCAGTATATAAAGGAGGGAGGGAGAGGCAGCCTTGGCGCCAGCCCAAGGCCTCCTAGGAGTTGGCCGGCTAGAGGGGGAGGACTCCTACTCCTCCTCCACTCCTAGTAGGAGTAGGACTCTTCCTTTTTAGCCTTTTTTCCACCTTTTCCTTTAGGACTTTTGCCTCCTGCGCCATGGGCCTTGTTGTGGCTGTTTCCCCAGACCAATAAGGGCTGGCTATCACTCTCCACAGCCCATGGATCCTCTGGGGTCGAAATACCCCTCCCGGAGGTCTCCCGGTACACTACCGGCACTCCCGGTACACTACCGATGAGCCCGAAACTTTTCCGGCGACCAAACTGGGACTTCTTATATATGAATCTTTACCTCCGGACCATTCCGGAGCTCCTCGTGATGTCTGGGATCTCATCCGGGACTCCGAACAACCTTCGGTCATCACCATACATAACTCTACACTACCAAAACGTCACCAAACCTTAAGTGTGCAGACCCTGCGGGTTCGAGAACAATGTAGACATGACCGAGACACCTCTACGGTCAATAACCAATGGCGGGACCTGGACGTCCACATTGGTTCCTACATATTCTACGAAGATCTTCATCGGTCAAACCTCTATGTCAAGGATTCAGTTAATCCTGTATAATGTTCCCTTTGTTCTTCGGTATGTTACTTGCCTGATATTCGATCGTCGGTATCTCCATACCTAGTTCAGCCTCGTTACCGGCAAGTCTTTTCACTCGTTCCGTAATACAATATCCCGCAACTAACAATTAGTCACATTGCTTGCAAGGCTTATTGTGATGTTGCATTACCGAGTGGGCCCGAGATACCTCTCCGTCACACGGAGCAACAAATCCCAGTCTCGATCCATGCCAACTCAACAGACACCATCGGAGATACCTGTAGAGCACCTTTATAGTCACCCAGTTACGTTGCGACGTTTGATACACACAAGGCACTCCTCCGATATCCGTGAGTTGCATGATCTCATGGTCATAGGAACATATACTTGACATGCAGAAAACAGTAGCAATAAACTGACACAATCATATGCTACGTTTGTAGTTTGGGTCTTGTCCATCACACCATTCTCCTAATGATGTGATCCCGTTATTAAATGACATCTCATGTCCATGGCTAGGAAACCTTAACCATCTTTGATCAACGAGCTAGTCTATTAGAGGCATACTAGGGACATGGTTTTGTCTATGTATCCACACATGCATCTAAGTCTCCGATCAACACAATTATAGCATGGATAATAAACGATTATCATGAACAAGGAAATATGATAATAACTAATTTATTATTGCCTCTAGGGCATATTTCCAACACACAGTACCGTCCTCGTTCCTCAATATCTTAATGTAATTCCTTCTCCTTCTATCAGACGCCGCTGTGTGGAAAAATTTAGTGTGATATCCCCTTTTCATCCATAGCACGTGTGCTCTTTGTTTCCAATAAGTTTCCCTCTGCTCTTCTAGCCTTTCAAGCTTAAACTCTAGCACCCCCTCTCTTCCAACCATAGTGGGGTTAATGCTCCCTCTCCTGCATATCTCCAATTCCTTCTTTATTTTACTGATTCTTTTCTCAAGATCACCCAGTATATTCCTACTCCAGTCTATCATTTCTCCCAGAACTCCTCTCACCGCCCCTGCCACGTCCTTTTTTTCCACCTGCGTGCCCAAGTTCCAAGCATTCTGTATCACCTCCCTGCACCCCTCTTCCTTCAGCCAATTTGCTTCAAACCGAGGTGTGGACCCATGTGCTGGACACCGCATCAATTTTGCTGCCCCTTCCATCTCCACGATGATCGGGCGGTGATCCGAGTGGCATGGGTCCCCATTAATCACCCGGGAAGCTGGGAATCGGTCACACCAATCAGGCCTAGCCACTGCACGGTTCGGCCTCTCCTTAATGTTGTTTGCTGCAACATGATTGTTGTTACGCCATGTGAAGGCATCGCTTACAAACCCCAAGTCCTTCATATCACATATTTCCAAAACAGACTTAAATTCGTCCATACATATTTGTGCTCTAGGGGGCCCTCCTTCCTTCTCCCAACTGTGTAAAATATCATTAAAGTCGCCCATACACAGCCATGGTTTATATTTTGGTGCTTCAGTGTACGCAACAAATGCCAAGTGTTTTCCTTCTCATCTGCCTTAGGCTCTCCATAGATTCCGGTAAACCGCCACACAAAGCCATCTGGTTCAGTGATTTCCGCGTCAATGTGGTAACGGGACATGAACCCAATCAGCTTCAGATTGATCTCGTTTTCCAAAACAATGCCAAACCTCCACTCTAGCCTTTGAAATCCTTGACAAGCATGTTAGTCATTCCCATCTTCCATCGCAACCACTCCATCCGTGCACATACCAACTTTGTCTCCGACAGGAAAAGTACGTCGGGGTCCTCCTTCTTTTGGAGTTCCAGATGACTTCAAATTGTCGGTCCATTCCCCAAACCCCGACAATTCCAAGCGATGAGCTTCATTGGGTCTTGCAGGGCTGTTCCGACAGCCCCGCGCTAACATTCTCATTCTCACTGTTTTCCTCTGGCCTCCTCTTCTTCGGTGACAACCCTTCCAACATCTCAACATCTGTCGGAACTCCACACCTCTTTCCACCAACGTGCACCCCTAACTGTGTATTATCACCGACCTTTTTCCTCTCCTTCCTTCTGAAACTCCTTCCCTCCTTACCCCTACTCTTCCCTTCCTCACTAGAGACCTCATCCTTTTTAGCCTTCTCAAACTCTGTCTCATCGGCATGCGGTGTCTCCTTTTGCTTCTCCTCAGTACCCCTATGTACTCCTCCTGGTTCGCCCTTTTTGTCATCCCCTTTCTTGTCCCTCACCACCACCATTACCTGGTGGATGGGGTTTGTTTCCTGAAGCCCCTCTCCAGAGTAGGTCAACTGTTTCCTGCTCTTACCGACAAGATCACCCCCCATATTTCTTCCTTGGATTGTCATAAGTACCGAACGTTATGATTTTTAACATCAGATCCGAACGCCTAGCATATTGGCTGAAGCGAGTCATGCAAACTGACTACATGCATGCCGACTACATGCATGCTTCCTTGTTATGTCTCAGGATAATTAGAAAGACTAATCAAATGCATGCATATAAGACAAAATTGATGACATCACTCTAGATTCTCTTGTATTACAAAACTATGAAATGTTTTATAGTTCAAACCATCGTTCAGATTGAAAAACCGTTTTCACATAAACAATTTGTCGAGACCTTCAAAACTAGATCCCATGTTGATATGTTTTGACGACTATTTTTTTCAGGTCAAAAGTTACCATGTCCATAGTACTAACTTATCATGGTGTTTACACTGAATTTACCGGAGGTGTTTCAACTATCTTCTTTTGTTTGGATCAAAAATTTATCATGATGTTTATAAGTAAATTATCATGTCTATAGTATCGCCTATCATCGGTGGCGTGCCTCGACCGTTGGGTGAGGTCCACATGCCGACATGGCATGACTCATTTTATAAACAGAACTTTACGGATCATGTCAGTCCAGGGCTGTTTAGGTGTGTGTCGGGTTGTGCCGTATCCGGATCAGCCTGTTGGCCACCTATAATCAGGTCTGTGATGCCTAAAATACCATGATATTTACACAAAAATTATCAAGTGTATGTGGAGATATTTCATCACCCCCCCTCACCCCCGCCGCCAAAGTTGTCAGGACCGGTGTACATAAGTTATCGTGTCTATGATGTGTGAGTTACCATGCTATTCACACAAAATTTACTGATAGGATATTTCATTAACTCTCCCTGCCCCGTCACCAAAGTTACCATGACCGAGGTACATAAGTTATCAGCTTCATGATTTGTGAGTTACCATCTATTCACACAGAAGTTACCGGGGGTTATTTCATCAACCCTCCCCCATAACAAAGTTATCAGGACCGAGGTGCATAAGTTATCAGGCCTGCGGTGTGTGAGTTACTATGTTATTCACATAAAAGTTATCATGTGATATTCCATCAACCGCCCCTGCCCCCTCTCCCTCGACGCCAAAGTTACCAGGATCGGGGTATATAAGTTATCAGATATGCGATGTGTAAGTTACCATCTATTCGCACAAAAATTATCGGGGGATTTCTCACCCCCGCCACACTCGCAAAAATTACCCAGAGTGTACGATGTGTGACTTGCCATGCTTTTAACACTAAAGTTACCATGGGTATATTTCATAACCCCCGCCATGCGCACGAAAATTACCCAAGGGTGTGCATAAGTTATCATGTCTTAGGAACGTAAAAAAGTCATGTTTTTTGCACATAAGTTATCGTGGTGTGTTTCAACAACTTTTCCATCTCTTCACCCCGTCGTCAAAGTTATCAGGACTAGGGTACATAGGTTATCTGGTTTGTAGTGTGTGAGTTATGATGCTATTAAGGCAAAAGTTACCGGGTGGTATATTTCATCACCCCTCCTGGTCGCCAAAAGTTACCATGAGCGGGGTACATAAGTTATCAGGCTGCGAAGTGTAAGTTATCAGAATCGAGACACATAAGTTATCAGGTATGTGATGTGTGAGTTACCAGGCTATTCGCATAAAAGTTACCAGGAGAATATTTCATCAACCCCTTCCCCATGAACCGATGTGTTAATACACAGGTTATTAGCTCTCCTATATGTAAATTATCATGCTAGTTACACATAAGTTATCGGGGTTATGCTTTCAACAACTTTCAGTGCCTCCCACCCCCCCTCGCATGCACCCTTGCATACATAAGACAAAAATTGGCTGTCAGATACGGATCTGACATTGTTCGTACTTATTACAAAAACGGCATGATACATAAATTAGCTTTCTCGATACTAATAATATGTGTTAGTTTTCTTATAGTAAAAAGGATAGTGTTCGTATACAAGTGTACGCATAAGCTACTTAGTTAACTAGAAATTCAGGTTCGAAAACAACGCACCATACACACACGTGAGATTTTATTTTTGATTTTCTGGCTGGATGCCAAAACATACCAAAAAAAACTAAACTAGATTTATTCACAAAAGCAGGATAGCCTAGGTGGTCATTGAGATGTGAACTAAGCTATAGGTAGAAGGTTCGGATCCCAGCTTCTACGCATTTTTTTGAGAAATTGAATACGAAAAAGGAAAAAGTTAATATATGGGTGGGACGAGAAATTAGTGGCCGGAATAAAAGGAAACGGCCGAGAAAAGCAAACGTAGAAATTGAATAGAAAAAGGAAAAAGTTGCATGCATGGAAAAAAATTAGCGTCCAAAAAAGAAAAAGGAAACTGCTGCCCGCGCAGCGTTTGGATCTTCGGCGGTATAAGTTATGGCGCGACGCGGCCTGCATGTTCGATCCAGATTGGACGGTATCCACATCGTTCGGATCTGTACAAATTTCGTTCTTCTTTATTTTGCAAAAAGAAAATCGTTGCTTACTCTAAAAAAAAAAGAAAAAAAGTTGCCGTGTCGAATCGTGTGATGCGGCCAGAGATCGATCTGATCTCAGAGAAAAATAGTGAGATATCTATCCATGTCGCCGTCCTCGTCGTCGAACAGCAACCTCCCTCCGACAATTGTTGGTCACAACATCATGGTCCTGTGTTGTCATCCGTGATGGTGGATGATGCTGCCCAAGGGCAACGACCTTCACTCTGGCCGGCGACATCAAGACACTTCACTTCTTTTACCTCTCTACTGTAGGCTTCTTTCCATCCCGTGCCCTCTCTTGAGTGGCCACCATGTCGCCGACTCGGTCCACAACCTACTTCTTCTGCGGCGACAGGATGCTCCATACATCGCTATCATCTTGCTCCTCCACCCCTTTCACATGTGACGTCGTGAGGCTTCCATCGCTGATCCTGCTCACGAAATCCCATTGAAAGTTGGATCTTGAAGAGGGAGTGTGTCACCTCCTTCGGTGTGACTGCAGACGGAGTCAGTGACGGTGATGCTCGTCCCTGTGCAACCCTACACATCGGTTTTTTTTGCTACCACCAAGGACCAACAATGGAATATCTCGATATGGAGCCTCCCATCCCTCTCCATCCAATATCACTAAAAGGAAAGTCATATATATTGGACACATGTAGCAACATACAACAACGGATACTACGGCTCGATCTACCTTGTTACTAGCATGAGGGGATGCATTTTTTCTTTGATGTCGCCTTGTTGTGAACAACTTAAAAAAACATAGTCAACAACGACTTAACTATCTTGTCATACGTATTGAGCAATATTTTCAGGAGTTAAGCTTTTTTCTATAGAACCAAATGGAGACATATAAGCAATCAACGACTTGATTGCGGACAACATAAGGCTACAATTTGGTTGTGTGCATCATGTGTTGCTGATGCCGGGATAATCCCCTTTCCAAAGAAAAAAGTAAATCTACAACTTGTTTGCACTGTGACTAGTAGAAAGAGAAAATAATTAATAATACATACAAACGAAAAGCTATGATCGAATTTTTCAGGCAAAAAATTGATTAAAAACTACAATTCCAAAAAAATGCTAGCAACGTCAGTCAATTTCCCTTCTCCCCAGTCATCGCAAGCATTTTTCAGAAGAGTACCATGCCCCATTCTAGTCCTCTCAATTATGTTTAAGTGATGTTGTTGCCTTAGCTGATGTAGAGGAGTTTCTTGCCCCATTATGGTCCTCTGATTTCTGCCTGTCGAAGCGCAATGTTTTCACTGAAGAATCAATGTACAGAGGGCGTACGTGGGGCTGCGATCCGTCGACCCTTATAAGGTAAAACAAGCATGCATCTATAGTCGAGGTCAGAAGCTTATATGCCAAAAAAAAAGTAAGATGCAAAACAAGCTAATTTTTTTGCGATAACTACGAAAATGGCCCGCGCGTTGCAACGGGATAAAAATTCACCACACTCCTCCGACACTTTTAATCAAATCACTATGAGTTTAAAATAGTAAGTTTGGTCAAATATCGTGCGTTGCAACGGGATAAAAATTCACTGCACTCCTCCGACACTCTTAATCCAATCACTATGAGTTAAAACAAATAAGTTTGGTCAAATATCCCTAACAACAAGAAAAAATATTCTTTGAAGTTTACCATCTTTGCAAAAAAAAAACATGGTTTGTCTACAGTCCAATTTAATGTTTTTTTTCCGCTTGGAGTCCAATTTAATGTACGAACTGATCAAAATGAATAATTGAGTATCATTGAATTCTTTATTCATGTATATTGTGTATATAGTACCTGTAAAAATGAATATAATGCCGGCTCTTAAATAAATGGGCAATGTGCATGTAATGTAGGACGCTCCCATTATTTTCTCTATGGCGTTGTGGAGTACAAGACGTTAACCCTTCCTTATTTGGATTACTTTTCCTCCTTTAATTTCCTGTCACAAGGACTCAAATTTCTTTCCTTCTTTATGCATATGACCTTAATCATTTCTTAATTTGGATTTCTTTAGTCGGACTCCTATTCTTAATCATTTCTGTGTCACAAGGACTCATACTCCTTTCCTTCTTTATTTCTCCACATCGGATGAATTCCTCTTATTTCCTTCCTTACTTTCTCTGCCACAAGAGGGACTTGATTCCTTTCCTTCATCGCACCTATAAGAGCATCTATAGCAGACCCCGTAAAAAGCCTCGACCCGCAAAATAACCGCCAAAATGCGGGTCGGTACGGAAAATCCCGCCCGAACAGACCCCGCAAACACGGCCTGCCCATAAAATTTTTTGAGGGGCGCGTCAAAATCTTGACCCCAACCCGCGAATACGCGGTCCCCCCTCCCGGCCCGTTGGTGCCCCGCATATAGCGGGAGCGGTTGGTGAGGAGGACATTTCAGCCCGCGCTTTTCCCCACCTACCACCTCCCCTCTCCCTCTCGCCCCGTCGTCAGGCGGTCACCCACGATTCCGGCAAAAGTAGTCGGCGGGATCACGCCGAAAGGCCGCCACACGCATGAGGTTGCCCTCCGCCCCCACCCCCTCCTGCGTCGGCCGGCCGGAAGCAGATCTGCGGCCCTTCATCGCGTGCGGCTGGATTTGGCTTTTTCGGCCGCCGGTGGCTGCGCCAAGTGATGGAATGGTCGGGGAGCACCTCGCACAGCCCCGACAAAGTCCCATTGCTGCATGCAGGTACGGGTTCGTCCTGTCGCCGCCGCCGATGTTTTGCCGGCATGGATCCGGCCGGCCGTCCGCCGGGCTTGGTGCTCGCGCAACGGCTCTGTGGCTCGCCGATGCCGCTCATATAGTGCGACGACTGCACGTGGATGCTGCGGCAAACTTCGGGCACGCCGAAGCACCCCGGATGGGTGTTCTTCAAATGCGAAAACGACGGGGTACGTGTTGTTTTCGTTTGGCTTTGGCACCGCATTCTTTGGTTCAATGGTGATAGCTCATTTCGAACATCATCATGTGTGTAGGAAGACGGATGCTCATTTTGGTTTTGGAAAGGCGAATACATTGATTTATCGATAAAAAAGAAACTTAATAAACGGTCGTGCACTCCTTAGTAGAATCGAAGGTAATGAAGTGGCTACATGTGCAACTAGAGGGGAAGCAATGTCTACTTATTTAGAACCAAAGAAGAAGAATGAAGAATACAAAATCAAAGAATCAACATATCAACAACGAATGCATGGAGAAGATATTGGTTCAACTAGTGGAAGCAGTTATGGAAGTTGGAAATCTTTTAAAATGCATAATTGTGGTTCTTGTCTTCTTTGGTCTTGCTATTCTAGCAAAAAATTGGTGATATCCTATGTATCCAATGATGTTGAAAAAACAAAGAAATGTGTTATCTTGTGTCAAATTGAGGTGCAAATTTCGGATTTGCAGGCCGACGGGAGCGGTGCCAGACCAGATCCCGCAAAGTTGACCCGTTAAAGAGCATATTACGCGAATATCCCTTTACACGGGTCTGTTTGGCGGGGTCTGCCTCTGCAGCCGTTCGCGCCGGCCCGCAAAGCCGTTTTTCGCAAACTGCAAACGCGTTTTGCGGGTCAACGTTATGCGAGGTCTACTAGAGATGCTCTAAGTTGGTGCAGCTTGATGAAAAAAAGCAAGGTGTGACTATTTCTTTACCTAATAATAATAAAGCGACTATTGCTTCCTTCGTCCGTCATCACAATTGCCCTCGAAGTTACGAATAATTACCCACCATTGCACCCATAAATGGAAAAAAACGATTTGTTTTTCACATCAGTTGTTCTAAATGGTTAATAGGTAGTGGTCCTGAAATATAACAAAACTGCATGGGTGCCCTACTGGTTGGAGGGTCGCTCTTCCAGGCACCTGGGTATGGGTCCCACACTAATCGCTTTTTTCTTTCTGATTTTTGTATGGGCGTAGGATACAGCTGCCGCGTCCAAATGTTGCTTACCTCATGGAGTGCATTTTTCGGCCCAGCTACTCTGTTTTACCTTTTATTTTTGATTTTTCTGGCAGATTTAAAATATTCATTTCTTTTAAACCCTAATTTTATATTTAACATATTATATATGAAAATCCCGCAGAAAAATATGTGCATTCCAATATGCCATTATCTTGCTAATCATTTTTTAAAATTATGTTTTAGGTGTAACCTTAATTAATAGTTTAATACCTTCTTTATATCGGGTAGTTTGAAAATGTTTACTACATATGTTTCCAACTCATTTAAATGGAGTAAATAAGATTATGTGGTGTTCTCACAAAAGCTATTGCTATTAGCACTATATGAGATGTTGATTCCTATCAGATACTATATGTTAAAGGTTACAACACGTACATAATCATCATCTCTATTTCCAATAGTTCACACTAATCATCATGTATTTGATTTTGTATTAATTTCTGTGATGAACTTTGGTTTAAACATTTAATTTTTGTTGAATTTGTGCCGAAATAGCACGAATTTGTTGATTTTTATGTCGAAAAAATACCGAATTTGTTGATTTTAAGCCGAAAGAGCGCCGAATTTGGGCCGTTTTTGGGACTATTATGCATCGGTATTGGGCCAAAATTACCAGTTTGGGGACGACCGTGGGGCAGCGTCTGGAAACCTGAGCCCCCAGGCCGATTTTAGCGTCGGCTGCCCCAGGTGATGCTATTTCGGACCCGGGGGGGGGGGGGGGGGGGGAGGGGCTGGAGATGCTCTTAGCCAGACATTTGACCACATATTGGTTGGACCATAATTTTACGTTCCGTAAATTTTATCGTATTCCATACGTAAAAAGAGACCGTAAGAAAACGTATACTCACCGTAAAAAATATTTTACGTCATGTAAAATTACAAACATGAAAACATAGTGTAAAATATACATAAAATGCGATTTTTCTAGCTTTACGACATATATTTTTATTTTCTTATGTCAAATTGTATGTAGTGAATCAATATAAATATAATTATTTGCATTTCAAATGTAATTTATTTATGAAATGATTGTAATATTACCTCGGATGAAGAATAACTTATTCTAGACCTTGGGTGATGAATAGAGTTTATATATATATATATATATATATATATATATATATATATATATATATACCTCCACACATACGCGCATAGGACTGATCGATTTGTGCATCAACTGAGCATGGCCACCACCGGCGCGTCTTTCTTGGCTGTCCTCCTCCTCTCCAGCGTCGGCTCCCTCACGGTGAAAGTGAAAGGCAACGGCGCCGAGAACAACAACGAAATCGTAGAGTAGGTCCATGCATGCACTTCCGGACCCTCAACATTTATAATTATTAGATGATGTCCTGACGCCTTGCTGCGGGAAACTTGCTAAAAAAATTATGAAAGTTACTAAAAAAATATCTATAATAATATGAAGCAAATCTAAGCTTAAAAATGAATACAAAGGGTATAAAAAGAAAAAAAATAATGAATTACTGTTAAAAGAATGTCATTTGTAAAAAAAAATATGAATGTAAACTACATATGTATGGTGCAAGTGACGAACACATATATTTTTAATAAAAGAACTAATGCAAAAAATAACTTGTGACTAACATGCATGAATTATTGATGTGGTGCTTGCATGCATAGAGTATACAGAAACAATATAATTTATGATTTGCATGCATGACTTGCTCTTGTGACATAGTTGCATGTATAGGAAAAATAGCTAATGAATAATAGCTACTCCCTTCGTTCCAAAATTCTTGTCTTAGATTTGTCTAAATATGAATGTATCTAGTCATATTTTAGTATTCAGATACATCCATTTCTAGATAAACCTAAGACAAGAATTTTGGGACGAAGGGAGTATTTAGGAATAGAAGATACTCCACATGACAAGGTGGTGATCCGCACAACCACGTTCCTCCTACCTAGTATTAAAATTAGGACGGCGGACCTGCATGATTGGAAATGACTACAGTAATTCACTCTACTCCTACATGTTTTTTTTTTTGCACTACCACTACCCAGTGGCTGAAATTGTTTAATTTCCTTGATTGATTCTGTATAAGTACGGCTCGGCTGGATACGGTTTTTGTTTTCCCGTTGGCTTAATTTGGAGATGACATAAAACGAACAAATGAGCAGAGCACTATATTTTGAGGAACATTAAGGTCATATATATCCCACGTGAATGAAATCCTCAATGAATATGTGGTTCCGTCTAAAACGTTTTCCTTTTGAGGAACAGTAAACGTGTGATATGTCCAATTCGAAATACCCAATCGGTCGGCAGGTTTGAGGATCATCAAACGCTGCCTCCTGCATATATAGATACACATGTAATAAGCGTTTGGTCCCATCCTCATAAAGTAGTTATTGCTCAAAGTTGCTGAGTTGCGGGTTCAACTGACGATATATGTTCTCTCTCCTGCTAGATTCTACTATATACAGCTAGTGTGTTTCCGGAAGAATTTTATTTGCAGAATCATTGCTCTTTAGTCTTTACACTTGTAGGTTTCTCTTATCCTTCCCAGACCAGACCAAGGGTGCGCTCTCTCTCCCCATTGCTCACTCCATATTCTCAGACACAGAAACCCAGCTTCTCCCCACAGCCTACCAGCAATCAGCTAGTTTATCTGTCACTGACGCTGATCACCACCGACGTGATCACCACCGACGAGGACCACAACACCTATCACTGACTCCCGCTTGTATTGGAAAAAACCAACACAATTGGGGATCCTACTTCATAAAACCACCACCATTCGGGTTTTTTTCTTTAAAAAAATTGCCTACATTGTGCTAACGGTTTTCAAGAAACGCTGATCGCTTAGATAAACATTCGCTGACTCTAAAACTTACAAGCATGATTTTAAATAGCCCGCTATAGCTCCGCTATAGCACGCTATAGCATTTATAAAAGGTCTTATGTTAAGAGACTTTGATCCAAAAAAATAAACAAACATTTCAAATAGTGCACTATAGCTCCGCTATAGCACGCTATAGCATTTAGAAAAGGTCCGTCGTTAAGAGGCTTAACGCACCATTTAGAACTTTGGTTACAAGTAGGTCCCACTGTAAGCGATGACATGATAACCAAAACTAACGGCGCTTAACAGGAGTTTGGTTGACTGTTAAAATACACATGGGACCCGCATGTCATTGTGATCTCTCTCCTCTAATAAAAGAAAATACAACTTCCATCTGTTTTTCTCTTGTAGGCATTCCATCAAACAGTTTTTGTGCGGTACCTGACGAGCATCTCCGGGCATTGTGGGCCTTGTGGCCGCGTTGGGCTACGCCGATGGGGAGGATGACGGCTAGGGTGTCGCCGCCAGTGATGGCAACTGCTCGGCGGGGAAGCGCGGCTGGAGTCCGTCAGGTGTGGCTCGGTCCGGATGAGGAGCGCTCAAGTCCATCATGTGAGGCAATCTGGACGAGTTCGCCATACCGGCGATACATGTGGCCGGTGGGGCGCCTCCTGCACGGGCTTGCCTCCGCTGTGTCACGGAGGTCGCCGGAGTCGTCCTCGCCCTCCTCCTTGATTCCTTGATCTGTTCTCAGGTTGCGGTGCCAGAGCCCATCCGGTAAGGTCGCCATGTCGGTGGCGAACGTGGTCGGCGAGGCATGCCCAGACTCCGAGCATGCCGGATAGAGAGAGAGGCACGGCTCGTCAGGGATGAGGGCGTCGCCGCCGTGCATGCCGGACAAAGAGAGAGGCACAACTTGCCGGGGATAAGGGCGCCACGAGCCATCCCAACCATGTCGTCCTCCACGGCGCGCTCCACGGCGATCGAGACATGGACATGGCCACTAGGCGGCGGGCACACCGTGTATTGTTGTACAGCCCTAGGCACGCAGCCTCACCGGACACCATCGGCAAAAAAATACATATTTAACCTGTTGACGAAATCAATTCACGATTATGAACCGTCTTTTGAAAAAAATTCATAAACTGATCGTTTTGTGTAAGGCCCGACAACCGGATGCTATACTACATTATGCAACGCCTTGTTCTTAGGCTCGGCACGCCCGCCAGCTTGGCAGCCCGGGGCAGGCGCGGCCCCACAGCCAGCCTTGCAACGCCTAAGAGCTAAGCGCCCCACAATATAATATGCTTAGGCGTTGCACAATGACTTAAGCCGCATCGGGCCAGCCCTCTCCAAGCAGTTATTCCCTCTTCCAGGCAGTTCGTCTTTGTCAATAGAGAGCAGCGGCGGCGCCCCCTTCGACCCCCCCCCCCCTCTCAGATTTGGAGATTTCAGCCGTAGAATCGATCTCTAATTCCTCCTACTAGGTAAACTCTTCCGTTCCCTTTGGCTTAATTTGGAGATGACATAAAATGAACAAATGAACAGAGCATTATATTTTGAGGAACATTAAGGTTATATATATCCCACGTGAATGGGATCCTCAATGAATATGAGGTTCCGTCTATAACGTTTTTCTTTTTCTTTCGAAAAGGGACGCTTTATATTACTTAAAAGATTTAAGTATTATACCCGGTCTCTGCATAACTAAGATGCACACAGCCAAATAAGGTCCTCTCACATAATTTTTTTAAAAAAAGTTGAAATACAAAGAGACATGTAGAGTCCGTATAACGTCTAAAGCCTAGGGGGCCAATCCTAAGATCATGTTGCCACCCATGTTGGGTGAAAGTATCCCTCGCCGTAGCCTCCAATCGTGTACACACCTCCGTAAATAGGTCTCGATTCTCCACGCGTTATAGAGAGGACCATAAACAAAGAGTCCCTGTACATCTATAGATAACCTGCATCAGAAAAGTACTTTTATCATTAAAAACCTTATCATTTCTACATAGCCAAAGCGACCAAATAAAGGCAAGCGCTCCCATTCCGAGAAGAGTTCTAAACCTGTGATCAATTCCATGTAACCAGTTGCCAAATACATTAGCAACGCTACAAGGAGGATACAAGCTAGAAGCTATTTGGATGACTGACCATATAAAACGAGCCAATTTGCATTGGAAGAATAAATATTTTATTCTCTCATCAGGATGACAAAAGACACATTGTGTACTTCCATGCCAATTCCTCTTAATAAGGTTATCTTTAGTAAGAATGACTCCGCGACGAAAATACCATGCAAAGATTTTATTCTTAAGAGGTATCTTCATCTTCCAGATCTTCTTGTTATTATCAACTGGCACATCAGACTGGAGTAACGCTCTATACATTGACTCCACTGAGAATTGTCCATTCCCATGGAGGTTCCATCGGAAAACATCAGACCCATGTGACAATTGCACCGTGGACAACCAGTGGAGCAGGATGTTCCACGATTGGAGTTTGGGTCCAATTAAATCTCTTCTGAACGTCACATTTGGCGGAAAAGATTCCATTACCGTGGCGATAATATCACCCTTGTGGCGCACAATGTTGTATAGAGCCATATATTGTTCCCGGAGTGTGGCATCTCCTAGCCACTTGTCCTCCCATAATCTAATTTCCGAGCCGTCCTTAATTGAGAAGGATCCATAGAAGAAGAAATATTTCTTCGTAGCCATTAGACCCGCCCAAAAGTGGGAATCCCAGGCTTCCAGTATACCTACGATACCGCCTTGGAACACACATATTTCCTCCTTAAAAGGGTTTGCCATACACCATCTTCCTTCAGTAATTTAAAAACCATTTGCCGAGGAGGGCCCTATTCTTAACCTCAAGGTCATGAATGCCCAACCCGTCTTGGTCTTTGGGATGGCAAACCACACTCCATTTGACCAGTCGATATTTCTTTCTCCCGCTATCTCCTTGCCAAAAGAATCTTGATCGGAAATAATCCAATCTATGTAAGACTCCTTTCGGCAACTGGAAGAAGGAAATCATATATAGTAACATATTACTTAGTATTGAATTGATGAGGACCAATCTTCCACCCAGAGACATCAGTTTACGTTTCCAACTACTAAGTCTTTTTTGCAGTCTCTCCTCGACGTGTTTCCATTCAACATTTGTGAGTCTCCGATAATGTATCGGTATCCCCAAATATGTGATTGGAAACTGGCCCAACCCGCATCCGAACAGTTCAGGGTACAGCTGGGCCTCGTCTTGAGCGTCGCCAAAGGAAAACAATTCACTTTTATGAAAATTGATCTTGAGATCCGAGAGTTGCTCGAATGCTGATAAAATCAGTTTCATATTTCTCGCTTTGTCGAGGTCATGATCCATGAAGAGAATCGTATCGTCGACATATTGAAGTATAGAGAGACCGCCATCAACAAGATGATTTACTACCCCATCAATTTGGCCCTCAACCTTGGCACGCTCAATCATGACCGCTAGCATATCCGCCACTATATTGAATAGCATGGGCGATATCGAGTCACCTTGTCGCAATCCCTTCTTCGTTTGGAAATAGTGTCCAATGTCATCATTGACCTTAATGGCAACACTACCTCCAGAAATGTAGCTATGAACCATAGCACGCCACTCTGCAAAAAATCCTTTCATCCTAAGAGTTTGTTGAAGAAATGGTCACTTGACTTTGTCAAAAGCTTTTTCAAAGTCTATTTTGAGTACCATCCCATTCAACTTTTTCCGGTGTAATTCATGGACTGTTTCATGAGGGACAACCACTCCATCTAGGATGTGTCTGCCTTGCATGAAAGCTGTCTGTGAAGGACGAACCACATGATCAGCAACCGAATTCAGCCTAATAGTCGCAACCTTCGTGAATATTTTAAAACTAACATTAAGGAGGCAAATAGGTCTATATTGTTGTATCCTTTCAGTCTCATTAACCTTAGGTAATAAAATAATCTCACTGAAGTTTAAGCGAAACAATTCTAGTTCGCCAGCATGAAGGTCGCTAAACAAAAATAGGAGATCCGGTTTGATGACTTCCCAGAAGTTCTGATAGAACTCTGCGGGAAAACCATTCGGACCCGGAGCTTTGTTATGTTCCATTAGGAAAACCGCCTTTCAAACTTCCTCCTCGAAGAACTTTTTCCTTTTGAGGAACAGTAAACGCGTGATATGTCCAATTCGAAATACTCCATCCATCGACAGGTTTGAGGATCAACAAATGCTGCCTCCTGCATAGATACATATGTAATTACTATGGTTGGAAGAAAGAGTGAACATGCAAAAAAAACGCACAACCTTTTGAAAATTTTCATGAAAGAAAATCCCAGTTGACTTTTGGGTGAAAAAAGTAAAACTTATTTCTACATACAAGGCACTATTCACACATATTTGACCTTTTTTTTTGCTTGGAAGTCAAGGGGATTTTTCTTTCGTGGCTTTATTTTACGAGTGCAATAAAGTTCATTTTAAAAATATTTTCAGAATTTTGACTTTTTATTTAATTATTACTATGCCCAGGAGAAATCAACTAGGAGGTGGAGCCTTGCACACATGCGTGACAAGATCCCGAGGCATGCATGCATCTCAAGGAGGGGTGGCTAATAACTGGCTATGCAGACGTATAAGAGGAGTGGAGCTGCAACGCCTGCAGGGACGAGGGATCCATGCATGTACATCATGTAGCAGAAAACTGTATTCGCGTGCGCAGTTTCGCGCAGGATCTTAAATTCATACATTTTTGCTGTGACAAAAGTAAACGAGGATATGGACAACCAAGCGTGAACAATTAAAAAGTTGATAATTAGAAATGCTCCCTAATAAGATATTGAAAAATAATTACACAATTGATACTTTGAGCTATATTTTTCATTACAACCGGGAATACAACAAATTAAACTACTAGCCTTGTCCCAATGGGTTGCCGGTACGAAAGTAAGGAACTCAATTTGAAGGCGATGGAAGGTTAAAGAGGCGCGCATCGATGTGGCGTGTGCACTCCTTCTTGCACTCGCCCATTGATGCATAGCAGAGATCCAGCACTAGACACCAGTAGCAACAATTACCCGGTTTGCAGTCTGTATGATGGACGCAGAGCCCGCCCGGTAAATGGATCTTGTCGTCGCCCATTCCCTCGGTGATGCCGCCTGTTGAGCCACAAAACAAAACCACCGATAGTCTCTAATTGTGTTAGCAATAGCTTCATCGCATATATATATATATATATATATGTGTGTGTGTGTGTGTGTGTGTGTGTGTGTGTGTGTGTGTGTGTACGCTAGCAAGTGCTGACTTACAGTGCGCATGAAGGGGAAAACAGGCGAGGAACAGCAGAGAGAGCAGCAGGGCTGGTGCACGGGTGTGATTCTTGTGCTTGTCCATGGAGATCGATGATCTCATGGATGCTTGGTTGATTCCTGTTGTAATAGAAGGGATATATAATACATGTGTTCTAATAAACTATACCATACGGACTCTATATATTGAGATGGAGACCGCGGTCGACAAGGACCAAGGAACAGGAATATTGCTCCTGCCGATCTGCCCGTCTCAATTGCAATTATTTTCTTGTTTCATCTGTGATCTTATCAATAAATAGACAATATGAATGTTGGCAAGCAATTAAATAGATAGATATTGGAAGCGAGAAGGGAAATCCAACGCAATCTGCCGGTTGCTCTCTCTCTCTATTTTTTTTTTGCATGGATCTGCCGGTTGCTCTCTTCCCAATGCGCTTATAACTATAAATAAAGTATTTCCCCTAAAAGAACTATAAATAAAATACCAACATAAATATGTTTGATACGGTAGGGAAGGATGGAATTGGTAAGGTACGTACTCACGCCAACGAATTCATACGCATGCAGCCAACGAATTTCTTATTTTCGTGACGACTTTAGCACCCGACAAAAATGAAATAAAGTAGGGGCCTCAGTGAGTACTTCTCAGGACAAGGAATTTTGGGACATAGTTATAGGCACACCTGATAAGGCATTTTAAATTTAAAACTAAATAAATAAAGGTATATTTTTCAAGTCCATGAACATTTGTTTCTCCATAATCATGAATATTTTTAAGAATTATTTAAACATCATGCGTTCTAACAATTTACTCACATCTTTCAATTTTATCCACATTTTTTATTAGATTAAAAAACATATTTTTCAATTCATGAAAATTTTGCAAATTCAAGAAAACAAATTATAAATTCACAATTTTTTTTATTTCGCCAACAATTTTTAATTTCTATTCTATATCAAATTCAGGAACATTTGTTTCGTGATTTTATTTGAATTGATGAATAATTAATAAATTTGTGATATATATTTCAAATTCTTGAACATTTATCGAATTTGTGATTTATTTTTAAATTTCACAATTAGTTTTTATGTTCGCATACATTTTTTAAATTCGTGAAAATATTTTCAAATTCTTTCAGATTTCCAAATTTTCTGAACATTTTTAGGCAGGAGTCGGTGGATGTGTGGAGTAATAGTAGTACATGCAGAATTGTTTCGGTCTACTTGACACGGACGTGATGTCTATGTACATAATCATTGTCTTGGATATCGTCATAACTATGCACTTTTCTATCAATTGTTCGACAATAATTTGTTCACTCACCGTGTTATTTTCCTTCAAGAGAGAAGCCTCTAGAGAACCTATGGCCCCCCGGGTCTATTTTTTATATTATATTTTTAGATCTTTATATCAAAAATACCTTGCTGCAATTTATTTACCTTTTTACTTCTCGCAATCTTTTCCATCTATCTCTATCAAATCTAATCTTTGCAAGTAACCGTGAAGGGATTGACAACCCCATTTATAGCGTTGGGTGCAAATGTTTAATTGTTTGTGTAGGTGCATCTTTTGGTGACTTGCTTATTCCTCCTACTAAATTGATACCTTGGTTTTTAAAAACTGAGGGAAATACTTATCTACTTTGCTGCATCATCCTTTCCTCTTCAAGGGAAAACCAACGCAAGCTCAAGAAGTAGCAAGAAGGATTTCTGGCGCCATTGCTGGGGAGGATACACATAAAGCCTACCAAGTACCCATCACAAACTCATCTCTTGCATTTACATTATTTGCCATTTTCCTCTCGTTTTCTTCTCCCCCACTTCTAAAACGATTTCCAAAAAAACCAAAAAGATTTGCCTTCTTATTCGCCCTTCCTCTGTTTGCCTTTTCGTTTGCTTTTTTGTTTGCTCATGTGTTAGATTGCTTGAACTCATGGCTAACCTTACTAGTATCGCTAGTACTCCCGAGAATGAAGTTCTTACTTTTAAGCAAAGGGAGGGAGAAAATTTAAAAGATGCTTGGTATAGATTTTGAAATTCTCAAAATAGATCTACTCATAAGCAATCTACTACCGTTCTCCTTCGTAATTTTTATGTGGGTATTTCTCCATGGAACAGATATGTTCTAGATACCATTATGGAAGGAAATTTCTTGGGAAGTCATACCTTTGATTCTTATAGCGCTATGATAAATTTGGTAGGTTCACCCCCAATCATGGTTAATGGAACAATCTTTACTTTGGAACATGTGATGCAAAGGCTTGATATTATTGAAAATAAAGTTGCTACTATTGAGCTTATTGACAACTTGGATAAAAAGATGCATAATCAAATTACCCAATATGGATCTAAGGTAGGAATTACTTTCAAAGATCTAAGGGAAAAGGAACCCATAGTTAATGAAAAATTGGATCAACCTCTAAAATTGGCAAGCTAGAGTACATTATTACCAACTTGGGGTCCACTTTTGCCTTTGTTCAAACCACTCTGAATTCTCCTCCTTCTAAAATTGCCAAGTTTGCCTATGTTCCTAAAAATAAGGGTGGATCCTCTAGAAAAGAGGATGAATATCTTAAGATGATAAGTATTTACCCCAACCTTATCAATATTGTTAGGGAACCAATTGCCACAAGTTAATATTTTGACTTCTTGCCTAGGAACATTATCATTGATAAGAGCAAAGAACTTCCTAGGGTTTATAGGTATGCAATTGTGGGATTGCATACCAAAGATGACAATACCTAGATCTATTGCGTTATGCCTAGCTAGGGGCGTTAACAATAGCGCTTGTTGGGAGGCAACCCAATTTTATTTTTATATTCTTTTTTTTGCTTCTGTTTTAGAGTGTTTAACACATTATTACCTCTGTAACAATTTTGTTTTGGTGTCTTAATTAGTGTTTGATCCAAGTAAGACCTTTAGGATGGTCTATGGTGATTGTTGATTTGATCTTGCTGAAAAACAGAAACTTTTGCGCCCAGTCCAGGAATTTTATAAATTTATGAGAGCATCGAATGAGTCTTAAAGTTTTACAAAATATTGATATACAAATTATGAAGGTTTAACTAATTGTTCAGAATTTTTGGAGTTACATAAGTACACGAAGTTTCCAGATTTCTACAGACTGTTCTGTTTTTGACAGATTCTATTTTCTTTGTGTTGTTTATCTATTTTGATGAACCATGGAGAAGTTGGAATACAATATATATTACACCAATATAAATAAAGAATGAGTTCACAACAGTAACTAAAGTGGTGATTTATTTTCTTATACTAACGAATCTCACAAGTTTTCTCTTGAGTTTTGTGTTGTGAAGTTTTCAAGTTTTGGGTAAAGATTTGATGGACTATGGAATAAGGAGTGGCAAGAGCCTAAGATTGGGGATACCCAAGGCACCCCAAGGAATCAAGGATGGCAAAAATCCTAATCTTGTGGATGCCCCGGAAGGCATCCCCTCTTTCCTCTTCAATCCATTGGTAAATTTACTTGAGGCTATATTTGTTTTCACCACATGATATATGTTTTGCTTGGAGCTTCCTGTATGATATGAATCTATGCTTTTTAGTTAGACACAATCATCCTTGCTGAACACATCTTCTGAGAGACACGCATGAATCGTGAATTTATTAGAATACTCTATGTGCTTCACTTATATCTTTTGAGCTAGGCAATTTTTCTCGAGTGCTTCACTTATATCTTTTTAGAGCACGGTGGTGTTTTGTTTTATAGAAATAATTGAACTCTTGTACCTCACTTATATTATTTTGAGAGTCTTTAAAAATCATGGTAATTGGTTTAGGTTATGAATTTAGTCCTAATATAATGGGCATCCAAGAGGGATATAATAAAAACTTTCATATAAAGTGCATTGAATATTATGAGAAGTTTGATTCCTTGCGTAAAGTTTTGAGATATAAAGATGGTGATATTAGAGCCATGTTAGGAAGTAATTGTGGATTGGTATAAATACTTGTGTAAAGGTTTGTGATTCCTGTGGCATGCACGTATGGTGAACCGTTTTGTAAAGAAGTCGGAGCATGATTTGTTTATTGATTGTCAACCTTTGTGTGAGGGTCGGGAGCGCGCGATTGTTTACTCCTACCAACCTCTCCCCTAGGAGCATGCATCTAATACTTTGCTTCGATGACTAATAGACTCTCGCAATAAGTTTGTGAGTTCTTTATGACTAATGTGAGTCCATGGATTATACGCACTCTCACCCTTCCATCTTTGCTAGCCTCTCTAGTACCACGCAACTTTCGCTGGTGCATTAAACCCACCATATATCTTTCCTCAAAACAGATACCATACCTACCTATTATGGCATTTCCATAGCCATTCCGAGATATATTGCCATGCAACTTCCACCGTTCCGTTTATTATGACACGCACCATCATTTGCATATTGCTTTGCATGATCGTAAGATAGCTAGCATGATGTTTTCATGGCTTGCCCATTCATTTGCTATGCTAGATAATTGCACATCCCGGTACACCGTCGGAGGCATTCATATAGAGTCATATTTTTTTCTAGATATCGAGTTGTGATTCTTGAGTTGTAAGTAAATAAAAGTGTGACGACCATCATTATTAGAGCATTGTCCCATGTGAGGAAAGGATGATGGAAGCTATGATTCCCTCGCAAGTTGGGATGAGACTCTGGACTTTATGAAAAATAAAAGAGGCCAACGAAGCCCAAATAATAAAAAGAGGCCATTGATGCCCACCAAAAAAATGAGAGAAAAGAGAGAAGGGACAATGCTACTATCTTTTTTTCCACACTAGTACTACAAATTAGCACCATGATCTTCATGATAGAGAGTCTCCTATTTTTTCATTTTCATATGCTAGTGGGATTTTTTCATTAAATGACTTGGCTTGTATATTCCAATGATGGGCTTCCTCAAATTGCCCAAGGTCTTCATGAGCAAGAAAGTTGGATGCACACCCACTTAGTTTCTTTTTGAGATTTGATACACTTACGGCTCTAGTGCATTCGTTGCATGGCAATCCCTACTCACTCACATTTATATCTATTAATGGGAATCTCCATAGCCCGTTGATACGCCTAGTTGACGTGAGACTACCTCGTCCTTTTTCTTTACAACCTCCACCATATTCTGTTCCACCTATAGGACTATATCCATGGCTCATGCTCATGTATTGCGTGAGAGTTGAAAAAGTTTGAGAACAGAAAAGGTGTGAAACAATTTATTGACTTGTCGTCGGGGTTGTGCATGATATAATTACTTTGTGTGGGGGAAGATGGAGCATAGCCAGACTATATGATTTTGTAGGGATAACTTTCTTTTGCCATTATATTTTGAAGTGACACAATTGCTTTGTTAGTATGCTTCAAATATTATTGTTTTTATGTCAACATTAAGCTTTTGTTTTGAGTCTTATGGATCTGAACATTCATACCGCAATAAAGGATATTACATGGATATATATGTTAGGTAGAATTGCACATGAATTTTTTTGTTTTTATCATTTACCTACTAGAGGACGAGCAGGAATTAAGCTTGGGGATGCTGATACGTCTCCAACGTATCTATAATTTTTGATTGTTACATGCTATTATATTTTCTGTTTTGGATGTTCTATATGCATTAATATGCTATTTTATATTACTTTTGGGACTAACCTATTAACCTAGAGCCTAGTGCCAGTTTCTATTTTTCCTTGTTTTTGAGTATTGTCGATAAGGAATATTAAATGGAGTCCAAACGGAATAAAATCTTTGTGATGATTTTTCTTGGACCAGAAGACATCTACTAGACTTGGAGAGGAAGGCAGGAGACCTGCCAGGAGGTCGCAAGCCACCCCAGCGCGGCCAGGGGGCACCCCTGGCTTGTGGCCCCCCAGTAGGTCCTCCAACCCTAATCTTTGGCCTAAAAATTCCCAAATATTCCCCCAATACCAACAAGAGAAACGATAATACTTTTCCGCCACCGGAAGCCTCCGTTCCCGAGAGATCCAATCTTGGAGCCTTTTCCGGTAATCTGCCAGAGGGGGATTCGATCACGGAGGGCATCTACATCCAATCCATTGCCCCTTAAATGATGTGTTAGTATTCCATCACATACCAATGGGTCCATAGCTGGTAGCTAGATGGCTTCTTCTCTCTCTTTGTGCTCCAATACCATGTTCTCCATGATCTTCATGGGGATCTATCTAATGTAATACTCTTTTGCGGTGTGTTTGTCGAGATCTGATGAATTGTGGGTTTATCATAAGCTTATCTATGAATATTATTTGGTTCTTCTCTGAATTCTTATATGCATGATTTCATATCTTTGCAGGTCTCTTCGAGTTATTGGTTTGGTTTGGTCAACTATATTGGTAATTCTTGCAATGGGAGAAGTGCTTAGTTTTGGGTTCAACCTTGCGGTGTCCTCACCCAGTGACAAAGTAGGGATACCGAGCCACGTATTGTATTGTTGCCATAAAGGTTAAAAAGATGGGGTTTTCATCATATTTCTTGAGTTTATCCTTCTACATCATGTCATCTTACTTAATGTTTGACTCTGTTCTTCATGCACTTAATACTCTAGATGCAGGCAAGAGTCGGTCGATGTGTGGAGTAATAGTAGTACATGCAGAATCGTTTCGGTCTACTTGACATAGACGTGATGCCTATATGCATAATCATTGCCTTGGATATCATCATAACTATACGCTTTTCTATCAATTGCTCAACGGTAATTTGTTCACCCACTGTGTTATTTTTCCTTCGGGAGAGAAGGCTCTAGTGAAACCTATGGCCCCCGGGTCTATTTTCCATATTATATTTTCAGATCTATATACCAAAAATACCAGAAATACCTTGCTGCAATTTATTTACCTTTTTAATTCTTGCAATATTTCCCATCTATCTCTATCATATCTAATCCTTGCAAGTAACCATCAAGGGTTTCAAAACCCCTTTATAGCGTTGGGTGCAAGTGTTTGATTGTTTGTGTAGGTGCATCTCTTGGTGACTTGCTTGTTCCTCCTGCTACATTGTTACCTTGGTTCTCAACAACTGAGGGAAATACTTATCTACTTTGCGGCTTCACCCTTTCCTCTTCAAGGGAAAACCAACGCAAGCTCAAGAAGTAGCATCCATCAAGAAAGCAAAATTGTGTGTGCTTAGATATTCTTTCTAACATTTATCAAAAAAGGCAAGGGGTAATGAACTTTTCTAGTAGAGTTTGTTTAATTTCCTGAAATCGATTACCATCCTATAGCCAGTAACGATTCTTTTTGGGATAAGTTCATTTTTATCATTAGGCACAACAGCTATACCTCCTTTCTTAGGTACACAATGAACATGACTTACCCATCTATTATCAGCAATAGGACAAATTATACATGCCTGTATTTCAATTCTTACCACCTCCTTCAGCTTAGGATTTAAGTGGCGTTGATGATCAACAATAGTTTTAGCATATGTCTCCATATTAATCTTGTGCTCACATAGAGTGGGATTGATGCCCTTAAGATCATCTAGAGTATATCCAATAGCAGCCATGTGCTTCTTCAGAGTTTTGAGTAATCTATTTTATTCATACTCTAAAAGTTTAGCACTAATAATAATAGGATATATCTTCTTCTCACCAAGATAAGCATATTTCAAAGTATTAGGTAATTTCTTCAGCTCAAACATGGGA
This sequence comes from Hordeum marinum, assembly GCA_022496015.1. NCBI lineage: Eukaryota > Viridiplantae > Streptophyta > Magnoliopsida > Poales > Poaceae > Hordeum > Hordeum marinum. Next base: position 582,495,955 of record CM039673.1, read on the forward strand.
TCTCCCTTTGGTGGAGGAGGATCCCCTAAAATTTCAGCAGGCAAGTTGTGTTTAAGAATAGGAGCTTGTTTAAAGAATATATCATCTATTTCATTTGTTTCTTATGCATATCATTTTGATGGTCTAGAAAATATTGTTTTAAAGGATCGGTAGGAGGTATAGCAATAGAGGCAAGACCAATAATTTCAACTTTGCTGGATAACTCTTTCGCATGTGGTTGTCTACCAAACTTAGAGAAATTAAGTCCATGAGACGTATCATCAAAGATTACTTTAACCTTCTTAGTAACACAATTAATTTTAGCATTAATAGTATTTAAGAAAGGTCTACCAAATATAATGGGACAAAAGTTATCTTGTTTGGAATCAAGTACTCAGAAATCAATATGGTACTTCATTTTTTCACAGAAGACTTCAACATCTCTAACAATCCGAAGTGGTGAAATGGTGTTTGTATCTACAAGTTTAATAGTGACATCAATATCTTTAATTTCGGACGGTCCTATGTTATTCATAATTTCTTGATATAAGGTAAAAGGTTTAGCACTAACACTAGCACCCATGTCACACGAGCTAAGATAACAACGATCTCCAGTGTTAATAGAAACAACAGGCATGGCAACAACTGGTTTATTTTTATCTAACTCATCCCGCTTGTTTCTAAAAGATTTACAATTCTAGTAGCTTCATCACACAAGTAAATAAGATGTCCATCAACATTATCAACTAGGAGATCTTTAACCATAGGAATATTAGGCTCAACATTTATTAGTTCAGAGGGCTTAGTTGTTCTAATATAACTTTTATTAAGCACAGTTGCAGCTTTAGCAAGTTCCTTAGTCCTAATAGGGAAAGGTGGTTTCTTCACATAAACAGTAGGCACAACTAGATCAACATGATAAACAATTGTTTCCTCTTTAACTTTAATAGGTTCCTCTAATAATTTCTCAGTGGGTTGATGATATTAAAACCACGTCTCCTTAGGGAGGTCAACATAAGTAGAAAATGATTCACAGAAAGTACCTACTTTCTAAGAGTCAAGCCCATATTTATTGCTAAACTTATGAAAAGTATCAGTTTCCATAAAAGATTTAACACAATCAAACTCAAGCTTTAAACCTGAATCTTTACCTTTGTCGATTTCCCAATCTTCAAAGTTTTGTTTAATTCTTTCCAAAATATCCCATTTGAATTCAATAGTTTTCTTCATGTAGGAACCAATAGAAGAAGAATCGAGTATTGATTGATGATCATGAGAAAGCCGAGCACAAAAAATTTGTATAATAATTTATCTTTAGATATCATGGTTGGGGCAAGTGTGCATCATAGATTTAAGCCTCCCCAAAGCTTGAGCAATGATTTCTCCTTCACGAGGCCAGATATTATATATATAGTTCCGATCACGATGAATTAGATGCATATGATAAAACTTCTGATGAAATTCCAGCTTCAAGCGATTCCAGTCCCATGATCCAATATCATCCAATATACTTCACCACATCAATGCTTTTCCATCCAAAGATAAAGGTAAAACATTCTTCTTGACTTTGTCCTCATATAAACCTGCAAGCTTAAATAATCCGCAAATCCCATCTACATATATCAACTGGTAATCAGGATGAGTTGTGCCATCTCATGCGTAAGCGTTAGTTAGCACTTAGCAGTTTATTTAACTTAGCCGAAGGAATCTCATAATAAATATTTTTAGGAAGTTCAGTAAATTGAGGAGCAACTTTTTCCACCTCTGTTTGATTCGAAGATACCCCGAACAAAGCAATCAAAGGATGGTTATCCATAGTAACAAGCAACAGTAAATTTTAGCACGTACTAAAAATGTTTCCTTACCAAATTCCACTTACCAAAGGCGCTTCACTCCTTGACAATGGTGCCAGAAAAGAGTCTTGATGACCCACAAGTATAGGGGATCAATCATAGTCCTTTCAGTAAGTAATAGTGTCAAACCCAACGAGGAGCAGAAGGAAATGATAAGCAATTTCAGCAAGGTATTCTGTGTAGGTGTTGTGAGTAATAATGATAGATACCTTTGTAGCAAGATAATTCGTAACAAGTGGCAAGTAAAAATAGTAGCAAGTGTGCAGCAAGATAGCCCAATCCTTTTTATAGCAAAGGACAGATCCGAAAGTACTCTTATATGAACCAAGCGCTCCAGAGGACACATGGGAATTTCTATCTAGTCATGTTCATCATGTTGAGTTGATTCACGTTCGTTACTTTGATAATTTGATATGTGGGTGGATGTAGCGAGCCGACTCAAAACGAGTCAAGCCTCTGTGTGTTCTGTGCCATCCCTGGATCAGTATGCTGGCACACACAGTACATCAATGTATATATCAAAGTGCAATCACATGTAATAACGTAAACTGATATATACCTTAAAATAGCAGCGGATACAGTCAACGGGAGTGGAGTCCCAATAACACCAACGGCAGGTTGAGTGCAGACCGTAACCCTGAATCGTACTCTTACCCGTCGTAGAAGAGTATCTGCAACATGAGACGTTGCAGCCGTATAGGTCAGTACATTGAATGTACTGGCAAGATCACCATAGTAGAACAGAAGAATAAAGACTATCCTATATGCAAAGGCTTTGTGGCTCTGTTTCTATGTTTTTGCGTAAAAGCTGATTTTATTTTCCTACAACAAAAGGAATATCAGGAATTTCACTATGGAGTTACCTATCATGACATGGTTCCGCCAACCAATGTCTCAATGCCCACAAGTATCTTAAGTTGCCCACAATTAAGTTATCAGTCCAGTGTTGAGAGTTCAGAGATAGTTCCAAGTCTAGAAGCTCAAATTGTCCGTAACTATGGACACGGCTAATCGACTAGGTTTAAACTCTGTAGAGTGTTGTGTACTTTACCCACAAGATTCGTTCCCTCCTGGTAATTTCTCGCACTGCATGGTGTTTGAGAACAGGATGAACGAAACATGGTCTTACCGAGTGCTTCCCTGACTATCCGACAGTGCCCATCCAATCCTAACGTCGACTACATCTCGTAGCACTGCCTAGACAGAGTCACAACAAGGGTCAACCAATCCAGAGCCCATAATGACTTTTGGCTACACAGGTAAGCTTCCGGGCATGAAATATTCATCCTTCTCTTTGAGTCTAGGTGAAGCTTTCCGCAAGATGTCATGGCGCTTCTCCATGCATCCCGGCCATCCACTGGTTTCTCTAGGGATGCCCATCAATTCCATCCTTCACCCAGTAGTGTGTATTGAAAACTTGTCTTCTCGAGTCTCGAAGTCTTGAGGTCTTGAAGATGCAGGACTTGAAGATGCCTTCATGAAGTTGTCTTCTTATCATGGAGTCCTTCTTCACACCACTCATGAACACTCATACCAATCCTGTCTACTTTAGCATAGCATTGCACTAACTAGCGTTCCTGGGGCTTTAGTAACCAGTGGTGGGTTCCTACCTCATGCATTCTACTCAACTACAAGAATTTCAATAACACTATGGGAGGGATTTGTTGTATGATGTCACTACATGCAAATAAAACATAGGTATGAAATAGATGGTAAAAGTGAACTTGCCTGTACTGTTGATGAAGATAAAGATTGCTCTCAGAAATAACTTGATAGTCTATACGTCACTCTCCGATGAAATCTATATAACAAACATTGCATTCATATAAGCAATCATACTATCAATCAATTCTAACAATCACAAGGTAACACAAGAAACAAAAACAACAAGGTTGATGAAGGAAATACTTAAGACAAAATTCAAAGTCAACAAAGTTTTCATAAAAGCAACTAAGGTAGTTTTCCCTTACAAACAACTATTTTCAAAAGTAACAAAACAATAACAAAGTAAAATACAACAAAAGGATTTTAGTAAATATTTTACTAGCAAAAAAGAATTACTTTTGAAGAACAAGTAAAACTATGAAAACAACATCCTAAACAACATAAGTGTTTGCCCACTAAGTTTAACAACAAGTAAAACAATACAATATTAAAATAAGGGAAGAAACAAAGTATAAAACAATTAAGTTAACATAAAATAAAACTTATAAAACAATTATTTTTGAATATTTGTAAATAAGAACGAACTAGCATTACTAGAGCAACATGTCAAAACATAACAAAGCAAAGCAATGGACTCTAAGTTTTAGTGGTTAAACTACTACTAAAACAAAACTATTTTTTTGTAACCAAACTAATAGTTAACAGATAAATAATTAATAAAGAAATATTCATTATAAAACAGAATTAAATTATCTAAAACTTTTGTGAAAATAAACTCTACTAATACTAAGTTGTTTTATCAAACATTACCTAATGATGAGGAATATAGTTTCCTATAATAGAGTAAAACTAAACTATTTTTATTAACAAAACATTTGTCAACAGAAAAGATTTATTAAAACTTTATTTGTAAAAAGAATCAAATTACTTAAAACTTTAGTTAAAAGAATTATTACTAACAAATTTGCTTTTAGTAAACTATACCTATTGAAAAAGGGTATAGGTCCCTATAATAAAATTCATAAACTAAACAAATTATTTTTTTGTTAGCAGTAAGTATATTACTAAAGTTTAGAACAACAGAACTAAATGAAATCTAAAACATAAGTTTAATCAAATCAGATTTTAAATTAAACCAAAAGAAATCAAACTAATTAAACTAATAGGAAATTAAAACAGATTCTGTTTTGATTAAGAACACTAATCAAATTTATCCAATTAATTCTCAAACTTTACCAAATGATAAATAAGATCACTAGTGACAAGCAGCAAAAAGAATCAATCAAAAATATATTATAAAACTCAAGATATTCAGAAAACAAAATTTAAATTAAATCTGTTTAAATTCAAATTTAAATATTCGAATATAGCCAAACTTTATATCTACAGAAACTAGAATAAATTTGTGACCTATTGCAAAAATAAACAAGTTAAAACCCTTAAAAACATAAAATATATGATAAAAACAAAATCAGAACTATTCTGGAAAGAGAAATTAAAACAGAAAAGAAAAATCGTTTCGGCTAATGATTCGAGCGGACGGCCGCAACTCAAAGAAAACGTTTCGGCTAAATCTAAACTCAGAAAAACCGACCGGTTCACTTAAATAAAACCGAAGGGGTATGGGCCTTCTAATCTACGCCGTAGATTTAAGATCGAACGGGGGAGGGGGGAAAAGGGCTCACCGCGGCGGTGGAAAAACTCCGGCGAGGTTAACGTCGACGGCAGGGATGACCAGGTTGATGGGGAGATGGCTTCCGGGGGTCTTCGGCATTGGGAAAAGGGCCTAGTCGACGTGTGCGAGCGTGGCGATGACGATGGTAGCGTCAGAGGGGCTCGGGGACGACGGTGGTGACGACGGCAAGCTTCGTGGCGGCGGCGGCGCACGGATGTTGACGGTGAGAGTGCTCCCGTGGGTGTGGAGCACGGATGAGTGGGTGGGGAGGTGCGCTCGAGCCTGGGGAAAGCGGTAGGTGGGCTCAGGAGTGGACGGGGTGGTCAGAGTGGAGCAGCGTGATGGCAATGGCGCGGCGGCTACCGGTAACTCCGGCGACGGATTCCGGCGAGGGGAGGGCACGGCAGAGGGGGGAGAGGGGGAATGGAGGGAGAGAGCCTCGGGCTTTATAAGGATGGCTCTGGGCGTCCGAAATGGTAGGGGAGAGAGGGGTCTGGTGATGGCTCCGGCGATGACGGTGCTCGGGAGGGGACAGAGGGAGCGGGAGGAGGGGGATGGGCACGAGAACGACACGGGCGGTCGGTGGGGTCCATCGGTCAGCGAGAGGGGAGAGGGAGCGCGGCGACGGGCAACCGTTCGGGAGGGTTTTCGGGCGAGATTAGGGGGGCTGGGCCGGCTGGGTCTTAAAGGCCTTAAAGGATTTCCTTTTTTTATTTTACCAGCGAAATCAAAACCAGTTAATGTCCATAATTGCTAGCCTAAAAATAAAAAAAATTACAGCAAAATTATCAGGGAATTTAATTCCATTTAATGAACATTTTTATCTGGTCAAATTAGTTACTTTAAAAAAATATTTTTTTTCAGAAAATTGCCTAATTGGCTTTATTTACTTTTGCACATATTTTTCAAATAACTTTTTGGGTTTGATGATCCAAATACTTTACAAAATACCCCCTGGTTTTGGAGTGTCATTTTACTCCTCTCAAATTATTGGTCAAGGGGTTTGAATGCTTATAAATTCAATATAGGAAATTCCAAATATGAAAGTGAAACTCCATATGAGAAACTTTCAAATAGTTTTCAAACTTACAACTCCTATTTCATATAATTTGAAGAAGTCATATTATCCTCTCTCATGAAAATCATTGAGTTGCTTAAAGTTTTCTGAATTTGAAATACTTTCAAATGGAATTCAACAATTTTCAAATCATGTTTCATTTCTTTAAATGGAAGAAGTCATGTCATCTTCACTTTGGTGTTTTGTGATGAAATGAATTTGAATTCCTGGTGATCAAAATGCAGAGTGAAAGTTTTGGGAAAGTCATTTAATTCCCTCTCATTAAACTTTCAAAAGTTTCAAAAAGTTTCAAATTTCACTCACTTTCAATCACTCAAGCAAACAAACAATCATTATAATAATTATTATAACATTCCAAAGTTTGGGATGTTGCAAACCTACCACACTTAAAATGAATCTCGTCCTCGAGATTCGAAAGGGCTAGAAAGAAAAGGTTAGGGTTTGGGGTCTTCTAACAAATCCATTAACCAAGAAGGTGTGGGGTCTTCCAACAAGACTCCATTAACCTGGAAGTGTGGGTCTACCACACTTAAAATGAGAGCTACTGGTCTCTCAAATCTTGGCAGTCCTCTGGGTGCATTTGTCTGTTCACATTCTTCATGATAGTTCTTCGGTGATGCCCTTCCGTTATATCCAAATCTTGAGTTCTCACATCAAAATGTATTTCCTCCGATACTGGGTCTTCTTAACTGACAGGTCTCGTGTTCATTCTAAATAACCTACCAATGATCTCATGGTGGTCAACCATTAGTGGTTATCCTGTGGTGAAATGGGTCATGGCTTCATTCTTCACCGTAGAATTCCTACGTGTGACAGCAACTGCCATCTACAAGGGATTTACATCATACCATTCTAAGGCTTAAACAAAAGCTTCAAAGAACGTCGTCTCTTTACTATGGGTAAGTCACTCAGATTTACCATTCCGAATAGAAAGAGAATGATAAGAGTAAGTCGTCATGGTGGGCAAGCCATGTCGCACTGAAATCATTACCTTGTATAAGGTTTAGTGAATCTCGTATTCTAACACTTGGGCTTCCTCACAAGCGTTGCAGAGACTTCTCTTGTCAACGAACAAAGTTCAGATAAATCCATTGATTCTGCAAGCTAAGCAAAAACATCTATCGTTCCTTTACATCTCTCAGGTTTTCGTAAACTCCTAAGACAAACGTTTGCTAATCAGTCGTAGCTTCTTCCAAGTTTCTTCCTTCACAAAGGTGGGGCTGGATCCTTATCAATCCTGGGGTCAGTGACTTGTGGTTTCACTTGAATACTTGGATAGCTTTAACTCACTCCTGGGGTTACTATTGTTCCATATTCCAACATTTCTTCAGTTTACTCCATCATACTATTCACAGACTTATTCTTGTTTAGATTCTACTCTGTGGAATCCATTTTCCTTTCCATTGGTCTGTTTAACCTTGGGTATGGTTTCACCACAATCATTCCTCCAGCTTCGAAGGCACTTTGTCTCAAAGGTTATCATCCACACAGTTTGAGGTGGTTCCACATTCTCTTCACCTGTATTCACTTATCCAAACTCCTTAATCCGGAAAGGTACCGGTGGTTACTACCACACTTAAAATGTACATATGCCTTCATAGACCATATTTTCTCATATCCTCGAAAATGGTCAGAGATCTTTGTTCATAGAGTAACAACTCACATATTTCAACATAGGAGAAATCATGACACCATAAATTTCCATTGATTCATGAATTTATTTACAGACTCTGAGACTTCCGTTACATAACTTCAAAATGATAAGAGTGCTACCTATTACATTTATTACATCCGAAATCCAAAACTCAGACTACTCATGCTTAACCTTCTTCTCCGAGCAGGTATAGGAGTAATGTCCTGTCTTCTTGCACTGAAAACAGATGATTTCTGACATATGTCGGGGCTTCTTGATGTTGGTTTTTGCTCCTGGGAGTTCTGGTTCCTTTCTTGGGCACTTATAGGCATAGTGGCCCATATCCTTACACTTGAAACATCTAATATGACTCAGGTCCTTCTGTTCAGGGGCTCATCTCTTCCTAGGGTTCTTTGTTCTGATCAACACTTCAATTTCCCGTGGATCAAACTCCACTTCTTCTATCGGGATGTTTCCCAGATACTCTTTTATTTCCTTCGTACAGTCCTGTGAGAAGTGTCCTTCTCTCCACATGAATAGCAGGCATTGGAGTAGAATCTGGTTAGGCCTTCTCCATCAGGGTCTTCAATATCTTCCTTCATCACAAGTTCTCCTAACTTTCCTCTGAAGGCTTCCTTCATGGCTTTCTTCTGCTGTTTGATGGCTTTTTGTACCTTGGGGTACATTTGGCATTGAGCAGGGAAATGTGTAGTTCCTTCACATAAGAAGCATGTCACTTGCCCAGTTGGGCATTCCTCAGCAGGGTGTTTCTCTTCACAGTAAGGGCATCCTTCCTTGTGTTCTTCTTGGGTGTGTCCTATCTCTTCACATATCTTGCAGGCACAAATCTTCTTCACAACTTTGCCACGGGGCTTCTGGGTGTTGGTAACAACATGGGATCCTTGCAAAGTCATCTTGAATTCTTCCCAAGTGATTGATGTTTGCCTATCATGGATATCTTCATGCATCTTCCACCAATTTGCAGCACCTTCTACAAAGTACCGAAGAGCATACTGGACCATCTCGTTCCTTGCAACAAGATTACTCCTTAGGTGATCCTCCATGTTCTGAATCCATTCTTCTGTCTCTAACCGAGTCATTGATCTAGAATACACAAGTCCAGCTTCAATCATCATCTATTGGTTCAAGGTTTTGGGATGAGATACGAGGGAGAGAAGGAGGGGATACACACAATACAAACAATGGTTTTGAAATAGAGATTTTTGTTGTGGCTGTCAAAAAATAAAACTTACAAACAATGACAGCTCACAAATCATCGTATCTAACGTAAGTATATAACAGGGGTTTGGTCTTCTAGGGGTCACGATATCTTGGAAATTCTTCATGGTCTTCAATTTCTTCAGATCTGTATAGTCTTCAACTTGTGTAGCTTCAATTCTTCTAATGCATGGTGAAATCTTCTTTACTTGGAAGTGGCCATTCTTTGTTTCGATATCTTGTTCTTCTTGAAGTGGTCTCAGTTGATCCTTAGTGGGGTCAAGGGAACAGGTATTTTCTAACTCTTTGATGAAACTCAGAAGGGATGAGAAGTAGAGACTCTTTTGAAAACAAGTTGGAGAGAAATCTTTTCCTAAGGGATTTCCATTTTCTAGGGTCACGTCCTACAGTCAACATGTGCTCTCATACCATTTCTGTAGCGACCCGACTCAAAACGAGTCAAGCCTCTGTGTGTTCTGTGCCATCCCTGGATCAGTATGCTGGCACACACAGTACATCAATGTATATATCAAAGTGCAGTCACATGTAATAACGTATACTGATATATACCTTAAAATAGCAGCGGATACAGTCAACGGGAGTGGAGTCCCAATAACACCAACGGCAGGTTGAGTGCAGACCATAACCCTGAATCGTACTCTTACCCGTCGTAGAAGAGTATCTGCAACATGAGACGTTGTAGCCGTATAGGTCAGTACATTGAATGTACTGGCAAGATCACCATAATAGAACAGAAGAATAAAGACTATTCTATATGCGAAGGTTTTGTGGCTCTGTGTCTAAGTTTTTGCGTAAAAGCTGATTTTATTTTCCTACAACAAAAGGAATATCAGGAATTTCACTATGGAGTTACCTATCATGACATGGTTCCGCCAGCCAATGTCTCAATGCCCACAAGTATCTTAAGTTGCCCACAATTAAGTTATCAGTCCAGTGTTGAGAGTTCAGAGATAGTTCCAAGTCTAGAAGCTCAAATTGTCCGTAACCGTGGACACGGCTAATCGACTAGGTTTAAACTCTGTAGAGTATTGTGTACTTTACCCACAAGATTCGTTCCCTCCTGGTAATTTCTCGCACTGCATGGTGTTTGAGAACAGGATGAACGAAACATGGTCTTACCGAGTGCTTCCTTGACTATCCGATAGTGCCCATCCAATCCTAACGTCGACTACATCTCGTAGCACTGCCTAGACAGAGTCACAACAAGGGTCAACCAAGCCAGATCCCATAATGACTTGTGGCTACACAGGTAAGCTTCCGGGCATGAAGTATTCATCCTTCTCTTTGAGTCTGGGTGAAGCTTTCCGCAAGATGTCATGGCGCTTCTCCATGCATCACGGCCATCCACTGGTTTCTCCAGGGATGCCCATCAATTCCATCCTTCACCCAGTAGTGTGTACTGAAAACTTGTCTTCTCGAGTCTCGAAGTCTTGAGGTCTTGAAGATGCAGGACTTGAATATGCCTTCATGAAGTTGTCGTCTTATCGTGAAGTCCTTCTTCACACCACTCACGAACACTCATACCAACCTCGTCTACTTTAGCATAGCATTGCACTAACTAGCGTTCCTGGGGCTTTAGTAACCAGTGGTGGGTTCCTACCTCATGCATTCTACTCAACTACAAGAATTTCAATAACACTACGGGAGGGATTTGTTGTATGATGTCACTACATGCAAATAAAACATAGGTATGAAATAGATGGTCAAAGTGAACTTGCCTATACTGTTGATGAAGATAAAGATTGCTCTCAGAAATAACTTGATAGACTATACGTCACTCTCCGATGAAATCTATATAACAAACATTGCATTCATATAAGCAATCATGCCAGCAATCAATTCTAACAATCACAAGGTAACACAAGAAACAAAAACAACAAGGTTGATGAAGGAAATACTTAAGACAAAATTCAAAGTCAACAAAGTTTTCATAAAATCAACTAAGGTAGTTTTCCCTTACAAACAACTCTTTTCAAAAGTAAGAAAACAATAACAAAGTAAAATACAACAAAAGGATTTTAGTAAATATTTTACTAGCAAAAAGAATTACTTTTGAAGAACAAGTAAAACTATGAAAACAACATCCTAAACAACATAAGTGTTTGCCCACTAAGTTTAACAACAAGTAAAACAATATAATATTAAAATAAGGGAAGAAACAAAGTATAAATTAAGTTAACATAAAATAAAACTTATAAAACAATTATTTTTGAAAATTTGTAAATAAGAACCAACTAGCATTACTAGAGCAACATGTCAAAACATAACAAAGCAATGCAATGGACTCTAAGTTTTAGTGGTTAAACTACTACTAAAACAAAACTATTTTTTGTAACCAAACTAATAGTTAACATATAAAGAATTAATAAAGAAATATTTATTATAAAACAGAATTAAATTATCTAAAACTTTTGTGAAAATAAACTCTACTAATACTAAGTTGTTTTATCAAACATTACCTAATGATGAGGAATATAGTTTCCTATAATAGGGTAAAACTAAACTATTTTTATTAACAAAACATTTCTTAACAGAAAAGATTTATTAAAACTTTATTTGTAAACAGAATCAAATTACTTAAAACTTTAGTTAAAAGAATTATTACTAACAAATTTGCTTTTAATAAACTATACCTATTGAAAAAGGGTATAGGTCCCTATAATAAAATTCATAAACTAAACAAATTATTCTTTTTGTTAGCAGTAAGGATATTACTAAAGTTTAGAACAACAGAACTAAATAAAATCTAAAACATAAGTTTAATCAAATCAGATTTTAAATTAAACCAAAAGAAATCAAACTAATTAAACTAATAGGAAATTCAAACAGATTCTGTTTTGATTAAGAACACTAATCAAATTTATCCTATTAATTCTCAAACTTTACCAAATGATAAATAAGATCACTAGTGACAAGTAGCAAAAAGAATCAATCAAAAATATATTATAAAACTCAAGATATTCAGAAAACAAAATTTAAATCAAATATGTTTAAATTCAAATTTAGATATTCAAATATAGCCAAACTTTATATCTACAGAAACTAGAATAAATTTGTGACCTACTGCAAAAAGAAACAAGTTAAAACCCTTAAAAACATAAAATATATGATAAAAACAAAATCAGAACTATTTTGGAAACAGAAAAGAAAACAGAAAAGAAAAATTGTTTCTAACGGACAGGGGGTGCTACGTGGTTGTTTCTGCTTGGCTGGAGGGTGCGTGTGATCTAATGATTCGAGTGGACGGCCACAACTTAAAGAAAACGTTTCGGCTAAATCTAAACTAAGAAAAACCGACCGGTTCACTTAAATAAAACCGAAGGGGTACGTGCCTTCTAATCTACGCCGTAGATTTAAGATCGAACGGGGGAGGGGGAAAAGAGCTCACCGCGGCGGTGGAAAAACTCCGGCGAGGTCGACGTCGATGGCAGGGACGGCGTGGTTGATGGGGAGATGGCTTCCGGGGGTCTTCGGCGTCGGGAAAAGGGCCCAGTCAACGTGCGTGAGCGTGGCGATGACGATGGCAGCGTCAGTGGGGCTCGGGGACGACGGTGGTGACGACGGCAAGCTTCGTGGCGGTGACAGCGAACGGATGTTGACGGTGAGAGTGCTCCCGTGGGTGTGGAGCATGGGTGAGTGGGTGGGGAGGTGCGCTCGAGCCTGGGGAAAGCGGTAGGTGGGCTCGGGAGTGGACGGGGTGGTCGGAGTGGAGCAGCGTGATGGCAATGGCGCGGCGGCTACCGGTAACTCCGGCGACGGATTCCAGCGAGGGGAGAGCATGGCAGAGGGGGGAGAGGGGTAATGGAGGGAGAGAGCCTTGGGCTTTATAGGGATGGCTCGGGGCGTCCGAAATGGCAGGGGAGAGAGGGGTCCGGTGATGGCTCCGACGATGGCGGTGCTCGGGAGGGGACAGAGGGAGCGGGAGGAGGGGGATGGGAGCGGGAACGACGCGGGCGGTCAGTGGGGTCCACCGGTCAGCGAGAGGGGAGAGGGAGCACGACGACGGGCGACCGTTCGGGAGGGTTTTCGGGCAAGATTAGGGGGCTGGGCCGACTGGGTCTTAAAGGCCTGAAAGGATTTCCTTTTTTTATTTTACCAGCGAAATCAAAGCCAATTAATGTCCATAATTACTAGCCTAACAATAAATTGTTTTATATCAAAATTATCAGGGAATTTAATGCCATTTAATGAACATTTTTATCTGGTCAAATTTAATACTTTTAAAATTATATTTTTCAGAAAATTGCCTAATTGGCTTTATTTACTTTTGCAAATATTTTTCAAATAACTTTTTGGGTTTGATGATCCAAACACTTTACAAAATACCCCCTGGTTTTGGAGAGTCATTTTACTCCTCTCAAATTATTGGTCAAGGGGTTTGAATGCTTATAAATTCAAAATAGGAAATTCCAAATATGAAAGTGAAACTCCATATGAGAAACTTTCAAATAGTTTTCAAACTTCCAACTCCTATTTCATATAATTTGAAGAAGTCATATCAGCAAAATATCGAAAGAATACCAACTTCACATGGTTACTTATAACAAGACTTCTCCCATGTCCTTAGGAACAAAACTAACTAATCACACATCATCAACATGGTCAAGATCAGAGGTGTAATAATGATAATTAAGGATCTGAACGTAATATCTTCCACCAAGTAAACCAACTAGCATCAACAGTGAGATGTAATCAACACTACTAGTAATCCACGGGTACCAATCTGAGGTTTCGAGACAAAGATTGAATACAAGGGATGAACTAGGGTTTCAGATGAAAATGGTGTTAGTTGATGCCTACTACGCAACCTTCTTCTTGTAGACTCGTGTTGGGCCTCCAAGCGCAGACTTTTGTAGGACAGTAGCAAATTTCCCTAAAGTGGATGGCCTAAGGTTTATCAATCCGTGGGAGGCATAGGATGAAGATGGTTTCTCTCGAACAATCCTGCAACCAAATAACAAAGAGTCTCTTGTGTCCCCAACACACCAAATACAATGGTACATTGTATAGGTGCACTAGTTTGGCGAAGAGATGGTGATACAAGTGTAATATGGATAGTAGATATATATTTTTGTAATATGAAAATATAAAAACAGCAAGGTAGTAAGTAACAAAAGTGAGCAAAAACAATATTGCACTGCTTAGAAACAAGGCCCAGGGTTCATACTTTCACTAGTGCAAGTTCTCTCGACAATACTAACATAGTTGAATCATATGTCAATCCCTCACATGCGCCAAAGAGTTCACTCCAAATTCACAAATAGCGGAGAACAAATGAAGAAATTATTGTAGGGGTAAGAAACCACGTCAAAGTTATATTTTCCGATCAATCTTATGAGCTATCCCTATAAGTGTCACGAATAGCCCTAGAGTTCGTACTAAAATAACACCTTAAGATACACATCAACCAAAACCCTAATGTCACCTAGATACTCCAATGTCACCACGAGTACCCGTGGGCTTGATTATACGATATGCATCACACAATTTCAGATTCATCATGTTCAATCCAACACAAAGCACTTCAAAGAGTGTCCCAAAGTTTCTACCGGTGAGTCAAGACAAAAACCTATGACAACCCCTACACTAGTAGAAAAAGGCCCATTTGTCCCGGTTCGTAAGGCCCATTTGTCCCGGTTCTGGTGTTGGGGAACATTGCATGGGAAACAAAAAAATTCCTATGCACACGCAAGATCTATCCATGGTGATGAGCATCTACGAGAGGGAGATTGGATCTACGTACCCTTGTAGATCGCAAAGCGGGCAGCGTTAAGAAACGCGGTTGGTGTAGTCGAACGTCTTCGCGATCCAAATCGCCAAGCGTCCCGTGATCTCATCACGATCCGTCCCGCGATCCAATCATGATCCGTCCTGCGAACTCATCACGATCCGTCCCGCGAACCCATCACGATCCGTCTCGCGATTTTGATCACGGTCCTTCCGATTTAGTGCCGAACGGACGGCACCTCCGCGTTCAACACACGTACAACTCGATGATGTAGAAGAGTTCTCCAGCAGCGTGACGACGCTCCGGCGATGGTGGTGGAGCTATTCCGGCAGGGCTTCACCTAAGCACCGCTGAAAACCGATCTAGTGGAGAAACTGCGATCTAGAGGATAGGTAGCACGTGGCTATTAGGGTTAGCTTTTTCCTCTAAATCCTCTAGTATATATAGAAGGGAGGGAGGAGAGGAGGCAGCCTCAAACCCTCAAGGTTTGGTCGAAATTGGAGGTGGAGGAGTCCTACTCCAATCCTATTAGGAGTAGGATTCCTCCTTTCCACTTGGAAACTCTTTCCACCTCTCCACCTTTGGATTTTTTCCTTCTCAAACCACTCCAGCCGCATGGGCCCTTAGAGGAGGCTTCGTCTAGCCCACCAAGGGCTGGTTTACCTCCTACCACAGCCCATGTAGCCTCTTGGGTCGAAATACCTTTCCCGATGGTCCCGCGGTACACTACCGACACTCCCAGTACACTACCGATGAGCCCGACACTTTTCCGGCGACCAAAACAGGACTTCCTATATATCAATCCTTACCTCCGCACCATTCCGGAGCTCCTCATGACGTCCGGGATCTCATCCGGGACTCCGGACAACCTTCGGTCACCACCATACATAACTCTATACTACCAAAACGTCACCGAACCTTAAGTGTGCAGACCGTGCGGGTTCGAGAACTATGTAGACATGACCGAGACACCTCTACGACCAATAACCAATAGCGGGACCTAGATGCCCATATTAGTTCCTACATATTGTACGAATATCTTTATCGGTCGAACCTCTATGTCAAGGATTCAGTTAATCCTGTGTGATGTTCCCTTTGTTCTTCGGTATGTTAGTTGCCCGAGATTCGATCGTCGGTATCTCCATACCTAGTTCAACCTCGTTACTGGAAAGTATCTTTACTCAGTCAATAATACAAGATCCCACAACTAACACTTAGTCACATTGCTTGCAAGGCTTATTGTGATGTTGTATTACCGAGTGGGCCCTGAGATACCTCTCCGTCACACGGAGTAACAAATCCCAGTCTTGATACATGCCAACTCAACACACACCCAAGGAGATACCTGTAGAGCACCTTTATAGTCACCCAGTTACGTTGCGACGTTCTATACACACAAGGCACTCCACCGATGTCCGTGAGTTGCTTGACTCATGGTCATAGGAACACATAGTTGACATGCAGAAAACAGTAGCAATAAACTGACACGATCATATGCTACGTTTGTAGATTGGGTCTTGTCCATCACATCATTCTCCTAATGATGTGATCCCGTTATCAAATGACATCTCATGTCCATGGCTAGGAAACCTTAACCATCTTTTGATCGACGAGCTAGTCTATTAGAGGCATACTAGGGACATGGTTTTGCCTATGTATCCACACATGCATCTAAGTCTCCGATCAATAAAATTATAGCATGGATAATAAATGATTATCATGAAAAAGGAAATATGATAATAACTAATTTATTATTGCCTCTAGGGCATATTTCCAACAGTCTCCCACTTGCACTAGAGTCAATAATCTAGTTCACATCACTATGTGATTCGCATTGTTATGAATCTAACACCCAATGAGTTCTGGGGCTCGATCATGCTTTGCATGTGAGAGAGGTCTTATAGTCAATGGGTCTATGACATTCAGATCCGTGTGTACTTTGCAAATCTCTATCTCAAAATGTAAACACTACTACCACACTCCATTTGGTACTATTCCAAATGGCTGCTCCACTATACGTATCCAGATTTCTACTACGAGTCATCCGAATTGGTGTTAAAGCTTGCATCGACGTAACTCTTTACGATGAACTCTTTATCACCTCCATAATCGAGAAACATCTCCTCAGTCTTTTAGTTAGTAAAGATAATCTTGACCGCTGTCCAGTGATCCACTCCTGGGTCACTCTTGTACCCCTTGACAGACTCATGGCAAGGCACACACAGGTGTGGTACACAGCATGGCATACTATACAGACCCTATGGCTAAGGCATAGGGGACGACGTTCGTCCTTTCTTTTTCTTCTGCCATTGTCGAGCTTTGAGTCTCACTCAACTTCACACCTTATAAATCAGGCAAGAACTCTTTCTCCGACTGATCCATTTTGAACTCTTTCGAAATCTTGTCAAGGTATGTGCTCAGTGAAAGTCTCATCAAGCATCTTGATCTATCTCTATAGATCTTGATGCTCAACAATTAGGTAGCTTTATCCAGGTCTTCCTTTGAAAATCACTTTTCAAACAACCGTTTATGCTTTCCAGAAATTCTACATTATTTCCGATCAACAATATGTCATCCACATATACTTATCAGAAATTCTATAGTGCTCCCACTCACTTTATTGTAAATACAAGTTTCTCGTAAACTTTGTATAAACTACAAAACTTTGATCACCTCATCAAAGTGTATATTCCAACTCCAAGATGCTTGCTCCAGCCCTTAGACGGATTGCTGGAGCTCGCACACCTTTTAGCATCCTTAGGACTGACAAAACATTCGGGTTGTATCACATACAACCTTTCCTCAATTAAATTGTTAAGGAAACGATGTTTTGTCATCCATCTGCCAGATTTCATAATTGAAAAATGCGGCAACTGCTAACATAATTCCAACAGACTTTAGCATCGCTACGAGTGAGAAAGTCTCATCGCAGTCAACTCTTTGAACTTGTCGGAAACTTCTTTGTGACAAGTCGTGTTTTATAAATGGTGACATTCACCATCAGCGTCTGTCTTCATCTCAAAGGTCCATTTGTACTCGACGACCTATCGTCCAATGAGCAAGTCTACGAAAGTCTAAACTTGGTTTTCATACATGGATCCTTTCTCGGATTTCATGGCCTCTAACCATTTGTCGGAATCCGGGCCCATCATCGCTGCTTCATATCTCGTAGGTTCATCGTTGTCCAACAACATGACCTCCAAGACAGGGTTGTCATACCACTAAGGATGCAGTACGCATCCTTGTCGACCTACGAGGTTCGATAGTAACTTGATCCAAAGCTTCATGATCATCATCATTTACTTCCTCTTGAACTGACGTAGGTTCCACAGAAACATCTTTCTACGCTGCGCTACTCTCTGGTTGAAATAAAGGTTCAACAACCTCATCAAGTTCTATCTTCCTCCCACTCAATTCTTTCGAGAGAAACTTTTTCTCGGGAAAGGACCCGTTTTAGCAACAAACTCTTTGCACTTGGATCTGAGATAAAAGGTATACCCAACTGTTCTTAGGGTATTCTATGCAGATGCATTGTCCGCTTTGGGTTCGAGCTCATTAGGTGAAAACCTCTTTTCACATAAGCGTCGTAGCCCCAAACAATAAGAAATGACAGCTTAGGTTTCTATCAAACCATAGTTCAGACGGTGTCATCTCAACGGATTTAGATGGTGCCCTATATAAAGTAAATGTAGTTGTCTCTAACGCATAACCCCAAAACTATAGTAGCAAAATGATAAAAGACATCATAGCATACACCAAACCTAATAGATCACGACTATGACATTCGGACACACCATCACATATGGTGTTCCAGGTGGCCTGAGTGGTGAAACAATTTTCACATTGTCTAAAGTTGTATGCCAAACTCGTAACTCAGATATTCACCTCCACGATCATATCGCAGACATTTTCTTCTTCTTGTCACGATGGTCTTAAACTTCACTCTGAATTTGTTTGAACCTTTCAAATGATTCAGACTTGTGTTTCATTAAGTAAATATACACTATATCTACTCAAATCATCATTGAAGGTAAGAAAATAATGATATCCACCGCACGCTACAAGACTCATTGGATTGCATACATCACTCATGTATCATTTCCAATAAATCACTTGCCCGCTCCATTAAACCGGAAAATGGGGTCCTTAGTTATCTTGCCCAAGAGGCATGGTTCGCATGTCTCAACTGATTCGAAATCGAATGAGTCCAAAGATCCATCAGCATGGAGTTTCTTCATGCGCTTTATACCAATATGACATTTAGCGGCAGTGCCACAAGTAGGCGGTGCTATCATTATTAACTTTGCATCTTTTGGCATCAATGTTATGAACATGTGTATTACTACGATCAAGATTCAACAAACCATTCTTACTGGGTGTATGACCATTGAAGGTATTATTCATGTAAACGGAATAACCATTATTCTCCGACTTAAATGAATAACCGTATTGCAATAAACACAATCTAACCACGCTCATGCTCAACGCAAACACAAAATAACCTTTATTTAGGTTCGTCACAAATCCCGAAGGTAGAGAGAGCGTGCGATGTTGATAACATCAACCTTGGAAACATTTCCAACACACATCGTCACCTCACCCTTAGCTAGTCTCTGTTTATTCCGTAGCTTTTACTTCGAGTTACTAACATTTAGCAACCGAAACGGTATCCAATACCCAGGTGCTACTAGGAGTACTAGCAAGGTACACACCAATAAGACGTATATCAAATATACTTCTGTCGACGTTGCCAGCCTTCCTATCTACCAAGTATCCAGGGTTGTTCCGCTTCAGCGACCGCTCTCCTCATAGTCGAAGCACTTAGTCTCGGGTTTGGGTTCAACTTTGGGTTGCTTCACTGGAGCAGCAACTGACTTGCCATCCATGAAGTTTCCCTCATTGCCCTTGCCCTTCTCGAAACTAGTGGTTTTACTAACCATCAACACTTGACACTCCTTCTTGATTTCTACCTTCGTGGTGTCAAACATCGCGAACAGCTCAGGGATCATTATTTCTATCCCTGGCATTTTATAGTTCATCACCAAGTTTTTCTAGCTTAGTGACAGTGACTTGGAGAACTATATCAATCACTATCTTATCTGGAAGATCAACTCCCACTCGATTCAAGCGATTGTAGCACCCAGACAATCTGAGCACATGCTCAACGATTGAGCTATTCTCTTTCATCTTGAAGGCAAAGAATCTTGTTGGAGATCTCATATCTCACAGCACGGGCACGAGCCTGAGATCCTAATTTCAGCTCTTAGAACATCTCATATGTTCCATGACGTTCAAAACGTTTCAGAGCCTCAATTCTAAGTCGTAATGCATGAGCACTAAACTATCAAGTAGTCGTCAGAACGTGCCTATCAGATGTTCCCAAACATCTAGAGACGACGCTAGATGGGTTGGCGCACCGAGCGGTGCATTAAGGACATAAGCCTTCTATGTAGCAATGAGGACAATCCTCAGATCACGGACCCAGTCTGCAATATTGCTACCATTATATTTCAACTCTATTTCTCTAGGAACATATAAAAAATTCAAGGGAGCTACCGTGCGAGCTAGTAATCTACAACATAATTTGCAAAGACACTACTGACTAAGTTCATGATAATGAGTTCAATTAATCATATTACTTAAGAACTCCCACTCAAATTGACATCCCTATGGTCATTCGAGTGATAGATGATCCAAATTCACCAACTCAAGTCCGATCATCACGTGAGTTGAGGTGGTTTCAATGGTGAACATCATCATGTTGATCATATCTACTATATGACTCATGTTCGACCTTTCCGTCTCTTGTGTTCCGAGGCCATGTCTGCACATGCTAGGCTCGTCAAGTTTAACCCAAGTGTTCTGCATGTGCAACACTGGCTTGCACCCGTTGTATGTGAACGTAGAGTCTATCACACCCGATCATCACGTGGTGTCTCGACACGACGAACTTTCGCAACGATGCACACTCGGAGAGAACACAATTCATCTTAAAATTTAAGTGAGGGATCACCTTATAATGCTACCGTCATCCTAAGCAAAACAAGGTGCATAAAAGGATTAACATCACATGCAAATCATAAGTGACATGATATGGCCATGAACTTGTGCTTTTGATCTCCATCTTGAAAGCACTGACATGATCTCTATCGTCACCGGCATGACACCATGATATCCATCATCTTGATATCCATCAACGTGTCGCCATCGGGGTTATCGCGCCCAACATGCTTCTACTACTATTGCTACCGTTTAGCGATAAAGTAAAGCATTACATAGCGCTTAATGATTGACACGCAGGTCATACAATAATTAAAGACAACCCTATGGCTCCTGCCGGTTGCCGTACTCATCGACGTGCAAGTCGTGATATTCTATACATCACATGATCATCTCATACATCACATATATCACATCATGTAATTGGCCATATCACATCACAACATACCCTGCAAAAATAAGTTAGACGTCCTCTAATTGTTGTTGCATGTTTTACGTGGCTGCTACGGGTATCTAGCAAGAAAAATTCATACCTACGCATAAACCACAACGGTGATACATTAGGTGCTTTTCAACCATCTCAAGGACCGCCTTTGTCGAATCCGATCCAACTAAAGTGAGAGAAACTGGCACCCGCAAGCCATCTATGCAACAAGTTGCGGTTGAGGGAACCGGTCTCTCGTAAGCATACGAGTAATGTTAGTCCGGGCCACTTCATCTCACAATACCACTGAACCAAAATACGACCAAGGGAGGAAGCAATCTCAGCATCAACGCCCACAAACTCTTTAAGTTCTACTCGAGATATCATCTACACATAGACCTAATTCATGATGCCACTATTGGGGAATGTTGCATGGGAAACGAAAATTTTCCTACGCACACGCAAGATCTATCCATGGCGATGAGCATCTACGAGAGGGAGATTGGATCTACATACCCTTGTAGATCGCTAAGCGGGCAGCGTTAAGAAACGCGGTTGGTGTAGTCGAACATCTTCGCGATCCAAATCGCCAAGCGTCCCGTGATCTCATCACGATCCGTCCCGCGATCCAATCACGATCCGTCCTGCGAACTCATCACGATCCATCCCGCGAACCCATCACGATCCGTCTCGCGATCTTGATCACGGTCCTTCCGATCTAGCGCTGAACGGACGACACCTCCGCGTTCAGCACACGTACAGCTCGATGACGATCTCTGCCTTGTTGATCCAGCAAGAGGGAGCGGAGAGGTAGAAGAGTTCTCCGGCAGCGTTACGATGCTCCGACGATGGTGGTGGATCTATTCCGGCAGCGCTTCGCCTAAGCACCGCTGAAAACCGATCTAGTGGAGAAACTGCGATTTAGAGGAGAGGTAGCACGTGGCTATTAGGGTTAGCTTTTTCCTCTAAATCCTCTAGTATATATAGGAGGGAGGGAGGAGAGGATGCAGCCTCAAACCCTCAAGGTTTGGTCGAAATTGGAGGTGGAGGAGTCCTACTCCAATCCTATTAGGAGTTGGATTCCTCCTTTCCACTTGGAAACTCTTTCCACCTCTCCACCTTTGGATTTTTTCCTTCTCAAACCACTCCAACTGCATGGGCCCTTAGAGGAGGCTTCGGCCAGCCCACCAAGGGATGGTTTACGTCCTACCATAGCCCATGTAGCCTCTTGGGTCGAAATACCTTTCCCGATGGTCCTCCGGTACACTACCGACACTCCCGGTACACTACCGATGAGCCTGAAACTTTTCCGGCGACCAAAACAGGACTTCCTATATATCAATCTTTACCTCCGGACCATTCCAGAGCTCCTTGTGACGTTCGGGATCTCATCCGGGACTCCGAACAACCTTCGGTCACCACCATACATAACTCTATACTACCAAAACGTCACTGAACCTTAAGTGTGCAGAACCTGCGGGTTCGAGAACTATGTAGACATAACCGAGACACCTCTACGGCCAATAACCAATAGTGGGACCTGGATGCCCATATTAGTTCCTACATATTCTATGAATATCTTTATCGGTCGAACCTTTATGTCAAGGATTCAGTTAATCCCGTATGATGTTCCCTTTGTTCTTCGGTATGTTACTTGCCCGAGATTCGATCGTCGGTATCTCCATACCTAGTTCAACCTCGTTACCGGCAAGTATCTTTACTCGTTTTTTAATACAAGATCCCGCAACTAACACTTAGTCACATTGCTTGCAAGGCTTATTGTGATGTTGTATTACCGAGTGGGCCCCTGAGATACCTCTCCGTCACACGGAGTAACGAATCCCAGTCTTGATCCATGCCAACTCGACAGACACCCTCGGAGATACTTGTAGAGCACCTTTATAGTCACCCAGTTACGGTGCGACATTTGATACACACAAGGCACTCCTCCGATGTCCGTGAGTTGCATGATCTCATGGCCATAGGAACACATAGTTGACATGCAGAAAACAGTAGCAATAAACTGACACGATCATATGCTACGTTTGTAGGTTGGGTCTTGTCCATCACATCATTCTCCAAATGACGTGATCCCATTATCAAATGACATCTCATGTCCATGGCTAGGAAATCTTAACCATCTTTTGATCGACGAGCTAGTCTATTAGAGGCATACTAGGGACATGGTTTTGTCTATGTATCCACACATGCATCTAAGTCTCCGATCAATACAATTATAGCATGGATAATAAATGATTATCATGAACAAGGAAATATGATAATAACTAATTTATTATTGCCTCTAGGGCATATTTCCAACATCTGGAACCGGGACTAAAGGGTCGGGACTAAAGCCCAAAACCTTTAGTCCTGGTTCTCTTACAAACCAGGACAGAAGGGGCTCCACGTGGCCTCTGCGGGGAGCCCAGGCAGGAGGACCTTTAGTCCCGGCTGGTAACACCAACCGGGACCAAAAGGTATCCACGCGTCAGCATCTAGCAGTTGCTTGTTTTTTTGAGAGGGAGGGGGGTTTAGGGGGTTTTGGACGGTTAATTTAGGGGTTTTATATTGTTTTAGCTAGCTAATTAATAGATAGAAGTCTCCTCTCTTTCTCCATGCTTGGTTGACGCTAGCTACTATAGAGAGAACTCGACATGCTAGCTAGTAAGAAAATGAAGCGACCATTAAGTACATAAGATCGTCATGAACATATAGAGATAGAAGTGATCGACCTCTCTTTCTCCGAGAGATTGGTTGTATAACAAGTTTTCGTATATATATCCGACAATACTAGCTACATATATACAATATAAGAGCTCTTACAATCCCTAACATCTAATGTCAACTTCTAGATGGTATTCTCCGATTTTATTTATGACGTGGTCAAGAAAGAATCCTGCCAATTCCTCTTGAATTGCTCGTATGCGATCATGTGGTAGGAGTTCATCCCGCATCTGCCACATCTAATTTGAAGAAGGGGATCAATACATATATATGGTAATAAAATAAAATTGTGAATATTATTGCTTACGCACTTGAAATTGTTTTTCAGAGTAGCCCCGCTTAGGGGTCGTCGAGTTGTAGATGAACTCGCAAACGTAGTATCCACATAAATTATTCCCGTTTCCTGCCACAAGCACTTTACAAGAAATAGAATTCAATCAAACTGATAATCAAGCATGATAAATGGTATTTAATAAACTAGAATCAATGGGAGATGCGCGGAACTAGCTAGTATTACTTACTTTCGGGTGTGTAAATCGCAACTCCCCCGGCAGTGCCGGAACAATTGCTATGAACTCTTTCCAAACCCTGCCAGACAAAGAAAATAATTACTTGATATCAGGAAATGAACAAAGTTGCCGATATGATGCGATAATGATCGATTGAACTTACTTCTAGAGAATTTCAGTCATGTCCGCATATTCCTGGGGATCTTTTTATTTCGAGTCTAAGACGGTTACTACTCCCTGCTCAAGCTGAATCTCTAGCAAAATAAAGTGGAAACTACGCACGCATGCATAACTCATCAATTACATTACTATAAACCTCGAGTAATAAGGGAAACCGAATATGCACAAGACAGTGACACTCACTTGAAGTTGTAAGGAAAGAGTATTGTCCCTTTGTTTTGATTTTTAAGCAACGATTGTAGCAAGGTCTCCTCGGTTTGAGTGGGATACTTTTGAAAATTATACTCATGTATGACATTTGGGTTAATGAACCCAATGTCATAGATTTGTGCTTTTCTGCATTCGACGATCTTCAATCTGCATAATATAGTAGTGAGGATAATTATATATACATGCAATGAAAGAGCTGAGCTATATACATAGCGAGACTTAATTACAGAAGTAGTACATACAGACAGTAGCAAGTCATGATTGTTTTGTCGAGGGCCTTTTGATTGTATAACTGGAATATCTCCTCAAATTCAATATTCAATAGTTCCATTCCAACAAGGTCGTGCTCCTCTTTAACTGACAGTATCAAAGATTTCTTCCTAGACTCGCGGCAGGTTTTCATGTACCATTCATGGAATTTTCGCATCATCGTTGTTAGAGGAGGATGATCAGGTTTGACGAGAGGACGCCCGTGCCGGTAATGGAATTTGTCCACCTCCAACGGCTTAAACTGTACATCATCACTCAGGTAATCACCAAGTTTGGTACTGAGCACCATCCCCGGATGATTAGCGACGATATAGCTAGACACCTTGAGTGGGGGGCACGATTGGTTCGCCTGTTCGCCGAGCTGGGGAATTTTTTTCCCACTTCTCCGTTCTGCTAACCTTGCATCACTGGAAATACTTCCCGACCGCTGTGCATCTTGATATGTCTTTTCAATACAACGGTCAAAGTTGGAATCTGGCGGAGGCGCTGGTGGTCGCTTCAGGGCATTGATAGTGCGCATCGATTTCACCGGATATATCTTCTCCTTCGGAGGTGGATTTTTCTTTGCAAAATGGGCCCTCACTTCGGCCTGAGATATCTCCTTGTTTTTAGAGTTGGTCCTCTCATATGGTAACTTTTCCAGAGGCTTGAGAGATGGACCATATCTGTATCCCCTCCTGCCTATGCTTGTACTACTAGCCGCCGGAGTGGCGGTGGCTCCCTTCCGTTGTTGCTTACTAGGGGCCGGAGGAGCTAGAGCAGCGGCGTTTGTCTTCCGCCGTTGCCGACAAGGCTGAGGAGGAGGCATACTACTCCGACGTGCCGGAGTAGGCGAAGGAGGAGGCAGAATGCCCCCACGCACCGGAGAACCGGAGAAGGAGGTGGTGTGCCCTGATCACTCGCCGGAGGAGGAGGAGGAGGCGGAGTGCCCTGATTCGCATGAGAAGAAGGAGGAGGCGGAGGCATCCAGTTTGGAAGCTTGATGTACTCCTTCTGCCATAGACATGTACTCCTCGGGGCACGAACCAGATTATTCTCTCCTTCACCTATAGAGTGGTCAAGCTCAAGCTCCTCAAATTCCTTCATTACTTCATCCACCAGCACAACATCATAGCCATGTGGAATCAGACGGCAGTGAAAAGTTCTGTTGGGTTGAGGAGGTGCAACAGAGCCGATAGCCGCCTTGAAAGTGAGGTTCCGACATTTCGTCATAAGCTCGCAATGTTGAGACTTCGTGATAGTATCC
Organism: Hordeum marinum; assembly: GCA_022496015.1. Lineage (NCBI taxonomy): Eukaryota > Viridiplantae > Streptophyta > Magnoliopsida > Poales > Poaceae > Hordeum > Hordeum marinum. The sequence goes on from CM039673.1 coordinate 582,522,368, forward strand.
ACGGGGTAGCTAGGAGACGTGAAGTCGGGCTGAACGGGCTAAGCGATGCTGCTTCTCCGCTGAGATGGCGGGGTAGCTTCTGGCGTAGCTTCGTGCCGCTGAGATGGTTGGCCGGCAGCTCGTTGGCTCTCAGCTTCCTCTAGCTTTTGTCGTCTTGTGTTGAGCTTCTGAATTTCGCTCAACTCTGCTTTCCTCTTTCTCTCCCGGCTTATGTAACCGCCTGCGTCGGGAAACCCAACCTTCCACGGAACGGAGCCTGGTGTGCCTCGTGTTCGTCCAGGGTGCTCAACATTCCCTAGGGCCTCAGTCAGCTCGTCCTTCTCTATGTCGGGAATGAACATCCCTTCCCGTGCTGCAGTGATATACTTCTGAAGCTTTTTCATGGGTATTGCAAGTTGCTCGTCCATCCAACGACACTTCCCTATTTCAGGGTCCAAAGTTCCCCCGACCCCGAAGAACCAAGTCCTTGAACGGTCTGTCCAGTTCAATGTCTGTGGTACGACCCCTTTAGCAGTCAGGTCATTCTCAGCTTTGTCCCACAACGGCCGGGCTTTGAGGTAGCCACCTGACCCCGTGTGATGGTGATACTGCTTCTTTGCAGCATTGACCTTGTTTGTCTCTGACATTTTCTTATTCTTTTCCGATGTCTTTTAGTCCACAAATGCGGGCCAGTAATCTCTTATCTTCTCAAATCGGCCGGTGAATTATGGAATCTTCCCTTTGTCGACAAACTTTGATTTCAACTTATTCTTCCACCTCCTGAATAGATCTGCCATCTTATTAAGAGCACATGCCTTGACCAGTGGCTCTATAACTGGCTTATTCAGATCCTCCTCTGGTAGTAGGGTTAAATTTTCCTTCAGTGCGGTCCAAAGATCATCTTTCTGTCTATCGGTGACATAATCACCATCAGGGGCGCCGTCCTTAGGCTTCTTCCATTGCTTGATGCTGATCAGGATGTTGTCCCTAACAATAGCTCCGCACTGAGCAGAAAATGCATTCTTGGTCCACTTGGGTTCAATCGGATGGCCATCGTTCGCGAGTGCTGTGATCGTGAACTTTTCATCCTTGCGCAACCTCTTCTTCGTGCCTCGTCTCGTTACCGAAGTTTGGCTTGATCCGGAGGGATATAAAAGAAGAAAGAAGAGTTAATTAATATATTTACATACCAAAACAATTAATGCATTAATTAGCTAGTCAGCACAGGCTTAATGAATATATATACCTCGTCGGACTTTGCAATAGCTCCCTCCTCCGATCAGTCACCAGAGCTGTCATCATGGTCTCCTTCTTCCTCCGGCATTCGATCACCGGAGCCATCATGATCATGTCCTTCCTCCTCCATTGTTCGATCACTGGAGCCGTTATAATCCTCTCCTTCCAGACGATCGGTGTCGTTGAGATATGACAAGATATCACGTCCATCGTGGATTATGTCCCCCAACAATTTTTCTTGTTCTTCGTCTCTTGGATCCATAGTTTCTGCAAATATTACAACATGGCAATTAGTATACAAACATGAATGTCCGACGTCCGGACCGCCTCTCTCATGAATGTCCGACGTCCGGACCGCCTCTCTCATGAATGTCAAACAAGGGATTCTGTTAACCTTTAAGGGATTTAACTAACAAAATGGTGCCATTCTAAATGTGCAGAAAATGGTCCATATTTTTCCTGATCTCATCTACCCATCTATATGTCATGTTGTCTAGTGTCAAAGGATTCAAGAAAACCAAGGCTTCATCATTAGCCGGAAGTAACAGGCGCATAATGGTACGAAGCTCTCCAATTTTTTTTGGAACGGAGTCCAGGATAGAATAATTAATTAGCTTTTTGGTACGAAGTTCAGCAAGAGCCTTCCGAATATTGCTATTTGGAAGGCCTTTGCTGAAATTCGTACCAAAAAGCGAATTATTCTATCCGGGACTCCGTTTCAAAACAACTTTGAAGAGCTTCGTAGCATCATACGCATGTTACTTCCGGCTAATGATGAAGCCATGGATTTCTTCAATACTTTGACAGACAATGTGACATATAGATGAATATATATATAGATGAGATCAGAAAAAATTGGATCAACTTGTGCACATCCATAATGGGGGCATTTTTGATAAATCTATGTTACCGGAGTTTTCTTCATTTAACTTGGTAAATTTGGGTGGCCTCGACAACGCTTCTAGGGTTTGGGGTCGCCTCGACAACACTTCTAGGGTTTGGGGTGGCCTCGACAATGCTTTTTCAGTCCCGGTTTGGGTGGCCTCGAGAGTTTATCGGGTAGGGACGGGGTAGATCGACAACGATGCTCTTTCTTCTAGGGTTTGGGTAGCCTCGATAGTTGGTCGGGTGAGCGGACTGCCTCTCTCTCATGCATGTCCGACGTCCCCTCTCATGTCGAAGTTATCGGGGAGGGGATAGATCGACAATGACGCTCTTTATTCTAGGGTTTGGGTGGCCTCGATAGCTGGTCAAGCGAGCGGACCGCCTCTCTCACTCATGCATGTCCGACGTCCCCCCTCATGTCGAAGTTATCGGGGAGGGGGTAGATCGACAATGATGCTCTTTCTTCTAGGGTTTGGGTGGCCTCGATAGTTGGTCGGGTGAGCGGACCGCTTCTCTCTCATGCATGTCCCTCCTCATGTCGAAGTTATCAGGGAGGGGTAAATTTTAACTTAGAGTTACATCCATCCATACATACACATACATATATACATGGACCAAAAAATGCTAAGAACAAAAAAATATTTTATTAAAAAAAATCATATGAACATGACTAAAAAATTCTTCATATCCAAAATAAGTATAGCATTTTGGTGTGACAATGATCACATCTATTTTTTTGACCAAAAATGCTATGAACATTAACATAAACATAAAAAGGCCGGGCAGCGCGGCGGCTCACAGCGGGGCTCGGGCGACGATGGTGCAGGGGCGCGGCCGGCGACGACGGGGCAGGGGCGCGACCGGCGACGGCGGGGACGGGCCGGGGCAGGGGTGCGCCCGGGCTGATTGGGGGCGGGGCAGGGGCGCACGACGACGGGGACGACGGCGACGGCAACGACGGGGGCAGGGCAGGGGCGCATGGCGACGGCGACGGCAACGGTGACGACGAAGACGGCGACGACAGTGACGAACAGCGTCCAGGAAGAAGGGCGTCGGGGCAGGGCGCGGCAAGGGCAGGGCGACGGTGACAACAGTGACGAACGGCGCGGTGATGACGACGGCAGGGCGCGATGTCGGGGAAGAAGGGCGACGGCAATGACAGAAACGAACGACGGCAGTGATGAACGGTGTCGGGGCAGGGCAGGGCGAGGGCGTCGACGGCGACAGCGACGAGGAGGCAGGGCATGGCGATGGGAGAAATTGGGGAAAATTCTAAGTGCTGGCTTATATAGCCCAACCATTCGTCCCGGTTGGTGGCTCCAACAGGGACCAAAGGTCTCTTTTCGGCAGCCCAAAGGGCGGGAAGCAGAGACCTTTGGTCCTGGTTGGTGCCACCAGCCAGGACTAAAGGTAGGTATTGGTCCCGGTTGGTTCCACCAACCGGGACCAATGGCCTTGCACAACAGCGTAGTGGGAGTTTAGTCCCGCCTCGCTAGTGAAGATTGCGCCCCACCTGTTTATAAGGCGTGGTGCGCCCTAGAGTTCGAGCTCCTCTCTAAACCAGGCTTACAGGCCTAACCACTCTGTATCTGCGTGTGGGCCTGAATCCTGGCCCAATTAGCTGGTTAGGTTTCTAGTCATATTCAAGCCATGGTGGCCCAGTAGGCGGCATTTTTTTTTATTTTTTTCCAGTATTTTTGTTTTGTTTTTTGCTTCATTATTTTTAATTGTTTTCTAGTATTTTTCTTCTGTTATTTTAGTACATTCTTTTTAACAAATAAATACTTTGATATTTTTAGTTGCATAATTTCCATTATTTTGTTTTGTTTCTTGCTTTATTTGTTTTTTGCTTTATTTATTTCCAGTGTGTTTTATCATTATATTCTTTTTGCTATTAATGTTTTGAACAAAAATACTTTGATAATTTTAGTTGCATAATGTTTATATAATTATTGTTTCAAAAATACTAGAGGTTTATAAAAGATTTTTAGCTGATTCTTTTTTGAACTCCACTCCCACAATGTTTTGAAAGAAATTAAAAAGCACTTCAAACGAACTCTGAAAAGGTTGAAAGTTGGAATGGTATCATCATTTCACCCACATAGCATGTGCTAGAAAGTTGAGTGGGTTACTACAAAAACTAGATGCACTTTGTGTACAAAATGGGTAATCTCTTTCGCAGTATCACGGTTTCGGACGAAAACTCAACTGTTACAAAGGAATTTCATTTTTGGAACTTATTTGAACTCCATACTTTTTGTGTGTTCAAAATGCACCATTGAAAGCCACATCATCAATTTTCAACCCTTTCTGACTTCATTTGGTATTTTTCATGCACTTACTGATTTTTTTTGAGTTAAATGACCCTGAAATTGAAAATCACTTCAAATGAACTCTGAAAAGGTTGAAAGTTGGCATGGTATCATCATTTCACCCACATAGCATGTGCTAAAAAGTTGAGAGGGTTACTGTTGGGGATATAACCCCGTGATATGACCCGGCTGGAAGGTTCCGGTTGATAGCATTGGTTATGAGCCGGCCCACGAAGACATGTATCAGCTAGAGGCCCAAGAAGATTGGCGGCTCCTGATGTGGGCCGGACGGCAGAGACCCGGACGCGCAAGACCTTCCAAAGGATAACTTGGCTGGTAAGATAGAGATAGATTCGGAGATGTAAACATGATCTGACTGTACAATTGTAAGACCCGACGGTTCCGACCTCTTATATAAAGGCAGAGTCGGGGCGGCTTAGAGGTAGGTTATCGAAAACTAGGTCAAGCTTCTAACCCCTTGTAATCGATACAACAAGCAATAACAACACAAGCAGGACGTAGGCTTTTACCTCGACTTGAGGGGCCAAACCTAGGTAAACTCGTGTCCTTTGTCTCAACCAACCCCTTTGAGTCCACTACCATGGCGATGGCTCCGAACTCAAGTCTGGTAATCCGGACATGTGTTGTGACAAAACCACGACAGTTGGCGCCCACCGTGGGGCTCGCATTCGGTGGTGTTGAGTTCTCAAAGGGCTCCCTTCCAGAGCTCGAAGGATACGTAGTTGGGAGGATGAGCAAGAGTCACCGCGGCCGGCTCTACATCGACGACGCCGGCTGGGGGCTTGACGCTGATTTCGTGGAGTATGGTTTCCGGGTTCCGTTCGGCGGGATCCAGGTGTTCATCGGAAAGATCGACGGGTCAACACCCGGGCCGGACGTCTGCACCAGCATCGTCGAGCCGGCTCGGCGTCTCCAGCCCGCACGTAAGGTAGGCCCTGTCCGTGTTAACTCGGTTCAGGAGCATGTCTTCGTGGGCTTCACTCAAGGTATGGATCTGGAAGCATCCGGATCGCAAGGGACTCTTGTGCACTCCGACGATGAGTCATCGAGTGGGGAAACAGAATCTGTGTACTGGCTCAGCAATGGTGGCCTTGGGGGCTGTCACAACCCTAGTAAGAGTCATAGGCTAGTAATGTGTTTGCATCATCATCATCATCTATGCATCAATATGAAATGGGGAGAAGAAGAAAACCCCACCCACTTAATGAATTATAGGATTTCTAGATAAATGAAATTTCAACAAATCCAAAATGCCCATAAAAAATGTCCTCTATGTCTGATAAATAGGGACATGGATATACCAGGGGACATTTGTATTATTTGAACATTTAAAATAATTTGAATTAATGGTTTACATCCCTGGAAAATGACAAATAAAGCAAATATCATTATCACTGTTTCCAAAATAATCTGAAACTATTATTATAAGTTTGGAATATTCAAACCACAATTTAGAAAATATGTGGGTCATTTTATAAAAGTTATTGGACCTGCAACGGAAATAAATAAATATTAGAAAACAGAAAACAGAAGTTAAAACAAAAAGCCAGAAGGGGCTTACCTGGCCCAGGAAGGAGATGGCCCAGCCCACCAGGGCCAAGCGGTCATCTTCAACCTCTGCCAGTAGGCAGAGGCGAAGTGCCGCGCGGCGCCGGCGGGGCCTCCACCTCCTCCCTGCTCGCCTGGCCGCCGTGGCATCCTCCCGAGCACGTCGCGTGGCCGCCCCGAATCTTCTCCCTCTCTCCCGTGGCCGCTCTCTCCCTCGCTTCTCTTTTCCCCTTTCTTTGCCGAGCTTCGTCGTCGACGCCGCTCGCCGTAGCCGCCGTTCTGGCCACCCCCTCTCCCCTCCGAGCCCACCAATATACTCGCCGCGATGCCCTCGTCCTCTCCGTGGCGTCAGAAGGACCCGAGAGACCTCGAGGCCGCCGCCGCGTCCGTCTTCAACCTCGGGACCCGTCGGAGCTCGTCGCCGTTCCTGCCATCCCCGATCGTCCCGGAGCCCGCTGACCAACCAGATCGACTCGCTGTGAGCTCCCCGTACTTTCCCCTCTCTCTCCGTGGCCCTCTTCGCCCTTAGCTGCCATCCCCGAGCTCGCCCGAGCTCCGGCCGTCGCCAAAATGGACGTGGCCATCAACTCCGGCCACCCCAGCCCCTCCTGACCCCCTAGATGGATGCGGACGTGCGCGGGCTACCTCCAGGTGGTCTCCGCACGCCCTGCCGCCATGCCTACGCGATTCCGGCGAGTTGCCGCCGTCGTTTTGGTCGTCGCCGGCGAGTCTCCGGCGCCGTTGACGCGGCAGGGTGATTAGGCTAACCCCCGCGCTAATTAATCCCCCTCCAGCCACTGACAGTGGGCCCCGTAGCGGGGTCAACGCCCAGTCAGCGCGGGATTAGCCCCTGTGTCTATGACATGTGGGTCCCGCGTGTCATTTTGACCCAGATCGGTCAGTTGACCAGGCTGATGTCATGCTGACGCATGGCTGACGCAGTAAATCTATTTTCTGTTTTAGAATAACTCCAGAAATAGTTAAAAACTTTGAAAAATCATATAAATTAATGTGTAACTCAGATGAAAATACTTTATATATGAAAATTTATCAGAAAAATCCAATGAATCCAATGGTGCTATTCTCATGCATGTTAGAGCAACCTAAATAGGTGAACATGGACATTTTAACATTAGGTCAATATATGGAATTTGAAATGAGAACAACTTTGAACCTATATTCAAATACATTTCAAATTGACATGAACACTAGATACATTAGCTCATCCATGCATACTGTCATGCCATGTTCATGCATCATATTGTCGCATTTGCTTGTATTGATTGTTTTTATCTGCGTTGCGGTAGGCCCTAATCCGGAAGATACCCCTCCGTACCCCGACGAAGGAGAGAACTCCTCCGCAACCCAGCAAGGCAAGCAACCCCATTGATCATTCCGATAACATCCCATTCTCTCGCTCCTGCTCTCATTATTGCATTAGGACAAATGATCACATGTCAGTCATACCCGGTAGATGATCCTATTCTTATGCATGACCTGATCTTGTCACAGTAAATAGCTACACCTTGCAACCTAGCATACCTGGTAGATGCTTGTGCCGTGATGTGCTTAGCTTATCTTCATGCCATGCTGCTATGCTTAGAGTTGTGTCAGGTCTGATTCATCTGGGTGATGAGTTAGAGTGAAACTGTGATGTTCTGATGTGTTGAGCTCATAATGAATCCGTTTTGGTAAAAGGTGGCGATGAGAGGCTATGTAGGAGTACATAGTGGGTTGTCTCATTGAGACCGTTCTTAGGAACTGGGTTCCGTGTTTGAGATCCAAGACGAGATACTACCACATGTTGGGCCCTGAAATATGACCCCGCTCGACTTATCAGTCGCTTAGTCTTTGGTCCAGGTATTGCAAGTAGTTTCTGGTGTTTATAGCTTGCTGGAGGCCGTGCGTAGCGCTGATCCTCGGGGTGGGTTACGACGCGGTAGGCAGTGGCACGGTGTACCAAGGGTCACCCGAATGGTGGGCTTGGGAACCCTGCGCACATCGTTTGGGACCGTAGTGGAAACTTCGGCCGGACTTCCATGCGGGTCAGTCTCAAATAGGCGGTAGCCTGGACTAGAGGTCTTATGTGATTGACGGTCGTGGCCGACTCCCTCGCTGGGCATCCGCTTGAAGGTTGCCGAGGTGCATGGTTTATGGCACACAGCGATAAGTGGCGAGAGCGTGTGTGAAGAAGTACACCCCTGCAGGGTTATGAAACTATTCGAATAGCCGCGTCCGCGGATATGGACTACTTGGAGAACTTATGCTGTTCATAGATAATCAAATGGATACTTCTAAAAATCTCAAGACAAGTGTGAGTACCGTGGATGGCACTCTTCCGGGAGGGGAAGGTGAGTCCATGGTGGTGTATTGAGATGGAGTTAGTGCACTCGTGTGCAATAAGTAAAATTGTAACAAAGAGTGTAAAGCTGAGTAGTGTAGGTTAGCCATGAGTCAAAGCTGGCTTTCTGCATAAACTCCTCCACCCCTTTGTTGATACATGAGCATAACTAGACTAGGTCTATTTTAAAGACTTGCTGAGTACGATTGTACTCATCCTTGCTTAATTAATGTTGCAGAGGAAAACCAGGACCCATCAGGTGGGTTCTATCTAGACGTTGACGATGCCGAATAGCTGGTGTCCCAGCTACGACCCTGTGCCGTGTGGCGTGCTGTAGATAGTCAGGCCATGTGCCCTCTTTTCATTTCACTGTCCGTACTCGGATAGTTCTAAGTTTCCGCTGGCTTGTATGAACTTGTTTGTATAACTTGAGTGCCGGGTCATGTGACCCCTATCTGTAAGAACATATTATGCAAGGCTCTTCTGAGCCTTTTAAATAAAAGTCATGTTGTTGTATGGTTATGTTGTGATGCCATAGTTGTATCTATGCATAACGGGCATGTCGTGCGTACGTGCGGCGTGCAACGGTATGTATGGGATCCGACACCTAGTTGTGTGCCTTTAGCAGTACTCCTTACGGGAAACTGTCTTTTTGTGCTTCCACCGAGCCTTGGTAGCTTGCTACTGCTCCGAACACATTGATTGACCGGCATGTATCCTTCTTTGCTGCTGTGTCTGTCCCTTTGGGGAAATGTCTCGCAGTGTAATGGAGTCCCTGTAGCCTGTTACGACTCGTCTACGTGCAGCGATGACATTCGTGTCTCGCGACGTAATGGAGTCCTTGTAACTTGCTACGACTCGTCTACACACGCTTGAGACCGACACCTGCATTGCTGGGTTATGTATGCCTGTTTCCGTACGGATGTGCCACTTGGGTTCTATGACTAGTTATGTCGGCCCGGGTTCTTTGTTGTGTGATTGCCAGCGACATGTTCACATACGTGAGCCAAAAGACGCAAACGGTCCCGACCAAGGTAAGGCTGCAGCCGTGGAGTACCATGCGTGAGGCCGCAAAGTGATGTGGCTGGTTACAGTATGGAATCATATGACTTAGGATCGGGGTCCCGACAGCGTTGGTATCAGAGCCTGACGGACTGTAGGACTATCAAGCCAAACTGGTCGAAGTTGAGTCTAGAAACACTATAGATAAGTAGGGGAATTGATTGTGGAAGGGAACGTAAGACTCTTTTTACTCCTCTTCCCAAGTTATTCTATGCTGGGTCATTCTCATCTTATCTACGAGGATAGGTACTAGGATTCTCATCTATTGCCTAGGATGACGAGTTACTAGCCATGGACCAGTAACTAGCTTGTTTGTGAGTAAGTGTGGTTATTTTAGTGTTGTTGATGTGACAAACAGATGGAGAAGAGATTTGAGTCTAGATAGTCGAGTGGTCATGCCTTTCCAATCTCCTTTAAATTGTCTCAAAATTTTTGTTGAGCAATTACAGCCGTTATGCTGCTCGATTTCCGTTAGGATCTCTAATGTCTTTGCATCATTCTCTGTTTCAGATGCCGTCTCGTCCTTTCCGTCAGGTGGTCCGTCTGACCAGGTGCATCGATGTGCCGGGTCACACGGCCATGTTGGTTAGAGTGATGATGGAGGCGGGATATCGTTGGTACCCGGAGTACACCGTGGAGGAGCAGTACCGAGATTTCAACCAGAGTCAGTATCTGTGTACTGTTAGGATATACCCTTCATATCCTGGAGCTGCAGAGCCGCTTCACTGGACTCATGGATTGGGAGTTACCATAGATATGGCAGTTCAGGAAGCCGCCTATACTATGCTGACTATTATGAGGTTTCACCATGGTCTGCTTCAGAACACGGAGTTCTGCTATGTACCTGCTTCCATTGGAGGAGAGGATGGATATCTCAGTGCAGCCTATTATGATCATTCCCATGAAGACCCTAGACTGCAGGTGACCGCGTAGATGTTGGAAACTAGGGACCATGATGCACGTGCCCTACGCATGGAGCTCTATGCTACCCGTGCCCGTCTTTGGACAGCTTTGACGCAGCTGGCACCTGTTGTGCAAACAGGTTATGGAGATATGGAGATGCTGACTCCATCACGGACTCATTTGCCAGCACACGTAGACTGGCCTGATGTTGGAGGCATCACCCCTCTTCGAGGACCGCTGTTGCCACCGACAAGGGGACCAAGGCCACACCCGTGCCCTTATGGTTTCCAGGGATTCCAGGCTAGAGTGTTTCCAGATCCGCAGGTTCAGCTTCCAGGTCATGGGGGTAACCTGTACGAAGCATTCTACGGTGATATTTGAGTGCGAGGATGCTAGACCTAGTAAGCTAGTAGACGTATCGCCACAGTCCTGTGTGTCTTGTGGGGTATGATCAAGGTTGAGAGTTGAGTTCCGGAGGTGTAGATAGATAATGTATAGGATGCTTATAACGCCTCCGATGAGTTGTGTCATCTCTCCGTAGTTGTTTTCAGCTTGGGTTTGTACTGAACTAAGTCATGGTGTGTATGAAACCTAATGTTCATATGGTAGTTGTTTTACCATGTTGATTGGTGTTTATTCTACATACCATGCTGATCAGAGCATTTCCTAATTCTTGTCCTAGAGTTGTTGCTCGCTATGTCTAAGCTATGGATTGTTTTCCCCAGGATGGTGTCAACCAGGAACAACCCTATGCATGCTCATGAGCAAGGCGAGAGTAGCCAGCCAAGGAAAGAAGAGCTGCCACGAGCACCATCTCTAGCAGAGGTGATGCTAGAAGCCGAAAGGAATAAGAGGGAGACCAACAGGCTGTTGGAGAGGATTGAACAGAACACCGCACGTGCTCCCCGCAGTGATCACCATGATGGAGTGTCACTTGGTGACTTCATTAAGCTGTGTCCGCCTAAGTACCATCACTCGATCGATCCCCTCGATGCGGATGATTGGCTAACCAGCATGTCACGCAAGATTCGAGCTGCAAATGTTTCAGAGGCCAACAAGGTGACCTTTGCAACATACTTCCTAGAGGGACCCGCCAACCTATGGTGGGAAAGCTATGAAGCTATGTGTCCTCAAGGACCTGCGCCAACCTGGGCAGAGTTTAGCGCCGCATTTCGTCTCCATCACATCCCGGAAGGGCTGATGGACCGCAAGAGAGAGGAATTCTGTGCCTTCACCCAGGGCAGATTGACAGTGGATGCATACAGCCGCAAGTTTGGAAACCTTGCTCGCTATGCTCCAGAGGAGGTCTCAACCGATGCCAAGAAGCAGGCTAGGTTCCGCAAGGGACTAAATGCTGAGCTTCGTCGAGATCTTCGTCTGCATGAGTGCGCCACCTTTCAAGCTCTCGTCAATAAAGCGATCAATGCTGAGTCCGGACAGACTGACTACGAGGCCACAAGGAGGCATAACCGTGACTTCAACCCTGCATCGGGTTCAGGACCCAACAAGCGCCGAATATGGGTACCCAATGCAGCTATGCCGACAAGGTACACTGCGAGGCCATCCTTCCAGGCACCTCGTCCAGTTCAGTCCAACCCTCCACCCAGACCATTTGGAGGACCGCAAGCAAATGTTGCCCCTCGTGCTACAGTGGTATGCTATAAGTGTGGAGAACCGGGACATTATTCTCGTGAATGTCCCCAGAACAATGCCAAGCCCGCTGGACGCGGAAAACCAGGGAAAGCCTTCTATGTGAAGCCAACTCCTGCCCGTGGGCGAGTTAATTATGTGTCTGCTGAAGAAGCTCTTGAAGACCCTGATGTCATTCTAGGTACGCTTCTTGTTAATAGCCATCCAGCATCTGTTCTATTTGATACTGGGGCATCTCATTCATTCATCTCAGAAAGTTATGCACAGTTGCATAACATGTCTTTCTGTGACATGCCCACACCTTTAGTAGTTCAGACTCCTGGATCAAAATGGCAAACTTCTAGAGTGAGCCATGACAATGAAATTCTGGTGGATAGACTAGTATTCCTAGCATCCTTGATAGCTCTTAAGTCTTCGGACATCAATATCATTCTAGGTATGGATTGGATGAAAACCCACTATGCCAAGATTGATACTCATTTTAGGAATGTTCAACTTACACATCCCTCGGGAGAGATAGTTAATGTCTCTACTCGAACAACCAAGCGCTAACTCTATTCTCTAAATGCTAGACCTCTCCCTGAGCTAGAAGATATTCCGGTAGTCCGTGATTTTCCGGATGTCTTTCCAGAAGAACTGCCAGGTATTCCACCTGTCAGAGATGTCGAGTTTGTAATAGAACTTATTCCAGGGACAGTTCCAATAGCCAGAAGACCCTATAAGATGGCACCCTTAGAACTAGCCGAGCTAAAAACCCAACTCGATGAAGCTTTGAAGAAAGGGTTCATTCGTACTAGTTCTTCTCCTTGGGCTTGCCCCGTCCTTTTTGTTAAGAAGAAGGATGGCTCGGAACGGATGGTTGTGGATTACCGACCAGTGAACTTGGTCACTATCAAGAACAAGTATCCGCTCCCCAGGATCAACGATTTGTATGATCAGCTCGCTGGATCCTCTGTCTTTTCCAAAATGGATTTTAGGTTGGGATACCATCAAATCAGAATTAGAAACGGGGACATTCCAAAAACGGCTTTTGTCACTCGTTATGGCCAATACGAGTACACCGTTATGTCCTTCGAATTAACTAATGCCCCAGCCACCTTCTCTCGACTGATGAATTCGATCTTCATGGAGTATTTGGATAAATTCGTCGTGGTTTATCTTGATGACATACTCATTTACTCGAAGAACGAACAAGAACATGCCGAGCATCTAAGGTTGGTATTGATGAAACTTCGAGAGCATCGTCTATATGCCAAATTCTCCAAGTGTGAATTCTGGTTGCCGGAAGTGACTTATCTGGGTCACGTAATCTCTGGCAAAGGTATTGCTGTCAATCCTGAGAGAGTTCAGGCCGTCCTTGATTGGACTCAACCTGAATCAGTTAAGCAAGTAAGGAGTTTCCTTGGCTTAGCGAGCTATTGTCGCCGCTTTGTTGAGAATTTCTCCAAGGCTGCGAAACCTCTAACTGAACTTCTCAAGAAAGATAAAAGGTTCGAGTGGACTCCACAATGCGAGCATAGTTTTCAGGAGTTGAAAAGACGACTGACCTCTGCTCCGTTCTGGTGCCACCAGATTTATCTAAGGACTTTATTATCTATTGCGACGCCTCGCGACAAGGATTAGGTTGCATTCTCATGCAAGATCGTCATGTGATTGCTTACGCATCTCGACAGTTGCATCCACATGAGGATAATTATCCCACACATGATCTTGAGCTTGCAGCTGTAGTCCATGCACTGAAAACATGGCGACATTATCTTCTGGGTAATCGTTGCGAGATATACACTGATCACCAAAGTCTAAAATATATCATCACCCAGCCGGATTTGAATCTCAGGCAAAGACGGTGGGTAGAGTTGATCTCGGACTACGACTTAGGGATAACTTACACCCCGGGAAAAGCCAATGTCATGGCTGATGCGCTAAGTCGTAAGTCTTATTGTAACAATTTGATGTTACAACAAGGTCAACCGCTTCTCCATGAGGAATTTAGGAAGTTAAATCTTCACATTGTTCCTCAAGGATTCCTATCCAACTTGGTGGCGAAACCTACTCTTAAGGATCAAATCATAGCTGGCCAAAAGCGTGATAAGGGAATTTCCCGGATCAAGGAGAACCTCGTTAGCGGTCTCGCTAAGGACTTCTCTACAGATGATCAAGGTGTAGTGCTCTTTCAGGGCCGTTTAGTGGTTCCTAAAAGCCAACATATCAGGCAGCTGATTCTTAAGGAGGCTCATGATTCTCCTCTCACAATTCATCCGGGTAGTACCAAAATGTATCAGGACCTACGTCAGAGGTTCTGGTGGACTAGGATGAAGAGAGAAATTGCTCAGTATGTTGCTAACTACGACGTTTGTCATCGTGTGAAGGCAGAGCATCAAAGGCCTGCTGGCATCCTTCAACCCTTAGCTATTCCTGAATGGAAATGGGATAACGTCGGTATGGATTTCATCACCGGTTTTCCCAGGACCAAGAGAGGGAACAATGCTATATTCGTAGTCATTGACCGCCTTTCCAAAGTGGCTCATTGTCTTCCTGTTCGGGAAAGCATTACTGCTAGTCAGCTAGCGGAGTTATATGTTTCTCGAATAGTTTCTCTCATGGTGTTCCCTTGGAGATTAACTCAGACCGTGGAAGTATCTTTACCTTCTCAATTTTGGGAAAGTTTTCAAACTGCCATGGGGACTCATCTATCTTTTAGTACCGCTTTCCATCCTCAATCAAGTGGTCAAGTTGAGCGAGTCAATCAAATTCTTGAAGATATGCTTCGAGCTTGTGTTATATCTTTCGGTATGAATTGGGAGAACTGCCTTCCATTTGCTGAATTCGCCTATAACAACAGTTATCAATCAAGCTTGGGCAAAGCCCCTTTTGAAGTTCTCTATGGACGAAAATGCCGAACACCTCTTAACTGGTCAGAAAGCCGGGAGAGAGGCAACTCTTTGGTCCGGACATGATCCAGGATGCAGAGGAGCAAGTTCGCATTATTCGTGAAAAGTTGAAAACAGCCCAATCCCGTCAAAAGAGTCAATATGATCGCCATCATAAGTCTGTGACTTATGAAGTTGACGAGAAGGCTTACCTTCGGGTTACACCTCTGAAAGGTACCCATCGATTCGGTATCAAAGGCAAGTTGGCTCCTCGTTACATTGGACCTTTTCGCATTCTTGCTAAACGAGGAGAGGTTGCCTACCAATTGGAACTTCCTTCGCATCTATCCAAAGTTCATGATGTCTTCCACGTCTCTCAACTCAGGCGTTGCTTTTCGGACCCTGTCCGAGAAGTGGACCACGAAACGCTTGATCTCCAAGATAACCTTTCATATCGGGAATACCCTGTTTGTATTCTTGATCAAGCTGAACGTACCACTCGACGTCGGAACATCAAGTTTCTTAAAGTTCAGTGGTCACATCATTCGGACAAAGAGGCGACATGGGAAAGAGAAGATCGTCTCCGACTAGAGTACCCCGCGCTCTTCCGATGACTTCAAATCTCGGGACAAGATTCTTTTGAGTGGGGGTGAGTTGTCACAACCCTAGTAAGAGTCATAGGCTAGTAATGTGTTTGCATCATCATCATCATCCATGCATCAATATGACATGGGGAGAAGAAGAAAACCCCACCCACTTAATGAATTATAGGATTTCTAGATAAATGAAATTTCAACAAATCCAAAATGCCCATCAAAAATGTCCTCTATGTCTGATAAATAGGGACATGGATATACCAGGGGACGTTTGTATTATTTGAACATTTAAAATAATTTGAATTAATGGTTTACATCCCTGGAAAATGACAAATAAAGCAAATATCATTATCACTGTTTCCAAAATAATCTGAAACTATTATTATAAGTTTGGAATATTCAAACTACAATTTAGAAAATATGTGGGTCATTTTATAAAAGTCATTGGACCTGCAAAGGAAATAAATAAATATTAGAAAATAGAAAACAGAAGTTAAAAAAAAAGCCAGAAGGGGCTTACCTGGCCCAGGAAGGAGATGGCCCAGCCCACCAGGGCCAAGCGGTCATCTTCAACCTCTGCCAGTAGGCAGAGGCGAAGTGCCGCGCGGCGCCGGCGGGGCCTCCACCTCCTCCCTGCTCGCCTGGCCGCCGTGGCATCCTCCCGAGCACGTCGCGTGGCCGCCCCGAATCTTCTCCCTCTCTCCCGTGGCCGCTCTCTCCCTCGCTTCTCTTTTCCCCTTTCTTTGCCGAGCTTCGCCGTCGACGCCGCTCGCCGTAGCCGCCGTTCTGGCCACCCCCTCTCCCCTCCGAGCCCACCAATATACTCGCCGCGACGCCCTCGTCCTCTCCGTGGCGTCAGAAGGACCCGAGAGCCCTCGAGGCCGCCGCCGCGTCCGTCTTCAACCTCGGGACCCATCGGAGCTCGTCGCCGTTCCTGCCGTCCCCGGTCGTCCCCGAGCCCGCTGACCAACCAGATCGACTCGCTGTGAGCTCCCCGTACTTTCCCCTCTCTCTCCGTGGCCCTCTTCGCCCTTAGCTGCCATCCCCGAGCTCGCCCGAGCTCCGGCCGCCGCCAAAATGGACGTGGCCATCAACTCCGGCCACCCCAGCCCCTCCTGACCCCCTAGATGGATGCGGACGTGCGCGGGCTACCTCCAGGTGGTCTCCGCACGCCCTGCCGCCATGCCTACGCGATTCCGGCGAGTTGCCGCCGTCGTTTTGGTCGTCGCCGGTGAGTCTCCGGCGCCATTGACACGGCAGGGTGATTAGGCTAACCCCCGCGCTAATTAATCCCCCTCCAGCCACTGACAGTGGGCCCCGTAGCGGGGTTAACGCCCAGTCAGCGCGGGATTAGCCCCTATGTCTATGACATGTGGGTCCCGCGTGTCATTTTGACCCAGATCGGTCAGTTGACCAGGCTGATGTCATGCTGACGCAAGGCTGACGCAGTAAATCTATTTTCTGTTTTAGAATAACTCCAGAAATAGTTAAAAACTTTGAAAAATCATATAAATTAAGGTGTAACTCAGATGAAAATAATTTATATATGAAAATTTATCAGAAAAATCCAATGAATCCAATGGTGCTATTCTCATGCATGTTAGAGCAACCTATATAGGTGAACATGGACATTTTAACATTAGGTCAATATATGGAATTTGAAATGAGAACAACTTTGAACCTATATTCAAATACATTTCAAATTGACATGAACACTAGATACATTAGCTCATCCATGCATACTGTCATGCCATGTTCATGCATCATATTGTCGCATTTGCTTGTATTGATTGTTTTTATCTGCGTTGCGGTAGGCCCTAATCCGGAAGATACCCCTCCGTACCCCGACGAAGGAGAGAACTCCTCCGCAACCCAGCAAGGCAAGCAACCCCATTGATTATTCCGATAACATCCCATTCTCTCGCTCCTGCTCTCATTATTGCATTAGGACAAACAATCACATGTCAGTCATACCCGGTAGATGATCCTATTCTTATGCATGACCTGATCTTGTCACAGTAAATAGCTACACCTTGCAACCTAGCATACCTGGTAGATGCTTGTGCCGTGATGTGCTTAACTTACCTTCATGCCATGCTGCTATGCTTAGAGTTGTGTCAGGTCTGATTCATCTGGGTGATGAGTTAGAGTGAAACTGTGATGTTGTGATGTGTTGAGCTCATAACGAATCCGTTTTGGTAAAAGGTGGCGATGAGAGGCTATGTAGGAGTACATAGTGGGTTGTCTCATTGAGACCGTTCTTAGGAACTGGGTTCCGTGTTTGAGATCCAAGACGAGATACTACCACATGCTGGGCCCTGAAATATGACCCCGCTCGACTTATCAGTCGCTTAGTCTTTGGTCCAGGTATTGCAAGTAGTTTCTGGGGTTTATAGCATGCTGGAGGCCGTGCGTAGCGCTGACCCTCGGGGTGGGTTACGACGCGGTAGGCAGTGGCACGGTGTACCAAGGGTCACCCGAATGGTGGGCTTGGGAACCCTGCGCACATCAATTGGGACCGTAGTGGAAACTTCGGCCGGACTTCCATGCGGGTCAGTCTCAAATAGGCGGTAGCCTGGACTAGAGGTCTTATGTGATTGACGGTCGTGGCCGACTCCCTCGCTGGGCATCCGCTTGAAGGTTGCCGAGGTGCATGGTTTATGGCACACAGCGATAAGTGGCGAGAGCGTGTGTGAAGAAGTACACCCCTGCAGGGTTATGAAACTATTCGAATAGCCGCGTCCGCGGATATGGACTACTTGGAGAACTTATGTTGTTCATAGATAATCAAATGGATACTTCTAAAAATCTCAAGACAAGTGTGAGTACCGTGGATGGCACTCGTCCGGGAGGGGAAGGTGAGTCCATGGTGGTGTATTGAGATGGAGTTAGTGGACTCGTGTGCGATAAGTAAAATTGTAACAAAGAAGGTAAAATTGAGTAGTGTGGGTTAGCCATGAGTCAAAGCTGGCTTCTGCATAAACTCCTCCACCCCTTTGTTGATACATGAGCATAACTAGACTAGGTCTGATTTAAAGACTTGCTGAGTACGATTGTATTCATCCTTGCTTAATTAATGTTGCAGACGAAAACCAGGACCCATCAGGTGGGTTCTATCTAGACGTTGACGATGCCGAATAGCTGGTGTCCCAGCTATGACCCTGTGACGTGTGGCGTGCTGTAGATAGTCAGGCCATGTGCCCTCTTTTCATTTCACCGTCCGTACTCGGATAGTTCTAAGTTTCCGCTGGCTTGTATGAACTTGTTTGTATGACTTGAGTGCCGGGTCATGTGACCCCTATCTGTATGAACATATCATGCAAGGCTCCTCTGGGCCTTTTAAATAAAAGTCATGTTGTTGTATGGTTATGTTGTGATGCCATAGTTGTATCTATGCATATCGGGCATGTCATGCGTACGTGTGACGTGCAATGGTATGTATGGGATCCGACACCTAGTTGTGTGCCTTTAGCAGTACTCCTTACGGGAAACTGTCTCTTTGTGCTTCCACCGAGCCTTGGTAGCTTGCTACTGCTCCGGACACATTGATTGCCCGGCATGTATCCTTCTTTGCTGCTGTGTGTGTCCCTTTGGGGAAATGTCTCGCAGTGTAATGGAGTCCCTATAGCCTGTTACGACTCGTCTACGTGCAGCGATGACATTCGTGTCTTGCGACGTAATGGAGTCCTTGTAACTTTCTACGACTCGTCTACACACGCTTGAGACCGACACCTGCATTGCTGGGTTATGTATGCCTGTTTCCGTACGGATGCGCCACTTGGGTTCTATGACTAGTTATGTCGGCCCGGGTTCTTTGTTGTGTGATTGCCAGCGACATGTTCACATACGTGAGCCAAAAGACGCAAACGGTCCCGGCCAAGGTAAGGCTGCAGCCGTGGGGTACCGTGCGTGAGGCCGCAAAGTGATGTGGCTTGTTACAGTATGGAATCATATGACTTAGGATCGGGGTCCCGACATCTACATACTAAGATTCAGGGGTAGAGGATGATCCACTATTTCCATATCTAAGGGGAGGAAGTTCTAAATGATCTTGGAGACATATCAATCTTGAGGATTTACTACCTTATATATTTTCTCCATATCTTGGTACTTTTGAGTTCTATTGCCTTTTTGATTGGTAGAATACTGTTGTGTTTCCTAACATTTTTTCTCAAGTGTGTTTCTACTACTAGAATGCTCACGAACTCAAGGTAAGTATATGCATTATATCTTTGATCAAGATGATCTCTTGCTTCTTGCACATATTGTTTGCAAGAGTGAAGTCTTGAACAAGGATACAACTAATTCACATATACTTGATGCATACAGCCAAGATACACATGACTTATTACATCCCTTCTACTATATGTGTGTTTTTATTTTCCAAAGCAACTATCCTTTAAATGGATTGCACACATTTAGGGGGAGCAAGTCTAAGTCATGAGTCTCTCAAAGTCTTCATTATATCCATGCATATCTTTATTTGAAGCCTTGATTGTATGTTGTCATCAATTACCAAAAAGGGGGATATTGAAAGCACATAATGCTCCCTTGGTGGCTTTGATAATTCATGACAACATACATTGTCTCTTGGACTAATAATTTTACCTATGGTATTTCAGATAAAGTCTATAGAGAGTGATGGGTTGGCAAAAGGAGTGTGGAGAGTATCTGCTGGAAATATGCCCTAGAGGCAATAATAAATTAGTTATTATCATATTTCCTTGTTCATGATAATTGTTTATTATCCATGCTATAATTGTGTCTATCGGAAACTCACATACATGTGTGGATACATAGACAACACCATGTCCCTAGTATGCCTCTAATAGAGTAGCTCGTTGATCACAGATGGCTATGGTTTCCTAGTCATGGACAAGAGATGTCATTTGGTAATGGGATCACATCATTAGGAGAATGATGTGATGGACAAGACCCAAACTACAAACGTAGCATATGATCGTGTCAGTTTATTGCTACTATTTTCTACATGTCAAGTATATGTTCCTATGACCATGAGATCATGCAACTCACTAACACCGGAGGAGTACCTTGTGTGTATCAAACGTCGCAACGTAACTTGGCAACTATAAAGGTGCTCTACAGGTATCTCCGAGGGTGTCTGTTGGGTTGGCATGGATCAAGACTGGGATTTGTTATTCCGTGTGACGGAGAGGTATCTTAGGGCCCGCTCAGTAATACAACATCACAATAAGCCT
Source organism: Hordeum marinum (assembly GCA_022496015.1). Lineage (NCBI taxonomy): Eukaryota > Viridiplantae > Streptophyta > Magnoliopsida > Poales > Poaceae > Hordeum > Hordeum marinum. The sequence continues at coordinate 582,542,990 of CM039673.1, forward strand.
TGCAAGTAATGTGACTATGTGTTAGTCATGGGATCTTGTATTACAGAACGAGTAAAGAGACTTGTCGGTAATGAGGTTGAACTAGGTATGGAGATACCGACGATCGAATCTCGGGCAAGTAACATACCGAAGAACAAAGGGAACATCATACGGGATTAACTGAATCCTTGACATAGAGGTTCGACCGATAAAGATCTTCGTAGAATATGTAGGAACCAATATGGGCATCCAGGTCCCGCTATTGGTTATTGACCGTAGAGGTGTCTCGGTCATGTCTACATAGTTCTCGAACCCGCAAGGTATGCACACTTAAGGTTCGGTGACGTTTCGGTAGTATAGAGTTATGTATGGTGGTGACCAAAGGTTGTTCGGAGTCCCGGATGAGATCCCGGACGTCACGAGGAGCTCCGGAATGGTCCAGAGGTAAAAATTGATATATAGGAAGTCCTATTTTGGTCGCCAAGCCTCCTCTCTTCCTCTTATATATACTAGAGGTTTTAGGGTTTTGGCACGGAATTTTCAGCCACGTGCTACCCTTTCCTCTAGTGCATAGTTTCTCCTCTAGATCGTATTTCTGCAGTGCTTAGGCGAAGCCCTGCCGGAATAGCTCCACCACCATCGCTGGAGCACCATCACGCTTCCGGAGAACTCTTCTACCTCTCCACTCCCTCTTTCTAGATCAAGAAGGCGGAGATCGGCATCGAGTTGTACGTGTGCTGAACACGGAGGTGTCGTCCGTTCGGTGCTAGATCAGAAGGACCGTCATCACAAGATCGCGAGACGGATTGTGATGAGTTCGCGGGACAGATCGTGATGAGTTCGCGGGACGGATCATGACGAGATCGCGGGACGGATCATGATGAGTTCGCGAGACGGATCATGATGAGTTTGCGGGAATGATCGTGGTGAGTTCGCGGGACGGATCGTGATGAGTTTGCGGGAAGGATCGTGATGAGTTCGCGGGACGGATCGTGGTTGGATCGCGGAACAGATCGTGATGAGATTGCGGGACGCTGGGCGATTTGGATCGCGAAGACGGTCGACTACACCAACCGCGTTTGTTAACGCTTCCCACTTAACGATCTACAAGGGTATGTAGATCCACTCTCCCTCTCGTAGATGCTCATCACCATGGATAGATCTTGCATGTGCGTAGGAAATTTTTTGTTTCCCATGAATAAGAAGAAGAAGAAGAAGGAATAGCATTGGCCAAGCTTCAAGAAGAGGACCCTACATTTTACCATTTTGTGAGAAATCACTTTGAGTCCATAGGAAAGTCATACTATTAAAAGGGGTTAAGGTCTTGTTGGTGAACAAAATGCTCATACATGCACCAGTGATAGTCACCACATACACCCACAAGCTCTTCCATGAAAGTCTGTCCAAAGCTAAATATTGAAAATCGGTGCAACCAACACTTTCCACTCGGTGTCAACGATTCCAGAACCTAAGTAGACTTAGCCAAACCCTAGCCACTTTGGTGCAACCGATTCTGCTTCACTGCAAACCACTGACTTTAGGTTGCCAACTTTTTGTTACGCAAATTCACAATATTGGTGCCACCGAGATTGTTGGATCAACGTCACCGAGATTGGGCAATCTGATCATTGGTCACCTTATCAGTGCAACCGAGTTTCCTATATTGGTCGCACCGAGATTCAAAAGTTGCCACATTTTGGTCACTTCGGTACCACCGAGATTAACACATCGGTGTCACCGAGTTGGTCATTTTGTGTGTAACGGTTGGATTTTTGGAGATGCACCACTCACTCGCAAGAGAAGCACACAAAATAGTTCCTCACTCATACCTACTGTTGGGGGAATTTGACACCTATGGGATCTTGAAGGTCCCTTTATAGTTCGGTAGGGAGTTGGTGCGCACTAAGAGCAAATCAAACGAGTAGCGCGAGGGATTTTTACCCAGGTTCGGGCCGCTAGGCAGCGTAAAAACCTACTCCTGTTTGTGTATTATGGGTGTTCTTGCGTTCCAGCTACACAAGCACTGTGTGGTGAAATAGTACACAGCTGCTATGCGTGTGAGCCGGAGGGTTCGAAGAAAAAGTCCTCCACTATAATGCCTAGGGCCTCCTTTTATATGACTAAGGGGATCCCAACTATGATGTACAGTATGTACATGGGGTGTACATTGCTATTGTGCTATCGAACCTAACACTAACAGTGCAAGATAAGCACATTTAATGCTCCATCAGGCGCCCCTGACCGTCCATAGGACGGGACAGGACCCCGTCCCATCGGCACTGCTTAGCTCCCCCCGTCACCGATGCCTCGACACGTACCTAGGTTGGACGACACCTGGCCTTTGTGCAAGTTGGGTGGCATGGCCTTGCCGGGCATGCTTCTTGTCATGGCTTTGCAGGACATCCCAACAAGGTCTTGTCGGAGGTCCGACCCTTGCTCTCTGGTCTTGATAATTGGATTCACTGCTTTCCTGACGCCCTTGTATCTGCGTCCTACAGCCCCCGGTGGGCCCTACCACTGGCGTGGCTACAATTGTTCATGGTAAGGGGAAATAAAATGACCCAAACTTTAGTACAACGACAGGAGCCCCTAGGCCTAGGCCACACATGGGTGCGAGGCGTTGTTGGGCTAGGCCCAAACAGTGCATGGGCTCGCGGGCTCGCATGGCAGGAGTCTGTGGCTGTAATAATTCCGCATACTGCACCGCCCCATGATGTGCGCAAGGTGCGCGTCATGGGATACGTGCGTGGAGTGATCGTCAATTTTTCCATTACTATGTCAAGTTGTTTCTGCCACGCGCGCCACATGCATAGCGGGGAGTTGGCAACATGCGCCTATGACTTAAAGTCCTGGCTGAGGCAGAAACGATAGTGCCATGGATTGGGGTAATCGGGCAGTTACCTGGTTGCCCCGTGATCGCGGGCGACGCTATTGGAGGAGGTGGGCAGCGACTCTTGGTCCGAGGGAGAGCCAGCCCCCACGCTTCTCCCTATAAATTGAAGGGTAGCAAGGTTGATGCTCATCCATCCTTCCTTCTCCATCAAGTGTGGGCCTCTAGAGCCTTCCCTTCTATAGCTTCCCGGTCTCGAGTTGTGCTTGCCCCTAGCCATGAATAGGGGGAGAGGGCAGCCACCATCCTCCGCATCAAGGACGAGGGGTTCCCATCTGGATCATGGAACTGCTTCAGCCACAGGGGTGGAAGGTGGCTCAAGCGTGCGTGCCGGAAGAGGCACGAGGGTTCGTGGTCGACGTGGAGGTTGAGGTCAGGGGAGGCAGAGTGGTGCCCCACCTCTTCCTCCGACACCAGACCCTCTCCTCAAAGATTCTCATGCTGAGGGGAAGGCACTGGTGTTCGTCCTCAAGCTGCGCGGTCCCCTTCGGAGCTAGCTGCACCTCCCTCACCCTTTCGCCAGGGCGATGGATGTCGATAAACCACCCGCTCTATGTTTGCGGGCGCATGGCTGTTGTAATGGTGTCATGCGAGTGGACGTTGAGTACCCGGAGCATCGTGTCATGTTCCTTAGGCGCGGTTGGAAAACCTTCGCCCGTGCCCACAACCTCCCTGATGGGCATGTCCTTCGCTTCAAGATGATGGAGGCCGATCTTCTCTCTGTCAAGATTTATGGGTGCTCAGGCGACCGTCTCAGCTGTTGCAAAGAGAGCTCGAGCGGCGCTGAAAGTTCTTCCTCGAGTGAGAGTGATGAGGAGGATAGTGGTGAAGATGACGACGGCGAGTCCGAGCCTCAGGCCGTCAAGTCGGAATACGACAACCTAATCTTAGACTGATCGTCGGTCGCGCCATCACCATCAGCTCACGCCTCTCCCCCTCTCTGCGGAACGACCTTGCCAAGGGTCCTTGTCCCGGGCGCTGCCTCATCTTCTAGCTGAATCTCCCAGCAGGCTCGTGGACTTTGGCTTCGTCCTCCCTTCTGCAAGCCCTCCCGTCCACGTAGTGCTGGTCTAGGAGGGGTAAGGCTGGGCTTCTATTGGGGGCCTCTTCCTATCTTTTTTCTCTTGTCACCTGCCCCTAGGGGGGAAAGTCAAATAAAGATGTACTTAGGAAGAGATGCAATCTCGTGTAATCTTCTATATTTTTGAACGAAAGCATGTTATTCTTCTTGTCGATTCTTTTCTTGTATCGTGCCTCCACTACGCTTTTTTTGTAAATTTGACGGCGCAGGTAGCTCTGCTGTGATGGCTTTGAGGAGCGGATCCTTGGCAGCCTACTGGCGGCGTCACGGCTAGCAAGATACCTTGATATTCTTAGCGCAGCCACTTAAGCTATTGAGCAGACTCGAAACAAATCAAGGGCACTACCAATCATGACAAGTTACCCTGATGTTCTCAGCGCAGCCACTTGGAACTGTTGAGCGGACTCGAAGTAGAGCAAGGGCGCGATCGATCATGGTAAGGTTCCTTAACGTGCGGGTTTCCCATACAAAAATTGAAATCGTCCAAGGAGAACTTTTTCTCAGTAAAAATTTACTTAGGGTTTGCAACTTATCTTCTTGTTGCGGTATCCCTTCCTGCAAGATGCCGATTTTGAACGTTGCCCTTGGTGTCCATATCGTCATATCGTCACTCACCCCCCGGCAACTTGCACATGAGAGAACCTTCTATCCTTTAAGAAAAAGAAAGGAGAGAATATAGAGATACAGAACCTTGGTGGTTCATCAGTACTTGCCGGGAATAAGCATACTGCAATATCTCAGATAAACATGCATATAAGAAAGCATGGAAATCGACGAGAGTTGTAAGATGCCTGATCTTATTAACTATGCACAGGGTCTGTGCATGGCTTTGTATAAAGGATCACATGCCTTGCCGGCAAGACTTGTACAAAAGGGATTGTCGGGGGGGGGGGGCTGGCAACCATGCCTTACTGGTAGAACTTATGAAGATGCTTGATATTTTGGGAGTTGCTTACCGGAACGCCATCTTCGGTCTCCAGGCGGACGTCACCAGGCCTGGTGACTCACACTACCCGATAAGGGCCTTCCCACATCAGCGTCAACTTGTTTGAATTCTTGGCCGACTAAACGCGTTGAAGAATAAGGTCGCCTTCCACAAAACTTTGGGCACGAACTTTGCAGCTATGGTAGCGATGCAAAGCTTGCTGGTAGCGAGCAACTCTCAAAGCAACCTGAAGACGGTCTCCCTCGAGGAGCATTGCGTCATCTTGGCACAAATGCTCTTGCTCAAGCTCATCATAAGCAAGCACTCGAGGCGACACATATATGAGTTCCACGGGGAGAACTGCTTCCGCGCCGTATACTAGGGAGAAGGGTGTCTAGCTGGTGGTTCGATTTGGTGTCGTTCTGATTGACCAAAGAATCGCCGATAGCTCATAAATCTAGCGTCTTCTGGACTTGCGCAACTTGTCGAAATTTCTTGTCTTAAGCCCTCGTAGCACTTCATCATTTGCCCTTTCCGCTTGGCCGTTGCTCCTCGGGTGAGCGACAAAAGCAAAACAGATTTTGCTGCCAAGGTCTTGGACATACTGCATTAAGGTGCGGCTTGTGAACTGCGTGCCGTTGTCTGTGATGATCCTCTTTGGGACACCAAAGCGAGAAAGTAGGCCTTTGAAGAACTTGACGGCTGACTGGGTTGTCACGTTTCTCACTGCTTCCACTTCTAGCCACTTTGTGAACTTGTTGATTGCGACGTACAAGTATTCAAAGGCCCTAGTAGCATGGGGGAAGTGGCCCAAGATGTCGAGCCCCCAGACCGAAAATGGCAAGGAGAGTGGGATTGACTGAAGAGCTTGAGCTGGTTGATGTAGTTTCTTTGAATGGAACATGCATGCTTCACACTTGGTTACTAGTGCAGTCGCATCCTGGAGGGCGGTGGGCCAAAAGAAACCTTGCTGGAATGCCTTGCCGGTAAGTGCTCTGGATCATATGTGGGAGCCACATATGCCTCCATGTATCTCTGCCAACAGCTCTAGTCCATCCTCCTAAGGAATGCAATTCAATTTCACACCGTTTGGTCTCTTTCTGTATAGGACATCGTCCACGAACTGGTACATACTGGACTGATGGGCTACTTTCTCCGATTCTTCATGTTCCTCAGGGAGTCCCCTTGTTTGAAGGAATCGAACAATGTGTTGTGCCCAAGCTACAGCCTTAGGCTCGACAACACGGACTAAAGGCATGTATTCTGCCGTGCTAAGGGCTTGAGGTCATGTTTGAAGGAACCGAACAATGTGTTGTGCCCAATGCATTTGTCTCTACAGCAAGGGCTTGAGGTCCTCCCGGAGCCTGTTGCTCCTCGGCAAGCTTGGCGTCGTCCCTGGCAACTTCCTTGTCGGCAACCTCCGAGAGCTCTGCTGGAAAGTACTGGCCAGAATTCAACTTCCTTCTCTTATCACGTTTTTCTGATGATGCTACGGATGGTTGAGTTAGTTTGAGCACAAAAGTCCCTGGTTCTATAGGTAGCTTGAGGGCAGCATGCTTCAATAGCTCGTCGACAATGCTATTCCTCGCACGAGGAACGTGCTCCGTTTGTAGGTTGTCAAAGCGCTCCACTAGCTTTCTCACTTCATCCACGTAGGCTTCCATCGACGGACCCTGATAGTCTCTGTTAACCTTCTTGACGACAAGCTGCGAATCACCTCTGACGATGAGTTTTCTGATTCCAAGGTCTGCTGTGATCCTGAGACCGGCAAGCAGCCCTTCATATTTTGCAGTGTTTTTGGTTGACCTCTCCCGTGGAAAATGCATCTGGATCACATATTTGAGGTGCTCTCCGGTGGGTGCGACAAGAAGCATGCCAGCACCGGCCCCTTGTAGGGAGAAAGCTCCATCAAAATACATGACCCATTCTTGATCAGTTTTCTTGTCGGGGAGAGCTGTTTCTTGGATCTCTTCGTCTGGTGTTGGAGTCCATTCCACTATGAATTCCGCCAAGGCTCTGCTCTGAATAGTCGACATATTTTCAAATCTGAGACCAAATCTTGATTACTCCAAGGCCCACTCCACAATCTTGTCGGTCGCATCTGGATTCCGCAAAATCCGTTGCAGCAAAAAGCGGGTGACGATGGTGATCTCATGCGCTTGGAAGTAATGGCACAGCTTCCTCGAGGCCATAAGGAGACCGAAAAGCAATTTCTGCACACCAGAGTATCTTGACCTAGCCCCTTGCAAAAGGAAGCTGACGAAGTAAACTAGGCACTGCACCATCTTCTTCTTCTGCATTGCTTCACTTATCTGTATAGTCCGTGCCTTGCTAGCACTAGACTCTGCCGGGGGAGTTCCTGGCTCATCGCTTGGTGGCCTCGGCTCTGCTGTTGCTTCTTCGTCAGCTTCTCTCTGGGCCACTAATGTAGCACTAACCACTTGATTCGTTGCCTCTAAGTATAGCAACAACGGTTCTTGCGGTCTAGGTGCGACCAGTGTTGGCGGAGAGGAGAGGTATCTCTTAAAATCCTACAGCGCTGCCTCCGCTTCTGGAGTCCACTTCATTGACCCTGCTTTCTTCAGGATTTTGAAGAACGACAGGGCACGCTTAGTAGATTTTGAGATGAACCTGCTCAGAGCCGCAACATAGCCGGCAAGATGGCGCACATCCTTGACGCGTCTTGCCGCTTCAATCTGTTCAATTGCCTTGATCTTATCGGGGTTCTCTTCAATCCCTTACTGAGACACATAGAACCCGAGGAGCTTGCCGGATGGAACGCCAAACACAAACTTCTCGGGATTGAGCTTCAAGTTGATCTTGTGCATATTTGCAAATGTTTCTTCCATATTTTGTATGAGTGTTGCCTTGTCCTTGGTTTTAACCACTATGTCATCCATATAAGATTCCATATTTCTATGTAGCTGAGGTTCAAAACCAATCTGGACTGCCCGTGCAAATGTCGAACCAGCACTCTTCAACCCAAAAGGCATACGCACGAAGCAATATGTGCCACACGGGGTGACAAAAGTGGTCTTCTCCTCGTCTTCCTTGGACATGAAGATCTAATGATACCCTAAATAAGCATCGAGGAATGACAACAAGTCACACCTGTAGTGGAGTCCACAATCTCATCTATGCGAGACAAGGGGAAATGATCTTTTGGGCAAACCTTATTGAGATCTGTATAGTCGATACACAGCCTCCATTTACCATTTGCCTTGCGCACTACAACTGGATTGGCCAACCACGTTGGATGGAGCACCCCTCTGACCAGACATGCTGCTTCTAGTTTCCTAATGTCCTCGGCAATAGACTCTTGCCGCTCCAAGGCTTGCTTCCTAACTTTCTACTTGACGGGTCGTGCATGGTGACAAACAACAAGGTGGTGCTTTATTACGTCCCTGGGAACACCAGGGATGTCAGATGGTTGCCATGCAAACATGTTGACATTCGCCCACAGGAAGGCAATGAGAGCGCTTCCCTATTTGTCATCGACGGTGGAACTTATGGCGAAAGTTCCTCCCATCCAATCCTCCTTGACGAACACCTTCTTGGTTTCTGGTGGAGCTACCTTGGATTTCTTGTTCTTGTCGGTGGAGCTCTCTGGCACATCATCAACGGGAGCGCAGCACTCCGAAGCGGTGTGCTTGCCGAAATGTGTAGCAGAGGCTTTGCCGGTCTTCTTGCCCCCATGAGCTTCAGCGGCAGGAGCAAGTGCCTTGGCGATAGGTGCTGCAAGTGCCTCCTGGTAGAGTTGGTCGCCACAGATAAGTGCACCTTTCTTGTCAGAGTTGATTGTGATGACACTCATCGGCCTAGGCATCTTCAGCACATTGTATGCGTAGTGTGATGCCGCCATGAACTTAGCCAGCGCCAAATGGCCAAGGATACCATTATATGGAAATGGAATGTTGGCGATGTCGAAAACAACCCTCTCTATTCGGAAGTTCATGTTGCTACCAAATGTCACCAGTAACGTGATCTTTCCCTTCGGTTGACTCCTCCCTCGATTGATCCCTGGAAATGAGCCTGTCTCCTCGAGATCTTCATCAGGAATTTGCTGCCTCTCGATGACATCAGGTGAGATCAAGTTCAGACCGGACCCGTCGTCAACCAACATTTTCGTCATCTTGAGGTTGCAGATTGTTTGTCAAACCAACGAGACACCCGACCGCGGTTGTGTGGTCAGGGTGATCCTCGCCGTCAAAATGATGGGTTTGATGGACCATTTCAGTGGCTTCTGGGAACCGACAGATGGCTCTATTGCATTAATCTCGTGCGCCCACTGTTTAAGTTGGCAGTGAGAAGAATGTAGCGAGGCGCCCCCATCAATGCACATCATCTCAGTAGCCTTATGGAACTCGTGCTCATTGGACCCATCAGCCTCTTCATTGCCATAATCATCTACATCTTCCTTGTCACAGCCCTGAGCGGGCCTCTCTTTCTGTTGCTTGACCTTGCCGCGACGACCTCCTCGACCAGTGCGTTTCTTGCCAGACCCCTCCGCACCGTCTTGGGCCTTCTCCTTGTCTCATCGTAAGTAATGATCTTTCTGCTTCTCGACAAGCTGCTCAACTTGTCGGTAGTTTCGGAGGTCGTGGCCCTTGGTGCAATGGATCTTGCAATACTTCTTGTCACAGCCCTCTGACTTGTCGGCAGCTGCCAAGGCCTAACAAGAGGCGCACCTGACAACCTCCTTGCCGGGGCCGTCAACCTTAGTATTCTTGGCGGCATCGACATTGTTGGACCCCTCAATGGCAAGCATGGCATTGCCCTTGTGCTTCTTGTTCCGTCACCGGCCTTTCCTTGCTGGGGCGGTAGCGTCTTCGTCTTCAGAGTCGACCCCAGCGATAGCCTCCTCACCGGGGAGCCTCCTTCCTTCCTTAGCTCGAGCACATCTATCAATTAGAGTGTAGAGCTTGGAAACATCCCCGACCTTGTTCATCACCAGCTATTCGTGCATCCTGCGGTTAAGCACATTCTGATGGAGCGCTGATAACAGCGGTGGGATGAACATCCGAGATATTGTGATGCACACGGTTGAATCTCTGGATGTACTTACGCAAGGTTTTGTATTCCTTTTGGGGGATGATATGTAAATCACTTTCCTAGCCAGGAGCTTGGTGCACTCCGGCGAAGGCACCAACAAGCTCATGGCACAGGTCGGCCCAGGAAGAAATGGAATTCTCCGGCACATGCATCAACCACGATCTGACATTGGGTTTGAGTACCAACGGGAAGTAGTTGGCGAGTATCTTGTCGTCACGATCCCAGCAGCCTACATCGCGATGGTGTAGATGCTCAAGAACTCTGACACGTGGGTCTTGCCGTCGTATTTCTTCGGGACCTTCGGTTTGAACATTCAGGAGTTGGGCCACTAGACTCACTGCAGCTCACGAGTAAACGTTGGATAGCCTACCTCGTAAGGTAAGCCAACAGGATACTCAATCGCGGGTTTGTCTACAGTGGGCCCCGCACGCTTATCAGATTGATGGCACACTTCCCGCCGCCACTTGATGGTAGTTTGAGCGTCTTCTTTGCATCGTTCTCGGAAAACTTGATGTTGATCGCGGCGGGTCCGCAGGTCAGACGACGCCGTAGAGTAACCATCGCAGGCGTCGACCTGTTGGGAGCCTTTTCACCACCAGTGTGCGCCGGCTCGATGGATCGTCTCCGTGAAGGCTCCGTTCGCCGCCGCCCGTACCTATCAACAAGGCTGAGGAGGCTCTGGATAGTAGCTCTCCATTCTTTGAGCTTCTCCGTGGCGGGAGGAAAATTCAGGAGTAGTTGTGCATGCGCCATTGCTTCTTCAGACGTGGTCAGTAGCGAGGGACGCGAGGAACGTGAGGTGCTCTGACTCCTAACCGTGTTAGAAGAAGCTCCATCATGGTCCCGCGACCCCGCGCCACATTCACCAGCATCTTGGTGCGGATGCTAGTCCCGTGCATCTTCCAAATGATGCGCAGGGGCTTTTCCATGGGGGCGCTTGGAACCACCGGCGTCGCCGTGTCATTCATCGCGCGTGCCCGAAGAAGGTCGCGGCGCGTGAACAGGCGTGGGCGTCTTGGAAGGCGCCCTTCTATCCCTGGAGTTCACTATCACTCCCATAGGCAGCATAGTTCCGTCCCGAGACCTAGCGGTGCGTGGATTACCGCCGCCGTCACGGATGTCTCCGCTTTCCTAGCATTGATCGCTAGAGCGTCGCGGAGGCTCAAGATCTCTGCCTCCTTCGCCTGTACCCGCATCATCGCCTGTCCGGGTGGGTACAGGCACAATGGACATAGACGGGTCGACTGGCGTAAGGCCCTTCTTCTTGGGAGCCATAGCGATGGAGTCAATGAAGGAAACGGTGCACCGATCGTGGGATCAGGTTCGCACAACAAATGCCCCTACCTAGCATTCCAAAGATGTTGGGGGCATTCAACGTCTATGGTATCTCAAAGGTCCCTTTACAGATCGGCAGGGAGTTGGTGTGCAGGAAGAGCAGTCAAACGAGCAACGTGAGGGATATTTACCCAGGTTCGGGCCGCTAAGCAGCATAAAACCCTACTCCTACTTTGTATATTATGGGTGTTCTTGCGTTCCAGCTACAGGAGCGCTATGTGGTGAAACAGTACATAGCTGCTACGCGTGTGAGCCGGAGGGTTTGAAGAAAGAAGTCCTCCACTGTAACGCCTAGGGCCTCCTTTTATATGACTAAGGGGATCCCAGCTGTGGCATACAATACGTACATGGGGTGTATAGTCCTATAGTACTATCGTACCTAACACTTAAGACAAGCGCATTTAATGCTCCGTCAGGCGCCCCTGACCCTCCACGGGACGGGACAGGACCCCATCCCATCGGCACCGCTTAGCTCCCCCATCGCCGATGGCTCAAAACATACCCATGTGGGACGACACCTGGCCTGTGTGTTGGCTGGGTGGCATGGCCTTGCCGGCTGCGCTTCTTGCTGGGGCTTCATAGGCCATCCCGGCAAGGTCTTGTCGGGGGTCCGACCCTTGCTCTCCGGTCTTGATAGTTGGATTGACTGCTTTCCTAACGCCCTTTATTTGTGTCCCGCAGTCCTGTGGCGGGCCCTGCCGCTAGCGTGGCTACAACAGTTCGTCCACAAGTAAGGGGTACTAAAAACATCCAAACTTTAGTACACCAACACCTACTAATTTTCTAAGAGAGCCACCTACTCATGTGTTGAGACCATTCCATTCCATTCCTACCATATGAATCTTGATCTCTAGCCTCCCAAGTTGCTTTCCACCCAATCAATCTCTTCTACCAAGCCAAATCTGTGAGAGAGTGATTGTGTGTTGAGGATTCTATTATCTTGAAGCACAAGAGCAAGGAGTTGATCGACACAATCGAGCCTTTTACCTTTTGGAAGTTGGTGCCTCCTAGATTGGTTAGGTGTCGCTTGGGAGCCTCCTACTTCATGTTGTGGAGTGAACCAAGAAGTTTGCAAGGGCAACGAGATCGCCTACTTCGTGAAGATCTACCTCGAGTTAGGCTAGTCCTCCGTGGACGTAGGCCATCATGGTATAGTCAATGTTGCTTTTTCGTGGAACTCTCCGTGGGTAGAGCCCTCCATCGACTCTCGTGACCATTACCCTCCGTGGGTTGAAGACTCCATAATAGTGGATGTACGATAGCGCCACCAATCGGAACCACGGGAAAAATCTTGTGTCCATCATGCGTTTGATCTCTCTATGTCTACTCCTTACTTCCATGTGCAATGTCTTTACTTTCTGCTGCTCTACTTGATGACTTCCATGTGTAGGGTGTTCTAGATTTGCTATGTATGCTAAAAACTGCCAACATTTGATTTATGCTTGAGGTAGTTTTAAATTCCTGCAAATAGTCTATTCACCCCCCGTCTAGACATACACTTCTAGTGATCCCGCAACTGGCTATCGCAAACACTTGGATGCATTATCCCAGATCCTCGGCACGCACTATGGCCCAATCAAAGGCCTTACCATGGGCAAGTTCCATTCCAATGGCAAGGAACGAGCCAAGCTTGACCATTGTTCTTATCGCCAGTCCTAGATCATCTCGAGGAGCTCATTTGTAATGATGGACATATGCTACCATTGCCACCCTCCGCGCTGCACCTCGCGCGAACGTTGCACTTCACAAGGTTCTTGAACTATCATTTTCCCCAGATTAACGCCAATCCCGCCGTTTTGCTACCTCGACTGATGCAACTTGAGCTCATCATCGTCTGCATCCCCAACGACGACACGGAGCTACTGCTACACGGCTGTACTACACTGGAGTACTTTCATATTCAGGCGATCAATGGGTTGAGTAGCCTCCACATCACCTCCATGAGTCTCCGGGCAATTTTTGTGTATTGCTAGTGTTGCAACAGGAGATGGCACAAGGTGAATCACCAAATGATCATTGTGGACGTGACTTTACTTGAGAGATTACTTGTTGTTGATCAACAATGTCCAAGAAGAATCAGGGTCATTCATGTGCCAAAATTGACAACGTTTGGCTACTCGCCCGTCAACTTATCTAAACTTGTTTTTGGATCCATAACCGTCCAGGTATGTAACACCCAAGATGCAATGCTATCCTTATTTTAGCACGAGGGCCTCGACAGGGATAGAAGCGCATCTCGTCATTTTGCAAGAATGGATATCATTACAAGTACATGTACAGAAGAGATAAGTATATGGAATTGGCTTACACTCGCCACAAGCTATAGCAAGATCACATCAATACAACAACATATTAAGACATCATACATAAGAGCAGGGTCCGACTACGGACGAAGCCAAACGATAAAATGACGTCCATCCTTGCTATCCCAAGCTGCCGCCTAGAACCCATCCTAGATCGTGAAGAGGAAGAAGATGAACTCCAAAAGCAACCAAGCATCATGCTCATGTCAAATCATCGCATTATCTGTACCTGCAACTGTTGTTGTAGTAACCTATGAGCCACAGGGACACATCAATCTCATTTCCAAGGGTATCAAGACTAGTAAAGCTTAATGTGTGAGGTAAGGATAAGTGGTGAGGCTGCAGCAGCGACTAAGCATTTATTTGAGTGGCTAACTCATCAATACAAAAAGTATAGTATGGTGGTCTACGCATAACGGACATGAACTAGTAATGATCACTAAGTGATCTTGAACACCTACTTACGTCAAACATAACCCCACCGTGTTCTCTCTCGGATAAGGACTCACGAGAAGAGACAGTCATGGTTACACACATAGTTGGTGTATTTTTATTTGAGTTTACTGCAAGTATGCTATGACTGGGGGTAAACAAAGTTTCAAAGTTGCCACGTAACCGCTGGTAGGGCTTTCCAAAAGATTTAACCCTACAGGGGTGTTCAAACTCATCCATCACAAATTAACCACACGCTGCGGGAATAACCTCCACCACGAATCTCATGATCTTCCTAAGCAATTCCACAGGAAAAACGCCACCTTGAGATAAGAAAATCGGAATTCCTCACACAAGACGTTCGAGAAAGGTAAAACGAACCCAGCAAGGCCGCCGACGTGTCGACAAACCCGATAAGAGCCATGTATCTCGTTCTCAGGACACGACCGGATTGGCTAAGTTTCCATCTGTCACACCCATTGGTGGCACCGACTACTGCCATTTCAGACCAACACTCATGAGGAGCACTGGCCCGGGTTGTTTATTAATTATCCACGGGGTCCAAAAAATCCCTATGCAAGTTTTATTCAGTTGGCGAATGGTAATACCAAAGTTGGGCCTGGCAAGAAGAGTTTTATCCCGAAACGAAAATCAAGGGGGTCGCCACAACAACCCCGAGCATGTTAGGAGCACAAAATATAGAACATAACACCGATACACAAGTACTAGGGCCACAAAAATGGAACAAAACACCGAGCAGAAGGCCAATCCTTCCACCTTGTACCAAGTATATATGCGCACTAAATTAAATTGAAATAATATTGTGATATAACAAAGTATCCATGTTGTCACATGGAAGCAATTGCACCAAAGCTAGAAATGCTATAAGAAGGGTTGAGGAAGCGGTTACATAGCCAATCAAAGGTTTGCTGGGATGTGGAGGGGTTAGAGGCTTATCATGGCATATTTGGGAGGCTTGACAACAAGTGGTAGGAAGCGAGGCATAGTGATAGAAAACAAGACAACTAGCATGGCAATGATAGTAGTTGTATCCAGGGAAAAGTGTCATCTCGCCAAAGATCTCGCTTTGAAGAAGAATGAATCCATGAACAAGACAAGCCAATGTAGTCGAACGAATCCTCACACCCAGAACACTTTAGGAACTATATCGAGAAGGAACAATCCGAAATAACAATCAACACACGGTACACCACAACATGTGCATGACATGATGTGCAAACGAATATGATGCATGTCAAGTTTAATATATGCAAGGCATGACAAAACACAACAACCAAACAATACACATTAAGTGGAGCTCAATATGCAACGAGTTGCATATTAACGGAACTCCACGATCGATTATTTAGTTCTCTCACTTTAACATACCCGACAATATTAAATGTTATTAAACATGGCAACAGGTGAAGCATAAGTAAATCACCTACCTAAGCATCTTAAATGAGGTCGGAAACAACTTATAGCATTTCCGAAATGACCCCATATGTTTATTTCGAAATTGGTCCATATCTGTACTAACCATATTTTATATTTATTAAACAGGAAAATAAAGCATACCACGTGATTCTACACATCATTCTACTCGATTCGCACATATAGAATGTTTGAAATGGAGTTACGGTCTAAAAGATATGACAATCACAAGATTGTATGCCATGAATGCAAAATGCATGAAAATGACAACCACAAACGTTTCAAATCATAAATGTAGAAAGGTATTATGATAATACATGAAATTATAAGCAATTTTCATATATGGCATGTCCAAAACGAAGCTACGGTTCAACCACAACAACCAACACAAGTTTTATTTCAAATCTGCCCAAAACAGCAAGATGGCATTTTGCACACATGAAAATAGCAAGCTACAAATTCTAAAATACACAAACTAAGCATGGGATAATATAATATAACACACACTTCAATTCTTCCTCAAATATTATACTCAAAAGAGGCATGGATCACATGGTAGGAAGCTCACAACATGGCATATTGAAGTAAGCAATTTTCAGACTTAGTGAAAATAACCCAGTTTTTGACAGAGCAGCTTTTATCACGAAGGCATATTGACCACCGTAAAACTATATGCTATAGGGCATATTATGTCGTGAAACTTAACCGCATGCTAAAGGGCAATATAAACTACAAATAAATCCACTACACCAACCACAAAGGACCTATAGATCATTAGGAAAACACATGGCAAGATAGTAACAAAATTATACAGATTCCAGATTTAGAAATATTTTGGACCCTCAAAACAGCACTATTTTTTTGGCATGTTGGCAACAGGAAAAGAACACCTAAACATGGATTATCACAAAAAATAAAATGACCAGGGGCTAGTAGACATGTCAATGGGCATATCTCATGTTCAACATTATTGCATATCATGCATGGATTAAATCACACGAAAATAACAAAAGGGCTTCACAGCAAAAATAACATGCACACAAATTGCTCAAATGACAAAACTAAATTCACAGATAAATTTAACTGATTTTTCTACCCCAAAATCGTATAGAACAGGTATATGTTGCTCTACAAAAATGAGCCACAACTAATTATGCAATATATATATATACATATATGTATGTGTGTGTGTGTGTTTTCTTTAACAGAGCTTGGATGGCTACAAAGTGCACAGGCGAACTGGGCCAGAGGCTCACCAGAGTGGGCCGAGCCCATTCGGTGGAGAGGCGAGTCAGGCCGGCACGACCGGCTGGGATGGAGGGGCGCCGCTGAGGGCCAATGCAGCTGGTTCGGTGTTGGTGGGCCGGCGGAGGGCGAGGCCCATGAGGCCGGTGAACGCGAGCGGGACTGCTATGCTCAGTCTCCTCGTTCCGCTCCTGATCCCGCCTAGATCGAGGAGGAAGGACCGGTGGCGGTGGGTGGGAGGGCGAGGCGGAGGCGGGGATGGCCGGGGACAAAGCTGCGCTGTGGGGGCTAGCTGGATCCGGAGACAGGCGGCGACCGGCGGCGAGCTACTGCTCCATGGCGGCACGTCTTGCTACAAATAGAGACAGACAGAGAGGTGAGAGGGAGAGGGAGGAGAAAGGGGGAGAGAGAAATGGGGGAAGGGGGAGCAGAGGGCGCCGACGGGGAGGGACCTGGTGGCTGGCCGACGTCGGGGCTCCGGCGGCGGCGGGGACCTCCAACGAGTCGAGGTCGAGGCGGCTGGGCCAGGCCCTGGCTCGGTTGCGGGAAGTGGGGCTGCTCTGGTCGCGGTTGGCTGGTTGTGGTCGCCGGACACGTCCGAGTTGGCTGCAGACATGTCCGGTAGGTGGGGATTTGGGCGATTTGAGCCCCAGATCTCAGATCTGAGGGCTGAAATTGGAGGGTAGATGAGATTTCGGGATTGGGGGATGTGAGGCTAGAAGGTGAACTTTTTAAGGGGTGGCTGCAGTTTATATATAGGGGATGGAACTAGGGTGGGTTGGACCTCGTCTGTCCGATCACGATCCGATGACCGCGAACGGAGGGACAAGCTAGGTTGGGCTAGTGGGCTGTGAAGGGGGGATTGGGCCAAGAAGAGAGGGAGGTTTGCAGCCTGTGACAAAGAATTTATAAACCGAAAACATCCGCGAATTAACAGATGATGATGATGCTACAGTTGAATGAAGGGGTATCAAACGACCTCTAATTGCGACGAAATTTGGCAGGCGGTCTACTCATAATAAAACAAGACCGCACACCAACTTTCAACGCAAGCCGAGGATATTTTATAATCACTTTCAAAAACAATATTTTATCGATACCGCGGGTGCGTGCATGTGTGGTTGGTCTCGAAATGGTCAACGACACAAACTGAGAGAACCGGCAACTATGAATAGATGCAAGTTTTCAAAAATGAGTGATCATGGTATACAGATGATGTGAATGACACAATGATGAATGCGACAACCAAACGAATTGCATGACGACAATGGAATAAAAGGGGAATCTTCTGGAGCATCGGTCCCGGGCTATTACAACTCTCCCACACTACACGAGGATCTCGTCCCGAGATCTAAGAATGAGAATGGGAAGAGAACGAGAAGGAGGTAAACTTAGTTGCTTCTCTGACAAATGAGTGAAACCAATGATCATTGAAGGTTTCACCGAGATGAAGAATGACATGGGGAACAAGAAAGAATTCATAAGAAATTTTGGTAGCACTTCGGTAGGATAGAGGGACAAAATTTGACAAGATGGAAAGAACTTGAAAGAGGTCACAACACTCCGGTTAAATGAATAAGCAAACAAGGGCCATGATCTTGACAAACCGAGATGATGGTTCGAAGGGAGCAACATCATAAAGCCTCCAGAACAAAAGACTAAAGCTAGATTGGTGGAAGGAAAAGAACAGAGATGAAAATGATAACTTCTACCATCATTGAACTTGAGAAGCATAGGATGAACAGAGTTGTTGAAAAAACAACAACGAAATAATGAGCTTGATGTGGGCTTATAGACAACATCTCAAAATAATTAGGTTATAACCATCCACTGACAAAACAAGGATCGTTTGGGAGCAAAAGAGATGAAAACTTCTTTCACATAGAAGAGGAGGAGAAAACTTGGATCATTTATGACACCATGATAGCAACAATCCTTTGGAAATACTTTAGGTGAAATCCAACCCAAGATAACTTCGAGAAGACATGATGGGTTTACTTATCTCATTCTTTACAATTTTCCTTTGAGACTCCTCATAATCAAGAATGTAATAACACCATATCAAAAGACAATGGAGAAGGAATTGAACTTATACATCCAAGACAAAGAACACTTGAGCACCTCCAACAAGAATCTTGAAGAACAATTCAAGAAGAATTACATCCTTAAACACCATGAAGAAGCATCGGGATGAACTCCAGAATAAAAGGATGATAGAAAATAATTGAAGGTTGCGAACGACAAGATTGAGGCCTTGCTATGCTTTAGATGAAGCTTCGTGAAGAGATATTTTAGAAAGAAGAGCTTCGGAAAAGAAAATAAGAACCACTTAGAATTGAGAATTTTCGATATGATGCACAACTCCGGAAGAAGAACTAAATCACTTTGATGAAACAAGAATAAAATTATGTTATGCTTATCCTTCATCAAGTTAAATTGATGATAAGCAACGGATTTATCACACCACTTATTCTTCTTGAAAAGATTGGAGAGACAGATATGGCACAATTTTAAGAAGTCTTCGACGAAACACTGGTATGAAATTGGAACGAAAAGGGATATTATGAATGAACGGCATACATGAGACAAAGAGACCATGACCCACCTAAGAGAACTATAATGAGCCACTACAACAATTGAGATACGAACGAAGGGGAAACAATTGAGAAGAATTTGAGAATGAACGCTGAAAGCAGAGAGCGAGGAAATCTTCTGAAATGATGGCCTTCGGAGGATCGAGAAATGTAAACAAGTCTGAATGCACTAGATACATATGGGAAGAATTACTCCTAATTGACAACAATTCGAGAGTATAGCAGGAAGCTGAAACCATGAATCTTCAAGAGAATGAGCAAAGATTTAAGAGAACTACTCCTTCGGTCTTCAAAGATGAGAATGATGGCAAGAAACAACACCAAGAATTACTGCGACACTCCAGAACAAATGAAAAAAGATGGTTTAGCCAACGGTGAAAATGATTTAGAAGCGATCTTCGAGAAGGCATATGACTGATGAAATTCATTCTTACATCATATTAGAAGAGAACTTGAGAACATCTCCTAAAAAGATTAAAAGAGCCAGGTAAGATCCTGGGAAAAAACCTGTGGGTTATGGGCCCACTCAAAGATATCACCGTTGAAATAATTGCTTGGAAAAGAGAGATTGCACCGGTATAAATGAAAACTTGAAGAGGTGAGAACCTAAAAATAATTTGGAAGGATTGAAAGAAAACATGAATCTTCTGAGATATCTTCAGCACTCCGGATAGAATAGAGAGAGACGAATAAACAAGAGAGGCTTGGATAAGAATTTCCAACCTGGAAACCATTGAACGAATCAGAAAGGATATGATGAACATCGAGATCTCGAATCGAATCCACCCGAGAAGAAAACAAGAACGGAGAATGATGAACTAAAGCTCCTGAGCATCTTCACAATGAATCATCGGATACAATATGGAAGAAAAGATAGCGGAAGCATCAATGAAATGAAAGGCATTTGGATGAGAATTTAATCATTGGAGAAAAAGGGCAGCACAGTGGGGAAAAATGAAGACAACTTAGGACGGATGAAAAGAACTCCGGAAAGAAAATGAGGATTGATCTTGCAAATATTGGAGATGATTGAATATCTTGAAGAGGAGCTTACCGGTTGAAAAGAATTTCATGACAAATCCAGTTGAACAAAAGGATTAGCATTACCATAAAATATGAGAACACAATTTAGAAAATATATGAAATCACCACTTGACATCGAAGCAACTCAAATTACCATATTCGAAAACAAAACAAGGGTTGAGGCTTACGAAACAAGGCAGAACAAATACATACCTGTTCTACACTTGTTGGAAATATAATCCTAGGTACCTACTTGAATTCCCACCTAAGAATTTCTGAAGTCTTTCTTGTTTATTCGATTCGGGTTGCAGACACAGGAACCTACCCTAGGTAATCAGCTGCAACTGCACCCGCAACCTTCCACACCATAATTCAAGAAACTCTACAAAGTCGTCTACCTCAAACGCTCGTAATCACAACGATACTAAACATGGCAGTACCCCGGACGCCTCCCTAGTACTGGGTGACTCCAGCCTTATCTCGCCACGAAAAGTATTGAAGTAGAACATCCTCCGTCTTGAGATACAAAGGAAACTGAATGATAACGATGTGCAAAAATCCCTCGCAGCTCTACTCCTCGATAACAGGAGGCACCAAGTACAGAACTCCGTCACATCAGTATCATATAGATTCCAAAATATCCGCATGATCCTAAAAAAATTGAGTGAGAAGAGGGTAGAATCAAAATTCCTAAGTCGTAATTCCTCGCCAGAGTATAGAAGAGGAATAGAAGAATCCTACTTTCCGATAAAACTAGACTCAAAATAGTTTTTCACTAGACTTGACTCAGCTAAGTTCGATCAATCAAGGGGGCTCCTAGGTCGGTACAGGCTCTGATACCAACTTGTAACACCAAAGATGCAATCCTATCCTTATTTCGGCATGAGGGCCTTGATAGGGATAGAAGCGCATCTCATTATTTTGCAAGAATGGATATCATTACCAGTACATGTAAAAAAGAGATGAGTATATGGAATTGGCTTAAACTCACCACAAGCTACATCAAGATCACATCAATACAACAACATATTCAGACATCATACATGAGAGCAGGGTCCAACTACGGACGAAACCAAACGATAAAATGACATCCATCCTTGCTATCCCAGGCTGTCGCCTGGAACCCATCCCAGATCGATGATGAAGAAGAAGAACAACTCCAAAACAAACAAGCATCACTCTCACGTAAAATCATCGCATTACCTATACTTGCAACTATTGTTGTAGTAATCTGTGAGCCGTAGGGACTCAACAATCTCATTTCCAAGGGTATCAAGACTAGCAAAGCTTACTGGGTGAGGTAAGGATAAGTGGTGAGGCTGTAGCAGCGACTACGCATTTAGTTGAGTGGCTAACTTATGAATACATAAAGTAAAGTATGGTGGCCTGCGCATAACGGACATGAACTAGTAGTGATCACTAAGTGAGCCTGAACACCTACTAATGTCAAACATAAACCCACCGTGTTCTCTATCGGATAAGGACTCACGAGAAGAGACAGTCACGGTTACGCACAAAGTTGGCGTATTTTTATTTGAGTTTATTGCAAGTATGCTATGACCGGGTGTTAAACAAAGTTTCCAAGTTGCCACATAACCGCGGCCACGAATCTCCGAAAGATTTAACCCTAGAGGGGTGCTCCAACTCATCCATCACAAATTAACCACACGTCGCGGGAATAACCTCTACCACGAATCTCGTGATCTTCGTAAGACATTCCACTTGAAAAACCACCACCTCGAGATAGCCCAAAGAAAATCGGAAATTCCTCATGCATGACGTTCGAGAAAGGTAAAACAAACCCAGCAAGGCCGCCCGACGTGTCGACGAACCCGATAAGAGCCGCGTATCTTGTTCTCAGGACACGACCAGATTGGCTAAGTTTCTGGTTGGCACACCTGTTGGTGGCCCCGGCTACTGCCATTTTGGACCAACACTCATGAGGAGCACTGGCCCGGGTTGTTGATTAATTATCCACGGGGTCCAAAAAATCCCTATGCAAGTTTTATTAGTTTGGCCAATGGTAAAACCAAAGTTTGGTCTTGCCAAAAGAGTTTTATCCCAAAACGAAAATCAAGGGGGTCCCCATAACAACCCCGAGCATGTTAGGAGCGCAAAATATGGAACATAACACCGGTACACAAGTACTAGGGCGGAAAAATTTGAACAATACACCGAGCAAAAGGCCAAGCCTTCCACCTTTTACCATGTACATATGTGCATTAAATTAAATAGAAATAATATTTGATCTAACAAAGTATCCATATTTTCACATGGAAGCAATTGCACCTGTAGCTAGAAACGCTATAAGAAGGGATGAGCAAGCGGTAACATAGCCAATCAAAGGTTTGCTGGGATGTGGAGGGGTTAGAGGCTTATCATGGCATATTTTGGTGACTTGACAGCAAGTGGTAGGAAGCAAGGCATAGCGATAGAAAACGAGACAACTAGCATGGCAATGATAGTAGTGGTATCTAGGGAAAGGTGTCATCTTGCCTGAGATCCCGCTTGGAAGAAGAATGAATCCATGAAGAAGACGAGCCAACGTACTCGAACGAATCCTCACACACCGAATGCTTTCGGAACACTATTGAGAAGGAACAATCTGAAACAACAATCAATACACAGTACACCACAACATATGCATGACATGATGCACAAATAAATATGATGCATGTCAAGTTTAATATGTGCAAGGCATGACAAAGACAACAACTAAACACTACACATTAAGTGGAGCTCAATATGCAACGAGTTGCATATTGACAAAACTCCACGATCGGTTATTTAGTTCTCTCTTGTTAAGATACACGACAACATTAAATGTTATTAAACATGGAAGAGGTGAAACATAAGTAAACTACCTACCCAGGCATCTTAAATGAGGCCGGAAACAACTAATACCATTTCCCAAATGACCCCATATGTTAATTTCGAAATTGCTCCAGATATGAACTAACCATATTTTATATTTATTAAGCATCAAAATAAAGCATACCATGTGATTCTACGCGTCATTGTATTCGATTTGCATATATAGAACATTTGAAACGGAGCTACATTCTAAAATATATGACAATCACAAGATTGTATGGCATGAATGCAAAATGCATGTAAATGACAACCACAAACGTTTCAAATTATGAATGCAGCAATATATTATGATACTACATGAAATTCTAAGCAAGTTTCATATATGGCATATCCAAAATGGAGCTATGGTTCAACCACAACAACCAACACAAGTTTTATTTCAAATCTGCCCAAAACAGTAAGATGGCATTTTGCACACATGAAAATAACAAGCTACAAGATTCTAAAATGCACAAACTAAGCATGGGGCAGTAGCATATAACACACATTTCATTTCATCTTCACATATCATATTCAAAAGAGGCATGGATCACATGGTAGGAAGCTCGCAACATGTCATATTGAACTAAGCACTTTCCAGACTTAGTGAAAATAACCCAGTTTTTGACAGAGCAGTTTTTATCACGAAGGCATATTGACAGCAGTAAAACTATATGCTATGTGGCATATTATGTCATGAAACTTAACCGCATGCTAAAGAGCATTATAAACTACAAATAACTACTGTAGGACCTACAGATCATTAGCAAAACACATGGCAAGACAACAACAAAATGTTACAGATTCCAGACTTAGAAATATTTTGGACCCTCAAAACAGCACTATTTTTATGACATGTTGGCAACAAGAAACAACACCTAAATATGGATTATCATGACAAATAAAATGACCAGGGGCTAGTGCACATGTCAAAGGGCATATCTCATGTTCAACATTGTTGCATATCATGCATGGATTAAATCACATGAAGATAACAAAAGGGCATCACAGCAAAAACTAAATGCACAGATAAATTCAATTGATTTTTCTACCGAAAATCATATATAACATGTATATGTTGATGTACAAAAATGAGCCACAACTGATTATGCAATATATATATGTGTGTGTGTGTGTGTGTGTGTTTTCTTTAACAAAGCGTCGGATAGCTAAAAAGCACACGGGCAAACTGGGCCAGAGGCTTAACAGAGTGGGCCAAGCCCAATCGGTCGAGAGGCGAGGCAGACCGGCAGGGCAGGCTGGGCTGGAGGGGCGCCGCTGCGGGCTAGTGCAGCTCGTTCGGCAGTGGTGGGCTGGCGTAGGGGCGAGGCCCACGAGGCCGGTCAATGCGAGTTGGACTGCTATGCTTGTTCTCCTTGTTCTACTCCCGATCCTTGCTGTATCAAGGAGGAAGGACCGGTGGTGGCGGCTAGGTGGGTGAGGATGGCCGGGGACGGAGCTGCGTGATTTGGGGCCGGATCACGCAATGAGCTACTGGTCCATGGCGACATGTCTTGCTGCAAACAGAGAGAGGGGGGGTGAGACCGAGAGGGAGGAGAAAGGAGGAGAGAGAAATGAGGGAAGGAGGAGCAGAGGGCGCTGCCATGGAGGGACCTGGCGGCTTGCCTGCATCGGGGCTCCGACAACGACCGGCGACCTTCGGCGAGGTGAGGTCGAGGCGGATGGGTGAGGCCCTAGCTCGGGGGAAGGAAGTGGAGCTGCTCAAGCGGTGGTTGGCTGGCTATGGTCGCTGAACATGTTCGAGTTGGCCGCGGACATGTTTGGTAGGTGGGGATTTGGGTGATTTGAGCCCCAGATCTCAGATCTGAGGGCTGAAGTTGGAGGGGGAGCTGAGATTTCGGTATTGGGGGGATGTGGGGCTAGAAGATGGGTTTTTCGAGGGGGGTAACTGCAATTTTACATGGGGAAACCCTAGAGAATGAGAGGCTCTCTCCACAAGGTGGTTTATATAGGGGATGGAACTAGGGTGGGTTGGACCTCGTCCGTCCGATCGCGATCCGATGACCACGAACGGAGGGGCGAGCTAGGTTGGGCTACTGGGCTGTGAAGAGGGGGTTGCGCCAAGAAGAGAGGGAGGTTTGTGGCCCGTGACAGAGATTTTATAAACCGTTAACGTCCGCTAATTAACAGATGACGACAACACTACAGTTGAACGAAGGGGTATCAAATGACCTCTAATTGCAGCAAAATTTGGTAGTCGGTCTATCGACAATAAAAGAAGACCGCACGCCAACTTTCAAGCCAATCCGAGAATATTTTATACTCACTTTCAAAAACAATATTTTATCGATGCCGCGGGTGCGTGCATGTGTGGTTGCTCTCGAAACGGCCGATGACATGAACGAAGAGAACTGGCAACTATGAACGGATGCAAGTTTCAAAAACAAGTGATGATGGTATGTAGATGATGCGAATGATGTGATGATGAATGTGACAACAAAACGAATCACAGGACGACAATGGAATTAAAGGGGAATCTTCTGGAGCGTCGGTCCAGGCTGTAACAAGCTACAACATTCGCCCTCTTCTCATTCTTGAATTGACTTTTTTCTCTCTATTAAAGATGTATGTTCGTCTATCATCCAAAAAATCATATCGACAAGCTTGACCCCATATCTACGTAGAGTGAAGGTCTTTGTAGTAGAATCTATCGGCCCTGAGCTGGACCAAGTGTCAGATTGCTGAGATGCTTTCTGTGGCTCGAGAAGCTATATGTCGAGGTGATGCTCTTTCATGTTCAATTTTAACAATAAGATAGCTCAAACTTTGAAACCCTGTAAATCCTATGTCCAAGAACTAATATATTTTCTTCTTTTGTAGATATGGTTAGGCATAGTAGTGGATAATGTGATACAATATAACAATCCAATCGAATGCCTTGATCTCCATCTCGCAAACATTACTTTGAACTTCTACCGAGGGACCTAATTGGAGATTATATTATCCAGGTTCTTTGTTGTGAGAGCAAGTGTGCTAAAGATAATGAGATTTTCCCTACATTTGTTGCGCAAAAAGGAATGGTCTGATGATCAGCTCCGGCGACTAGGACAGAAATGAAAGGATTCTGCAGAAGCTCAATTTCATTTTGTATCTTCATCTGATAGACTATTCCGAAGTCCTAATGCCAAGCCCATAAATGACATGTGAGTGGCAGATCCCTTTGTAGAAATATTGAAGTTGCCAAACTCTTAGTAATATCAGTATAACCTATCATATATGTTCATGTTCAGTTGATCAGTGCGGGCGTCTAGAGCTGCATGACAAAGTTTTTGCATAAGCTGAATTTCATTTCTATTATCGGTTTGAACCTTGTAATCTTTGAATTTGAGCCTTGTAATGCTGGAATTTGAACCTTTGTACGATTTCTGTCATTTGTGTTACAACCATGCATATGACATCTTATGAGGGAGACTCTTATTTTGGTAGTCTATGATTTCCTTAGTATGCAATGGTCGATTAATATCTGGACATCAATATGCAATTGCCTTTAATATACTTACCTTAAGAAGCAGAACCACGACCGAGGGTATCCTACGCGGCTCCAATGGTGATCCCAATGGCTGCCGACTACGAGCGCCAGTTGACCATGGATGCCATAGTGGACACGCCCTATCGGTTCATGGTGTACACCAAACATCTGATCTATATGGAGAAATCCAACGTCATGGAAATGTTATCTGATAAGGACAAGTATGGAGAGGTCTGGTTTGACTTCACATCCCACCCCATGCTCTGCTCTCATGTCCCTGCGCGTGCTCTCCTCTAGCGCCCCTCTACGCGTGCTCTTCCAGCGGTTGGGGCCGTCCCATGATCACGTTCGGGGCTCCATATGCACGCGGTTGTGCCACACGCATCACCCCATGTAGTTACGTGCTCCATGACTAAATCACGCACTTCAAAAACTACCATCCGGACATGCTGGTTTTCCAGGACGTCCGTCCCCATTTATACGCACGAGCATTAACCATAGTCTCTACATGTTTTTGATCGTGCCCCACAACACAATAAGCATACCCTAGACAATGCATATAAAGAGGATGTCCAGTGTGCTCCAATGGAGTCCGGCATGCATCATGTGGAGACCCACATGAGGAAGACGGGCCTCACAGTGGTGTACACCAGTGACCCGGGTTGGTGGAGGAGTCCATCAACACCATGGAGCCACTGTTTGATGTGGATGAGAAGTACAAAGTGGCCGGCTTCGACCTTGCTTACACTGGCGGTTGTGCCGGGCGTGATGAAAAGGTTTCCGTCACCCAGTTGTGTGTGGGCCATCACGTCCTCCTCTACCACTACTACCTGGCCGCAGTGCCTTATGATCGTTTCACCAGGTTTATCAATAACCCCGACTACAGGTTCACTATGGTGGACACCACCAACGATCTAAAGGTGCTCAAGACTTTGGGCTTTCCAAAAGCTTCTCGACAACCGCGGCGACTACAGGGTCTAGGGCAGCAATAAAAATATGGAATCCCATGTTGACCTGGCCGAGGCCATCATTGACCCCTACTATGCTAACGTGAAGGTTGAGTGTGACAAGAACAAGCCTGCCTGGCATAGGGCATGGGTGAAGAAACCGGATGAATATCACCTCGAGACCGCGACCAAGAAGCATACACATGCTACGAGATGTTTAGGCGGATCGTGTACATGAGTAAGTGCCTCCTACCTGGAGACAACAAGTGATCGAGCCAGAAGAAGAGCGCTGGCGGCAAGCGTCACAAGAAGTAAATGATTTGATGATCGTTTCTCAATTCTCAAAATCCCTCTATGTAGAAATATTCATAGTTTTAGAGGGATAAGTTTATTATGCATGTAGTAGTTTATTAAGGTGTGCGCCAATGTGATGTGCGTATTGGATGCTTAATTTGGTTCTAGAATCATGTTCTTCTAAATAGAGCATAGATGTTTGTGGGCAGATTGAGCAAATCACATCGCATACGGAATAAGCAACCAAATCCGTTGGTGATGATTTCATTAGTCCCTGGCGCTTCTTTATCCAGAACCGTTCGTCCACAACACATCCGAGTGGCCTGTGTAAATCACACACATCTTAATCTTAGAAGTCGTTTGTGTTATTTTTCTTATTGTACACATTTCATCCAAGTGGCCTATATGTTGTCTATCACACACAACTTGATATATGTAAACGTTTATTTTATTTTATCTCATCACAAATAGTTAATCCGAGTGACCTATATGTCATCTATCGCACACGTGATCATCTGGACAATCGTTTGTGTTCTGCTTGATCAACGCAAATAGTTTATCAGGGTGAATTGTATGTCGTACATCGCACGCACGTGTATTTTTATTACCACTCGCATTATATTCTCCAATTGCAAACAGTTTATCTGGGCCAACTGTTAGCCAAACATCGCACAGACAACTACTTTTTAGATCATATTTGATGGATATTCCATCGCACACAGCTAACATCATTAGCGACAGAGCTATAACTATACCTTTTGCGATTTGGTCATCGCACACAGTTTTGTCGAAGGGTCTCTGATTGATGTGTCGTCTTTGGACCATTTTGTACTTGTGGTGTCAGGACCCCGATCCTAAGCCATAAGAATCTAGCCTGTAACACATCACATCACTTTGCGGTCTCACGCACGGTTATCTCCACGGCTGCCACCTTACCTGAGCCGGGACCGTTTGCGTCTTTTGACTCACGTATGTGAAAATGTCGCTAGCATTCAAATGTCAAAGAACCCGGGCTGACATGACTAGTCGTAGAACCCAAGTGGCACATCCGTACAGGGAAAGGCATACGTAACCCAGCAATGCAGGTGTTGATCTCTAGCGTGTGTAGACGAGTCATAGCAAGCTACAAGGACTCCATTACGCCGTGGGGCATAAATGCCATCACTGCACGTAGACGAGTCGTAGTAGGCTACAGGGACTCCATTACACTGCGAGACATTTCCCCGAAGGGACAGACACAGTAGCAAAGAAGGATACATGCCGGTCAATCAATGTGTCCGGAGCAGTAGCAAGCTACCAAGGCTCGGTGGAAGCACAAATAGGCAGTTCCCGGTAAAGAGTACTACTAAAGGCACACAACTAGGTGTCAGATCCCATACATACCGTTGCACGTCACACGTACGCACGACATGCCCGATATGCATAGATACAACTATGGCATCACAACATAACCATACAACATTACAACATTTATTTAAAAGCTCAGAAGAGCCAATACAATACATGTTACAAACATGGGTCACAAGACCCAACATTCAGAGCATTCAAACAAGCAAGTGGAAGTTAAACATGTATGGGTACAGACATCTACAAAAGTGGCTAGAGGATCCTAAAAGGCTACAACGACCCTACCAAAAGAACCAGATCTTTGTCTGGGATTTCCAAGCTAACCCGGTCAACATCGAACTTCATGTTGAAACGATCACTAATGAGACTGACGTCTCCTCTGCAAAAACATAAATTAAGCAAACGTGAGTACAAGAGTACTCAGCAAGACTTACATCATAACTAGCTACATGTGCATCAACATCAATAAAGGGGGTTGCGGAGTTTATTGCAGCAAGCCAGCTTTGACTCTTGGCTAACCTATACTACGACTACAAGTCCTTTCTTTGAGGTGGGATAGCGCACACGAGTCCACATATTCACCAATCAATACACCACCATGGATCCACTTCCGTCTCCCCACGAGAAGGCCATCCATAGCCCTCACGCTTATCTTGCGTATTTTAGAGTATCCACTTTCAGTTGTCTATGAACCACATAAGTTCTCCAAGTAGTCCATATCCGAGGATGCGGCTATTCGAACAGATTATTTCACCTTGCGGGGGTATACTTCTTCACACATGCTCTCCCCACTTAGCACCATATGCACGTCATGCATCTCGGCAACCTGCAAGCGGATGCACTGGCGTGGACGTCGGCCATGACCGTCAATCACACAAGACCCTAGTCTAGTTTTATTGCCTATCCGAGGTTGAACACGCATGAAAGTCCGGCCGAAGTTTCCGCTACGGCCTCAAACGATGTGCGCAGGGTTCCCAAGCCCACCGTTCGGGTGCCACTTGGTACACCGTGCCACTCTGCCTGTACCGCATCATAGTCCACCCCGTCGGGCAGCACTATACACGGCCGCCAACACTTTTCCTACAAACACCAGATACTAGTTGCAACTCCTGGACAGAGATCTAGGCGATTAATAAGTAGAGAGGGTCAATTAAGTATCCCAATGTGCAGTCTTGGATAACATACACAGAACTCAGTTCTTAAGGTCGGTCCCAATGAGACAATCCACCATGTACTCCTACATGACCTCTCATCGCTACCATTACCAAATCGTTTTCACACACTTAGCTCTCACACCATAGAATATGAATATTGCCATTCCGATTCATCGCCCAGATGGATCAGACCCAACACGACACGACTCTAAGCATAGCAGGCATAGTAAGTAAGCATGCATGTATGAGTAAGCACAACAAGGCTCAAACAGTTGCTACTCATGCTAAGTGGTTTCAACTATTTACTGTGGCAAGGACAGGTCATGCAAAGGAATGGTTCAACTACCGATGACATGTAATAATTGCATCGTTGTTGTCCTAATGCAGTATAGAGAGCAGGAGCGAGAGAGCGGGTTGATATCAGCATGCTCAAGGGGGTTTTGCTTGCCTGACAGTCCTGAAGAAATACTTCTCTTCATTAGTGTCAACGTTCACATCGTCAGAACCATCATCTACCGAGAGGGAACAACCACCGGCAAACACAAAGGAACAACATTGAATTATGCAATTCTCAATCATGATGCATGATATGACAAAGGAAGGTACTGAGTTAACCCAGAGGGGTGGTTAGCCAAATTGGTTGAAGTGGAATTCAAATAAGTTTGAATTTCCAACTCCAAATGATATTTCATATATTGACCTAATCATAAAATGTCCTACTTGTTGATGTTAGCTTGTTCAAACATGCATGATCATGGCA